>CM060258.1:28283295-29630080 GCA_030684275.1 Acipenser oxyrinchus oxyrinchus
ATTTCACAGTGATTACTAGTCAATGTGAAAGATGAAACGGCCCTTTTATCTGGTGCAAAGCTATCCTGTTTAAATCCTATAGAAAGAAAGCTTAATTATAACTTCAAATACATAAAAGAGGGGTTTAAAACAAGCTCTTGTTTTGAGTTTATATAATTGGGGCTTTAATTATATTTCATTAAACTAGAAAAACCTGCTTGGTCAGGAAGCAACGTGAAAGACTGAATGTTGAAATAACAATAACAAGAGAATACTAAGGAAACTGACACACACTCACAAAGAACACACACAAAGAAACACACAGACTGACAGACAGAAACACACACAAACTGACACATACACACAAACAGAAACACACACAGACTGACACACACAGAAACATACACACCAGAAAGACATTCAGAGGCTGACACACACACACAGGCTGACGCAGTCAGAAACACATACAAACTGCCACACACAAACACACAGAGACTGACACACACAAGCACACAGACACTGACTCACACACACAAACACACAGCAACCTACACACGCACACACAGACTGACACAGACAGAAACCCACACAAACTGACACACACCGAAACACATATAGACTGACACACACAGAAACACACAGTGACTAACACACACAGACTGACACACACAGCAATTGACACACACAGAAAAGCACCACAACTGACTCACACACACAGACTGACACATACAGAAACACACAAAGAGACTGATGCACACACACAGACACACTCACAATGGTAATTGGTCTTATATTACTATGTTAAGACTGTAAGGGACCACAAGCTACATTCCGTGTTTATAAATGGTTTGAGAATGATTTGCCCTTACCTGGGGTATTGTATTAAATAGGATAGAATCTATGTTTTATTTGTTTTTTATGCCCCTAGTGTTTTAGATATCTGGGAGAATGTTCTTTGCATTTAAAAAGTGTAAAAAAAGTGCTTCCTTCTCGGGATGTCACGGTATACCGGTTTCACAGTATATGAGTTCACGGTTTACCACAGTATGCAAAAGTAGTTCACGCATTTTACGTCTCTACCAGCTCCTAATTGTGGCGGTGCTACCGTTTAAACTGCGTGGTGTTCAGCACAAAAAGCAGTTGTGTTGAAACTAAACAAGCAAAAAAATATATATATATGTCAGATAGTAAACAAACTCGTACAAGTAATGAAAGTGACCTCCTTCCCCTGCAAAATGGATACAATCATCCATCTGGGGATATTTTGGGTATGACAAAAATGTAGTTGTGGATGGAAAGCCAGTGTGCAAAACATGCAGGATTCGGGTAACACATCTAGAGGTGGGAATACATCCAACCTCTTCGCCCACACACGAAGAGTATCACACGTACCTGTATAATGAAGCTCAGGTATGTCCATTCTTAGTATACTCTTAATCACGTTTTTATAATTAAAATAAAATTGAAATAAACTTTGTTTTGTGTACATGCAATAGATGCTGCTTGCAAACTCTATACAGTAAGCTTGTATTGCAGGAGCACGTTGTGGCTAAGTAAATAACTGCAGCTAACTAACATGGTCAAAACAGATTTAACAGTGGCAGTTCCATGAATGTTGTCCTTCACATTTATTTTTCTTTTGCCATTTAATGTAAAGCTGATGTTAATCAAATGTATTAATAAAGTATCACCAGTACAGAACAGATGATTCACGATGGATTATAAATAGTAAATTCAAATAGCCAGTATATAATATAACACTTTATTTAACATTATTTATAGCAGTATCATGTAACTACAGTGAGAGCACTTAAATAAACATCTTAACATACTGTTTTAAAACAGAAATCTTAATGTTAAAAGTAACCGCTTATTTTTGTAATTAATAAACATATTACTGGGCCACTGTGTATTTCTTTAAATAGGCATTTTAAAAATGTATTTAAAAAAATGACATTATACCGTGGTATAACGACAACCATGGTATATTTTTTGACGCTTCTCCTACTGTCCAAATGTAATAACGTGACATCCCGACATCCTTCCTTCTAAACCTAACAGCTTCAATTTAAGCCCTCTCGTCCTACTCTCTGTTCTAAATTTCAAGCAGTGATTTGAGTTAACGTTATTTAAGATTTTATAAACTTCAAATAAGTCCCTCTTTCCCTTCTGTTTTCAAGGCTGAAGAGATGTCATTCTTTGAACCTTTCCTCATAGTTTGTGCCACTAAGTCCTGGGAGCAGCATGATATTTGTTTCATGTATAATACCAGCATGGTATTTGTTTAATGTATACTGAGCATCAAAAGAAACATATCACTTATATTTGAGCACCAAAAGAAACTTATCACTTATAGTTGGATAAAATGCACTAGATGTGATCGAAAAATGACAAACTCTGTTTTAGTGTAGGTGCAGTGATTTTTTATTGTGCTGATTAGCAATGGACATCAAGAAGATGCTGCAAAATGATCTGTCGATCTTGGGCAGGTGTTGTGACTCTTGGTCTCCCAGTTCGTGGCCTGTCATTGACAGAGTGTGTGGTTATACCGTCTCGACCATGTTTGAAATTGCTGGCTGTGAGCACCCAAGATGGTGAGCTGCACAACGCTGCCCTAGTCCTGCCTCCAACACGCCGATTTTACGAAGGTGCTGCTCTCTTGACAGACGTGGCATATTGGTTTTTTAATGTGATTTTCTTAATTGCTTTTATTCAAGCTTGCAATTCAACAGCTGAAATCACTCCATATCCAGTGTCCAATCAACTGTCTCACTAATTAGGTGATTAAGTGCATATGCTTCAGTCATAGTCACTCAAGCGTGTCATGGTCAAGGATGAATGAGCGAGTGATTAAAAAGAAACCAAAAACAAAAACATATACCTTATTTTATTCTGAAAATAAATGTGTTATAATAGTGATACGTTTCTTTTGATGCTCGGTATATAACTTAAGACACGCATTCTGACACACACAGAAATAGACACACCCACCCACACACAAACACACACACTGCAGCTGAAACTTTCAAAATGTCCTTTTAGCCCAAGGACTACGACTACTACGGTGAGTCAACTTGAAACCACTGATGCAGGTTGACCACAATTGTAAATAAACAAACAGGAATGGTGTTGTTCAACACACACTATGGGCTCTGTTTTATTTTACTCCATGAAGGAGGAAGGAAGGAAGAAGTTACAGTCTCTTAGCAATTGTGTGTTCATGGGGCCTGGTTTTCACAAATTGGTAAAGAGGGTTTATTACATAAAGAAACAGAGGGAATTGCATAAAGAAATAGATTTTTGATTTATGATAGAAATAATCCTCCTAAATACATAATTGATAATGGAATGAATAGAAGATACACCATGGAGATTCATATTAGAGTAGTTACAGTATGCCATGAATAACGGTAACTAGACTAACACTGCCATTCTCATGAGTACAACAACCACAGCACTCAGTGAGCATTCATGGAGTATTCTGTTTATATAACTAGTCTAATATATGGAACAGAAAGCGTGTGTAAACCTGTATTTCAATTCTGAGAATTACTTTTCTTAGATCCAGCTCTGCATCTCGGTGTAATTTGGAACAGTGTAATTCGTCATTGGGTTTGTATGAATGCAAGATACACTCCAAAATTAGATATATTTGTAAAACGTTGGCTCACAGAAAGGAAAAATAATATCATAAAACAATAATGTCAAACAGGGAAATTGCATTTCAATATTTTTGGCTGATGATATTGATGAATTCACCATCATTAAACCTGAATATACAAACAGAATTTTCCACAAACACTAAGGAGTTTGTCTTATATTACACAACAGTGAGAAAAGGAAAAGGTCATAGGCAACATGACCAATATTAACTAAATTCAAATTTAGAGTTGTCATGTTGTCAAGTTGATAGTTCATCAAATACAGCTGCTGCGTTTGTGCAATGCAGTTTTATTGGAATGTTTTATTAAGGAGGGTCTGTGCTTCTCAGCAATATGTATTTGCTTCTCATGTGTTGGTACTCCCTGCTCTTGACAAACTAAAACGCAGCAGAATTCTCCCACACAAGGTGCTCTATCTTCTCCTTTTAGCCATCTGAAGGCAGTTTGATGGAATGTCAGTCTATCTGAAAGGCTCCTAACCCACAACCTGTCGAGGCAGGATGAGAAACGAGGCTCTCCTTACATAAACTTGCTTCTAAAATTGAATTTGGCTCTGAAACGGAGCTCTGGCTATTTTGGCTGACAGCCCAAGCGATAAGTCCTGTAGTTTAATACAGAGGAAAAACATGCACTGGCACCAGGGGCCAAATTCGAAAGCTTTAGGAAAAACATTATTACAGTTAGTCATGCGATGTCTGCCACTCCAAAAAAAGAAAAAGAAGTGGAAGTGTCCAGAATACTAAAGGAAAATCTGTGAGAGGAAACACAGGATTGTAATTGTATAAAACTGGCAAGGAACAACTTGCGTTACAAGACCACCTTGTCACTTGACTAGAACGTGGAAGGCTGTTCTGTCCCGGCACTTAGGCTTCTCGTAAAGCTAGGTAAAGGCAGATTTACAGAAAAATGATAATAACTCAGAACCACTGAGAATGATTGCAAACACCATACAATAGTAAGGGGAGTGCAAATGTGCAGTTTAATTTGCATTGCTCCAGCTTAGATGCTACATTTATAAAACTTGGCCATAGCTGATTTTACCACAGAGTGATTTAGCATGCATTGTTATTATTATCATTATTCATTTCTTAGCAGACGCCCTTATCCAGGACGACTTACAATTGTTACATGCTATCACATTATTTTTTACATACAATTACATTATTTTTACATACATCGACCTGGGATTGAACCCACAACCCTCCAGTCAAGAGTCCAGAGCCCTAACCTCTACTCCACACTGCTGCCCTTCTGTAACAGGCAGAGACTGGCTGTGAACAGGATGTCATAAAACTAGTAGCAACAGTTAATATTGTACTTTCTAGTTTCCTTTACAACAAAACAATTAGGGTTCCTGCTTAAAGTATCATATATATATATTGGAACTTTTATAGTATTAATACACAGGTTTCCACAGTCATTTCATGTTACTAGTTGCCATATGATTCATACTACTGCAAATACAGACAGCTGATCTCCAGATAGACTCAACACTTGCTGTTCTGTCTAGCTTACAACTCAGTTTTGCATGAGCATTTCAACCAGTGTACAAATCTGAAGCATTTGTAACCTACTGGACAAGTCTGCTGAAGGGTAGTCAGAAACTACAGCTATGACCTAGAATGTTAGTATAATTAAAAGAAAAATAATAATTATGAGCATCATTTTGATATTTTATTTAACATCATATAATCAAAGAAACTGCTAAAAGTTTTTGTCAGTTTTTTGTTCAGTCTATGGAAAACTACAAAGCGGTATGTAATGCAATATGTTAATGTAACATTATTCAGCAGGTTTCATTCGACTTTATGAATCAAAATTTGTTAATTTTATAAAGTGATGCAAAACGTTTGGCCATAGCTGTAGAGTGACTTCAGTGAGAAAAATTGAGATTAAAAAGAAACAAACACACTGCTGACCATGGACGGGAGTTCCCAGGGGGTGGCGCACAATTGGCCGAGCACCGGGGAGGGCTTTGGTCGGCCAAGGTGTCCTCGGCTCACCGCGCACCAGCGACCCCTGTAGACTGGCCGGGTGCCTGCGGGCTTACCTGTAAGTTGTCCGGAGTTGCGTGGTCCTCCAACGCTGTAGCTCTGAGGTGGCTGCATGGCGGGCCTGCAGAGTGAAAAGAAGCGGACGGCTGACGGCACACGTTTCGGAGGACGCATGTGTAGGTCTTCGTCTCTCCCGAGTCAGCACGGGAGTGGCAGCGGTGAGCTGGGTTAAAATAAAAAAGATCTGGGCTTTCTAAACTGCGGAGAAAATGAGAAAAAATAATTGGTGATTCCAAATTAAAAAAACAAAAAAGAAAGCAGAAAAGATGACAAAATAAGCACAGGAAAATGTATTCATTGATATTGCCTGGAGGCCCCCTTAAATTATGTTGTGATTACAACATGGCTCACTGCTGTAAGAATCAATCTCCTAAATACTGCATAGACATATATAAAAGTATACCATAACTATTTATTATTATTATTATTATTATTATTATTATTATTATTATTATTATTATTATTATTATTATTATTATTATTATTATTATTATTATTATTATACATGGGGGCAAACTTTGTATGTCACAAAACTTTTTGCCCTGGTTTAATCTGTCCTTCAATACCCATTCATGTAGCTCCATGGCAGACGTTTCCTGCAGAGTCAGGCAGGCTGTGCTTCACAGAGCTAATTGGTATAAACATTGAAGAGCTGTTTGCTTATCCCTGCTGAGTGCTGAATTCCATATGGGTTTCCTTGACATCGGTCAGATACAATCTAATGCTCTCTGCAGTTACTGGGCTACACCACTGGGGGGGAGGGGGGCTCTTAAAACAAAAAGTTTTTTTTTTTTCCTCCTTTAACAAGGGGCATATATTTTGTCTGTATCTGAGAAAACTGCAGGTTTAAATGAATAATAACTAAGCCTTTCAAAAGGCTTTCATTAGTATATACGACTTTCCTGCAAGTTCCCCACATTGTTTCAGTTTAGTTTTCCAGTCTTTATATTTTAAAACTAGAACCGCCGGATTTTCGAACTACCTAGAACCGCCACGTGGGTCACTTTGACCCATACATTATTAAACTGCTTTGTTATGAAAATGAAAGACACACTATCGGATACAACTGAAAAGTTTTATTCAAGAACATCATATCTAACATTTGCATCGCAGAAACACCATATTTAAATGGAAAATGAAACCTAAAGGGCTTTATTTTTAAAATGAGTGCATATATAGCACGACTACAAACAGTGAAAAAAATAAATACACATTTCAAAAGAAACGGGTATGTACATATACCTGTGTACAGGTGTAAACGGGTACATGTACACACAAAGCTATAAAACCCAAATCATCGTTTCTAATACTACATAAAAAGAAAATATAACACTACTTCCGGCTGCATTGTACTCTATGGAGGAGCGTACGCATCTGCCAGCTGACTGTACCTGCATCAAGGAGCTGTGTTGTAAACACAGACGCGTGTAAACTGGTACGTACAAACCTGTAAAACCGAAATGTTTAATATAAAAAAATATATATAACATTCCTGTCATTTCAGTTTGCTGTATGCATCTGAGTGTAGCTTGCCGTATTCCAATCAAAATGACTACTTTCAAGATTAAATATTTCCTTCTGATATATTCCTAGTTGCATTTGTGGAACAAAACGAAGGATTGTTGTCTCCCAGGTACATTGAAAAATAAGCAGGTTTTCACTGAGTTGGCTTCTTGACAAATCTAAAATCACAACAATCTCTGTCTCGTAGTCAGTCTACAAAGAAAGGCTTGAAATAAAAAAAACACATGTGCTAGGAGTAGGGGGCATGTCTTGTTTGCCGCATTTACAAAAATAATAGAATATCTTACGTAATATTAAAAAAAAGATATGGATTGTAATGCATGGGTCACATTGACCCACATGGCGGTTCTAGGTAGAACTGTTTTAACTTTATCATTTTTGCGATTCTGGCTATCAGACGCCATCAGGATATTTAAATTCATATATTTAAGAAAAGTCAAAAATGAACTTACACATACGATTTACAACTGAAGAGTAATTAACATTTTAAATGCAAAATGGGTTAAACTGACCCGGATGGTGGTTCTAGTGTTAATTAACCAGCCATCACACTGCAGATTCACTCCCTGTGCAACAGGTATTGAGACCCCACTTGAAGCTGTAGGATATTAGGAGGGTTCAGGTGCGTCCTCATACATGCTGCACAGGGAGAGCATATACGGTGTGGTGGCAGGCTGAATGGAAAATTGAACTACAGAAAACATTAAAAAACATGGCAAACCATGGTAAATGCATGGTATAACCATGGGAAAAGCATGGGAAAAAAATGCTAATATCCCTGGTAAACTCTGATAAGGGTAGTACATAGAACAGCGATCAAGATCCATTATTTTTCTTGTGTTTTCTCCCCGCAGTCTGACGTGGTCCATCAGAGTGTGTTTGAGCTGATCCATACAGACGACCGGGCTATGTTCCGGCGCCAGCTTCACTTCGCCCTCAATCCCAACCCATTCGAATCCGAGCAGGGCACAGAACGTGAGTTTTCTGACGGGATCGCTCCTTTTTCCAACACAGTAGAGACAGACAAAGACACCCTACCATAGCAATAGCAAACTCAGAACGGCAACATATTCTGTTAGACAAACATTCAGTACAATAACTGTATATTATTAAATATTGAATGGGCTTGAGCACTTGCTGGTCCATCCTTCATTGCGCGCGATGCAGATGTTCAGATACAGTACTAAAGAGTTCTTCTGTTTCCTGGTTCCCTTTCAAGTACGAAATGTAACCATTACCGCATGGATATTTACCTCTTAAACATCCAAAACCAGAATAAGATATATCAAAGCTGCTTGCAAAATCTGTGACACACTCATGGCCCGCCGCCAAGGACATAAAAAGACACACAGATCTCGGCAGCATTTTTCTTTTCAAGACTGACCTGACGGGAACCTGGTATCAGAGTACTTATTGCTTATGACTTGTGTTTTACATAATTTATGCCAGATTTTATTTACGATGTAATAGTTTTAAATAAATTAATTACGCGTATATTGTGTGCTACAGTGCGCAGTGGCCTTGTGTCCTGCATGTGGTACTGACTGAGTGGTTTTGACAGTGGGTGGGCATCCCTGTACATTGCTACCCGTGGTAACTGTGAACCGGTGAATCCGTACTGTAACGGTACCGAGGTCACCGACCTGCTCCGTTCCCAACTGGTGCCGTATTGGTGCTGTGCTTGTACCAACCCAGTACTGTGCCATACTGACCCGGTGCTACAGTCACCGAACCAGTACCGAACAGACCAGTACCATCATGGTTCCGACCCGGCATCGTATCGACCTGGTGCTACAGACACCGAACCGATACCGAACCAACCCGACCCGGCACCATCCCAGTATGGTCTGGTTCTGACCTAGTACTGTACCCTACTGACCCGGTGCTAAAGCCACCGAAACAGTACAGACAACACAACAAAACAGTGGTGGCTTTCATCAACCACCAGGGCGGCCTCAGGTCACCCAGTCTCCATCGCGTGACCCACAAGCTTTTGCTCTGGGCACACACAAACCTCGACTCACTCTGGTTTTCAGCCCTCATGCAGTTCCTGAGCGGCTAGCCATGGAGACTGCCCAAGCGCTGTAACCTGCTCAGTCAGGCATGGGGGACTTTATGGCATCCCGACCCATCGAGTCTGCCGCTCTGGGTCTGGCCCCTGAACAGCTGCATTTGGAGCAGTCTGGGTCTGTCAAATAGGGCTATTGACACAGTACGGGTACAAGCGGGGCGTCTTTCAGACGTGGTGCCTGCCTTGTGGGTCTGACCCCACTACCTGTCCTATGGCAGTTATACTGCAATTTTTGCAGGACTTGTTTGGTGAGGGGAAATCCCCTTGTTACTGGGGTTCCGTACTAAAGTACATTAAAGGTCTATTTCGCAGCTGTTTCAGCTTGCCATGTCAAGACTTCTCTATTGCAAAAGCCTGCTTAATTTTTACAAAGGCCAGGACAAAGGTTATGCTCCGTACCAATCCTGCCTTTTTGCCAAAGACGATCTTGGCATTCTATGTCAACCAGTCTGTGGAATTGGAGGCTTTCCATCCACCTCCTTTCCAGTCTGACAGGAGTGACAGCTACATACGCTCTGCCCAGAGCGGGCCCTGGCGTACTACGTTGATAGAACGAAAAGTTGGAGGCAGTCCTAACAATGTTTTGTCTGCTATGGGACTAAATCCCATGGTGAAGCCTTGTCTAAGCAGAGGCTGTACAAATGGATAGCACAGTCAGGACTGCCTATGAGCTGGCCCTCTCCAGAAAAGCTCACTGCCCATTTCCACCAGGGACATGGCAACTTCGTGGGCTTTATTCCAGAGTGCACCTGTCAAGGACATTTGCAATGCAGCGGTGTGGGCTACTCCCCATACGTCTATTAGGTTCTACAGACTGAATGTCGTGGATCCCCAAAACCCTGGCTTTGGACCTAGTGTTAAGGGTGACTTCTCAGTTGACCTTTACAACACAGGCATAGAGGCGAGTTTCTCCCTCAGTTTTTTTAGCCCTAGCTACTTGTTACTGGGGTTCCATATGATAACGCACACGGTAGCCTCTCAACTTAGCCTTCCAGTCATTCTGCAATCTTGCCATGCAACGGCTTTGGTACACTTACTCATGAGGTAATGGTTACATTTCGTACTCGAAAAGGAAAGTTAGTTTATTATCTTAACTCCTGTTCCCTGAAATAGAAATGTAACCATTAACCTTCAAGATCACTGCATCCATGATTGCAGCATGCTTGAAGGAAGAATGACACTGAGATCTTTGCACTCAGTCCTCGGGGGCATTCAGGTTTCGGGTCTTTAAGAGGTAAATACCCATGGGGTAATGGTTACATTTCTATTTCAGGGTACCAGGGTTATGATAATAACCTAGTAACGTTCCTAATCATTTCCTGTGTTGTAGATGTAACTCATTCCAATTGTCCAGCTGTAGACTATGTCACCTACGACATAGGTACCAGGAAGCAGCTGCTATATATCTTCATGTTGAGCATTCTAATTCAAATATTTACATATGAATAACCATAACATGAAATTGTTTTTTGATAATGTTTATTATAGACTGCTCAGGATCTTTCAGCCAATCAAAGCGCATGTTTTGACAAATGTTTGCGAACAAGACAAAGTCATTCGGCCCATCAAGGCTCGCCCCTTGTTAGCACACCATTCTCCCCTACTGGGGGAGAAACCCAATTCATGACATCAGTCATACCACTTTCAGTTTTTACTAGGGGTGCACCGATATAGATTTTCTTGGCTGTTAACGATAGCCAATGGTTATCTACCCATATCTGCCAATACTGATAGGATACTGATAATAATAGATAGTGCAGGTAAGCTATTGTAAACTACTAGAACAAGACATAGGGCCTATATTTAAACTATTTTATAATTATAAATGTTAAAACATGAACAGGTGTACTTGTTGTATTTATGACAAAAGTGAACAGGTATTGTTTACTGTGGCGGAGTGTCCCACCCCTTTGTTTATTATTTATTTATATTATGATTTATATGTTTATATGATGGCAAAAGCCAATATTATTTGTTATTGTTTTGTCTTTTGATTATTAAAACCTTGTGAGGATGCGTGACTGATCAGCTACTGATTGTTTAACTAGCTGACAGTCATGCATCCTTATTAAACTTGTGCAGACTATGGCCGAGGGGTAATAGGATAATTAATTAATAGCTAGTTAACCCCTCGGCCAGAATATAAAAGCCTGCAGCTGTCTGCGCTCGGAGGAGAGTAGCTGATCAGTCACGCATCCTCACAAGGTTTTATAATCAAAAGACAAAATAATAAACAACATGGCTTTCGCCATCATATAAACATATAAATCATAATATAAATAAATAATAAACAAATGGGTGGGACACTCCGCCACATTACTTGTTCCATTTACTTCAGAATAACATACTATTATATTGTGTGCTTGACAGCAAATTATACATATGTTTTACAACATAGTCACACAAAAATAACATTTTGCATTTGTACTAGTAAAAACACTTCTGTAGAAAAAATATATATAATTTGACATTAACTTTTATAGCCACTTGCTGTCAAACATTGCATATTATAACTTCGACCTATATTGTACAGTAGACGCATGTCAACTTTTGTTAAATTTGTATTTTAAGCATACACTGCTTAAGTGCAGCACAATTTAAATTATTCACTTAATCAAAAAAAAAAAAAAAAAAAAGATGTCACAAAAATATTACATTTCCGGTTACAAAATTCAGTCAAATTCTAATTTGTTACTTAACAAAAAACGGCACAGTAATCAATTTCTGCTTCAAAATGCTGCTGAATACACCCGCAACCAATGCAGATTAAGCAAGATAAACACAAATTACATGTATAATAATAATAATAATAATAATAATAATAATAATAATAATAATAATGTAACAACCCGGCAAACACTCTAGAGTCTTAAATATTCAAAGAAGAGAGCTTTTTTTAAAACGCATCAGAATAATATTCTACTCACAGTTCATCGCTGGATTTAATGGAACATCAAATCTGTTCTGCTGCACACAACTCGGCTATCCTATTGTTGTCTACATTATTTTAAAAAAAAATCCATATATTTATATATTTACTGCAGGGTGATCATATGTTACACAGCACTGGGAAGATGAGTGTCCATGTTCTTGTGTCATTAGTATAGTAAGCGCGTCTGACCAAACATGACATTCTGTGCTGGAAGAAATTCAAGCATGAATATCGGTGTAAATTATCGGCTAAAATAATAAAAACTGCCGATCGCCGATTGTGTTTTTTTTTCCTTATATCGATGTCATGCCGATAGGCTACAGATTATCGGTGCACCCCTAGTTTTTACATCAGCATGGCTGACATCACCTGCTTAAAAAAATTATAACCGAGGCACCAATCAGCTGCAAAGTCAGTGACAGCACAACTGGTTGTGTACCTCAGCCACGTATGACCGTATTCTCTTCATCAACCTTTTACCTCTTTTCAATGAAATTGACAATGGACTAAATAAGAAGGCTAATGATTAGAAAACAAATATAGCTGGATTTTTTTTTTACTTGTATTAATCATAAAGCAGTATATAATAGATTTATAAGACTGCGAGTGTTTGTGTATGGGTCATGTCACCTCGGCTTTCAGTCTCGTTCCGTTCACTACTGATGCCGATACTACCCACATACGCAGACATTCGCCGTCCAGTAACCCTATAATAAAGTCCTGATGAAAATGCATGTTTGTTTTTTGTGTTGAAGTCATGCAAAGTGGCAGCAATAGCACCGGGCTTTCCAACATAGTGAACTATGACCCCCAACTCATTCCGCCCGAGAATTCGTCCTTCCTGGAGAGAAGCTTCTGCTGCCGCTTCCGCTGTCTCCTTGACAACTCTTCTGGCTTTCTGGTGAGTTGTTTTAATTCTTACAAATGGACCTAGGATTTCTTACAAGCTTTAGTTTTATTGATTGGGTGATTTTTTTTTAAATTTCTGACAATTTAAATCTTTAATAATTTAGCTCTCTGTCAGCAAGTGGTCGGTTTTGTTAACATTTTGTTTTATTTAGGCACTCAATTTCCAAGGCCGGTTGAAGTTCCTCCATGGGCAGAACAAGCTATCGGAGGATGGCACTCTGGTCCCCTCTCAACTGGCTTTGTTTGCCATTGGCACGCCCCTCCAGCCTCCTTCCATTCTGGAGATCAGGACCAAGACCCTCATCTTCCAGACGAAGCACAAGCTGGACTTCACACCTATGGGATGCGACACCAGGTACCTTCTTTAATTTTAAATATTGATGCTTGATTTCCAATGTTTTACTAGTCAGCCGAGGTGATGGCAGACGTCATGCAAATGAAAAGAAACTTACCTCACTCCTGAATGCCCAGCTGGCAACTTCTGCAGTTTATTTTTTACATGAATGTGTTAGGTACATTTGAAAGCACATATGAATGCCCAAAGGTCGTTCTGATCAAACCGAGCTAAGACCCCCACCCCACCAAAGTTTCTATGTTGCTTAGACATTTGGAAACAAGCAATATGTGAAAAGAAGCCTCTGTTTCCTTTCTGATGTTGAAAATGTTTTTTTGTTTCACCTTTAAGAGGGAAGGTGGTCCTGGGTTACACAGACACTGAGCTCTGCATGAGAGGCACCGGGTATCAGTTTATTCATGCAGCCGATATGATGCACTGTGCAGACAACCATGTCAGAAGTAAGTTAAAGTCTGTCATCACTGCATTACTGGCTTTTCCTCTCACAGTCTCAATGGCCTGTAAACAAAAGCAGTTCCTGCTTAAGAGAGTTTAAGAGCCTTCGGACAATCATTTCAGCTTATTCTTTGTTTTTTGTAACAATTTCAGACAATATGGCCTAATTGTGAATTAACCACCACAGTTGTGCATTATGGAATTCTATTCAAGCTCTTTTTTAAAATTATTTATTTAATTGTATTATTGCAGTGATTAAAACAGGAGAAAGCGGCCTCACAGTATTCAGACTACTGACCAAGAATGGAAGCTGGGTTTGGGTCCAGGCAAATGCGCGCCTTATTTATAAGGGAGGAAGGCCAGATTTCATCGTTGCCCGACAAAGAGCATTGACGTAAGTAGTTTCCTGAAACTTCTATATTTTTTTCTGCATGAAAACCATTCACAAGAATGTGGTTCAATGAAAACTTTCCTAAAGCATGGCAGCCCTTTGTGTCCTGCTTGGACTAGCTCACACTCAATGTCTTCTATAGCCTCCTTCTAATCTCTCTCACTCTGAACTGCTCCCCGTTAATATAGAAGCACAGCATGTATTTCTGTAATGTACATTAACTGTATGTTTATATTTTCCAGAAACGAAGAAGGGGAGGAGCACTTGCGCCAGCGGACGCTGCAGCTTCCCTTCCATTTCGCCACCGGAGAGGTCCTTCTGAAACCAGTTCTACTGGGGATTTCTCTAATTTCTTTCCTGCCAAGAACAAGAAGGGCGCCGAACAGAAGAGCATCGATCCCAACTCTCTTCTGGGCGCAATGTTGAAGCAAGACCAGGCCATCTATGTGTCGCACGCAGCCACCGAGCCCCAGTACTCCCTCGATAAAGCCATGGATGACACCACGATTGTGAATGCCCTGGGTGACCCCAGGATTCCAGGAAGCCACAGACAGAATGCAAATGTCAAGCAGGAAAGTGAGACTTTGGCCATGATGGACGCTTTGGAGAAGCTCTTCAATGGAAATGACCTCCAAGGTGTTGATGGGCTGGAGCTAAAGCACTGGGAGGAAACCTTGCTCAAGATGGATATCAACAACAGTGAAATGTCCATAGAGCTCAATGATATCCTTAACAACGACATCTTCTCCTATGTTGAGGATGCCTTGTTCAAAGAGCAATGCAAACCCAAGAACAATGGCAAAGATAACGGTCAGTCTTTAACTATCAACTCCCTAGCCAACCAGATGGATTCCATGGGAGTTGTTCAGCCAAATGTATTTGAAGGCCAACTTCTGAATGGCTTTGTTGCCCAGTTTGGCAATCAAACTTGCCCACCCTTGCAATCCTTTCAGGCCACCCAGATGGATCTAAACCAGCAGTTGCTACCAGCCCATCAGATAGGCACCCAGCCCAACCAAGTTGGAATGGGTAAGCCCAGTCTGGCAGGCTTCCAAGGCTTTCTGCAGGCTGGTCCTCAAAATCACATAGGACTGAATGTCTCAAACGATATGCAGCCTAGGCTTCAGCAGCAGCAGTCACCTGCCAATCTGAACACCCCAAACTCCTTTGTTCACATCTGCTCCCAAGACAACATGGAGCTCAATGCTAACAATCAGCTGCAGTTTGGCCAAATGTTGGCTGGACCCTGTACACAGAACCTCATGGGACACAGCTTGCAGCAGAGCACAGTTGGCTCCCGGGGCTTGTCCAACCATGGGCAACCACAGATACCCCAGAATAACATGGGTGGCTTCTCTCAAAACCAAATAAGACCAAACCCTCAGGCCAACATGGGCCAGCCCAACCCACTGACTCTCCAAAGCCCACTTCAGAAGTCCCAGCTGATGCCAGCACCGCAGCTACTGAATCCTATGACTTCTAACGAGGATAGTCAATGGGTCACTTCCGCATCCAACACTAACTACACCCAGAACCATCAACAGGTGCCCATGTCAGCCCAGAATGAACTACGAAGGGATCTGCAGCAGCTATCCCTACCCCAGAACCCTCTGATGATGAACCAACTACCAACACAGCACCACCATCCAGCAGATCTAGTGCAGAGAATGCAACATTTGCAGCCACAAGCGGTGATCCAAAATGGACAGCTGTACCCCACCGAGCCACAACAGGAAAGACTAGTGGGTGTTCACCCTACAGTGTCTTATAGCCAAACCCAAGGACTTCAAAGCATCCCCCAAATAAGTTCTCTGTTGGCTCAGAGCAATCAGTTTCAACAATGTGGGTTGGGATTCGGAGCCCAGCAAATAAGCAAGATCTATCAGACCCCTGTGGGGTCAGCAGGCCTCCCTTCGACAAGCAGCTGCATGTTCGAGAACAATTCCTCTCCCCCGATGAACGAGGTGCAATTCAGCAGCATGGAACACTCTACCCCTTCTTGCCTTAATATAAAGTCGTCCCCCAACCAAAGCCCCCTCCAGGCATCCTGCTACTACCAGACAAAGCCTAGTGAACCCATAGTGGGCACTACAGTAATTGCGCAGGAAGACATCAGCGTCAGCCCTCCGTCATGCCAGTTCCAGCCTGGCTTTCCTCCTGAGGTTCTCCTGGAGCAGTGCTTTATAAACTGCAATGGGCAGACTCCGGTAACTCAAAATTTATGTTAAGTGTTAAAAAGCAAGGCATCTCTAGTTGGCATTAGAGTCCCTTATTGTTTTTTTTTTCCCTGACCTTTCACTGAGATTGTGGTGAGGTGAACCCGGTTTTTCAGTGCCACTGCTCACTTTGATAGAAGAGCAGTACAGTACTAGATTTTCATGCCCAAGTCACTTCCTTCTTGTGTTACATGAAATAGGACCCCAACTGTCCCCACATATTTCTTAACAGGCAGCATAAATCGCAAGTGTAAGGTTTAGTAATATAAAACAACTGCAATAGCACGAAATTAATGAAAAGCAACTTGTTTGCCAGAAGGAGCAGGTCATTTATTGTTCAGTGTTATTTCTGGCTCATACTGTTAATATTGGGACATATTCTTCAGGCCAAAGTGAAAATTTTATTTTTCAAAAGGTAAACAAACGATCAGAAATATCCTCCAATTAATGCCTTAAATGAAACCCCTGCTGTGCTTATCTCAAGTTTTTAGTAATTCATGCTTTAGAATAAATCTGAAAATCAGCCCCATTATTTTATTCCTTCCTGAAAATGTCCCTTTGAAAACAATGGAAGAGAAACAATATTATCAAACAAGCAATCAGGGAGTTGTTCACAAATAGCACCTTATTTTGAACTGAACAGTCTTTTAAATGAATGCAGTAAAGCAGTGTAACAAATTATGTAAAGACAACACGAAACAAAGCCCTTTGAACTTTATTTACAGCTATAATTTGTAACGCAAACAGTCATTAAAGCAATCAAATTTAAGCAATCACATTTTAAAGCAAAGTGACCATTTAATTATCAGGAGATTATGGTTTACCAAATCAAAGGACCCAGAGACATCCTGGAATCAGGGACAATGCCACATGGCCCCCATCCCTGGATATAGCCACGTCATGTAGCATTTCAAAGAGTGCCAACAGTGTGGGTTTTTTTTTCTGAATCCTAAAGCTTTGGAAAATAAAATGGAATGATTCATTTTTTAAGAATGTAAAATAGCCCCTATTTTATTCCGGAAGAGAACAAACAAATTAAAAAAAATTGCAGGAAATAACTTTGTGATTTAATTCCTTTAAAACCGATCGTCTACTATTAAAAATAAATCTGTAACATTAACTTGACATTTTTTCCTTAAAAAAAATAAACAAACAGGATTTAATTACTGACTGGTGTATATGCTTTGAAAAATGGCTCAATGTCTTTATGTTTTATTTTCAAAGCTTTTTACACCATACATTTTTAAAGGTTAAAGTAAAACATTCTCTGCAACTGTGGCAATGTCACAGTGTCAGTTGCAGGAACATCACTATACAGAATCCGTGGGGACAGAAATGACAGCTTCACGCCCCTGGGGGTCAGTCTTCAAACCCCCTCACTTCAGAAACTCATCACACACTTCAACACAAAGCCCCCTTTAGACATTTCAGATTGCAATTGAATATAATCCAATAATCTCTTGATTGTATATTATTCTGAGGACCCCAGCTAAAGGTTAAACTTTTAAGAATAAACGTATAAACTTCAATGTATTTGGGATGTTGGTAACCAATCAGATAGCTCATATTAAGAAGCACTCCCAATATATTTTATAATATAATAAATGACTACAATATGAATGTGTATAAAACTACATGTGTACTAATGTGTATATGGAATAAACTATTAATAAATACATAATACTGTATTCCTCTGAATTTAAGACGCACTTTTTAACAATGTTTTGCTTCTCAAAAATAGCATGCGTGTTAAATTAGAGTACAGTACAGTGATGCGTGCATTAAAATCATCAACAAAAGATGTGACTACCAAAGTACACAAACTGCAACATGACTTACTGCCAAGACGAACTAAAACGTTACAGCCCGATCTCGAATTATCCATGACATACAGACAGCCATTTTCAAACAAGCGTCATTAGCTTCCTGAGGAATTCAAACATTCACATGCATGTTTACTTAATGAAATCTGTCTGCTAAAACAGTATATCATTTACAGTAACATGTTATAGAATCTACAATGTCACTGCAGCAACTTGGAGAACAAAGAAGACCTTCTAAAAATGAGTTACAATATTTATCATTCTTATATATGGCCCTTTAAAGATACCAGTAACTGGAAAGGATATTCTAAGTGGAGTACACTTTAATGATAGGCATTTGCGAACTCACTTTTAAAACTTAGCTTTGGTTGACTAACATAACACAGTATCATTTCGTAAATGTAGGACACTATTGCACATGTGAAAACTAACAATAAAGCCAAAACTAAAACACTTTACTTTTAAAACTGATTAATAGACTAGCAAGCACTGGAAAAATCAGTTCAGTTTTATACGGTGCAGAACTAATTTATTTTAACATATTGTTTAGGGACTTTGCGTTACCTGTACGGTGAGTGTCGTAATAGTATCTACAAAGTATCGACAATAACAGTCCAAAGCAAATTTGCACCATTTTATCTGGCATAAACCATTTTGGCTGTTACTTATTTAACCCCTTGTAAACATATATATATTATACAATTGTTGCAAGATACCACATTATTTTTACATACAATTACCCATTTATACAGTTGGGTTTTTACTGGAGCAATCTAGGTAAAGTACCTTGCTCAAGGGTACAGCAGCACTACATATATTATTATTATTATTTATTTATTTATTTATTAGCAGACGTCCTTATCCAGGACGACTTACAATCGTAAGCAAATACACAGGGTTTTTAAATATAAAAAACAATAACAAAAGACGTGGTGCTTTTATCCGCGACGCAAACAAAAATACAAATAATAATAATTAAATACATAGGGGCAGGACACTCCGCCGGATTGAGGCATATTTGTAAATGCATATATTTATTTGAGGTTTTATTTTTTCCTCAAATTGAGGGTGGGAAATTTGGTCTGTGTCTTAAAGTCGAGTGTGCCTTAAATTCAAAGGAATACAGTATTAAGTAAATAACCTTACACTGTACAGACACTACTATATACACACTAAGGCCAACATCTGTAGTTCATATGCATATTTATGATAATGATTAACACTGTAACTTTAAATGACTATTTCTGTGTGTCCCTCAACTGCCTTTCTTTTTTTGTATCTTTAGCAACCAGGCCATCCAATGGAAGAAAATGGAGAGTTACCCTATACTGCACTTCCTAACGGAAACACATATTTTCCGAAACATTCCGGACAAGCCAACTGCTGTGATTACTAGATGAGTATCACTGTATTTTAGAACACCAAAAAAAAAGCAGAAGCACACAGCCATGTGAAATCGACAGTTGCCTTACGAAATTATTATTATTATGGGTTGTTGTTCCTTTTTGATGTGGACAGTTTCACCCTCAGAAAGATTCCTCTCTTTTTTTGGGCAAAATTCTACTAAATCCAAAAGGGATACTTAGATGTCATTCCCAAGTATTTGAAAGGAGTCCAGCATGTTGATTTTATTATAGACTAAAGTTTTTGGTATAAGAAAAGCCATCTGAAGAAAACAATTCTTTTGTCAAGTAAAAGTGGCTGGATGAACTAACGTGAGCAAGGTGATGTTCACACTCAAAACGGACTGGATTATATTACATAATCTCATTCTGCTGAATGAAAACAGCTCTGCGTAGGGTATGTATTTGTCTCGGCATTCTGTAAAACCTATAGTAGGGTCAAAATACCAGAATCACGTCCAGTATTCAGTGGATAATATAATCACAAAACCACAGCAACTATAAATGGTTCATAACACCAGAATTACCTTTATTGCAGAAACGTTTGGAGGCAATTTGGAGGAAAACCCAAAAGCAGGATTTCATGTGAAAGTAGCCTATGTTCCCATATAGCTAATCATATTAATCTCAATGCTATTATAACTGTATCCTGTGGGTGCTTCATTTTGATTTTGTTTGTACAGAAAAGCCCACCCTTTTTATATTTTGTGTGCATTTTATTGAAATTATTAACCTGTGCTCTTGAGCCATTTAAACTCTATTGTATGGTATTTTCTTCCTTTGTTGTGTGAGTGAGCGTGTGTGTTTTTGTGTATGTGCTCTCAGTTAGTAGTTAAGAAGGAGGCACCCTGGCCAAACATTAAAAATGCAATATCCTTTGGATTCAAAGAACCACAATTAATGGGAAACGTGAATTTTGAAATCATATTTTTCTAGCTATAAAACCGACATTATCTAACAAAACACAGCTTCTGTAGAGGATTGGGCTGTTTATTTCCTGGTTGCTGGAAACATGGGAAGGTGATTGGATGGGAGTTGCAAAGGATGCTGGACAAGTTCTCCTTTCCCTTTGAAAGAAACAAGCAATTGATTATTGTGTATTATTTTTGAGGAGATGAGTTTGATGTAGGTTACAACAGATTTATGTATTTATTTATTGCATTTATATAGCGCTTTTTATACAAAAGTAGCGCCAACACTGTACAGTACAGTTAAGAAAAAAGAACAAACCACAATACATTTGTGTAGCATGTCACACATACAACTGCCACAATCAGACCATTTAAATAACACATTTAAATAACAGTATACACATAATACAAAAGCAGCAATTTTAAAGTTACATTAAAAGCCACTAAGATAAGAAAGCCATTTTATAAAAGTGGATTTTTAGTCTCGGCTTGAAAACTGTAACAACGTAACGATAGATGTATACTATATAATAAAATTATATACCCTAATAATCTGTTGTAACATAGATCATTGGCAGGAATGCCATTAATGTATACAAATGAGAGCTAATATATGTACAGGTAATGCAAACAGTGGATTTAGCTGGACAGTGATTTGTAGTTCGGGCTTTGAAATGGGAATTGCATTTTTAATGTAACTGACTTTATATAACACCTTTAAAGCTAAAACAGCAAAGCAAATATTTTATAGGTTTTCTCTGTTTTGTTTTTCGTGAAGGGAGCTGAAGGTTGTGCTCTGCAGTTAGACAGAGATGTAAATGGCAGCTATGTAAAAAGTGCTTTACACTACAGAGCAGAAGATTCGCCGGGGCTAGTGTTAACGGAGTGGATGTGAACAATGGGAGGGCTAAGTGTACAGAAATGCTGGTGAAAACAAGTGTGACAACCAGAAATATGAGCAGATTACTTACAGTACCTAGTCATATATCTAGAAAGACGCTGCCTGTCAAACATACAGTAGGAGTTGAAGAATCATGCCTCAAATGCTTTCAAGGAAGATCACTGATACCTGTTGCTCAGTCAATAGCAAGTTAAGGAAACGATAAATAAGAATGAAAAATATCTTGCGGTAATCTTTTTCGCTGCCCTGCATACGAACAGTATGTCCTCGTCATTACTCTATTTAAATCTAAAAGCATTTTATAACAACTTAAAATAATCATTAAGTCAAAGTCATTCCGTCCCACTTCTCTCTCTCCTGTGTTGAACATTGTTGTAACAGCTTCAACACATTTATTTTGGTATTTACTTAATGGAATGTAACTGAAGAGACTCCACAGCACATGTTGGCAGGATCAGATCTTTCAGATTCATAACCTGGTACTGGAACATTGATGCCAGCAGAGTTCTTTTGACAGATAAAAGATAACTCATTTTGAGCTGAACATATTTTAATCTCTAAGAAAGATGTCATAAGATATTATTTATTTGTATTAAAAAATATAAATAAATAAAACATTGGCATTAAGATTTGCAGAAATACAATACTGGTATTACTAATTGGCTTCATATATTTCCAGAGGTTGTCTTTCTTGCCATAGTTTCAAGGAATAAGTCTATACTTGGCCTTTTTTTTCATAATTCAAACATTAACTTAAATCATGTACATAAGAGGCATGAATGCAAATAAGCAAGGACTAATTACCAAATAATGTTTTTGAAGATGTAATATAATGTATACTTTACTGGTTTTCTTAATATCCAGGGTGAAATTTCCTTTTTTTTACATTAATAAAGTATATCAAAAATATTACACCACAACTGTAAAAAAAAAGTATTTTCTAACATTTATACAGTCCAATGTATTTTTTTAATACTGACATTAATGTGTTTATGAAAAGTATCAATGAAAGCAACCCTATTCAATTGAATTGTTTATTTATTAAACTGGAAGGACATACCGAAATGTCTATGTCACCTCCAAGAGCAGACAGATGCACAAAACCAGAAAAAGGACAATTAAATTGTTGAAATAAAAATTACAGCAAATCCCATTCTACTGATAATCATGGTCTAAAGTTGGTAAACTTCTAGAAAAGGATGAACTTTGTAAAAATAAGGATATAAGTTTGAACATACAGATATTTCTGACAGTAATACGATGCTCTGTGACAATCGTAAAAAAAATCAATACCACTTTGGATTTTAATATTGGACCGTTATTGCCCATGTTAACCAATGTACATTATCAATAATTCAGTAATCATTTTCAGAATTTTACTCCAAATTTGACCAATTCAAACATGGGAAAAATTCATTTGCGGTATTATGTAAACCCCCAAATAATAAGTGTTTCTAAGGGCTGTATTATTATATCCTAAAACACCTTTAGGTTCTGGCACAATCTTGTACCAATATAAAATGAAATAAATATTTAAAAAATAAAAAATAAAAAATAAAAATTGAACTGGCTTTTGCTGTTTATGAGTATATTGACTTTTTTCTCCCAGTCTGTCCATGAAATTCCATCGACCTATATTGTTTTCATTTTGCATATTATAAATAAAATAATAATTGATACATTCACAGGGAATTGTATGTGGAGCCTTCGGTGCACAATGAAATACCCCTGCCAGAAAGCAGGCTGCTGTGAGGCCATCTTATCCTCCGTGGCAGGGTTCATAAGCAAATTTATGTATAAATCGATAGTTATTTTTCCTTAAATAATGTCTTCTGTCACTGATTATTTTGGAACCATCACAGATCCTGTATCTAAGTAATAACACCATTGAGGCAGCTACTTTAAATGGATGTATTTTTCTAGATGTCTGAAGTCATGGCAGTAACACCTGATAAGAGAAGCTTTATGAAAAAGAGTTTAAGAATAAAAAGAGAGGGGCCCTTGTAATGTATACCAGTTATGATACAGTTTATGAACAGTGAATAGTATTTTATTCCATACCAATAGAATCTCACATCATCTTAAAAATACAATTTGATCTATTCGGGTGTTGAATGATTTCTTCTTATGAGATGTAAAACACGTCACGTGTGTGTGTGTGTATAGTATATATTTCTGAGGAGGATAAACAGTGGACATTTTCTCTGCGTGGGTAACACAACAATTAACAATCTTGTAATCACAAACTCAAGTAGCCACTGACGTACTTTCCAAAACACTGTAAAACATTGCGTTAAGGCCACCTCAATATAAAGGCCACCTTGCTATTAAGGGCACTTTTTAAAAGTCCTGATTTGCTCCCATTGGCAGCACTGTAACGTCTCCTTCAATATTAAGGCCACCCTTGTATTCAGTATTAAGGACATCATCAGCGATCCCAAATGTATCAAGACACTGTTAAATGACCTCTAATAAAGCCAAACCATTGCTGTAAATCATTTTTTATACATACCCTGGATCCAATGTGATGTAATTCATCTGCAAATTAGACTATTTATACTAAAACGGTAAGTAGGAACAGAAAACTAAAATCCTAGTGATGTTTTTTGACAAATCTTCAGTAGTAAGGCCACCCCGTTAAGGCCACATTGTGTTGGCCTCCTGAGCGGACCGAATAATGAGGCTTCTCTTATAAAAGTTTACTACAGTATTTTTGCCGTTGTCTTATGCTTTTCCCATGGTTATACTATGCATTTACCATGGTTTGCCATGTTCTTTAATATGCTTTACCATACATGTACCTCACTGTAATTTACAAAGTTTGCCTGTGTTTTACCGTGCTAACTATTCTTTATTACACATTGCTGTGCTTTTACTATAGTAAACTTTTATAAGGGTTCACTGGCCTTACTAATCTATTATTTTGGTGTTACCCACTAAAAATAAGAGTTGTGATACCACCACAACCTACCATTCATATGTCAATGATTATCATTATGAGAATTTTGTAATATAAGTTCAATTCAATTTGTCCATCTGGTCTGGCTTCAACCAAACACTCCTTGCATGTTAGGTGCTGAAGGATATTTGATTTGGTCTTTTAGTTTGTTTGTCTTTGGGTGTCCAGGGTCTCCACATTGAAATGCATTATCCATGTATTATGTACAGGTTGTTCTTGTGTTTTTTTTTTAATGTTTTCTTTTTTTGGCACTTAGCAGTTAAATTGTTATTGCCCTGCACTTACCTGATGTTATTTTGTAGTTTGCAGCACACTGCATAGTCATCTGCTCGCTTTATAAAGAAAAAAAAAGAAAAATGTTTTGTAGCTTTTTGCTTTAATTGACCTATTAAAAAAACAGTAGTTTTGCTCTTTAATGTTATGTAATGTTTCGTCCTGATATTATTAAAGACATTTTTAATAAATAATTTCATAAGCTTCTGTGTTGTGGAAATGTGGTAGCTACTGTAGTTTGATGCAGCTTTGGAATGTGCATAGAAAACAAATGAGAGAAGATGGATTAATACATTTTATTTACCAGAATACCCCAATATCTTTACAAAGCACCCTTTTACAAACCATACTTTACAAGGTGAAGGTGGTAACACTTGTTTTTTGCAATCTTATGTGTCAGATACAATCATTACACCAAACTATGCTCTCTGCAAAGGTCTCAAATGCGCAGTTTTGAAAGAAACACGTGTTACAGCAAACACTTATTTTGATTTTGAAAGATGAAATCTTGTACTGTACTAGGGTAAAACAGGTTTCAGTTTGCTGCTACTGCTTTACTTCCCAAGTCATTAAACTCAGTTTTCAGGGTCACAGCTGCAACGCATGTCAGTCAATTGGAGAATGACAGGAAAGAAAGTGTTTAAAGGCTTGGGGACATTTTTAGTTTATAGGTGAAGTGACCAAGGGAGTGCAAGACTATCTGAAAGCAAAGATTGTAAACAGAGATTTAACCTGGTGTAGAACCTTTTATCATGGTTTATAAACTGAAAATCCATGTTTGCTATAGCATGTGTTTCTTTCAAAACTGCACAGTTGAGACATATGTAGCTTATATAAATGCATGATGGAAGATTTATTCAATTATTTTGTTAGCTTCATTGAATTGTGATTAATCCTGGACATTTTTCCCAAGGGTAACGTTACTATAGGTAGGTCAAGATTAGTGCTAATCAGGGACTGGAACCAGCCAACAGATTCAGCAATTCAGATTAAACAGAAGGTCAAATACAAACCGATCATACAATTCGAGTTACATAAATGTGAACCTGTGTTCTGCTTTGTGTGTGTGTGTGTATTCAGTGTACACACACACCAACATATCAACACAAAGCAAAAATGAAAGCAGTAATTCCAATGGAAATATAGTCTCAGAATCCAGCGCACTAAAAATGCAATTCATTATAGTCCTGTAGTTGTGTTTTGCTTTCTGTTGGCCGCAGCGGGTATTTTCTGTGGTAATTGCATCAGTGTTGCTGATGGAAGCCAATGTCGATGTTGTCTCGCTTCCCAAATCCAAAACATCCCCTGAAACCCCAGGTAGAGCACTATTTGCCAGCTCTGGGTTGCGTGCGTGTAATCTCTACCCAATTTTTCTTTTGGTTTCTTTTTTTTTGGACATCAGAAAGAAGCTTAAGCACTTTAAATCGGGGATCGAGAGCAACTGTTAGTACTTGCACAGAGGTTTGGTTGATATTGCTAAGGAAACGATTCTCCAGGTCAGTTCTGATCAAAGTTTTTGTCTGTCTAACAGCGGGTGAATCACTCCCTTCTGGTTTAATTTTGTCAACCAAGTTTGTGATCACAGGTAAAACTGCTGAAAGCGTAAAACTGCATTCGCTGCTGATATTCGTTCAGATATTCGGATATTTTTCCCACCCCTACTTGTGCTGTTTTTTAACCTGGTTCTTTACGTTCAGTTTGTCCTTTTGTACGTTCAATTCAATTTTCCATCTGTTCTGGCTTCAGTTGAACACTCCTTGCAAGTTTGTGGACAAAAGATATTTACGAACTTCCAATTTAGGAAGGGGTATAGCTAAATTGGTTCTGGTGTTTGAAATGTGTTGCATCCTCACTGTGTTAGCTGTGAAGTAGCCAGTGGATCAGGTGAAAGAAAACTTCCACAAGAGGCCACCAGATTTCACACCTAGCTTTTGTAATGCACTGCCAGTATGGATTCTGAACCCAAGGCATTGAAAAAGACTTCTAGTCAAAACGTTTGTTATTGGATTTTAGTTTCTTTTTAGCATTTACAAATTCTGACCCCTGAGGATGAGATGGGATGAGGGTTAAAGCTGTGTAACCACAAATGCAAACAAGCCTGGCTCTATTGCATAGTGGCTAAAATGCTTGCTCCCAGTCTCTAGCATGTTACACCTTTATAGCAATGGACTCTCTTGCTAATCCAACCTATAATCCAAACCGCTCTACCATAATACAATCTATCTGATGAAGCTGCAGAAATAAACCTTCATAATTCCTAATATGTTTACACTCTCAATGTCTATTATGGATGAAATGTAGTTATGAAAACATCAAACAAACCCTAGACAAATTACAAAATCACAATCCTGTACCAACAGCTTTGAATTAGCAAGTGTTTATTGATTGACTACATTTTCACTGACTAAAACATTTACCAACCATGTTAAAATCATTTTCATTAAAGGATGCTTCTGGGAGGTCAAGTTCCGTTAAAGAAAATAAACGGCAAACATTTAGAATGTTTTTTTTTTGTTTGATTTTGCGGGGGGTTCTGGAGAAATACATATTTCAAAACTTGCATTCAGGAAGAGTCATTGCATAAAAAAACAAAAAGTTCAGAATTGTTTTTTCTACAAAAACTTACAGAAGCTACTCATGTGTGCCGGATGTGTTCCTTCGACGGGAAGTACAGCATGGAAAAGAGCGCAAGAATATAAGAACATAAGAAAGTTTACTAACGATAGGAGGCTATTCGACCCATCTAAAGCCCCTTTCACAATGGCATGTTCTACCCGGGTTAGGACCTGGTGTCATGCGGGTCGGCTACAAAACAAAAAAGAAAACTACATGTCCATTTTGAATAATGTCACGGCAGGCCACGTCTGTAAAAGAGGCGTTTGCACTGTTGCCCAAAAACAGCCCTAACCAGCCGCGGACCGCTTTATCGTATCCGATGTGGCCAGACTGCTGAGTCAGGAACTACATCATCATTACGTAGCAGGGAGGCGTGTACTTGTATAGGATTGGAAGCAGATGGGATGATGTTTGGTTGTCTGTATGGGCCAGTGGTTTGCACCATATCAAGTGGTGACGGACATTTAAAAAAACAACAACAACAACATATTGTCCACGACAAACACAATGGAAGTTATATACAATTACATGCATGTTAGACGTATTCAATGCCATGGAGTCCGTGTCACAGTGTGATGTACTGTATATGCCTAGCAACGTGCCACCATTCTTTGAAAAACAAAAGCAGGCTGCATATTGTTTACATGTTACGTGTACTTTCGGACTTGGGAAAACACATTTTTTGCGACAGAAATGGCATGATTATTTCGAAAGTCTTGATGCTTCAGCTAAAAAGAGATACGAGGGAAAATTGTGCTTGGTTGGGATCGAAAAATGTCCGTACAAGCTGCCAGCAACTGTGTCTGAACTTCTACTACGACAGGTTTCTTTAAAACACAGCACAGTACTTTCCCACAATTCCCCAGAGACCCGATGATGCAGGACAAGAACTTCCCTATTTGGCCACGTTAGGAAAAAACACAGAAACGCGTGTGTGTTGGCCTGGGTCGGCTTGCACCAGTCCCAGCCCGCAGTGGTAACGAGGCGTAAGTAATCAAATAAGTGCACTCTCATTCTCAAAGCACTGTTTAACCTAAGAGGATGTTTGAAAATACTTTACAGACTTAGGTTACAGACTCTAACTAAAATGTATGTTACCAAGTAAGTTTTTATTTTCTTCTTCTACACAGTGGCATTTAGAGTAAGGGGAAATGCCAAGATTGTAATTGGATGAACTCCCTGCATTTAACGGTACTTACTTAGTGTTTAATAATGGCCTTGCTGTGGGGTGTTATGGGGTAATACTGGAACTCCTGAGTCAATAAAGTGCTGTTACCAAACATGCCACTGTAATTATCATTATCACTATTATACTAGGGCCTTTTAAAACGTATTTATTTATTTACCTTTGTTTGTCTGAAATAATCATTGTGGCTGCCCTAAACGAATACATCTGTAAGCTGTGGTTTTAGAACTGATGTCATTAATTAATAGCATCTCTCAGCCGTGCTTTATTCGCTCTTCCTGTATTGAGTAATAACAGAACGGTTGACCTCCATAGAAAGCAGAAAGAGCAGTGTCTGGTTGTCTTTAATTTACATTAAAAAACAACACCTACTTCATGCAGCATACAGTATAGATCAATACACACTGCTTGTTGTCCACTGCAGAACCGTGATACCATATCAGTACCAGCCAGACAGTGTGCTACAGTATCAGGTCCACTGTGCAATACTAGTTCCACATCTAATGTGTTGCTAGTGCTGGTAATACTGTGGTCCTGCTTGGGTTTCTATCCATATTAAAAAGGTATAGCAGAGCAGTTTGGATTTATCTTTTGACACAGACTGAAATGTATTCATTTTCTGCAGTCAGTATTATTCACAGTAATGTGCTCTTTGTTTCCATGGATTCCAAGCTCACATAAAATTTCATCATGTTGGTAGTGCTGAAGATGTTTCCATGAAAACACTGGCTGCCACCATGTAAGTAACTTGTGGTTAATAAAAGAAAGGAAATACTCTTTTCAAGATAATTCCTCTGATTTCAAATTGATTAAAAGAAAAAAAATTGGGAGTTTGTTTCTTAAGCCTTTGAAGTAGATTTATTTTAAGATTAACTCATAGCACAGGAGGCTTGGTAATGAACAAAGTATTCCACCATCGAAAGTTTCTAATCGGTGTCTTTTTTTGTCATTGCATAAACATTTAGGGAGGGAGCAGTTCAGTCTCCGCGCCCCAAGTCTGCCCTGCCCTGGAGGGAGCACCCTTTGTCTTAGGTGGTGAGGGAGCGGTTCAGTCTCCATGCCCCAAATCTGCCCTGCACTGGAGGGAGCACCCTTTCTCTTAGGGGGTGAGGGAGCAGTTCAGTCTCATTGCCCCAAGTCTGGAGCGAGCAGTCTCTATACAAATCAAATCCTTGGCCCTCCTTTCTTCTGTATTATAGTTTAATTGAGTTTTCAAGTGCATCTGCTGATGGAATTTAGAGTGAATTGCCTTTGTAGCCCTACTTCAAAATGGGAAAGGTTTCTGCGCAAGGATATCATTTATTTAGTATATCCATCATGAGAGGTGCAGGACTATTCAAGACACTACTGTGCTGTTGATTTAGATATGAAGCATGTTGTAGATCTTTCTAATAATAATAATAAAATGCATGACCGTTCCACATAAATGTGTATTCAATTTTCGGAACAGTCACGCATTTAATTTAAGTGCTGATGAATGACATGCATTCATATTAGAGTTTTTAATCAAAACTGTGGCCCAACTGCTTGGGATTTAAAACATGATATATTTGAAAGCACTAAAGCTAGCAATTCCTAAACAAATCTAAAACTCTAAAATCAAATACACATGCAACTACAAGAAACTCAAAGGACCAATGCAACTCCAATGCTCCCCCTCTTTACTTCTATACTGTAGTATGTAATACGTGGGATTGGAATTTATTTTTGTTGGAACAGTTAGTAAGCATGGTCACTATTTATCTGACAGAAACAACACTAGAGAACGTCTGGGGACACACTGCTCTGCCACATAATGATGTTCACATTCATGTTTTAAATGTAACAATCTGTTTAGCCTTATGGAAACATTACTGTAAGACACACCGGCAGTACAATGCAATCATGTTCCAATGTAACTAAAATATACATCAAAAACTGCCAAGTAGTCTTATGACCTGCAAATTGTAGCAATAATGTTGAAGCAGGGCACGATTTTCCTGACGCAGCTCTCGCCAGGTGCCAGCCAGATAAACACAGCTGTCTTGTTGTATTGCTGCTGTTTAGAGTAAATGCCAGTGACATGTTTTTCTTGTTGCAAATGCCATTTTTTTTCAATCCATTTATAACAGGGTGTTAAAAAATTATATACATAAAGAAAACAGGTTGCAAAGCTTTTTTTACACACTCCTTACCTTTTCCGATGTTTGTAAGCAGTTATTATAATTTTTCAATAAATCAGCATTTGAGCTGCTTTGAACTTGTCTGTGGAATCCTAAGTGTTAGGCACTGAACAGCCTTTCTCATTCCACTCAAACCATGTTACAATATGACCAGTCTGCCAGCCTGACCTCCTCTCCCTGTCTATATAAATATAGAGTAGGTGGGGCTAGCAGAGTTGGGAGTAACAGAACCCAGAACCACTAAGAATGACGGCAAAAAAGGCAATTTATAATGACTTGACGTTACTTACTCTTTAATCATGTTACAATCAAATATAATTTAAATATTAAGATAAAGAAAACCCTCTGCTACAGTGACAAAAAAATAATTGTGTCAGGAAAATTAGCTTCTTTAGTGCAGTGTTTCAGGAACAACACTGTCAAATACTGATCGCTTGCCAGTCATTATATAACAAAAAAAGGACAACACAGGGTGAGTGGTTACCCTCTGATGTGCCTGATGCACTTAGTGTAGGCATGATTCTGTGAGGTCTTGTTGGGAGGCCAAGTCAGTGCAGGTTACAAGACATTGCAGGCTGGAGGGATCATCATAGCACAATGGTTAACCAATTAAACTGGCTGTGTTTGTGCTCTCCGGGTAGTAATTCATATAAGAAATACCACGTGTCTATCTTGCAAAAGTTATGAGTCACAATCGGCAAATATGTGTTGCAAATAGTAAATGTTTTTGTAAAGAGATAGCATACTACGACATGAATGGACTTGTGTGATAGTGGTTCCTGGAGTTGAAGTCTAAGTATAGTAAATGGTAGTTTTAAAGTGTTTCAGGACACTGTGACAGAGAGAAGGAATCTGAGCTGCAAATCTCCCTCCCAAACAGAAACGGTGCTGTGCAAGGTTGGTGGTATGCTTTCCCATAGATGGGGCAACTCGATGGTAGGTAGGTGGCAACCGGAAGTGTGCCATTTTGGAGAAAGCATGTAGCTGCAAGTTTGCTAAAAAAAACTCCATTGGGGTGAGCTGCAGGGCAAACAGATTGGATTGGATAGACCGTGGCGTCAGGTTGATCACAAGGAGGAGATTGGCAGGACAAAGGGGATGCAGCTACGTGAGTACAGCCCCTTACGCTGAAGTTACTGGCCTTGGCGGAGTGCTGTGTTTGTTTATTTTGTTTGTGTGTTTCAGAGGAGTAGGACTAGGGAGCTGCAGCTACGGAGCCATCACAAACCCCAGAGCACCACTACCCCTGCACAGCACAGCATGACCTCCTGTATTGGAGCACTCTACCATGAACCATTGAATTTACAGCGTGTCCTTGTTATTTGTTGGGTATTTGTATTTGGGACTGTAACCTGTCGTGTAACCCCCATACGATTGCTGGTATAGGTGGGTGAAGATTATTATTATTATTATTATTATTATTATTATTATTATTATTATTATTATTAATATTAAAAACGGACGTTTTACAATCAAGTATTGTCTGGACATTCCCTTCCATGCCACACCACTCACACCCTGCAGTTTACAGTACATCCGTATTTAAGAATTACATTTCGCAACCTTTTCAACAGAACACAGATCTTAACCCTTTCCTACAAACTAATGATTTTTACTAGGGATGTGCAAAAACTTGTTACTCATACTATGAATTGTTATTCAATATATTCATTCTTTAACTTCTGCATTGAGTGTTTAAAAACCAATTGGAAGATTATTTTCCTCTCATCCAGTTTACTGTCAATGACCTGGATGAGAGGAAAATAATCTTCCAATAAAGGCTATATGATTTCTTACTGGATGTTGAAGTGTCAGGCTTGAAAACAGACAGGTTATTTATTTAGTAGGAAGGGAAGATGACATTTCATGGGTTTCTTTTCTTTCATTGAAAATCTCTGCTAGAAAAGATTTCAGGGACTTTTACTACCAGGAAGTAGACTCGGGTCGGCTTTTGGAGAGTCTTGAGGTGGAGCCCTTCTTCCCACGACTCCACCGCATGTGAAAAGGCCTCCCCATGGGCACCCCTTGAAGCCATGCCCAAACTCCAGACATGATCCGCACAGAGGAGGTCCTTGTGCCTCCAACCGGCGCTGCTCATCCACGCTTTATTTCTGCTTCATTTTTCTTTTCTTATTTTTTTTCTTTTAAACCTGCAGTTCATCTCTGAGTCTCTAGGGGCGCTACCCCGCTCTGATAGCTCCTGTGGTAAGAATAGCGTCACTGGCAAGACTTACTATGAGGAAGACGACCCAGAGACAGAAGCTACATGTTTAAGTGCTAAAGCGCACGTTTATTAACAAGCGGTGAAACAAAACACAAATAAATAGGCACAAGGGCCAAAACAGAAGGTTCTCACAAAACAATATAACTCAGTCCCACACAGCACTCTTCTAACCCACCACCAAGTAGCATACATTCCCAAATAACACCGTCACCAACTTACTTCAACTCTAACATTAACACCACCGAATTGTCCCCTATTTATACACCTGTGGCTGGAACCTCATTAATCATCACTTATTCAATTTACGGCTCCAGCTACATTCTCTCACACGTTTCTGCAGGTGGAATTTAACCCACTCCTTGCCAACCCAATATTCCCCACACACCTGTGCACTGGCAGGGCTTTCACCCCCACAGGAAGTGAATGAAATCATTCTGTTACTCTACCTGTATTACAGTTTCTTTCACTTGGTCTGACAGGTGCCGTTTCACCTCAGCACTGTCAAAGCATGTTACTGGCTGCAAAGCAAACACTCATTAATCCTATTTGCAGATTTCATGTTTATATTATGTAACCATGACATGCATGTTTGCAGTTGTATTTGAAGGCTTGTCAGTCTCTATGTATAAGAGGCCCAAGACTGATTGGCAGACAGGGCAGTTAAGGTCAGGATTTAAGTTTCTTGGGCTATGCTGTGAACTCTCTCTCTCTCTCAATTTTATGTTTTCAAGGGACAGAGATACGATTGAAGAGCTTTTTGACACACCTACCTAAGGAGCGTCATTCACTCTCTGATCGCATTCATAAAACTACACAGGACGACGACTATATAAAATATTTAATGAGATATATAAGACTAATTTATTTATGTTCTCATCTGCATCCATCTCTCTGACTGGACAGTTCAATACAACTCCTTATTGTTATAATTGGTTGTTATTGCGTTATTAATAATACTGTCCTTTTTATACGTGTGTCAATGGGGTTTCTCATGTTAATTCCTTGTTCCGAAGGTCTGCCTGTCACTCAGAACAGGAATGAAAGAACAGAGGGAGTGATTCGGACTGCAATTCGCTAATTGCCCGCATTTCGGGCTTTGCCTGTAATATATACAGTACCGTTGTAACATCAATTTTTGCTACCTCGTCAAATTTTCCTACCGGTAGCAAAATATGACATGTATAACTGTCAGATTTTGCTACCTCGTTAAATTTTACTACCTGCACCTGAATGTTGTCTCAAAGTATAAACATTCAAAAGAGGAAAAATTGGATGTCTGTTTACCTTGTGTCAAAATGTCCTACCTTAGCTATGAAATAGGGGAGGAAAGCAAAAGCTAATGACCTCTCCTGAAATGCAAGGCAATAAAAGCTTTGGGCATGTGCAATGCACAAGGTAGGAAAAACTGACGTTACAGCGGCACAAATTATGTCAACAACAAATGATTTACATCAAGACTAGGAGTGGGGCTTTTACACTTGACATTCCCTACAGACATCTTTATTGCTTGCAACAAAAAAAGCAATTTCCTTTACTGGAAATACAAATTACTGCAAACATTCAATTACGTAAATATGGAAAAGCATTGACTATTTTGTAAGATAAAAATTGAACACTGGGGTGCAGTGAAGAGGTAGTGTACATTGAGGTTTACCAATTAATTGTATATTTACAAAAACAATATTTTTTTTTTCTTATCTAATCAGAAACAGATAAGCTTCAAATTAAAAAAAAATGTCTTTGAAATGAACAAAGGTCATGTTGATTTTTCATGAAGCATATTCAGCATTTTATTTTGTCATTTTTCCTTCATCGTCATGTTCTCATACTACAGCATGCAGGCTACCATACATCACCTGACCTAAATAGTTATCACCTTTTCCCTTTTACCTGAGCACAACACCACGCAGTTTTTATCCCTCATTGAACAAGGGAGGTATCTGGACTGCGCGCCTTCGCTGACGTGCGCGCTCCTGTTTCCAGGAGGATCCTTGGGGAATTCTGCAAAGCTTTGAGCGTACTTGCAAAAATCTTTTCCCGGCGCGAGTCCACTTGAGACCGGAAATGCGCGCCCCCAGCTCTGTTTGGTAAGAGGAGTTGCAGCCTGTGTCGTGTCGGGGGCGCGCTTTCTTGTTTGCTCAAGTAGAAGAGTCTATAAAGGATGTACGAGGAAGGTGCGGAGAGGAGATTTATTTTCTGATACAATATTTTGAAACCAACTTTCCTTTAGGAATAAAGGAGAATTATACGCACGGCGTTTCAGTCAAAAATAAAGAAAAGACTTGTAATAGGCATAACAAAGTGTAGTGTTTAATATGACGGAACAGAAAAAAAGCTATTGCAAGAGCCGGCTTTTAATTTAAAAACAATAACAACATTGCTTGCACGAAAAAAGCAGAATTTGAGCACTTGAGAGATTTTTCAAAGCATCGCATTTACTCAGTATGGTGCATCATTATTGGTAAGCTCTGGGTGGACACGGACTGTTGCAACGTACAACGTACAAATACATACGCCCTTATATATTGACATTTTATATTGTTGAAGACGCAAAGTCGACAATTTCATCAAATAAGGAGGCAGTTTACTGGCCTTGCTATCCCCGTGCTGAATTGAGAATATCGGAAAGTTAGTCTTTTCGCTTAAAGGTTTTTATATAAGTCTAGGGAAATACCGTATTGTGGAATATTTGGGATATTATATTAAAAGGGCTGCTTAAAACTGAAAAATGTATGCCGGACGCAAAAGGAGAAAACCGGTTCAAAGAACGTAAGTTATAGCCTAATTAATTTTTTTAAACGTATTTTGCCACCACTCCCCTCTCCTCACTCCCCACTCCCCTTTCCCCTCTCGCACCTGTAACTGTCTGCACCCCTTGTCCTCTGACAGGTTCTCGAGGTGTCCCGCAACTGAATGTTCTGTAATTTAGTAATTTGATGTTGCAGGCTAGATACAAAATAAAAATACAACTATAATCTGTTTTCATTAGATAGGTTACTGATATTCATTCATTAAATTAAGCAGGTTGCAACATAAATATGTATGCACACGACTGGACGCAATTTATGCTATGATGCTACAACAACATTATTTGGGGCTTTTAAAATTTAAATCTAAATTTCTATCGTTTAGACTGCACTGTGTCTAAATGAAAACTCATTTATTCTATTATTCATCATTCCCTGGTGAAAATGTAACGGTTCACTGTGAAACTACCTTTTGAGTTATTTCTAACGGACATTATTAACATTTTAGGCCTGCTGGAAAAAAAAAAAAGTCAGTACATTGCCTAGTACAAGTACTAGTAGCGGATGTGATGTACTGGGTCAACAATCTAATTACTTTAAAATCACAACGTAATATCAGTAAAACAAATACATGCTTGATCTCATATTATTTTATTATCCTTTTTCATCATTTATTCCTGGGATTATTTGGTAATTTCATCTAATTTCACTCGAATTTCATAGAAATCACCCAGCAATACTTTACTGTGACCTTTGCATGGGACCTTAGGTTATTGCACCAAACACTGCTTTTGCCAGTTATTATTAATAAGTAATTAATTCATTTTTGTTATTTAGGATGTTCCACTAGTTGAGATTATTATTATTATTATTATTATTATTATTATTATTATTATTATTATTATTATTATTATTTAAAATAAATACATATTATAATAATTCTGAGGCATGTTTAATCTCAGAATGTTTAAATAAGCATTGATAGCTAACGTACAGTATTTTGATTGGAGATAAAAATTATAACGTTGATTTATCAAATGTAATTTGTTACATTATATATATATATACATATACAGTACTGTGCAAAAGTTTTAGGCAGGTGTGAAAAAATGCTGTAAAGTAAGAATGCTTTCAAAAATAGACATGTTAATAGATTATATTTATCAATTAACTAAATGCAAAGTGAGTGAACAGAAGAAAAATCTAAATCAAATCCATATTTAGTGTGACCACCCTTTGCCTTCAAAACAGCATCAAGCATCAATTCTTCTAGGTACACTTGCACACAGTTTTTGAAGGAACTCGGCAGGTAGGTTGGCCCAAACATCTTGGAGAACTAACCACAGTTCTTCTGTGGATTTAGGCAGCCTGAGTTGCTTCTCTCTCTTCATGTAATCCCAGACAGACTCGATGATGTTGAGATCAGGGCTCTGTGGGGCCATACCATCACTTCCAGGACTCCTTGTTCTTCTTTACGCTGAAGATAGTTCTTAATGACTTTCACTGTATGTTTGGGGTCGTTGTCATGCTGCAGAATAAATTTGGGGCCAATCAGATGCCTCCCTGATGGTATTGCATGATGGATAAGTATCTGCCTGTACTTCTCAGCACTGAGTAGACCATTAATTCTGACCAAATCCCCAACTCCATTTGCAGAAATGCAGCCCCAAACTTGCAAGGAACCTCCACCATGCTTCACTGTTGCCTGCAGACACTCATTCGTATGCGCTCTCCAGCCCTTCGGCGAACAAACTGCCTTCTGCTACAGCCAAATATTTCAAATTTTGACTCATCAGTCCAGAGCACCTGCTGCCATTTTTCTGCACCCCAGTTCCTGTGTTTTCGTGCATAGTTGAGTCGCTTGGCCTTGTTTCCACGTCGGAGGTATGGCTTTTTGGCCGCAAGTCTTCCATGAAGGCCACTTCTGACCAGACTTCTCCGGACAGAAGATGGGTGTACCAGGGTCCCACTGTTTTCTGCCAATTCTGAGCTGATGGCACTGCTGGACATCTTCCGATTGCGAAGGGAAGTAAGCATGATGTGTCTTTCATCTGCTGCAGTAAGTTTCCTTGGCCGACCACTGCTTCTACAGTCCTCAACGTTGCCCGTTTCTTTGTGCTTCTTCAAAAGAGCTTGGACAGCACATCTGGAAACCCCTGTCTGCCTTGAAATTTCTGCCTGGGAGAGACCTTGCTGATGCAGTATAACTACCTTGTGTCTTGTTGCTGTGCTCAGTCTTGCCATGGTGTATGACTTTTGACAGTAAACTGTCTTCAGCAACCTCACCTTGTTAGCTGAGTTTGGCTGTTCCTCACCCAGTTTTATTCCTCCTACACAGCTGTTTCTGTTTCAGTTAATGATTGTGTTTCAACCTACATATTGAATTGATGATCATTAGCACCTGTTTGGTATAATTGTTTAATCATACACCTGACTATATGCCTACAAAATCCCTGACTTTGTGCAAGTGTACCTAGAATAATTGATGCTGTTTTGAAGGCAAAGGGTGGTCACACCAAATATGGATTTGATTTAGATTTTTCTTCTGTTCACTCACTTTGCATTAAGTTAATTGATAAATATAATCTATTAACATGTCTATTTTTGAAAGCATTCTTACTTTACAGCATTTTTTTTCACACCTGCCTAAAACTTTTGCACAGTACTATATATATATATATATATATATATATATATATATATATATATATATATATATATATATATATATAACTCACCAGTCATTGTAAAGTGACCCCTGAAACAAGTAAAAGTAATACGAATAATAATGTACCTAAATTGTATTCATGATATTGCTGGTACTACTGTGTTATATTATTTTTGTCCAGCTAAAAAAAAGAAGAAAAAAAAGAAAGAAATAATTTGATTTTAGAATACCCTCTTAAACATTTCAAATACAGCCCAAACATTCAAATTTAATAATAGCATTTTACATCCCTCATGGAAACAAAATATATTGCAACACAATACAGCATAAAAGAAAGTATAATATATGTGTTCATATATTACAGTATATTGAGGGTTACGAAATATGTTGTACATTATGTATTATGTTAATATTGAAAAAAGCAGTATATGAAAAGTATTCATTATCTGTATATGTCATACTGTATATATTTTTAGTATATATTTATTAATTATTAGTATCCTGTGATTCATTCAATAACTTATTTTAATTCTAATATCTACATGTAAATCTAATTATTATTATTATTAGTATTATTATTATTATTATTATTATTATTATTATTATTATTATTATTATTATTATTAATAATAATAATTATGATCATCTTATAATTATTATTGGATCTTAATTATTGGAATAAACACATAAAAACACACTAGAAGTGGAACAGTGGGAATTCTAGTTTTGTAGTTTAGCTCAATAAGATATTTTAGCCATTTTATTTTAACAGGAAAATACAAAACTTTTTGCCTTCTAGAAAATGGTGTTAACCTTGCAGGCCCAATATTATTCAGTGAATCTGCAGGCTCCAGTGAGTGTTTTGATTGGCCAGAAACACCGCCAACACCCGCCTGGCTAAGAGCAGTTGTATGGGGACAGGTGTGTAGAAAATGAATGGCCAGAGACACCGCCAACACCTGTCAGGCTAAGAGTAGATGTATGGGGACAGGTGTATAGAAAATGAATGAATGAATGAATGGCAAGGCAGATAAGAAATGTCCACTTCACTGTAATGAACTGCAACTCAACTCACTTTGTACTAATGTAACAGGGCCTTGTGGGTTTTTGCTGATATCTCAGTGATGACTGTCCGTCTGTATGCAGGCCATTGGGTGTATTACACAGATATGCCGCCTGCCATTCTTTACGAGGGACCGTCCCCCATTTTGATCTTTTAAATGTGTTGCCGTGTGAAAAATTGAAGTTTTGCAGTGGGTTTTCATTGCTGTTACGACATTATCCTGTGGATGTGTTTGTTTGGGTGCTCTGAAGTGCAATGTGTAGTCTAGAGGATAGAGGCATTGCATGACAGGTTCTGGCACCCTGAGCACTGTGCTGTCCCAGATTTTATGAACCTTGTTACCTGGGGTTCTTTTTATTGGAAAACTCCACATTCACAATGCAGCAGTAATGGAGCAGTGGTTGAGGAGTAATAGCGGGTCACAGTTTGAGGTTATTTAATGTAGTTCGTATTGCTTATCATTTTATTGGAACACAAAAGTCTGGACACATGGAACTGGAGACAGTTTGAGCAATTGGTTTTTATATTTATTTGCCAGTAATATTTACTTTCAGATTACAATTTGCATCCTTGCCTAATTAAATTAAACTGTACCACCACATCTGCATGAGCTATTTTAAGAATGTTTTTTCAAAGAAATGTTTTTACCAATTACTGCAAAAGGCAATCTAAAACAATATTAAAGATGATCTCCCCTTTTAAATTATTTGTTTTTAAATAAAAAAGGCATACTTGTTTTTTCTGTCATTTATAAAGATGTAATTTAAATGTGAAAAATAAAATATTGTGTACGATCCACAGGGTTTACCTTTTAAATGTTAGTTGGTGATGTGTGTGTGCTGAGAATGAGGATTTTAAAAAAAAAAATTTTAAGCATCTTCACTCATTTTCACCCACTGAATGGCTGAGTGCCAACTATATTTCCTGCAGCAACCATAACAACTTATCCCAGTACAGCATTGGAGTCCATTCAGAAAAAAATGTGTCAACCAATTGGCATCTAGTCAAATCAATTTTCTTATGAAATGCAAATGTTAAAATAATGCTCAGCAAGAAATATATCGATGTTAATAACAACGGCAACAATAAAACAAAAGGTACATTTTAACAATATAAGGATGCAATTGCAGCCTACTGAATAAGGGGGTACAGCTTTAAACGTAATATTATTCATAAGAACAGACTTTAACAGGAACGTGTGAATGAAAGTATCGTAATAAAGGTCCATCATTCATTTACAGTTAATTTATCTGAGAAAAAAGCTTATAGTTTGTAGTTCTGTTTACCAAGGCAAATACAAATAAATAACCTAGAAATACACACAAGCTGAGGACAGTTTGATCTCTATAAGGTGTTCACAGTATTCACTAAAGCGATGGATTTTCTACTAGTTGAACAGCAGAAGGAAGGCAATTTTTGCTAATGGTAGCAGGTGATTGAATTAACCAACAGTGCTCACTGTGTATTAAATTGTGTGGTTCTAGGGTAAAACACCCCCCTGCTGAAGGGGTGAAGTCAAACCCGTCCAAGAGGCATCGAGACAGGCTCAACTCTGAACTGGACCGGCTGGCCAGCCTCTTACCCTTCCCAGAGGAAGTGACCTCCAGTCTGGATAAACTCTCCATCCTCCGGCTCAGTGTCAGCTACCTCCGGGCCAAGAACTTCTTCAACAGTAAGTGTATCCCATCACACTCCCAGGGGCTGCAGGGAATAGATGCTTCCAACAAAGGCAGACTTATGCTTATAGTGGAAGTGGTTCATTCATAATTGTAAAATGGCAAAAATAGTACTACTGTTCATTTCTGATATTCAGCACAACCCATGCTCTGTTGTGTCTTAATGGTTAACTACAAAACACTCAGTATGAACACAGTATGGTGGATAATAAAATTAATTTTAACCAATTGTGTCTTTGTTTAATATTTGCTGTTCAATAGATGTGAACTGAGGTTTCATTACTGCTCGAAAAAGATGGCACTTGTGCGAATTGATTTTAAGTTTAATTCACAGCTGACATTCCAGCAGGCATCTACTGTCAGATAGAAGCCTGTTAGAGCTGGAAGCTGATTGGCTGATGATACTGAATCATTTTTTAAATTCCTCTCAGCCGCCAATAATAGCTTTGACCCAGAAGATACTGCTGGGGTGAAATGACACAGGAACTGCATATTTAAGATATATCCTGAAAATAAGGCATAACAACTGAAAACTTTCTTTGAACTAAAGTAGTTCCATATATCATGTTTAAAAAATGAAAAAAAACATGTGTACTGTAACATGTGTTTCTTTCAAAACTGCACATTAAGACCCATGTAGCTGGCGGCAGTGCACACGGGAGATTTATGGAGTTATTTTGTTAGCTACTTTAAAGATCATTTAAATTCATCAAGATTACAGAGACTAACTGAGAACCGAGATGCAGACAACAATTTAAGAAACAGTGTCTAGAGGGGGAAAAAGAAATGCAGGGGGAGAAAAAGCTTTTGCAGAGACATTGCTGATGAACTGTGGAAAAACTCGCAAGGGTTTTCAGGGGGTCTACATGTTCAACTACCATTTTTTGTTTGTGCAGCTAATATGAATGAATGGTACTAGAGGGCACAGGGCTTTCTCCAATGGAGATCTTTATTAAGACAATGGCATTGGTTAAATATTAGGAGCTGTTGGTCATATCTTTTAATTTTAATTTTAAAAAGAAGTATAACTGCTATGTACAAAAAGGGAAGTCTACTGCACTTAAACAAAGGAAGGACTTTTAGTTTTAGGATCCTTTTTTACTTGTTCTGTGCATATCTCTAACCTTCTTTTATACAATAGAAATTTGTTTCAGTGCTTTAAAATAGTTGGTTGTAATTTGTAGGTATGCAGAGCTCTGAATATAACTAGTTAGAGCTGATTAATAAGGAGTCCGAATTGGGAAGGGGGGGCAGGCTGTATTGTTTTTGGGGGTTAATAATAATTACAAGCTCTTATGAGTTGATTAGTCAGTTAATAGTGAGGAAAAGAGAGCCAGTAAAGTTTTATATCATGCTGGTATCTGGTGTGGGTGGGATGTCTAAATGTGTGTTTCTAGCAGCTTTCCTAACAGTGTTTCTCACAGTTTTGCCCTACCCTCCTCTTATTAAATAGCAGGACTAATTCACCAAACAAAGGATGATGAAAGCAGGCGACCTTGGCAGCATCAAATAAATCAAGAACCTACTCATTTATTTTCTTGTCTGTTGATCTGCATTGCAGTAACCAGTAAAGCTTTTGTGTTAGGGTTAGGGTTATTAAACAATTTTTCCACTTGGAAAAACATTTCCAAGTTCCAACACGAAAGAATATAAAAACCTGTGTCTCCTCTTGTGATTTTGTTCTTGCGATACATATTAAATATTTTATATTATATTTTTATATCAACCGTTCTGAGGGGTTAAAACAGATTCTAACATCCTCGGGCCTTAAAAAAACAATGTAAGGATATGGATTCTGTCCATCAGTGTTTTGATACAATTCGAAGTGCTCAGGATTGTCTTGTTGCAAGTTGTTTCAGTCCAATGTAGTGCAATGCGGGCATTAGATTCTTGTGAAGCATTAATAATTAAAAGAAAAAAAAATGAGCTTAAAGAATTTATAAAATGGAGGAAGAGGGATGTTTGTTTAAGACTGGATTTTAAAATGTCTGGTTCAGTCAGCCAGAATAAATCTATATATGATATATGATATTTTTATTTTTGTAAATATGGAGTTAAGATTATTCATTTATTTAAAAAATATTTTATACAGTCTGTGGGAGTTTTATGGAGAAGTAAAATGTATTTAAAAACACAGAGCTTACCTTCATTTTTATTTAACATTCCAATTACTTTAATACCGGTAATTGCTTTAGCATGTTTATTTCAATTATCTCTCCTCAGAAAACTAAATAAAATATCCCCATCAAGCATGGCTGCACAATGTTTCTTACTGTATCGCAATGTTTCCCTGACCCCAAACAGAGCCACGGTGGTCACCTGCAAATTGGCCCCTCATGAGCAGGTGGCAGGTAGGCGTGCACAAAACTCAGGTGCCACAGAGAATATTGATAGGCCAAACATCAGGTAAAGGCCTTCTGCAGCACCCATGTCTAAAATAGCCATTATTCAAATAGTAAATCTATATAATATATAAATGTGTTTTACTTTTATTGATGGTCCAGTTTGTTTGTTGTGACTAGTACACAACCTCTGTAAATCGGTGGACACCAAGCGCTCTGCGGAAAGACATCATAACCAGTGTCAATACATTTGCAAAGTTAAATATTTGACATGTTTTTTATTCATTCTAAAGGTTGCCGGTACATACTGGTGCAATAAATAGAAGTGCTGATCGCTAAGACTTTCTCTTTTCAATGACTAGTACACACTCACTCTGTAAACCTTTTTTCAAAAAAGCTATATATACAGTATAATGTTTGTTTTTAATAATACAGCTATCTGCAACACCTAGAATTTTAGGATTGAGACATAATTAAAAAAATATATATGAACATAATTTAGAGCATTTATTTAACATTGTGTAATCAAAGAAACTACACAATTATATTGCAAAAGTCTACCAGAAACCATAATAGTAGTATGGTATTTCATGTTAGATTGAAAAATTTCACATTTTTCCATTTTCATCAGTTTTTTGTGAAGTATATGGAAAACTACAAAACAGTATGTAGTTCAATATGTTGCCGTAACATTATTTAGCAGGTTTCATTTGACTTTATGAAGCAAAATGTGTTAATTCTATAGGGTGGTGCAAAACATTTGGCAATTGCTGTACATTATAAAATGTGAGTTGTGGCTCTGAAATATACCGGTATGATAGAACTTATATGAAATTGTGTTTAAACATGTTAAACTTGTCTTATATGACTGGTCTGTCCATGTATAGGCCTGCAAATTCATAAATAAAGTGTATGGCACCTATATACAGTCAGCACTCACATATCTGACCCTATAAAATTTTGACTTCAGTGATAGTTAAACGTGTGTGGCGCATACACAAAAAAGATACAATATCAAAAATACCTATCTGAAAGGACTGTGTTTTAAAATAAGTATGCTTCCATTTAGATGTACTGTATTGGTTTTGTTGGTACAGTACTATATTTTCAACAGAAGAAGTATTTTAATTTTGAACGATATATTTCTGAAAATATCACTTGCCAAAAGAGACACGTGGACTGTAATACAGTACATCCTTTTAAATCCAGTACATATTGTAGCAGTATGTAAAATTCCCCGTTAACGACCCAACAGCAAAATTAAATCAGTGTTACCCATGCACAGAAATGTGTACAACATAAAAGGCAATGCGATTTAGCAAAATATTAAAAAAAAAAAAAAGGTTTCCAGATTTAAAACAGTATCCGAAGTCAGTATTCAAAATTGCAGAATATAGTGCTTGATAAGGCCCTAATGTCACAGTTCACAGTTCACAAAATGTAAAGCGCCAACAGGGTTTTATGTAATGTATAAAATATACAAACATGAACACGTTTGTCCGAACATTAATACAAAAAAATACAAATAAAGTAATCAATTAATAAATCAATTAATGAATTAAATATATTATTATTATTATTATTATTAGTAGTAGTAGTAGTAGTAGTCATAGTAGTATTATTACTATGACTGCTGCTACTACTACGACTACTACTACTAATAATAATAATAATAATAATACTCACCCCATACAATGAAGAACATCCAAAATTCAGGTAATAAACACTTGTTATGATTTCCATTACATGAGAGTAGATGTTAAAACTTCATGCTGATTTGAACTTGGCTCTCGCCAAGATAAGCACCAACTAAGACGTAGCTTCACAGTAAACTAATGTGATCCATATGTGTCTCCATCCATTTGTGCTTCCTTCCATATGATGATGTAGATATCCTTCTGTCTGGTGTTGATGGCTGAAGTGTAATGCTGGCTCCAGGGATCAGCTTATTTTGCCTCCCTAGCGCATCAGCACACACAACGGCTGCGATGCTGGCCCGGGATCAACCATAGTGCGGTCTCCCCAGCGCATCAGCATGACAACCGTCTGGATTGAGCTAAGTAGGGTACATCTCTGGGGTCTTCAAGTGGGCACCTTCCATCCTCGGTGTTTCGTCGACTAGCCCACGACACCTCAAGAGGGCTCGACGGTGATTCTGGCGTCCCAGCATCACCCCCCTCCGTCCCCCACTCAACTCAGCCCAGCTTACTTACCTGTATATCAGCCTTTCTTTCTTTCTATTGTGCTTGTGCTTTCTTTCTTTCTATAGTAGATCATTAAAACAGACCCCAATTTTAAATATATTTAAGTAGGACATAGCACTAATAATAATACTAAAAACACTATAAGGTTTTGTGGTAAGGCTTGTCTGAGAGGCAATGACATTCTCTTATTGTATTTAATCAGCCCAGCTTCCTAATTGCTACAGTAATCAATAGACTGAATTATATAATTTCCACTCAGTTCAGCGGGCTATTAGCTGTACTGAAATCATTTAACTGCAGATTGTGTTTGAGACATGTCCTTTCTGTATCTGCAATGCCTCCAATGCAAACAGGCTTCACTATGTGCAAACAATATAAATGCTGACTGGCACCCAGAGCTTCTCTCCTCCTTGTATTGAAACACTTTGCCATAAAGGTTTTAGTTGCCTGGCAGCTCAAATCATGATTACACACAGAGATTCACAGTTTACTATGTATTTAGTAATTCAGTAAGTAGGTAAGTATAAAACAAACGCATAAAGAAATACAGAGGTCTAAAAATGTTTTTTTCTTTGTTTCTTTGTTTTGGTAATATAAATACAGCCTTGTAATCTTCACGTTCATATGTGCAGAATAAATATATTGCTGTAAAATACACTTCTTATCTTCAAGTTTTATAAACAAACAATGGCCATTTTTCTCCTCTCACAAACACAGTACAATAGAAACACATGCTGACAAATTGAATTCTGTTAGTGAGAGAAACTAGGGGGCAAATGAAATCTGTGCAATGCCTTCGCTGAACTGGGATACATGTTGGTCTTAAAACAAATATCAGTGGGGTGTCATTTTGACTTGGTATAAAAACACATTACTCAAGTGCTGTAGAAACCTGCAGTGGTCTAATAGAACATACTTGAAAATCACATTAAAAAACTATTACACAACATATACAGTAAATGAAATATAAAAATGGGCATTATATCATACAAAAGTACACTTAACACTACAGACTACCCAAGTGTAAACAACACAAAACTATTGCAGTAAATACACTATTACAGTCCTTTAATTACAGGATATTCCTGGACACTAGGCTACTTCTAGTTTGTCATTTATACCTTTTTTAGTACAGTATTAGATTTTACAGTACCTCTGTAAAGCAGAACTTTGGTTTCTGGTCCCAAGCTATGCCGGCATAGACAGGTTTTACTATACCCTATTGGATGCTACATATTCTATAATAAGATGTGGAAATGCTCTGAGTGCCTGTGAGTTACATATTTTGCAGTTTGTAGGCTTTGTTTGAAAAATAATTCTGTAAAAGTGAATTCAGTTTTTTTTTATTCCGTGAAGATCATGTGGACTTTGAAAACATTTGAGTCATTGAAAAAGCAGTGAGGACTTACTTCTGTGCATTTCAAAAGACTCCTAGAAGCCTCTTAAACTGTTGAATAACAGTGACCAAGATGGGTGTTTAACCTTGCCAAGCCACTGAAGCATCCACACCAAGATCTTGGACAGGACTAGATTCAGAACTGGATTCAGACAAGTATATGAAATCCTGTTATCATGCAATAACAAGATATGGTACAGGTTAATTGGTGGGGAATCATATCAGAATTGCAGTGCGCACTGAAGTCCATACATGCAGCAGCGTGCCCTGAAGCCTGGGCGCTGCTGTATGGGTTTTTGTAGGGATATTCTTCAGCATATGCTTGATAATTTCCAAAAACTAGTGGCAACTGTTAATCGAATGACCTGTCAAGCAAGTTTCAGAGGTGAACTGTTGTAGCATTGGAAAATAAAAATAGAGTATACGGCTGCAAGACAAGCTGTAGAAATGCTTAATGCTGAAGGAATGAATGTTCCAGATTGACATAAGAAACTCTGTCACACAATTAACTAGAATAAAAACGGCATCTGAAAACAGGGCAACTGTCTGAGTAAGTTCCGACACCATTTAATTTGCAGTTACTGTTTGTTCTTGTAGTTTTGCAAGTAAATCTAAAGGTGTTGCTCCCCGTATGTTGTTTTTTTTTTTTAAACAACATTTTTGAGAAGGTTGAGAAGACCTGCTCTATGAGGTTTAAATGCAGAATAAAATTGACGCATTAAATGATCAATAATGCCGCTGAGTCTGTACTGTTTAACGAGATGATTCCTGCAAGGTGTTCCAATTGTTCAGGAGGGGTACATGAGCATTCCTGGATCTTATTCCTTCAGTGCAAGAAATCTACAGTTTTCTCCCAATTATTTTGTCCCACCACTATATGTATAGTAAGTACAAATTATTCACCCCCCTAGTGACCGACTTCAGCATGCTTCTGGACTGTCTTGGGCTCTCTCAGTCTGTCAGCGTCCCCACTCACACCTGAGGACACACCTTGGATCTGCTCATCACCAAGGGTCTTGACCCCTCAAATCTCTCCGTCTCAGATATCTCTCTCTCTGACCATTTCTTAATCACTGCTAATATTAATCTCCCTGCTCCTTCCTCCGCAACTGATACTGTTATCTCCTTCCGTCCCAAGAATCTGCTGAATCCTCTGAAACTCTCGGAATGTCTCTTCATCCCCTTTAACTGGTACTCTCCCTTCCTCAGTTGATGATGCAGTGACCCTGTACACCGCCACCGTTACTCAGATTATCGACACTGTTGCCCCACTTACAGCCAGAACCGTCAAGAAAGATCAAAACTGCCCATGGTACACCTTCATATCTCCTCAACCTGCTCACCTGCTGTGTCCCTGCCTGCAAGTTGAGGTCCGCTGACTCTGGCCTGCTTGTTATCCCCAAGCAAAAGTGCACCACACTTGGAGAATGCTCGTTTAGCTTCATGGCTCAGACTGTTCGGAACTCTCTTCCAATTTTGGTGCGTGATGCTTCCACCATTGCTCGCTTTAAATCAACTCTCAAGACTCACTTGTTCTCTCTTGCTTTCAATGCTCTTTAAGCCTGATATCTGCTATTAGCTGCTGTGTTGTTGCTACTATTTCATGTATTATGCTACTATATCATGCATTATACATTTTTCTTTTTTTTTTAATTTAGTCGTTGCCAATTTTTTTACCCCTGTTTTCTCCTCAATTTAGTATGCCCAATTATTATCTGTATCTTCGGCTCACCGCTTGCAACCCCCCCGCCGACTTGGGAAACGGCGGCTGGAGCACGTGTCCTCCGAAACGTGCACCTGCCAAGCAGTCATTTTTCGCACAGCGGATCCACAGCGATGCCACCAGACCTATAGTGCCGGAGGACAACACAGATCTGGCAGCTCCACTGCAGAACCACAGGAGCCCTATCGGCCACAGGGATCGCTGATGCGCGGTGAGCCGTGGATTCCCCTACAGACCTAAGCCCTCCCTACCCGGGCAGCTCTCAATTGTGTGCCGCCCCCTAGGAACTCCCAGTCACTGTCGGCTGTGACATAGCCTGGATTCGAATTTGCAATCTCCAGGCTATAGGGCACATCCTGCACTCCGTGCGGAGCGCCTTTACTGGATGCACCACTCGGGAGCCCTCATTATACATTTTTCACTGTATTTAATGTATTGTGCAATTTTTTTGTAATGTATTTCATGTATTCTGCATTGTTGTTTTTTTTTACTGTATATCATTGTGAGGCGTGTGAGTAACAATGGAATGTCTAGACAGTAATTTGCGTGTAACAAAATAAAAAGTTTTTATTAATATTATTCGCTACCCGATAAAAGTAAAACAAAACAAGAGAATGGCGTGAGGGAGGGGGTGCTGGAATAATGGTAAAAAGAAGGGATTGGAAACTTCCTTAGTCCCCGAACACAGTAGTATGTTCCCTTTAGTATGCAACGCCCCGCCCCTGTAGTCAGTGGAACACCAATCCCCAACTGACAAGTGTCCTTATAACTCACTTGACTCCAGTGGCTGGAATTTACACACTCATACTTCCGCCCCTCACCAAGGTGCCGCCCCTCATAAAGATGACTTTAGTCATGGTCACGAGACCTTGGTAAGGGAAGTCCCGAGTTGGTTTGATGCCTTCTACTGTCGGGAGGCTGAATTACAGACCGAAACCCCTTTGACTCATCACAATCATGTATTATGCATTTCTGATGTCTTTGTAGCCCTGAAGTTGCTGAGCATTGACATAAGTGGGTTAAAATTGAATCCTTGTAGTGTTGTTTTGGATTCCTGACACAGTATTCTAAATTAATTTTTCAGCACAGCTTTGGTTATTGAATTTGGTATATAATAATTTCCCCTTTGGCTTTTGGTATCGAAATAATCTTTCCTTGCTCCAGTTTAAGCTTTTCATCCTTCATGTGTTGACAAAACATCTCCACATTGGAGCTTCTCATGAGACAGCCAAGGTGGGCGCTGTACTACTTCTGCTTAGCTGCACAAGTTTAATAAACGAAAGGCTCAGTATATAATCTTAGCATGAATAAACCTTTAAAAAAACAATACAGATCAGAAGATCAGTCTGGAAGTATTTATATTCTCGAGGTTGGAAAATCACAAAGTTCTGCAAACTTCACATGAGTGTAGGATATTTTTCTTTATTGGAAAGATTTTTTTTTTTCCAAAACTTTTCCACCACACATGAAACTCTAAGATGGGGTATTACAAAATACAACATGCTACTGGTATGACATATCTTAACTGATGCATTCTTCTTGTTGTTTTAGATTTACTTTGTATAATTTACCATTTAGTCACATCTTGGTATTTTTTAAAAAGTCATTGGCCTCAATATAGCTATCAGAATCATGTCTAACCTCAAAGTAAATTTGGTTCAGTGTTACTGTGATGGACTAAAGCAATCCTATACTGTAATTCAACCTCCAAGCCATCAGAGGGCTGTGAATCAACCACGAAGTTCCCAACAAGGATCACCTGACGTGGGAATAACATTGGGGCAGAAGAGCAGTTATTATTATTATTATTATTATTATTATTAGTTTATTTAGCAGACGCCTTTATCCAAGGCGACTTACAGAGACTAGGGTGTGTGAACTATGCATCAGCTGCAAAGTCACTTACAATTACGTCTCACCCGAAAGCCGGAGCACAAGGAGGTTAAGTGACTTGCTCAGGGTCACACAATGAGTCAGTGGCTGAGGTGGGATTTGAACCGGGGACCTCCTGGTTACAAGCCCCTTTCTTTAACCACTGGACCACACAGCCTCCAGTTACACCGGTCGCCATCTTTGTTGGGGGCAGCAACCCCGGAACATGCTGGAACATTCTTGAATCAGCAGATGATTCAGTGCTGTTGATTGGAGGTGGGGCGAGTCCTTGTGTATATAGGGCCCAGATTGTAACAGCTCGAGGTTGGTTGGTGGAAGGAGACAGGCATGCTGTTTGCACGGGTGCTTGTGAAAGGGAGGACACTAACATTGTGGATTTTTATCAAGTAGATCCAGAGAGAGAGAGAGAGAGAGAGAGAAACCAGAAGGACGCTGACTTTTCCCACGGAGTGAAGCCCTCCAGGAAACTTTAAAAACTTTTTAACAGTCTTCTTTTGTTTATTGTAAGTCCTTTGTTAGTGGTTCTCTTATGTTTAAGACTTTTTAAGTTAACCAAACCAAATACCATTGATGGTAGGAGGGGAGGATTTTTTAAGTTATTTTATTGATTTATGTAAAGAAAATATGATTTTTACAGGAACTTTGATTTTTCAAAAGTAAGAAGGAATTTTTAAAGAAATGTGTGAACAGAAAGCCTGTGGAATTATGAAGATTTGATTTGCCATTGATGAAAGATAATAAACAGAAAATAAGACTTTCCAGAAACTCAATACTGCCTCAAGTGGTTTTCTTTGGTAGTGCACCCCTCACTCCCACTGCCTGTGACAGTTACCTTTAACCTGTCGCCTTGCAACGGTGGGTGCAAGAAATTCCACATTTGTTCTTACTGATGCATTTCTCACATCCACATACTCTGGTCAGGATAAATGATATTTTGAGGGTCCTGAGTGGCTCACCTCGCAAGTGCATGGCTGTACGGTGTGCAGGGTGAGTCATACAGTCTCACTGCACTACAACGGACCTTACTCGCAAGGCCGTTCTCGAGTTACTTGGTGTAAAGAGAAGATTGGCTTGGTCATGTGATTGGAGGTCACACACTGACATCCAGTTCTCCTGACCTGTTCATGGGAATAGCTGCAGTGAAGGAAACCTAATTGGATATCCTAAATTGGTGAGAAAATCAGGAGTAAAATAGTTGGGCACTCTAAATTGAAAGAAAAAAAAATCGGATGATTTAATTGCATTTGATTTCGTTTACATTTCACTAACTTTTGAATGACAGTTGGAACCCTTCTGAGTAGTTCTGGGTTCAAACACTGAGTCATTATAATTGAGTTATTATCACACTGTAACATGATTTGACTGGAATGAGGAAGTCTCTTTAGTGATAGTTAATAGTTAAGATTCTCCAGGCAAACTGAAAGCAAGCTCCCCACCAGGTAAAGACAGATATATAGAGCAATGATAATGACTCAATATCGGAACAACAGAACCCAGAACCACTTAGAATCATTCAGTGCGTTTACATGAGCATAAGAATTCCGATATTTTTCGGAAAACTAAGTTTTCCGAAAACGAATTCCGATATCAAAAGTCATTTAAACACAGTTTTCGGAAAATGTATCAGAATATTCCGAATGTCAGTTTTCGGAAAACAGCACCTAGCTCATCCTATTCTATGTTACCAGTTTCTTTTGCTGACATTATTTTAAATGATCACGTCATTTTAAAGCTGGAAAACATTTGCTGCTTCAGTATGGGCTACTAACAAATACATACAGACTTTAACAAATGTATTACTTTATCCCTAACTAGACAAATGGATGCATGCAGACGGACTACAGATTATTATTTTCTCTGTTTTCTAAAACCTCGTGCAGGAGAAAAGGGTCAAAGTGTGCACATGCGCAGTATGCTATTTCAGTAAGTTTACCGAAAAGTGTGTTTACATGATATACATTTTGTTAGTTTTCGGAATTTAATCAGAAATTTCTAGGTGCTGTTTTCGAAAATCGACTTTCTGAATACTCCGAAACCTGAGTTTACATGACTTTTGATATCGGAATTAGTTTTCCGAAAACTTAGTTTTTCTGAAAAATATTGGAATTCTTATGCTCATGTTAACGCTCTGATTGATTTTGTGAGGGGAACCAATAGTAGGTTAAAATTGCAACTGAACGTATTATTTGAGTTCTTGTACAGTGTCTTATGCATTATTCTGGTTGATTAAGTTCTAATTGAAATATTTGGTTGCCAGGTTAGCCTGCTGTGACAAGTTTCAGCAATCCATGATTGTACATTTCTACTAGGCAGCTAACAAAGATTGCTTTGTGTATATCTTAGCAGGTATAATATTGCAAACTCATTTCATAGTTAACCTTTTCTCTGCTGTTGATGTTCAAAATGTCAACTTTACCTTGTTATAGTAAAATCTTTGTTTAACCCTTTCAGGGCATGTTTGACGAGAGGTCTTTACTGTCTCTTCTAATGTACTGTTATCATAAATACATTCTTACAATTGTAGGGCTTAGATACATTCAGCCTCCCCCCAAAAAGTTTGGTCTCTGTAAAAAAATAATCTTATGTCAGGTCAAATACAGAGACGGTCCTGCAGTTCCTCATTTGAGGCTGATTTTCAGCTCTATACATCAGAAGACATTGATGACAGTCAGGTATAACCCTTACAAATATATACAAGAAACAGTTCAGCAGTGATACATTTTACAGCATCATTTTGTATACACTGGATGTATTTGTCAGCGTTTGGGATTTGACTGAGCTGTTTCTGAAACAGGAGATACAATGCAGTCCAAAACACTGCAGCTGATATAATATCAATATTATACACAAATAAAATGATTTTAATAGAAATAGTTATCAAAAACTCACAGGACATGTTTGTGCTAGTTTAGTTCATTAGTGATTCTGTGGGGGTTTCAAGAGTAACACATAGTCTTTGATGTCAGCCACAATAGAGGTTCAGCACAGACTGACTCATTTTGGGTTTGGATCTTATATTAGAGACAGCTGTTATTCTCCTATTCTCCAGCTACTTTTCTTTTAAAGCATTTTTTTTGCATTCAGACATGTTCTGAAGTTGAACTGACATATCAATACACATAATAATCAATAACCCTAATAATCAATACACCTAACAATCTACTTGTCCTGTGTTTATCATAATGGGCAGTTTTGAACCACATGTTCCATTCCACTAGTCAGAATGAACAAGCTGATATTTTATGATAATGAAATGCAACACCAGTGTGAAAACTGAGTTAACTACACTTTTGACTCACCTTTGTACTGTATGTAGCCTATTGATTTTAAGAAACAAAAAGATAAGTTCCGAAAGATACACATTTGTATTATGTGATGGTCTGCTAGCAGCTTTCCAATTTGTGTACTCTTCTATAAAATCTCTGAACTTTATCCGATCTGCAGTGTGTTTTCTGGGATGATTTACTGCAGTTAGAGCCACATGCTTGTTGTATATGAATAAAGTACCAGGTCACCACCTCACAGCAACTTTATGTACTATCTAATTTTGGCATCAACCATTGTAAACATTATTTAGCCAACTGTATATCCACAGAGACATGCATGACAACAGCAGATGTTATCAGTAAGAGTCCAATGTGAAAGCAAACAAACTTTGATGCTGATAAACAAAATTCACTTAAATTAAAAACAGTTTGCTGGTACAGTACTGGATATTGAGTTGTTTTCTATGTACTGGTATGTCTTTTATCTGTGTAAAAGTGTATTTTAAAACAGGACAAGCTTTCAAAAAAATCATCTGTGTTATCCATGGAAGACATCTTCAAAATTATGCTTTTCCAGTGCAACCGATTTTAACCAGGCTGTCTAGCCAAGTTTTAAATACAGTCCCACAGAACTGAGCTGTAGCCTCAAGGGGGGATTTTCTATAAAGGGCATATGTGTGGAGTAGTGGTTAGTGCTCTGGACTCTTGACCAGAGGGTCGTGGGTTCAATCCCAGGCAAGGGACACTGCTGTTGTTACCTTGAGCAAGGTACTTTACCTAGATTGCTCCAGTAAAAACCCAACTGTATAAATGGTTAATTGTATGTAAAAGTAATGTAATATCTTGTAACAATTGTAAGTCACCCTGGATAATGGCCTCTGCTAAGAAATAAATAAATAATAATAATAGTATGAGCATGGGTAAAAATTACTGGAGACATTTGACATGGGGAGCTTTGGACAGCAATCAACAGAAAACTGGAAGCATTCCAAAAGAATGTTGAACTGATTTAAATGCTTCTTGTCAAGATACTACTAAATGAAACATCGTAAACATCCTGTAACAGCAGGTCCTGGCATTTGGATTTCATTCGGGATGTCATGGGAGAAGACTTGGAGTCACACTGCTGTTCCTTTATATAGCAAACTCATCCAAGATAATCTAAAATTACTTCAAACACTCTCTGGAGAGTCTGACATTGACTTAAGCTCTTGGTGGGGGCTTTGCAGTGCAGCTTTATTGGTTTACTGAACTGATGAGAGGAGCCTTCAGGTAAATCAGAAAGCTCAATCAGAACGCTACCCAAGTCAAGTAGACAAACGTTTTGCCTTGTACAGTGAAGAAGGCAATAGCGAAAACAGTTGTCAACTTCACTTAGTTTTTTATAGTTTTGCCTTGATTTTCGTGTGACTTTCGTTCATGTGACCTCTTGGAGTAGAATTCATTGAACTAACTGCAAGGAGCAATCTAGAAGTTGTTTTCATTAATAGCTTAAAAAAATACCATCAATAAATGAGTTTGATGGTCTCAGTGGACAAGCGCCACACAATTCAGTATAGACACTGCTTGAGAGAGGCCCAGAACTGAATGGCATGCAGTGTTCAGGTAAGGATTGAGTGTGCTCTCTGTTACTTGTTGGGAGGGACATGAAGACAGTTACCAATGTCAGTCCCTCACCTTCATAAACCCAATTCACAGGCAGCTAACATTATTACCTTTTCTATATAATCCATGCTACACCATGTTTTTCTTTTCATGGTTAAAAGCAAATTTACAGTGCTCCCCCTTCATATGACGGCCCTTTATACCATGGAACAGATTAGAAGGCATGATGGCCATGGCTGCTACTGTATTTCTCGTCAGGGCCGGATTAACTTTTTGTGGGCCTGTCGCCAAACAGATTTGTGGGCCCCCATTTTTTCCCCATGTAATAGGAGGTTTGGGGAAGCTCTGTAAATGACTGGAGATCGAGACAGATGTTGTCTTTGACACGCACACAAGCGCGCAGGTTTTATTTACAATATTTACAAGTTTGAGTTGCAGATGCAGGTCCACTAAGGTACCAGCAATGGTAGCCCTAGTGCAGAAGGACATACACACAAGTGTACATAAAATACATTATTAATACAAAAATACAAAATAAAACACTGTGGGTAAAAACAGCTAACAAAAGCCAAAGCTGGACAAAACACCAGGGGTCAATTGCAGTGTCCCAAATTTAGTCCACTTGATGTGTCTAACTAGAGGATGAAGCAGTTTTAGTCAACTTGATTGGACTAAAGTTAGTACAGCTTCTAATCCCGATTGCAGCGTATCAGAAGTTAATCATCACAGGCAGATCATCTGCTAAATCAGACTAAACAAGATCCCGATTGCAGCGTACCGAATCAGATTCGTGATGATCCTGTTCAAGTGGATTAATTTAGTACTGTGAAGGATAAGACTAACTTAGTACGCATGCTTGTCCTAAGCATTTACTTTTTTTTTTTTTGCAGAGACAGCTGCATTTTCCCTCTAAAATGACAAGTACATCTGAAAACTTTACTCTATACATTTCTAAGCTCTACTTCACTGGCTCTCACCCGTGCCTTGAGTGCGCACGCATGCATGTGAGTCAGGCACTGACGAGGCTGACAATGACCCCACACGCCTGTAAATGCCTATAGGAGGCTGTGTGGTCCAGTGGTTAAAGAAACAGGCTTGTAACTAGGAGGTCCCTGGTTCAAATCCCACCTCAGCCACTGACTCATTGTGTGACCCTGAGCAAGTCACTTAACCTCCTTGTGCTCCGTCTTTCGGGTGAGACGTAATTGTAAGTGACTCTGCAGCTGATGCATAGTTCACACGCCCTAGTCTCTGTAAGTCGCCTTTGATAAAGGCGTCTGCTAAATAAACAAATAATAATAATAGAGTGAATAAGAAAAACATAAGCTATAAAGACAGAATGTTTCTGTGACACATAAAAAATTTTCATATTTAAAAAAAATGTATCATCACATTTTTTAAATATACATATTCACTATGGAAATGTATCGCAATGTGTACATTTAAAAAAAAAAAAAAAAATGTAGGTCGTTATGGGCCTCTTCTGAGTGTGGGCCCGGCGTCATGGCGCCATTGTAAACTCTGCGCTGTTCCTTGTAACTTTGGCTCCTGATTATAGTGTTAAAAAGGGGTATCACTGTGTTTTCCTGGGTGAAATGTCTAGCCAGCCTAGTGGAGTTCCAGCACTTTTAGTGGGCAAATCTAATGAAAACATTACAGTGTGCTGACTTGTGCCGCAGTGAAGGCATTTAAGAATCGAGGTATTGATTTTTCAAGGAGGATTTAGAAAACATGATGGTTCTCCATGGGTATCTGAAATAAAAACAGTTTCTTGGTCCCACTGTGGTGTTTGTCTTTCCTCTCTCCTGTGTGTTGTTTGTTAACCACTCAGAGCCATTAAGTGTCCTCTATTGATCCAACTTGCTATTTTATTTTCTCAGTTTACAAAGAGGCTGCCAGTTTTTAAGTAAAGATGAAAAACTACATGACCCATAACAGCTATGACATCATGGTAGGAAACTTTAAAATAAGTGTTTAAATGTATTATTTTGTTTTGTCAGTAATCCCACAAGTTACTGTGTGTTCGATTAAGTACAAAAAGTGACCCCATTTATTTGTCTGACAGGAAAAAATAACGGTTTGAAAAAGCAGAACCACTGAAAGTGGTAAAATGTTTGTCTTTAAAAAGAACCCATTTGTAAGTGGCTGCAGCTGAGAGCCTCTGGCCTCTCTCCAGAGCTCTGCTGAGCAGAGGGTTCTTTTCCCCCCCTGTGAGTTGGAAATTAGCCGCTGTATTAGAAGACCAATTCAATGAGTAGCAGCCTGCCCCTTGCGTGAGTAGAAGCAGGAAGACAGCCTCTGCCAAGAAAGCTTATGAAACTTAATTGCTTTGTCAGTTTTTAAGTAAACTTTGTGCAAGAGGACAACGTGAGCCAGAGAGAGGCTTAAGTGTGAAATGGAGACTGGCTACCTCACCCCCTTCTTCTGGCTTCATAAATAATTTATTTTTAAAGCAGGTTTTATTGAAAACCTGAGGAATGTAAACCTCATATAAGAAGGTTAAGATGACATCTGTCAAGTTTGTGTCACACTTTCCTTTTTCCCTCTCCCAATTAATGCTCATTAAAATCAAAGCCCCAGCTGTCAAAAGAGATCAGAAGGCTACCTTTTAATATCTAATAGACATTGGTCTCCCCAAAAGAATAGTAAAAAAGTTTTAGGCAGCTGTAGTTCAAAAGAACTCCCTGCTGATGGTTAAAAGTTCCAGTGCCACGACCCTTAAAGAATTACAACAATGTATAGTAGAAGTCACTACAAGCCAAGCTTGGGATAAATACATTTTTAAAAAGAATGCTGTCAAATTTTTAAAGAATATTTTAAACATTTTATTTGAATTAATCTTTTCAGAGAGTGTTGCTATATATTTGTAACTTCAAAGGCGCTAACACGTGCTAGAAATGCATTTCATTTCTATCTTTTGGTCTGCAGATTGTGCTGCCGTCTTCCAGTTGGGATTGTTGTTGATTTTGTTTTTAAAGGGATTGCTTTTTGAGTGTGCGTTTATTTTCTTTTTTAAAGTTTAGTGTTGGCACTACCTTGTAAACCGGCACCTCATTGCTTTATTGGTGTGCGTACCTCCTTTGTAAATTTTGGTGTTTAAGTGAGTACCAATAGTTTTACAGATCATCTGCCTGTGAGATAATGACCGATCTACCGGGAACTTGATTGTTGAGGCGATTTGCTAAAGACTCGCTGATATTCTAGAGGCGAGACGACTGCCCCTCTTCTTCCCTTATTGTTTTACCACAGTCTCCCTTTTGGGGGTCGATGGGTCCCATCACATGGCTTTGGTTGACCTGTGACAGCAGTCAGAGGTCTCACCTCATAGGAGGGTAGCTCCTTTCAGGCCAAAAATCAAGATCCTGAGCCACACCTATCCAATCGTTCCCTTAAATAAATATTCTAATGCTTAAGCATGCTGTCCTGTGCTGAATGACTATATAAGGACCTTCACAAATTCACTACTGGCTATATTTCATGTATTTTGTGTGTGTGTGAATTTTTGTGGGTCCAAATATAATAATCTATCTGGTCAAATAAATAATCCAGGCTGCTCAGTTACTTTATCATACTGTGTGGTTTACTATGCTCATGGGTTTGACAAAGCTTTTAACTTTGCTTGACAATATTACCATATGTTGACAATATTTATAACAGTCGAAAAATAAGGCACAAAGTGCAACAAAATCAAACATCAGCACCTTCTTGCGTGTTACAGTTTAAAGCCCTGATATTTACTTGGTAACATCTACTGTTGATTGGCCTCTGCTCCCCCAAGTTGGCCCACAATATCATAATGTTAATGTATTCTTCTTTGATGCTGCTGCATGCCCAAACATGTTCTATATTCCCATCTTAGAACTTAGAAATAGAAGACATGACCTGAATTAAGTCAATGTTTATGGTGCTACCATAACCATATTTTGTAACGGGTACAGCACCACAAATCAGCTTGGCCCAGAGTAAACTGGTGTCACATTCTCTTGTTCTAGGCCCTTAAGTGGAAATAGATTATCAAAACTATCTTGGCTCTGAGGAGCTCTGTCTCCAAGACAAAGATTCCTTAAAATCTTCACAACTTAATGAATGGTTCCATGTTCCAGAATGCAGTTGATTCCACCAAAAAATAGACTTTATAGCAGCTTTACCAGATAAGTACCAGATAACAAAAGAAAAAAGAAAAGAAAAAAATGATTATCATGGTGTGCAATTATCATTATTTGTTTATTTAGCAGACACCTTTATCCAAGGCAACTTACAGAGACTAGGGTGTGTGAACTATGCATCAGCTGCAGAGTCACTTACAATTACGTCTCACCCGAAAGACGGAGCACAAGGAGGTTAAATGACTTGCTCAGGGTCACACAATGAGTCAGTGGCTGAGGTGGGATTTGAACCGGGGACCTCCTGGTTACAAGCCCTTTTCTTTAACCACTGGACCACACAGCCTCCTATAAACATCATAAACAAATGTTATAAAAAATATACATTTTTATCACAGTTGGTTTTGTCATTTGGTCCTTTTTATATAGCGCTATAAGTGTTATACCGCTATAATTACAATTGAATCCTAGGTCTGATTGTGAGATACCGCTTTCAGTAAAATAAGTGCAGTTGATGGGTTTTAAAACACGAGAACCGACTCTCAAGTTAGGCGATTCCTGCATACCAAACCTTATTAAAGAATAACAGGTTTCTTGAATAGAGCCTACTGCTGCTGTCTCTGCTGCAGTACAGTGCTAGTTATTTCCTGGCTATGATGACTGTGGAAATCTCCTGGTAAATGTGATGATGCTCATTGCCCTGAGAAGCACATACTGTGTTCTGTGCTCTGTGTTCTTTTTCTGTGATTGCTGTTGGTCTGTCAGACTGACATCAGGAAATGTAATCTTCCAGACTTCCTGGGTGCATTCAGCCCTTTCTGATGCTATGATCTCTTTTCAAAGTTTACTGTAGTATTTTTGCACAGTATTTTTGCAGTTTTACAATGCATTTCTCTTGGTTATAATATGCATTTATCATAGTTTACCCTGGTTTGCCATGTTTATTAATATGCTTTACCATAACTTGTTATTCTTTATAATGCTTACAAATGCTTTATCATATTTTATTACATTTTTATACTATGGTCAGCATTTAAGGGATATGCGATAGTATACTGGACTATTTCTGACACTGTCACTGTGACTTACACTTGCCACATTGTCTGTACTATCCCAGCAGTCATCCACCGTGAGAGCTTTCCCTCACAGCTCTGCAGACGAGAGAGAACGCACCTCAGTCCTGACCTGAACTCTCCCTGCTTGCCATTCAGTCCTGAGTCATTCTCTCAAACAGAGACTGCCCATTTTTTCGAATCATGGAAGAATGCGTGTTGGATTTTGTGACTTCAGATCAGCTCTGTTCAGAAGCTGTGCCCTGTTGGCCCCCTGTTTTTGTTTTTTCCAGTTCTCGTTAGGAAAAATAAATTGTTGGAAAAATACATATCTGGCAATAAATGGGTCATAACCACACTTTTAACTCTCTCTGAAATCCCTTATGGTCTTGCTGCAGATTGTTTGTTTGGCTTTCCAGACTTTAGTTACATCTTATTTTCACTATTTACAGATAGATCTAATTTTGAATGTACAAAATTGACAGGGCTATGTGCAACTAACATATTTTTTAATTAAGTAAATTTGAGTATAAGCCTGTATAAAAGCTTACCATAATAAATAGCAAAATATAATAAAGCATACTGAAAGCATGATAAAACACATGTAATGCCCAGAGGCATATGGTAAATTGTTTTTAAAAAGCATGGAAAACCATGGTAAATGCATAGTATTGTCATGTGAAAAGCATAGGAAAACTGCAAAATCCACTTAGCTTCATATCCTGTGAAGGTTTAGAATGTCTTTCTGATCACAATCCTGCCTGTGTACCAAACTTCCTCAATACATGCTTTTCACAAACCCGCTTATTAAGCATAAAATGGATAATGATGTCTTTAATCCAATTGAAAAACTCACCATTCTCACTCAGTGCTCGGCTTTCTTGGAATTCACATTTGCAGGTTAAAAGGTCATTGGGAACGGATTGTGTGTTTTAGGCATGACTTTTCAGAATTAGGCATGACGTTTTCAGAATTATGTGAGGGAATGAGGTCATATGAGGAGGGGGTGAGAAAGGTTAGTTCCTTTTTCAGAGAACAGTGTCTTCCTTTTCCACTTGAGATGCAGGACCAGTATATAAGCACTAACATCACCCTAACGACCAACAATGAACTAGGCACTGAGGAACTAGTACATGTTGTGAAACTCCATTTTCTGACAATAGGCAAGGGCAGAGTGATTAGTTAAAACGTATGTGTTTTAAAATGTGATTTTAATCTCTGTTTTACATCTCACTTTTTAATGGTGCTTACAATCATTCTGATTGGTTCTGAGTTCTGTTGTTCTGTTAACATTTTCTCTAAATCTGCCTTTAACTGGCTTTGAGCTGCTTTCAACTTGTCCAGAGTATCCTAAGTGCCAGCAGTGAACAGCCTTTCTCATTCCTTTCTAATCATGTCACAATGTAACCTTTCAACTCTGCTAGCCCCACTGAAAAGTCACATTGTGACGTGATTTGAATGGAAGTAGGAAGGCTGTTTATTCCCAGTACATAGGATTCTCCAGACAAGATCAAAGCAGATAAAGAGAACCCATGACCACTCAGAATGTTGGCAAACTCCACATAATAGTAAAGGAAATGTAAAGAAAGCAATGACAATGATTTGAAGCTACTAATTCTTTAACTTAAGACTGCCCACTGATTTCACAACTCTGGAGAATTTTGCTTGGCTGAAATGGAGAGCCAAAATAACTTTTGGTTGAGACGTGAGAAGTTTACAACTTAGCCAACACCTGCTAAGTATTAATTTAAACTCCTATGATTTCATTTTTGTGTTGCTCTTTATTTATTTTCCATTTCCAAAAGTCTGCGGTTGTAAAAGGTCGGGTGGCAGTATCTGATACTCTTGCAGGACAAAATAATTTAGGTTACATCTGGAATCACTTTTAATCTCACGCGTCTTAGAGTAACCTCAATTCCGAAGTCACAGAACCCAAGTCGGAAATCAGAGGTAGGATGTCTGCTTCTATCCAGTTACCATAGTTGAAGGTTAAGGGGATGATTAATAATGTTTACATCACTTGAAAATAATTAATCTGATATCTCCAAAAAAATAAACTGAAATGTGTAGCATCCCTCTTATTTAAGCTATTTGAGTGGCATTTGGAGCCAGTTACTCTGGAAATATATTCAAGGGACAGAACTCATATTGCCTAACTGGTTTCTTAAAACAGAACAGGTAGCAAAACGTCCAATTACAGACTAGATGGGGAGCTGAATGCCAGCTTTGTCTTGTGAATGAGTTCACTGTCAGTCTTGTATTATGTTGTGCTTTGTTGCCAGTGTAGGTATCAGGTTGCGTATGTGACCAGGTATGTTTCGAATTCTTCTGCTGGAATGAAAAGCACAGATTGTGAAATGGGCTGCACGCGGAGCTGGTTCCCAGTATCTTGTTTTCATTTTATTGGTCATGCATGAAAGCAGTTTAAAGGCTTTTCTTCCTTGTACTGAGCGTCACTTAATTATTACTGGGGTCAGGCAGCAATTTGCAAAGCTTCCTGTGATCCAGCGCTGCAATTACAGCCTTGTTAGACTCACCCCACGGATCAACCTTGGATATCTAATACCAAAAAAACGTGAGAGTGTTTGGTGAACTGTGTGTTTATGGCAGAGGTACCGTGCATCTGACCTTGGACCACCATGGGCAGCTAAGACAGCACTGTGTTACCAAGAGAATAAATCATAAAGCTGCTCTCATCGCCAGATTTCAGAACATTCTAGCATTTGAAGTGCTGTCTCGTGCATGGTAACAGTATTGACTAGGTATTTTGTTCTTCTTTTTAAATTTTAAATTTTAAAACATGATTTAGAATAAGTTAATATGTATCTATGTCAGTTGATAGTCTCTTATGGTATAAGAGTGTTGTCTCTGCTTCGCTTCGTAGTCCACAAAGTGCTCACGAGAAGACACTCCTATATACCATAAGACACAGTGTCAACTGTACATATGAAGTTATATTGTGGGGTGTTTAATTTGTTCTGGAAGGATACTTGATCAGTGTCCATGATTACTGGTTTACAGAGATTGTACTGGGGGTGTAAATCTGCAGTGAGTTCTTATAGAGTCATCACTATTGAGAAACACCAGAGTGTCTTGGATTCAGAAGCATCTGCCAAGCATGTCAGATCTGCTGCCCCACTGTGACTGGAACTGGCTTGCAGAAGGGAGATGCAGCTTGTATATATTACAGAATATTTATAAGGATACCATTTCCATAACAAATTAATCAGATTTGTTGTCCAGTATTCTTATTGATATTTTTGTTTTAGAAAAGGAAAAAAAAACTGAAGTAGAAAGAATTATGTAAGATGCATGTAGCCCTTTTCTGAAAGTTTGTATTAACTTTGTTATTTATTTATTTATTTTTTGCTGTTATGTGCGCTTAGAATTGTGTTTTGCTCTTTCTGCTAAAATCATTATTTACTAGGCTGAATTTCTAAAGTGAGGTGGTTTTAGAAATGACTACTATGGAAAATATTTATGCAAAATCATAGCTTTTGAGTAGAAAGAAATTACAGTTGCACACCCTAGTTGCCATTTTTGCTAGAATAGTAAGCATGTCAAAAAATGACCAGCAACAATTCTAGAGAATGAGGGAGACAACACATACTAAAGTTCTAAACAGGTACGATTCTATCCAGGGGACTGCATTATGAAGTTTGTTGAGCTTTCGGTTCCAAATGGGTGCAGATTGATTATGTGGTGAATGGAGCTATGTTCCCTTGCTAATCCTCACCCATTAACAAGGTATGTCATTGTATTGGGTCTAATTACCTCAGCAAGTCATCAAGTGTAGAGGGCTAAATATGTTTTTTACAATCCTCAACCCCTGAGAGGTTGTAGCGGGAGCATCTTTAAAGTGTTTGTAGCTGACAAAAGAATGTCATTAATTTTACCCATCTTGCATCTCCATTCACTATATAGGTCTTGGATATGCAGTTTAACAAAAAAAAGAAGGACATGTTGTAGTAACTAGGTAAACAGTAACCCAGGCTAGAGCGATTGATTGGTAGTGTCAGGTCATAGTGAACTAGAACTTGGTCAACGGGTCAGTGTTCTTTGCATTAGTTAAAAGTATCCTTCCCTTTGCATGATCGCAGAGAGGTGCTCGTAAGCTACTGTCCATGGTACGGCACTAATCCAAGGAGTGCACGTGAATCCATGATGCCTGTAAGAGCTGGTGCATTTCTGATCCAGGGATGGCTATATCTCTTTGAAGCCAAGGTATTAAATTAAACTCTTCCCAAATTCGCCATTGAACTTCATGACGGTGAGCCCGTTCCATTGCAGACGCTGGAGATTCCTTCAGGACGTCCTGTCACCAGAAGGTCCTCCGAGTACAAAACTGCATCAGTACATTCTCCACTGTCTTTTAGAAAATTGAGGGCACTGAGCTGACTAAGCGTGGGTGGTAGTAGTTATATGAACTTGTCATCAAGCAGCATGTATTGGTATGCAGCAGCCAAGTCAATTTAGATTGCGAGGAAGAGAGCCTGCAGCACCTGCTATTGCTAATATCTCATAAAGCATTTCCTGTTTCTTATTTTCAATGTTATGGAAACTTCTTGAGCAAAATCTAACAGCATCCTTCACTTTGCCCTGTGAACTAAGATGGCATATTGAGGTCATGTGACCCTTTGAGATATTGCCTTCATAGCTGTTTCTGTCCACAGTTGTATTCTGTGATTGTCTCGGTTGTGAGGTCTTGTTCCACTGTCTGTATTTGATATACAAAGTAGACCCCTGATGTTCTAATAGACGGTATAATTAATTAAATTATATTTTAGGCACAATTGAAAAGCAGATCTCCAATATTTGGGGATTGTCAGTAGCTCTAAAATCTTGCAGAAAGCTGTGTATCTGCAAGCAAAGCTTCTGAGACCCATGTGTAGGGGAGAGCTACTGTAAGGGTCTGAAAGCAGAAAATGACTTTTAATACTATAATTAAACTTGAGAACCCTGAAGGGGTTAGAAGTGTGTTTGTGTGTAAATGATTGAGAAAGTGCACATTAAGCGGAGGCATTCATTCTTATCCAGAGGAACAGTGTACAGACCTGCTTTCCATAATTCATTGAACATTTTATTTCATGAAATCGCAGCAAAGTGGGAGTTTCCCTCTGCTCTGACCTCACAAAAACACAGAGGATGTATACTGCAAGTACAAGAAGAAACATACATGGAGTGAAAACAAAAAAAAATAATTATTTACTTTTCTGGGCCATGTCTGCTGCTCTGAATAATTCATGGACTTCACATGTTGTTGTTGCTATCCAGAGTACACACACATTAGGTGTCCTGGGGCTTTTGCTGTGGCTCACTGTTGCAGCTGTCTAGGCTTCAGGTGTTGGGAGTGGAATGAAATGATATCATATTTCTATCTGCACCATGAAACTAGCCTGTAAAAATCTAGTTTATTGAAATGGGTCTGCAGCCGTCAAGCAGACATTACACTTAAGTCAAAGATCACCCGTGTGTATCACATTTTTGTATAATTGTTATTTATAAACTGATTCATCAGCCTCCAATACTTCTCTGAGAGTATAATATATTAACCTCATTGTGAAAGGGCAGCATTCCTGGCAAGGCAGGACAGAGACTCAGAAACAGAGAGCTGCAGTTAAAGCATAGAGGTGCATGCTTATTTACAAAACAAACACATTAACAAATAAAAAGGTTCAAACAAACACAAATCGAAATTGAAATCCAACACCCAACCTTTGGCTATCCCGGTGTCTCAACTGACCTTTCTCCCTCTCTTCAGGCTGAGCATTTGCCTCCACTAAACCATCTCTACCTAGCAAAGGATTCTGCTCCCTTCATATGCCATGTGTCAATCAATCAAGACCCAGCCACATTCCACACGTGAATCTGGCAAGGATGTAATTAACCCTTTCTCTGCCAAACTTAAATTCAAAATAATACATCTTTATTTAAAGAATACACACCAAAACATATTCAGGGCTTCCATCCTGTCACACGCATGTTCTGCCCACATATTTTTTTTTCTGCCATCCGAGATTTAAAACCCACCTCTCGCTTTCCTTTGCATTGGATGCTAATTAGGTTGCTTCCACTGCGAGCAGGAGTTGGAGACATCCAGCTCTGCCAGTTGATCTTTTAGGGTCAATATTTTAAATTATTTTCATTGTTATCAACGTCACATATCCACTACCCCTTCACCTCAAAGTCCCTCCGGCTGCTCCCACTTTTATTGGCTTTGTTTCACACAGTGTGCTACCTATAACAACCAGAGGTGGAGTGCGTTCCCGACTCAGGATACAGCCAGGGTTAATATGAAAACAGAAATGGAATCTAATGGAATGGAATTTCCTTCGGAATGCAAACATTAAGCAAATTCTATTTGGAAAGAAGTATATTGGTGTTCAAACAAATGAATTGGCAGCTTTTCTCATTGTGTTGACTCTTGAAATGGATTTTGAAAAGAGTTCTCAGTCGTTTTCCATTTGCAATGCTTGTGATCAGCAAGGGGTGATACTGGACTTTATCTCTATGGTAACTGATACGTCTGCTATTTTTAGTTTACAGTATAGTATTCGTTGTGATTCACAGCCATAGTTTGAAAACCTCAGACATTTTTCTAAAAAGATGTCACAATCCTGTTTGCTTTGTATAACAATGCAAAGAAACAACACAGAGAACATACTGCAGACTCTGCAGTTATTGTTATAAATGGAATATACGCTTCCCAGTCTTTATAAAAACCTTGTAGTGTCATTGTTAGGGCTGGGATTTAGTCATGTGGTCGCGGGTGTCACGGATTCCGTAACTTTTGCTAGTGTCTGCGATATTTGCTGATGTGCGTGACTTGTGGGGATGTTAGTAAACTGTGTTCCATCTGTATGTGATTTTATTGCAAAGTGTTTATCTTATTAACATTCAATTTCACATTTTTAAAAAAAAAATGCGTTTATCGTTTATTGATGTGAATAAATAATTACATATTTTGTTCAGGAGCCATTGCAGCCTTTGACACTGACAAACATGAGTACATTTTCTTTCTATCACAATGTTCTTAGGGAAAACCAGCGTTCCATAAAGCCAACAAACCTCTCAACATACAACATGTTGTACCAGAATAAAATGTGAAAAGAAAAATACAAAAAACAATGAACTTGCACCACAACAGATGAAATCGGTGAGCACAGAGACATTGTTTTTGAACTTTTTACTTTCACAAAGAAAGATAGACTGCAAGTCTTATTTTAATAATTTAAATTTTGCTGTCCTGTTTTTTTTTTTTTTGGAGTAGAAAAAAAAAATCAAACTAAGCTCTTCGATTAAATACTTCTTGAAAGTTATGTTAACAGTTCATAAATTCAGTGTGTGTCTGTGTGTGTGCTATACTAAATGGCAGCATTCGCTGTGGGACATACATTGAATAGTTTTCTCTTTTAAATTTAAATTATTGTTCCACTTGTTGTTTAATTGTTGTATGGTTGCACTTAATTTAATGTACACGTCTCTTGTCAGCCCCAGAACCTCTTTGTGTTATCCTTGTGTGTGTATTTCTCTCCCGTCTGCTTACCCTTTCCCCTGTTTGCGTCTTTATTCTCTGCTTAGTTCAGTGCTTATAAATGCTACTGTTAGTTAGTAGTCACCGTTGCAGAGCAAATAAAAAAGCAACAAATTGAAATTCCATTTGCTTGTCTCTTCCTTCTTTGCTGAACCTGTGCGCATCATGCGCCACAATGTGCTTTTATTAATGACAGTTAATTTTTTTTTATCTCCATGACTTTATTCTCTGTGATTTTGAACGCATTGACCGTGACTGCTCTGTGGTTTACGTCCAAATCTTCTGTGAGAAACTCCTAGCCCTAGTCATCGTACATAGTGGCGCAGAAACTTTGTAAAGCAAAAAAATCGCATATGATTGCTGAGGAATTGATAATGCAGTGTGCCACTGAAATTGTAAAGGAAATGTTTGGAGAGCAGAAGGCCAAGTAACTGGCAAAAATACCAATGTCAAATGACACTGGCAAACGACGGATCGCTTTTATGTCAGAAAACATAGTTTTGCAGTGCATTGATCGGCTGCGTGACAATGATTTTGCTATACAACTCAATGAATCCACAGACATTTCTAAAATGTCCTATTTACTCACCTATGTTCGGTATGTGTGGAATAAGGGAATAAAGGAAGACTTTTTGTTTTGCAAGGAGCTCAAGACAACAACAAAGTCAGACGATATTTTCAAACTGTTAGATGATTTTATGACTTCAGCAGAAATCAGCTGCACTAATTGCATTGGTGTCTGCACTGATGGAGCCACAACAATGACCGGAAAGCATTCTGGTGTTGTGTAAAAAATAAAAGCTGTTGCACCTCACACTATTTGGACAAATTGCTTTTTACACCGAGAGGCGCTTGCTGCGAAATATATTGAACCAGGTCTTCACAGTGTTCTGAACACAGTGGTAACACCTGTTCATTTTATTAAATCCAGAGCAACAAACTCCTGGTGTTTTGCTGCACTTGAAGACAAGCGTTGAATTGACAACAGAACTGGCAGAAGACACTGAAATTGGACTATGGTCAAAGGTGCTTTGGACTGTTGATGGATGGACAACAATACCTGTGCCTTCTGCCAGTTCTGTTGTCAATTCAACACTTGTCTTCTTTCTATTCCTTAAGGATATTATCTTCAAGTATTGCTCATCCTTGTTAGACAGCTTTTTGGGTCTTCCAGTCCTGGGTTTGTCAATTACAGATGATGTTTCTCTGTACTTGTTGATTATGCTTCAGATACCACACCTTGAAAATCGAGTGATGCGAGCTATTTCACTCAATGTTTTTCCTTCTTTATACAAGTCAAGGTTGTTATAATAGTTGAAAACACTAGTGGAGGCTATATATAAATGGGTTGTAGGGAGATATGTAAATAAAGCATTACAAGAGCCAATCAAATCGCGTGAAAGTTGCCTAACAGCTTCTACATTCACAGCGTTTTAAAAGTCAAAATACAGTAGCTGCATACATGTTTCGCCCTTTTTGGGGCTCATCAGTACTTAATTTAAAATCAAAAACAAAAAAAGTTGCTAGTTTTGAGAGGAGGTGTACGCAGCCAACAGACTACTGTGTTTACTTCAGAAAGGGGTGCTTGACTGTTGTTGCTGATGAGTGAGTGAGTGAGTGGGTGGGTGAGAGTATGTGTCGGTGCTGGTAAGGGCGTTACTGTGATGGGAAGCCCAGGAGGAGCTGTGCAGGGAGAGGAGTGGGCTCGCTGCAGTGCGGAGAATGCCATTATCAGTTCCTCAGCGTTTACTTGCACTGTCGCGCTGATTCACTGTGACAGTTCTGCTGATTTAGTGACCTGACAGACAGAGCTCTATTTATAGACTGAGAGAGAGACAGAGAGATGCAGAGAGAGAGAACGGGTTATGTTGTGCTGTGCACACAGGGTGATGAGAGGAAACGGAAAAGAATTGCACGACAGATTAGAAACACAGCAGACATATTTAGCACACACTTTTGTGTCAATAGGCCTTGTATGGCTAATTCATTGGTTTTAAAAACGGCATCTCTAACCATTGCTCTGTCTGCCCACATTAGGCCTATTATGTGCCTATTATTAGGTTGAGCCACTGTTTGCCCTGATCACAGCTTTGGCACAGTATGGCTTAGACCCCACAAGGTGCTGGAAGGTGTCTCCAGGGATTGTAATACATTCAGTTATTAATATTATTAATATTTCACATTGTCTATGTAAAAAGGTAGGCAGAGGATGGGGTTGACAAATGTGCCGCACATGTTAATCTCAAACATGTTAAATTGGATTGCGATCTGGAGGCTGTGGTGGCCATTGATGCTGCCTGAAGTCTCTGTCATGCTCCTCAAACCATTCATGGTTCTGGTCATGGTGGATGGGTGCATTATCATCTTGAAAGTAGCTATCGTCATCAGAGTACAAGTACGCCATTACTTGGTGGACTTGATTTGCAACAATGCTTAAATAAAGGAATAATGCACGACAGGGCGTGTGTTGTGCTGGGATAACATCACGCCTCAGGTGGCTGGGCACGAGGCCGCAGGCCGAGTGTGTCCAACCCGAGAAGTGATGTCATCCCAGCACAACACACAACCTGGAGTGCATTATTCCTTTATTTAAGTCTAAACACGCAAAACTGTAGTTGTCCTCAGCAGCCTAGCCAAGCTGTATTCTTACAGTGTAGACAAACCTGATCCATCAGTCAGCCTGAGTCATGCAATAAGTTCAAACCGATGAGATATTTTAAAGATGGGGAACTGCAGTGCTTAGTCAGTTACCAACCACCCTCTGTACTGTATATGTATTATCTATAAGCATTGTAGCAGTCCTTGGGTGGAGGTTGGGGGAACTGTGAGAACTGTGTGGCTGATTTTAGGGATGACAGGTCACGCTAGCCCCTATAATTCAGGCAGTAGATTCCGCCATGGTCCACAGAGGAATCTGCGGCCAGCTGGAGGTAGCTTGTGGACTGTGATGGGGGCCCTTACTTAATCAATCTCTGTGGTTAAGACTGTATTGGAATACTCATTTTGAATAGCACATGTATGTACTGTATTTGTTTTGCATTGATTCTTTGAAAAAGGTTTTCATTTCAATAATGGATGAAGAGCACCTCCCTGCTCCATTTTTCTCAAACCGTTTTAATGGGCTGAGAAGTGACAGAGCCATGTCAGCATGTTTGGTTGCAAATTTACAATGCCTGAATTTATCAGCCCCATACAAGATTTGAATTGAGCCTGAGTGCTGAGCGCTTATGTTTCCAGTATTCTGTATTGCCCATTTGCTTTAGTTAAAACAACACTTCATTTGTAAGAGCGCAGATTGAACTATACAAGAATGAAGATTCCTGTAGTTGTAGTATCTGGCTGTCAAAACAATGCCAGTGTGACCATTAATTAGGCATGCCCTTGAAGAGGTTCTTAAATCTCATGTTTCTGTGCAGGCTGTTGTAAAATGAACGAGTTAGTAAAATGTCTCATCTGGTCACAATACTGACTCCAGCTCAGTTAGAATAAAGGGTGGAGACAAACTACTGGGAGTCTATAAATACAGGACCAAACTGTTACCTCGTCCATACCTAAATAATGTGCGAAAACATTACTGTGAATGAAGTGTCTATCATGTGATTGCTTCTTATTATAGTGTGGATAAGGTATTTATGAACAGATCTGTAAATGCTAACACTGCTGTTTAATGACTGGTATGGATGAAGAGAATTAATCAAAATCTTTATTTCTTATATAGCGGCTTTTGTGATAAATCGCCTCAAAGCGCTTTACAGATAAAAAAGAGAATTAAGAAGTCAAGAAGCAGGGAGAATATTCTTCTTTTCATTGTAAATGAAGGTCTTTTTTGTACCTGTGAAATGCTTCGGTTAGATATCCAATATTCAATAACCCAGGCCTTGTTGGCTCTGCAGTTTGTTTACATTCCCACACAACCTTCTCGTCTTCTTACCACTCTGGGAATTAAACAGACATTATGTTGGAGCTCACTGAAAGAAAGATGAAAAGATAAGCAAATCTTCTTTTTAATATTGCATTTTTTGTGTTTTAATTCCCTAATGTTCTTTCTGCTAAGATAGTTATTCACCAGGCTTACTAATGAGCGATTTGCCACTGTAATTGTAACCACTTTTGTTCTGCAACTGTGGCAAGCCTTATACAAGTTTACTATTGTATTTCTTCATGGTAATTTTGCAGTTTTTTCATGCTTTTCCTTGGTTATTCTATATATTTAACAAAGTTTAGATGATGTCAGATAGCTCTTTGGGCTTTACCATAGCTCTTTGGGCTTTACACTGTTTACCTGTGCTTCATTACACTTTGCTATGCTTTTACTATTGTAAACTGTATATGCTTGCCCTACTTGTGACAGAATGAGAACCCTGCACGTATTACATGTGTTGTATAGTGTATATCTGGGGGCCCTGGGGGTTGTGGCTCTCCAGGGCCAAGGTTGACTACCACTGGTATATATAGTTGGAATGGTGTGGCCTTGACTCGCTGGGTGTGATCGATCCCCTGCTTATTAAGATCATTGTCATATGCACTAAGACAAAATATGTTATTGAAAAGACCTGCAATATCCTAATTTAAATGTTTGTTGTCTCTTCTTAGCGAGATCTCTATACGAGAGAATAAATAGCGGGAGTTCAGTTGTGGTTTGCTGCAGCAGAAGGTGCCCGAAGGAGTAGCCCCTTGCTAAACCGGATATGTTTGGCCGACATTAGGATTAGGTTAAAAAAAAATACAATAAAATTGCACACACATACATCTATAGTGCGCAATGTATTTTAAATGTATTAATCATTGCGCTGAAATAACACTAATGTGTTTTGGGTAGGCTACACATTACATTATGAACAAAACGATTAATCTGTACAGTACGCCTATGCAGTATATAGTACAGTAGTAAAAATAAATGAAACACCTAGTGCACTTTCTTTTTACTTTAGCTTGTAGGCTACCGGTATGGTACATAAACTAAATCATGCTGCAGCATTGTATACATTGGTGTACAACTTGAATAAAAGATTATTTTAAATTGAAATTAAATCATTTTAGCATTTTTTTTTTAATTTTTACTTGAGTAAAAGTACAATTATCACAAAAATAAAGTACTTAAGTACAGATCCCGAAAACAAATACTTAAGTTACTTTCCACCCCTGCTTCTGACTTCAGTGGATAGCTCTGTTATTTTTGTTTTTATTTAGTATTTTTATAATAATAATAATAATGATAAGGTACACTTATTCACTAGAAATTATCTCAAGGAACATCACAATGAAACTATAAAAAAAAACGATGCAACCTGCCGAATTTAAAAGAATCCAACGATGCAACCTGCCTAATGTCAACTGGGATAGAGTTCTACAAACGAGCAGTGCAACAGCAAAAAGCGCCAGCTCCAGTTGATTTAAGATGATTTTCTGGAACAACTAAGGGTTTTGCATTTTCTGATCTCAAAGAAGTGTGTAGTTCTTGCAGACAGGATGGCCCTAACCCACTAAGGACCTTATAAGTTATTAGGGCAACTTTAAAATCAGCATCATGATGAAACCCATCAAAATGCTTTACAATGAAATCAAATAAAAGATTAAACAAATAACAAAACCCAGATTCACCCAACACCCAGTCATGACACGTCTCAAGGCATCAAGGCCATCAGTCTTAAACACCATAAGCCGGATCTTCTTTGAGTCCTATTGCTTAAATCGTGTGATGTGTGATGTCGACTTCCACTTTCTGAGGTTGACTGTCACCTTCTAGTCGACTAGTACAGCTATGGCCAAAAGTCTTGCATCGTCCTATAGAATTAACTAATTTTGCTTTATAAAGTCAAATGAAACCTGCTGAATAATGTTACATTAACATATTGAATTACATAGCACTTTGTAGTTTTCCATTTACTTGACAAAACTGACAAAAATTGAAAAATGTGACATTTCGGAAAAAAAAATTAATTCTGTTGCAATCCTAAAATTCTAGGTGATGCAAATCTTTTGGCCATAGTTGTAAAAGGCCTTGCTTTCATGGTCGTTTCACCTGGACAGTGAAATTGTGCCCAACCATTCCGGGCCTTCTTCCCTGTCAGTAACCAAACAGCTGACCCTAATGAGTGACATGCCTTGCAGCCAGTAAGATGCTTGACCCCAAAGACACTGCTCAGGTGAAATGACCTAGGTAGTGCAAATGTAACAGATTTCCTGGAAGGAAAGACAACCAAACAAGTAGTAGCAGTAGCATATGTTTCTTTCCAAACTGCACAATTGAGATCAATGTTGTGAATAGATGTGCATGACAGGTAAGATTGATGAATCCCCATTTAATTTGATGGATTGTATCGGCACACACTCATAATTCACTGTCCTGATGTCAAACTAGTAAATAATCATTTCAGAGTCCTCTGTAACCCACCACTACAGAAGCAGCTCATTAAATTGTATTTAAAAAATACACAGAATTACAAAAAAAAGCGTTTCTCTGTGGCCTCTGTGCTCAAGTAGGCTGTGTGGTCCAGTGGTTAAAGAAAAGGGCTTGTAACCAGGAGCTCCCCGGTTCAAATCCCCCCTCAGCCACTGACTCATTGTGTGATCCTAAGCATGTCACTTAACCTCCTTGTGCTCCGTCTTTCGGGTGAGACTTAATTGTAAGTGACTCTGCAGCTGATGCATAGTTCACACACCCTAGTCTCTGTAAGTCACCTTGGATAAAGGCGTCTGCTAAATAAACAAATAATAATAATAATAATAATAATAATAATAATAATAATAATAATAATAATAAGTATGGAAATGTTTCACCACTGAAGGCACGGTCCGAAACGCTTGTGTACATAATTTACCAAAGGGCTTGCATTGAAGACACAGGCCGTCTCTCATGTTTAAGCAGCCATTCACATACACTGAACCAACAAATAAACATGCTTAGCCAGCATTGCCCTGGCTATGAACCTGTTTCTGCAGGTAAGACAGTGGAGGACTAGATCTACTGCAGCCTATGCTATGCTTGACCCCTTTCTCTCATTCATTATAATGAACTTTTGAGTCCTGGATTAGTGAACCTTTAGCTATGTTAACTAGAACTTGATTCATCCGAATGGGGAAATGAGGAGTCAGCTGTGACTACACCACTACTGGCTTTTTTAATCACTTGAATCTGTCGGCAAAATGAATTAGATGGTTTAACTTTTTGTCAGCTATGCTTAAGCAATGTATAACATATGATAAATTGTCAATGGGTGGGAGGGACGCTGTGTTCCTTTCATGCGTGAAACCTTTTCAGTGTGTAACGCATAAAAGATTCTGACATGCGCAGCAGTGCTTTGTAAATATTATTTTAGCATTAAACAAGCCATTTTGTCTTTTTTTTTCTTTGCAGTTGCCCTGAAGAACCACAGTTGCACGGGGGTAGCAGGCAAGGCCAGTAGCCCTGAGAACAGCAATGCGACGGGATTGATTGATGGATGGTTGCCTGAGGGCGAGCTTCTGTTGCAGGTTGGTGCTGCAGGCGATCTGCTGTGTGACATCATCGACAGCTCTGACTCTGTCTTTTAGAGACATTTAGCAACTGTGGTTTGTGCGAACGAGTGAATGAACAGCCATTCCTTTTGTTTTGTCGTTTTTTTGTTTGTTAATGTACTACAGACACTACTGTATAATATTTTTGTTTCTTGAATGGTTAGTAAGAATGATAAGTAATGATCTAAGATCTATGTTACTATAAGGGACATTGCATAAGTACTATCACTTTTTTCTCTCGCCCCTGTATAAGTCAGATCATCTGTTTTTCTTTCTTCCATGGCCCTCTTGCTAGTTAGCTACTCTCTGCAGCTAACTAAAGCATGAAGGATCAAAGAAATCCCAGGAATATTTGTCAGTTGGGATAAAAGGAAAATTGCTTTTGATGTCAGAGTGCTTGTTCTAAGTTTATAATTACTCGCTGTCCGATAAATATTGAATAACAATCCCCAAGCCTGTTTTTAAAGCGGCAGTGAAGTCTGTGGTACATCTCAAATAAAATGAGAAACACAGCTGCCTTAGGTACAGTTAACGTTTAAACGAGTGACAATCCAGTCTTTCTAAAGCTTGTCTTTTACTCCCCACTGAAGAGTCCAATACCTGGTGACGGGGTGTGGCGCGGTAGGGAGAGAAGGCTGCAAGTTTAATGCGCTAATGCGCAGTTTAATTCACAAATAAACACGGACAAAACACACTTAACAAAATAAACGGCACAAGGGCCAAAACAAAAAGGTTTACAAATACTCACGAAAGTAAACAAAACGGGACAGCACAGTACGGAACCCGCAACACGGACCTCCACCTCTATCATCAACATTAATTCCACTAATTCTCTCTAACACCCGTGAACACCTATTTTATACACCTCTATGGCTGGAGCCTAAGTAATCATTTAATCATTTATTCACTTGTCGGCTCCAGCCACATTCCCACGTGTTTTGACAGGGAGAAATGTAACCCCCTCCCTGCCAACCCAATATTCCCCACACCAACACATATCCATGCACCGGCAGGGCTTTCCCTGCCACACTGCCACACAGGGATATAGTGTCGGTGTCTGTCTCTTTGCCTGTCATCTTTGATCAGATCATCTCCAAAATCGAATTATAAACCAGTGACTAGCAATGTCCCCAGCATCTAGGAATGTAATGAATTGGCATCTCAGCCCATTAAATTGAATAGAAACGCAAAGGCTGGACACGAACCGCAAACCGATTCATTACAAGTGTGTGTTACTTACATAGTGTACATACAGGCGCCTCCATTAAATCCCCATCTCAGAGGATTGCACCCCACTGCAGAGGATACTACGCACCCACTTGAAATTAAGACCATAGAGGCATTGGTGAAATGCTAGGCTTGGGAAAACACGTATATAACAGATACTCTAACTAGTAAAGGCATTACTTAATTCAAACCACCAAAATGTCAGTCTCACGGAAACTATACAGATTAGATAAACCATATAAAATAACTGTAATCTAAAATAACCAATGCATTTTCTTTAAAATAACATTGTGTATAATCAAGACTGCCCTTAGGAAATGAAAGCATCGAGTTTCCGCTGGAAACCGTCCCGGTTTCAGGATAACGAGATTTGGTTTCAATAAGCACATGCAGATTTTGGCAGACCAGCAGATTTAACATAATAAAAGGGTTCAAAAGCTGACAAATTGTAAAATGATTCCATATTTACTTTAAAGTACCAGTGCATGTTAAAGCAGTAATTGAGTTGTAAATTGAAGCTATGGGAAGTACATTCATGTTATTTTTAGTTGCCTTTACATACTGCACAAGTAAAAAAACATGTGCTGCGGTAGATTTGAATACAAAATAGTTTAAATGATTGAGGATAAGAAAATAATGTCACTTCCTTGGTCATTTCACCTTGACGGTGAACTTGTCTCCATCTCTTTCAACAGCTTCTTCCCTGTCCTTACCAAACAGCTGCTTCAATTTTAGAATTAAAATAGCGTGTGTTTCTTTAGAAACTGCAGATTTGAGACCTATGTAGCTAATAGACGTGCACAACATGAAAGATTAATTGTTATTTTGATAACTACAATTACTATAAAATGCTCCTTGTTTTTCTGTATTTCAAAATTGATTACCATTTTATAGTAATGGTAAAGAACTGACAAACATGACAAATTGGTAAATTATATTAATCTCCAGTCTTAAATAAATAATCTTTTTGTACATTTGAAGTGAGTGCTGGTCTTACGGTAAAATGTAATATTTCTCTTTGACCAAAGCACCCAAAGTGAATGTTGTGAGGCTGGGGCCGGCAGGGAGTGCTGACCCCTCACTTCATGGGCAGGGAGCGCTGACCCCTCACTTCATGGGCAGGGAGTGCTGACCCCTCACTTCATGGGCAGGGAGCGCTGACCCCTCACTTCATGGGCAGGGAGCGCTGACCCCTCACTTCATGGGCAGGGAGCGCTGACCCCTCACTTCATGGGCAGGGAGCTGACCCCTCACTTCATGGGCAGGGGCTGACCCCTCACTTCATGGGCAGGGACGCTGACCCCTCACTTCATGGGCAGGGAGCGCTGACCCCTCACTTCATGGGCAGGGAGCGCTGACCCCTCACTTCATGGGCAGGGAGCGCTGACCCCTCACTTCATGGGCAGGGAGCGCACCGCTTTGGTACTTCACATGTAGAATATTGAACTGTTTTGCTCCTATCGATATGGAGATAGATATACATGTGTATAACCCATACAAATAAGCAAAGAATACAATAACCGTAAGAAACCCTTGAGAGATAAATAATGAAAAGGTTTGAATATAGCATGCCTGGTCTAGAATAATGAGTAAGAGAGATGAAGGGAACCTGTATCAATGCTGTGCTGAGGTGTCAGCATTTTTATTATTTTTTGACCATATATCAGAAATCAAGTAGATAAAAGATAATAGCGACCCCTCACTTCTAAATATAGCACTACACCATTGATAATCTCAGATAAAATAATGTCACGAACCCCATAAACTGTAAAATTGTTTGACCATCTTATAATTTAACAATGGTTTTCTTTCTGCTTTTAAGATGTATTTATTTCAGAAGCAAGTTAAAATGACCACATAAAAAGCTGAAATAATACAGAAAACAATCCTAGTATTAGCCTGCAGAAACCCTAGCAGAACCATTAGCAGACCACAGTAGTGATAGCAATGACAACACAATGGATTTGGAACACACTGCACAGTCCAATTTTCTCGAAGGAGAAATCCATTGAAGAACAAAACAAAACATAAAACACAAGAACAAAAGCAGACAAAGTGCAACATTACTTTTGTTAGAAAAAGCCAGAAGTCTGTGAAACCACCCATTCCCTCACTAAAGCAAAGAGTCTGTCTTTGTCAGTTAACATCTATTATAACAGATACAATCCACCCAGACTCTAACTCTAACTGTAATTCCATCCCACGGTTCTGATGAAAATTGAAAGCTCTGTTCCCTTGTTCAGAACATTTTTGAAAGATTTGGTGAAAATAGGCTGCAGTAGCAAAGAGATGACCACTAGAGGCCACTGGTTTGCGAAAATAAGAGATTGTGGGACATTACCTGGGCTATGTTTTGTTAATAAGATGATTAGGGTGAAAAGTATGTGTCCAGTTAAGGGGTGATTGATAATTAATTGGATGTTGAGAATAAAAAAACTGTTGTTCCATGGTTTTGGAGGGTTTTTTTCCCTGGGAGAGACAAAGGAAGAGTGTGTGGAAAGTGCACAATGAAAAGAGAATGAAGGACAACACAGGTAAACAGCTTAGCTGTCCTGTTTATTTAGGAAAACTGATGCAAGTTTAGCATAGGGCTCCAAGGGGAGTTAGATATTTGTTTTATGTTTTTTTTGATTGTAAAGGGTTTTTGTTTATTATACAATTCAATCTAAACACAGTAAAAGACTGGGCATTACAAGGTAACTGTTGAAGTGTTGGTACCACTGTATCAGACTGTACAGACTATTTGCAGGCCTGCTTGCAGAGGGTTAAAGCTAGCATGTGCAGAGGCAGTCATTAACCTTGCTGATGATTCCCACAGACAGGCTCCTTTTCTTAATGGACAAAGGGGCCTTTTGTGTGTGGGATAAAAAGAAAGGCAGACCTAAAGAGAAGGACTTGGCAGCCATGTAAATGAGGGCAACCTCTGGAGAAATGTGGATTTTGATTGATATTTAAAAAAAACCAAAAACCTCAAACTGTAATAAAGCATTCTGAAGGCTAAGTTTCCATGTGAATCACCCAGATAATCTCATATATAATTATTTATCAGGTTAAATGTCCTGGTTTCTTCTGTCTTTTACCATTTTCACACTGGCACTTTAGAGCCAGTTTTTGTTCACATTTACCTTAATGCATTTTCAGTGCGACTGACTGCTGGACTAACTAATTCACCTCCTAGGGCAGATTCAAGTCGGAATTGCTAGCAGAGTAATTTTATCCCACATTTGCATGTTTAAACAAACTAAGCCATGTTAAAAAATAATGCAACTTTTTTGATTGCACATGTGTCATGCATGTAAATATGTGCTTTATACATGCACAGATCAAAGAACTGCACTGCAGAGTCAACTCCAGCTTTAGTGTGTCTACACTGAATAAAAATTAAGCTGCATCAAATCTGGGCTAGTTTTTAGTGCGAACAGAACAGGGGGCAAAATCACATTAACCACTCCTGGATTTCACTACCAGATTCAACTCTTGCATTCATTTTGCTCAAGTGTGTAAACAGCATTTCATGGCCCAATTACTGAAAATATATATTAAGAAAATGTTTCAATCTTTATGAATAGGTGTGCAGCTATTGGCTGAAAAGTGTTAGCAGAATAATCATAATGGTTTTCCTAGGAGATAGACCCATTCTCTTTGTGCATTAGGGATAATTGAATGCAATAAAAATACAATTTTAATAATTCGAAAAATTAAGAACTATTGCTTTTCCTGGTTTTAGCTGAAACAAAGCAGCTTAGTGATACTGTACTTACCAGTAGCTTTAAGAACCGTGCTTTCTATTCTGTATATTGTAATAAATAGTTGTTAGTGGTACTTACCTTATAAGAACAGTACTTTCTGTTGTAGGCATTGTAGTTACCAATACGTTAAGGAGCTGTATTTTCTGTTCTGTGCCTGTAATGACACCACTCCCCTCAATAACACACATGTGGGGCTCCACATGTGCTGTGGAGTCTTCAGACCTGGATAGGTCTGTGTTGTGTATGTTGTGGAAGTTATGTTTAAGGGATAATGGCATTGCTTTTAAAGATTTAAACAATGGCAGAAATGAGATCTGCATACATGTACTGTAGCTCAAGTGAACAGACCCCATAGTGTGTACGTCTGTTAGTGCCAGCTAACTCTAGCTCTTATTTTATTAGTTCAAACAAATATTAAATTAAGGCTTTCAAGCAAACAACATTTAGAGATTTGGATTAAAAGACAGGCATACTAATAAACAATTGATTCTCCAGGTCAGACAGTTACTGTATAAGGAAAAGGGATTACAGCTCAGCATTGGGGCAGGAATGATTGCAAACATTCTAAAATCAGAAAGAGCAGTACATTGACATCTGAAGCACTCATCAAAAAGTGGTAAAACCGTTGTGGTAAACTTGTGTAGGGGTAGAGACTTGGCATAAAGCATCCTGGGGTATATCCACACATCTATCTAGCTGATGTAGAGTACTGCATTTTGGTACTGGCAGAAACAGGGAACACGGTGCAACAATATACAATTGCTCATAAGGGGTGCTGTAGGAGCCCATAGGTGCACGTCACACATAGTTAATTAACTATGTGCTGCTTTGCTGAAGCCCATGTCACATGATTAATTAAATAGGGGTGTTAACATCACTGACAATATGATGCTGAGCGAATGAGCTGAGGCCTCAAACAGTCAGCTTAGAGCTGCTCATAAGTAATTTATCATAAGGGCTTCAACCTACTATGGGCAACTTTGTATTGCATCATTGTTCTCCCTATGGCTTGTTCTGTGCCAGTACCAACACTGAGCACTGCATTGTCAGTACAAGCCACAGCATGTGTGGGTATACCCCAGAGTCTTTATGTCAGCCCTGTATATACATGAATGTTACATTTCTAAAACATTATTCTGTACTCTATTATAAACTGTATTATAAACCATTTAAATGGTACTTTATATAATCTACATGTTCATAATATTTAATTCCTTGTCTGTTTAATAACATATTATTTGTGTTCTATATCATTCTCTGCTGTTGTTTCTGCTTAGCTATTATTTACCTACCTTACTTGCACTTACGTGACTTAAAGCATTTTACTGGCTGAAAACATGTCAGTGAATAAGCGAAGCAGCTGATTGCTATAGAACTATTTTGTTTGCTACAATTATTTTAAAGCCTTTGTAAGTACTCCTTCAAAATGAGGTGGATCAGTCTGAGACACAACTAATGCAGAAGTAACAAAAGGAAAGACAGGTTAATGCATGTATCTGTCTCGGTGAGACACAGCATAATTCTAATTTCGTCAGTGGCTATACGTGTACCAGCACTTAATCTGATACCCCTAAACACAAAAGCAAAGCCCCAAACCTAAATAAAGCACAAACAAATATTATTTCATTAGCTAAAAAGATTTTAAAAATTGCAAAAATAAAATAAGAAACAGAGTCGAGACTCCTAAAGAGGTTTCTCCTGCCTGCCAGTGCGTGCCTTCATCAGTACATCATATCCCTTTCATGGAGCCCAAATAACACAGCATTTCTAAAAACAAACAAATCCATCAGCACTGTACATATTCTGGAATACAGACAGCTTCATTCTCTTACTGCTTTTAACTGCTTTGCAAATTCCTACTGGACTGCAGGAGCAAGTGAACCGCAAAATGTGCAAGCTGTGTTGCATTAAAAATGGGGACTGCATTAGCAAGTCTGTTGTGGGAGGTTGGTGTATGCTCTGTGCAGACTGGTCGAACCTAAATATTTATACACAAAAACGGTCCAGAGCGTGCATTTGTGTGGTGGTGGTGTGGCGAGGTGAGTGATCATTAGTAATGGTGGCTGCCATTCTCGAAGCTCAATGAAACGTTTAAGATGGTCTTCAATGGTTTTAAAATGGTACTGAAGGCCTCTTCTATTCAGATCAATTTGACTGCACTGTAAGATCCATTTCAGATTTCAAGGTAAAATGGAAAGGGTTTATGGAATTGAATACTTGACTTACCCATGCACCATTCATAGTATACTTTTAAGATTCATAGCAATATGCCTCACCCCTGAAGACCATTTCAATATGCCTATTGCGCAGTACCCCAGATGGGCTTTTTGTGTCATCGATGTGAGACCTATATTCAAACAACAGCTACCATTTAAATATTAAGCTAGGACCAAATCTGGCATTTCACCTACTTTTAAAGACAAATGCACTTAAGAGACTCACACACATTATAATTATAATAAATAACTATACATCTAGAAATGGTGAGTTTAACATTTTTTAAACTAACATTCAATGATGACATGAAAAACACAAGCCAGGCATAATTAGAAACCAAATAACATGAACCATGACACATGAGCAAGAGAATTATTCCATTTTGTAAACCCTTTCCATTCTACCTTGAAAGCTAATGAAATGACTCCATCATGGAGTGATTTGCCAGACATTGACCATGATGGTTTCCTGCTCACTCCTAGTAACTCCATGGTCTAACAATAAGAAAGGGTTGACTATGGTATGTCTGGGGAACCGTATACCAAGTATGGTCTGGGAATGGGTAACCAGGGGGAATGAGGGCCAAAGCAGGGTTGGACATGTTAATAGTTTGTGGCTGAACCATGTGAAAAACAGGATACAAGTATATGGGATTCTATTTTCAATAGCAGTTGCCATGGCAAAAATGCATTTGATATATTTTCATTATACTGATGTATATAAATTACGTTTTATACATCTGGCGAACACAAATATGGTAATTGTTGCCTTGAATACTTTTACGTTTATTTTAATTGGTCACAGCACTAACTGGTGCTGGTTAAACATTGCCCATACTGGGGCAATTGAACCTGCCCTCCAGCCATCAAGTTTAATACATTAAGCCAATCACTTAACTGTTTGTGGTTTAGCTTGACATGAGTTTTATAGTTTCCTGCTGCCTGGCTTTTACATTGTGCCATTTGTGTTCTGCTTAGATCATTATTTAACAGGATTACTATTTTATCCAGCAAAAAAATATTTCTAAAAAGACTCCTTCAGAAGAGAGAGAGAGAGAGAGAGAGAGAGAGAGAGAGAGAGAGAGAGAGAGAGAGAGAGAGACTTTGACTTTTAAGATCCTTTATTAAACATTCCAATTAAAATCCATTCAAAATCAATAAAGGTAAAACACAAACAAAATTGAGATTTATCAATATTTAAAAAATCTTAAAATGCATCATGTTCTCCTTAAAAAATAGATTTTAAACAAAAAAGGATCCTAAAAAAATCAATTAAAAAAAACAGTGTTTTCTTTCTGTTTAAAAACAGATTAAAGCCAAAATTAATAAAAAAACACTGTAAAACAATAAAAATAAAATTAAAAACAAAATTAAAAACTAGAACAAAAACTGGAGCTCTCCCTCCTCACTCACAGCACACAAGGTGTCTCCCACACACCACCTCTCCTGGAAGTCCTCCGGTTATTATTGAGTTTAAAAATTCAAAATCCACTCTTATCCGGCTGACCACCAACACCCTGAACTGCACCACAACATCAGTCAGCCCGCCCCAGAGATACTGTTCTTTCTGGATTTTAAAATGGCCAATTTTGCCTGACCCATTATAAAATTAATTAAAACACACCTGTTTCTCTTTTTACGACTGTAGGGAACCCCAAAGATAAAAAGCTCTTTCGTGAACTCTTCGCCTAGGCCCTGCAGGAGCTCTTGTAGAAGATGGAAGAGTGGTCCTAGCCTGACACACTCACTATACATGTGAAACACTGTTTCCTCTGCAGAGCAGAAAACGCACTCTGAGCTAATGCTAGCATCAACTCTGTGGAGAAACCTGCCGGTGGACACAATACAGTGCAGGATCCTCCACTGCAGGTCCCCCGCTCTCTTGGTGAGGGGCAGTTTATGCAGAACCCTCCATACTGGCCTGCACCCTCCTTTACCTCCAGACATGCCCTCCACCTTGAATCCACCAACCCCTCAACTGGTGAGAATGTGATGCCTTCACACACATCTGGTAAATTCTCTTACTTTCCGCTGTATGAAGAGTTAGATCTTTAACTGTGTCTAAGTTTAATAGCATTCCCCGTTACCTACATCCTCCTCTCCTTCACCTACTGCTGGACACACTAGTAGCCCTGGAAAGATGAAGTCTTGTCTCTGCCCTGTGCTGCTGGACATCTCCTCCCTCAAAGCCTCCCTGAACTCCGGGAAAGAGAACTCCTTAGTTTACTGACCATTTTCTCAGCCAGTCTCTCAGAGTGCCAGCCCAGCCGCCCAGCCAGCTGTGTAGCAGTCAGCCAGCAGGAGAGCTCAAAGTTGATCAGGTGTCTCAGCCTGGTCACTCCTGCCCTCACAAAGCAGGCACAGAGCGTCATTGACTGAAAAACGTACAGGGAAGAGTGGATTGAAAAATAAGGGCTCCTCCAACAAGGCCCTGCCTGTCAGGGACCCCTCATCTCTTTTACCCTCACTGCCCTCCAAGCATCTAAAACACTCAAGTAAAAGAAGAGAGACCTACTTTAGCTAGTCTGGTACTCTCAATTAAAAACAGGTGTTTATCTATCCCCAGCCCCCTACTCTACTGAGGAAAAAACAAGCCAGCCTCTTCCAATGAGCCTCCTCCCAGCATACAGGAGCCTCTGAACCGCCTGCAGTCTGAAGGCTGCCACCCTGCTGGCAATGCTGACCAGCCCCTGCCCCCTTCATCAGTGGGGAGATACAGGACCGCTGGCCTCAGCCAATGTCTCCAGCTCCAGAAAAACTCCAACAGTACTCTTTGAATCTCCTGCACCATGCCCCGGGAGGGTCCAGACACACCAGCCTGTGCCACAGCATGGAGGCCACCAGATTATTGATCACCAGGACCCTTCCCCTAAAGGACAGCTGAGCCAGCAGTCCCCTCCATCTCTGCAGCCGCCCCTCACCCTGTCCACTAGGCCCTCCCAGTTTTTCTGCATATATGTCTCCACTCCAAAAACACCCCCAGCACTTTTATACCTGTCCTGTCCCATCTCAGTGCCTCAGGCAGGACAGGGGGTGCAATCATGCCAACTGCCTGACAGGAAGGTGTCACACTTTGCCCAATTAACTCTTGCTGTAGAGGCTCTCTGGAATGTGTGCAGGCTCTGCTGTAATGCCTTGATGTCTCCGTCACTGCACACAAACACGTTCACATCATCTGCATAAGCGGACACCTTCACTGCGACAGGGGAGGGTGAGGAGGGCACTGCCCAGCCAACTAGCCGCCCCTCAGCAGGTGCAGCAGGGGCTCTATGGCCAGTGAATAAAGCATTCCAGACAGGGAGCAGCCCTGCCTAATACCCCTGCACACTGGGAAGGGCTGACTCAGCCCATTGTTAATCTTTAAAATGCTAAAACATTCAAATATAAAAGCTGGATGTAAGAAATAAAAACAGGGCCAAACCCGAAGGCTTCCAGGGTTTTAAAAGGTATGTGTGGTCGACCCTGTCAAACGCTTTCTCCTGATCTAAAGAAACCAGCCCCACATTCAAATCACATGCATTAGCCACTGATAAAAAGTCTCGAATTAAAAACAAATTATCAAAAATGGAACGTCCCGCACGCAGTAAGTTTGGTCCGTGTGAATTACAGCTCCTATACACATTTTTAGTCTATTGGCCATACATCTTGAAATTATTTTAAAATCGAACATAAAAGTGAAACAGGTCTCCAGTTTTTAGCAAGCACAGGTCTCCTTTCTTGGGCAGTAGTGTGATTACTGCCCTCCTGCAGCTGAGGGGCAGTTCTTTATCTCGGAGGCTCTCTCCCAGCACCTGCAAAAAGTCCTCACCAATCACAGTCCAGAAACTTTTAAAAATTCAGCTGGCAGTCCATCAATGCCAGGAGCTTTTCCATTTGAAAGCTGTGTAACAGCAGTGGTCAGCTCTTGATATGTTAGCGGCTGATCTAATTGGTGCTGTTCTTCCTCGCTCAGGGTGGGCAAATCCTGGAGCAGCAGGTCCGTATCCTTCTGGTCACATGGCTCTTTGCTATATAGTTCAGAATAGAATTTTACTGCCTCCCTGCTGATCTCCTCCCGGCTGTACAGCTCCCTGCCGCAAGGCGTCCGGACGCAGTGCATCTGCCGGCTGTCTGCTCTCCTCCTCTCCAAGCCAAAAAGAAACTGGAGGGGGTGTCCATGTCTTTAAGCTCCATGAAGCGAGAGCGCACCAGCCTCTTCACTCTTTCCTTCAGCAGGCTGCCCAACATGTATTTCTGCTCTCTCAGGGTTTGCAGGGTCTGCTCCTGGTGGTCTGTGTCCAGGCTGCTCTCTAACTGGAGAATTTTCAACTCCAGCTCTCTCACCGCCATGCTCAGTGACCCGGTTGAATTGAGTGTGTACTGCTGGCAAAAGATTTTAATCTGCGTTTTGCCAATGTCCCACCACTGCCGCATATTTTTATAAAGTGTTTTTTCTTTTTTCCATATGTTCCAGAAATCATTAAATTGTTTTACAAAAATTGTGTCCTGTAATAACTTTAAATTAAAATGCCAGTAGGAGGTGCTGTGAGAGTCAGTGGTAAGTATTACTGTAACTAACAGGCAGTGGTGGTCAGAGAGGCTACTGGGGATGATATTGGCTTTAATAAATTTATTCAGATGAGTGTGTGATGTGTAGAAGCAGTCTAACCTGGCTCTATATATTTGTTGTAAGCGACAATGAGACCAGGTGTACTGTCTTGCATTAGGATGCAGACACCTCCAGACATCAACCAGGCCACTGAACTGAAAACTGCAGCTAATTCACTTGAGGATTGGGGATTGGGTTCCTCACTATTTCTATCCATTGTAAAATCAATAGTGCAGTTAAAATCTCCTCCCACCACCACCACATCATCATTATCAATACTTAAAAGAGCTTGCTTTAATTTATTAAAAATTAAAATGTTCCCTTCCTTTATTTGGTGCATAAATATTAATAAAAACAAATACAGTACCACCCAACCTTGCTCTTACTTTTAGTAACCTGCCTCTTTCAATTTCTTCAATGTCTAAAATTGTTGCTCTAAGGCTGGGCTTAAATAAAAGTGCCACTCCAAGCACTGGTGCTTGAGCCGTGGCTCAGCACACACGCCCCTCCACTCTGCCAGCCACGCCGCCTCATTCTCCCTGTCTGAGTCGTCTCCTGCAGCAGCGCGACCCCCACCCGCTTCTGCTCTAAAAACTCACATAGCTGCACTCTTTTAAAAGACTGTCTGCAGCCATTCACGTTAAAAGAAATAAAAACGCACTTCTCCATGGCGGCTAAAAAGAATAAAACTGACAGAATAAAACAAGCAACAATAAAAAAAATTCTTAAAAGAAGTATCCATTATAAAACTATTGATTAGCATCATTAGCGATCTTTTTCTTAATTGTTTGTACATATTTTTTAAGACGGTACCTTTTTTTCTGGTCAAACTCCTCTAATGTTGCCTTTCGTGTAACGATGTGTGCTGAGTGGAGGAATAATCTCAAATCGGGAAGAAGTTTTCAATTTCAACCCCCTTTTCCCTTTTGTACTTTCCATAAACAGTTTAAATTCATCCAAGGTATAAAGTTTTTCCCCTGTTAACGGGTTGGCTATCGGGGATGTCAGAGATAGCGAGGAGTCAGAGAGCTCCCCTCCATTTCCTCTGCTCCGTCCTCGCTGCCTGCTCCGCCGTCCACAGCTGCCAGCTCCTCCATGCTCTCTCCACCTCTGCAGCGCCGCTCTCCTCTCCTCCTCCCAGCACAGCCACAGCCGCCACCGCTGCCTCTGCCTCCGCTTGCTGGGGTTCAGAGAGAGAGAGCTGCACAGCCGGGTTGTAAGCCTGTCGCTGTGCCGCTCCCTCTCCCTCCATGTCAGGAGGGACAGACCCCTGCCTGAGACTGCAGGCTCCCTCCAGCACAGGCTCGGGGCTCTGCTCCGTTCCCGCTCGCTATTAGGCAGATCTGCAGCTTCTATGTTTTTCTTTTTTTTAGTCTTTTTAGCTACCATCACAAAACCCTCATCATTTTCAGTAGCTTCATTTTGTGCCGGACCGTGGCTGAGTCTCTTCAGCCTCGGCTGTGGTGTATGGCTCCATCCCGTTCGGCTCCCTGGTTTCTGCAGACTCGGCTGGCGCTGCGATGGGGAGCAGCCTCATCCTCCCGCTCACCCCCAACATCCCCAGCCTCCTCCCTGCCATCAGTACTCTGCTCCTGCCTTTCCTCATTTCTGTTTTTTCTCGGGCAGGCCCTCCTCTGGTGTCCCTGTTCCCCGCAGTTAAAGCACCGCATTGTGTCAGAGCTGACAAACACTACGCAGCCCGTCCCTTCCACACTGAAACTCCAAGCGACATCAATCACCTCCCCCGGGTTATTCAGCAGTAAAAACGCCTGTCTCCGAAAAGACAGGACGTGCCTAACATTTGTATTTTTGCACCCTAAAGGTATATTTTTAATTGGGGACACCAGTTTGCCATATCGGGCAAGTTCATTTGCCAAGGTCTCATTTTTTAAAAATGGCGGCACGTTAGACATGATTACCTTGGTAACAGGGGTTACTAAGGGGTTACTTGGATAAAATCCTTTCACTGAAAAACCTTCCTCCACTAGTTGATTGACCAGCGATACCTCTTTTAAAAATACGACAAATCTTTTTATTCATACGGGATGCCGACACTATATTGTCACACCCGACCACCTCTCCCACCGCCAGCAGGCACTCCTCCACCGACACACCGGCATCGGGCAAACAGCTAACCCGTGTCGGCGGCTGAGAGCCCCAGCCCTCCAGAGTGAGATCCCATAACGGGACCTACACACACACACACACACTACTCTGTAAAACAAACGACGAAACAACGAAACAAAAATATATAAACCAACTAAACAATTAACGAATAAATATAGATATTTGCAAAAAAAAATAGTAGCGAAAACACTCTCCTACCGCACCAGCGTTCAAACGCTACCGCCTCTCCGCAAGCTCCTCCCACAATCCCACAATCCTCCGCGAGAGAGAGAGAGAGAGAGAGAGTTTTAAAATCCCTTTATTGTATCTAAGAAATAACAAAAACAAATTACATCTAGCCCAAGAGTAACTATTTCAAAACAAACAAAAACAGTAGCAGCACTATCACGGTCCGTTCAGGTCACTTTTAAAGCCCTTTTGTTTTGTCTTGTTTTGACCTTTATAGGAGCACAATGAGTTCCCCCTCCTCACTCACATCGCACACCCAGTCTCCAATGCACCAACAGTCTTTAATACTGTCCAAATCCTGCACCATTTGATAATAATAAAAATCAATCTTGGAGACTATCAGGATTCTAAAAACACTTACAGCGTTACTAAACCCAGTGGCTAAAATCTTGCTCTTTCGGGATTTTAAAATGGCCAATTTCGCATGACCTAGTACAAAGTTGACCAGTGAGCACATGTTTCTTTGTTTAAAACTATATTTATCGTTAAAAACAAAGATCTATTTCGTAAAAACAATTCTCAAGGAAGCCAGCAGGTTTTCTAAAAACAGAAAAAAAGGCTGCAGCCATGGGCAGTCTGAAAGCAGATGGAAAACTGTCTCCACTGCGGGACAGAAGAGGCACTGATCACTGACCCCCCGCCTCCACACGGCTCAAGTAATGGTTTGTGGCTATAATTCCGTGCAGCACTCTCCACTGCAGGTCTCCAGAGAGAAAGGGACACTCAGATCATTGTTTACTTTCACCAGTCTAAAAACATTCTTATACAGGAGTCTAATATTAGAAATAAAAACAGGGCCAAAACCAAATGCCTTCAGTGTATGAAACAAATACTCATGGTAAACTCTGTCAAAAGCTTTTTTCCTGGTGTGGCAGAGTGTTTATTATTTATTTATATTATGATTTAGGTTTATATTATGGCGAAGCACCGCTTATTTTGTTATTGTTTTTGCATTTTAAAAACCCAGTGAGGATGCGTGACTGATCAGCAACTGATTATTTAACTAGCTGACAGTCACGCATCCTTACTAAACTCGTGCAGACTGTGGCCGAGGGGTAATAAGATAATTAACAGCTAGTTAACCCCTTGGCCAGAATATGAAAGCCTCCAGCTGTCTGCGCAAGGAGGAGAGTGTCAGAGGCGAGACAGGTTTTGAGAGAGAGAGAGAGAGAGAGAGAGAGAGAGAGAGGAGATTAAAATATAAACAACTGCTAAGTATCGTGCGGGGGTAAAACCAGCACGCTTATTTGTTTATTTCTATTTGTTTGGCCAACATGCCCTTTTATTTGTAGTGTTTTGTTTTGTTTAAATCTTTTGTTTTGCTTTATTATTTAATAAAAGCACTGAGCGCCGTAACGCTGCAGTTTCATCCGCCATTCATTGTTTGGTTTCTGTTACTTCCTGGTCCGTGACGTCACCTCACACGCTACTCAACAGCACTCGGTCACACCTGGTCAATTGAAATTAAACCAATATCAATTTTAAAACGTTTGGACACATTAAAAAGGTCTCTTATTAAAAACAAGTTATCAAAAATGGATCGCTCTGGTAGACAATAGGATCCTTATGCACCACTGATCCTATTTGTCTCCGCAGCAGATTTGCCATCCTTTCTTGGGTAGCAGCGTGATCCTTTCTTGGTATCCTTTCTTGGGTAGCAGCGTGATTACTGCCCTGCGGCAGCTCAAAGGCAGCTCTCCATCCCGGCTGCACTCCTGAATAACGTTATAAATGTCCTGTCCGATACAGTCTCAGAACCATTTATAAAATTCAGCTAGCAGCCCATCGATCCCGGGCGCTTTCTGGTTGGAGAGCTGCATGATGGCAGCAGTGAGCTCCTGAAAGGTCAGTGGGGTGTCCAGCCCACGCCACTCCTCCTCACTCAGACTGAGGAGCCCCTGATGCAGTCGCTCCATCTCTCCCAGGTCACAGTTCTCTTTTAGAGATCACTGTAGAACTCCACTGCTGCACGTTTGAGCTCCGCAGGGCTGGAGACCTCTCTCCCGCAGGGCAGCCTCAGACAGCTCATCTGCTTGTGCTCTGCTGTCTTCGTTTCCAGGCTGAAGAAAATGGCTGTGGGAGCGTCCATGTCTTTAAGCTCAGTGAAACGGGCTCTGAGCAGAGAGCACTTCACAATGAGCTCATATGCTTTTTCAGTCTGAATCTTTTTTTTTGGATCAAATTCAGCTAAAGTTGCTTTCCTGAGTACAACATTTTCAGAGTATAGAAAACATTTCTGGTCTGGGAAGAAGCATTTTACCTCTATTCGTCTCTTACCCTTTGTTTTATCGAGGAAAGTGCTGATTTCTTTAATAGTATATGGTTTGCCCTTACCGGTTTGGCTAGTCAAAATGTCAGAGAGCTGCGAGGTGTCAGAGAAATTTCCATCTTCCTCTTTGCCCTCTTCATATAGCGACATCTCCTCCTCATCCGCTGACACCCGGCTGCTTTGTCCCACCGCAGCGCAGGGCTGAGACCCTCCGCCGCTGCTGTGAGAAACCATAGGTCCCCAAATCGACTCCTCCCTGCCCATCGTGTCGGCAGCAGCAGAGGACGCCTTCCTCTCCTTCAGCCGCCGCTTCTTCCCCACCACCTTGAACTCTCCCTCCTGGTCAGCATTAGCCGATGCTGTATCAGCCTCTGGTTCAGCTGCAGATTCGCTGCTGGCGGGCTGTTGCTGGGCTGAGTCACCCGGTTCCAGTCACTCTGTCTCTTCCACCTGTGCTCTCTGAACCACCTCGGCCCCCTCCCCGTTGCCGTTACTACTACCACTCGGACCTGCTTCTGCGTTTAACCGTGGACATGAATGTTTGAGGTGCCCCTGTTCCCCGCAACGAAAACATTTCATTATGTATGTACTTGCAAACACTACATAGTCCCTGCCTTCAATGTTAAAATGCCATGCAGCATTTAAAAAAAGATCAGGGTCGTTCAGAAGCACAAAAACCTGCCTTCTGAAAGACATTACATGTTTCATTTCTGGTGCCTTGCAACCGAGTGGAATTTGTTTAAAAGGCGACATTATTTTGCAGTATCGAGAGAGCTCTCTCTCAACTATGGCGTTATCAATAAACGGGGGAATATTTGAAAGAATAACTTTAGTCAAAGGTGTAGATAGGGGCATGACTGAAATTAATTGATTAATGCATTTATAACGAACACAATTTTACTGACCAGATTTTCTTGACTCTTGCTTTGTTCATTCGTGAGGCAGATTTAATATTTCCAAACCGACTGACTTTCCCACCGCCAACAACACATGCTCCACGGAGACATCGGGGTCAGGTATACACCCGAGTGGGAGCCCATATCCAGGTGCACAAGCTAACTAAAAAGTTTGCAGATATTAAAACAAACGTATATATTTATATGTTTATTTAAACTATTTTAAAGTTACAAATACAGCTCACCGCTCGCACAGTTCACTGCTTCTTGGTCACAGGCCCCTCCCACAATTCCACCATCCAGAGAGAGAGAGAGAGATTTAAAAGTAAAAAAAAAAAAATAATAATACAATTGCTACTTGTGCTGCAAGTACTTGGTTTTGGAAAATGATTTGTGTACAAGATTTGTTTTTCTTTAACCTTTTTATTTTGGCTCTGAGCTGTGGATTTTGTACATACTTTTGACTTATTTTTGTTATTTCAATAAAAACACGCACCAGTGCTTTCACCTCGCAAGTACCTGCCTCACTGTCAACTTCCTGGTCTGGGTATGTCACCATTCAACCGTCCTGTCACACAGCCTTACTTTCATCTTCAGTCTGTTCTACTTACTCTTCCTTGTTACCTCAGCAACATCTTTGGGGTCAAAGCAGGCCACTGGCTGCAAAGTATGTCAGTAATAAAGGAAAGTAGATGGATGGCTAATGAGAACTGCTTCCTCAGGCCACTGCTGTTTAGATCTGTCTTAGAGGTTTTAAATAAGGCCCTTTGTGTACCAAGATTATGTAAATTTAATAGATATTCAGCAATTAAATATCCAATCCACTTGTGATCCTGGCTGTCATGGGCCCTATTATGAGAAGAATAAAGAAACTGGAACTGTATAAAGCAAGTAAAAGGCTGCTATTATATACATGGAAGTCACCGAATGCAATGCAAATGGGTAGTTAGTACCATCAACGAAGCACCTTGTGAAAAGGTGCTGTTGAATGTCGTCAAACATGCCCATCAACGAAGCACCTTGTGAAAAGGTGCTGTTGAATGTCGTCAAACATGCCTAGGCATCAGCCCATGAGGGAATCGTAAGTAAGTCATTGCTCTCAGTGGATTTATTCATCATATCAGTGACATTGTGCTTCAACACCACTTAAAAGTTGTCCGTAGGTTATTTTTTGTCCTGTTTCATTTTATTTAACTATTATTAATATTAGTTTTACTGTGAAAAACAGATGCAAGAATAAAGCCTTGGGTCTTATGCTAAAAAAGCACGGGTCATATGCTTTGCGTATAACAATACACACCACATTGCTTCACAAATCACTTACAAGCTATTGTGAACTTTTATCCTTTTTATCTTGGATAAAATCTTGGTAATGCAAATAGAAAAGATTCAACAATGAATCGATTATTGCTTTTATCTTGTGATCCTCAATTAAATGTTTATTGAGGGAGTAATCGCCCTGGTGCCCTGTTTAGAGTCTCACATATATACATTTGTTGATTCTTGCTTTTTAATAATCTCGTTTTCTCCATGCATGCACCTCTGATTACACTCGTTTCCCTAACAATATCTAAGTGCTATCAATTTCTTGGCTTGAATTACAATGTTGTTCCAGACACAGAACACACATAAGGTCATATGTACCCCAGTTTATCAATTCCTTATCCTAAGGAGAAAACATTTCTGTGTTGATAAACACATATCTTGCAGCTGTGCTCAGCACAGTGTTCTAAGTATGCTTGCAATATTTGTTTAACCTTCGTTGACAGTAACTTTAGCCAGGCTTAATTTTAAAGAGCAATTTTTTTTATTTATTAACTTTTATCAGCTATCTTATTAACATGTTAACAAATGTTATTCATTTTTTTATTATTGGTTATTTCATACGTATTAACTTATTTATAAACTAATATTAAACACATTTAATCAATAACATCTTTAAAAATGCCTCTAAACAAAGTAAACCCCATTTCAATGATGCAATCAACATGCAGTTGAAAATCCCGAAGTAGGGATCTGATATCTTCTGAATAGTTTTTGCTGTCCTGTTCTTATTAGTTTATAAATTAGTAACTATATTTTAGCATATTAGTTGTTAATAGTAAAATGAATAATGTGCCCCATAAAATAAATCTTGGTCATAGCTTTTACAAGAAGCCTAATGATACGTTTTAGCAATTTTATTCCATAACGTACGGAGCTTGTCCCAAGATATGTAGAGAACAATTCATGGAACTTCTTTGAGTATTCATAACAAGCTAAGGGGTTATTATGATCAATATGTAACAAAAAAAGGCTCACCCACTGTGCATCCCACAAAAATTATCAAAACAGTCAAATAGCTTAAAACAGCAGACTTCCATTTAGAAAATCTCAACCCACATGGCAAGGCATGCGAGTTGAAAAATTGCCAGTGTTACATGCCCTCTGTTAACCTGATGAATCCACCCCTTGCCAGAATATACCACAGCAGGACCTGGTACTCTACCTGGTTTACATCAACCATGTGTTTTAGGGGATCCTGGGATAACCACAGATAGGTGTATGCTAATAAAATAAACCCCTAAGTCAAGTAGACAGATTTTTTAGCCTTTGTCAGAGTAATGTGGTTGAAAGCCTCTTCTTAAATGATATGCACTATGTTTTCAATGGCAGCTCTAGTGCCTGGGGTGTTTTAGAGCAGTGAGGGGAAGCTCCCATGGCGCCTGTCTGTCTACACTGTGCTTCACTGTAGCCAGTGCAATTTTTACTCACCAAATTTACACCAGGAATGCAAATGAAAAGCTTTGTAAACTCGCCCTCCTTTTCATTGCAGGCCCTCAGTGGATTTGTCCTGGTTGTCACTTCAGAAGGACATATTTTTTATTCTTCTCACACCATTCAAGACTACCTTGGGTTTCATCAGGTAAGATCATCTATAAAGTGGAGAAGGGCAACTTCATCTTCAAGGTGAAGGCTATGATACAACACTATGCATTATTCCCCTAGTTCCGAGTTTTGTATATTCAAGTGGTTCAATTGTGTAAAACAAAAGTTACTGGTGAAACTGGTGAAATGTACCGGTACATTAATAATCAGCATGTGTATATATTTAGTTCAGTTCATGAATGCTTAGCTGTTATAATGGATCTCCTCCCAGCGACTGAGTTAATAATACTGACTCATACTGACCTCTCAAGTACAGAGCTTGCCCTTTAGTTGAATGGTAAAATCTTTCTTTGAACCGTGAGGCGCGTGGTTCATGTCTAGCTGCATTCAATTTCCATTCAATTTAATGGTATGAGAATCCAAGTGAATGAGAGCATTTACAGCACCAGAGTTGTCTCTAATCAGATAGTTTAGCATGAATTTACTGTCTTACTGCTGTGCTACATGTACAGTACTTAGTAAGGACTTTGTAGTTTTATGTAGTTATTAAGAGCCTACTAAGAGACTGTTTCAAGGTATGTTGTTGTAAGGAATGTTTTTTTTTCAAAAGAGATTAATAACATTCTCGTAGGTCAAAAAGCTCTTTGGAAACTTAAAGTAAACTTCTAACATTCTTTTAAAAAAGTTAGAGAATGTTTTGTGAACAGCAAACTTGATTAAATTAATCAAATGGGCTTTAAGACAACAATTTTGTGACTGGAGCCTTTAGATGGGCCGATGTAAAGATATACGTGCAAAGTGATTTGCGGCTGCAAAAACCCATATTGCTGTCAAAAACAGCATTTAGCTGCCATAAAGTGGGACTTTAGCGGTCACTAAAAATGCAGCGTATGTAAAGAATGGTTTAAACCTGACGTTCTGCACCTGCTATCAAATTAGCACTTTGCCATCATGATATTGAAATGTATTCAAATGGAGAACAGAGCATGGAATTGGGCAAGGATCTGGAATACTAAGCGGGCGCAAACATTAAAATGAGATGGAAAGATTTTGCCTTGAACTTGGGCAATTCCTGACCCACCAAAAACTTTGCACCTCCTCTGACAAGGTGCAAACCATTGTAGAAGACAGGCAGGAAAACCTTCGGAGGAGAAGGGCAAGGCGGTAAAGACCCTGGATATTCAAACCCAGGGTCACTTTGTTTGGGATGGATTGTCCTCTCTGCTTGCCTCTCCAGCGGTGTCAGCTGTGATGTGGATGTCGGCCCTCCTGGCTGCATGCCTGTTTTTCGAAGAGTCCAAGATTGATGGACAAGGAAATACAGAATTGTGTCCCAGGCACCACCAACTGGCAGTATAAGAATCAATCTGATGGTCTTTCTTTAACTGGAGATCTACAGTACTGTGCAAAAGTTTTTAGGCAGGTGTGAAAAAATGCTGTAAAGTAAGAATGCTTTCAAAAATAGACATGTTAATAGATTATATTTATCAATTAACTAAATGCAAAGTGAGTGAACAGAAGAAGAATCTAAATCAAATCCATATTTGGTGTGACCACCCTTTGCCTTCAAAACAGCATCAATTCTTCTAGGTACACTTGCACAAAGTCAGGGATTTTGTAGGCATATAGTCAGGTGTATGATTAAACAATTATACCAAACAGGTGCTAATGATCATCAATTCAATATGTAGGTTGAAACACAATCATTAACTGAAACAGAAACAGCTGTGTAGGAGGAATAAAACTGGGTGAGGAACAGCCAAACTCAGCTAACAAGGTGAGGTTGCTGAAGACAGTTTACTGTCAAAGTCATACACCATGGCAAGACTGAGCACAGCAACAAGACACAAGGTAGTTATACTGCATCAGCAAGGTCTCTCCCAGGCAGAAATTTCAAGGCAGACAGGGGTTTCCAGATGTGCTGTCCAAGCTCTTTGAAGAAGCACAAAGAAACGGGCAACGTTGAGGACCGTAGACACAGTGGTCGCCAAGGAAACTTACTGCAGCAGATGAAAGACACATCATGCTTACTTCCCTTCGCAATCAGAAGATGTCCAGCAGTGCCATCAGCTCAGAATTGGCAGAAAACAGTGGGACCCTGGTACACCCATCTACTGTCCGGAGAAGTCTGGTCAGAAGTGGCCTTCATGGAAGACTTGCGGCCAAAAAGCCATACCTCCGGCGTGGAAACAAGTCCAAGCGACTCAACTATGCACGAAAACACAGGAACTGGGGTGCAGAAAAATGGCAGCAGGTGCTCTGGACTGATGAGTCAAATTTGAAATATTTGGCTGTAGCAGAAGGCAGTTTGTTCGCCGAAGGGCTGGAGAGCGGTACACGAATGAGTGTCTGCAGGCAACAGTGAAGCATGGTGGAGATTCCTTGCAAGTTTGGGGCTGCATTTCTGCAAATGGAGTTGGGGATTTGGTCAGAATTAATGGTCTCCTCAATGCTGAGAAGTACAGGCAGATACTTATCCATCATGCAATACCATCAGGGAGGCATCTGATTGGCCCCAAATTTATTCTGCAGCATGACAACCACCCCAAACATACAGCGAAAGTCATTAAGAACTATCTTCAGCATAAAGAAGAACAAGGAGTCCTGGAAGTGATGGTATGGCCCCACAGAGCCCTGATCTCAACATCATCGAGTCTGTCTGGGATTACATGAAGAGAGAGAAGCAACTGAGGCTGCCTAAATCCACAGAAGAACTGTGGTTAGTTCTCCAAGATGTTTGGGCCAACCTACCTGCCGAGTTCCTTCAAAAACTGTGTGCAAGTGTACCTAGAAGAATTGATGCTGTTTTGAAGGCAAAGGGTGGTCACACCAAATATTGATTTGATGTAGATTTTTCTTCTGTTCACTCACTTTGCATTTTGTTAATTGATAAATATAAACTATTAACATGTCTATTTTTGAAAGCATTCTTACTTTACAGCATTTTTTCACACCTGCCTAAAACTTTTGCACAGTACTGTATATACAGGTGTAGGAAAGATTACCCCACTGAAAACATAAGACAGCTCTAGTAGTATAGGAAGCATAACTCCTCTCAAAGCAGATAACCAGGAATCATATAGATATGTTTTTTTTCAGTATAAGAGACTAATTTCCTGGGGTAGTCCTTGTGTAACGGTACTGAAAATATACTGAAGATGCTGAAAGAATTAACAAGGCAGTTCCGGTGTAAACCCACCTGCAGTAAAACACATATGTTTACATCAAATAAACCTTATCTGACAATTAGGAATAAAATAGTACTTCTCATGTATTAGTAGACAGTACACTTTTGAAGTAATGAACAAGTAAAACTGTACCTGCTATTAAATTTTAGAGCAGCATACAGAGGAGCATGTGGCTTTACTCTACATGTAGAGTATATTACACTGCCAAGCAAAACAGAAGGACCATTTTAAATCATAGAATTTGAATTTGAATCTCATGTCTCTATACGACTTAGTCATCTACCAAAATGAGCTCAGCACAAGATCATAAGATAAAGCCACAGTATCAAAAATCAGCAAAACAGATGCTTCACATGCCAGTTTACTGTACAGCTCAATTAGATACTCCTTACTGAGGTCAGATGAGGAAAGCACTCTCTAGTATTCATATTTATATTCTGAGAGCAATCTAGTTCAGTGATCTAAACTAACTGACATTGAATTATTTTTATTCAAATATAAAAATACTGTTGACCCTAATACATTATCACCGATAACATTACAGAAACCAGCCAGCTGAGCTGAGACAACTCATAGAGTGCAAAGCATTATGTGGCAAGGCAAGAGAGAACACATCTCCACTCTGGCACTCACTTGCTGATTCTTCCTGAGCAACATATGAAGAATCCTACCCTTCCTCACCAACTATGCCACCCAGCTCCAGGTCCAGGCCCTGGTACTCTCCCGCCTAGACTACTGCAACTCCCTCCTGGCTGGCCTCCCTGCGTCCGCCACCCGTCCGCTCCAGCTCATCCAGAACTCCGCTGCTCGCCTGGTGTTCTCTCTGCCTTGTTTCTCCCGCGCAACTCCACTGTTCCGCTCACTCCACTGGCTCCCGATCACCGCTCGCATCCAGTTCAAGACTCTTGTACTCACCTACAGATGCCTTGACCAGACTGCACCCAGCTACCTCCAGACCCTCATCTCTCCCTACACCCCCACTCGACCGCTCCACTCCTCCTGCACTAGAAGACTGGCTGTACCTCCTCTACGCTCCCCTGCCTCCAGAGCCCGCTCCTTCTCGACCCTCGCCCCATAGTGGTGGAATGACCGCCCGGTCCCTGACCACCTTCCGGCGCCTCCTCAAGACTCACCTCTTCAGACAGCACCTGTAGAACTCCTCTTTTCCCTCTGAACACTTTATCACTCTTCCTTAAAGCACTTTACTTGCTCTTATCTGCTCCCTATTTTACTGCATTTAATCCTGTACTTTAGAGTACTATAATCTGTCACAAGTGTTATTTAATCTGTAGTATTTTGTATTTAATTATATCTTGATGTAACTATCACCTGACACTGTTATCTGCTCCGTTATTGAATCGTATTTTGTCATATACTTGCACTTGCTAGAACTGAAGTCATTGTATTTTATCTTGCTCTTAATTGTGTTAATATTTGTACTGTGATTCTTGAAATGTATTTTTGTTTACGACCGTAAGTAGCCCTGGATAAGGGTGTCTGCTAAGAAATAAATAATAATAATAATAATAATAATAATAATAATTTCACTTTGACCTGGGTTGGATTCAAACCCAGGCTTACAATATACAGTTAAACAATATCCATGTAATAAAAAAAACTATGTTAATAATGTAATGTTAATAACAGTAATATTCATTCATATGAGAAAATGGAAGAGACTAGTCTACCTGACTGGTACTGGATTTGGCATTGTGTGGGGTATGTTCTCCATTAAAATGTATTAATGACAGAATGGATTAATATCCTTCGAGACACCATCCAGCACCTTGTGGTCTATATCATGTCAAGGCTGTAATTGGGGAAAATAGTGGCCCACCCTGATATTCGGTACAGGTCCTAACAAATTATTGAATAAAGGTACCATGTAGCTGTTTTATATTATAATTTATAATGCCCAATTATTTTACTCCGATTTTCTCCCCAGTTTCTAATGTCTAATTACTTTACCTCACAGCAGCAATACCCCACATAGTTCAGACATCCTCCAATCCCACAAGCAAGCCAAAGCCTCTTTACACCCTGGAACTCAAGAGCAGGTGTCAGAAGCTACCAGCCTCTGGAGGACAAAGGCCAGCCCTGCCGGTATCTGTCTGAGCACACTAGGCGCCTGGATGGTAGGGTCTACTGTAGCGTGGCGAGGATAAACACTCCCATCCGGTTTTGCCTCCGTAACCCGCTCCGCTGGAATCCCCAGTGAAGATTGGCGACTTCACACAGCCAGGAACCTGCAGTCCCCTGACTGTGTGACTCACCCTGCACAACACACGGCCGTGCCTTTACCAGGAGAGAGATACTCGTAACACCTACATATTTGTTGCTGTTTTGATTGATCTGGCCAGGTCTGGCAGAATTTAGTAGGTCTAGGTTTCACCCACATGTATGCAACATTCACTTGAACTGAATCATCATGTGTTCTGCTAACCGCTGCAACCAAAAATAGGATTTTGGCAAAGCCTTGTGTTTTCACCTGGAATCGATGGAGTGCTTACTCTAGTGATGCATTAGTTTGACTTTCCTCTGCAGGCACACATTCTTATTTAACAGGTTTGTCTTCCAGCAACAATGGGGGAAACTGGCAGGCATCAGTCTGAATTGGTGAAAAAGGCTTAGACCGCAGGGGTGGCATTTCTGTCAAAATTCAGAATATGAAAAGAAATTGACCTCAAATCAGCACCTCTGATCTAACTGCGGGAGGGTTGTGTAATTGGCAAATAATACCCACTTGCTGTTGTGGCAGTGCAGATCATATTTTACTGCTGTATAAAAACAGTGCATTTCTGAGAACCTGGTACTGGTTTATAGTTTTGTAGTATGTTTTATAGTCATCCATAACTTTAAAACATGTAATGATTGGCAGTCACATTAGTCACTACAGCCAAGTTACTGTAGAATAAAGGATGGAGGAAAACTATCCTGACTACCTCTGCAGTAGAAACGTCTAGGGTATTGCCACAGCTTGCTTCAGCGCCATTCAAATAATGAAACACTAACATCACATACAAAACAATATTCCTAATATCTATTTTAGTAGAGATTGTTAGTCAGTGGGAATATTCTTCTTGTTCTTCTTCTTGGCAAAATGTAGATTAAGACTGATCTTCATAAAATTGTCATACTTGTGGGGAATGATATGACTGAGGAATGTGATTTGTTTGAACTCTCTGTATTTTTTCCATGTTTTTTTATTTATTTTTATTGAATTGCCATGTGTAATAACCCCATATGGCCACAAGTAGCTGTAGAATGAAAGAATCATCCATAACTACAAGGGTTTAAATCCCAGTTATATCTGTCCAAAAACATTCCACACACCCTGAGCTGTTGTGGGGAAATGCTAATAATTGTGTTAATAAGTTAGAGGTGAAACGGAGACAAATATAAACCCAACTCTATTAGTCAGGGCCTTGAGGAAAACGATGTGTGTATCCAGTTCTGATAAGAGGGCCGTACAGATAAAAAAAGTGTTTTTCTTATCTGACTATACCCTCTTCAGATAATGCAGTATCTTTAAGGAGTATGGTTACAGTACATGAAAGTGTACAAACTAAAACCACCCTGCGCTTTCTTCTCCAGACGGATGTTATGCACCAGAGCGTCTTTGAGCTGATCCACACTGAGGACCAGCAGGAGTTCAGAAGGAACCTGCACTGGGCACTCAACCCCTCCAGCCGCTCAGAACCAGAAAAGTCCACACAAGGTGAGTGCAGCTGCATTGCTACTGCAGGGGCCCTCAGCCAGGCACTGGGAAGATGCATCTAGAAGATCACAGCTTCCACAGCTATGCTAAAGGTTTTCACTGGTCCCCATCAAGCTACTGTACTGTTCAGTGGGATTTCCATTTGCTTTAGTTTCTAGCATCCTTTCCTTGGAAACAGCTGATCATAGCTTCATCACTGCTAATTTGGTTCCTGACCTTTCTGCACATTGGTGTGTGACAGGATAGCCAGGTGTCTAGGTGATCAGGAAGTAGGAAGGAGATTCAGAGCTGAAGAACTGCAAATGTTTATTTCTTAAATAAAAATGACAGACAAAAGGGCAGCTCACAGAGCCAAAATAAAAAGGTTAAACAAAACAGTTGCGCACCACAAATAATGAACAGAAGATCTGTCAACCAAGACTTGCACAGTCACAGTGAGTTTTAACTCTAAACAATGGTGATTCTCTCTCTCTCTCACTCACTCACTCACTCACTCACTCACTCACTCACTCACTCACTCACTCACTCACTCACTCACTCACTCACTCACTCACTCACTCTCTCTCTCTCTCTCTCTCTCTCTCTCTCTCTCTCTCTCTCTCTCTCTCTCTCTCTCTCTCTCTCTCTCTCTCTCTCTCTCTCTCTCTCTCTCGGCAGCTCCAAAAACCTCTCTCGCAATGGAGCTTCTAGCTCCCTTTTTATATCATGTGGCTGTTCCCAATCAACACCAATTATCTCATTTGGGAACAGCCACATTCTCACATGTATTTGGCAGGGATAGGAATTAACCCCATTCCTGCCAACCACCACCACAAACCCACAAACAAAACACTATTTACAAGCAGGGCTCTGCCCTGCCACAAGGTGTTTCTAGCGTTTAATAAGTTTTACCTTGATTTTGATTTGATTGCTTCATCTTGTCTGCCATCTTTTACAATACTTTACTCTTTGTAACAAGCCAAAGGCTAGGGTCGCGAACTGGTGACCACTCAATGAGTGCCTGAACCACTATGCAAAAGAGCCCGGCTCCACTCCTATACATTGGTGCCGTGAACCTTGTAGACTGGCTGCAGACAATCACCAAGGTTAAAGGGGGAATAGGCAACATGCAGTGTTGTGTGAAGCAATGCCATTTCAGATTATGACCCCTGTTGATGAGATGAGGTTAAAAGCTCTGTAATCACACCTGAACTTTTGTAGCTACTCTTTCAAAACAAAAGCGGAGATCTCAATTGCTTCGTCAGGTGCAATCAATTCAACACATTCTTTCGTTACTCTTTCCTCAACTGAAATGCAGCCGTTAATATAGATTTTATATTAGACATGCTGTTCCCCTTGTAACAGTGATCAGAATTATTTGTGGATTTAATTCTGGATTTGTCTGCAAAAAGGCTCTGTTCTGCTAATCTCTTTGAGGCAAAAGGAAGCTGCAATGAACCAACGATCGTGTGTATATTCCGAAGTCGGAGTTGGGTAAACTGCCTGAGGGACAGGGAGTTAGATCCCACCCAGTATAGCAGACAGCTGTGGAAGCGGGACCTCCATTTGTTAGTGGAATAACGCAAGCTATCTTCACAGCACATTTTGTTTGATAGTTTTTGTACAGTGTTTATTTTGCATTTTGTACACCGGGCCGTATGTCCCACGTGAGCTACCATTGTTGGTAGCGTCAAGTGGGGTTCCTGTATGTTCGACCTGTACGTCTATGTAAATAAACCTGTGTGTCTACGGGTTGTGTCAATCCCAACCTTCCAGTCTCTGTCTCCTGTCAATCACACAGTGATCACGCATCCACGTCATCTAATCAGTCATTCCTTCAGTCACATGTAGTCCTTCAGCCACATGGAGTCTCCTGTTACACAATGCGTGGTGCGTACACCTGGAAGTGATCATATGCTATAGCCCCCGAATGTGCAGCCTGATAAATGTAGGGAGCTATAACTTAGAAGAGAATTACCATCTTGCTGGGTAAAATGAAATTCCATTTCTGTAAAATGGTTTATACCTGAGGCACTTCATGAGTTTTATTATTCCAGAGCTAAAAGGTCAGAGTTTGAATACAATTACAATCGGCCTAAAGATCCAGGATTAAAGAAGAAATACATTTGGAAAATGTCATCAAATTACTACTTAAACTTGAAACGGAAAAAAACAACATTCTTTTTGCATGACCTTTATGTGAAGCGTCCCAAGTGCGACCCGAAATGTTAACACTGAAATGGACATCAAACATAATTGAAAGTGAAGTGTGTAAAGTTTTACGGGTGATTTAAATGTTGGCAGTAAAGGTGAGCAACACCAGGTGGAAGCATTATTGGGGAGATCTTAGTTCTGTGTGCTGCTGCAATGTTTAAATACCCTGTGGAGGAGAATATGACCCAAGTTTTCAACAACATTGGGTTCAAGCCAGAGCTCTTACATTTGCGTCAAAGCATGACACAGCAAATTTATATTTATTTATGTATGTAATTAACATTTAGTGCTTGCCAGCATAAACACTTGAAGCAACAATGTGTTTCCAAAGAGATATCAGGCAAACACTTCATTACAACAATCCTCACGCTGTTGTAACAGAGAAGAAGCACAGAAAAACACAAACTAGCACAAAACAGCAACTAAGAAACTATTTGTAACTAAAGATCTTGCAGTTAGAAAGCCACTGCAGGCTTTATTATTGGTGTTTTTCATTCTATGAGTTTATTTTCTAATTAAGATATTATCAATCTAAAAATCATTCATTATTGTTTTTTTTTCTTTAGCTAATTCAAATGAGGAACTTCAATTATCTTTAACGTTTACCTAAAAATTTGAATGTGTAACACATTCCATATTCATTCAGTGCGTTTACATGAGCATAAGAATTCCAATATTTTTCCGAAAACTAAGTTTTCCGAAAACTAATTCCGATATCAAAAGTCATGTAAACACAGTTTTCGGAAAATGTATCAGAATATTCCTTAGGACAGTTTTCGGAAAACAGCACCTAGAAATTTCCGATTCAGTTCCGAAAACGAACCAAATGTATATCATGTAAACGCACTTTTCGGAAAACTTATTCAGATAGCGTACTGCACATGTGCAAACTATGACCTTCATTCCTGCACGTGGTTTTAGAAAACAGAGAAAATAATAATAATAATATGTAGTCAGTCTGCATGGATCCATTTGCTCCGTTATTAAATCGTATTTTGTCATTGTGGCGGAGTGTCCCGCCCCTATGTATTTATTTATTATTATTTGTATTTTTGTTTGCGGCGCGGATAAAAGCGCTGCGTCTTTTGTTAATGTGTTTGTATATTTAAAAACCCTGTGAGGATGCATGACTGATCAGCTACTGATTATTTAACTAGCTGACAGTCACGCATCCTTACCAAACGCGTGCAGACTGTGGCCGAGGGGTAATAAGATCATTAACAGCTAGTTAACCCCTCGGCCAGAGTATAAGAACCTGCAGCTGTCCGTGCTGCGGGAGAGAGTGTACAGAGGGGAGTACGGGAGAACACGGGAGAGCGAGCGAAAGCAAAAGAAAGCAAAACAATTGCTATACTTAAAATATACTTGTTTCTGTTTATTTGTTTGGCCATCGCGCATTTTTGTTTTGTGTTTTGTTTTTTGTTTAAATCTTTTGTTTGTATTATTATTTAATTAAATACACTGACCGCAGTAGCGTTCAGCTTCACCCGCCCATCCATTGTTTTGGTTCAGTTACTTCCTGGTCCGTGACATCACCACACCTCACCACTGCAAGCCATCCTGCCACATATGGTGTCAGAGTGGGATAAACAACGCCTCCAAGAGCCGGACCAGGAAAGAAAAGGACGTTTTTTTTTTTTTTGCTTTTTTTGAATAGTGTTTTGTGATTAGGAAGGGAAAAAAAATGGGATTGAAGGAAGACCGAGAGGTGAAGGACAGGGAGGAGGAGTGTTGCCTAATGGCCAGAAATCCAGGGCGATATAGCCAGCCATCGGAGGTGTGCCCCCTCTGCGACCAAAAGCATCGATTTGCTAACTGTCCCTTTCGCTATTATGAAGAGGAGGAACTAGCGCCCAGAAGGGGGAGCGAGCATCCAGTGCCCAGAAGGGGAGCGCGAGCATCCAGCGCCCAGAAGGGGGGAGCGAGCATCCAGCGCCCAGAAGGGGGCGCGAGCATCCAGCGCCAGAAGGGGGAGCGAGCATCCAGCCCAGAAGGGGGAGCGAGCATCCAGCGCCAGAAGGGGGAGCGAGCATCCAGCCCAGAAGGGGGAGCGCGAGCATCCAGCGCCCAGAAGGGGGAGCGCGAGCATCCAGCGCCCAGAAGGGGAGCGCGAGCATCCAGCGCCAGAAGGGGGAGCCCATAGGTCCAGAACCTAGGCCTCCAGGAGCAGAGCAGCGGGAGCTGCCTCTGCCTCCGCCATCTCCACCGCTTCCACCACCAGGAGCAGAGCAGCGGGAGCTGCCTCTGCCTCCGCCACCTCCACCACCAGGAGCAGAGCAGCGGGAGCTGCCTCTGCCTCCGCCACCTCCACCGCTTCCACCACCAGGAGCAGAGCAGTGGGAGCTGCCTCTGCCTCCGCCACCTCCACCACCAGGAGCAGAGCAGCAGGAGCTGCCTCTGTCTCCACCACCGCTAGGGGCAGAGCAGCAGGAGCTGCTTCTGCCTCCGCCACCTCCACCACCATGAGCACAGCAGCAGGAGCTGCTTCTGCCTCCGCCACCTCAACCGCCAGGAGCAGAGCAGCAGGAGCTGCTTCTGCCTCAGCCACCTCCACTGCCAGGAGCAGAGCAGCAGGAGCTGCCTCTGCCTCCGCCACCTCCACCGCCAGGAGCAGAGCAGCAGGAGCTGCCTCTGCCTCCGCCACCTCCACCAGCAGAGGGTGAATGCCTGCTGGTTACGCCTCAGCCGCCGTGGGAGGACTGCTTGCCCCTCCCACCTCCACCAGCAGAGGGTGAATACCTGCTGATTATGTCTCAAGCGCCGTGGGAGGACAGCTTACCGCTGCCAGTTCCACCAGCAGAGGGTGAATGCCTGCTGGTTCCGCCTCAACCGCCGTGGGAGGGACTGCTTGCCGCCCCCAGCTCCACCAGCAGAGGGTGAATACCTGCTGGTTCCGCCTCAGCCGCCGTGGGAGGATTGCTTGCCCCTCCCACCTCCACCAGCAGAGGGTGAATACCTGCTGGTTCCGCCTCAGCCACCGTGGGAGGATTGCTTGCCCCTCCCACCTCCACCAGCAGAGGGTGAATACCTGCTGGTTCCACATCCACCGTCATGGGAAGGACTGCTCCTGCCCTGCCTCGCACCGCCCAAGGATGCCTGCTTCGCATCGCCTGGGGCTGCCTGTTGCTCCGCATCGCCTGGGGCTGCCTGTTGCTCCGCATCGCCTGGGGCTGCCTGTTGCTCCGCATCGCCTAGAGAGCCACCAGTTACAGGGTACGAGGGAGAAGTGGAGCTCCCGCTGCCGCCTCCATGGCCAGGGGCTCCCCTCCCGAGTTCACCTCCCGAGGGTCCGCTGCTGCTGCCATCGCCTCCCGAGGGTCCGCTGCTGCTGCCGTCGCCTCACGAGGGTCCTGTTTTGCCTGGGGTCGCTACCAGTCCTGCCATGCGGCAGGAAATACTGTGGCTGGAACCCCATGAAGGGGAGCTGCCGGCCACGAAGAAGGGGGGGGAGGTCAGGAGACCAGCTCCCCCAGCCGCACTTTCGCGGCAGGAAATACTGTGGTTGGAGCCCCATGAAGGGCAGCTGCCAGCCATGAAGAAGGGGGGGAGGTCAGGAGACCACCCCCAAAATTTTTTTGGCCAGAGGAGCCGGCCTGTGCGCGGGCCATCAGAACGCTACGGCTGTTTGGGTGGGAGGAGGACATCCCACCGTGGCCGCAACCTTTGGCCCGTTGCTGCCCCTGTTCCTGGGCCGGGACTGCTAGCCGGGACTTTGGGGACTAAGGGGAGGTGGCGAAAGGCCATGTGTGCTGCGCAAGGGGGCATGTGTGGCGGAGTGTTCCGCCCTATGTATTTATTTATTATTATTTGTATTTTTGTTTATGCGCAGATAAAAGCGCCAAGGCCTTTTGTTAATGTGTTTGTATATTTAAAAACCCTGTGAGGATGCATGACTGATCAGCTACTGATTATTTAACTAGCTGACAGTCACGCATCCTTACCAAACGCGTGCAGACGTTGGCCGAGGGGTAATAAGATAATTAACAGCTAGTTAACCCCTCGGCCAGAGTATAAGAACCTGCAGCTGTCTGTGCTGTGGGAGAGAGTGTACAGAGGGGAGTACGGGAGAACACGGGAGAGCGAGCGAAAGCAAAAGAAAGCAAAACAATTGCTATACTTAAAATATACTTGTTTCTGTTTATTTGTTTGACCATCGCGCCTTTTTGTTTTGTGTTTTGTTGTTTGTTTAAATCTTTTGTTTGTATTTTTATTTATTAAATACGCTGACCGCAGTAGCATTCAGCTTCACCCGCCCATCCATTGTTTTGGTTCAGTTACTTCCTGGTCCGTGACGTCACCACACCTCACCACTGCAAGCCATCCTGCCACAGTTGCACTTGTACTTGCTAGAACCTTGCTCTTAATTGTATTAATACTTGTACTGTGATTCTTGAAATGTATTTTTGTTTACGACTGTAAGTCGCCCTGGATAAGGGTGTCTGCTTAGAAATTAATAATAATAATAATAATAATAATAATAATAATAATAATAATAATAATAATAATAATAAGTTAGGGATCAAGTAATATTTGTCTGTATGTATTTTTTTAATAGCCCATACTGAAGCAGCACATGTTTTCCAGCTTTAAAATTACGTGATAATTTAAAATAATGTCTGCAAAAGAAACTGGTAATATAGAACAAGATGAGCTGTTGGAAAGACTGACTGCACATTGTGGGGAATCTGAAAAGAGGTATAGGATAGTAATCTTTGAATTTATGTCCTGACCCTTCGATAAAGCACTTGTTATTGGATTGGTCTCCGTTCTATCGCAGAAAAAATGTCCGGTTTAAATTGTAGGGTACTACAGTACTTTGCATGCGAAAATATCCTGCATTTTCCGAAAACTTCAATCCATGTTTACAGTTGAATTCTAAGAGAAAACGGAAAACGCTTTGTCATGTAAACGTACTGATTGTTTCACATTGAGTTGCTGTAATGCACTACCATTTTGTAAAAGGGAGACTGTGTGTTTGCAACACACCAGGTTTTACTGTTACACCACAGATATTACTTGTATACACAAAACAATTGTGTAAACTTCCCTTATTTTAAAAGTAAGTAGTTTCAAAATTAATTTCCTTAGTTTCTTCGCTGCCCCCGTATCCATAGGCAGAGTACAGAAATGTGTTCAAGGGGCAAAACCATAGTGCCGGTATCAATTAAACTACCCTTTATTATTAATATTATATTTTAAACTGCATTTTTGTGTGATACTAATCAAGATGTAAGCCTTATTGTATGGTATTTGTGGTGACATTAGAAGTTAAACACAATATTTGGGCAATCAAACAATGAATTATTAAAAATGATCAGAAACACCATGAAAAGTCAAGGGAACGGGAAAAAAAGAATTTGAAGCTATTTGCTATGAAAGGTGACCAACGAGAAAGAGTGAAAATAGGTTTAAAATAGTTTTAATTCACACATCACTGCCTTTATACAAAATGAAATGAAATATCTGAAATGTAGATGATCACAGATTAAGTTGTTTTGTTTTTTTGAAAATAGGAGACAAAGTCCCCAGTTCCTCAGTGGTCATTTACAACCCAGACCAGCTGCCTCCTGAAAACTCCTCCTTCCTGGAGCGGAGCTTTGTATGTCGTTTCCGATGCTTGTTGGACAACTCCTCCGGGTTTTTGGTGGGTTTTCATCAGAAAAAAAACGTTACAGTAGATTCCAGGGGTGTACAAAATCCAGTCCTGGAGGTTTTAACTGATTAAGACCTATGTGGTCCAGTGGTTAAAGACATGGGCTTGTAACCAGGAGGTCCCCGGTTCAAATCCCACCTCAGCCACTGACTCATTGTGTGATCCTGAGCAAGTCACTTAACCTCCTTGTGCTCCGTCTTTCGGGTGAGACGTAATTGTAAGTGACTCTGCAGCTGATGCATAGTTCACACACCCTAGTCTCTGTAAGTCGCCTTGGATAAAGGCGTCTGCTAAATAAACAAATAATAATAATAATAGAAGAAGATTGAATCGGTTCAATTAAGTCATTTAGGATACAGGTGGAACAAAGACCACTCAGACCCTCGAGGATAGGAAGTGTGCACCCCTGGTACTGTGTATATCATAAATGATTTGGAATAACAATTACACCAACCTGCCAGATTCACCATGCCACTGTCAGTCCTTGGTGTTATATTTTGTGTTAAAATGTAAAATATTCAGGTTGATTATTGTGAGTGTTAAGACATTTAGTGTAGCAGGCTTTTGCTTTTACTCTTTTGTGTTACAAGTTCAAAGTTAACAACAGTTTCCTCTTTTAAAATTCCCCCAAGGGTGTGTCTACCAAAATTTCAGACAGTAAACATTTCTGAAGAAAATGCAGAAAATTAATTCAAGTGAAAATGTCTGAAAGTGATGACTCTGGAGAACTTTAAACTCAGTTTGACAAATTCATTGCCTGGCATATTACTCACACAGCCATTCTTGCCTTCAGATGTTAATGGCTTGAGAATGAACTCACTCCCCCACCAAGCCCTTAGGCTTCACTTTTCTTACTAATACTGTACAATAAAGCCATGCAGCTATTCATCAAATTGTTCTGTTTAAACAGACTTTCCCTTTAAGAGCTCCAGCTGATCTTTTGTAACACATTCCCAAGGAGAAGGGAGACCAATGGGATTAGTTGTATCAGAATGCTGTTCCCCTCTGCTTGTGGACTGATCTCTGGTGACACTTCTTTACCTAAAGATTGTTTAATTCATCGGAATGCCATTGGAGTGGAGACAGGGTAGAAATGGCTGTATTTATAGTTCTAGAATAGCTAATGAATCTTCCTAGTCTGGTAGACAAACCTTTCAAAAGTGTATTTGTTTTTTTTGGCATAACCATTTGTGAATGTGGAGGAACCAGCACCTTATTTGAGTCGGCATATAGTGTCTGCTAATGGTGTACAGCATTCCCCATTCAGCTGGACGCAGCTCGGCAGTGTAGCCTGGCTTTTAAAAGAGAGGGAAAATAAAAATGGAGATCCAGTTTTGATCTTGTGCCACGGAGAAAGAGTCTGTCCAGGATGAGTAGAAAAGGTAAAGATGAGGTAAAAAAGATATGGTGAACAGATAAATAAGAATAGTTTGGGTCTACTTGTGGAGAGGAATGGCATGCATGCTTTAACCTTCCTCTTTTTTCTTGCTCTTGTCCCAGGCGTTGAACCTGCAAGGCCGGTTGAAGTTCCTCCATGGCCAGAACAGGTGGTCGGACGAAGACTCTGTGGTGCCCCCCCAGCTGGCTCTGTTTGTCATCGCCATGCCCCTGCAGCCTCCTTCCATACTGGAGATTAGGACCAAAAACATGATCTTCAGAACCAAGCACAAGCTGGACTTCACACCTTTAGCCTGCGATGCCAAGTAATGAGACCTGCAGAATCAACATATTCAGCTGTACCCAGCTCCTGTACTTTACCATGCTTCCTGTACTTTACACAGCTTCCCTGCACATACCATGCTTCTCTGAGCTTTACCCTGCTCCCATGTGCTGTACCCTGCTTCTCTGTGCTGTACCCTCCTCCCTTGTTTTCACCCTGCTCCCCTGTGCTGTACCCTGCTCCCCTGTGCTGGACCCTGCTCCCCTGTGCTGTACCCTGCTTCCCTGTTGTGTTCAACAATATGGAAGTTGTGTGACCAATATGACAGGATGTGTTATTAAGACTTTCCTATAAGTCTTAATCAGTGTCATTAAGACATACATGTAAACATATACACAAACTACAGAAAACTCAACTGCTAAATTCACAAAGAAGCACAGTCTAGGAATCAGATCCCACAATGACAAAGTCAAACAAAATTTTGCAATAAGCAGTACTACAATAGACTTATCAAGTGCCCGTAAAGCAGAAGAGCAGTATAGTGGAATCGAATTAATTGAGTGGATGATATCTCTGAATTTTGTTGTTCCGGTCTCTGCAGGGGTAAGATTGTCCTGGGATACACCGAAGCTGAGCTCCGAGTGCGTGGGACAGGTTACCAGTTCATCCATGCTGCAGACATGCTGTACTGTGCAGAGAATCACGTCAGAAGTAAGACTTTATTCAGATATATTGATATATACAACATGGCAAAGTCGCAGGTTTATGTTAAACATAAGAATCTGTGGTTAGTTTTTCCAGAGTTGGTGTTAAACTGATCTTTCACATTAAATATGCTGTAGTAAAAAGTCCTTTATTCGTGAATGGGACGGGGCCAGGTTCTCGATCTGTCCACTCAATAGGCCATCACTAAGGGGTTGCACTCATATCTTTAGGATTAGGTTGCTGGCGACACTGGCTTCCACTGTGTAGAATGGGGATTCACGTCTGAGAGTTGGGAATATATACTAATATATGTTTTATTTATTTATTTTAATCTGTAAGGGTTTGGCTAGGGTCTTACTGCATACCATCAAAGCTTTTGAAATGTAAATATTGATATTTCATTGCCATTACAATTGGAGACATAACAAAATAGACAGTCATGTTAGCAATACATCAGATTAGGTTAAGAATATATTTAAACAGAAGATAGTCCAGGAGCTTACCGATCATCTGTTATAATTAAACGGGAGAGTGATCAGTGTGCACAGAAGAGCTGTAGATGTGTTCAGTCTGTGTAGATACTCCTGGAGCTGCAGTGATGACATTATGATTACATACTGTTTATACCAGTGTTAGACTGGGGGGTGGACGCAGTCCACTCACTTTTTTGGAAGGGTAGACGCAGTCCACGCACTATTTTTGCTGAAACAGCATTTTTCACAGTCCATCTTCATTGTTATTTATCTTGAATAGACTATTTGATTTCTCCCCAATACTTAACCCTTTAATGTTCCTGACGGAACTTTTACTTTTAATGCGTCTGCGTGGTTTTTAAAAACTGTTTTTTAAAGGGCAAATGCATATTTTAAAGAATGTTATCATACAATAATAACCTCCAATAATATAATTCTTTACATGCAAATTAACATTTTCCCATCCAACTAACAGTATGATTTTTCAGGGAACAAAGCTCCTTGATTAATATGTTTATCTTTTTAGGTGTAAAATTGACTGCACTGGCACTGTAAATGTGAAAAAATCCCCAGGGGCTTTGCCCCTAGACCCCACTGGGCTAGCCTGACAGGTCCCAGGCCCCTTGTGCATAGGAAAATATGCACTGTTGGTCCACATTGCGTGACCCTAGAATCTACTCACTATTTTCTGTGGGAGTCTAACTCTGCTTTATACCCTCTGCTATGCACTTGTAACACAACTAAAATGTGATTCCTGTTAGTTTAAGTTAAGGCAAGGTATATCATAAATCCCTGAAATTAAACAAAAGACCAAAGTTATTTTCAAAACCTTTTTAAAAATGGTTTTGAATTGGGATCCTCAACTGAAAACTAAGGAAGAGGTTCATGAAAGGTTTGTATCAGTAGGCACTGTAGTTACATGTACTGTACTAAATATATAACACTTAAACTAATACATACAAACAAATAGCATTACCTAGAACTCTGTAAATGCATAGTCAGCAGTGTGGAGTAGTGGTTAGGGCTCTGGACTCTTGACCGAAGGGTCGTGAATTCAATCCCAGGTGGGGGACACTGCTGCTGTAACCCTTGAGCAAGATACTTTACCTAGATTGCTCCAGTAAAAAATGAAAACCCCAACTGTATAAATGGGTAATTGTATGTCAAAATAATGTGTAAAAAATAATATAATTGTATGTAAAAATAAAGTGATCTTGTAACAATTGTAAGTCACCCTGGATAAGGGCGTCTGCTAAGACATAAATAATAATAATAAATAATAATAGTCACAGCAGCATTTGTTGTGTATTGTTGCCACATTGTGATGCTTTCTCATTCATTTTAATGAGATACACAGTATTGTAAGCTACTTAAAATGAATTTAGTTGAAGCGAGTGTAAGCTACACCAAGCCAGCCCTGAAGTACAAGGCAGGTGACAGCTTGACCCAGTCTCGTCTGAGCAAGAGGGCATGGGAGGGGCATGGGGACGGGCAAGTAATTCACAGTAGAGACTGAGTGAAGGCTTATGTCAGTGAGAGGTCTGAAATGTGAAGTGGGTTTACAAATCCATATGTGGGTGTGGTGTTGTCTTTACTAGCACTGCATGTGACAAGATAATAAAGCACACTTGGGAAGGAACACTGATAGCCAGCCACAGAATATAGTAATTCAATGGTGCATATATTGTACTTTTATTTCAAATATACAACAGTGCTCCTTATGTAGTAAACAACATATACTAAAACAAACAGTTCAAGGAATAACAAAGAAAACTATTTACTGAATTCATTTAGTGGCTGATAGCACCTGGTTTGTCTCAATGTTTAATAAATAGCTAAACATTAAGTAATTGCACATTAAATAGAAGCATGTACATGTTTTAATGTGACAGCCTTAAACACACATATCCAGTTACATAAGAAATGTGCATGGTTTAATATTAATGTATGCTATAACTCTAAATTATTCCAGCGGTTATATGTATTTGTATTCAAATATTCAAATAGGTTTCATTGTGTCGTGCATTTTGGTGCTAATACATTCCAGACTTCAGTGGTATCTGCACTGTCTCAGCATTTCATTTGTATGATATAGTTAGAGCGGTACTGCTCTTAATTTATGATGACTGCTCCAGTTTTCTGTAAATTAACTCACAGCCCCCCACCCTCCTCCAATGGAGATGTATTGTATACATTTTGGAGCAAAAAAAAAATAAAGAGATTTAAAATGCCTGTATCTAATTTCCAGTCCACTGGCAATTTATAAATCATGTGTTTTACTGTTTCAGAAATGTCATCTGAAAAAAAAACATTGGTCATATCTAATTTAAAACTGTTACATGTTATTGTACTTGTATTGTAAAAGGGTGTAGTCTGTATTTCCTTTTGTTGCTAAGGTTGCTGCTCTGTAACAAATATAAAGCACAACACAGCAATCAGACTTCTGAGTTCAGAGAGGTGTCTGATTGAAAGACCTTTTGGAGCTATTGATACTTCAAATCCAAACCTACAAACCTTTTTATTTACAGTTTACAAAAACAAGTTGCAAAACCACGTACCGTATATATCCTCAAATTAGCTCTGCCCTTGAGTAAACAGCACTGCCCTTGAGTAAACAGCACTGCCCTTGAGTAAACAGCACTGCCCTTGAATAAACAGCACTGCCCTTGAATAAACAGCACTGCCCTTGAATAAACAGCACTGTCCTTGAATAAACAGCACTGCCCTTGAATAAACAGCACAGCCCTTGAATAAACAGCACTGCCCTTGAATAAACAGCACTGTCCTTGAATAAACAGCACTGGCCTTGAATAAACAGCACTGCCCTTGAATAAACAGCACTGCCCTTGAATAAACAGCACTGTCCTTGAATAAACAGCACAGCCCTTGAATAAACAGCACAGCCCTTGAATAAACAGCACTGCCCTTGAATAAACAGCACTGTCCTTGAATAAACAGCACTGTCCTTGAATAAACAGCACTGCCCTTGAATAAACAGCACTGTCCTTGAATAAACAGCACTGCCCTTGAATAAACAGCACTGTCCTTGAATAAACAGCACTGTCCTTGAATAAACAGCACTGCCCTTGAATAAACAGCACTGCCCTTGAATAAACAGCACTGCCCTTGAATAAACAGCACTGCCCTTGAATAAACAGCACTGTCCTTGAATAAACAGCACTGTCCTTGAATAAACAGCACAGCCCTTGAATAAACAGCACTGCCCTTGAATAAACAGCACTGTCCTTGAATAAACAGCACTGTCCTTGAATAAACAGCACTGCCCTTGAATAAACAGCACTGTCCTTGAATAAACAGCACTGCCCTTGAATAAACAGCACAGCCCTTGAATAAACAGCACTGCCCTTGAATAAACAGCACTGCCCTTGAATAAACAGCACTGCCCTTGAATAAACAGCACAGCCCTTGAATAAACAGCACAGCCCTTGAATAAACAGCACTGCCCTTGAATAAACAGCACAGCCCTTGAATAAACAGCACAGCCCTTGAATAAACAGCACTTCCCTTGAATAAACAAGTTGTATGTTTGATTTCACTTTGCTTGTTTTCAAAGAAATCCATAGAATTGTGGGATTGCACCTCTGATTAAACTTCACAAACAAATACATCTCCCAGTTTGCACAGCGGCAGATCATTCAGTCATTCAGTCATGTGTTCCTGACCCTGCTAAGAAATTGCTATAGTATTATATAAAGTACTATAGTACTACTACAATATACTATAGTATACTATAGTTCTTTTTTGTAATTTTTTGGCAGAGGTACAACATGTTTAGAGTAACTAATTTACCTGCAGTAAATGTCTGTGCCAGGACGTAAAGAAAGTTTGATTCCAAGCAGCTATAAAACAGAACTTCATTGCCAGTGATTGGTACTCAGTTGTATAGGAGAGGAAAATGAAACTTTTCTTGTTGTGAACTTAACACATTTTAACAGACTTCATTTAATACCTGCCAACAAAAACAAGTTAAAAAAAATTAGTCTGATTCTCCAAGTATCTGCACAGCTCTATTGAAAACAACAACCGTTAGCATATTTAACAGGTAATAATGGTGACAAACGTTTCCACTCCCTGGCAAGCTCTTTTTACCAAGCCCCCTAGACAAGATAAGAAGGATACAGAATGCTTGATGCTGCCATCTATTGAGAGTCAACAGAAGTGTAGACACCTTTCTGTACCACAGAGATCCAGTGTGTTACATAGAGTGGTTTGAAAACAGAAAAACATTTTAAAATGCGAAAATAAAAAAATAAGTGTGGAATAAGATATTGAAGGGTAATTATTCTAACATGCAGTTAACTGTTGGGGTGCTCTGTTTAATTTGGCAGTGATAAAGACAGGAGAAAGTGGTCTGACGGTCTTCCGGCTCTTGACAAAGGAGAACCGATGGAAGTGGGTCCAGGCAAATGCCAGGCTGGTGTATAAGAATGGAAAGCCAGACTACATCATTGCCACACAGAGGCCTCTTGTGTAAGTAATGGAACATGATCTCTCATGTACTGTCACAACGTTTGTGTTGCATTATAAAGGAAAATGACAGCACAGAGTCTATTATAATGATCTAAACCGGCTGATATAAATACTTTCCAAACTTGTAAACCTGCTCTGGACATTTTTTGTATGTATCATCTGCACTCTCATCTTGTTCCACAGTTTACAATACAATATGCAAACCTGACATCACACGAATGTCAAATATTGCCTAGATCAAATTTTTTTTTTTTTGCAGTTTGAGGGCGAACACCTGATTCTAACATCCACAGCATTAGACATTCATTAGGTAACTTCCTCCAGCTGCAGTCATAACCGGGCTACTGGCCCATTTTGATCTCAGTCTCTGATGGAAAAGGAGAAAGGACTGATTTCAAGTTAATTTCAACTCTTGGAAACCTAATAGGGGGGTGTGGGGGGTGGTGGTAGTAATGGGAATGACACTATATCTTGGGGGATAACACCAGCAGGAACTTCATGAATCCTAAATTTGAAAAAGTTACAGAATTTTAAATTATTTGATAATTTAATCTTTAAACAAAGCCAATTTGGGGACTTCCGAGTGGTGCATCCAGTAAAAGCGCTCCACATGTAGTGCCGGATGCGCCCTATAACCTGGAGATCGCAGGTTCGAATCCAGGCTATGTCACAGCCGACCGTGACCGGGGGTTCCTAGGGGGCGGCGCACAACTGGCCGAGCGCCTCCCGGGTAGGGAGGGCTTAGGTAACACCAGGGGAATCCACAGTTCATCACGCATCAGCGACCCCTGTGGCCGATCGGGTGCCTGTGGTTCTGCAGTGGAGACGGCAGATCTGTGTTGTCCTCCGGCACTATAGGTCTGGTGGCCTTGCTGTGGATCCGCATTGCGAAAAATGACGGATTGGCAGGAGCACGTTTCGGAGGACGCGTGTTCCAGCTGCCATTTCCTGAGTTGGCGGGGGTTGCAAGCGGTGAGCCGAGGATACAGATAATAATTGTGCATACAAAATTGGGGAGAAAGACCGGGGTTTAAAAAAAAAACAAAGCCAATTTAATAATTACAGATTCTATCCTTCAGCCACACATGAGACAACAGTGGGATAGATGAGTTTAAAAGTAGTTGTGGTAAACAAGCAAGCCACCCGTAGAAACACAGTGTAAAAATGCTTTGCACGACTACAGTCCAGTGAATTTGGGAGTAGTATATGTGTAATGAAATTCTTTTTCATTATTAGGGAAGAAGAAGGAGGCGAGCACCTCAGAAAGCGCTCCATGCATCTTCCTTTCACCTTCGCTACTGGAGAGGCGCTGTTGTACCAGACCAGCTACCCCATACCTGGCCTCCCTGATCCTTTCCAGGTAAAGGAGAAGAGCGCCAAGTCCAATAAGCATTCTCAGAACAAGCAGGAGAAAGTGCAGAATGACACCATCAATCCCAACTCTCTTCTGGGGGCCATGATGAGGCAAGATGAATCTGTTTATGTCTCCCATCCGGCCCTGGAGCCCAAGTACTCTTTCAACACCAGCTTGTTCAGCGAACAGGGAGATTCCGCCAGCTTTCCCAACCCAGGGTGGGACAGCTGGAACGCAGTTCCAAACGGGAGCAATGAGCTAAAACCAGAGCTGGCCACTTTTGGACCAGTAGACCCCCTCCTATCAACTTTAGACTCTCTGTCATTAGACAACGACGAGGACTGCTCAAATAATGAGCTGTTTAGCGCACTGGAGACGCTTGGGCTGAACGCAGAAGACCTAGAACTTCTCTTGTTAGACGAGAGGATGATCAGAATAGAAATAGACCCGAGCTACATCCCTTCCCTCAACGACCTTTTAACAAGCAACGAAATCTTATCTTACGTTCATGATTCTCTGGAGAACAGAACCGAGGAAGGGGGCTCTGATAACCAGCTGTCCTGTCCACTGCCTGTTGCCCCCCAAACCACCCACAAACTACAAGAAAAACCAGCACAGAATTACCCCCACCAGCAACAGCTGCTGCAGAATCAGCAGCCAATTTTACAGTTGTCACAGCAAATGCAGCAGCATCTTCACACTCAAAACCCACCGATTAAAGAGCACCAGTGGACTCACCAGCTTCAGTCGCCGACTCCCGAACTGCAAATCGAGATGAATATGCAAAACTTTCCCCACAGACTCCCACAAGCGAACAGCGTTCAACACTGGGACCAGCGACTGCTGGGGCAACACGCAGCCCAAAACAGCCACATGCAAATGAGCATCAACGGGCAGGCTCCGGAGCATATCTCTCACACACATCAAGGGGGTCTGCAGCCTCTGCAGCACAAGCCCCAGCTCCCACAACAGCAGCTCCACGTACAACTCCAGTCGCAGTATCATTTCAAACAAAAGACGAACAATGTTTTGACAGTCAATGGGATGTATGGTCAGGGTTTAGTGAATCAGCAGACACTGGGCAACCACAACTGGCAGGGTTATAGCTACGTGCCGGTAACCCACTCTAATCAGGTTGAGCAGCCAACAAACATGTCTGGGTATAATACTGTGCAGGGGGCAGCCTCCTCCCAGCAGCTCTGCCCGCCTCAGGTCCCAAGCACTGGAGTGGCTCATTATAACATGAGCGATACGCCTAACCTGGATTTTACAATAAACGGTGGACTCGTCGAAGAAGTCCACCAGTATCAGGGGGTGGTGGCCACTGCTTCTTCCTATCAGATGATCTCCCAGAAGCAGCAAGTCCCCTCCACTTGTTTCTCTCAGTACCCTCCTCAGAATCCCTCCTTGGAGCAGTTTCTAGGGGTAGGACAGCAGCAGCACCAGCTGTCCACTATGGGAATGTTTACATTGTCAGACCCCCAGGACAACACACATGACAAGGTAAGGGTTGTAATGTCTGCTTCACACACAGATATTTGTGTTACCACAGACCTTGATGCAAAATTGGAGGTTTTCAAAAGCTTTGATTAAGACGTCTGTTGCAACCTGTGCATAAATGCAGGGACTGGGCAGCAATATGTCAGATGAGTCAGTTTGAAAGATTCCATTTCCAGCAGTGCTTTATAGCTAATCCCTTAGAAAAGTTTATCAAAGTAAAAACATTGCAACGTGTAATAAAGCATAGTGTAAGCATGGTAAAGCATAAGTAAGCATTGTCAAGAATAACAAGGTATGGTAAAGTATTTTAATAAACATAGCAAACCAGGGTAAACTAGGCTCGTCCTGCCAAACAATACATAATACAGGCTTTTCGCTGTCAGGTATAACACATAAATCATAATAGTACAATCAATCAGAATAAAATAGCACACAAATATAAAAGAAAAGGGTTAAAGAAAAGGGCTTGTAACCAGGAGGTCCCCGGTTCAAATCCCAGCTCACTCACTGACTCACTGTGTGACCATGAGCAAGTCACTTAACCTCCTTGTGCTCAGTCTTTCGGGTGAGACATTGTTGTAAGTGACTCTGCAGCTGATGCATATCTCACACACCCTTGGATAAAGGTGTCTGCTAAATAATATTAATAATCAAAGGATCTCGACTTTTCAAACTGTTATGTCAAGATCACAAGATTATTATTATTATTATTTGTTTATTTAGCAGATGCTTTTATCCAAGGCGACTTACAGAGACTAGGGTGTGTGAACTATGCATCAGCTGCAGAGTCACTTACAATTACGTCTCACCCGAAAGACGGAGCACAAGGAGGTTAAGTGACTTGCTCAGGATCACACAATGAGTCAGTGGCTGAGGTGGGATTTGAACCAGGGACCTCCTGGTTACAAGACCTTTTCTTTAACCACTGGACCACACAGCCTCCTAGATAAATGATCTAATCATCTTTGACATTTTAAACTGCTATGACGAAATCACTCAGAGACAATCCCACTAGTGCTGCATATGGCAAATCCTACAGTGTGCTCCAAACTGATTTGTAAATATGAGACAATGAGCACAGTAAGAAAGTTCCTACTCTAGGACAAGACACCATCTTACCAAATGAGCTGAGCCTGCACAGTACAGTGAGTGGAACACATTGTAACTGGATGAAACCAGTGAGATACAGAAAGGAGAAATCTGTTGTTGTGAGTAGATTATATTCCTCTCAAAACCTAATAAATACTTGCAATACATCTCATTAAAGCCATTGAAAAAGACTTTGCGGGGGATTTTTAAACAGCAGTGTTATTATATCGAACTCGCAGCATAGGAACGACAGCTTTAGTAGCAAGTGATTTTCATGTGTTATTAAAATCAGTCCGATAATGCTTTCAAATTGAGTCGATAAGGTTTTTAATGAACGAATTTCTCATTAAAAAGCTTAATTGTCTTAGGTCATGTACGTCACTTCCTGCCTCAAAATCTTAAACCCCACTAGTTACCCTCAATATGGTGGATATTTTGCCATAACTTATTATACATTTTTTAATGTGAATTTTGCAATCTTTTTTTGGGCAAAAAGAAAAACTTTTTTTTTGGATGGGGTGGGGGGTAAGCCATCTATGTAGGCTTGGTTGGAATTAATTTTCTTATGTTGACATCTACTTTTGTATGTATTTTAGTATGTATAATTGTAGGCTATAAATAAATATGTTTGAAGTGCCATTTGTGTTTGTAGTTGTTAGTTATTATACATGTATACCATGCATGTAACACTTCATTATATATTTATTAAGCATTTAAAATTCCTAACAAGGATGCATTGCAAATCCGCAATCACCTGTAAGGAAATGTTATTGTAATAGTTTGCTGTTTTCTATACCAAGATTTCATTAGGTTTTTATTTGTATAATTCCAATAAACTCTACAGTTGAGTTCAGCTGTCATATAATGTACGTATCCACTTAGGCTACAGTTGCATTGATAATTTCTTGTTAGTAACATTACACTGGGTGCAAATAACGGTATATCATTTTAATACAACAAACATTCCATAAGGTTACAGATGGTTAAAGCAAGTGAATAAATCTAAAAGTATAGAAAAGGCTAAAATATTTTCATAACTATAAATATTGAATTATCTAGTCTTACAATACTGACCTACTAATATGCCATCTGGTCTATTGGGTGTGTGAAATGATTAAACACAGCGGATTGTATCAAAATGTCATGACAGGAGCCATGGAAATCTGCACATACGTTCCAGATGTTATAGGATGCATCACAAATCACCTGAATGTTTAGTGAATGTTGGAACCCTTCCTGTTCACATACGCATGGTGCTGCAGTGATTTGAGTGCAACGTGTGTGCAATCGATGGCTCCCATTACTCTGGGAAATCCAGCAATGTTATAAACTCCCTTTTAATATTTTGTAGCTGCTCCTGATTAAGTGGGATACTGATGTAATCATTAACCCTATTTGTCAAGTCACCCGTGACCCTTTGAAATGACCCAGAGACATAGAAGGACAATGCTGCCAAGCCAACAGCTTCATATGCGGGGCTACGGAGTGGCCCCTTTTCATAAGCAATTCAAGGTCCTCCTGCAGAGTCTGACAGAGGTTGACAAAATGCCCTACACAGACAATCGAGTTTTTAGATCGTCATCTGGTAAATCTAAGAAATGAATCCAGGCCATGTACACCCTCTTTCTGTATAATCTCCATCGTCAGGCTCGCACTCAAGCTCTAAAATTACATTTGCTGCGACTGCTGCTGCAACTCCCAGCAAAGCCATACTGTAGTTTGTTTATTTTATATTTTTAACACCAAAGTACTTAAATACTGCTTCAAGATGAGTTATATACTTTTTCGTTAATTAAAACCCTCCTTTTCCAAGTGCAAATCAACTCCTGATAAATTGACAATTAACACAGATTTCCTTTTAAATTCCCACGCAAACAAAATAAATAGTCGCAAGAAGCATTGCTTGTTAAGATATTAACATTATTTCGTAAATCAACATCATTTCGTAAATCACACTGGCACGAAGTAGGCATAATGGCCATTTGAAAATGTCAAAATCAATGCTGCATACTGATTTGTTAATTAACACTGGAGTTATCAATTACGAACTTCTGAAAATCCCTCCTTTGTGTCTAAACTTTTGTCATTGTCTTTATTACAATTCTTTTAGATTAAAAAAATAACCTTGTAAGGGCTGTAACAGGGCGATGCTACACACATGGGTTGTCACTGAATAATACTGAATCAGAACTGAGCAGTGGGTGTTGATACGCCGCACAGGCACACAGATTGAATAACAACACAGACCCCAATGCTAAGGTACCAACAATGGTAATCCCAGCGCCGGATTTAATAAAGAAAACAAAACAAAACAAAGCGAAAAATAAAATTTTGCCACACAAGTCGAGCGCTAGCTTCACTAAGAGAGACGTCCCGCTCCAGGAACCTACTATACTACGAAACGAGAAAAAAGGAGTCATTAAAAACCAAAACAGTATATTAGAACAAGATGAGGGTTTTACCGTCTGGCAAGCCTCGCCTCTTGCAGTTAAATGTCCCGAGTGAAGACCTAAGTATGGTCTACTTAGGTCTCTCTTTGTATTAGTGCTTGCACTATTGAGATGTACCTGTGCTGGCCCTGTGGGCACAAAGTGAATAAACTAAACAGGTAAGAATTGTCATCTACAATCACTGGAAGTCCTTATCATGTTAATTGACTGACGTAATGTCCTTGATCCTCAGATGGAGAACGGATGCATCCTAACCAGTGCAAACCTGGGGTATCCCGGAGGCTGTCTGCTCCCCAGCGTCAATGGAGTTCCGCAGGACAGTGCTCATCCAAATCTCCCCGACACTCAGACTACTGGCTTTTACCTCTAAACATGGGGAGATTATCGAGGTCAGACTTGGATTATCCCACGTAGCTGAATGACAAGAAGGCTGGGTCTTTTGAAAATGAAGCACTTTGCTGATTTTATGTTCTCCATTTAGCTCTCCTTTTTCTTTTCTCCTTTAAAGATGTTGTTTCTGATGATGCAGTGTTAATGAAAACACAAAACCGAGAAACAGATGCATGAAGTAAAAGAAAAAAAGTGATTTTCACCAACAAAGAAATAAAAGAAACAAAAATAAGTGTCAGCAGTGTGGCACCTTTGCAGAATCTCTCTCTGGTTTGAAATCAGCATTTTCTTTGTGAGCTGAAAACCAAATGATTCTATTTTATTTACTAAGCTTGCTGAGCATTCTTGTTTTAAGAAAAAGCATAAAATATAACTGAAAGAACTGAAAGAATTGGTTTAACATGAAAAGCTGTAGTCTGACAATGTCTGCACTATGTCTATAAAAGCCAATAAGTAAAGGTTGGTTCATACTTCTGTCATAGATGAATGCAATACGTCAGGCACAGACAGTTATAAAAGCTGTGTAGCTTCATTCTGACCATGCAGCAAATGTTGACATTTTTCAACATTATCCGACCCTATGCGATTTCAGGTCACAGACGCATGAGAAAAGACTGTATCACTTTCCAAAAAAAACCACGTCGCAAGAGTGTGGACGATGTTCCGACCTGTCACACAGGGTCGGAGAACCCTTGACTCTGACAATAAATTATGTATGAACCAACCTTCAAACATTAAATAGGTGATCAATCCACAGTCTTCAATATAGCTTTTTGATTGGTTTTACTTTGCATTGTCAACATTGGTTGGAAGACGAAATTGGACATGGCTGTGCTCCTCTTAACACTGGTTGAAATAATTACCTTTTTCAATAACTTAAAATACCTTCAGAGATGCATGACCAGATTGCTTCTTGTGACTTTTTTTCCCCCAACTATGCAACTGCACTAGATATGTAATGGCTGTAATATTCCTCAGGGAGTTACAGCAGATTCCAGAGAATAATGCAATGAGCTGCAATATGACCCATAACTTCAAGACGCTCCATCACAATTCCAAAGTAAAACCATATGAACTATAAGAAAGAAAGTCAAGTAGACACATGTTTAGGCCAGTGCCTTCTGTATACAGAAGAGAGCACTACCCACGTTTCTTTAAGTGCAAAACTTTATTATACCTTTACCTTAAACTGCAATATGGTTTGCCTGTACGGACATTGCTTCTGCACTAATCCATGCTGAAACATGTAAAAGCCATGGTAACAGCATAGGAAAGAGAATTAAAACAGGGGAAGTATACAGTAAGCATGGAGTGCAAACATAAGACACTGTGATAAACTGGGACATGCAAATGTACTATGGTCAAATTTTACACTGCAATTATTCCATGACTATGAGGACCCTCTGTATGTGCGTGAACTGGTTTGTAATACACATTCCAAAGGATACAATATCAGAAAGTGTCCTGCCTCTGAGATGTGTTTGGACGTGTTTGCAAGAATCGGAATGACAATTTGAGAATGTGCAGCAATAAAAGTAACAATCCCTATGGTGTGTGACTTTTGGCACACCCTGTAGAGTGTGGTAAAGTGTAGTAAAAAAGCATAGTCAAACAGGGTTTTAAACCTGTTGAACTCACTTTGGACAAGCAGAAAGACAATCATTTTAATCAAAAGAGTGACAATGAAAACCAAAGTAGAAATGCAGGGCAGTCACTTACAGCCTTCTTATATCAATTATTGAGTCTTGATACATTTATAAACTCATTAAGAAAAGGACCTGTGTTTTTATCGTTTTTTAATTCAATTGAAAATTGTGAAGACAATCAAGTTTACGCTTCAAAATGTCTGAATTAATGTAATGTGTTTTTTAACTTTAAAAATGTATTCGATGAATTGATGTTTTCTTTTGTGTCAGGTTTTTCCCCCCAAAACAGTAGTTACATTTTCAAGATTAGTCTTTTGAACCACAGCTTCTTAATACATTTTGCAGTGATTCATTCATAACTTCATATCCTGAAGTAAAAGAAACCAAGCCAAGCAGACAAACGTTCTGAGCAATGCCTTTCACACAACATGTTTGAAATCGCTTAGGAACCATTCCAATAGGCTCAGGGTTCTCCCCAGGCATTTTCAGCCAGCAAAGTGGCTGTCACCGCCTGGCTGAAAAAAACCCTGTCTTGCAGAAGCTACTGTGCTTTTAACAAAAAAGATTGATTGCGCTTCTAGCAGACTAGATAGATCATTTGCATATTGCTGGGTGAAAAAACCACATGACAGCTATGTTACGTCTTGACACAACATTTAACCAATCAGATAGTTGAAGGGGTGGGTTTTCTGTGTTAAGCACTTTGAGAGGAAAACGTTAAAAATGACTGCTAAAAAAATTATTTTCAAAGCAAAAATAGTGACAATGAATGCAGGGTTTTCAAAATAAGCCGGCGATCAGCGCAATCCACCGCCTAATACTATATTTGCGCCGGCTACTTTATTAAAAATATTAAGATTATTTTCAGGGATTATCATTCAGTCCACTTTTTATTATTGTACCGTAACGTGATATATTGTACATAATAGCTACACATATGCACAAAAACTTCCTTTTGTTGTGATATCGTAAAACTATGTACCCAGGTGCTTGTGAGAGATTTTGAGGGTTCATGTATAGAGGGTGTAAGCCTTTAAGAAGAAAGGCGTGATGGGATGTCAGCGGAACACTTGTCAGCTGATATACAAATGCTTAAGTGCAGAGGTGCTGAATTATTACACTCCGGTTCATGCAACAGTTATGATGTTGACGAAACGTGTGTAAAAAAAATGGTTAAAATGAACAGTTGCATTCATAAAATGTAGAACAGCGAAAAACAAAAATAGACGTGCATTAACAAAATGCCCTGAAAACTTAACATAAAGAAAACAATTTAAATGATGCAATAAACTCAATAATTAAGCTAAAAAGGAAGTGAAAAGGGTACTGTTTTTTTACGTTATCTTTCCCCAGTCAAATTGTAGAGTGTCTAAATAAGCACGGTAATTTACCATAATAAACAGTAATGAAAAAGAAAATCTAAAACATATATAATATGACAAATTCTTTGTCATATTATATAGTTAATTAAGGTAAGGCAAGTTTATTTTTCCATTAAAAGTGCTCCCGGCTGTACAGAATTCCTGGGGAGAGCCCTGAGGCTGTTATCTTAAAGTATGTGCAGTGACTATTTCTCGTTAACTTTAACATGATCTACCCTAAAAACAATATGAAACTGATGTGCTGCTGTGAGGCAACTTCATGCAATAAAGGGTGAAGCCAAAACTTTTTGGAGAAAAAGCGCATTCTGTGAAGTACAGTAGAACCCCAGAGTTACGAACACCAAACATACGAACTGACCGGTCTACCAAACACCCCCCTTTCAACCAAAGTATGCAATCACTCAACCATGAGTGGAATGCAGCCAGATAGGCACTGCTATAAGCGGTGTGCTGGTCACAGAGAATGCAAAATTACTGTACCAACAAATGTATCCAGAAAAGTGAGGCAGATTTCAAAGCAAGTACTGTACAGGCAATTTTACATTTTAGTTTTAAACAAAGCACATGTGCATTTTGTTTAAAACAAGCACTACGTTACACCAGGTTTTCATGGACGTTTAAATCTGTGTTTTTGCTACAGTTACGATTTCAATGATAGCTTAAATATAGCCTTTTTTCCATTTATAATACTGTTTTAAAGACTTTAGAACCATATCAATGAGTATTGTATTACTGTACTGTATACTTGTATTATTCGCCAGATTTAGGGTGCAGAGAGCAGGTGTCCACAATTAATAAAACCATAAAAAATTCAGTTTTCAGAGTTACGACGAACCTCCATTCCCAAGGTGTTCGTAGCTCCAAGGTTCTACTGTACTGTCAAACCAAGATAGTTAAGAACATGTTTACCTTCGAAGCCCAAAACTGACAGATCCATACAGTAGGTGTAACCTTTATTACATCTATTGTGCTTCTTGAAGCTATACCAGAGATTGAAGGTGTCTTTTATAGCACCCTAACATTGCACTTAGTAGCACAAGCATGTTTATGTGGGTCATCATTTTATGGGGGGGTAGAAGAGGGTGCTTGTTTCTACTTCTGCTAAAACTATATTTGGGGAGTGAAAACTAGTCTGTCAAAACAGCTGATAAAGCACAGAGAAGGCACAACTAAGAGTGTAGTTAACAGATACTAAGGGATAATTCTATCAGTAGTTTAAAAAAAGCTGTAGCCATACACAACCAAGTGAAGGGTAATACAGATACATGTTTACAGCATACTTATCCTACAATTCAATATATATAGGTCTCAACTGCAGTTTCGAGAAAAAAAATGACATGTGGTACTACAATAGGTAAAATAGTTCTTATTTGCTTGCCTTGCCTCCAAGGAAATTTGTTACACTTGCACTTCCTAGGTCATTTCACCACAACAGTGTTTTCTGGGTCGACCATCTTACTGGCTGTAAAGCATGTCAGTCACTAGGGGAAGCAGCTTGTTGGTTCGTTATAGGAAAGTTGGCTCTGAAGGGGTGGGGATAATTTCACTCTCCAGGGAAATGACCATGAAAGTGAAAGCAAATATTTATTTCAAAACCTTACATTTGAGGAGTATACCTTGAATGGATGTGCATGGCATGGGAAATGTACAGAATCATTTTTGTTAGCTACAGACTCTTTAAATACTGAAGAAGACAGCAGCCAGCCTGGTGGAAATATTGCACAGATAGCCATTGAGGTGCTGATAAACGATTATGAAGCGAGGCATTCCAGGTCTCAACCGCAGTACTTAAAGATTGAACTCTGTTGTTCCTTTTAATATAGATTTATTTCTAAACAATACAATCAAAATGAGATAAACCTCTTACAAAAAAGATGACTGACAATCATTAGAAATGGACATTAACTCATTCTGTAAATAGTATAAAGTATGTGATTTTTACTACATTTGTCGCAAGCACTATTTAAAAAAAGAAAAAGCACTGCTTCCTGTGAAGCTCATTTCTCTAGCAAAAGTAGACTGGTAGGGAATATTCTTAATTCATTATTGTATAAAACTATACAGTACTGTGTATAAATTAAATGTTGTGCTTTTAAAGGTTAGACACTTTAGAAGGAAATAAAATGGTGCCATAATGTTGAGACTCACTTTCTCAAGTTTAGTGTTTCATGTTTAGGAAAATAAGAACGTTTTGTCAATGTTGAACTTTTTTTTCTTTTTTTTTAAATCACATTAAATTAATTGTAATAATGCTAACACACTGAAAGTCAATGTAGATGTAAAAAATAATAAAAGAAAATGGATAAACTTTAATCTTTGTTTCTTTTGATTGCTTATCAAAATGTAATCTTCATTGGTTCTGAACAATAAAGGATTTGTGCAATCACATCAGGTGCTTGTGTTTTTATATCACTTGCCATCTGTTCTAATTGTTTATGATGGTATTTACACCTGAGGGTCCATTCCTTCCCTTTCTGTGTTACAGGTACTAGGATGTGCAGCATAGACTCTGAGTGGAAGTGAACTACCTTTTATTTACAACAGCAAACCAATAAGAGACTTGACGAAAATGTTGTGCTACATACAAATTGTGCTATATCTTTGCATTCAGGAAACATAAAGACATTTACAGGGGAAGTCCAGGGACAAGAAACATTCCTGGAAATACAAATCCTTTATATCCTGAGCATAACTGTGCTGGAAAGAATGTGTAAACTGACAGTCCATTATGAGCAGCAAGAGGGCCCCTCTTTCTTGTGTTGAAAATCGTTTGTGCTTTGCCTGTTTTTGTGCTTTTATTTGGGATTTACAGGTCAAGTGCAATGCTGTCGATTAATACAAATCAACCTGTTTCTTCCTGGTATCGTGTCACTTCCTGTGTAGTAGGGCACATGGCCTGATTGCAGCTAAACGGTTGGAGAAGAACTGAGCTTCAACACAGGAAGTGGTTGGTCATAAGGAACAGACGCAGATTTTACTTCTGTAGCGTTGTCTTTGAAGTAAATTGTAGAATACAAGCAAACAAACCAAAAGATCCTTAACAAAAGATCAAAAGGAGCAGTGATAATATTTTCACAGCTAATACTGTGGTTAACCCCTCATATACAAGGCATCCCCAATTTCATCACCAGGAAACTCACATATAGCCAATGCTATTATTAATACTGACTCCAGTCTTTGCTTTCCATATCTGTAAATCCCTTCCAGAAAATATAATAAACTACTAAAAATACACCAATATCAGGCCAAAGTATTACCACTCCAGCAATGGTAACTTTGGATTGGAACCAAATGCACCATGATCCTCTTTGGTATCATGGTACTGCCAGTGTGTACTGTAGCACAATTTGTATGTCTAAACTTGAACATATCACCTCCTTAGTCTTCTACCCATCTCAACACTGTAAAGTACTGAACCATTGTATTTGCCATTGTTGAACCACTGCTTATTTGCCATCAAAGATCAGTTGGTAATACATAATTTGAAGACAAACCCAGTTACTGTTCCAGCCACATAATGCATATACCCTGCATACCATTAGCTATGTACTGTCCAGATGGTAAGGTGTCCACCATTTGCTATTCTAATCCTGTTAACACATGGTTCTGTCTCATCAATCCTCTGCAGCGTTTCAGTGCTGTTGCAGTCAAACCTTGCTGCTGCATTGCTCACGGCTGACTGCAGGAGCATTGCACTGCTGCAGAAGAACCCCTTCACCATATGAAAGCAGGCACCAGCAATCGGGAAATAAATGTCATGCCATCTAGGACGTAGTTGGTGAGAAAAAATGGTTATTCTTAATTAAAGGATTAACAACTAAGAATTCAAAGCCATTGTCTTATCACTGGTCCCCTTTAATGTTGATAATTTTACCTGAAACATCACATCACCTGTGCTTTAGGTCACATTGTCTAATTGCAGTTTAACCATTGTAGTGAAATTGTCGTACAGCAAAGGAGTTGATTAGGATGCAACAACAACTTTTAATTCTTCAGTGGCTGGTTTCAAATTAGCACTGATCTTGGGCTATCTTACCTAATGTAACATTACGTCTGTGAAACCATTCGTAGATTATAATTAGTGCTGGGACAAACACAGGATTTTCATGTTTGTATATTTGCTCATAATTTAAATATTCGTTCGTTTTTCAAAAAGTAATAAAAGCCATTGTATTGCTCTGAATGCAGGTAGAGACAGCATAGCAGCAGGGTCAGGGGGCGTGGCCATGGCCCCTGTGTGTGTGCCTTTATTTTACAGCAAGACCTTACAATATGTAACACTTTAAAATAGAAAAAATATCCCAGGAGTAAAGAATAAGTTGTGTAGGACTTACTTTACCCCAGTGAATTAACTACAAAACAAAGGATGCCAAATAGCAGTTCAAGTTAAATGTTGCTTTGTTTATTCCAGAAATAAATAGTACATAAAGTTGACAACACATTTTATTATTTTTTTATCATTCCTTGCCTTTGCCATTTCTTCACAGTAAACAGTGGCTATCAACACGTTTTCATAATGTAATAACATTAGGTTTACTTGTGCCTTTTTGTAGCTGAACAAGTAAATGAAAACTGAAATTTAACTTCAAACACTTCAAATAAAACAAACGTGAAAATGGCGTTGTAAAGTGAAGGGGAAAACAACTCACCGTTTTGGTTCTCGTTTATTACATTGCACATAACAGAAAGTCGCAACAAAATATATAAATACAGTCTATATAAAAATCGCTACACAACATTTTCAGGAAGTTGGGTATTGTTCAAGCGAGGCATTTCAGAATGATGTGCTTGCTTTATTTCTGGCTTGCTCTAAAGCAGCACAACACATTTTGTCCCAGATGGCTTTCCATAGAGATCACTATGTGTGTGTGCGCATAATCTGGTTTGTTTACTTTTGTTGTCTAAAACTTTTCAATATATGCTCAAAAGGTGCTGTGTTGATTTTGTTCTGATTCTGATTTTATATATATATATATATATATATATATATATATATATATATATATATATATATATATATATATATTGCTTGTAAATGCAGTATAAACAACCATCAAAAACACAAACGTTCTTCTGCATAATAAATCATTCTAAAAAGGATTTCCTAAAGTCTGTGGATGGATCTGCTATTTTATTATCCACCGCTGTGATTGCATATTCCAGGCAGCAAGGCATACACTGTCATGACATTTGGTTGAGACAAGGTATTGAGTGTATTAAAATCTGGGAATATAAGGAGATGTAAAAAGTCTCTTTGCATATGTAAATCACAATTACAGTTTCACTATCCTTAAACTTTATTATTATTAATAATAATAATAGTTACTTTGAATCTTCCTTTTTGTCTTTAATATATATAGAACTGTGTTATGACTTTGTAGAGACATTCTGTTATATATATATATATATATATATATATATATATATATATATATATATATATATATATATATATATATATATATTCCAGTAAGCACTCTCAAGTTGTTTGTTTCACAGTTTCATGGAATTGTCTCCTTTCAAAAAATAGGAGTTTGAAATCATCCCCCACTGTGTCTGAAAGGGTGACTATAGTAGACCAGGTTGAAGTGTCAATATGAGTTAATTGCATCTAGTGACATGCCAGTCCATATGGTCCTTGGGAAGTGATTTCCAATCATTGTTAATTAAGTTGCCAAGCTAAAGACTGTGCTTTTATTCGACCTTCCAGTTCGCCATATGGCCTGTTCAATTACATATCACTTCAATTTCACTTGTTCTGGCGTTGTCTTTCTCAAGAACACAGCTCACTGTCTGTAAGGGGTACACAATGAAAGCTAATGTACTGTGTTTGGTCCCTGTGGATAATATATACTTTAAACTGTATAATAAACTATTTGCTAACTGTATAATAATCAGCTATATTAACTACTGTGCAATACATTGGAGTGGCCTTGTGAACAGCATTTTGTTACCTGATGTAATAACATAGTGACACAAATGTAATTACACACCTATTCCACCAATACAGTAGTGACCAAGTAAGAGCATTTGTACTTACCCAGTTATTACAATGTTATTACATGGTTATGAAGGCCCTTTAACCTAAAGTGCTTCTAACATAGCCGACTTTGGCTGTCATGGTTTTTGCATACTTTTCTGTGCTTTATCGTTATCCTTACGTAGCCTTTGCTATTATTTAACTTGTACAAGTCTCACCACTCCTTTCATACTAAATTTTAGACTGCTCAAAATACCTTAACCTTTTCATATAGGGAGAAAAGCATTGTGGGTCATGTCATCTTGTACCTGCGGGGACTGTCTGGCAGAATCACCAGTATGGAAAGCTCTAATGGCAGGCTCAGTACTGGCTAGTGCAGTCAACTGGCAACAGGCCACTCCCAAAAGACAGCCAGCCAGACAGATAACAGCTGTCTCTGTCAGCTCAGCTACTTGGAAAAGGTCACTGTAAATATTTGTACTTGAATGGAATAAAAGTAATTTACAATTCACCTGCAGGTTGATGAAACTGGACATATTACATTATATCATTGCCTTAATTTGACATTGTAACCGAATGAACAAGCTCAAAAGTTCACAGACTAGTTAATGAACTTTTAGAAATTACATGAACATAAAATGGCACATGGCCTTACTTCTGAATCTGTAGCACAGGAAGGAAGTACTTGAAAGAGAAGATCAAAGAATAAGTATCTTCAAATGTCGTTTTAATTGCATATTTATATTTCCCTTACTATTTAATGGTGAGTGGTTTTGTGTCTTTGGGGCTGAAGTGTTTCTAAAATGTATTTCTCACGCCTAGAACACGATGTGCTCCATACCCCAGAAGTCAACTTCATCTTGTGGGGTATCACTTAATGTCTATTCAGCCTACTCTACATACATGATATGTAGAGAGAGTAGGAGGGGCTGGCAGAATTGAAAGGTCACATGATATGAGTGAATGAGGAGAGCTGTTCGGTTCCAGCACTTGGAATACTCAACGTCTTTACTAGTTAGTCATTCAGTATTGTAGAGCTGACCATTATTTTATTTCTTAGCAGACTGATAAGCAAATAAGACTGATCTTAAACAACAAGTTAGTATGAGTATAAAATACCAGTTATCTGCTGCTTTCAAAGCACCTCAATGGATGTAAGAAACACCACATTTGCTCTATGCTGTATTTCTGGTAAAGCAAAGACTAAGCATTAACCATTCCCCCTACAACATTCTGCCTCTAGTGGATGTAAGAAATACTTCATGTGGTATCAACTAGAGGCAGAGAGTTGTAGGGGGGCAGGTTAATAGTTACACTCTGGTGTACCAGATCTATTTGGAGATGTTCTATCAAGGTTAAAGGTGTGCTTTAAACGTCACCAGGATATGATGACTGGAACAGATGCAGAAATGTGTCTAAACAAGAAGAATACATTAGTTAACTCAAATACAATTGCTCTTTTAGAGGTCTCGACAGAATGAAAATGAACAAATTCAACCTTTTCAAAACATCTTTTGCTTATAACCAGTAAACCAGCTGGAATTTCTGGTACTTCGATTGGAGAATTGTTGCCCAGTTATCAAAAGAAATGACTTGCTTAGAAGGCCAGCATCTTCACTATAACGTGACAGAAAGCTTTCTGAAACTTTCTCTTTTTGTCTTTTAGCAATGACTCTCAAATGTGCAGTTAGTGGAAAAGTGGCAATGTGGCATCTCCTTGGAAAATTCTTGTACTTCTCCCATCGATTTAGGCAGCTCTTTACAGAGAAAACTGAAGTGTGAGCACAAACTGATGTGAGACAACTCTGCTAGAGTCTAAAATAACTATGAAAGCGCAGCCCTGGGGTGTGCAGCAACACTGTTCTGCATTAGTTGCTGCTCTGACAGTCTGTACTAGCATCAGGACTCCCTCACTTAGAGAATTCTGTTTGGCACAGTGTTTTCTCAGTGTTTTTAAAATGGTTTTCTCAGGCCTAGAACAGGATGTGCTCCATGCCCCAGAAGACAGCTTTAATCTTGTGGGGTATCACTGTTAGCACAGTGTTGCCTCTGGAGGCACTACAAGTTTTGTATGTACATACACCTGTTTACACGCTAGTTTATTTTGAAATGTTTATTTTATTATAGTTTTTCATTTTTTGAAGTAGTGCTTTATATGTGGTAAGTTAGAAAATAAACCCTTTTATGTTTAATTGTTCATTTAAATACAATGTTTCAGCTGTGGAGATGTTTGATATGATGTGCTTGAATAAAACTTTTGGTTGTATCCGATAGTTTGTCTTTCATTTTAATATTGATGTTGTTTAAAATGTAACCATCATAATGACTTCCGGCGGCAGTTCTAGGTATGAGTATAACCGTGGCGGTTCTAGTCTTAATGCACTTACCTGTCACAAGCGATTTCCGACCGTCACCAGTTTTCTGATACAATCTCTTCAATGTTAAAATTTATTTGAATGTCCATCACAGCCCACATTTTTTTTTGTTTGTTTTCTTTTTATCGCATGCCAAATCAGTCTCATTTAATTGTGCAGTTACACAGCACTTCCACCAGTTTCACCTCACGAAAATGCAGCCAAAACGAACGAGACAAGCTACGACAATGTAACAGTTAATCATTAAACAGTTTTAATACTGTGATGTATGTTTTTTTTAATCTGTGTTGTTTGTTGTTTTTGTGCATTTACATTTGCAAGTGAACTGTGACATTAGTCTGCTAGCACTTCTTAGTACTACAGATTAGTAGGTATATTATCAGCCGCTAGGAGGAGATCCATTACAATATGTCTAGAAGGAAAGATAATCTGTTATTCTTCAAAATGGAAAGATGGTGATGGTGTCTTCCATCATGACAGGACGTACACAAGAATAATGTAGTATTTTTCTGCCTTTCATTTTAGTCTTTTCTATTTATTCCCATTGGTGTTTTTTGGAAAGTCATAAAAGACAGGTCTGGTTCCTTGATAAAAAATCTGTATTTCCTTCTTGAAAAAAAAACATCTTATCGGACGGTATCCAAAATAACCACTGGCTGGCAGCGGCTATGTTTCCTCTTAGGAAAGGTGCCACGTGGCTCTAGTTTATGACAAGCCTCCCCAGGGCTTGTCAATGCTTTTTGAAGTTTTGAAGTTGCACTCAGGATAAAAATGTTTTTTTTTGTTATGGCTTTACACCTTTACTTCTTAATTTATAATTGTTTTTAACCGCAGCAATTCCCTACACAGGACAGGAGAACTGAAAGTCAGTGGGTGTCCCCAGATATATGGAGATGCCAATTGCCTCTTTACACCCAGTTCGACTGAGCTCTACAGCAGATGCCAGCGAGCTGCCAGCCCCTGGAGGACAAAGACCAGCCCTGCAGGAAAGTTTGAGCTCTCCGGGTCCTGGCTAGTTGGGGCTCCTATGATGTAGTGAAGTGGCCCACACGAGCGTCAGGGCCAAACTCCCTATAATCCCCAGCAAAGTCTTTGCACTGCCAGGAACCTGCGCTCCCCTGACTGTATGATTCACTCTGCACACCACAGGGTCGTGCCTTTTCCAGGTGAGCCAGGCCCAGCTTCTTCATACTTTTATTCAAAATATTCAAGATACTGCCCTGCAGTTATAAATTGACTGCAATGCAGGTCGATAATATTCTGGCCAGGATGAATACCCCTCTCTAATTTTTAACCACAAGGCTTCAATCCCCAAACATTGTAAACAACAACATAACACTTATACAGTGCCTTTCACAATCAAGACCGTCCCAAAAGCACATAGTAATAAGAACTGTTAAAACAGTAACATAGCTCACTGGTTAAAACGTTCAAGTCTAAAACAAACTGTCAAAGCCTTGTTATGCCAACTCAAACAAATAGGTCTTAAGGAGAGGCTTAAAGTAAAAGTCTCTGAATCTTCAATGGACTAAGGACGTTTTTGTCAATAGCTGGGCAGCAGCTTTTGTATCAACTGCAATCAACATATGGAATCAAAAGACAAGCCAATACAAAAGAGCTCAAGACAGGGACCTTCCTGCATTGCAGTAGATTTAGTCACTGCAGCGCCAGTTTTCAGTATACATTACACACACTTCAGAGTTAACTTTCAACCAGCACGGTATATGAGAATTGTGGTTATCTTGGCTTGTCAGATGGAATCTCACTTTATTTAGTTGTACTGCTCTTTGAAAACCACACATCTCAACATATAATTTTATTTTGTGGCTGACTGACTTTTCTAGCTTCAACAGGGAAAAGGATTTTGCCAATATAAGATTGCAGTCAAATACTCTAGAGCAGGGGTGTCCAATCCTGGTCCTGGAGATCACCTAGGTGTCTTTACATCATCAGTGGCTAAAGATCAGGAGCACCTGTTAATCTTGACTAATTAAGCCAATAATTGGTGCAATTAAGTAATTGAGAACTTAGTTGAAATGAAAACCAGCAGCCCCAGTTACTCTCCAGCACCAGGAGTGGACGCCCCTGCTGTAGAACATCAGTATCGGTTGCATACAAGCATGGAGTCCATGGCTATTGGATTAGGTGTCTTCATTAATTTAATTCATTATTTAAAAGAGTTGTAGCTAATGTCTTAATTCCATTAATCACACCTGTTTTGCACTTCCATTTGCTTTGTAGTTCCCATATATGCAGTGTCACAGTGCTGTGTGGGTATTAAACAGGATAGCTTGTCACATTAATAAATGCAACCTTGGTCAGGTTTAAAATAAATATTTATGAGTGATTTAAGAAGGTATTTTGAAGAGGCCATTTTAATGCTTGAAGGCAATGAATTCCAAAGATGAGATGCTTCATGTACTAAGGCATGTTGGCCCATGTTAGATCTCAATTTAGGGATTTTAAAAGTAGGCACATCATTTGATCTTAGTGCATGCACTAGGTAGGGTTACACATCTCTAACACAGATGAACGGTAACTTGGAACACTTCCAGTATACACCTGTGACAGGGTGACTGGGCGGTGACGTCAGGCAGAAGCAGGAAGGAAACTGACACCAGGTAAGTACTGCAGTTAAAAGGCTTCGCGCTTTTTATTAATAACAAAAATAAATCAAAAGTTTAAAAAAAAAGAAAACACTGCTCACAGAGCAAAATAAAAGGTTTTAACAAAACAAATCTCGCATCCAAACTACCAAGTAAGACCCAGGTCAGGCTGAGCAACTGCCTTCACTCTTCCTGGATTTTCTTTTAAGTTTACTTTCGTTTTCGCTCGCTCTCTCCGCTCTCGTTCCTCCTCTTGAACACCAACCACCTCGAGCTGGAGAACTGCAGGCTTTTTATATTCAGGTGACCATCTCCCAATTAGCAACCAAATTAATCACTTAATTAATTCTGGAGATGGCCACCTTCTGCATGAGTTTAAATTATTCCTGGCAGAGGACGAACACCAATCTCGCCTCTGCCAGAACACGTTTTAAAAAATAAACAAAACAATACCACGGCAATAACAAAACATACGGTGCTCGCCGTCATCTAAAATACAAAACATTACTAAATCATAATACAAAATAACACAGGGGCGGAGGGGGACCCCATTCTAAAAATAAATAAACAAATCAAATGTACAGGGCACCTCGCCCTGTTACAACACCTTATAAACTAAATGCAAAACATGAGAGTGCCTTCTTGTGGAAGTGTAGCATTATGGCGGTCAAGGCTGGTCAGTGGCAAAAATAGCAAACCCAGATGTGGAAAATTGCAGTTTAGCACTTTCGCGCACTTTTATTAATAACAAACAAAAAGTTTAAATCAAAAAATAGAACTCCAAAACAAAAGAAAACAGCACCCAAGTTAAGTGCAGTAAAAGGGCAGCAAGCACAACCTGCTGCTCTCAGCCCTTCTCCGCTCTTTCTTCTCCACCCCAAACACATTCCTTTATTGTTAAATAGAGTAGAGTCTTCTTCAGGTGCCCAATTGACTAATTGCTCAGCCAATCAGGAACTGCCTGTCTCGTATTCTCGGGCTGATCAATCAGTCAACTAACCTTCCCAGAGGAGACACCGCACCAAGCCAATTATCTTATTAAACCCAAGAGGCTGTGCAATGGCTGCCAATCTTGGCTCCATTCGTGAGCCAAGATGGCCACCAGCCACAGAAACACATATTCTACTGTGCAAGGCCTCTGCTCTGCCACACTTGTATTTTCCAGACTGAACCACAATAAAGTTTCATAGAGATCACAGTAGTGCTGGTTGTAATTTGCATTCAGTATACATTTTGCAGCACTATTATAGATGAGAACCAACTTTGTCAGAACTGCATGGGATGCGCTCATGTATACTGAATCAGCATAGTCTATTAAAGGTAATATCGTTTGGGTGACCAATCGAGAATGTTTTTTTAATTAGAGATATTGTAGCTGGCTCTAAGCTGTTTGGCTTTAATCTTATTTCATTAGACCAAGGACAGTCTTTTGACTGTTGATCATAGGTACCTGTTTAAAACCATACAGGTCTTTGGGATTGGTCCCAAGTTTATAGCTTATATTCAGTTATCCAGTAATGTTTTGAGTGTACTGAAAATGAATAGGGGTTTGAGCTCCCCTTTTCCAGTTCAGATTCGTCAAGGTGCTGATGATTTGACATTGTTTTGTAGTGGATTTAATCTCCACTATCCAAAGAGACTCAGGATTCAGGTTGATTGTCAGCTCTAGATATTTTATTCAATATATACCAGGGAAGAGTCAGCAAAGACTGTTAACACAAATGGAGTTACAGTAGATATTTATACAGGATTTTTACAAGCTTGAAGATAGGGTGTGTCTGGTGCATTTTACAGCTGTGTTACCAGAAGGTTCAGTAGGACAACAGATAGGGTGTAGCCCAAAATAAGATCAAAACAGAGCCATTGTTATCAGAGGTGAGGGGTGTAATGTTGTTCAGAAGTTTGAGGGTTAACTGTTACCCTTAGCTGGCTGATGTAATCACTGTCTGCTATAGACTGAAAAGCATTTTGTATTCAGTTAAATATATATCGGCAGAATTCAATAATTTTCCTCTTCAGTTTGTAACAAAGCTGTAAATGTCAAAAATCTTTTGAGCAGGTGTCTTTAGCTATAATGAATTGGGCAAAGAATAGCGCTCTGCTGATCGGAGAATGGAAGAGCAGCAGGACTGGGAAAGGGTACAGGAGAAGGTAGAGTGCAGGCTACAGAGGTGGGATTGGCTCCTGCCTCAGCTCTCCTTCACAGGTAGGGTGTAAATCATTAATAATCTAATTGCAATCATGTTCTGGCAAAAAATGGTTTGTTGAACCCTTTTTTAAGGGTGCAGAGGATACTACTCATGGTTTCCTGGGACAGTGTGCACTGGGTTGAATAGGCTGTGCTGTATCTGCCGATTGGTGTGATCTAGACCCTGGAGTCAGTTGAATTTAGGTTTATGACTGACTTGAAGAAATTATGACTGGCTAATCTGACTAGGACTTTTTCAATTTAGATGTAACAATGCAACAAAAATAAACCGTGCAATACATATGAATGTATTATGAGTTATTTAAATTATTTTTAATTGTGTCCGCATACTTACTAGCAAGGTGTAAATCCCTGATCTAAGATTTTGGCTTGCCTGGTCATGCGCTGTGACATCTGTTGCATTGCACACACATGATTGTATTGTGGTGATTCCAATATTTTATGACTTAACTTGACGTTTACCAAATCTGACTGACGGCAGCGGCACATGGCGGTAACTCCGGGGTCTGGTGTGTTCATGACATACTTTTCATGACTTCATAACATCTCTCTCTCTCTCTCTAGGAGGAGAGTGGCTCTGGCAACCCCATGCTGGGTGTTTCGAGATGGAGTCGACAGGTTATTCCCAGGTAGGCCCTGAACCTGTGACCTAGCTTCATGTATGCACAGAATTCCAGCACTCTCCCATGAGGCCTGCTTAATAACAACACTGTGACCATTTCAGGTATGTTTTATTATTTCTTTGCCAAGTTGGGTGGTAAAGTAGGACCCATATACCTGATTTGCAAAGCTTTTTTATGACATTTTAACTTACAAAACTAGAAATAAACACATCCAGCAATTACTTTAGGTGTTTCAGTCAGGAAAATCTTGCATTAAATAACCCCCTTTATTATAATACAAAATCTTATAGATTTCCAAAATCATTGAACCCAAGCAATGGTTGAAAAATAAGTAGAGTAAAAATAGTAGAAGAATAGCCTCATCCTTTGGAGCATCCCAGCTGGGAATGAGGTGGGTGTGAGGTGGGGGTGAGGTGGTGGTTGTTGGGGAGGAGGTGGTAATTCAAAAGCACGGCAGGACTGAGTTTGCAAAGTAGGTTTATATACCTTATAGGTTGATGGAAACTTGCTGGCAATTGGCTTGTAGGTTGACCAATGAAATGTACTAGGCACTTGTATTAATGATACTACAGATTTCCTGCCTGAAAACCTTGCAAGATTTATATTATGTGACTGTACTGAAAATAATAATTTCCAGTCTCAGTTAATAGTGCTGGATAATGCCTAAAAAACACAAACATAATGTATCATACATTGTTCAGATACAATATTATTCCATCATTTACTTTAACTTAAACAGTGGGCCCTATATATAAAACTTTAGGAACTGTCTTAAAGAATGTTTTTCCAGATTAAAGGCTGATTTGAAAAATGAGAATACACTTCTAACCTTCTCTAAAACAGTTGAAGCCAACATTAAAGCTTTTAAAGGGCTTCTAAGAAATGGTAGCTTAACTCGCTTTTTTAATTACTGTGCAAGTAACAAATACACCACATTCACCTTATTAATACCAGTAGCGGCTGGTAGCCAAAATTTTGGGTCGGGGAGGTGGGGTCCAGGGGAACAAGCACTGTCCAGTTGATCTGTTTAGATGATCTGGAATAGATACAAAAAGATGCTCTGTGATGTCTTATCGTGGCAAATTTTTTGATTACTTTATTATTTAAATTTAAGTTGTCCCTGAATTTAAATCAATCCCAAGTTCAAAGACCAAGAACAGGAAAAATAAGACCTTAAATGGCAGTCACAATTAAGGCCAAAGGAAGAAGAAAAAAAACACTGTAATTAACAATGAAGTAGTTTTTTTTTTTTAAATTATTTTCAGCAGATCATTTATATAGACCTAATAAAAGATCAGCTACAAACAAACATTAAAAAGTTAAAAAGCCTGATATATATGGTATATTTAATAACTGATTACCCCAAAATGGCAGTAGTGAAGCTTAACAAATAAGACAAAAAAACCTTAATTTAAAGTTAGACGAAGTTAGACAAAGATAATTAAACTTTATGAATTTGATTTTAATATTTTAATATTAAATGTTTTCTATCTTGCTGCAAAGTAACACACAATGCAAGACTGAGAAGAGACAAAGTCGTGCTGCTCATATTTATTGCCTTAGTTGTCTTGGCACATGCGCGCTGATCACCTGATCACCGTGTTTGCTAACTGGCTGTGCTCCATCTAGACATTTTTAAGCCAATTATAGCCAGTCCTGGTGACGGCTGGCTGCTACTGCGCATGTGCACGGGGGATTTGGGCGCTCGCATTTCTGAGTGAGCACAACTCGGCTTCAGCTCATTAAACAGATGGGAAGAACGGCATTGTTGATGTGCCAGTGTCACGTGAGAGGGGGGGAAATGAAACACACATCACCCAGAAGAAGGGCAGCGCAATTCATTAATAAAGAGACTGGGGGTTAGGCGAGCAAGCGAACGGTGTTAACTGGCCGTCCTGGTTAATACAACTCTGAAACGTGCCTTATAAAATACAGTTCAAGTGAAACTAGTTAGTTTCATTATTGCAAGTAATCTTAAACATACCAGATTAGTGAAACATGTTCAGCGACCAGCTGTGTAAATGTGATTAAATAAAAATTAGTTTTATTTATAATCTTCAATAAAGTGCTGCTACATGGATTTTTCATATTTGAATATTGTTCCAAAATGTGAACACATATTCAAATAATCTTTCCATTGAAAAAAGTATAATTCGTACTCTATTGCAATAAGAAGATCTCTCAGGAGTAAAATAACCCTGGTACCCCATTAAATACAGAGAGAAACACTTTACAGTAGAATGTGGGTTATTTATTTTCACATGTAGGTGTCATTTATTTGTACGGTTGGTTTTCTTTGCATCTTTTTAATACCGTCATTTATAAATCTGTTTTACACACAGATATGAACATGGTCATTTTTACCACCATATACATTTCAAGCAGTGTTTGTTTGAATATGTATCAGCTCTACTTCAACATTGACCATCAAGGAATCAAAGTTAGTTAGCTTTACTAGGAAGAATATGTTTTGCACTATTGAAAACGGAATAACTGAACTATGAATATAAGGATATGAATATTTTTGGGTGGCACTTAAAACACAATAAATACTGCTTTCTATTCACACTGCTCTCTATTCACACTACTCTCTATTCACACTACTGTCTATTCACACTACTCTCTATTCACACTGCTCTCTATTCACCTTCCCTCTGTATCATTCACTCCGGTGAGGATCTACTATACAGTGACCAGGCAGATGTTTTGTTTCCTTTGCCATCTTAAAAAAACAGCTGGTGAATTGCTTTTAATAACCAAGTGACAAGCCAAGTAGAGTCCCGAGACTCTTGGGAATCCCATGTTTACAATTTTAATGATTCCCATCAATATATGAATGAGAATTTTCATTTCTTTTTCTGACTGAATGGTTTTTAACTTAATTTGATGTGATCACTCATGACGGAGTGATTAACAGGAGGTTGCTCACTGGACTGTACATTCAGCAGGGATACTTCAGCACTGGCTTCTGCTGCCAGTAAAAGTAGTTTCATTTATTGGATCTGTTGTGAATATATCCCCAAATTATGTTAAAAAAAATAAAGAACCGAAATATGTTTTATCATATTAAATGGTACAATATTATTTCCTTCAAGTTTACAAACATACTGTTATCTAAACAGCTAACTGGTAACCAGTCCTGTTGTTTGCTATATACTGGTGCCCAGATAAAATAGAAAAAGCGCTACCCTGCCCTCTATCTTTGATATATAATGTACAGTACATTAAATAATTAAAGACACTTCAATTTGTATAGCTTTCTGAGTTAGGAATGGACAGTTATAATTCTATTATCCAAAAAAAATCTACTTAACAAATGTCCCCAAGCATTAGTTTGAATAATGTAGTATTTTTTTGTATTCTGACAGAAGAAATTTACAAATGCTAATTCATGTCTAGTTTGTGTATATGAGGACAGGCTGGAGTAGAATGATTCTGCCTGCAAGATTAACAAACCGTATATATATATATATCTATTCTATATATATATATATATATATATATATATATATATATATATATATATATATATATATATATATATATATATATATATATATATATATATATATATATATATATATATATATATATATATATATATATATATATATATATTACTTATTTCCGACTTATTACTGATCTCATTATCCCATACCTCATTTTTTATGGTATAATAACAGTATTTCTCCATAGCGTCATTACCAGTAGATAATTGACCTTGTCTTTTGTTAGGTGCCCTCAACTCAGGACCTGGAACTGTCGATATGGTGAATTATATAGAAGGCTGTAGAAATCTGAAGAAGAAGAAGTCTTGAGATTGGGAAATAGTAGCAAGGTTTATAAAATCCTGTAGATTCCCCTATCGATATGATACATTGAGGGGTGTCCTGTAAAAACCCGATTGACCTCATTTTACCTGATTCGCATCATATTACCATCACCAAGTAATTTGTGAAAATTTTTAAAAAGATGTGTTCAGAAAACTCGATAACCCACGAACATTTCAGAATTCAGAAAACTGTATTTAGTTGGTAATAGGACATTAGAATGACTGTTTAAAGATTGCATTGGCTTGGTTTACATGGAGTTTGGAAACTCTGAATTCTCTATTGTCATGATAATATGATATAGCCAGCACATACCATGTATATTCCTCATGCTATAGAAAGTACACGGCCAAAACATGGTATGCTAAACTAACTTCTCACACTAATAAGCGTTGCAGATTGACAAAAAAACTTCTAAAGGTAATCTTAAAAATATAGTTTGCATGGCAACAAGTTTCAAGCAGTGAAGATCTCGTTTGTGACATAACCTTGCGTAACTTCTATATGTAAAATTGCAAAAAAAAAGATACTACCAAAATAGCTGGGCAAAAAGGTGAGATTGCTTTTATTGCTGCACGTAAACCAAGTTATTTTTGATCCACAGCTCCACTCCAGTTCCTGATAGATTTCAATTGTACTTTACCAGCTTGTCAGCTCTAATTGTTTCCTCATCATTTGTTTACACAGAAAGGCTATTTCCCAAAGCTGAGGATATTGATTTATTGTGGCAATGAAAGGAAATGAGAGACGTAACATACAGAAGAACTGGAAAACCTTGTTCAGTGCAGTACCTGTCACCAACACCACACATATAATTCCAGCTATTCCTTCTCCTATTGTTTATTTTACAACTGACGAATTTTAAACTGACATCAGTTCAATTGTCCACATTGTAGGTTCAGGTGGCATAGTGTTATCCCTCAAAGGTATTCAATCCAGCAAGATGAGGCTTGATTCCTTGTCGTTTTGGGTGTAATCCGTGTCAGTTGTATAAACAGATGATGTTCATTGGGCCTATAGCTGCTCTTTTTAATACCGTTGGGTCTTTAAGTTTGTTTTAAAATATTAATTGCAGATTTTAGCGATTGTACAAGAGTGTTCCATTACCAAAAAGTGGCTGCACTTTTCCAAATGTTACTCAAAGTCTGTGTTACTGACATTTATAGAAGTGGCTTCTATAAAAGAAGTCTATGTTTGGGGCTTTGTTTAAGGTCACGTTGGCCCCCAATTTCCAAAGATTTTACACCTCCTTTACTGAAGGAGAATGTGATGTGATGAAATAATACATTTTGATGGTCATGCACTTCCATTTGCTACAATATGTAGTTCTGATGCGAGCAATTTTGAAAATGTATTTTCATTTTAAAAAGTAGTGGATTATTACCTATTCAGGGATCCCAAGATATTTTGTGAGTGGTTTCTGGTAAGACAACTGCTTTTTGCCAGCTTTTGGGCATACAGTTTTCTCTTGTTGAGTCTTGGCACTGCACCTCAGCAAACCACTGTGATTATCTAGTTCTATCAAAAAGATAAATCTCCTGATTGGGCTATTGGTAATCTTGCTCGCAGACATGAGTTGCTAAGCGGTCGAATAGAAAAGTGGCAGTCAACCTCCAGACACTGGTAGTCGACTAATCACGTCACGTGATTGTTAAATGATTTCGAAGCGTATGGTTTCAGATGGATGGAAGTACAGTTGTTATTGCCATTTTTCCATATTGAAATAAGTGTCAGTTATTTTATTTTATTTATTTATTTTTGTAATGTCATTTCCCTCTTAAAGAACAAGTAGCAATGACAGTGTTTTCAATCATTATGAGTGGTTCTGGTTTCTGTTGCTCCAATATTGAGTTCTCATTTAACTCTACATCTGCATGTACCTGCTTTGAGTTTGTCTAGACCAATGCCTCATTCCATTCAAACCTTGTGACAGTATAACCTTTCTGCTCTGTCAGCCCCCACCTCCTCTCTGTCTATATGTAGAGCAGGTGGGGATGGCAGAGTTGAAGGTCACATTGTCACATGATTTGAACGCAATGTGGAAGGCATTTTAGATTCTCTAAACAAGCTCAAAGACAGACCAAAGCCATATAAAGGGAGATTAAAAGAAATGACAATATCTCAATATTAGAACAACACATTCAAGAACTACTCCTAATTATCACAAACACCACATATTGCAAAAACATTAAAATTACATTTTAAGCTAATTGTGGAAACTGCCAAGTAAAATAATATAGGGAAAAAAACAAAATCCTAAGAAATGCCATGTCACTGCGAATTCTGAATATCCTTTCAGTGTTTAATATTTTACTCTGTGAATATGTGAAGGTCATTTTTCCAATGTGTTGGCATTGAATATTGCATAATTCCAGACTGCTTTGCTGATTCCTGGCATAAAGGAACGGCCGCAGGGTGAGTCATACAGTCAGGGGAGTACAGATTTGCGTCCTGGCTGTCCATATATTGGTGATCTTTGCTGCGGATTCCACAGAGAAAGTTGCAAAATCGGCAGGAACTGTTTCTACATCAATCTACAATGGACCCTACATGTCAGATGCCTGGTGAGCTCTAGCAGACACATGCAGGGCTGGCCTTTATCATCTCCAGTGAGTCCTAACCTGTATCTGGAGAGCTCCACTCAAATGTTATGAAGCAGATGGAGGATAAGGAAAGGAATCCAGGATCGGCCTGAGCAATGACAAGCCTCCCTGTGTAAATCACTGATGAAGCTGCTGCTGGCCTGGAACCTTCCCTTGTACCACTGCAAAAAGCTTCTGTGAGTCCCTCTGCTGTCACTTCATGAAGCGTGACAGCATGGGGCTTGCTTTATTGGCACTTGTGTCGTCCATGTTAATAACGGAGATGGGTCAATAATTAGAGGACCCATGGGGCACCACATCAAGATTGCCCTTGTAAGCGCTTGCAGGAACACCTCTATTAATAGTGGGGTTTTTTTGGTCAAATTGTCCTATTCTAAAAGAAAACACAAAAGTATAGGAGGATGGAGGACTTCTTCAAATCTCACCTGAAATGTATGTTGTTTTTTTCCAATAGAACCACTTTTTAAAGACAGGATGTGTATCCAAGTTTCAAGTACTAAAGAAAAGAACTGCAGACCATATTATTTTCGATAAATTGCATATTTTCAACTTTCAATTGAAAACAATTTTGTAATTTCCTGAAATTAACATTAAAGCCAGTACCTACAGTTAGTTGTTATTAAAACTCACATGATGCAGTATTGCCAAATGTCAAATATTGAACTTCTGTAATGCCCTTAATGTTGTCTAATGCATGTAAGCCATAATGGTGGCTTAAGTCATTAATAATAATAATAATAATAATAATAATAATAATAATAATAATAATAATAATAATAATAATAATAAATAAATAAAATAACAGAATTGAATTTGACAAGGTTAAATAACTACCCTGAAGAGGTTATGGAACTACAATGCCACAGAGATGATTTGTTTGTCTGCACTGGCTACTTTGACAGGTGGGTATGTATAGTCTGATAAATAGCTTGCCGCTGGTTGATTGCTGATTGCAGATTGAATTGATAAGTCGACTGTGAAAGCCATTACTTTGCTTCATGTCTAATTAAGGGGCAGAGAGTCTGATTTTGTGATAAATATAAAACAATGATCATTGGGATTTATTTAACACAGTGGTTGCCAACCATTGCCTTGTTCCCTGAGTCGTTGATCAGAGGTTTTCCTTAAGAACCACAATTGGGCATATGCACTGTAACTTATACAGTGCATTTGCAACCAGCATAACCTTTAGCATTGGTTATTTCTAGCATAATAAATATTTCTAATTTCTCAAGGTCCCAGTGACATACATGGTAAAAGCTGTTTGTTGTGAAGGGTGAGGGAAAGTCTTGGCTTGGGACCCATTGGGAGCGCTGTAGCGACCACTATTAGTCCAAATATATGCTGTCACAAGTGGGCAATGTGTTGGATTCGTGTGGATGCATAAAGTTGACAGATATTTCTCCCAACACATTTCACAAACAGTGTTGAATCATGTAAGTGTGGACCCAGCTTTTGATCTTTTAAATTACTTAATACATTAGTGTTTGAGCATTTTGAAGTTCTAATGTGTATTTTTAACACGGGAAGTAGGTGGGATTAAAACCAGAAGTCCCCTAAAAATGTGTATTTTTCAAACTCAGAAAAATCTGAATACTTGTTATGGATACTTTATTATGTCAGTTACTCGGTATATTCCTACTCTTAGACCCCGTTCACACTTGCTATTTAAGGTGGCCCAGGGCCGCCTTTTCTCATATGTGAACGCTCCAAAAAAAAAAAAAAGCAGCAATCTGAGACCAAGGCTGGCCTTTACATATGTATGAACGCAAAGCAGACTAGGGCCAGCCTTTTCGTATCACATGACCAATGGTTGCACAGCTCAGTAGACACTCCCATACTGTCATGTGTGCGAAAGGTAAATAGAAAGCTGAATGCTCTGCTAGCCAAGAAAAGCAGTGGATCAATATTGAATGGTTATTATTTCTACACCATACAACTTTAATTATAAAAATATGAAATAAAAAAAAAATCTAGCAGGTTAACGTTCAGGTAATGGCAATGATAATAATAATGAGTAAACAATAGAATAGTTTAACGATGGTGTTTGTAAACAAAGACAGTATTCATGCGGGTTAAACAAATACGTATAAATGAGAAAAAACATGTGGAATGTATTTAACAGTATTTAATGCCATGTCTTTCCTTAGGAGGGAGCAGACGTACTAGTATTAGGTGGTCAGTTGTGAGCTTGTCTTGTGAATGTCAGTCAATCATGGGGTTTCCATGCGGGGCAATTTACACGTGGAATGGCGATGCGCATGCACGTTTGGGAGAATTACTCATGTAAATCAGGTTTGTGGTCGAAAAAAACTGCCAAAGAGTAGGATAGGATAAATCTCATTTACTCGTGTAAATAACAAAAAATACGGGAAAATCCACGGTTTCGCATGGAAACCCGCATTTCACCTGTAAATGTGAATGAGCTTGTTTACCCTTAAGTGACATCACTATAAATATTGCAAGGGAGCAGGTCAGTTGTTACTGTGGATTCCAAGACGGCAGAAAGTAAGTGGCTGATGGGCGGTTTTATGGTTAGCAGTCGTGTAGTTCACCTTAACAATAATGCCTGTCATGTTGTATATCTCTTGTGGGTTTACAGGTCTGTATAAAACCACTTACCATGAACTGCGTTATGCCCTTGTTATAGTATTAAAGCAGCTGTTTGAGAATACCTTTGCTGTAAAAACTATGCTAAAGTTAAACACGAAGAGCAAGTGAGCTGCTTAAATGTCTAACTGAATTAATTCCTGTCCTTTGTTTGATCCCAGCTATGTCCGAAGACAACGCGTGTCCGCCCTCTACATTAATAAATATAGGATGTCATGAGCCAGCTCGATCGCCCAAAACAACATATATACCAACAAGTTGTTGATGCCCTGTGGCAAAGTGGTAATTAGTAAAGCAGGTGAAGTGCAGGTGCCGTGATACAATGTGCAGGGTTGTCCTCCATCCAGTCCAGGTACTCTGTTCCCTTTACTCTGTGCCCTCAAAGGTTGGGAAGGAGCTGTAACACCAAGAATCATTCAATCTCTGACACATGCCTGCTCAGAACTGACCAAATAAAACTGCAAATGAACGTATTGATTGTTTTTTTTATTTGTTTGCATCATTAATATTTAACACAACAGTAATTCCAACACAATTTAAAATAAATGAGAGATTCTCTGACAGCACGAGCCTCCTCGATTGCTGCTGTCCAACTGAAACTGGTGGCTGAGGTAACCTTCACAGTTAGTTTATAATAAGCGGGTTTGGGCTTGTTTTTTGATAGTCACGGGTTGTAATTTGCATAAACACCCATACTCTAACATGGGTTGCGCTTGTTTTAGGCTTGTTTTGAAAGGCAGTGCCGCTTTTTTTTCACTTGAGACTTGGCAACACCTTCCCCGTCTGTCTCACAGGCAGCCACTGATTCCTGAACACCTCATTTTGTTGTTGGCAAGAGTTTGTGCAGGATACAGCAGGCAGTGGCAATTTTGGGAATGAACTAATGCTGCACTTCAGTCCGTTTCATCAGTATCTGCCACCTCCCTTTCAAGTGCCCACTACCCGTATTTGCCCAAGCGTTGTGCTGAATGCTTCCTCAACAGATGTCAGCCTTCCAGACGGGTAGGATTTCTAAGCCAGGGTAGTATACGCAGCATCACCTGATCCCATATATGCTGTATTGCCTGAATGAAAGGGAAATATATATAACGTCTCAGCCGGTTTTCACCCATGGTGATCTGCAATACCTGTTGGTCAGTTTAATTAATGAGTCGTAAGATAAATGAGTTGAAACAGTATTCACTACTAACGACATGACACTCCACTAATGACATTTGAAAAACAATTTCGGCAAGAGCAGTAAAACACATTATTAACCAACCAGGCACAGGGTATTTAGCTTTATGACAGCAGCTTAGATTCACTTGTGTACCAGTTCTCTGCGCATGGAAACCAAATTTTCACAACATTTCACTAGTAATCTTCAAAAACAGCACAAGTAATTTACGCATAGCTAATTTACATATCAACCCCCACCTTTCCCATTCATTTGCATGATGTCGGATGAAAAGCCCGGTTTACTCGAGTAGAATAAACTGAACGAATGGAAACCCAAAAAAGCATTTACACCAGACATTTTTCTCAAGCTAAAAAAAAAACATGCATGGAAACTCCACCTATGATAGCAATTTGCAATCTGTGAAGTATCTGTTACGAAAATAACTATTTATACCTGTTAACACTAGCAAGTTGCTCTTTCCCGCGTTTTAAATACCTCCGTGTTCTTGAGATAATAATGTGATTGTAGGTGGGGGTAAGCTTGGACCATCACCCCGTTACACACCATAACATTATGTCAAAATAGTCAATAATATATGTTTGTTTTTTTAATATTTAAAAATGCTACTGTGCTGCATTGAAAAAAAAATATATTAATAAGAAACATCTGCTACAAATCAAGTACGACTCTATATCCCTGTAGCTCTACCATTCTGAGTGCAGGATATCGTTCCATTACAAAAAAAAAGGCAATTTGCCACATTTTAGGCCTGCTTAAACCGCAGATGTGAACAGGGTTGCGGACATACATATGTGGCGGCCCTGAGGCGGCCCTGGGCCAGCACAGTAGTGTGAACAGGGTCTTATTTGAGCTTTTTTCCAAGGAAAAAGACTACCCTCAAAGCAGTGCTAACCACATCTACTTATTACCCTAATACACCTACTGGTCCACTTTTCATTGTGGTGAAAATCTGTTGCTTCTTTGTTTTATTTCACTACATTTTCAATTAAACACTACTGATAGAAAAAAAATATATTGTTGCTTCCTGGTAACGATTTTCACAGCTGCAAGCTCAGGTGGTCTTTTTGCAGCTAGACCATTGGACAGAAATCAACAGATAGCACAGGAAGTACCAGGAAACAACATACAATGTTATTTCTATTTGTATTTGAAACATCCCATATCTCAAAATAAGGATAAAAAGCAAAGAACCAAAAGATATTAAATACAAAATGGATTTTAAAGCCTTGGTTAGCAGTTGGAACTTGATATTTTAGACGTCTGCTGGTACAGTTTCAAGATTGGGTTTACTGTATGTATTTAAAACTGTAATGAGATAAACTGGCTGTCCACCTTTCTTTCATTAAATAACAAAAATAAAATAAACAATATACTCTAGGTTCCATGAAACCTTGGGTATGGATTAAAAAGATGGGCTCTAAATGTACAACTGTTGCTGCTCATGCAGAATCTGGAATGAGGAACATAGACAAGACTGTATTGGTAGGGACTACTTTTCTCTTTTTCTGTTTGAGGTACGTATTCAGAGAGGGTCTATTGATTGAGATGCACAGTGATTCCAGTGATAGGAAAGGTCAGGGTGTCTCCAGTGACCTGCTGATTGTGTGCTTCATGTGTAACAGTCTCCCCAGGGACTCATCGCCCGACTCTGCTCAGCAGTCAGTGTCAACCACATTGCTGGCTCTCTGCTCAATAACCTTTAGAAAAAGACAAGTGTTTCAGATGAAATGGGTATGTATAGGTTTAAATAATGGCTTCTTCCATTTCATCCTGGACTGTGTTCGCAAGAAACAATAACACAGAATATCTTCTGTTTTTAACTGAACAAACTAAAACCACTTCCGTCTACTTATGAGCCCCTAAATAAATATCTGAAATATTTATTTATTTACTTATATACCAGTCATTTTTTTTCTATGAAGGATTCTACACATAGTACAGCGTTCTGTAGCCTTTATGAATGTCTTACGAATGGTACATTGTATCCAATTCAAATTAAAATAAAATTCTTTCAACATCGTTTTTACATGTACTAAAAATAAAACAAATAACAAATAATTATATTATTTTCCATACAATGGTGATCTGGAAAGAATTGGTTGCTGTTTGTATGTTGTGTTTTTTTTGTTTTCTGTGAATTCTTGAGTTTCCAGCAAATCTGCAGTTTTGGTCTGTGACAAGGACAGCTGTTGTGGTGACATCAGACCTGGAAGAAGACACAGTACTGAGGGTGAAATGCGCTTATCTGGGTTTATTGTAAAATGAAAAATAAAAAGGTTGAACAAACCAAAAACACTCCACAAAACAAACAGCGCAGTGGCCAAAACAAATAGACAGACGAAACCAAACCAAACAAGTACTGTGCTGGAGCTTCCAACACGAATAGCGATTGTTATTCTTTTATATTTTAATTCTTTCTCCTCTATCTCTCTCCCGTTCTCCACTCTCGAACACACAATGAGTGAAACGTGCACCTATATATACAGTTGTGCTGGGATTCAATTTCTAATTCATTATTCACTTGAATCCCAGCACGTGAACTAATTTGTGCTCACATACTAATACACATTTTATCTGCACGGGAAGTGTTTGTGCAATCCCCGTGCCTAAATACAACTATATCATTTAAATCACTTGTGTTACATAGCCCCATTATATCCCATGCACCAATTAACATTAACACACCACACGCAACATAAAACACAAAATACACACAGGGGCGGTGGCACCCCGTCACAAGAATGAATTGTATAATTAAATCGATACAAATAGTAAGGAAAGCCATAAAAATGTTTTAAATACTGTTAATGAAAGATGAGTTTCTTAAACTAATGGTTTTCTATGTAATGACTAGAAATACTATCAACAGAAATACCAGTATAAGAAAAACTGTGCCTTTAGGGGCTTACAACATTTTTGCTTCTGAGGCCCACCCCCAGCTATCAAAATATTGTCTGAATATACCCGAGAATGAGTTACATAACCTGGGAATGCGTTCATTTCTGCGCATGCTTATGACATGCTGAAGCTAATAGGTTTCAGCGTGTCATAAGCATGCAGGGAAAATAACACATTCTCTGGTTTATTTTTGGAAGACCCCTTGAAACCTCCTCAAGGCCCCTTAGGGGGCTGCAGACCCCCAGTTGATAACCCCCTCTGTAGGAGAAACTCACAGGGAGATTCTAGTGACCTTTTCAATGCTAATGTAATGCAATAGGCAGCCCGGCTCCTGTGACACAACACATTTTGCTTCAGTCTTCGATTTTACATTTCTGTTTTATAAAGCACGGGAGTTTATAAAATGGGAATTTTCCCTACAAGTGAACAAATGAAATGTTTACTATGGAAGTTGTTTCACCTTTCATGGAACTACCATAGGAGGTATAGTTCAAGAAATGAAATTGTCTATTGCCACATTCTTATTTGTTCCATGTGTTCTGAATGCTATGTAGGCCCACTTGTGCAATGTCACTCTTTAAGATAATTTCTCCTGCTTTGTCTCAACAATATCATCTTTGAATATGTATCTCATAACGCTGAACACACTAAACACTGAAGTTGTTTAAAGATGGAACTCACATTAAAAATGGATGAAAAGTAGGGATGCATCAAATCCAAGTTTTTGCTATTCAGCCGAATTCCGAATCCATCTCAAAAGATTCGGCCGAATACCAAACCGAATAGCGAATCTACAAAAACCGTCGAGTAAACTGCTGAATGAAAACCAGACTGGCAGCTACTAACAAGCGATGCGCACAGTCTACTGTTTTGAGGCTTTTAGTTCATTAGTATTTTTATTACCGAATGGAAATATATCCCTGAATAAGATTTCAGTTTGAAACTTACATAATTTACCGCTAGTCCCCTCCCCCTCAAAATACAGAACTGTTTACTTTACCTTTACAAGAAAGGAGAGCTGCATCTTTGCCATAACCCACTATTTTCTTTAATGACGTTTCAACCTGTCACCTGATCTGAGAGCTATGAGGAAAAAATTACCGTGAGGAGTGACCTGAATCTCCACGTTGATTTAAATGCACCGTGTGTAACACATAGGCTACGAAATAGTTTTAAAATTATTTTAATAAAACACACCAGTTCCCAAATGGTTTAACTTGTATTGGCACATTACAGTAACGTAAAATTGTATTTACTAAAGCATATTGTTCAACAACAAGGTTTTTTTTATTTATTTTTTCTCTCAGTATGATCTCTAAAACACGTCTCAGACAAAGCAACAAAGCACAAAAGTCTACAACAGTTTGCCATTACCTTATATTACAGGTTTACTGCATAACTTTACTCCATGAAAAGTGTGATGTGAATGTGCTATTGCATATGGGGGTACGTTTGCATTCACAGCTGCGTGACATGTTTAGTATGTGCACCAACAGTAATTTAAACGGCAGTCTATACACATCTCTAGAACATCCCTTATAAAAGTTTACCACAGTATTTTTGCAGTTTTACCATGCTTTTGGTGTGCACCTTAAATATATAGTAGACACTTTCACCACACCAACAAAACAAAATGTAATAAAAAGTTTGTGTGGAATACAACATACTTAAATCTTCACAATTTCTTCAAGTCAGTCACAAAACTTAAATTCAACTGACTGAGGTCTAAATACACCAGCATTATTAACTAGGGCTTCTGTTTTTCGGGTTTTATTAATTGTATTTTTCGGTGCTTATTTTTAGCTATTTTCGAGTTTTATGTAAATCGTTTTTTCGGGGCTTTCGTTTTTGATATACTGCATGACATTAGTGTTTTCGGTTACTTTCCAAAATGCTTGAGAGTTCTGTCAATATGTATAGTAGTAACTCGACAGTACTTGCACACTTAAGTTGTACCTTCTTTCCATGCTGTCTTCCACAATGAAATCCCTATGGTCATGGGCACGTTCTTCTGGGGTTTTTGTGTGTAGGCATTGTCACCGCAGCCGAGTGACTGGGTTTGGCTTGCCAAAAAGAATGATGAAAACACTGAATTAAATTGAAAAAAAAACGATTTATTTATAGGAAACAAAAGAAAAACTAGAGAAAGAAATATGCCACGAGTCTCTCCAACATCCACCTTCAAGGTTAGAGCTCCACCCTGAGCATTCCAAGGCCCTTATATATAGAATAAATTTACCATAAGGCAATTCTCATTTAAAGTTACAGCTCTCTTTTTTTAAAAATAAAAATAAATACAGATGCAAAAATGCTTCATTAGCATCATCAAAAAATATTTTGGCCAGATTCACACACATGAGGTTAACCATACACATATATAAGACAACAACATAAAGAAAAGTGCACTTTTAAATATTAGCTGTGACCTTTAACCTCTAAAGTCAGCAACCATTTTGTTTCTGCTGATGTGGCATTATCAGCCATCTTTATATGCTGAGGTAACACTGGCGGCCATCTTTTATACACTGCTGACCAGCTACTACCAGCAACAAGGATTTTTATACACAGGTATGAATACAAAGTTTGGTTTTTTAATAATATTTTCTCTTTGCTTATGTTGTTCTCCAAGAATGGGGGTACACTGCAGTGATTTGGGGGAAATGGGGGAAACGGTATTGTAACAAACCCAATCCTTAAGCAACGTCCAATAACTAGTAACGGAAAATACAAATAAACTACCCTGAACAATATAAACTCTCCAAAGCAGTAGGATTGTGCGACAGAACCAAGAAAATTTGCTGGGTAAGGCAGGATTGTTTACAACACATAGAAAATAGGAAGAAAATTAAAACAGAAGACAACACCAGAATTCAAATAGCAGATGTTATTGAATATGCATGGAATATTATACTTGTATACAGATGTATCAAACATTTGGTGTTACATGGGTTTTAATCAGACAGCATTTGGACCAGTCAAAATGTTTACCAGAAAACACATTAATACCAGTCATATAGGACAGATCAAGCTTTCAGTAATGTACAGCCTAACATGCCCATGTTGATTAAAGTGTTTACCAAATGAGTCCATCAGGCAGTCCTTATAGAAAAAAATGTCCATGAAACAACAACAACCAATACTTTAAAAGTCCCAAGCTGTTATATCAAGTCCGTATTGAGAATGCCAACCAGGTAAGGAGACAAAAAGTGATGATTTGGATAATAAATGAATTAGTCACCGTTGTTGCTCTTAGGATAAAAATAAACAATTTGAATAATGTGGATAGCTTCAGTTTGGCAGGAGATTAGATAACTGGTTACTTTCAAACTGGAAAATGGCAGATTAGAAAAAATACACTGTTTCTAACAACCAAAAGATTATTGCTTCCCGGTCTCTCCTTTACAGACCAGCAAACTTCCTCTTCAAAAAACCCTGCTCCTTCCTCCAAAACTCTGCATCCACAAAACCACACCCGAAAAAGAATCACCCCAGAAAAAGGTACCACCCCCTTCCCAGGAAGTAATAGCCATATTTAAAGAGCTCCCAATTAAGATACTTAAAGACATAATGATAAATCAAGCTCAATAAGCCCTTTGCCAAGGCCATTAGCAAAACACCTGAATCCAATTAGAATTTCCATGTGGAAATTAAGGAAAAGATCATTCAGTTAAGACAACAAGGGAGAGACGAGTGCAGAGATAAACCCCTTACCAAAAACTGACAATAAATTGATATAGCTTCACCTAATTTTACCTTATGAATCTGAAAGGCCCACTTTAGAAACAAGGACAAAATTACTTATTTAGCAATTGAATAGAGAATTAGCTTAAACTGGCCAGGTATTCTGATACTCAATTAAGAGCAGCAGGCAGCAAATTACTTGCTGCATTCATGTAGCTAATGCTACAGTATGTCAGAATTCATTACTCATGCATATCACAAGCACACACACATTCATACATGAAGGGAAGTAGGAAAGGTTCTTGGAGTCAACAAACATACCTTGTACAAAAATAAATTAAAAAGCCACCCTGTCACATACCCTTCCCCTTAAGAGGGAACCATAGTTTCCGACATTTCTTTTTCCTGACCCACCTCAAATCCATACCTTGAGAGGTGGTCTGCATTCTGATGCTTACTTCCCGCTCTGTGGTTCACCTGGAAGTGATATGGTTGTATTGTTAGATACCACCTAGCTATGCAGGTATTTTTGTCTTTCATCCTATTGATCCAAGTGAGTGGATGGTGATCAGTAACCAATGTGAATGTGCTGCCTAAGAGGTAGTACCTTAAAGTCTCCAAGGCCCATTTGATGGCCAGGCACTCCTTCTCAATTGTACTGTATCGCGTTTCTCAGGGGAACAGTTTACGACTTATGTAAAGGATTGGATGTTCCTCCCCTCCAGTTCCTTGACATAGTACTGCTCCTAAACCCACCTCCGATGCATCTGTTTGCACAATGAAGGGTTTGGTAAAATCAGGGCTAGTTAACACGGGTTCAGAACATAGTGCCTTTTTCAGTGTCTCAAACCCTACTTGACATTCATCTGTCCAATTTACCTGGTTCTTTTTGGACTTCTTGATTAACTCAGTCAAAGGTGCTGCAATTTGTGAAAACTTTGGGATAAATCTACAGTAGTAGCCAGCTAACCCAAGGAAAGATCTGACTTCTTTCTTTGTGGTAGGTATGGCTGCCTCTGCTACTGCTTCCACCTTTGACACCTCTAGCTTCACCTGTCCATTCCCCACTATGTATCCCAAATACTTTGTCTCAGAGCTGCTCAATACACACTTTTGAGGATTGATGGTCAAACCTGCTTTAGCTATTTCCATCACCACTAGTTATATATGTTTCAGCTGACTCTCCCAGTCTGGACTATAAATAATTACATCATCAAGGTATGCAGCAGCGTAGCCGAGATGACCTTGCAGTAGCCGGTCCATCAGACGTTGAAACGTTGCTGGTGCCCCATGTAAACCAAAAGGCATTGTGCTGAACTGATAGAGGCCATGGGAAGTAGAAAAAGCAGTCTTACTTCTAGAACCCTCCTCTAAGGGAATCTGCCAATAACCTTTGGTTAAATCTAAAGTGGTTATAAACTTAGCACCACCTAACAGATCTAGCAGCTCATCTACTCTTGGCATCGGGTACGTATCAAATTTGGATATTGCATTCAATTTTCAAAGTCGATGCAAAACCTAATTTGCCCATCCTTCTTGGGTACAATGACTACTGGTGAGCACCACGGACTGGTTGATGGCTCAATTACCCCTAAAGCTAGCATTTGCTCTATTTCCTCTGCCACTTCAGCTTTTAGTTTCTCTGGAACTCGATACGGTCTTTGTCTGATAGGGACATGCTGTTCAGTATCAATCACATGCTGAATTACATCAGTCTTGCCCAGCAGACCTATGAAAACATTCTCAAACGTTTCCAACAATTTATCCAGATCAGCATGCTGATCTATTGACAAATTACAACCCCTCAGGATATCACACTTGGTTTCAGGATCTTTTAGTCTAGAATAGGCCTCTTCTGCCATATCCTTACCTAGCTCAGGCAGGATAGTGAGAGAAAGATTACTTTGCTCCCTATCAAACCAAGGTTTTAATAGGTTAATGTGAAAAATCTTTTTCTTTCGTTCAGATAGAGCAATTTCATAATCTACAGGACCTATTTGTCTGAGCACAGTAAAGGGGCCCTTCCACCTTGCCATTAACTTATTCTCTGTGGTAGGCAACAACAACAAAACTTTACTCCCCACCTTAAGCTGTCTTTCTTTGGCATGTTTGTTATACCAGTTACCCTGCTTGATTTGGGCTTCTATTATGTTCTCTTTTGCCAATTTTCCAAAGTTAGCAAGCTTTTCCCTCATATTTACGATGTAATCAGTTATGTTGGTGGAATCAGCAGTTTGCCCCTCCCATCTCTCTTTAATGAGGTCTAATAGGCCTCGAGGCTATCGTCCATATAACATCTCAAAGGGTGAGAACCCTGTTGAGGCCTGGGGAACCTCTCGATATGCAAAAAGAAGATATGGCAGCATCCTGTCCCACTCTTTAGGCTCTGACTGTATATATACATGCGTTTTAGGTCTGATTAATTCTTTCAACCAACCCATCTGTTTGAGGATGATAGGGGCTGGTTCTCATTGCAGTGATACCTAGGAGGTGATATAACTCCTTTAACAAAGAAGATGTAAAATTAGTGCCCTGATCAGTCAGTATTTCTTTGGGTATTTCTACACAACTGAACAATTTGACTAACTTGTCTGCAATTCTTTTAGCTGTAGCACTTCTTAGAGGTACTGCTTCTGGATACCTGGTCATGTAATAGCTTATTACCAAAATATACTTATTACCCTTGGAGCTGCATATTAATGGACCCACAATATCCATAGCAATCCTCTCAAAAGGAGTGTCTACAACTGGAATGGAGATCAATTTGTGTCTGTTTCTGAGCAGATCAGGCACAACCAATTGACATTCTGGACAGGACTGACAAAACTCTGTCACATCCTGATGGACGTTTGGCCAAAAGAATCTTTGTAAAATTTTTGCCAATGTTTTGTCTCTCCCCATGTGACCAGCTAGGGGAATTTGGTGGGCAACCTTCAAAATGTCCTTTCTAAAAGGCTTTGGGACCAAAAGCTGTTTTACCCTTTTCCCAGTTTTGGGATGTTCACAATTTCTATACAATATCTCATGTTGTACCGTGTAAAAAGGGAATTTAACATTTTCAACATCACCATCACACAGACCCTTGTACAGACTTGTTAGTGTAGTGTCCTCTCTTTGATGCTTAACAATGTCTACCTTTCTCATTTCATGTCTTAATGGTAATCCTGCGGATCTCAACCTTTTAGCCCTTTTCTTTTCTCCCTTTGTGAGATGTTGTTTCCCACCTCCCTCAAAGATATCTGGAGAAAAGGGAAAAAGTTCATCCTCTTCCAGGTCTGAGTCTTTACATGCATGAGACTGACTGTGTGTGACAACTGAAACAGAAGGTCTCGCCTGAGGATTATTCAGCAAGCCAGTAAAGATGGGAATGTCTTGACCCAGTATTACTGGGTAGGGTAAGTTTTTAACCAACCCCACGTTCATCTGTAACTCCTGCTCATTAATCTTCATCTTTACATTTGTCACAGGATATTCCCTAGTATCCCCATGGACTCAAATGATAGGGGTGACTCCAACTGGTGACTTCCAGAGACTACTAAGCCTTCTATCGATTTTCTGTCTACTGTCACAGTTTTAAACATAAAGTTCCCTGCCAATAAGGACAGGTCATCTGGTTTCCCTTTAACCCTTTGCGGTCCATTGTCGGACTGGGTCCGACATTGCAATTATTCCTATCGGGTCCATTGTCGGACCCTGTCCGACATCATCAAAAAAATGCAAAAAACGGGTTTCTAGTCGTTTTTTCTCCGGAAAAAGCAGAGAAAACCATTCAATGGCTGAGTGGGAGCGACAGGAGCCAAGACAAGCCGATAAAAAAAAAAAAGGCGTATCTCATGAATAGTCATACTTGCCCCTGGCATCAGATAGGGGTTGTCATAAGGAAACAAGCTGGGTGTTACTGTATCAGCGCACAGAGACTATCATGGACATTTGCAGAGCTTTTTCGAGATGTTATAGTAATAAAATAATGACTTGGATTGCATTATTGAGGAGTTTGGTGATAAAACGAGTCATCAGGAGATGATTGATCGGTATGTACGACTATTATTATTATTATTATTTATTTCTTAGCATATGTGAAAGCGATAGCAAACGAAAGGGTGGGGCGGGGCTGTTGATGCCTAGTGAGTGCTTTGTTGATATGCAGGGCCATTTAAACCCGTTTGACTGTGGAAAAAAAATACTTTTAAATAGCTGCCTAAAATTAACTGCATGCGGTGAAAATAAATTGGACCTGACGAGCCTGACGCACAATTAATAAATGGACTGCAAAGGGTTAAAAGAAGTCTGGTTCTTTGGGCAAAAACGGTACAAGTGTCCAGATTTACCACAATTATAACACAGTCTCTCATGTGTCCCCTCTTCCTGTACCCTCTGACCAACTACTTTTCTTTCCAAAAAAACAGTATTTTGGATGGGTCTTATCATAGGTTGCCGTCGATCCAATTCCTTCTGAGCCAAAGTGTAGTCCTCTGCTAGAGAGATGGCTTTCTCCAAGGTCTCGAGACGGTGCTCTTTAACCCAGGTCTGTAAGTCATCGGGAAGGATTGTCAAAAACTGCTCCAAGACGAGGATCTCCGTCATCTGCACTGTAGTCATTTATTGAAGAGCTCCTTCAGACGATTGCAAACCTCTCGAGGACCCTCTGCATCTCTGTAGCGGAATTTGCGGAAGCTCTGCCAATACGTTTGGCATAGTCTTTGGCATCTTGAATGTCCATTCCACTGTAGGCTTTCTGGGCCTTCCCTGTTAAGTTTGGTGCAAGCTGCAACACCCACTGTTCCTGTGGCCACTGACATGACTGTGCCACTCTCTCAAAAGTAGTCAAATATGCCTCAATGTCATCATCTGACATCAGCCTAACCAGCTTGGCGAGGTTCTGCTTCTTTCAGAACCTTCATCATGTCTGTCCAATCACGGCGCTGCTGTTCTTCTCTCTCAACCTGCTCCTCACACAGTTTCAGCTCTCGGAACTGCTGTTCTTCACGGAACCTCTGGAATTCCTCCACCCGCCGTTTCTCATCCTCCTGTTGTCTTTTTTCAGTCTCCACCTGCTGAACAGTCAGCCATTATAACAGTGACCCTATATCTTCCGGTGGGCCACCAGACAGTTCAGCTGCTGGTTCAGATACTGTGGTTGCTGGTAAATGAGTCTTTTGGGATCTGGTCTAGACTTGCAAGGTAGGAGTTGTTTTGGGTCTGGCACCTGTTGTAGCTCCCCGTGCTCCCTCCTCCATCTTATCCTCATCTGCCATCTGTTTAAGATGCTGTACCACTTTACTCCAGCGGTCTTCTTTCTTTTGGGGTGTTTGAAGTCAGGTTGATATTTTTTCCACTGTCTTTCTCGTTTGTGGACTTAGTCTCCATTCTCTCGTCTTATGCATTCTGGTAAACCATGGTGTTCATGTTTGCAATACCCAAGCCGCAAAATCCCACACTGCCACCATATGTCACCGCGGCCAAGTGACTGTGTTTAGCTTGCCAAAAAGGATGATAAAAACACCAGAATTAAATTGCAAAAAAACGATTTATTTATAGGAAACAAAAGAAAAACTAGAGAAAGAAATGCCACGAGTCTCTCCAGCATCCACCTTCAAGGTTAGAGCTCCACCCTGAGCATTCCAAGGCCCTTATATTTAGAATAAATTTCCCATAAGGCAACTCTCATTTAAAGATACAGCTCTCATTTTTTAAAAATAAAAATAAATACAGATGCAAAAATGCTTCACTAGCGTCATTGTAGCAGGGCGTTTTGTTTTATTTATGTATTTGTGATGCCGAAGCGCCGCAGGGTTTGTTTGTTTGTTTATTTTAAAACGTGTTCTGGCAGAGGCGTCCTCTGCCAGGAATAATTAATAAACGCGTGCACAAGGTGGCCTTCTCCCGAATTAATTAAGTGATTAATTTTGTTGCTAATCGGGAGATGGCCACGATATAAAAAGCCTGCAGCTCTCCAGCTCGGTGTGGGTGTACAAGAGGAGCGTAGAGAGAGTGGAGAAAGAGAGAAAAACTAAACTTAAAAATACAGGAACAGTGACAGCGACTGCCCAGCCTGACCTGTATATTTTGTGTTCGTGATTTGTTTTATTTACTGTTTTGTTTTGCTCTACAAGCACAGTATTTTTCTGTTTAAACTTTTTATTTTTTTTGTATTATTTAAATAAATGGCGCCGCCGCGTCATTTTGTTTGATCTGCAGTATTGGTGTCAGTTTCCTTCCTGCTTCTGCCGTGACGTCACCGCCGAGCCACCCTGTCACACGTGGTGTCCAGCGTGGGATCACCAGTGCCTCCTAGACTAGGGCAGAAGTAGAGCACTGCAGCTTTTTTGCTTTTTCGGTTTTTTTTCGCTTATTACTTGTGGAGTGAGGAGGAAGAAGGGGAGGAAAGAGAATGGGAGGAAAGAGGATGGGAAGGAGGAAGAACTGCAGAAAGCTGCAAGAACAACAGCAGCAGCAGCTGAACAAGAGGTGGTGGTCCCGGGTGCCAACTCGATTTGGACCCCTGGACTGGGCAGCCGAACAGGAGCAGTGAAGGATGGAAGGGGCTCCCATGTGCAGCGCCTGTGGCGAGTTTGGGCACGTCCGGGAGGACTGCCCTTACGGGGACCCCAGTATGAAGAGGCGTGGAACCAGGGTCTGGTGGGGGACGCTGCAGAGTGGTTCTGGGCAGTGGACCAGACCCGGCCACGTCCTGCACCTGAGAGGGAGGAGCCTGAACGTCCTGCGCCTGAGAGGGGGGAGTCGGTGCATCCACAGCCAAGAGGGGGAAGGACAAACGTCCACAGCCCAGGTATCCACCAGCAGAGGGAGAGTTCCTACTGGTTCCACCTCCACCACCATGGGAGGATTGTGTGTCGCTTCCACCTCCGCCAGCAGCGGGAGAGTACCTGCTGGTCCCACCTCCGCCAGCAGAGGGTGAGTTCCTGCTGGTTCCGCCTCCACCGTCGTGGGAGGATGGCTTGCCGCTCCCGCCTCCACCGGCAGAGGGAGAGTACCTGCTGGTTCCACCACAGTGGGATGACTGCGTGTCGCTCCCACCTCCGCTAGCAGAGGAGAGTCCCTTCTGGTTCCGCCTCCGCCTCCTTCGCCGCCACCAGCAGAGGTAGCATGCCGGCTGGTTCTGCCTCCATCGCCGCCACCAGCAGAGGGAGCATGCCTGCTGGTTCGCCTCCATCGCCGCCACCAGCAGAGGGAGCATGCCTGCTGGTTTCCCCGCTGCAGCCAGAAGGGGAGGAGTCCCTGCCGCCTTTGCAGCCAGAAGGGGAGGAGTCCCTGCCGCCTTTGCAGCCAGAAGGGGAGGAGCCCCTACCGCCTTCGCAGCCAGAAGGGGAGGAGCCCCTGCTGCCTTTGCAGCCAGAAGGGGAGGAGCCCCTGCTGCCTTTGCAGCCAGAAGGGGAGGAGCCCCTGCCGCCTTAGCAGCCAGAAGGGGAGGAGCCCCTGCTGCCTTCGCAGCCAGAAGGAGAGGAGCCCCTGCCGCCTTCGCAGCCAGAAGGGGAGGAGCCCCTGCCGCCTTCGCCAAGAGCAGAGCAGCAGGAGCTGTCTCTGCCTCCACCACCACCACCTGAGGGAGAGCAGCAGGAGCTGCCTCTCCCTTCATGACAGGACGCAGCTGCCCTTGCATAGGCTGCTGAGCAGTGCAAGGGGGAAAACCGCCGGGTCACCGCGGCTGAGTAGAGGTCCAATCCCAGCACCACCGCTGGTCCTGGCTCCCCTCCTGCAATTGCCTCCCGAGGGACCGCTGCCGCCGTCGCCTCCTGAGGGACCACTGCCGCCCTGCCATGTATTGCCCGGGTGCTGCCAGTTCGCCATCGCCCGGGGATGCCAGTTCGCCATCGCCCGGGGATGCCAGCCACGCACCGTCCAAGGATGCCAGCCTCTCACCGCCCAAGGATGCCAGCCTCGCACCGCCCAAGGATGCCTGCCTTGTACCGCCCAAGGATGCCTGCCTCGCACCGCTCAGGGATGCGACACCCGCTCTGCCTGGGGCTGCCTGTTGCTCCGCATTGCCTGGGGCTGCCTGTTGCTCCACATCGCCTGGGGCTGCCTGTTGCTCTGCATCACCTGGGGCTGCCTGTTGCTCCGCATCGCCTGGGGCTGCCTGTTGCTCTGCACCAGTTACAGGGTACAAGGGAGAAGTGGAGCTCCCGCTGCCGCCTCCATAGCCAGGGGCTCCCCTCCCGAGTTCGCCTCACTAGGGTCCGCCGCTGCTGCCGTCGCCTCCCGAGGGTCCGCTGCTGCTGCCGTCGCCTCCCGAGGGTCCGCCGCTGCTGCCGTCGCCTGGGGTCGTCACCGGCTCTGCTTCTCCTGGGGTCGCCGAGGGTCCTGCTTCGCCTGGGGTCACCGAGGGTCCTGCTTCGCCTGGGGTCGCCGAGGGTCCTGCTTCGTCTGGAGTTGTCGTTGGCTCTTCTTCGCCTGGGGTCGCTACACTGTGGCCAGAGCCCCATGAAGGGAAGGGTCCATGAAGAAAGGGGGGGAGGTCAGGAGACCAGCTCCCCCAGCTGCATTTTCGTGGCAGGAAACACTGTGGCCAGAGCCCCACAGAGGGGAGCTGCCGGCCATGAAGAAGGGGGGGGGGATGTCAGGAGAACAGCTCCCCCCGCAGCAGTTTTGCTGCCGGAAATTGGGTGGCCGTAGCCCCATGGAGGGGAACTGCCGCCACGAAGAAGGTGGGGAGGTCAGGAGACCAGCTCCCCAGCCGCACTTTCACGGCAGGAGATAGTGTGGCTGAAGCCCCGGAAGAGGGAATTGTTAGCCACGAAGAAGTGGGGGGGTGGAGGACATTCCAACATGGCCGCCCCCAGAAACACCTCGCTTCCCCCTCTTCCGGGACTTGGAGACTGAGGGGGGAGGTGGCCATTGGGGCTATGTGTGCATTGCACGGGGAGGATATGTAGCAGGGCGGTAGAGAGCCCTGTACATATTATTTATTTATTTTTAGATCAGGGTCTCCCCCTCCGCCCCTGTGCAGAGTATTTTGTATTTGTTTTGTTTTATTTAAGTATTTGTGATGCCGAAGCGCCACGGGGTTTGTTTGTTTATTTTAAAACATGTTCTGGCGAGATTGGAGAGAAAAACAAAACTTAAAAATACAGGAACAGTGACAGTGACTACTGCCCAGCCTGACCTGTATATTTTGTGTTCGTGATTTGTTTTATTTACTGTTTTAATTTGCTCTGTGAGCACAGTCTTTTTCTGTTTAAACTTTTTATTTTATTTTTGTATTATTTAAATAAACGGCACTGCCACATCATTTTGTTTGATCTGCAGTATTGGTGTCAGTTTCCTTCCTGCTTCTGCCGTGACGTCACCGCCGAGCCACCCTGTCACAGTCATCAAAAAATATTTTGGCCAGATTCACACACATGAGGTTAACCATACACATATAGAAGACAACAACATAAAGAAAAGTGCACTTTTAAATATTAGCTATGACCTTTAACCTCTAAAGTCAGCAACCATTTTGTTTCTGCTGATGTGGCACTATCAGCCATCTTTATATGCTGAGGTAACACTGGCGGCCATCTTTTATACACTGCTGACCAGCTACTACCAGCAACAAGGATTTTTGCACACAGGTATGAATAATACGAGCTTTGGTTTTTTAATTATATTTTCTCTTTGCTTATGTTGTTCTCCAAGAATGGGGATACACTGCAGTGATTTGGGGGAAATGGGATGTCAGAATTCATTACTCATGCATATCACAAGCACACACATTCATACATGAAGGGAAGTAGGAAAGGTTCTTGGAGTCAACAAAAATAAATTAAAAAGCCACCCTGTCACAGGCATTTTTGTACATTTCGCCACAATTCTGTTTTAAATCCTCCGTATCTTAACTGTAATACAGCTTGAAATCCTGCTACCAAGCCTCCATCCTGATTGTAATCTCGTTTTAAATCTTGCAAGCGGAGTCTCCAATAGAAGTGTAGGAATGTGCTGTCATTCAGTAGTTCAGGCGGGTTTAAAGTATTGAGAACAAATCAATGATAGATGCAAGTCAGGACCAATTTAATTTTTTTTGTATCGGGGGTGTTTTATCAGGTTTTATCGGTTAAAACTGAAATCAGAAGCCTTAATTATAACTCTACATATTATTATGGTGATGCCACTGCTTGTCACACTTTATAGAATTAGTCATCAGAATTTGGGTTGTAAACTGATCAGCCACACCAGACCTTCTTATATAATTGAAATCTATTGTGGCATCAACCTGGAATCAGAAAATCATTCAAATAATTTCCAACAGCTGCCCCTGATGTAATAGGGTTATAAGCTAATGCAGTGCTGTGTTTATCAGCAGGGGTTCTGCTAACATCCACACAGAGATTAGATATGCAGGGCTCCCTGTGAATGACAGCTGTGCCATCGCAATGACCTGATTCACCGCACAGTGCCAAAGTTCATCCCACACAGCTCATTGTTATTGAGATTGTTTTTGGTGGTATGTTATGTATTGTTTTTCAGTAAGCATAGCAGAGTGTAATATAATGAAAGCATGGCATATTGAAAGCATTGTAAAGCACAGGCAAGCACTGTAAAGGCCAGAGAGGTATGGTAAAGTACATAGAAAAACGTGGCAAACCATTGTAAACTATGATAAATGCATAGTATAACCATGGGAAACACATTTACTGTGTTGACTATGACTTCAGGAGCTGCTCTTCGGTTGTAGTTGCCTGCCACAGATACATGGAACATAGGCTTGACTAGCCAAATAGACTCCAGTGCCACCTAGTGAAAAGCAGTGTATTGCAAGCAAAACTAAACTTGTTTTCAAAGTGGTTGATCACTAGATGGCGTTGGCTCTTACTTCTATACACTTTGGCTGATCAAGCCTGTGTTATACATGTGTGTCTATGTGTGTATATATAAATAAATATATAAGGCAACTAGAACTAAAGAACCGCTCCTGAACTCAAGTAATTGCAGTTAGAGCCACTCAGAATAACTGCAAACATCATAAAAAGGGGACAGAATAAATAAGAAACTACTTACCGTTTAAAATGAATGAACAAATCAATGCCATATTAAATTTCATTTCAACACCTTACAGCCAAGTAGGGTTAATGCCCATTTATAACTGTGGCAAAGTGGTTGCAGTGTACAGATGCAACATCAGGAGGAGAGGAGCAGGAGCTGCCTCTGCCTCCACCATCACCACTCTGCCAACCCTACCACAGGTTATGATCAGGAAATAAGGAAGTTGGTAGCCTGTGACAGGTGCTATGCTTTATCTTTAAAATGCAGAAATTGTATAATGTCCATAATTGTCCCTCATTATTAGGGAATACTAGGTAATGTGGTAATAGTTTATTATTAAGATCAATTTATGTGCATATACAGACATCTTGAGGTACAGGACTGAATTGCAGATTGCGCATTTTTACTCTTTTCCAACAATATTTAATATGCAGACAAAGTTTTTCTCTTTATTTTGTTTAATTTCATCCTTAGAATATATCTTTTTTTACACAGCCCTAACACAATTCCTGTGAACGACTGTTTGTTAAGGATGAATAGCTCAAGACTATAGAAGTCCCAAACATCAGGTGAAAGGAGAGTTACCTTTAAATATTATTCTGCCAGTGCCTAGATTTAATCACAAATGACTACACCATCCTGCACAATACCCTGTAGAGGTTGGTAGCTCGCCAACATGCACTCTCAAGTTCCTGGGTGTAACGAGGCAATTGGTTTAGTCGTGGGATAGGAGGACGACCACTGACCTTCAGTTCTCCTAAGCTGTTGTGGGGAATTGCTGCGGTGAGGGAACGTAATTGGACATTATAAATTTGGGAGAAAACTCAATTATCGGACACCCTACATTTTAAAATAAATTTAAAACATATCTCAGTACTGGTAATGGTAATGGTCTTGCCTTCTTTCTTATGTTTATTGCACAGCTCCGATTACTCCCCACGTTTAACAAGAAATCAGATTCTTGGTTTGTCTTGGTAATGGATGGCATCCACTCTCCAGTGTTCAGGGTAATGCATTTTGATTCCACACTGCCAGGAGCAAGCATAAACAATGCAGGAGCGGAGAGACTGACTCATAATATTGTGATAGGGCTTTTCATTGTTAACACTTCACTGGGTTGACTTACTTGTTTATCCTGAGGATTGTATGTGGAAGAGACTGTATCTGAGGACTTTGTATTGCATTTAAAGCTTTGTCCTCATTATACACTGGAGCAAATGGAAAGCAGTGTGTGGGTGTGAGCCAGTGTGTGTTTCATTTGTAAACGGAGCAGTGTCCATCGCTAAGGAACAGAATCTAAAATCAATGATACTCAACTCTGGCCCTTGAGATCTACTCCAGTCGTGGTCTTTATTCCAACCAGGTCCTAAATTTGTTAAATTACCTCTTAGCAGCTTCAATTAAGTACGTTAAACCTGCTTAGAGTAAAAACCTGGACTGGATTAGATCTCGAAGGCCAGAGTTGAGCACCACTGATCTAAATAATAGCAAAATATTCAAGATGAACTGTTTAATACAAACGGGAATAAAAACAACAACCACTTCTAATTTGCACATTCCCAACATGTTGTCAAGTTTGTTTCAACAGGCAAACTGAATTACAGAACTACAAAACACCAGCTAATGTCTTCAGAGTAACCGGAACAATTTAGACAGAAAAGAAAAAAGCTCTTTTAAAACACAGGTATTGATTTTGAACAGCGCTTATGCCCAACACAGTAGATGGTGCCCTGCAATGTTTGATTTGTCCATTGAGACAAGGGAAATTCACTTGGCTGGCCTGTTCCGTGTGACAAACTCTCACGCATGTTGGGAAGTCCGACGACAGGAAAGAGGACCAAAGAGGTTAACTGGATCAATTACTCAAAATCCTTGAACAAGATTTGATTGCAACAGGTGCAGATTCATTTTCTCAAAGTGAGTACGCTAATTATCCTAATCACGGGTTGCCCTTTTCGGATAACAAAATAGAGCTTTTGCGTATTGTAAATTTAGCGCCACATCAACCTGTGTTAAATAGGTACCCCCAACAAATGTTTGGAAATAAGTTACGCTTGTTTAATGCAGCATGGTATAAAATACCAGAAGCCACCTCCTGGCTGGAATATTCTGCTAGATCTGTGTCATACACAGGGATTATATTACAAGTCTGCTAGATCTCTGTCATACACAGGATTGATTTCCATTACATGAGAGTAGATGTTAAAACTTCATGCTGATTCGAACTTGGCTCTCGCCAAGATAAGCACCAACTAAGACGTAGCTTCACAGTAAACTAATGTGATCCATATGTGTCTCCATCCATTTGCGCTTCCTTCCATATGATGATGTAGATATCCTTCTGTCTGGTGTTGATGGCTGAAGTGTAATGCTGGCTCCAGGGATCAGCTTATTTTGCCTCCCTAGCGCATCAGCACACACAACGGCTGCGATGCTGGCTCGGGGATCAACCATAGTGCGGTCTCCCCAGCGCATCAGCATGACAACCGTCTGGATTGAGCTAAGTAGGGTACATCTCTGGGGTCTTCAAGTGGGCACCTTCCATCCTCGGTGTTTCGTCGACTAGCCCACGACACCTCAAGAGGGCTCGACGGTGATTCTGGCGTCCCAGCTTCACCCCCTCCGTCCCCCACTCAACTCAGCCCAGCTTACTTACCTGTATATCAGCCTTTTTTCCCTTTCTATTGTGCTTGAGATCCCCAGCCAGAATCTTTCCGTCTCAACCACAGCCAGTTGCTGCTCCTCTCTGCTGCTTCAGATAAGTTCTTCACTGTGCGACGCAACTCTTGGCCATTGAATCCGACATCTCTGAGAAACCGGGTTGTAGAGTGTGCCACAAATCCTCGACATCCCACTTCCACTGGGTAAACCCAGACTCTCCATCCTCGCTGTTCCGCTTCAGTGGCTAGTTGAGCATACCGCAGTTTCTTCCTCTCATACGCCTCATCTACAGCATCCTCCCATGGCACTGTTAACTCCACCAGGTGAACAAGGCGTGCTGATCCAGACCACAAGACAATATCTGGTCGAAGGTTTGTGGTGGCAATCTCAGGTGGAAAAATAAGCCGTTGACCAACATCCGCCAGCATTTTGCAGTCTCTAGCAGCTTCCAGTTGTCCTGGGCGAGGATTGGTTTTAACACCTTTTCTTGGTGGTTGCTCTCCTGGGCGGAGGAATGTTGTCTTTGTGTGTACTGTTTTGATGGAACAGATGGCAACTTATTGGTCATGTTACGCTTGTCTTCCAATGCTAAGGCCAAACATCGCAGCACCTGGTCATGGCGCCAAGTAAACCGTCCTTGGCTAAGAGCCACCTTACATCCTGTCAAAATGTGCCTTAATGTTGCAGGTGATGAACACAAAGGACATGAGGGATCCTCTCCTACCCAGAGGTTTAGGTTCTGTGGTGATGGGAGAACATCATATGTTGACCTTATAAGGAAACTGATCCTGCTCTGTTCCATTGACCATAGGTCTTGCCAGCCAATCTTGCGTTGTTCCACACTCTCCCATCTCATCCATTCTCCCTGCTTGCCCTGGGAAATGGCCTTTATACACCTCATCCTCTCCTCCTGCTTTTGCACCTCGTTGACTACAAGCTTCCTCCGTTAGCTGGGGCTGCCTTGTGCCATGTAGGAGGAGCTGAACTGAGACCAAGACCCCCTCTTCCATGCTGAACTTGCCCCATGATATCACCAATTTGAAGGGCAGCCTTTGCATCCTCCACAGCTTTCTTTGCCACCCACTTTCTTCCAGTTTTCAACACAGGTGCTGCCTCCCTTACGCATTTGTCGCGTGACTCTACTAATGTCATTTCCAGTCGGACCTTGGCGCACTTAAACTCCTCGGTTAGAGCGGAGACAGGTAGCTGCAGTATTCCTTTACTATAAAGTCCCACTCTGCTGAGGCAGCGTGGAACTCCCAACCATTTCCTGATGTGTGAACTGATTAAAGCTTCCAGCTTCTCTACTGTTGTCAAAGAAACCTCGTACACAGTCAGTGGCCACAGCAACCTTGGCAGTAGGCCAAACTGAAAGCACCAGAGTTTTAGTTTGCCTGGTAAAGCGCTGCTGTCTATGCTCTTCAACCCTTCCACAGCTTGTTGTCTAACTTCTCCCACACGAACTGTGTCCTTTAGATCCCGTCGTACCATCTCCCAAGGCTCTTCACTGGCTTCTCAGACACTGTTGGTATTGCCTCACCATTAATGAAGAACGTTTTATCTACTACTTTACCTTTAATTATAGAGATGCTCCTTGATTTAGTGGGCTTGAATTGCATTCGTGCCCATTCAATGTTATTGGTTAATTTGCCCAATAACCCGATTAGTGCAGGCTACTGTTGTAGTCATGGTTGTCATGTCATCCATGTATGCTCGAATTGGTGGTAGTCGTATTCAGAAGCCAAGCGCTCTCCTCCCACTACCCATTTTGATGCCCTAATGATTACTTCCATTGCCATGGTAAAAGCCAGTGGAGAAATGGTGCATCCTGCCATTATTCCAACTTCTAGGCATTGCCATGTAGTGCTGAATTCTGAAGTTGAAAAACTAAATTGCAAATCTCCAAAGTAGGCTTTCACTAGATTTGTTATTGTCATTGGTACACTGAAAAATCAAATGCTGCCCAAAGAAGTTCATGTGGCACTGAACCATATGCATTAGCCAAATCCAGGAATGTCACATGGAGCTCCTTCCTCTCCTTTTTAGCTGATTGAATTTGTTGCCAGATCACATTGATGTGTTCTAAGCATCCTGGGAAACCTGGAATGCCCGCTTTTTGTATTGAAGTGTCAATGAAGCAGTTCTTTAATAGGTAAGTTGACAATCTCTGAGCAATAATGCTGAAGAAAATCTTGCCTTCTACGTTTAATAGGGAAATAGGGCGAAACTGACTGATGCTGCTAGAATCTTTTTCTTTAGGTATAAAGACTCCACCTGCTTTCGGCGCCATGCTCTTGGTACAACCTGTTTTTCCCATGCTACTTTCATCAGTTTCCACAGGATTAGTAGAACTCCTGAAGCACTCTTGTACACTCTGTACGGAACTCCATTAGGCCCTGGAGATGATGAAGCCCTTGCTTTTTCACAGCTTGCTCTACTTCTTTCCACTTAGGTGCACAGTCCTCCATTTGGTATTCTGGTGGATTGATAGGTGGGATGTCTGAAGGAATTGACATAGGCTCCTGCCTTTTTGAATCTGTATGTGTTTCCTCCAAATATCTCTCCAACTCAAACTTAGATGCTTTTAGTGTGCCATTCTTCTCACTGGTGAATAACTTCTTTACAAATTTGAATGGGTCTTTATAAAAGTTAGTTCTCGCACGGTCCTTCTTTTGTAGCGTTTCCGTGAGGCTCAGCTCTGCGTAATGTTGCAAGCTTATCTTTTATGACCCTTTGTAAGAGATTGAGTCCCTCCTTCTGACTTTCTTCTGCTCTTCTCCATTGCTTCCTCAGCTGTCTCCTTTCTCTAACTAAGTGTTCAATCTCCTGCTGCCGTCTAGACTTTCCAGGAATAGTTTGTACTTTTTCCTTCCTTTTTCAACTCCAAACCTCTCGCTTCCATATCGTAGATGATGTCCCCAAATTTATCCAGTTTCTTTTCAACTGTTCCACTTAACCTTTCCAATGCAAAGCAGAGATCTGTGTTTACTGTGTCCCATGCAGTTTTCTCACAAGCTCTTGGCCATTTAACTCCAGGCTTGTGCCCGTTGAGGTTCTTTTCTCTCTTACGCTGGTTTGTCTGCCGGGTTCACAAGGATCATTAGGTTCATCACTAACTGTGTCCATGCAAGTCCTCCTCACATCTATGACAGGGGTGCTGATATCCTGCGAACTGTGGTTTGCTTCCTGTCGCTGGATTTCATTCGACTGACTTGACTGACTTAAGTAAGAAGTACTGATCAATCTTGAGGCCCTTGTCCCTTCTCCCTCAAGCATTTCATTCTCCCTTGATGAATCTTCAAACCCCTGACTGTTGTCGCCTTGCTCCAGCCGCAGACACAAACCTGGAGTTCCATGTCTTTGCTAACTGCAGATCTTGAACTAGTCTTTTGTGAAGTACTCTCCATACTCATATCCGTTTCCGTTCCTAAGTCCTTAACCGTGTTGTCCAACGTTGAGTCATCTTCGCCCCGCTCGCAGAACTCTAGGGGTATTTTTCTGTTTAATTTCTTTGAAGCCTTGGTGGGTGTCTCCAGCATCCTGTAAACACAGAGCTGGATACTGCCGACAAGGGTAGCTAACCCTGCCAGCCCCAATGGGGTCTCTTTCCTCCAGTCAGCTGTCTCTCCAGGCTGTCACGAGGTCTTTCCCTTGTTGCCAGCTGCACTATTCACAGCAGTCACTGGGCGTATCCAGATCTTCATGATTTCCATTACATGAGAGTAGATGTTAAAACTTCATGCTGATTCGAACTTGGCTCTCGCCAAGATAAGCACCAACTAAGGCGTAGCTTCACAGTAAACTAATGTGATCCATATGTGTCTCCATCCATTTGCGCTTCCTTCCATATGATGATGTAGATATCCTTCTGTCTGGTGTTGATGGCTGAAGTGTAATGCTGGCTCCAGGGATCAGCTTATTTTGCCTCCCTAAGCGCATCAGCACACACAGCGGCTGCGATGCTGGCTCGAGGATCAACCATAGTGCGGTCTCCCCAGCGCATCAGCATGACAACCGTCTGGATTGAGCTAAGTAGGGTACATCTCTGGGGTCTTCAAGTGGGCACCTTCCATCCTCGGTGTTTCGTCGACTAGCCCACGACACCTCAAGATTATATTACATGTTTGCTAGATCTGTGTCGTACACAGGGAGTATATTACCGTCTGCTAGATCTGTGTCGTACACAGGGAGTATATTACCGTCTGCTAGATCTGTGTCGTACACAGGGAGTATATTACCGTCTGCTAGATCTGTGTAGGTACACAGGAGTATATTACCGTCTGCTAGCTCTGTGTCATTACACAGGAGTATATTACACGTCTGCTAGATCTGTGTCGTACACAGGGATTATATTACACGTCTGCTAGCTCTGTGTCGTACACAGGGAGTATATTACACGTCTGCTAGATCTGTGTCGTACACAGGGATTATATTACACGTCTGCTAGATCTGTGTCGTACACAGGGATTATATTACACGTCTGCTAGATCTGTGTCATACACAGGGAGTATATTACATGTCTGCTAGATCTGTGTCGTACACAGGGAGTATATTACACGTCTGCTAGATCTGTGTCGTACACAGGGAGTATATTACACGTCTGCTAGCTCTGTGTCGTACACGGAGTATATTACACGTCTGCTAGATCTGTGTCATACACAGGGAGTATATTACACGTCTGCTAGATCTGTGTCATACACTGGGGAAGCTTTGCTTACCATTTTGGGGACACGATGAACATGAAACTTCAGATAATAGGGGGCTTTTCTTGGAGATTGTTGATTATCTTAATCTTCGGGATCCCTTGAAGCAAGAAAGAATGACTTGTGTGTAAAAAAATGCCACCTACTTATCAAATTGTTCTCAAAATGACATGATATCTGCCTTAGCTACTGTTATACAGAATAAGATCAGAAATGAATTACCTTTGCCAGATATTTCAGTGTGATGCTGGATGAAACTCCTGATGTTGCTGGTAGGGAACAAGTAGCGGTTGCTTTTCGGTATGTAAACGATAGTGACTAAGAAATTATTGAAAGGATCGTAAATTTGCAAGATACAGCAAGTACAACAGCTGAACAAAGTTTTCATATTTTAGATAATACGCTGGTTAACATGAATCTGTCTTTTGACAAGCCAAGAGGACAGTGCTACGATGGGGCAAAAAATGTAAGCAGCCATGTATCAGGGTCACAGACTCTTGTTCAGAAGAAGCAACCAAGTGCTGTTTACACACATTGCTATACGCATTGTCTAAATTTGGTTATGGTCAACATTGTGAGCCTAATACGGTGTCAAAGAACTTTTTTGGACTTGTCCAGAACCTGTATACATTCATCCATGCCAGCAGTCACCTCAGCACTATCTTTAAAAAAATACAGAAGGTCACCATGGCCCAGGCAGAAGGGGCTTCAAGTCTGAGTTGTAGTGAATACAGCGGTCGGGACATCTTCAGGCTCTTCACGAAGTGCGTTGGTATTCACACTGCCGAGCTCTGCATGTCAAGAAACCTTACAGAATATTCAGCAGAATGCCACTAAATAAATTGTGTCAGCAGAGGCAAAAGGCCTTATGATTCAGATGGATTTCGAATTCACAATCTGCCTTTTGGATGTGTTAAACAGCGTGAATTATTGTAAATTTTTGCAGAGGGAGGACATGGATTTTGCCCATGCTGTAAGTGCCATAGAGAGGTGTTTAAGTGTTTTGTGTAGCCTGAGAACAGATGAGAAGTTCCAAAAGTACTATTTAAAAGCTGAACATTGTGCAAATGAATTGGATCTGCAAATGATAACATTTAGGAAAAGGCGCCCGGCAAAAACACTGGAACATTTTTATGGAACTTGCACAGAACCTTATGTTTTTGAATCTCGGGAAGATATATAAATATAGATTTTTTTTTCCTGCGCTTGATGCTGCAATAAGTGAGATCGACAGACGATTTAATCAGAAAAGTACAGAAATACGCAAAGCCGTGTCCTATCTTGCTGTAAAAAAACTGAAAACAGTGCATATACCAAAATGGAAAGAAGCACTTGTGAAGCTGAATCAAGAATTTAAATGCAGTGTTCCTGAAATGCAGTACGATTTGTTTGTACGCCCAATTTAAATGCTCGGGAATCGGACAGTGCTATATCTTTGCCAGAACTCATGAAAGTCTGTAAAGAACACAATCTGGGACTATTGTAACCTGATGTATTCAACCTCTTGGCTCTCTTGGCCACACTACCTGTTAAAGTCGCAACTGCAGAAAGGTAACATAACATCTCCCTTTCTGGAGCCCCAGGTAATGTGATTTTTAACTAGCTTTGATTACGTTACCTCAGGTACTGGTACAGCATGTGTCATGGTGGTTTGTTCTGGGGTTTATTTAGTCCTTCCAATACTCATTTACTATGTGGTACCTTTTCAAACAGAGGCCTGGCTGAGAGGGACAGTGTCGACAGTAGTAAAGTGTCTTGCCTTGCCTCTGTTTGTTGGCTATCAATGATAGCATGTTCCCAGCTGTGTCAGATATTGCTGAGCACACAAATTGGTTTAGGTTATCAAATGTTCAAAACAGGGGGGGGAGAGTAAATCAATAAGTACTAATCAAAATAGTTATTCTGTGGATTTTTTTTTTATTTTTTAGAAATTGGGGAACGGTAAACAAATGAAACGAGGTACAGATGAACCTGTTTTATATCACCTCACTTATTATCACAATTTTTCAAAAAACACTTGCCGTGCACCACAGGTTCTTTGAGAAATTACCTTGTGTCAGGGCAGAAAAGACCCGTTAAATGAATTATTTTGGGGTGTTTAATATGATTTATTGTATTTAAATATATATGTTTGGTTTGTGTGTTGGTGGTGATTGGCAGGGATGGGGTTAATTCCTATCCCTGCCAAAAATGTGAGAATGTGGCTACAGCCTTTATTGAATAATTGATAATTAATTAGGCTCCAGCCACATGGGATATAAGGGGAGAGAAATCTTTTGTTTGGTGGGGGGGTGTTTGGAATGTGAGAGAGAGTGGAGGAGAACAGTAAAATAACTTGTTACACGTGCAGGAAGCACAGCACTTGTTTATTTGTTTTCAGTGTTAGTGATTTTTTTTGGTGCAAACCTTACTTTGCACTGTGAGCTGTGTTTTTTGTACAACACTTTTATTTTATTTTTATTTAATAAATACGTGCACCAGCGCTTTCAAACCCACTAGTACCTGTCTGCCTCTCTGTCAGCTTCCTGGTCTGGGGATGGCATCATCACACAGCCGTCCTGTCAAATACCTCTCTTAATATCAGCACACAAACCCTCTTATTGTCATGTTTTGTGCAGCCTGTCAAATGCTACGTGGCCAGGCTTTACAAAGTAACCACAGGATATAATTAATTTCCAATGTAACTAATAATCTTGGCTGATAAACTGACATTTTATGTAGGCTGTCAAATGCTGAGTAGGCGGTCTTAACGGGATACAGTTCAGTTACAAAACACCAACGTCCCCAAATTTTTCTTCAGTTTTATACAAATGCACACAAAATGTGCATTTGTTCCAGTTAATGATACAAAATGTATTTTGCCTTGTAGTAAACTATATGCATTTTTTTTAAATGTAAAGAATGACTAAACGTACAGTATTAAAACACTGCTCTTTAATTCACTGTTAGTTTTCTTTCTTTATTTCTCGCACTTGTAATGTGCTGTCATTAGTCAAACGTGAAAACTGGTTTTGAGAAAAGTTAATGTTAAAGCTTTAAAATCTGTGAAAAATGCACCAAAACTACCTAAACTTTCTCTCCAACACCACCTCAACCAGACACAACACAGTCTGATACAAGGTTTCAAGTACAACAACTGGAACCAAAAAAATGATGTGGTTCCTAATGTTTATTTGAGCCTCTGATTGCTGACTCACACATCACTGAAGAAAAAAAGACACACAGGTCAAGTACCTCCCCTCACGTGATAAGTTTCAATTGTGTCCACATGATAGCCTCAGAAGTAGGAGGTAACTTTCTTGTACTGTCACAGCAACTAAACAAAATGCAAAAAATAATCAGATGCATCACTCTAAAGCTAATTTCATGAAATGTGAGACGGTTACGCAGCTCCTAATCAAAGGAAAACTTCTTTACTATTGATCCTCATTGCAGAGAAACAAACACACAGATTGTTTTAAATTCACTCTCTTTGTATTCACAGCTGTAGCGAGCGCTAGCATTGGAAGAGGCTGAAATTACAGGCTGTGTCACATCAAACGTATCCCACTGACGTAATGAAATTGAAACCACCGACCAAATATAATTTGTAAGAACCTGATGATCTATCCCGAGTGAAATAACGGCAATCCAGCTTTTATTTTTATTTTTTTTAAACATGTTTTTCATTAGGACGTACCTGGTGCGTTTGGCAGTACTGAGCAAGCATTTTTTTGAATGTGCCAGGTATGTTAGGCAGCAGAGAAGGGGTTAATAGAAGCCCAATTATTTTCCCTCCAATATAGAATGTCCAATTAGGTTTCCCTCACTGCGGCAACTTTCTATAATACCTCAGGAGAACTGAAGGTCAGTGGGAGATCATCAGTACCATGACCAAGCCAATTACCTCTTTACACAGAGGGGCTTCACACTGGTATTAGTGATCATCGCCTGGAGAACAAGGGCAGCCCTGCATGTGAGATGACTCAGTCCCTGTCAATCTTGCCTCCCTAACCTGCGGGAGTGCCAGAGCCAATACAATCCGCTCAATGGAATCCCAAGCGACGACTGACACAGCCCTCCCGACTGTATGACTCACCCTGCACAACACCCAGCCATGCCTTTACCACAGGAGCCACTTGGGGTTAAAACAGTTTTTGTATCATGTTTAAACCGTTTTTTTTTTAAAGCTTTAACATGAACTTTCTCCCTCATTGGTTAACCAGACCATGCTTAGTATAAGCATATAAAACTCACAGTCAACAACAGTATCATGGGTTACTGAATGTCCTAGTTGTTAGAGAGTTTCAGGACTTAGTCTGTGTTGTTTTCTGCTTGTATGTCTTCTTTTTCAATATTTTGCTGAAAGTGATGGATAAAACATGACTGAAACTTGACAATATGGGATGCCTCTATGTGATGTTCTAGAACGTGCAGTTACTCCTTCTGTTATCAGTGTTTTCTTTTAAATTATATCAACATTGAAATGCTATTTGGGTGTAAAATACAACAATGGCTTTGATAGGACAATGTAAAGTTGTACGTTTCTCCTGTGGCACACCATGGTTACTGTGACAGTGAAAAAACTGACATGTGTTTATCTGCTTCCATGCTGCTCCTCCTCCTTCTCTCACCTATCCTTGCAATTCAATTCTTAGTTGTTTAACCAGGATGATAGCTTATTTCAAGGGGTCAGGAAAACAGCAACACTGCAAACCCAGTTAGTTATACATATAAAAATGAAATTGTCCATATTACAATATTAAACTAAAATACTATAAATAACAGTTTATGAAGATCATGGATTTATTTTATTACAAAACTAGTGCATGTAGGCAATGGCAGGCAGGAGGCGTTCAGTTCAGGTTTGAGATGTGCTCGCTCTCGCTCTCTCTCGTTGTGAGGGGAAGGTTGCATGGTTATTTTAATTCAAAATAAATCGTTTTCTCTCTGTGCTCTGGATGAAAGGAAAATCTGCTTCCAAGTGGATTTTAAGTCACTCGATAAGTTTGTTGCCATGGACTGGTATGTAATTGTAAAGATAAGGGAAATGCAGCTTTTCTTGTGGTGAAATGAACACATTTTAAATAGGCTTAATTTAATACCTGATGACAAAAGCCTGTTAAAGCGAAATACCTGGAGAATCTGAGTACTTGCACATAGCTAGTAATTACATTGTAATAACTTGGTACGTCCAGATTGTTCCTGTCCTTACATGATAACTACTGTGTAATTATGGAACATGGCCCTGTGAACATCTTGTTACCTGAGGCAATTACATGGGACGGTCCACTGCCACGGTTACTTCCATCTGAGCTGATAGAAACCATTGGATATTTTGTTCTGTTTAGGTTTGATTCAAGTAGTCATTCAATTTTTTATTAATAATGTCAATCATTTATTAATAATGTCCCACTCTTGAATTTACAAATACAAAGTACTTGCATCACAATCAGGGTTGCAAAAGCGTTTCAATATCAGGCCTAAATAACTGTAGCAGTATTTCAAAACACATTTTGTTATATCCGAGAACCATTCAGAACAACTGCAAACATCATAAAATGGTAAGAGGACAGTAGGAAAAAAGCTACTTGCTCTTTAATAGTGTTGGGAAAAAAGAGGATGAAAATAAAACCCTACTGCTTATAAATGAATAAAGCACTGAACAGGATAAAGGTGTTTGCTGAGGCAAATTGTGAGTAAAAATGTTGAACTAAATTTCTAAATTGAACCATTCCCAACCTCCCCCAGCCTCCGAGCAGCTACTGCTTATTTCACAAGGAGAAAGGACTGTCCATTAAAGAAGAGATGTTATTCTACAGTGCCACCTAGCCCACAGTGCTGTAGGGTCTGGATCAAACAAATCAAGAACCTAGAAGCCAATTCCATCAGAACACCTTCAAAGAAAAGAGTAGGAACAACAAGAAGTAGCTGCACTTTGCTGCTGTTGAAGAAAAAAAAAGGGATGTTTAGTCTTTACAGCGCCTTGACCTAATTTGATGTGACAGCAGAGTGGTTTAAATATAGACTCAGGAAGCTAATTCTAGGTCAAATGTTTGCCTCCACCCCCAGTCCATCCCCCCAACTAATACAGAGTCAGTTGAGGGAGTTGCATTGTGCTTCGGGACGCGTTCTCTCGCACTGTCCCAGTGCACTCACATGGCAGCTAAGTGCAGTAACAGCTTCTAGGCACCACCACCTCAACCTCCTGTTCCCTCTAATGAGCTCCATCAAGTACTCTTCCTCTGTTCAGCTGCTAATGTCTGTCTTTCTGTCTGAGGTCAAGACAACATGACTGTTACAGGGCATGTACGTAATCATACGAGGACTAAACAGGTAGGTTTCCACATGATGTGCTCCACAGCTTGCGCCTATAGGGGGCACTGTTTCTCATATTTCAGTGTAAGCAAACAGCTGACCGTTTTATCACCACTCTGTAAGGTATATTGGAATTCTTGATTCCCGCAGATAAGCTTTTAAAGCTGAATTGCTCTTGTTAGCATAATAAAGGTGTATGAGGCATATGTGGTGCTCCAAGGTAAGCACGTTGCCTGTGCTGGTCTTGACTCGATTGCTAGGTAATGTACCTTTATGGAAATGTGGCACATACGGCTCCCCCTGTGGGCCACTGATGAAGTTGTGACAATGAGGAGCTCACTGCGGTGTCTATTTTAAATACAGATCAGAACAGTGGCTTATACTTAGGCTTGCTACCTTTCGATATTAATTGGTAAAGCTCGTTAAACGTCGAATCCCAAGCAGGCCCGTCTGCCTTGCCTTCCAGTGACTCTGAGTCCGGCTGTGCTAAAGCAAGAGAGGGGGAACTCAGACTCTGAATAATAAGTGCAAGTTAGTTTTGTTCAACTATCTAATGTTTTGTTCTGTGCATATTATTTTTACTCGTAAATGTATGCTATAAAGGTCTGTGTAATACACTTTTATATGCTGCGTTTACTATGGTTTATTTGAGACCATTTTTAAATGTATAGCTCAGCTGTGACCAAATGTTATTTCAATTAGAATGTTGGTAAACATGGTTTTGTTGCATGTTGAATATAATAAAGTGGTTTCGCTAAATTACACATTTTTTCAATGAAATAAAAAGTATATATATATATATATATATATATATATATATATATATATATATATATATATATATAAAGCATAAAGGTCGATTTCACACATTCTCTGCTTGAATTGAAAAATAAATATCGAAAAAAGCAGTAAATTATTTGTAAAATAAACATCGATATTAATTGATGATTTGGCAAAAAAATAAAAATCGAATAGTAGTATTTAATATGTTTTTATCATAGTTAACTACTTTTTATGCAGTACATTTTCACAAGGGTAAGCATACTACTATGACTACTAATATTATTATTATTATTATTATTATTATTATTATTATTATTATTATTATTATTATTATTATTTGTTGATTATTAAACAATGCCCTTCCCCTATTTCACCTAAAGACTAAAAATTATTATTGTGACCTTAGGGAGCTACGTGCTTATTTGTATTACCATTATCTATACCTATCTGCAATTATGTAAATGTCTTTATATGGAATTCTAAGCTCTGAAAAGCTGCTCACAACTGCTCTGCCCTGCCCCTAAATATAGCTCAGCCTCAGTCACTGGGACACTGTCTGCGTCTCTCCATAAATAATTTCTTAATCACATTGACCCCCACACTGACGCGAGAGACTCCCTCACACCGTGCTGATGAATGGGGTCTACATGTGGTCTGCAGCTCGCTGCAGAGATGTGCTGCTGGTGTTGCTCTGGGGTGCACAGCTGGATCCCACTCATCGAAAACAAACAAACCATTTGTTTTACAGGCAAGAGAAGACAAAGAAGTTTGTTTTTCACTGTTGGTTCTGTGGGTACACCCACACAGAAATAAAATATAGGAATGCCATTGTAATAAAACATAGGAATGCCACTGTAATCCCACTGCGCTACCCCAAAGGAACCCAAGCAGAACTATCAGCAGACCACAGCATTACTAGCATTGGCACCCCAAAGGTGGAAGAATTATTGCACAATATAGAGGACCTGATCTGTTAGCTCGTCTGGTCCTGATATAGGCACCATGGTACTGCAATGGATTACCAGTGAGATGTGCCATTGTGATACCATTGTGCTGTAGTTAGTGAAGAAATGAAAAATGATATTATCGTCGGTTACATGTAACCCACGTTAGAGGACTGCAAAAACCTTAGATTTACATTTATTTATAGGGATCACCCCCCACCCGCCCCCAATATATATAATTCTGATGATATATATATATATATATATATATATATATATATATATATATATATATATATATATATATATATATCAGAATTAAAGTTACTGCTGCTTCCTGTTGTCATGTGACCTACAGCACAGGACGTGATACTTTACTAGCAGCAATAATTTTACATTAAAAACAAAATTGTAAGAGTATTAATAAAATCCAGAAATTAATTCTAAAGGGAGAAGTGATCAAGTTGCTAAAGCTGTTAAGAGGAATACAAGTTTACAAAACAAGCAAAAATATTCAACACAGTGATAAAGTACTTACATGGTCATAAATGAATTCTAAAGCATAGGTTAGCATGCCTGTAAAAGGGATCATGTTGCTAAAACTAATAAGATTGGTTAGCCCTCCTCTAAAAAGATACAGAGGAACAATAGCAGCTGTATGAAAAGATGGTGATCTCCAGACAGGAAGATATTGTTTCTAGCAGAGGTAATGTCCAATTAATACAACACACTAGCTGGCACGAATCCTATGTCAACCTCTTATCAGAGACTTGATTGTGAAAAGCCGGTTCTGCTGAAGTGTCGTTGCAGGTGCTTGAACATTAAACTCCCTTTGTGGTCTCTATGCACACGGAGGAGAATAACAGCCTTTTGTTACCCTCAGAAGAGGTGTAGATTGCAGTACGATAAAGGAGGTGGGGCAAAAACTCTCACAACAAAAACATGGAAGTGCCTGAACTTGTTACCTTTCTCACTTAACATCGTGTGAAGGAACTGCATACCTTTAGGGTTGTGCTTCACAATCAGACAGTCACCCTGCTGTATAAACATCAACAATGTTTGTTAGTACCGGATTACAGGTCAATTTCCTGACAATGCCAAACTATTGCTTTAATACAGGGGTGAGCAACATTACCTGACATGTGTGCCCACCAAATAGCTGTGATATACACCCTACACCAGGGGTTTTCAACCGGGGGTATGCGAAAGTTAAAAATTGGTTGTTGAGGTGCTTTGAGTTAAGGGGCTGCTCCTCAATTTTAATTGACATATGCCCCTTTCACACTGGCATGCTCTACCTGGGTCGGAACCTACCCGGGTAAGGACCCAGTGTCATGCACGTCGCTTACACGATTTCACACGGCTTTTGATAAAGCAGGTTTGACCTGGGTGATGAACACAAGTATATAATGCACATATAAATGCCCTGGAAGCAGCTTTTAAGGACACTTCCATCCAAGCTTCTCTGATTTGAACCATCGGCCCATATATTGATTAGATCAATGTGTCTTCATCCCTGCTACAATCTGGCTCATGATGTGTCTCACGTAAACCCCAAAGTCAGTTTAATTTAAAATTGTGACTGACTGAAAGAAAATATGACTGAATTTTTCAACTTAGTTCAATAATTATGACGTCCGGGTTCAGCTCACACTCTGAACTTGCTGGACTCACGGATCCAGTTGCTCCTCCAAGGCCAGTCTAAGGTTCTTTGCTTTAGCATTCATGACCAGCTGTTCTCATGTACATTTATGTCATGAGCATGTAGTAAGTGATCACTTAACGATGTTGTGGAAGTTTGCAAAGCACAGCTTTTTATTTTACTGATATCTGCAGTTGCCTGTCCCTTGGCATACAATTCTACAGAAATGCTTTGTGTCATCCAGAATCAGAGATGATAATGTCCTGGTGTCAGATGGTGTGCCTGGTACCTGACTGGCTTTTGTATGTAAAGCACCACATTCGAAACAGCTGACTTACTGTTCCTGTGAGGTCTATATTTAGACACTATGTACAAATTTGATAGTTCCGACCTTTCATTGTGGGTTAATGGGGAAATGCTCACAAACTTGTTTTTTTTTCCTGGGACTTGACATGATGAGCTTAGAGCCCTACACCTCCCTGCTGGCTGCAACTGCTAAAAATCAATCTAAAAAAAATAAATACATTTATTTTAATAAAAGACAGCTAGTACATAACACTATTCAGAATTAACTTAACTTTTTTTTTTACAGAACAAGGCAACCCACACAAAGCTTTCTTTAATTTAAACATTTATTGCCCTTTTAATATAAACATTATTTTGTAGCAACCTACAAAAAAGAAATAATGCTTTCTAGATTTAAATCATACGCTTTTCAAAACCAACGAAGCAGCGGCTAGGAAACTGAAGACACCTATCACTGTTTCAGTAAACACATTTTAAGAGCATTATTAAAACTACAGAAACATTAACAATAATATTTAGAAATATAGTTTATAATGACTGTACCTACTTTGCTTTTGCGTGCCAGCAAATCCCTTCACCATGCTGTAAAATAAATAACTCCCATGATTCTCAGCGCATGACCCAGATGAAATGTCACTCTGACAGGCAAGTAATCAGGCTGTTGTCCCAATGGCCTCAATTGGACCTCTGTGATGGGTGGGAGGCCTACCACGTTCAGTCCAGGCACTTGGGAGCAGACAAGATTCCTTTGATACTGCGGAGAACATTCTACTGGCCTGGGATGGATAAGGATACATTGTACTGGTTGACAATGTACTGAGGAAGGCGTGACTGGTACCAGTAACCACTCATGCTCCACTAGAGGTAATTGCCATTGATTTTCTCACCTTGAGTCGACCCACTGATAGGTTCCAGAATATCTTGGTGGCTACAGACTTATTCACCAAGTATGCCTGGGTTATCCCCACATGTGACCAGACAGCACGGACCACTGTACAAGCGCTCTGGCAGCACATCATTCAGCCTTTTGGGTGCCCTGAACGCTTTCATTCGGACCATCGCCCAAACGTCTGCACAGATGGCAGAGCTCTGTAAATATTAGTAGCAGTGTAGAGTAGTGGTTAGGGCTCTGGACTCTTGACCGGAGGGTCCTGGGTTCAATCCCAGGTAGGGGACACTTCTGCTGTACCCTTGAGCAAGGTACTTTACCCAACTGTAGAAATGGGTAATTGTATGTAAAAAAAAAATATAAAAAAGAATGTAATTGTATGTAAAAATAATGTGATATCTTGTAACAATTGTAAGTCGCTCTGGATAAGGGCGTCTGCTAAGAAATAAATAATAATAATAATAATTACGGCTGTAGGAAGAGTCATACAACACCTTACCACCCACAATGAAATGGTACTTGTGAGCGGTTTAATCAGACCCTTCTGAACATGCTGGGGACTTTAGAGGCTGCGCAGCAGGGCCAATGGATGCGGCACTTGCCTGAGAGGATGCATGCCTACAATAATGCAGTCCATGCAACTACTGGGTACGCTCCGTTCAACTTGGTGTTTGGCCAAAATGCACGCTTGCCAGTAGAAGTGTCGCTGGGAGCATGGGTGGGCCAAGAAGAAGTAAGCACAGAAGAGTGGGTGCAGTCCCATCACGAACGACTGGCCCTATATAGGAAAAAAAACTACAAGATTCAAGAACTGTTACTTGAAGAGTGGTCTCCGGGACGAGAACTGATAAAGTAGGGGAGTGTGTCACAGGGTGACTGAAAAATGCCACTACTCATGCAGCCCTTTTATAAGCACTTTTATTTTGAGCATATTTTTTTCTCACTTTTTGATTTATATTATATTGGAGCACGTTTTATAAATGTCACGAAGAGGATTGTTTGTTTTGCATAGGCACGGGGCTGTATGCGTTGGGTTGGATGTGGTAGCAGCAAGGCTTCTGGGAGATGTGGTTTTACTGACGAGGCTATAAGCAGACTAATGATTGGATTGGGTACAGATTTAAATAATATAGGTCAGCTGACAATAGGTCAACAGGATAGAATCAGAGGGGTGTCTCTGTATTTAACAGGAAGAAGAGAGAGACAAAAGAGGGGGAATGGGAGAATGGAAAAAGAAACAGGAAAACGGAAAGAAAAACGGCACGGGATACTGGGAAGCTGGGTGAGCAAAGCAATAACAACAGGGACAGCTGAGAACCGCGGAGAACAAAGGAGAAAACGAAAGCAACTGCGGGATGGGAGTGGTGTGGATTTGAGTTTGGAAACAAGCATAGCAACAACAGATTAGTGCGAATCAGGCAAGCTCAATAGAAACACAGGGAAGTGGTTGCTGTTTTTCTATACTTGGCTGTTTGCTAAAAATCCCCAGTGCTTTTCATTGTTTTGGTGCATTTTTTTTATTTTCTTTTGATTCCTATTTCATCTTGTTTTGCTACAAGGAGCTCCTGCAGTTTAATTAAACTCCAATGTGATTTTATTATTGTTTTTAGTAGCAATTTTATTTATTCCAATGTGTTTTTTTTAATAAACATTAGTGTAGCGTTTATTTAAATTTTGTATTTTAAAAAAAGGAAAGAAATGGTAGGCAAGTTTAACTGTGTCTTTTAAACTGTGGTGAGCACTTTTTTTCTTCTTGTCTCCATAGAAATAACTAGAGAGAGCCACACAGGACCAGTCCAGGCTGCTGGAAGCCCCCACCCTCCGTCCCTCCAGTCCTGGAAAGACGGTTACCCCGGTCCTGCAGCATGTGGGCGTGGCCTCAAACATTCCTTTTTTTGATTTTATACCTTGCACCCTAGCAAAGTAGTGGGTCCTTTTTATTTGCTTTTTATCTCCACCCTAGTCATAATGTGGGTGGTGGTCTTTTGGTTTTAAACCTTGAAAAATACAATCTGTTTTAACTGTCAACGCATGTGTTGTCTGTCCCTGGGTGTGCTGGTCTCACGTCCTGGTTCCCACAACCACCATGTGGTGTAGTCGGCTATAATTGTTGGGCTTGTCCTGTGACATATAACCATGAGAAACACATGGGAATACTGCAGATTAAGTGTGGTAAACTTTTATAAGACCAGCGTTCATGAAATTGAAGTGGACATAGAGATGTCATAGACTTTGAATCTTTTTTTCTATAAACTTTCCTTTTATTCTCAATTACAAAAAAGACAATTGAAACATGTTAAACAATGCCTACTTGAAATATTTGTGGGCTTTTCTCACAAGCAATAAAAAATGGCCAAAGTTAATGGGCAATACTTCTGGTTGCAACATCCTCAAATCTAATGATAGGTCATATATTGCTCCATGGTTCCATTGCCATTCCATTGGTTAGGGTTCCAAGATATGAAAAGGTTCCTACTCCGGTTCTATTCTGCCTCATCCCATTGTAGCTGTTATTGACTGCACAACCATTGGTCAGAATTCCATTCTGTGGTTCCTTTCTGCCAATCACAGCCTCATCCCATTGTAGCTGCGCTTCACTGCACAACCATTGGTCAGGATTCCATTCTGTGGTTCCTTTCTACCAATCACAGCCTCATCCCATTGTAGCTGCAATTTGCTGCAGAACCATTATTGTACCACTGGCTTTTCATTTAAACAGCAACTTGAGAAATGCATCAGTAAAAATACCACAAAGATCAAATGTAGTATTTCATGCTTCCACTAGGAGCAGAGAGATGCAGGGAGACAGGTTAATTGTTAGCTGAACTTAGAGAGAAGGCTTGTTTGATAGCCCTTTTGAAGACTCAGGGGTGCTTTTCACTTCTGATTTTTAAAAAGTATATATCAATAACTGTGATAGTTCACACTTGTATGAATATTCTCTTTAAAATCATTGGAAAGTGAATGAAAGGCACATTCTGTGCAGTTTATTTTTTTCTTTCAAGTGATGAATAAGGAAGGAAACATACTCTATAATGTCACGCATAGCCGTTTAACCGAGCGTGACTACGTCTATTTAAAAACATTCCAGCTTGTTTTAATAAGCTTCCTTTGCTTGAGGTGCTTCACAAGATTGAAGAAAGCTTTTGTTGGAATCAATCAATCAAAGGATAGCTGACAGGCGCTCACAAAGACTATCTTAGAAGGAATTTGAAGACAGCTTAATTGGTTTTATGTGCTAACAAAAACAAAGGGAGCAACAATTAAAGTGGTTGTACCTTCAAAATAATTTCATAAATCTTACCTGTTGTGTAACTTCCATTCACTATATACAGGAGGTGTTAAATGTGCAGCTTGAAAATAAACATATATCACAAACATGTATTTTCATTTAAAAGATGACATGTCATACTACAGTAGGTAAAAGAAAGCTCTCTGTTACACTTCCCAGGTCATTTCACCTCAACAGTGTCTTCGGGGTCAAGCATTTGTTGTGATTTTCCTAAGCTTGGATGTCTCAACACAGCGCTACTGGGTCAGTTAATGGTCAAAAACAAAGAATGAATTGAAAATTATTGCAGGAGGAAAATCAACAGATTTCAGAGTCCACTCAAAAATAAATACGTTACTCAAAAAGATGTATTACATTTTGTGAGCCCCTGGAAAATAAATGTGGACATTAATATAACATTTCAAAACTTGACATATGAGATCTACATTGCAAATAGAAGTGATTTCTGGACTTGCTTATTATTATTATTATTATTATTATTATTATTATTATTATTATTATTATTATTATTATTATTATTTGTTTATTTGTTTACTTAGCAGACGCCTTCATCCAAGGCGACTTACAGAGACTAGGGTGTGTGAACTATGCATCAGCAGTCACTTACAACAGCGTCTCACCCGAAAGACGGAGCACAAGCAGGTTAAGTGACTTGCTCAAGGTCACACAGTGATTATCTCCTGGTTAAATCCCTATTCTTTAACCAACATATCTATATGCATTATTTTTCGTAAATAAATAAATAAATAAATAAATAAATAAATAATCTGATAATTTATTTAAATTAACAGCGTAATTAATTGACTATTAAACTAAGTGAATCCTTTTATACTAAGTGAATCTGCAGCATCGCATGCAACATTCAAAACACTCAGTTTGTTATTGTTTGTTCGGTCGGCCTTACATTAAAAAGTGCATTTAAAAAGAAAACTGCATTTAAAAAAAAAAAAATGGATGAATAGCATTGTGTTAAAGGTGAACTATATGTAACGCTGTTTTTTTTAAATATAGTTTTGCTATTTCTTCAAGATTATTAGGCTTCATAGTGTATCTCGGCTGAAAAAGCACAGCAGTAGGCTACACCAAAAACTTTAACCCTTTTTTTCGTGGCAGAAACGGGATGTTAGAATAAGAGAACTTTACTAAAATTAGGTACTTTTGCAGTGTTACATTTCTATCTAACCATGAGCACATTATAAACAAAATTATATATGTACTATAAGACTTCAGTCATCTTCCATAAATTCATCCAAAAACAATGCTAGTGCTGTTTTCCGCCATCTTGAAAGTTCTCTCTTCGTAACACACTATAGGAGCTAACTTATGTTACGCAGCCCAGCTATTTTTTATTTTTTTTACACAAAAAGACAACTATACTATACAAAGCATGTGTAGCTCTTAAGGTAGGGCTACATGATGAATTAGCTGCATTTGAGCAGTTTACTGCCTCAATACAGCAGTAAAAATGGCAGGAGGGTCATTCCATGAAACCGGTACAATTTGAGTCCCTCTGACCTTTTTAAGTATATTTTAAGTATTGGGTCACCAAAATCTAATTTTAAAAGCTTTTTCTATTTAAATTGAACTGTCCCCTGTAATGAAGTGTAAGAAATATTACATTACTTTCATCTTTAATATCAGAAAATATCTTGTTTTCAACTGACACCAAGCTTTTTGTCATGTCCACCGTGGCCTTCACTGAATTTGTACTTAGAATATGACTAATAAAATGCCAAATAATGCATACATTTTGCCATTGATCTAAACATATATTTGTGCTCTTTTGCTGAGAATGTATTTTTTCCAAATAAATGCATGATTATTGATTAAAATCACAATATTTAGTTGCGTACCTCAGTCTACCCTCAACCCCGTTACGCCAACCAATCTCCCCCCATAAAAATAGTCAACTTATCCTTATGTGACATCTTCAACTGGAAGCTACATCATACAAGTCTTCTGAACAACATGGTGCAAAGACAGGCACGTTATCACATTATTTTATATCTATATTTCATAGATTTTTATTGTTAGATTGGGGCCGTCGAGCTCAACAACTCAACTCTGTTACATGAAATAGAGATAGAAAAGTATTACTTATCAAAACTATCTTTTTTATTGCAAAAATATATGCAATTTCTTAATTTCATGCATGCCATGTGGCCTCCTGTTCTTCACCACATGAGGAGCAGTGGCCATTTTGAGCCAAAAAACTCAACCCCGTCACACTCAACCCTGTTACTCAACACCTACTTGCACAGGTTTAAAAGACACTTGTTCAACATTAAACAGCAGTATGCTTACTGCAGAGAGCTGAAGGAATGCATGTCAATGGATGAGGCCTTGATCCATGTAGACTTTTCAGAAAACTACACCTGTAAATACAGCTCTGAGATACAAGCTGTCCACTTTGGGGCCTCACACCAGCAGGCCACTCTGCATACTGGGGTGTTGTACATAGGTGAAAAACTAGAGCCCATATGCTTCAGCACCATCTCCCTCCAGGCACAAAGGCCCTCCAGCAATATGGCAACACCTCGATCCAGTGCTGGATTACCTTCAGGCCACACATCCGCAAGTGACTGTGCTGCACTTTTTAGTGATGGCCCCTGTACACTATACAAGCAAAGAGGCAACTTCTTCCTTTTCAGCACGGAATTGGACAGAAGAGGCTTCAAGGCTGGCATTGAAGGGGCAAAAGGGGCTCCTGATGGTGTCGGGGAACCTTAAAAGAACAGCTGACATGTTGGTGGCTAAGGGCCGTGATATCCCTGATGCACATGCGCTCTTCAAGGCCCTGACTGAGACAAACACAAAAGTGAAATTGTTCTTTGTGAAGAGTGAGAACGTGAGAGAACGCATTGGAGAAGATGCCAACCCAGATACCAGCAGTGCCATCAACAATGAGGATCCACCAGGTGATTACTCTTGCTCCAAGAGAGCTGATATATCGTGATGTCAGCTGCATGTGGTCAACACAGAAGCAACTTCGACTGCAAGTGCTTCAACACACAGCATTTCAGTTTCAGCAGGAAGGTTCCAACTGCTGCGCCACAGCCAGCCAGTGAAGGAAAGCCACAACCAGTGAAGGAAATCCAGTGGGAAGTCCAGGGCTGCTTGGGCAGTGGTGTATGCTCAGATACGATGAAGACCTATATCCAGGCATCATCCTTAACACAGATGAAATGCATGTCCAAGTAAAGTGTATGCATCGCGTTGGATCAAACAGATTCTTCTGGCCTGTTCGTGATGACATCCTCTGGTACCTGTTTGATGATGTCCTTGAAATCATTCCACCCCCACAGCCTGTGAAATCATGCCACGTAGAGATCTTGAAAGAGGCGTGGGACAGACTTTCGGGATGACACCATGACACACACACACCAAAAGTATGTAAAAAAAAAGTATGTACCTACCTGTGAGACCAGCACCATAGTGCTCCTGAGTGTCTCCATGTCCATGTGCAGACAATGTTTTATGATTCTGATGACCTGTTCTAACTTGTTGACCTGTTCTGATGACCTGTTATTAACGTCTGCTATGTTTGTTTTTTTTTTTTACTGCAGTTGGGTTAAGCAGTGTGGAGTAGTGGTTAGGGCTCTGGTCTCTTGACCGGAGGGTTGTGGGTTCAATCCCCAGTGGGGGACGCTGCTGTTGTACCCTTGAGCAAGGTACTTTACCTAGATTGCTCCAGTAAAAACCCAACTGTATAAATGGGTAATTGTATGTAAAAATAATGTATATCTGTATAATGTGAAATAATGTATAATGTGATATCTTGTAACAACTGTAAGTCGCCCTGGATAAGGGCGTCTGCTAAGAAATAATAATAATAGTTAATAAAACTCAGTTTAATTCAAATTGATCTTTCTATTGTCCTCATTACATGGTAATATATATAAGAAATACAATGTTTATAGAACATCTTTGAGTGAATTTGAGAGTAAACAAAACCAATTTATATGGAAAGCCTATTTGTCTCTTCAACCCCGTTACCATCTTCAACCCTGTTACCCTAGTCTCAACCCTGTTACATGACAATTTTGTGATAAAATGTTGGAAGGGTTATGGAATATGAATTCAATTTTTGTTGAGCTCAGTCTGAAATGTTTAGAGCAATCATGAGAATGTTGATTTTAGTTCAAATTCTGAAATGAAACCATACTTTTGATAAAAAATGATAAGGCCGCTGACACACAAAGTGTCAATTTGAGGCTTTAGTATAGCAAAAGTGTGAGATTTTATATGAATTTTATATTTGCAATTATTGAATTCATTTGCGGGACATATGATTAATAAGAAAATGTTGATTTTATTACAAGGATCTTTTAAAATCATATTCAGACAACTTCCATATTGTCCGTAACGGGGTTGAAGACAAATGGTGTCCATATCACAAGAAAATGGCTGATAATAATAGGGCTTTGATGCCTGAGATGGGAAAATATGTTTTCTTGGAGGTTAAACATGTCCTTCATGTCATGGGGAGTTCAGAATAATTATTTATTTTGGTAAAAAATCTAAAAATGTCAAAGTCCAAATCGTACCGCTTTGGCGGAATGACCCAGGAAATGGAAAATTCTCTTCCAAGTGGCTTTTAAATCACTCCATGTGGATGTTGTTTGCTATTGATTAGTACCCAATTGTATAGGTGAGGGAAAGATGTGGCTGGATGACACTCACTTTTGACCTTTAAGGTCATAAAGCTCAGGTAGTGTCACCCTTTTTTCATATATCTGATATGAACTATGCGATCTGTAATTGTTGTGGTAGCCTAGGGTTGCCTTTGCAGAGAGACGGAACAGCAGGATTACTGAATCAAAAGCTACAGCTTGCCTTTGAAAGGGAAAAACAATATTTATTTTATATACTGCAGTGTGTAGTATTCTGTAGTAAAATTACTACAGCTGGCCAAAGTTCAGTATCTGGGTGCACAGTGTGGTTCACCAGACCTCAGGGTTGATTGAGCTGTACACTCCAAGTCTGTCCATTGTATTCACCTTGATGTCCTTGTAGCTCTGTTTAGATCGTCTGGTGCTGTCACGGTAAGTTTACAGGGTGGACTCTGTTCCTTCAGGAGTCCTGCAGAGGAAGCGCTTCACAAGACTGGGTAAGTTTAACAGGTTATGGTCTCAGCCAATATTTCACTTTAATATTTTTCCTCAATATATGGTTCTTTATCCCCAGACAGATGCCGGGCCTGCTACAAATGCAATTGATGGCAGAACACATTCCTGCTTAAATAAACAGTGGTTTTATTCTTCTGAGTTGGTGCAATTATTTCTGTCTGCAGTGTCCCTTTTATTGCAGGTAAAATGTCACAGTCTTTGCAGGGAGTTATGCAGGCTCTTACAGTCAGCAATTTCAACACGATATAAAAGTATAATGCTTCTCTGAATGCAAGAAGAGTACAACGTATCTTTTAAATTAAATACAACTAATAAGACCTTTTGCAAACAGGAACTAAACACAGGCAATGCGCTGTTCCATGAAGCTTAAAACAAGCACTAGATTATTTACATATGCAGAGTCTGACTAACACAGTCCATAAACTAAAGGAGGAGAAGGCATGGTAGTACACCTGCACCTTTTGTTTATACATGGTATATTTTTAAATAACTCAAATAATGAAAGATTGTTGTACTCACACTAGCTCTGTGTTGTTCTCCACCGCAATGGATTTGAAGTTGACACCGTTTTAATTCCAATTGTTTAATGGTCCAATGAAAGGAAACGCTTCACTCTGTTCCAGTTGGATCCACTGATCTTTCTTCTCGTCTCTTACCAAGCAGACTTAAAAAATATTTACTTTCAAACACATTCTTCTCTGTCCCTTCACTTGGAGGTTGAAGATGAACAAGTTTGGTCAGTAGAGCACAAACTTCCTCCAAGCCTCCTCACCCAACTTGTCTTTCTGTACTGTTCCCTTTTCATACCTGCCTGCAGGTTAATTTGCTCCTCTACCTTCCTGGTTATGAGTTGCTTATAGGAGTTGTAGTTTTTTCTCTTTCTTACCCTATTGTTCTATGTAAGGTATTTATTATCTGAGGACATTTTATCGGGAACCCCACACTTCTGATATCCTTTCCTCACCCCCCATGGTTTCCACCCCTCACACTGAGTAAAAACAAACTTTATTTAGGTTTGGGGTCTAGTGATTTACAGTAACACTTTTATAATTTAAAATACATCTTGACTAAAGCAAGGAAAAGCTCATGACCATGGATCCAACAGTCGTCATGAAGCGTAAAAGTAACTGCAGACAAACTGACAAGAAGATGCAACAACATCAAGTGAACTGCGAACAGCCACGACAGAGGGGAAAAACAGGACCGATTGCTGGAGCACAGAGAAGGAAACTAGGTGATACTAACAATCTAGAGGTTCTTGATCAGTGGTGGGCAATTCTGGTCCTGGAAGGCCGGTGTCCCTCCTGGTTTTTTTCCAGTTGTACCCTAAATTACTCGATTGGACCAATTAAGTGTTTATTATAAGCTTAATTGGTCCAATTAATTAATTCAGGGAACAAAAGACAGAAGGGACACTGGCCCTCCAGGACCGGAATTGCCCACCCCTGCACTAGATAGATTAGACATGGTGTCGGAGGCAGATTTTCCTGTAAAAGTTGCTCCGGACATTGTATATGCTATGACTGACAGCGGTAAACTGACTCCAAAGCATATAGGGTTGGGTTTTGCTCTTCATCAGGCCACCAGATCCGAGGCACGCCTAGAGATGTTTCATGCGGAAAGTCATGCTACTGGTATTGATACTGTTTGGAGAATTGACACTACAGTAGCCCAAAACATCCTCGAGAAATTTGAAAAGAGTTGCTACGTATACATCCCAGACAACATTGTCAATGGGCATATGATTCACTGTTCATGTGACAACACTGATGTGCTGGAGGCAAGTCTGGATGGGAAGAACACCTTCCACCGCACTCAGATGGTGGTTTGGCAAAGAGGACCAGAAAAGGACTCTGTGGCAAATTGTATGGCCCATGTTTGAAGAACGGTTGAAAGTGAATGGCCATGAAGATGACCTGCAGATTAGAGAACTTGCAAAGTGAGTCGGCCTGGTTTTTCTGCAAAGACGTAAAGCCAGTCTAGAGAACATGTCCCATGCTGTGAACAGTCTGAACAGTGCTCTGGCTGACAGGCCAGTCTAGACAACATGTCCCATGCTGTGAACAGTCTGAACAGTGCTCTGGCTGACAGGAAGGTCTGGGTTCTTCTTAACACATTCAACAAGCAGTTCAAGGATAACCCAAACTTCATGTTGCAGATTACATTCAGGCAGAGACCAAATGTGATACTGCATTATGTTATATGAAAAGTGAAATGAATAGTGCATAAGGCAGATGATTGTGAAACAATATTTCTATGTAGGTGTGACAGGGTGACTGGGCGGTGACGTCACGGCAAAAGCAGGAAGGAAAAAGTACTGACACCAGGTACTGCAGTTTTCAATAAAGAATCGGCTGGGTGCCGTTTTATTTAATACAACAAAAATAAAATAAATATTTGAACAAAAAATACTTGCTCACAGAGCCAAATAAAACAGTAAACAAAACAAATCACGAACACTATAACCGGTCAGGCTGGGCAATCGCCTTCACTGACGCTATCCTTGGTTAGTTTAGTTTTTCTTTTTCTCTTTCCACTCTCTCTACACGCCTCTCGTACACCCACCACGAGTGCCGAGAGCTGCCGGCTTTTATAACAGGTGACCATCTCCCGATTAGCAACAAATTAATTCACCTAATTAATTCGGGAGATGGCCACCTTCTGCACGAGTTTTTAAATTATTCCTGGCAGAGGACGAGCACCAATCTCGCCTCTGCTAGAACACTTTTTTTTAAAAATAAACAAAACAATAACACGGCAGTTTGCCATCATAAATATAATAAACAAAATATGCGGCGCTTCGCCGTCATAAATAATAATAATAATAATAATAATAATAATAATAATAATAATAATAATAATAATATTATAAAAAATAACCCGGGGGCGGAGGGGGAAAACCCTGTTCTAAAAATAAATAAACAAAACAATGTACAGGGCACCTCGCCCTGTTACAGTAGGACTTTCACCTAATTCACAAATTCATCTTTGCAGCACATTGATATGGGCCATTTTTTCAGGCATATGTGCCAGGAGGCCAAACTACGTACACAAGTAAATCTATGGCAAAGATTAGGTATAAACATGATATTGATAATGTGATTTTGAGAAGAACACATTTTCTGTTCTTATTTCCCATACATGTCAGTGCAAATTAAAATGTTTCATGTACGTTGTTGGTCTTTTAACTATAGTGAAGTTAGTTTTTCCGAAAGTTCTGCACAAACAGATGACAATTATATATATTGACTTTAACCATTAAGGCACTATTAAACCCTTGCAATCCCAGAAATCAAGGCCAGAGGAAACAGGTGTTTTTTTAGTTTGGACATAAATAGAACAACTATCGCTAGGATCTTTAGCCCAGGGTTTCCCAATCCTGGTCCTGGGGACCCACTGTGTGTGCTGGTTTTCATTCCAACCGAGTTCTCAATTACTTCATTAAACCCTTAATTGAACTGATAATTTGCTTAATAAGACCTTTTTACTTGTTTTCAACACTTACACAGATGCAGATTTCATTCTGGATATAACACTTTACAAGTAACTTGAACTCCACAACAGTTTAAGAGCTGAAAACAATTAAAAAGGTATAATTAAGCAAATTATCAGTTCAATTAAGGGTCTAGTTAAGTAATTGAGAGCTCAGTTGGAATGAAAACCAGCAGACACAGTGGGTCCCCAGGACCAGGGAAACCCTGCTTTAGCCAATTAAATCTGAAGTGTCAGTGACACCCTGCCAAAAGAATGGCCACTAGAAAAAAAAACCTTAAATCTTGGAATTAGCAGAAGGTCAGCCTAGCGTCAAAGCATGTAACAGGCTGAAAGTCAATAAGGGAAGCAGCTGCAGTTGGTTGATGACAAGAAAGAAGAGGTGGGGACAATTTCAACCTCCAGGTGAAAAGACCAAACAAGTACTAACTGAAATTATGGATTGCAACAGAGATTTATTTAGCCTAGTGTTGTACCAGATACCATGTTTCAAAATAAAAAAATAACAAATTAATTTTTAACAATTTAATAAACCGAAGGAGTACTAATACTGCTCTGATTCATTAAAACTTCAAACCTGAATGAGTCTGTGTGATTTTCTTGATTACTTAAAGGTCGTATGGATATATTGTAAGCAGTGCACGAACAATCCACTACAGGAGTCCAAAACCTCTTTGTGTCCTCCTTAAACATCTCCCCTCGGTTTAATAGTGTGCTCAGAGCGCATATATATATTAAAACCAGGGGAGATGTTTAAAGGGGATATATATATATATATATATATATATATATATATATATATATATATATATATATATTATTTGTTTATTTAGCAGACGCCTTTATCCAAGGCGACTTACAGAGACTAGGGTGTGTCACTGTGATGGGGTGCCAGCTCGCCCCTATAATTTGTGTTATTGTTTTTACTGTTTTCATTATGATTATTCTTGTTTTGGATCAGCAGGGAGGGGGTTAAATTCCTCCCTGCGAAAATACATGTGAGAATGTGGCTGGAGCCTTAAGTGCTTAATTGCTAATTACTAGTTAATTGGGCTCCAGCCACAGAGTATAAAAGGCCGGTGAAACCCTTTGTGTAGAGGGTGGTTTGGAGTGTTTTGTTTTGAAGAGACACAGAGTAAGTGGTGTCTGTAGAAGGATTTATTTTGTTCCAGTGTTTTGTTGGAAACCTTTGGTTTAGTGTTTATACCTTTTGCTTGGCCCTTGTGCCTTTTTATTTGTGTTTTGTCTATTAAAATATTTTGGTTTAACTGCATTTTCTGTCCATGAGTTTTCCCTCTGCTGGTGGAGATGGGAGCGACACACAGTCCTCCCACGGAGGTGGAGGCGGAACCAGCAGGAACTCTCCCTCTGCTGGTGGAGATGGGAGTGGCAAGTCGTCCTCCCACAGAGGTGGAGGCAGAACCAGCAGGAACTTGCCCTCTGCTGGCGGAGGTGGGAGTGACACACAGTCCTCCCACGGAGGTGGAACCAGCAAGAATTCTCCCTCTGCTGGTGGAGACGTGGGCTGTAGAAGTTTGGCCTCCTCCCTCTTGGGCTGTGGCCTTACCGACTCCTCCCTCTTGGGCTGTGGCCTTACCGACTCCTCCCTCTTGGGCTGTGGATGCACCGACTCCTCCCTCTTGGGCTGTGGACGCACCGACTCCCACTCCAGGTCCGTGTCCCCTCTCTGCCTCCTTCTCCTCACCTTTTCTCCCTTGGCCTGTGAGGTGATGGGGTCTGCTGCTCCAGCAGCCAAAACCACCCTGACGCACAGGACACCCTCCCCATTGTGTAGGCTTCCCAGAAGCAGGGGTCTTCATAGGGGCAGTCCCCCTGGTCATGCCCAAACTCCCTGAAGATGACACACAGGGGGGCCCCTTCAGCTCTCCACTGCTCCTTTTCTTTGTCCCAGTATGGGGGTCCCAGCTGGGTGGGGTCCCGTGACCACCATCTCCTCACACCTCTCTCCTGCTGCTGCTTCTGGCAGCTCTTCCTCCTCTTTCCTCTCATCCTCCCTCCTTTTCTCCAAAAATAATAATAAAAACAAAAAAAGACGGAAAAAAAACTGCAGTACCCTACTTCTGTCTGACTGCAGGAGGTGCTGGTGATCCCACGCTGGACACCACCTGTTGCAGGATAGCAGCAGAGGGAAGACTCATGGACAGAAAATGCAGTTAAACCAAAATATTTTAATAGACAAAACACAAATAAAAAGGCACAAGGGCCAAACAAAAGGTATAACCACTAAACCAAAGGTTTCCAACAAAACACTGGAACAAAATAAATCCTTCTACAGGCAACACTTACTCTGTGTCTCTTCAAAACAAAACACTCCAAACCACCCTCTACACAAAGGGTTTCACCTGCCTTTTATACTCTGTGGCTGGAGACCAATTAAATAGCAATTAGCAATTGAGCACTTAAGGCTCCAGCCACATTCTCACATGTATTTTCGAAGGGAGGAATTTAAACCCCTCCCTGCTGATCCAAACCAAAACAAGAATAATCATAATGAAAACAGTAAAAACAATAACACAAATTATAGGGGCGAGCTGGCACCCCATCACAGTCACTTACAATTACGTCTCACCCGAAAGACGGGTCACACAATGAGTCAGTGGCTGAGGACCTCCTGGTTACAGGCCCTTTTCTTTAACCACTGGACCACACAGCCTCCTATATAGAGATAAAAGAAGTAAGTAGGGTTGCCACCTGTTCTGGTTTTGCCTGGATTGTTCTCTCTGAGGCAGCTGTCCTGGGAAATCTGTAAGACTTCCCGGGACATCAAAGTATATGATTTTTATTTTTGTTGTACGAAATGACTCTGGTGTCCCGGTAACAGAAAACTAAAATGTAATAATTAGTGGTGGGTAGGGATGGGCAATTCCAAAAATTTGAGAGTCGATCCTGATCTGGGAATTGATGGAATCGACTTTGAGAATCGATTCTGAATCATATAATTTCAATTCCGATTCTTCAAAAAAAAAGTGGAATCTTTAAAAGCAACATAATATATCAACTATATTTAGAATATCTTTATTTTGTTGTTATCCAAGATACTGTACTACAGCAGTGGCTTAGCATTACAATAGGGTTTTAAATACTACATTCTCGGCTGGCATTTGCTGTTTACAGTTCTGGTTTACATGGTATGCTGTGGTGACGATTATTGTTATATTGTTGAAATTTGTTTTTGTCTGGGAAATATGTCAACTTAATAAAATAATACCCTATCCAAACCAGGCCACCTTAAATAGCATAGGCTTAAAACATGTGGTACATGATGGTGGTAACAGCAAATAACTTGATAATCATGTTGTAGAATATACACTTAGTATTTTTTTCTTGATTTAAAATGTAAATTGTGTTTTGAAGGATTCAAAGAAAGACACAGAGCCTTCCTGAGGATTGGATTTTAAGCAGGATGTTTTCTCTTCGGGGTGAAAAGTCACCAGGTGTTTCCACATTGGAGAAGTTGTCTGATTGTAAGCAAGTATTTTTTTGCATATGATGCATCTTACTCTTTTTAGGGTGCCGTCAATAAATGAAAGGTAACCAAACAGCTGACTTGCTCTTTCCCTTTGTTTTGCTCCCTGTCAACATTTTTACCAGGCTAATGAAGATGTTGTTGGACCAATATTGAACAGTTCAGTCAATAGCCAAAGAGCCCCTATCACATGATTGAGGTGAGAAACCAACAATTACAGCAAAGCCACTGTTACATGGCACTGTTGAGAAAGAAAGTAACTGTTACTGGTACTTACAGATTCATGCAAACTAACCTGTAATAATAATAATAATAATAATAATAATAATAATAATAATAATTTGGGATGTGATTTTGTCACAGTAAAAATATCTAAAAATCACAGCGAAAAATAGACAATTTCACGGAATGGTCACGGCTACGAAGATTTGTACTATATATTTATATATTTATAAAAAATATATATTTATTCATGTAATATACTGTAATATTTTAGTATTTGTGCAAAGAAAAAAAAAATATTTAATGCATTTAACATGTATTTAATGTGTTTTCTTTTAACACATGCTTCTAGTCAAAGGTAATATATATATATATATATATATATATATATATATATATATATATATATATATATATATATATATATATACAGTACTGTGCAAAAGTTTTAGGCAGGTGTGAAAAATGCTGTAAAGTAAGAATGTTTTCAAAATAGACATGTTAATAGATTATATTTATCAATTAACTAAATGCAAAGTGAGTGAACAGAAGAAAAATCTAAATCAAATCCATATTTGTTGTGTCCACCCTTTACCTTCAAAACAGCATCAAGCATCAATTCTTCTAGGTACACTTGCACACAGTTTTGAAGGAACTCGGCAGGTAGGTTGGCCCAAACATCTTGGAGAACTAACCACAGTTCTTCTGTGGATTTAGGCAGCCTCAGTTGCTTCTCTCTCTTCATGTAATCCCAGACAGACTCGATGATGTTGAGATCAGGGCTCTGTGGGGGCCATACCATCACTTCCAGGACTCCTTGTTCTTCTTTACGCTGAAGATAGTTCTTAATGACTTTCGCTGTATGTTTGGGGTCGTTGTCATGCTGCAGAATAAATTTGGGGCCAATCAGATGCCTCCCTGATGGTATTGCATGATGGATAAGTATCTGCCTATACTTCTCAGCATTGAGGAGACCATTAATTCTGACCAAATCCCCATCTCCATTTGCAGAAATGCAGCCAAAAAATTGCAAGGAACCTCCACCATGCTTCACTGTTGCCTGCAGACACTCATTCGTGTACGCTGTCCAGCCCTTCGGCGAACAAACTGCCTTCTGCTACAGCCAAATATTTCAAATTTTGACTCATCAGTCCAGAGCACCTGCTGCCATTTTTCTGCACCCCAGTTCCTGTGTTTTCGTGCATAGTTGAGTCGCTTGGCCTTGTTTCCACGCCGAGGTATGGCTTTTGGCCGCAAGTCTTCCATGAAGGCCACTTCTGACCAGACTTCTCCGGACAGTAGATGAGTGTACCAGGGTCCCACTGTTTTCTGCCAGTTCTGAGCTGATGGCACTGCTGGACATTTTCCGATTGCGAAGGGAAGTAAGCATGATGTGTCTTTCATCTGCTGCAGTAAGTTTCCTTGGCCGACCACTGCGCTCACGGTCCTCAACGTTGCCCGCTTCTTTGTGCTTCTTCAAAAGAGCTTGGACAGCACATCTGGAAACCCCTGTCTGCCTTGAAATTTCTGCCTGGGAGAGACCTTGCTGATGCAGTATAACTACCTTGTGTCTTGTTGCTGTGCTCAGGCTTGCCATGGTGTATGACTTTTGACAGTAAACTGTCTTCAGCAACCTCACCTTGTTAGCTGAGTTTGGCTATTCCTCACCCAGTTTTATTCCTCCTACACAGCTGTTTCTGTTTCAGTTAATGATTGTGTTTCAACCTACATATTGAATTGATGATCATTAGCACCTGTTTGGTATAATTGTTTAATCATACACCTGACTATATGCCTACAAAATCCCTGACTTTGTGCAAGTGTACCTAGAAGAATTGATGCTGTTTTGAAGGCAAAGGGTTGTCACACCAAATATGGATTTGATTTAGATTTTTCTTCCGTTCACTCACTTTGCATTTAGTTAATTGATAAATATAATCTATTAACATGTCTATTTTTGAAAGCATTCTTACTTTACAGCATTTTTTCACACCTGCCTAAAACTTTTGCACAGTACTGTATATATATATTTTTAACCAGTACCTTTTAAAAAAAAAGTCTATTTAAACACATCTGTGGTTTTGATATTACAAGATGTACATTAAAAGATTAGAAGGATCATTCTGCATTTACACTGTTGACAGGTTAAGCACCTCAGATGAACGACTGCAAGAGCTGCAAATCGGGGTTCATGCTTCTGCAGAACTGTAAACCACCCTCACTTTAGGCTTTGCAGTATCAAGTGTATGCAGAGGTAGATTTTCTGCACAAAAGGCTTCGGTTCATTTTGTTTGCTTCTCCTTAAAGCTACTCCCTCCGCTTTCATGAAATTGTTTGGGATATTGCTTTGCTAGTTGCTTAGAACTTAATTTCGCCACTTTTGTATAGTTCTGTGTAGGTATTCACCTTCATTTGACGTTTGCTAACCACTTAACTTTAAACTGAAACCAATTCAAAAGACAAATGTTGAATGTCATGGGTCACAAAATCACACCCCTAATAAGAATTTATTATTAATAATAATAAAATAAAAACTTAGAGTAATATATTACATTTCAGTTCAATATTATGTGTAATATTTGATTCTATGAGTTGGAATCGATCCTGATGCTGGAGTTGACTCTCTATGATGCCAAAAACAGAATCAAATCCCTAGGAGTGGGCAACAATATGAAAATTTGATATCAATATCGTGCACGTATTCCGATAAAACACAGAAAAAGATAATCACACAATTGCAATATCAAAAAATTCAGCATGACACTGCAACACTTTACATATGGCCAATAGTGCCAAACTTAATGCAGCATGCAAATAGCATTTGGTACCTTAACGGCAATCAATGGAATAAAATGGTTCAATAATCCCTTCGTTTGTGGTGTTCCTTTGCCTACGAGACTGTCAATGATTGGTAAGTAAAAAAATAAACTGGGTTATACTGCATTTGCATTTTTAGCAGTATTAGCAATAAAATGATAAACTTCTGCAGCTACAAGATTAATTTTTTTAAATCCCATGATTTCGCAATATGGAAATTATTATCGCTATCGAACGATATCATATCAAAATATCGATATTGGTGCCCATCACTAGTAATTATGCAATAACAATCTGTAACAGAATGCAAAACTGTTACTGCTCTGCTGTTCATTGACAGGAACACAGCATACAGAAACAGCTGACCACTAGCTGGAGCTGTGTCTGGCTTCTATAATATCACTTTGGCTGATCTAGTCTGTGTTACATAAGGTCATTTGAACTGCAGCACTGTTCCTGAACTCGGGTAAAAGCACTTTGACACAGACACAAGAAACGAGGAAAAAAAAACATAACAATTGCAAAAAGAACCTCCCAGATTACTGAAAACATCCTAAAATGTAAAGGGACAGCTAATTACTGTTTCCACACAGATTTGTACAGAACAGTGTAAAGTTTCACAGCTGGAAAAAACTGTTTATTTCAATAAGTCTTCCCTGTGTTATATATCACAGTTCTCAAATTCTCAAAACTGTTTTTTTTTTAAAATTTTTTTTAACTGTGCATGTAGCTGATCCTCAAGGCTTTGTTTAATGTCTAAATGTCTCCCGTCACAGACACTTCCATTGCTGTCTTGCCAGGGTGACCAGAAGCAGTTTCTTTAGATAGTCAGTCAGAGATTCAATTCACCTCTAGCTAACCCTTAGTCTCAAATGATGATTTATTTTACTGCATTATGTTTGACAAGCTGTGAATTTGCGTGAAAAACTCATATCAATGAGGCAGCCCAAAGGAGGTCAACAAAGCTGGGCTAAACTCCAAAGCTGTCATACTCTAGCTTTAAAATGCTTTTTACAAGCATTATGTTGAAAAACAATAATGGGCAAATAAACTTTAACATAAGACAGCAATTTTATACCAAGTGCTATCTCTCTGCTATTCACTTTCAATGGGATTCCAAATCCTATTACCCCGCAATAACATGACAAAGTACAGTTTGGACAAAGAAGCATCACAAAGGCTCCCCTTAACAGCACAGGTACTGTGGCCTGTCACCACATGGCTGATTCGTTTGAAGTCAGACTGAGAGCTGAATCTCCTCTTCTGTTCTAGTTACATTGGCTAGATCAGCCAGACTGTCTTCATAGGCGTAAGCGCCAGAACCCTCCTGTGATCTCTCACTTTGGATCACGTTTTATTTTGTTTTGCTGTGCAGTAGATGGTGCCGGTGAATATTAAAAAAAAAGACACTGATGTAGCCTGTGTTACATATGTCTATGGCAGGCAGCTAGGACTGATGAACAGCTCCGGAACTCAAAGAAGCACCAACACAGATACAGTAGAACTTGTCATATCCATTTAATTGGTTCCAGGGGTCCATCGGATATGTACAAATATTGTACCTCAGAGGGCACTGTTATATTACATTGTAGTTGCTTTATTAACATCGGGGCTGTGACAGAGACAGAATGATTCTTGGTGATAAATCTCCATCCCGACCTGTGAGGACGCTGTGTAAAGGGAACAGAGTGCCCTGGACTGGATGGCCAGACAGTTCATTCCCAGGATTAGGTGGAAGTCAGCCATCTAGAAAGGGGGTGGAGCTACTGTACACCAAATCATCGACCCGGAAGGAAAGCGATGTGGCAGCCTCGGATTGGAGGAACGGTTGCCATCGTTAACCAAGGGGGCGTTATTGATGGTACATAAGGGACGTAGCGAGGTGACCTGTTCCTTTGTATGGTTAACATGAACCGGAAGGAGAAAGTAGTTGTTATCGTGAGTGTTTTTTGTTTGTTTTGTCTTGTCTAAAATCTAGTTGTTTGTTGTTATTAGACTGCTAACACGATCCGGAGCTGTCACTACAGGGCAGCACATAACCCGGACAACACTGCACTTGCTCACGATAAATTGTATTTTCACCACGAGCACTACAGCACTCACTTTGGACTTGTGACTGTGTTTGTATTAACTGTATGTGTTTAAATACTATGTTTATTGTTTCAGGACTGAGCTTGTGGATTTAACTGAGCAATACACATCGTTGTGTATTGCCAGTTCTCATTATTCTTTACTGTTGTCATCAGACTTTGGATTATAAGTAAACCTCCATTTCACCAGTACTTTGTTGTTTGTCATTGTCTTGAGCACTGCATCACCTCTACAACTGCGCACTGCAAACCACTTTGCCACAGGGCTTTATAAATGAACAATGTCAGATACATCAGTGTGTCCAAAACACAAAAGTATAGTACTGTATGTATACTAAACAAAGACAATCTGTGAATATGATTGCAAAACAAAGCACTGTAATACAGTATTTGGCCGTTTACAAAACAGCATTCCAGAAACAGTTCTTACAGTGTTTTCTCAGTCTATGCCAAAATAATCTGAAAGTTTTTTTGTTTTTGTTTTTTGCACCAAGAAATCTTGTTTCAGCTTATTAACGGTACAGTAATTTCTGTACAAAGTAAATCCCTTGCTTTCTTGTTTTCATTTATTTAACATGGTTAAACTGGGCAGTTAGGTGAAATGACATGTAAAAAGTGAAACTGAATTTTCAAACACACTGTCCTTTATTTTATTATCTGCAATTGAATCCATTCTGTCCTGCTAAGAGTGGAATTTACTATTTTAGACCCATAATAAAATGTGCATTAATCAGTTTCCATCTGTACCGTTCAGCTGGTAGCAGCATCTATAAATGACACAGTTATCGGTTAATAGAGGGAATGGTATCTTACAGGATGGGATACGACAAGTTCTACTGTATTTATAGTATTTGATTAATTGTAGTAAGAACATCTAAAAAAACAGGTAAGGGACACATATGTCATTTGCAGCTGATTATTCTGTAAAAGTATGTCTAACAGCAGTCTTCAGATAAAGCTGTGTAATTTATTAAGTGGTGACTTCTTAAGTGTAGTTTCACATCTGTCCTTGGCCCTTTGATTCTTGTCTGTTGTTCTTTCAGATTTGGCACCCTGCACTGAAAATGTTTCCTTTATAAAATGACAAGGAATCAGTGAAGCAGCTGTATCCTTTGCTGTGGTACACTTTTATAAGGGGCCTGAAAGAGTGCTCATTCCTGCTCGTCCCTCAGCAGCCCACAGACACCCAGGGGCCAGTTCCACAATTTGAGTACTTACTGTCATGTATACAGTACTTTGATGTTATTTGTATAATCAAATACACATGTAATGACCTCATTTAAAGGATGGCAACAGTTAAGGATAACTATTTTCTCCAAAGAAAGGGAGAATATTTTGAAAAAAAAAATGCCACCATGTTTTCATACACGGTCAGTTTAAAACTTTGTATTCAGTTCAACAACAGGAAATCTTTAAGGAGGATTTCACAATGTGAATGGTTATAAGTGCATTTCCTTTCATTTTAATTGCAACGAACGTAGTGTTTTTGAAAAGGGCCAGATGGACGCCACACGAAAATGAATTATTTTCATAATCATTATCATACATACCACAGACCAAGCTGAAATCAGTGCCCTACAGAGGAGTCTAAAGGGGATCACTTAAGTTTAACTGCCTTATAAATAACTTAAAACATTACTGTTAAAACATTTCCAAGGTTCAGTTGTTTGGCAACTGGTAATCAGATTAGTTTTCTGAGTAATGTGCCAGAGTGGCCTGTTTATTTTTTTAATTGCATGTCTCAATGATAATGCTGCTGATCTCAACCTTTCAGCCCCTTTCTTTTCTCCCTTTGTGAGATGTGGTTTCCCCCCTCCCTCAAAGATATCTGGAGAAAAGATCAAAAGTTCTTTCTCCTCCAGGTCTGAGTCTTTATGCTTGACATCTGAAACAACAGAAGTAAGTCATAATGTTCCTGAAAGCAGCAGTTTAAACCTACTACATTTATAGTGTGGTATGTGAAAATCTGTATCCCCAATTAAAGATTAAAACAAAACATGGATAACAAAGAGACTCAGTACAAAGGGGAGTGCTAATATTGCCAGCGCTAATGAGAGGTAAGATATGGATTTGAAAAACCTTGGGGAGCAGTGATAACATTTCTAGCATTTTCTGCTAATAAGTGGTAAGAAAATTAGTTAACACTGATAATGTAATAATGTTGCTAGTGCTAATAAGAGATAATAAAATAGTTTCAAACCCCTTTTAGCAGTCCTTTCTATAGGGGACCAGTGTTAATGTTGCTAGTGCTAATAAGAGGTAAGAAATCGATTGTAAAGCCTTAGTTAGCACTCCTTCTAAGGCAGCTAGTGGTAACAAGAGGTAAGATAATGGATTTTACAGGTTTGATTAGCTCTCCTTTGAAGAAGTGCTAACAGTTTTGGACTAATAAGACAAAAGAAAATGGGTTTGGGGATTTTCTTTGATTATAGATTTGAAATCACTTCCACACATTTCATTGGCTGCAGATTGAGACCAACTAAGTCATCCCCAGTTAGAATGTCTCTCTAAATTGCTTCTAAATTGATGTATATATAGCTTCACACAGGTGTGCTTTGATCTTTACATGACTGAAGCAGACTGGATTGCACATTGCTAATTTGAGCCCAAAAACTTCACTTCACTTGCTGGATTCAAACCCAGCCATCCAGAGATGAAATGCTTGAGCATTAGCCCTCTAGTACTGTATGCATTTTGTGTTTTTCATCATACCGAGAAGCAGGCACAGCTGGGCTTGATTAAACAGGCATTGTTTCATGTTAGAGGTGAGCACCATCTGCTGGGCTGAATGGGTCAAAACACTTTATTCTGGAGTCCCACTAATTCCTCAATCCTGTTGCACTAAAATCCTGGTGAATGTTTACTATCTGAAACAAAACACATTGGAAATGTGAAAAAATTCCAATTTATCAAAAGTGCCCAGCCATTTAAAGTGGAGGTATCAAAAACACAGGCCAAGTTTCAAGAAACCATTGGGGCAACCTTGCCCAGCACAAAGCAAATAGGCAAAACTAATAAGGTAAAACCGATGGGGTCCAAGGTTGCCCCAATTGTTTCTTCTAACTTGTATCAAAAACACAAGCTAAGTTAGATGAAACAATTGGGGCAACCTTGGCCAGCACCAAGCAAATAGGCACAACTAGGCTTGTGTTTTTCATCCGTTCAATCTGCTTTTATTGTTCCTTGGGATAACAAAATACTGAGCTCAAGTCATGTGATTTCATAAAAATGCCAGGTGCTCAGTGTTTGTTATTTGAGTTGAGTTAAAATTGACAAAATGAGTTGATTAAGAATCTGTATAAATAGCCATTCGAAAAGACATGATTTCAATTAACGGAAGAACAGCAAAAAATACAACCTGCTTGAGTAATGAAGATCACCTGGTTTCTATCAGCATGATTGAAGGTGGCTTGTCTGTGAGAGAAGTTACCCAGAGAATGAGATGTTCTGCTTCAACAATCAGCAGACTAGTCCAGAGAAACCAGGAAACCGGCTCTGTGAGGAACAGGCCATGTCCTGGAAGGCAGAGGGTCACCACACCGGCCCAAGACCATCACATCTGACAGATCCATCTGTGTAATCACGTAAAGACAACCATGACAAGCCAATCTTCGCCAGCTGGCGGCAGCTGCATAGGAAGAGTGGTTCTATCCAGGGGCTGATCAGGTCTATGCGTCAACGCTGTCAAGATTGTGTTAATGCTCAGGGAAGTCATACCCGATACTAACTTTTGTAATGTTTTCATTTTGACAGTGTGTCACGTTTTATACAACTGAAAGCACGATTCTTTGATTTGTTCACATGTTCTGTAATTTTGTTTCATATCTATGTTGAAATATTTGATTAAATCAATTAGACCTGAGTGTTGTGTTTCTTTTGTACATCAGTGTATATATATCAGGAAAAGTTAAATAGGAAACACTTCTTAGATATTGCCACCGCCGAAGAGAAAAGATGGCAACTCCCACTAAATAAAAGTCTACATCCCAAACGTGTGTCTCAATTATTCATACTTTATTCATTAAAACAGGGTCAAAACCGGTACATTGATGCGTTTCGACATGTTGATCATCAGAGTGTATGAAAGCAGGACTCATTAGATCTATTAAATACACCCGGTACTCACACCATTATCTGATTACTAAAAATAGTAATCTAGCAATCAATGCATTCAATTCACATTCCAGATACTTAACAATCTGCTATATGTTGTAGCGGCGGTGTATCTGGTCCGCAGCAGGAAGAAAAGCGTTGGAACAGCAGGCAAATGGACGCTCTCTTATTAAATGGTTTAGCTCAGATAGACAGCTCCAGGATACATAGCTACATGAAAACCAAACACGACCCCGAGCTGCACACAGGTAGCTCCTAAATAGTGATCCCCCCGAGCCCTATTGGCTCACACACACAAACAGCAGGGAAGACAAGACAGCACACACACAGCAATACACCAACACTAACACTCCCGCCCCAGCGTCCAGTCCCAAGCAATCCCAAATTCACCCGCCATTACAATATATTGTTGATTCAACATCATGCAATTGTTTCTTTTTAATGTTGTCTTTTTCATTTTATCACCTTGTTTAAAGCACATTTATTTTGGCACATTACTTTTTGTAGATTTGCACTGATTACACTAACATGTTAATGCTCCCCTGTTCACAGCTCCCATAAGTGTAAATTGATTGATTTGGAGAAGCTGAGCACCTGTTAGAAATAATCCTGATTTCATCCATTCGAGAGATTGATTTTTCCAGTGTGAAGTGAACCCAGGTTTGTTTGGAGTGGAGGCTGAACGCACGGCAAAAAATGTCAGGGGTTAGGCACAAAAATGCCACATCTCCCTTTAAAAGCAAGTGTCAATATATATAAATACATACACACACAATGGCCCTGTCCACACTATGCCTTTAAACCGTATTAGTTGCATTTAAGCCGGCTTAAAAGTGCTAAATACGGTTTGCGTCCACACTACGCAGTGTTTAACATCGTACTCGAGACCACCTCAGGAGGTAGTCTCGAGTCCAGTCTCGAGTCCGGTTCTAATTAGATCGCATCAGGTAGTGCGGTTTATCAGAAATGTGGACGCTGTAATACCAACAAACTTTTTTGTGTATCCTCCAATATCCCCAAATGCTTTGTGGTATGTTTGGCGAAATACTCAGAGCAGGCACCTGAAGGACTTGCTATCAGTGTACACTCCGCACTAGGTATTCATATTTATGCTTCAGAAAATCTGTCAGGACATCTCTGTTAAACTAGTGGGGAAAATAACAATTTGTTTAAAGGGACTTCACCTGATTAAAAATAAAACCTAAAAACTCCAAGCCCTATTTGTGTGTGTGTGTTTGGATTTACTTTTTCCACAATACTTGTTATATTTCTTTTTAGCAATATGGACGGCTGTTAATATGAGGCATAACACATTGTTTTAAAATAAAATACAGTGCATGGTGGGATACTATCGTATTAATTTCCACGGTTCGTTGCGCTGCTGGGAATTGTAACTGAACTATTCTAATGGTGTGTGGACGCATTAAGCCTGACTAAACATGAAACGGTTCTTCAGTGTGGACGCTTTGAGCTGTATTAATTAGAGCGGTTTCGAGTACAGTTAGTGTGGACAGGGCCTCTATGGCAATGCAAGCATTCAAATTTCTTTCAGCCAAACTATATATTTAAATGGCTTACCAAACAAAATTCGTCATTTTGCTTGAAAGAGGTTTAAATACTTGACCCCCGCTCGTTTATAGTCTTCATCAAAATCTATTTATTGATTTTAAAAAAGTACAGTTGTAAAACAAACAACTGGTTTCGACACTAACGTGACTTCATCAGGTATATTAACACCAGCAGAATACAGAACCAGAGTTTCTTGCAACAGTTGTGATGGTGACCAAACGTGTGAGTACTGTTGTGTAAAAAAAAGTAGCTTAAAATGAACAGAAATGTAGAACAAGAACAGCAACAAATAAAAATACACTTAAGGTTTGTGTCTTGCACACGTGCCATTAACAAAATGCAGCAAGAATTAAACAAACGTGAAAAGGTTACCATACCAAACTGAAAAAAGTTGAATGAAAAAATGTTATCTTTTGTCAGTCAAATCGTAGAGTGCATAAATAAAGTTCTGAGTCAACACGAATAGATTTTTTTCATCTCTTGCATCTTGCATCCCAGTAGTTTTTGTTACATTGTTTACCGTCAGGAGTTTACATGATTTAATTGCACAAGATTCCATGGTTAGTTGATGAGCTGATAATCTCTTCAGCCAAAGAATCAGCCACAGTAATTTAAGAGCAATGTTACCATTATGTTAAACAGTATGCAGCAGGGTCAGCTGTTGAACAAAGTTTATTTCTCAAACTGACCATTTAAAAAATGTGAAAGCAGAACACACAGAAATGCGTGCGGTCAGCTGGCTTGCATTCCCTTCCCTTCTCCCCTGCTCCGGCCATGACGTACAACAACCTTCAAACTTCATTATTTCGACCTACAGCCACAAACAGTTCGTAGTGCTTTAGGGGCAAAAACGGTGTAATTAACCCTTTCCAGGAATTGAAGGCCTAGAACCCACTCTGAATTATTCTACCCAATGTCCTGTGATAGATAGATAGATAGATAGATAGATAGATAGATAGATAGATAGATAGATAGATATACCGTGTTTACTCAAATTTAAGTCACCCATGAATTCAAGTCGCACACCCAAATACGGACACCAAAAAGAAAGACCCTGAATGCAAGTCACATTTAACTCTTAATGAAAAAAAACACAATAATTTAACGGTTAAATTACTTTTGAATTTCTAGGTGCCACCAGGGAACATTGTATTACAGTACATTAAAGCATCAGAGTACGTCACCTACTATATTACAAATGTAAATGGGAAAAGAAAATATGTACAGTACTTTCAGTACTGAATGACAGTCATTGCAGTTTATGGTAGCTTGGACAGGGTAAATTACCTTGAACTTTATTTCAGTCTGCTTTATTGTCCTTGTTTATTTAATTTGGCCAACGTGACTCTGTCACATTCGCAAACAAAATCAGTGCAAGACAGAAATGTGTAGTTCATTTTAAGTTTGAGTTAGGACTTTGGAGATTACACTAGTGGGGTTCCCATAGTTAAGCCAGGCACAGACCATAATAACAGTGAGTAAGTAAGAGAATCAGAGAGCGATGGAGAATCCGCCATTAAGCGGTACATACCTTAGTGTTCCTGTTTCTTGTGCTCCTCCAGATAGAGAAAGATATATAAATAAATGATTGTTAATTTTGAAGCCGGACCCGCGTTGATCATTTCAACAAGTACTATACTGGTAATATTATAGTATTGCATAGCCTTCGACTATGCTCTCCATCTTCTGACACATCTCAGAAGCCACAGTTTCTCTTTTCTTCAGCAAACAAAATTACTTTTCTTTTAAAAGCTGCATTAAAAAATGTTCATGAAGTTCGCTGTGCAGTCATTTTAATATACCAGTACTGTGCCGAGGGTGATATCTGTAGTGGGCAGTACTGTGTACAGTTGGGCTTGTTCAAGCGCACCAGAATAATTGACATGTAATTGAAATGTAAATTGGTGCCCTAACTAAAAACCTTGAATCCAAGTCCCTCCCCCCAAATTTGAACTTTTATTTTGGCCACAAAAGTGTGACTTAAATTTGAGTAAATATGGTGTATATATATAGTTAATTTATATGCACGTTAAAGTTATGTGTGCAAAAGTATGTATGTTCAATACATTCATTTTTTTTAAAGTTTGCAATATAAACCCAGCATGGGAATCGAACCCAAGACATGCTTCGAACGCAGCTTGCAATGCAGACACCCTAGCTTTCATGCCATGAAGTTTGTACTTCCATTTCACAACATTTGCAAGTAGTATAGCAGTAAAGTTACAGTTTTTAACAAGTAACGAGACGAACAAGATTTTGTAAATAATGATTATGTATTACCCTGATTGTATTGAAAGCTTTCATCTAATTTTGCAAACTGTCATAATACGCTTTATCTGTTCATTTAGTATATTGTAAGGTTTTCATGTTTAGGAAGTAGTACTCAGGGTAGGGTTGCCACCTTTTCCACAGACAATCAGTCAGCCTTGGTCTATCAAAACTGCAGTATACTGTAATACAGTTTAACACAATTAAGCAGGTTGGTGATTCCCAGTCGTTACATAAAATATACCTTTACCGTTAACAGAACGCAATATGCTACAATTATTATTTTACTGAGCTAATATGAAATCACGGAAACATCATAATTTATAACATATTTAAAAGCACAATAATTGCAAACATCCATCTACCTGTAATTTTAGGCAACTTGAAAACTGAACAGAAATTGTTATGCACGTACAGTGCCTTGCATAAGTATTCCCCTTGGACTTTTCCACATTTTGTAGTGTTACAACCTGGAATTAAAATGGATTTAATTGGGATTTTTACCATTTGATTTACACAACATACTTAACACTTTGAAGGTGCAAAATATTTTTTTATTGTGACACAAAAGTTAATTAAACAAAAAAAAGACATTTGTTGGTTACATAAGTATTCACCCCCCTGAGTCAATACTTGGTAGAAGCACCTTTGGCAGCAATTACAGCTGTGAGTCAATTACAGCTTTGCACATCTGGATCCTGCAATTTTTGCCCATTCTTCTTGGCAAAATTGCTCAAGCTCTGTCAAGCTGGATGGGGACCGTTGGTGAACAGCAATTTTCAAGTCTTGCCACAGATTCTCAATCGGATTGAGGTCTGGGCTTTGACTGGGCCATTCTAAGACATTCAGGTTCTTGTTTTTAAACCACTCCAGTGTAGCTTTGACTGTGTGTTTAGGGTCATTGTCCTGCTGGAAGGTGAACCTCCGAATACTTATGCAAGGCACTGTACCTTACATATTGTTAATGCTGTGCTCCTTTTTGTACAGCGTAGTCCTTTTAGCTTAACCGTTTTAGCTTAACTGAAGTTGATTTTACAGGAAATCTACAGATTCTAGTTACTGACATGGATATGTTCATTGTCCTCAGCATTATTCAAATACTGGGGACAAAGTAGAGTACAGATCAGTACTAAACAATACATTGCTAATAAGTTAGTGGAAATCATTTAAGCAACTAATGTATGTCAAAGAAAATATTATAGGAAGGTTGATGTTTCTCTTAAAAACCAGACATTAGGGCATCTGGGATTGTTAATTCCTGCCACCCAGACATAGATGCCAATTCCCTGACTGTCCAGTCAAACCCGGACAGGCGGCAACCATAACTCGGGGAGACGACAGCACACAATCACTCACTCATTAACTCACTCCCCCTTCCCATGCTAACAACGTGACCCGTTCCCCTTACAATACATGTACCATATATAAAAGACAGACGAGACAAACTGAACAGACAACAAGTCTGCAACAAAGCAATAGTCCGGGTCATTACAATATATTTTTTAAATTTGAAAGTAAAAATATATGAAAGCATGATGACCTTTATGTACAAAAATCTTCACTAATATACAACTGAACAAGAACTGGTTTATGTTTATTTTCGTTTCATACAGTATTAAATGGCAGTGTTTATATGATAGTGAAAAATAAATATTGAGAAAGAAATAAATGTCTACATATTCATTTATTTCAATATTTATATTAATGTGCAGCAGTGTGGAGTAGTGGTTAGGGCTCAGGACTCTTGATGGGAGAGTTGTGGGTTCAATCCCAGGTGGGGGACACTACTGCTGTACCCTTAAGCAAGGTACTTTACCTAGATTGCTCCAGTAAAAACCCAACTGTATAAATGGGTAATTGTATGTAAAAATAATGTGTAAAAAATAATGTAATTGTATGTAAAAATAATGTGATATCTTGTAACAATTGTAAGTTGCCCTGGATAAGGGTGTCTGCTAAAAAATAAATAATAATAATGTATTTATTTATGTTTTACTTTTATTACCAAATATATAGGCTATCCTTCAACATAGCTAATTTTCAGAAATTAATGTTCAGTAGTAGTAGATTTGAGTGCTTTTGGACACTTTTATTGTTAACAATTAATTAATTGATTGGCCCACTAATCAAGACCCACAATTTCCTCCATTCCTTATTCCTGCAAAGCCCTACAATAGAATATACTAACACTGTGACAGGGGACACCACACCCTGCCACAGGGAGCCGGAAGCAAATGATTTCATGATGCAAATGATACTCTGTTTGGATGAACTGGATACCACAGGGTGATGCTTGAAGAACAAAGGGCTGTTGCTGGGAGAGAAAAAAAAAACTTGCTCAGTGTTTTTTCCTTAACTCTGGAGGAAGAGTTGTGAATAATTATGCAAGTCCACCTACAATGTTGGGGAAAAATGTGTTTGACTTCACTTAACTAATTCACAAACAAGCTAAAATACTTTTTAAATACTTTTTACTCCTACCAGCTTAGAGCTCACTAAACGTTGTTAAATTCACTTCTAGTTCTAGTTGTTCTAAAACATGTCAGACTAAATGGATGCCCCCTCCCCATATTAGCCACATTACATAAAAAAATAAAATAAAATAAAACCTGGGGAATACATTTCTAAATTTTTAAGCAAGAGTGTTCACCATTAGAAAGAAAATGCATTTTTTAAACATTGCAGTGTATCCAGATCATGCTCCCACCTGCAATAGTGCTGGTTTTCTGTTCCCCAATTCGGCTCTCAGAGCACCAGCATAGTTGCAGGAAGGAGCATGATCTAGAAACACTATGATTTGTATAAAATACTTATTTTTCTCCTGGTTCTTGACTATCAATTGGGAAATACACTCGCAAGTTCAATTATATTTAAAAAAATAGGATTATGTTGAAAAATATATTGATGCGATTTTGTAAACGCTGCAGGGTGTTCTGTACCACTTAAAGGAATAGGATTTTGTTTCCTGAACATGATATCTGTTGTACTGTTGTGTTCCTGAGGGTTCATTGCGAGGCCATTTGGTTTTGAAATCCATCCTGAAACACAAGTCTTTGCTCATTCCATGAATCAGAACATTTGCCTTTCAAATTGCAGAAACTATTGTGACGTAGTAATTTCCCTATAATCCAGTCCTGAGGAGCAGATTATAAATTCATCTGCCTCTCATAAACCCCTTTTCAGCTCTGTTGCTTCCCTTTTTCTTTACCTCCTATCTTATAATCTTCCTGAATTGAAAGCACATACAGGCTCTGCTGTAAATGTGTTTCAACTAGCATTCTTCTTCCTTTGTCGCCCAGGCAGGATGACATGGGTGGACCTTTAATAAACCAATCAGAGATGGAAAAGGAGGTACATCACTCGTCGAGTCATATTGTCATCCCTTATTTCACCTGTGACACACTTCTGCTGGCAGCGTGGCTCATGGTTTCTTTATCTTCCCACTGAATCTTGGGCTTGGATTTAAGTTTGGGCACCGTACTGAAGACAGCCAGAGAGTGAGTGACACACGGGGGTAGGTAGGGGTTTTATTTTGCACACAAAGAAGAATCAGCAATTTCCATGCCATACCTTGTCCTTGATAGTATAGAATATCATGCTGAAAACATTTCAACCAATCATGTTGCAGAATGTTCATCCTTTTCCTGAGCAGAGGGTACCCAACCCCATCCTGTGAATGAACATGCCGATGAAGCATCTTTTAGCACAGGGCAAAGATGCAATTTATCCTGTTCATTTGGTTACTACACATGCTTCTTAAGTCAAACAATGACAAAGATCTCAAGCTACCTACAATCTCTTTCCATTGTTGGGAGTTTGGGGACAATGTTTTTTTTATGTTTCATGCATGGAACATATGGCACAATTTTCAAGTAAGACCAAAAACACTTTTAAGACGGGTTCACAATCTTTCTCGGCTTGAATCCACCATGGCATCCTGATTGAGGACCCTAACAATCAACCCCTATTGTTGTATAATAGTACATACTGTAAGCACAGGCATTGGAAATAAAGACACTGATAGGTAGGTAGTAAGTGTTACATTCAAAACAGTATAGCGGTTTTCTTGAAAATAAATTTAAAGTTGCTTTGTCAGGGTCATTTGGGAAAGAACAATTCTGTATGTCCTACTGCTCCCCCATCTTGCGCCCCCCAGGGGTACCCGGATCCCAGTTTGATAACCACTGGTGTACAAGATGACATTTCACACAGTTTGAGCAGCAGCCAGAATACATTCATCTTTGCTTCACAGTCCTCTCGCCCAGAAGACAGTATGAGACACCCCACACACAACGTATTAACTTAAAGAACTCATTGTAGTGATACAGTCATAATCTTGAGAATTACTTGGTTCAGTGCTTTAGTGGTTAAATTGATTTATTGTTCCCAATCGAGTGAACATGGAAGCCATTGTTCAATGCTTTTGTCTGGTTACTGTCAGATGGTTAAAGCATGGGTCTTTTTTTGTTTCTGGAGAAAATTACATAGATGTGGTTTGATGGAGAATTCTAACTTATTGTAAATCTTATTATTAAATGGGTAGAAACAATTGGCGAAAATATTAGATTCTGATTGTCTGAGACCTTCTCCCAAGCCATTAGATATCTAGCGATAACACAGTAGTGCGGAACTTTCTCTGAAGCGGCCTCATCACAGTAAACAAAATCAATACGCCAACTGCAACTGTATGCCTAGGTAAACAAAACCACTTAAGTCAGTCAGTATGACAGCAATCCCTGAGATTAACTACAAAAGTTTTGCAGCTGAAAACATTGAAAAAGAAAAGAAAATGTCAACATCTTGCCATACTGAGGTAAATGAAGCAGATGTAGACAACCTAGAAATGAATACAACTGAGGAAAACAACTGAGACAAAATGGGCTATGAACATTTTCTGTGACTGGCTAACTGAAAATAACTTTGACATTAAGATTTGACATTATGATTTTTCCTTCTTTATTCAAGTCAAGGTTTTTCTAAAAGTAGAAAACACTAATGGAGGCTTTGAGTAAATTGTTGATGCTCATAATGCATCAGAGTATAAAAATGCAACATGTCTAAGACTTGCACACAGCATATATATATATATATATATATATATATATATATATATATATATATATATATATATATATATATATATATATATATATAGCTATATATATATATATATATATATATATATATATATATATATATATATATATATATATATATATATATATATAGTTATTTGCATTACAGTCAGAGTTGACTGGAGAATAATCAAGAGTAGATCAACCTATCATCTGAAACTAAATAGTGCAGCTGTCTGGAGTAATGGCTAGCCAGGCATTAATACAGTCATTCAAGCTTGAGGGTTGGATAACATGATAAACTGTGCAACCATATGACTAAGGGCTACTCAATGTGTGGAACATTGCACTGTGCTTACATTGAAATGCTACATAAACCTCTTTACAAATACTGCTGGAGGATCAAGTTTTGCACTTGATCCCATATAAAGTTTGCCACAGTAAAATAGTAAAAATATAAAGCATAGTTAAGCATTGTAAAGCCCAGATAGATATAGTAAACCATATCAATAAACATGGCAAACCATGGTAACCTATAATAATGAGAAAAGCATCAGAAAACTGTAAAATGACCTTGCTGATTTGCTGTGGTAAACTTTTATAAGGGGCATATTGTATTGATTATGTATTGGGCTTTGGAAATAAAGGAAACAAAATCCAATTGTTCTTGCTTATTATTATTATTTATTTCTTAGCAAATGCCAAGGAATAAATAATAATAAAAGTGCTGCTTATGCTAGTGAGGGAGAGTTACACACAACCAGCCCTAAAGTTATAGCAATTACAGTATGCGACAAGTGTTTTGAACATATCTTTAAAGTAAATAGGTATACAGTAGGTGTTGATGGGTATTTTCTCTGATGTAATGTTTAGTTTATTTTTGGCCCTTTGAACATTAAAATAATTTATATAACTCCCTAGCAACAAGCTTTGTTTTCTCTTTTAAAAACAGTTTTTTTTTTATTTTTTACCTTTGATGTAAATTCCTGGTGTACCAAAAATTGTCCCCTGAAGAAACTGTGTTTTCTCAGAGAAGAGTGCATTCCGTGCAGACTTCAGTCACATGCCGAGCCCTGCAAGATCGCAACTAGTTTGACAAGCACTGATAAATCACAATGTAAAATCATTTAAAATTTATTTTTAAACTTATCAAATATGGTGGTCTGTGTTTTTTTGTCGGCTACACAAATGGCTTATTGTTTTGTGTGAATGTTTTCTTTTTAATTAAAAATTTAGTGTGTCCAATTATAATTTTCCCCCCCGATTTTCTCCCAATCCTCACCGCAGTAATTCCCCTAAACTAGGATTCGATACTAGCTGAGTCACTGTTATGTGTTGAAGTGTATAATATATGCACATTGCCTACTGAATCAAGTGAAACTCTGCTTAGTTTGCTGGCTAGGGTTTTGTGATATGTTTTTTCTCCTCAGGAGCTATCAATTTATGGGAATTTAAAAAGCTTATGCCTAGCCTATAGTTTGGGGTGATCACTTAAACAAGTTAAACTGAAAAGATGTGTGTTCTAAACCCTACTGCTTGGCTGCAGAAGGCAGGCCTACAATCTTGAGTCCCATCTTGCCAGATCTGATGTGTTAAAAAATGATTAGTGTTTTGGTAGCGGTTTGGTATGGATGGAGGGTTTTGATTGTCTCTACCTCCTTGAAAATTTGCCTCTAGCTTCATTAATTGCAGTCATGTAAGAATGTGGCTGGAATGGGGTGGGGTCTGATTGGTTGGTCAGTTAGCCGTGCAATTAACACATTTGGTTAATTGATCCACCTGCTAGGCGGGTGAACATAGAATACTGCAGACAGCTCAGTCAGGGGTGGTGGGCTGGAGGAACAGTTTGCATTGTATGCTGTGCTAGTGCTGCTGTACAGTATGTGCTCATGACCATAGGTGGAGTTTGACTTTTACATTTGGGAGGGCAGGGGCATCGATCAGAATTTGGCTAATAATATAGAATAGTAATTTTCTTAAGCGAGTTACAGCTTGAAATAGGTTGAAGTTCACTGTTTTAAATTAGCCGAAGCTCAGTAACTCACTGTCTCACAAAACGGTTGGTTATTGTTGTTGCAATAGCTTGCGTAGGTGCTGCCAAAAGCTTACCCCTGTGGACAGTTTGAAGGGGCAACGCCCCCCCACCCAATCTCCACCCATGATTATGACAGTCCTGTTTGCTGAGCCCTGAAGCTAGAGCCTATTTGTCCATCAGTCTCTGTACCAGTCAAAGCTGCATTTGTGCTTCCCTGACGACGCAACCTGTTTTGTTTTTATTTTGTTAACCATCAATAAACATGAACTTTAATCAGTTGTTTGTGTGATGGCTTGCCCTGTTTCATATTAATAACTTTGATCTGTGAATGGCAAGCAGTGTTAAACCGTAATGATAAATAGCATTGTAAGATATCAGGACAAGCACAGCTGTATCAGTAAATGCATTCATAATTGTGATGCAATTCAAAATACAGGTACATTACAGTAACTGCACTGTAATTACACAGTACCTGTTGGATAATACAAGCAGCACAAGTAGTAAATGGTAACTACAGAATAAAAACATGTATTTAACATATGTAATATTCAACTGATTAAACCCCATAATAATAATAATAATAATAATAATAATAATAATAATAATAATGTAAAAATATGCATGGGAGTTAGGAACTATTTCTACACTCATATAAATTACTTGTTTTCGGTTGATACAGTGTTCTTGTACTGTATGCATGAGTAACCAAACATATTATTCTATTGTTGCTTTGAGTTTCTCAGAGGCACGCCCCGGCTTGTTTCCACAGAAGAATCAGAAAGCTATCATTTACTGAGCTCTCAGGGGACGAATAACAAATGGTAGCATTACAAGACAGTAAGAACAGTATGAACAGTCACAGGAACTAACCCTGCTTTTACAAGACAGTGAAATACAGAATTATTTATTTTTTTAATACAAGATACCCTTATTAAACTTTACTATGGTATTTTTGCAGTTTTGCTGTGCATGGTTATACTATGCATTTACCTACAATGCTTATCTATACTTTACGGTGCTTTCACTGTGCTTTATTACACTTTGCTGTGCTTTTAATGTGGGAAGCTTTTATAAGGGAAATGATAGAGGCACCTCGAATAAGCAGCCACAGAAATCTAAGGTAAAACTATCAGACAGGAAGACCAGTAGGGAGATGTTTCAGTGCCTTCCTCGGTGTGTGAGATACTGTAAGAATCTTCTTGTGATGAGCTGGTCTTGCCAAGCTGTAGGTAAATCATGCAGAACTTTAAAACACACAATCAGAATTCTCAGGTTATGTTTGTCTACTTGACTTAGTTTCTTAAAGTTTTACTTTTAACAGTCACTTTGGTCTAACTGTAATTTTCAGAATATATATTGTGTATGTTATTGAGCAGCCCTGAGTTACATCCCCCTATATCGCTGTTGTAGCCTAACACCATAGTATACTAAAACTCAAGTATATGTGCAAAAGAATATATAGCATGTATAAATACAGTTTATGAAAGAGTGCATGTTATCTGTAGCAATTACAATGATGTACTTTTTTTCATGTAAAAGAGCAACAAAATATAAACATAGAAATTAAAAAAAAAGCTTGTAGAAAATGTGTTTTTGCTTTATATTGCATGGCATAAATAAGTATTTCATTTGTTGAAGTTCAGTTCAACGTTAATAAACAGTCAATAGCTATGCAATAGGGGCACCATTAGACTGCTATTGCAATTGTGCTCATATTCTCTGTGCAAGTTGAGCATGTTTATTGAGACTTATGGGGCTCTTTTTTCAAAGCGTTCATCCATTCTTTAACTAAGTCCTGTAAAACAATCATGTTAATATTACAAAATGAGAAACAAAACACCTTGAGAGTGTGTGACAGGCTGACCAAGATAAGGAGACTCAAAGTCAGGATGTGCAGGGAAAATAAAAGACTTTTAATTAAACAAAATACACAAAACAAAAGGCACAATGGCCAACCAAAAAGACAAACACAAAAGCAGGCTTTAAACAAACTATACCAAAACGAACCACTCACTCTCTCACACAGGCCTTCTCCCTCTCACAAACACTCACCCACTAACATACCCAACCACTCCCTTTTATACAGGTGCCTGGGCTAATTGGGCAATTCGCACCTCATTAGCCCAGGCACATTCCACACATTTCTCACACAAACTCACTCACTCACTGAACCACACCCCAAACTCACTCATATCCTCTCTAAACAATACAAAAAACACAAAACCACCACAAAATAGGCTGCACCCCATCACAGAGTGCTTAAGAGAAGTTTAATTATATCACTGTGACAGAGAAAGAATGAATCTTGGTTATAAATCTCCCTCCCGACCTGTGAGGGCGCTGTGTAAAGTGTGCCCCGGACTGGATCGTCTGGCAATTCATTCCAGGGAAAGGTGGAAGTCGGCCATCTAGAAAGGGGGCGGAGCCACAGTACACCAAGTCAACGGCCCAGACGGGAGGCGATGTGACAATCGTGGATTGGAGGAAAAGTGATTGCACTCGCTAACCAAGAGGGCGTGGCTGAAGGTACAAAAGGGGATGTAGCCGAGCAAACTGCTCCTTTGTTATGGTTGTGAGAGAACCGCTGAAGGACTGTGATATAACTGTAAGTGTTTAGTGTTTGTTTGTTTTTTTCATACTAATTGTAAACGTTTGTTCTTGTTAGACGGCTAACAAATACAGGGAGCTGTCGCAAAAGGCCAGCACCAACCTGGACAACACTGCACTACTGTTAACTAATAAACTGTATTTCACCACTTGCACGTTAGCACTCACTCTAGACTTCGTGTTTGTGTTTATACTGTGTTTATACACATTGCTGTGTATTGCCAGGGATTATTATTTACGGTCGTCAAACGACCCGGATTATAAAAACAAATAAAGGATTGTTTGGACTGTGAACTTTGTTGTCTGTCATCTGTTTAAGCACTGCATCACATCTACACCTGCACACTGCAAACCACTTTGCTACAATCACATAGTTGTGTGGTTCTGGTTTTGTAAAATGAACAACCGTTTAACCTTGTTCAAGAAATAGGAGTTCAGACTGGAGTAAACACTTTGAAAATATGTGCCATGTGGTTTTCAGCTCCTACAAATACTTAGACATTACAAGACAGCTCTGTAAAATATTGGTTGTTAAGTTTTGGAATAATAATGATATTTTGTCATTTCCATATGATCACATTACCCATCGATTCCTATCGATTGTTTATTTACATGTTGACTCAATATTCAATGTTAATTGGATATTAAATACTTATTTGTGCCACACATAATAAAACTCTACCAGGTGATACAACTACATCCCACTTAACATGAATGCAGCAGCAAAATTAACCACACATTATTAGTGTTAATAATCCATTATAACAGGTTCATCTGCAATTACTATTGGCTGTACAAATGCTTGTTAGCATGTTTAATGTCATGAGTGCATACTCACCATGGTTTACAGGTCACACATGTAATAGAGGTAGCCACCACAATAAATATGAAATAATTATTATTGATGTATGAAATACCTAAAACAATTGAATTGAGTAGCTCAAAGCTCGTCAATTCAATAAATATCTCGTCCTTTCCCCTTGTACAGTTCATTATCTACATTGCCAATAAGCCTTAACTTATAATACTCTGCAGACTTCCACTTATTCTTATGATCTCTGACTGTTTTCTGTGTTTAGCCCCAGAACCACATGTCAGGTATTGAGGCAGAGATGTTATGTACAGAACAGTTTTGTTCAACATCTTGCAGTCACTCCAGATTCAGCTGTTTTATTTGTTATATTTCCACCCTTGACATCGTTTTCAATACTATATATATATATATATATATATATATATATATATATATATATATATATATATATATATATATATAGTACTGTGCAAAAGTTTTAGGCAGGTGTGAAAAAAATGCTGTAAAGTAAGAATGCTTTCAAAAATAGACATGTTAATAGATTATATTTATCAATTAACTAAATGCAAAGTGAGTGAACACAAGAAAAATCTAAATCAAATCCATATTTGGTGTGACCACCCTTTGCCTTCAAAACAGCATCAATTCTTCTAGGTACACTTGCACAAAGTCAGGGATTTTGTAGGCATATAGTCAGGTGTATGATTAAACAATTATACCAAACAGGTGCTAATGATCATCAATTCAATATGTAGGTTGAAATACAATCATTAACTGAAACAGAAACAGCTGTGTAGGAGGAATAAAACTGGGTGAGGAACAGCCAAACTCAGCTAACAAGGTGAGGTTGCTGAAGACAGTTTACTGTCAAAAGTCATACACCATGGCAAGACTGAGCACAGCAACAAGACACAAGGTAGTTATACTGCATCAGCAAGGTCTCTCCCAGGCAGAAATTTCAAGGCAGACAGGGGTTTCCAGATGTGCTGTCCAAGCTCTTTTGAAGAAGCACAAAGAAACGGGCAACGTTGAGGACTGTAGACGCAGTGGTCGGCCAAGGAAACTTACTGCAGCAGATGAAAGACACATCATGCTTACTTCCCTTCGCAATCGGAAGATGTCCAGCAGTGCCATCAGCTCAGAACTGGCAGAAAACAGTGGGACCCTGGTACACCCATCTACTGTCCGGAGAAGTCTGGTCAGAAGTGGCCTTCATGGAAGACTTGCGGCCAAAAAGCCATACCTCCGACGTGGAAACAAGGCCAAGCGACTCAACTATGCACGAAAACACAGGAACTGGGGTGCAGAAAAATGGCAGCAGGTGCTCTGGACTGATGAGTCAAAATTTGAAATATTTGGCTGTAGCAGAAGGCAGTTTGTTCGCGAAGGGCTGGACAGCGACACGAATGAGTGTCTGCAGGCAACAGTGAAGCATGGTGGAGGTTCCTTGCAAGTTTGGGGCTGCATTTCTGCAAATGGAGTTGGGGATTTGGTCAGAATTAATGGTCTCCTCAATGCTGAGAAGTACAGGCAGGTACTTATCCATCATGCAATACCATCAGGGAGGCATCTGATTGGCCCCAAATGTATTCTGCACCATGACAACGACCCCAAACATACAGCGAAAGTCATTAAGAACTATCTTTAGCGTGAAAGAAGAACAAGGAGTCCTGGAAGTGATGGTATGGCCCCACAGAGCCCTGATCTCAACATCATCGAGTCTGTCTGGGATTACATGAAGAGAGAGAAGCAACTGAGGCTGCCTAAATCCACAGAAGAACTGTGGTTAGTTCTCCAAGATGTTTGGGCCAACCTACCTGCCGAAGTTCCTTCAAAAACTGTGTGCAAGTGTACCTAGAAGAATTGATGCTTGATGCTGTTTTGAAGGCAAAGGGTGGTCACACCAAATATGGATTTGATTTAGATTTGTCTTCTGTTCACTCACTTTGCATTTAGTTAATTGATAAATATAATCTATTAACATGTCTATTTTTGAAAGCATTCTTACTTTTACAGCATTTTTTCACACCTGCCTAAAACTTTTGCACAGTACTGTATATATATATATATATATATATATATATATATATATATATATATATATATATATATATATATATATATATATATATATATATACATTTTGTGATTTGTGGTTGTTCAATATACTCTTATTTTCAACATTATACATATGGAAATCATACCACACAGTTCCAGAAAACAAAGATTACATTTATAATAGTCCTACACAAAATGTAATTTAAACTGAAAAAATATGAAGAAAAGAAAGCACACTTTCAATTTCAAGGCAGCTTAGTTTTTTAAACGCAGCGCTCATGTAAAATGAGGGATAAAGGCACAGGATGCCGTTTCTGTAAGAGACGGAGAAAGAGAGAGGGAGAGAGATGGAGAGAGAGACGGAGAGAGAGGGGAATGAGGAAGGTTGTTATTCCCAGTGCTTAGGGTTCTCCAGACATGCTCAAAATCAGGTAATGGAAAAATGATTGTGGAGCAACAGAACTAAGAACCACTCACCATAAAACACCATAAAATAGTGAGGGAAATATAAATAAAAGTGTAATGTAGAATTTGGAAGGATTACCACCAAACTAGTTCCAAATTTGCATTATAAACTTTAATAAGGGTATTGCTGTTTGGTTCTAGTTTTGTAAAACGACTAGGAAGGAACTCTTTGACATCCTTTCCGGAGGAGCCTGTGCATGAAGGTGTCACAGCGATCAGTAGCTGATGTTGTGACAGTGCTGAGGAACAGCAGCAGCAGCAGCGGGATGGCTTTATCTTTCAGACCTCCTTAATGCTCATAGGCCTGGCCAGGTGGCACTACGCCTCTCCCAGCCTCCAGCTGTCTGAATTATTAACACATTCATTCTTTCTCTCCCTTTCTCTCACATTTCAACAGGTACCCTCTGTACAATAACACTCCTCCTCAAACCCAGCTGCCAGTAGCCCTTTTTTTCCAGCACTCAATGCACTCTGTTGAAAGACGACACAGCATAGTGGAGACCACTGCTGCACTAAAAAGGTAAGGCTTGGTTCTAAGCTTGGATGCATTTTAACTAAGAAATGTTTTGATTTTAACATTGGTCCTGTACAAATCATCTCTATATATATGATGTTTGACTGTAATGTACTTGTTTTACTAATGTTTTGAAGAGACCACAGGGAAACGGGAACTGTTTCTTAACTGCTTGTGCTCCTTCTGTACACTACTCTCCAACAAGGTTTGGAATAATTGAATACATGCAGAATGGGACATTTCCTCTTTTGTAACCCCAAAATTTCTTTTTTAAGACTTATACCTGTATGTATGTATGTATGTATGTATGTATGTATGTATGTATGTATGTATGTATGTATGTATGTATGTATGTATGTATGCATGTGAGAAGAGGATGGTTATCTATTTAGTGATAACAAAATATCTGAGTGGGATTAAGTACAGTTGCCCCATCTCCTGTCTTACTGTATTTATTAATCTGTTCTCATACTTGTTGTACTGTAGAGGAGTGTATGCATTGTATGTTAAGTAGTTTCTATTCTATATGGAAGATAATAGCTTTATTACATAATATATATATATATATATATATATATATATATATATATATATATATATATATATATATATATACACACACAGGCTAATTTCACTATAATGAACCCCTGAACCCCCGTGGGACCTGGAGAAATGTTCATTATATCAGAGTGTTCACTATATTAGGGTTAACCATGGTCTTTGTTTTCACTAAAAGAATAACACACTTGACACTGGAGAGAGTTCAGTGTCAGTCAGTACTGTGATCGTTCTAATAGGGCAAATTTGCATTGAAAAAATCGGTTCTTGCTGTTGGGATCGTTAAAAACGGATGTTCATGGGGGCTCCCGAGTGGCGCATCCAGTAAAGGCGCTCCACGTGGAGTGCATGATGTGCCCTATAGTCTCGACGTTGTGAGTTCAAGTCCAGGCTATTCCTTTGCCGACGAAGACGGGAGCTTCCAGGGGACGTCGCTCAATCAGCCGAGCGCCGCCCGGGGGGAGGGAGGGTTAGGTCGGCTAGGATGTCCTCGGCTCTCCGCACACCAGCGACCCCTGTAGTCTGGCCGGGCGCCTGCGGGCTTGCCTGTAAGCTGCCTGAGAGCTGCGTTGTCCTCCGACGTTGTAGCTCTTGGGTGGCTGCATGGTGAGTCCGCAGTGTGAAAAAAGCGGTCGGCTGACGGCACATGCTTTGGAGGACAGCGTGTGTTCGTCTTCACCCTCCTGAGTCAGCGCAGGGGTGGTAGCGGTGAGCTGAGCCTAAAAATAATTGGCCATTTCAAATTGGGGAGAAAATAATAAAAGATAATTGGCAACAACTAAATTATTAAAAAAAGAAAAAAAACGGATGTTCGTTATAAGAAGGATTTGTTATAGTGAAGTTAGCCTGTAAATATATATATATAGAGAGAGAGAGAGATAGAGAGAGAGATGGATAATTGGGAGATGCTAATTGTAACATTATAAGAGCCAATCAAATCGCATGAAATTCGCCAAAAGGCTTCTACATTGACAGCATTTGAGTACAGCCACTGCAGATATGTTTTGCTCTGTTTGGGGCTCATCTGTGTGATGTAACTGTACTCCGACTAGTGAAAAGCTACCTTACCTTTAACTCGAAAGCTACTTGTGTGTATCTATCTATCTATCTATCTATATATCTCTATATATCTATCTATATATAAAGTAATGTTAATTAGAATTAATACAGATTCAAAGATAGAAGTAAAAATGATGTCACAATATATAGAACAGCATTACATCATTTAAGAATAAATCATAGATTTGAATGTAAACAATAACAAGTGGTTGTCATGCCGTCAAAAACCTATAAATACCTCCAATGTTTTGATTCAAACACAGGCTCCCTTGAGAAAGATATGTGCAACATATCAAAACGTTGGGCAGCTGGCTCTTTGAGCTAAAATATATATATATATATATATATATATATATATATATATATATATATATATATATATATATATATATATATATATATATATATATATATATATATATTGTTTTTTTTAGTAAGCATTTCATATGTTATGAAAAAAGTATTTCAAAATACTGTTTATCCAAAATAAATGCATAATGTTTTTCATAGGCGATTTTTTAAGAAATATATTTGAAATATATTAGTATGAACAGGTGACAGTAATAATACATGGTTGCCGTGTGGTATGTTTGTGAATATTACTGTCACAGTCTTGTTGTCTTTAAAAGGCCCCACAGAAGACAAGGATGATTTTCTATGTTTGGTTTCTCTTCCAACTTTGTGTCGCAAGCCCCACATCTGTGCCTCAGCCCCCATGCCTGAAAGGATGTGACTGCCACAGCATGTTCAAATTCGTAAACTGCTCAAGTTCTTCCTTCACCTTCATCCCAAACGCCACTCCTTCGGACACAGAACACCTTGATTTATCCCAAAACAACCTGACGACTATTCCAGTCAGGGCCTTCTGGCCCCTCTGGAGGCTGAAGGTGCTCCTAATGAATGACAACAACATCAGCCACATCGCAGACGGAGCGTTCTCTTCCCTCCAGAGCATTCAAAAGCTGGATTTGAGCCGGAACAAGCTGGCTGCTCTTGGTAACAGATTTTCCATTGGTCTCAATTCTCTGAGGGAACTAGTATTGTCAGAAAACAAACTGAAGGCCTTGCTTAGCAACAGCCTCCTCCACCTGGAGAACCTGGATAAGCTCAATATCAGAGGCAACAGGATCAGCTTCATCGAGAATGGGGCTTTCCGCAGCATGACCCATCTACGGAGGCTGACTCTACAGGACAACAACATGACCGCCCTTCCCCACGGGATCTTCTCCATGCTGCCGAAGCTGGAGGTCCTAAACCTGCAGAGCAATCAGATCAACAGCACTGATATCGGGGTCTTCACCTCCTTGACCAGCTTGTCTTTACTCAACCTGGTCAACAACCATCTGGAGAACATCAAATTCAAGACGTTCCTCAGCATACAGACCTACGAGACTCATATCTTGTTGGCCAATAATCCCTGGCATTGTGATTGTGACCTCCAAAGGGTCTTCAGAAAGCTCCAGAGTGTCCAGCGGCTCATTCTGGATGACTATTTCAACATGACGTGCACAGAGCCTCCTCAGCTGAATGGCTACAGGCTGGATGACGTGGATAATAGGCTGTGCATCGGAGAGACCGTGGTGGTGCTGATCATCACTTTCACTGTCATTGTAACTGTAGTGGCTGCCATTGTCATGGCGGAGAGGAACAGGAAGAAAAGCACAGGCAAGCACTGGAGTGAGGAGAATGACATGCCTTACAGCTCTCAGGACTAGGAGCGGACAGACCAGATATGGACAGATTACAATTTCTTTGTATTTAATGATGATTATATCCCTGTCTGAAATGAATCTTCATGTCTTTATACACAATAGACAGCCAGCTCTCTGGTGACCTGCATTCTTGTCCCACAATCCCTACTGCTATTCAAAAATGAAGGGATAAGCATTTTGTGAATGTTACAGTCAGTTATTAATGTGGAACATGCCCCATTAATGACATTAAACTATTATACTATACTACTTTTTAAAGTTATTTATATGTGTACCCTTGTCTGAAATAATCATTGAAGTTCACTGAGTGAATTTTTTAAGAGCAGGGATCAAGCATCCGTTAGAAGTGTTTCATCAGCAAGCGAGAACAGGTGTCATAAACTAGTGCCATTTCAGCTGTGCTTTGTTCGCGATCCATTATTGAGTAATAACAGAACATCTGACCTACACAGAAAACAATGGGAGAGCAGTTGTATAATCTACCATAATCTACAATGTTCTACAGTGCTCAATGTTCTCCAAATTGTCATTAGCACATTTTTTTTTTTCAGAAAGGAAAATCGCATCCAATATAGTTATTCAACCAGAAGTAAAAAAAACAATGACATTAATGTTGAGGCTTGCAAGTGTCTTATGTTGTTTTTTTTTATTTTATTTTTTATTTTATTCATTTTAAAATTGTAATTGGTGTTACAAATCCTTCAAAAAAAAATCTGCTAATGATAATTTAGAGTAAAAAGCTTTGAGAATATAGTCCAATGTCTTATAATTCTTTATTGACCAATTTGGTGCGTGCAGTACGGCTCTCAAATGTCTCCAGTACAGCTGGTGCACCAGAGTGTTGCCATTAACTCTGTCATTAGCTCAGCAGTATTTCTTTCTGATGCTACATTTTCTAAAGTGTGAACTTAAGCCCTATTGACAAAGCTTCAGTTGTGAGGTGTTTGAAGAATGTTGTATAAAACATGTTTGATGTTTGTGAAACTGCTCTAAACTGTCTCTTGCTTCTTCAACAACACCTACAAAGTCCCATGAATATCAAACTGTATGTTATTAATAAAAAACAGACTCTGAAAAACCAACCAACCTTCTTTACCAAACAATTTATACGAAACAGAGAAACAAGTGTAAACATGCTAAACCTTTAATTTTATAACCATACCTATCTGTTTGGTTCTCTGGAACCTTATGGAAACTATAATAAGATCCAAAATGGAAAATTACCTATATGGTAACAGTATCCTGGGAGACAGTCAGCATGGTTTTAGGAAAGGGAGATCATGTCTAACTAACCTGCTTGATTTTTTTGAGGATGCAACATCGACAATTGATAATTGCAAAGCATACGACATGGTTTATTTAGATTTCCAGAAAGCTGTTGACAAGGTCCGGCATAAAAGATTACAAACTGAACGCAGTAGGGATTCAAGGAAATGCATGCACATGGATTAGGGAGTGGTTAACATGTAGAAAACAGAAAGTACTGATTAGAGGAGAAACCTCAAAATGGAGCGATGTAACCAGTGGTGTACCACAGGGATCAGTATTAGGTCCTCTGCTATTCCTAATATACATTAATGATTTAGATTCTGGTATAGTAAGCAAACTTGTTAAATTTGCAGACGACACTGTTGCAGCAGCAAAGGTCATTCAAAATGATCTAGACAGCATTCAGAACTGGGCAGAGACATGGCAAATTACATTTAATAGAGAAAAGTGTAAGGTACTGCACACAGGCAATACAAATGTGCATTAGAAATATCATATGGGAGATACTGAAATTGAAGAAGGAATCTATGAAAAAGACCTAGGAGTTTAGGTTGACTCGGAAGTCTTCATCTAGACAATGTGGGGAAGCTATAAAAAAGGCCAACAAGATGCTCGGATATATTGTGAAAAGTGTTGAATTTAAATCAAGGGAAGTAATGTTAAAACTTTACAATGCATTAGTAAGACCTCATCTAGAATATTGTGTTCAGTTCTGGTCTCCTCATTACAAAAAGGATATTGCTGCTCAGAAAGAGTGCAAAGAAGAGCAACCAGAATTATCCCGGGTTTAAAAGGCATGCCGTATGCAGACAGGCTAAAAGAATTGAATCTGTTCAGTCTTGAACAAAGAAGACTACGCGGTGATCTGATTCAAGCATTCAAAATTCTAAAAGGGGACTTTTACGACCTAAAAAAAGAAACAAGGACCAGGGGTCACAAATGGAGATTAGATAAAGGGGCATTCAGAACAGAAAATAGGAGGCACGTTTTTACACTGATAATTGTAAGGGTCTGGAACCAACTCCCCAGTAATGTTGTTGAAGCTGACACCCTGGGATCCTTCAAGAAGCTGCTTGATTCGGGGCTCCCGTGGCGCATCCAGTAAAGGCGCTCCGTGCGGAGTGCAGGATGTGCCCTATAGCCTGGAGATCGCAGGTTCGAATCCAGGCTATGTCACAGCCGACCGTGATCGGGAGTTCCTAGGGGTCGGCGCACAATTGGCTGAGCGCTGCCTGGGTAGGGAGGGCTTAGGTCGGCAGGGGAATCCATGGCTCACCATGCATCAGTGACCCCTGTGGCCGATAGGGCGCCTGTAGTTCAGCAGTGGAGCCGCCAGATCTGTGCTGTCCTCCGGCACTATAGGTCTGGTGGCATTGCTGTGTATCTGCAGTTCGAAAAATGACGGCTTGGCAGGAGCACGTTTGGAGGAGCGTGTTCCAGCCTCCGTTTCAGTCGGTGGGGGTTGCGAGCAGTGAGCCGAGGATACAGATAATAATTGGGCTTGCTAAATTGGGGAAAACCGGGTAAAAAAAAATTGGCGATGACTAAATTAAAAAAAAAAAAAAAAAAAAAAAAGCTGCTGCTTGATGAGATTTCTGGATCATTAAGCTACTAACAACCAAACGAGCAAGATGGGCCTCCTCTCGTTTGTAAACATTCTTATGTTCTTATGTTCTTATGTTCTTATGGAACATGAGACTAAATGCTGAAGTGCCCTGTGCAAATCCACACATCCGCCATCTTTATCGAATTATTTACAGGGCCCAAATACAGTACATACAACAAAACCATAAAAAAGTATTTTAACAATAAGACGTATGTCATTGTATTCATGCCTACAGTTCACATCATATAGTACAAGTAAGCTTCCAGTTTTGTTACAAATGATTATTACACATCTAGAGTTTGTGCAAAAAGATGTCTTCACTTACCATTTTGAAAACTGTAACTTGAAAACCACTTTGAAAATAAGAAGGCTATCCTGCTTGTCTCTTTTTGCGTTGTTGATAGTTTCCCCCAAAACCATGATCAAAATATACTGTAGTTAAAACTTATTTAAAATATTAAAGAGTAACAAGCTTTGAATTTCCTTATTGCAAAAGTGTCTTTATAAAATGAAGAGCCAGCACCATTTAGTTAACCACTATTTCAGTTCAAGTTTCCTTATTTTTTGCTGTCAATACACTGCTGTGCACTACTACAGTAGCAGGGCTATGTAAAGAAACTCTAGCCTGATCTAGCCTACATTACATATGTTTATGACAGGCAACTAGAACTTAGCACAAAAATACTATATTTGAGTAATTTCAATAAAGGACACGATTTTACACTATTTTACACTATTCATTCACTTTGTGTAATGTGAACTCCTGAGTTTTCTCATGTTTTTGCTAGGGTATCCCAATGGTACCCACAATGTATGCATGTATGCATGCATGTATGTATGCATGTATGTATGTATGTATGTATATATGCATGCATGCATGCATGCAAGCAATTATCACACACACATTCTTATATTGTGTGTTTATATGTAGGAGTAAGTAGCTCAAGTTACCTATAAAATGGTATAGCTAACTTGAAATATGCAACTGTTAAGAGCTGAAAACAATTAAAAAGGTCTAATTCAGCAAATTAGCAATTCAATTAAGGGTCTAGTTATGTAATTGAGAGCTCATTTGGAATGAAAACCAGCAGAGAGATGGGTCCCCAGGACCGGTTTGGGAACCACTGGTCTAGGACAGTCACACAAGGCAACTTCAAGAGAAAAAGAAGTCTCCATCTAGTGGTCATCAAAAGCATTTCTTAACCAGTGTAGTGAGACCCCTCCTCGACATAGTGTTAGTATTGTAGATATGAACACAAACTGTAACAATGTTGTGCATACGATATTACAGTTTATAAATTCAGTAAACAGCTGTAAAACTTCAAAGCATGGCATGGTGTTGCCAATGCACCTTCTCCAGGGACACTGGCTTTGTTTAATGTGGTATTGCATGTAACAGTTCACATGTCATCCGAAGTTGAAAGCATGATGGTGCTGTAACAAGAGAAACATGTTTATGTGGTTATTGATTAAAGGAAAATTGTGAACAAATATTTTAAAAAGAAAAACAACAGGGCAAGTTGAAATGACACATGAAAGTTAATATGTAAACATACTTGGACATGTTTATATAATTTAGAGATTGTTAATTAACCTAGACTGAATTCAAACTTCAATATGGAGGGGATGAGAGGAACAAAGTGGGTAATTCAAACCCACTTGGCTACACCCTGACTTAGCCAGGATTTCAGATTTAGCACAAAGGGAAATCTTTTTATTTAAAGTGCCTACTTTTACAATGGCCAGGGGAATGAAAACCACATTAAATTTGCACGGTAATGTTACAGTTATCCTATGCTTTCCCATGATTATACTATTCATTTACCATAGTGTACCATATTTTGAAATATAATAATATGCTTTACCATACCTCTCTGTGATTTACAATGCTTACCTGTGCTTTACCATGTTTTCACTATCCTTTACTGGACTTTTACTATATTAATCAAGCACTTGTTGGAAATGCAACGCTCTCTTTAGTATCCGCAGCTGAGATCGGCCACAGCCAGGACTTGAACCTGCATTCCCCTGATTTTATTAGGGTAAGGCTTATGAGATGCTTGCAAACACAATGTTATGTTTGATGAATGCCCTTCTTTGTTTGATATTGTCATAAAACAGGGGAAAAACAATCAGTCTTGTAGTGTGTGCTTAAATACTGGAAGTGATTAATGGAAACAGACACATAGACACACCAGAAAATCAGTTCTGTATTTGCACTGACCATTTTATTAATGATCTTAATACAAGCCGACAATCTTCCAAAGCTTATCTGCTGGCTATACTTTGAATAGCTTTCCATTCCTAATCACGTTAAAGAGACATACTTTTCAGCATTGTCAGTAACACTGTTGTGACTTCAAGGATTCATTGCAAGCTCAATTGTCATTCATTTCAGTCTTAAAACATTCAACAAGTGCTTGAATAAGGTACCAAGGTTATCAGCACACACTCCTAATCTCTTTACATGACCTGGCCTGGCAAACACCTCAACGCTGGAAAATACAGTACATTGCAAACCAAAGCCATGAGATGAAGGGCAAATAAAGTGTATGCATATACAGTGAAGCTTGAAACATTCATAACATAGCAACAATCCAGCAGTGTGTTAAACACAGAACAGGTGATACCAATAGAATAACAGTCGCAATTGCTTCTTGTCTAATGAGACCAACATTTTGATGACAAGTGGCTTGTCAAAGACGTTAAATACCATCGAACACAGCTGGCTTAACAGTGAAGCAAGGCAACACAAATATAGAAACAGAGTCAACAAAAAAAGGTTTCTATTTATTGGAAAAGCCGGCCAGCAACATTAGAAAATAAACCATCAGATTAAAGAAGAGTCTCACTAATTCTACACGTGACTTAAAGGCAGGGGAAAATAGCATTTTTAAAGTTTCCCAACACTAACTCCAAAGCATTCATAAATATCACGTCACATCAGCTATGTGTGATGGTGTGGCTTTTCATACAAATGTTTCTTTTTTAGAAGGACTGCATTTGTTGAAGATTTAGAAATATGTACAGTTCAATCCCTACAGGGTTTGATTTTTTAAATTTATTTTTTGCTTATTGATCGCACACTGGAAAGATTTTAAGACATTATGGTTTATACCACGGTCGCTGTAAACACCACAGAAATTAAAAACAACAATTTTAAAGCATAACAGCACCAGCAAGCCATGGTTCAAACCAGTTCCAAAGGCATTGCCATCTATTAACCATCATCAACAGGTTTGTAGCCTATACAGGTTAAGGCAGGTGAAAGGGTTACAAGTTACAAGCCTGCGGTGCATTTTAACTAGAATGATATATATATATATATATATATATATATATATATATATATATATATATATATATATATATATATATATATATATATATATATACGGTGGGTGTATTTGTTACTCGTCTTCATGTTGCTCAAAGAACTCATGGCAGCCGATGGTCACCATGGCGATGAAGGTCATGAACTCCTGAAAGTCACATTCTGAGTCAGCGTCAGTGTCCAGGCTCTCCATTAAACTGTCCATCGTCGCCTGGTCTTTGATTTGCTGGAAGGAAACAGAATGGAGCTTTATCATACTGTATCCAGGTCACGTGTTACACCTGCATCACACTTGTAGGGGGCAGATACCTACATATGAACAGGAAGTCGTTTAGAAATATCTTGAAATGAACAAAAACATTTTTTTATAGCTATCTCAAAATAAATTACAGATATCTCGAAAGGAAAAGGATGTTATTTTGAGGCATATTCAAATGAATTAGAGAGCTCTCTAAATGCACAGGAAATAATTTAGAGAGATCTTAACATGTATTACAGATATCCCAAAATGAACAGGAAGTTATTTAGTGATATCTTAAAATGTATTAGGTTGAAATAATGAATTCAAGATAAAGATTTTTTTGGGATATCTTTAAATTAATTTTAGATACAGTATATTTAATTGATTTGCAGTTATCTCTAAATCTATTTGAAATAACTGCACATTATTTAAAGATACCTGCATTCATTAAAAAATGTGCCCTAGTTTCTGCAACTACTGTAAGTGGGCCCTTAGATTACATAAAAGAGCCCATCTGCTCTGTGCTCTTGTGGTTTACGTATATACCTACAATCCCTCCCATTTCTTTCCAGTACCGTTTAGCCTGGCTGTGGTCAGGATCTACCTGATTGAATCCAGTGGGAGCTGATTAGTTTCTGCTAGGTACACACTCCACCATCTGACAGTTAGTGTGATTGTATCAGTCTACAGCAGGGCTTCTCAAACTCTGTCCTGGGGACCCCCTGTCTGCTGGTTTTCATTCCAACCGAGCTCTCAATTACTTAACTAGACCCTTAATTGAACTAATAATTTGCTTAATTAGACATTTTTACTTGTTTTCAGCTCTTAAACAGTTGCAGTTCAAGTTACTTATCAAATGTTATAGCTAACTTGAAATATGTAACTGTTTAAGAGCTGCAAACAAGTAAAAATGTCTAATTAAGCAAATTATCAGTTCAATTAAGTCTAGTAATAATGAAGCTTAACTGAATGAAACCAGCAGCCAGGATCCCAGGACCAGTTGAAAGCCCTGATCTGGCATACAGATTAAAATCCCATATTCCACCCCCGTGAGTTCTGGTGAACATAGGTAAGATACACTAGATACCATTTCCATGTACTGCCACCAATACTGCAAGTTGAGAATGTCTTCCTCTTGCTGAGCACAAATGTTGTCACATGGTTACAGTATTTATCACTACACTAGCTCATTGTAATCATCAACATCATCTGATTATACAGCAGCCGCTACATAGTTCTTCAGCTGACTGTAGATAGATAAGGAGTGTGTGGCAGAAGCAGTTCTCTTCTAAAAGTTTGCTAGAGTAAAAGCATAGCAAAGCGTAATAAAGCAAAGTGAAAACAAGGTCAATCCTAGGTAAGCATTGTAAAGTCCAGAGAGGTACAGTAAATCATATTTAAAAAAAACAAAAAAAACATGACAAAACATTGTAAACTATAGTAAATGCATAGTATAATCATGGGAAAAGTGCAAAATCACAATGTAAAAACACGGTGGAAAACCTTTACAAGAGTTGCCTCATTGATTGAGTTAGCTTGTGGGCACAGATTGCTTTCCAGCTATGGCTTGCACTGTGGAGTTTTGACTTTCATTCCAAACTTCAGACAATCCAGAAGCCGGGTATGCTATCCTAGCACCTTGAGGACTTTTATAGATGTGTGAAGGCCTCATAAGCACAGAATGAGTTCATGTGTATATAGCGTAGTGCAGTCAGGGGCGTGTAGCTGGGGATCTCTAATTAGTCTCTAATTCCTTATTTAAGCCCTGATCACCTGCACTCCCGCTGTCCAGTGTTTTCATTTTAGCAAACGCTCAGACGCCAAAATTTCGTGCTTCAGCTTAAACGTCTTCGCTAATATCTAAACTTCATTGCCTCACTCCTTTCACTGCAGGTCACTTCTCTGCACAGCGCTGCCAAGATATTATCAATTATTTTCCTACCTGCTCCGGTGAGTCTTCTTATCATTCAGCTTCTCTACTTGGCTGCAGGAGCGCCAACGTTACTCTTTCCTGCTCTATTCAGTCTCCAGCCCAGCAACAGCGCTGTTCATTACTCAACTTTCTCCGTGTCTTCATTAGAAAGACTGGCCCTCCGCTAGACTTTCAAAGCTCCGCCGACAAGACATCGACATTCCCTCGTCAGTGATTGCCTTGCCTTAGCTCTATTTAAATCCACCACGAAGCTTTGTCTGCTGAATCTCTCTTTACTCCTCGCCTGCAATCAAAACACCCCTCCCCCGCTCCCCACTCAGCATCTGTTCCCACAGAGCCAGCACAATTTACCATTCCATTAGAAGATCCTGTCCTGGACCTCCATCATGTACATTCAACGTTTTAAAGACCTATCCATCCCATTACAAACTCCATTTCAACTAGTGGCGGCTCGTGACTTCGACGGGTCTCATAACATACTCCAGCAACACTGCTGTACTGCAACTCTTCCACCGGCGCCTCACAGACCATGGTTTCTACCGCAACACCCTCATCGAATGTCTACAGGGAGTGGTAAGTTGCCATGGTGACCAGGCAGCTTCATCAGGCAATGCAAGCCTGTGCCTCATTACTGCAATCTTCTGGCTCCTGCTGCTGCGCTTTTGCAACATGAAAGCGAGTTCAACTTGCCATTGTGACATCTAAATACTGCAGGCTTGTCTTGTAGACCTTTGTTAAGTTTTTTATATACTAAAAAGAATAAGCAAATGTTTTATACATAGACAAGGATTTTAATCACAGTAACCAAATATATTCTATCCTGCTTCACTGAAGCCAATAGTTTCAGTTCGAATCACAACCTCTAGATGGCAGCATAACACCACAAGCTCTACATAATTTAAGCTGGTTTGCGATCGCTGCGGTTCCTGCAGTTCGTCGTCACTTTGTGGGATTCTCAGTCCCCTCCTGCCTAAACCTTTTGCCTACTTATATTAACTGACAGTCTTCAATTTCAACTCCCCCCCCTTCAAGGACCTGGTCATGAAGCCACAAGCTTATCGGCGTTCTGATTTCTGAGATGCTCAGAATCCACAGTCACATTAACTTCCAGCTTCCCTGTATCAGGCCATTCCTGCAAACTCTTCCTGTTTGCAGATTCACACTTCCTCATCTGCCTCCGCTCCTCCAAACCAACCAACTTCATCAAGGTACTTTATACAACTTTCAAAGTCATCATTTCATTCAATGTGATCTGCCAGTGAGATACGGAACCCATTTCCTGCGATTATCAACGTTTCAGTCAAAGTGTCCTCCTACCCCGCAATAGACAATACACTCATAGACTGCTCCTGATCAAATCAATAGGTTTTGCAACAGCCTCAGAGCAACGCATTCTTCATCCTCTCAGGTTCTGCAGCAGCTTCAGATCTATGCATTCATCTCTGCCCAAAGGCAGCCCCATCTCCGACACCATCTAAAACCGCCTTAACTCTCAAAGACCAATATCCATCGCATTAAGCAGATCTCTGCTCTCTACAGCAGACCACCGCACTCTACCAATGGCAGTCCACTGTTCAGTATTACAGATCACTGCTTCAGCAGATCTCTGCTCTCTACAGCAGGCCACCGCACACTACTGACAGCACTCAATCGTTTACTTCCTCAGATCTCTGCCTGTTCAGCAGGTCCCGCCCTCTACTGTTAATCACTCTTCACTAAAGCAAATCTCTGCTCCATCTTCAGATCTGCTCACTACTGCAGCATGCAAAAGTTGCTTTAGTTTACTGTTTAAATCTGCAACTGCACTTCTCCAGAGCTTCCAACGCTCCAGCTTTCCTCCAATACTCAGATCGTGGCAACCATTTCCGCAGTCAAGGCTAATGCTAATCTCCATCTAAAAAAATAAAAATAGGGGGCGCTTGACTTCCTCAGCAATTTAGTCATATGTCCACTCATCCTCTCAGATACTGCAAGCATTAATACATGGTGAGAGACGTGGTACGAGACTAGAAACCTGTCTTAAGGATTGCCACTATTAGGAGAATGACTGGAGTTGTGCAACCCAAATCTCTGAATGTGAGTTCACCTTTTCCATTTCAAGCAGACATGATAGTAGCAAACCGCTGATCGATCCTGTATTAACTAACACATAGAATGGTCGGCATCTCATCTCTCTGCCCTTGTTTCCAGAATGGGGTGCAAAGGACGCTGAGCTTCCTCAGCAGTCGATTCTTATATTCGTTCAGCTCCAGCTGCCCCCTCAGCTCTCAGTTCCAGCACTCCCCTGCCTCTACTTTCAATATCTAAGTTATGTCAGCCGGTCCCGTCTGCTTCCGCCCCGTGAACTGTCATTCGAATGGACATTGACATGATGTGTTTTGCAATATATAAAGTCTGCATCTCCCTATTTTTCAACAGTTTCAGTCACAATGGGCAAGATAGTAGGTCTGACATACTTTGATAGTGACTGACGCTCCTTTATACTGCAGAGAAACAGACCTTGATGGAATTAGAGCCAACATTTAATCAGAACAATCTAAGCATCTTGCCATGTTGAGTGGGTGCCTTCTCGGATGCCCTTGTTGGTCATGTAACAGACTATGAACAGTGCTGTGATGCTTTTTGGAAGGAATTCCGCATTCCAAATCTGTCAGGTTGCAACTGTTAGCTAAGAACAAAAATAAATTGAACAAGGAAAAAAGCAGCACATGCATATAAAAGTACAACATCAAATGACAACATGAAAACTGGAGCAATGTCATTGCGGATGTATTAAAAAAAAAAAAATGTCCCACCTGCATTCCGCCCCCTACCAGATTCCCCAGTTTCAACGGCTGCTGTTCGATTGAATCCTACTCTCAGTAACCTCCTTCAATCTGCTCAGCATTTCATGTCTGCAGCCCTCGCCCCTTCTTCAAGAGCTTCTACAGCCTGGTCAGCATCTTCAACTTTCTGTACCCAGAACCGGATTAGTCCTATTCCTTCAATCAAAATCGGATCATGGCTTTCATCATCCACACTAGGATTCTCTCCATCTCCCTCCATTCTCTCCATACCAGCAGTTCGCCTGACCCTCCGTGGGATTCTTAAGAACCTTCCCTATGCCTTACCCTCCTGCTGCCTATATCAACGGATATTCTCCATTCACTCATTTCTACTCTTTGGAAAGGCTGCTTCTCCCCTATGAGGATCTACTTATGGAGACCATGTGCCTCTCAGCCTTTATCAGTCTTCTCAGAAGCTCCGAATTCACTGTTTCTTCTGCTCTAGTTTCCCAGCGGCAGGTATTTGTTTCTGTGACCTTTCTTCTATTACAGACGACTTCATCATTCGGCTACGTACATCCAAGACGGATTAATTTCGGCGTGGTCAGTTCATTCAGCCGTCAAGTTTCGAGTCCCCTATCTGCCCGTTCTCCTCAATGTCATGGTATCTCCCCGGCAGGAAACCCTCCCCCCCAGACCCTCTGTTCATTGATTCCTCTCGCTCTATCATCACTCATCACTGGTTCTCAACCCACCTCTCCACCCTCATCTCCAGAACGGCCCTCCCTCCTCGGCTCTACACCTCCATTCATTCCGTATAGACGAGCCACCTCCGCCGCGAGGGCCAGAATCAATCACAGCCTGATCAAGAATATGGGGAGCTGGTCCTCTTCTGTGGTTGATTCTTACAGTCATTCACCCTCCTCTGATATAGCTGCAGCCCATTCTAAAATTGGTAGTATGCCCGGAGTGGGGGCTTCCTGACCGCCGAGGCCACCAGAGGTTTTCCCCTAATCAGTCTCAAGGGGTTTTTTCCTCTCCACTGAGCGGTAGGTATTCACATAGGGCCGGATTTTGGTATCATGGGCCCCAGGACAAGGAACCAGAACAGACCCCCTCCACCCTCCCCGCCCCCCCCCAGGACAAATAACCACTCCATTGTTTTAACGTGAATACCAAACGTGCAATACAGTCAGGAAACAATTAGCGATAAAGATTTGGCATTACACAGCTCCATCTAGTGACTTAAATACACAACTTTTAATAATAGGATTAATATGAAAAGAACCTTTAAAAGACAATGTTAGGAATATTAAAATGTTAGTAAGTGCCCAACACCACAATCTATCTTAAAACTAAACAGCATGTTACTTAAATGATCATAATCATCTCTGCTCTAAGTAAAACTTACATCGCAGAGTAATTAAATCAGACTTACCCTAATCTTCTTCTCGATTTCATCTGTGCAAAGTCTCTAATAATGTCAGTAAAATCCAGTTTTCTGAGTATATCACATTCCGTAGACATGATCACAAGGCTGTTTAGGCGATCCTGGTTCATGGTGGCTCTCAGTTCATTCTTAATGAGTCCCATGCGCGAGAATGATCGCACATTAAGGATAGGTAAATACGCAGAGCAGGGAGGACATTCGGAAACGTGGAAATCATTCGAGAATTCAGGATAAGTTGAAGGTGGTCAAAGGCTGTTCTCTTGTCCTTGCCAGAAACAAATTTAGTAAACTGGAGCATTTCTAATGGGAAATATTCATCCAGATCTGAAGAATAGGTTTACATGAGTGTAGCAGCTGTTTTTTATGTCATATTCTGACATGTTCTGAAAGTCGGTAAGGAAGCCAAACAAGTTATGCACAGTAACTAACATACGCTTTTGATCGGTGCAAGCAATCTGAAAGAGTATCCAGCATCTTTAGGAAAATATGGACACGAAATCAGTCTCTGCCCTGTATTAAAGCTTTAGTTCCACTGGGGCAATCGTGATCCTGCAGAGCACGGGGTGGTCGTCTCTGCCGTTGCTCTTCGTCTCGATATTTCTTCCATTGCACGGTTTTCATAATCATCAAAATGATCACGAATCTCATCCAGAAATGCTTTCTGAGATTCAAATAATTCAACTACCACTGACAGTTTGATGTTTTGTGCTTGAATGGATTTACTAGTTTTGTCGAAGCTCTCCTGAATGTTGTTATTCCACAAGTCTGTGGGTTAAAGCGAAAGGCAATTTAAAGTTACCTTGATCGTTAATTGGCGATGTGGGCAGACTGGGTCCAACTCCTTGTTCTGTACTACTTTCTAATTCTTCAGGCCTGTTATTTGGAACAGTAGGGCCGCCAAAACCAGTTGTTCAGGTTCATTGACCAGTTGTTCAGGTTCATTTGTTGTTGTCGTTACTTTATTTTTATAGGATTTAAAACCGAAATTTGATAATCTTGGAATGTTTTCCAGCAGGCATTTTTCACTAGCTTGCTTTTCCTTTAGTTTTTTTCGTTTCATTGCACCACTACGTTTTTCCATTTTTTCTGTATTAGTCTCTCTCTCGCGCTCTATCTCTCACTCCCGCTCTTTCTCTCTCTTGTCTCTCTGTCCTCCAGCGTGCGCATGACCAGTAAGACACCCAAGTGTTTAGCTAGCTCGATCACGGGGGAAAGGGGATAGGATTTTAAACTGTAAAATAGCCATTTTTATTTTTGTATTTATTTTAACCAGGCTGCGGGCCCCCTCGGCAGCTCAGGGCCCTGGACAAATGTCCCGGTTCCCCCCCCCCTTAAATCCGGCCCTGGCTGGGTACCCTACTCTCCCGAGGGGCAACCCCCTCGTACTTCCATTTCGTGTCCTGCTGCCCAGGACCGATTTCCTCTCCCGAGGGTCTGCTCTTCGAGTATTAACCCTCGTATATGTTTTTCGGTAGCTGGGCTTCGCCCCTGGGATGCGTTGGTTACGTCACCCTCAGTCAGCAACCACCTTTCTATCCTAATTTCCAGTATCAAATATTATTATATGTATTATGCCTATTATTATCATAATATATGTTGTGTTTGTTGCACCCTTAAACGAAACACACACAAGACCGTTTTCTTCTTTAGCCTGCTACTTTTTTTTGCCACAGTTCAAGTTAAATGTTTAATAAAGCAATATGTATTATTTCTTTAATATGTACAAACAATAAACTCTTTTCTACTCATGGAGAGCTTTGCATGGAGCAGTGTCTCTTTCAGTGATGGTAAAGCTACGACTACGGTACATGTCCATGGATATACTCGCACGTCATCTGTGACGTCACCTACTTCTGTTCAAATTATTCATTTCTTAAAGGCACAGTGCTCCATTACATTGAACTTCAATCAAACTCAAGGCTAGCAAATGTAAACAAACTAGAATATTAATAAAGAATGTTTGAATGTTTTGACCACATTAAAGATATTAACTTTTAGTTTTTAACATTTGGTTACTCTCGTAAAGTACTTCAACATGTATGTCTACACAGAAACATTACATGAAGCTCAAATTCTCGGCATGTAAGTACAAGGGAGCAGCGGTCCCCTCGAAACGTATAAATCCATGTAGATAACAAAATTACGTAATACCTATAAAGGTCATCTCAGAAGCATACTACTCGATTAAAATCTGCAATCAACTTTTTTTTTTTTTTTCACGGTTTATATTGAGCAAGGTAGTTTCATTTACCATTCATGTATTGAAGACACGGAATGAATTTTGTGTGTCTGATTATTTTGTTGCTACTTTCTATCAGTACAGTGACTGAATTCATAGTCATAGTAAAAATAGTCATAGTAAAATAGAAAGAGTAATAGTAACAGGCTATAATACATTAGGATACTAAACAAGAATGTTGTGGATGTTTTTTGAGGGGCTGGTGGCAGGCCTGCACTTTGAATTCTCTTGGTGATATTTAACATTTCTAACATGCAGTTACTCACCCCTAGAAAGCTTGCTAACTCGTTGTTGATCAGATCCTTCAATTCGCTCTTCTTCAGCTTGTGCTTGTCTCCCTCCTTTCCCGAATACTTGTGAAACACATCTATGATGGCTGCCATGGAGTTCTCTAAGTCAGACATTTTCAACGCAGGGTCCCAAATCTGAAAGAACATCCACAAATACTTCTTAAATACTCAACAGTGCTACATTTTGAAATACTAAAAGAACCGTAATAAATTCAATGATAAACGGTTCGACTATGAGACATTGAGAAAGACTTATAGGCGAAGCATTTGTCATTGAATTAATGACGTTTTTAAAAATAATTCTATTTGAAGATATTGAAAAAGAATTATAATCTAAAAATGAGTCATTGAATTAATTAAGTTTCTTTTGGTATTTCTAAATCTGAAAGACAAAAGTTGAAGGGCCAAGTATAAAAGTTAAATTACACTTAAGAAATCATCACTTAGAAAATCAGAAATCTGTATCTGATTAAATTAAATTTGGTATTAATGACATGAGTTCTTAAGTTGCTCTTCATTTCCAGTTGCCAGTCATAGACATGTGTAGACTAGATCAGCCAAAGGGTTAGATTCTCAAAGCCAATTCCTCCAAATTGTCACATTTCATTTCAGAAAGGAAAAACACACCTGGTAAAGTTACAGAAAAAAAACTACTTAACAATGCATTGTACAGGCTTGTAAGTAGTTTTTTTCTTACTAGTAGTTGAATTATAAATCATGTTTTGTCCTTTCTGGAAAAAAAAGCGCTAAAAAATTGCTTTGAGAATGAAGTGTCTTTATGTTAGCTCTTTAATGTATAAAACAGTCAGATACACTTCAAAATACATGTACATTAATGACACCGTAATTACCATAAACACATTTTTATTTCTTCATTGTGAGGATGACCAAGCCATAAAACGATGGTACCCTTATGAATGTGTACAGCAGTAAACAGTGGTAAAAGCATAGAAAAGTGTAGTAAAGAATAGTAAAAACTGTAATTGTTAAAGCTGTATACAGCATGAGAATGTTGAGTCACTGGGACAAAAATACTTGGTTAACCCCAGTCACACACAGTACAAGCATAGCAAAATGCTAAAATAATGTGCAAATATACCACAGTAAACTTCATACATGAATGAACGACATGGATTAAGCATGTAGTTCTTTCCCCAGTAAAACACATTGTGCTCAGTAATGGACACAATTGCAAAGTTGTAAAATGTACCTATATGAAGTGTGTCCACTCTAAAGAAAAAACTATTGAGCACACGGTTTAAAAAATGAACACAATAATTAAGTTGTTAAATAAAATACAAGACAGGCAAGTCAGTCTTTAGCACTTCTAGAAAAAACAAAAACAAATGAAAACCGTCAACAAGTTTACACCTGGTTCCTCTTACCTCACTGTGGCTGGGTTTGAAGTCTGCAGGGAATGAAGCACACAGAACTGGCCACTGCCTTTTTATAGCTGAGGGAGTGGAGAGGTCCCCTACGACTGTGTTGCAGCCTCACTGCAGGCTGGCCTGGCCAATGAGAAGCTGGAGATGAGGAAAGCTCTTCATTCAGTCTGACCCGGTGGCAGTGATTTCATTCTGCTGGACGCCAGCACAGATTCAACACTTCTTTAAAGAGAGTTTCCTCTTCTGAGCAGCTCTGTATTAAGATGACTGGGTACTGACTATGCCACTTGTGAAGTTAATATGGTGCATTTTATTAGTCTACAGCATTGAAGTCTGGGTGCGTACCATAGCTTTGGAGGTAGTTTAACACTGTGGCTAGTATATTATATTATGCCACATTTGGACACATCACTTGGTGCCGTAACACAGGGGATCCCAAATTGGGGGGCCCGTGGAATGGTTTCAGGGGGGCCACAGCGCAAACACACATTTTCTCTCCCAAATGACCCTGTCAAGCAATGTTCCCCACCCAGGGATCAATGAATTTCCATGAACACTGCTGTTAGGTGCTTGGCTATAGCAAGGAGAACAAAATGGGCAACTAGATTAATGCACTTTCTAATTATAATATCACAAGTTTTAATTATACATGAATAAATAAATACATAAATGAATGCAAGATTTCTGCAGATGTATGTTTTTTTTTCTTCGGTGGAAGTTCTTGATATCTTTCTTCCCCTTACATAAATAGAATAAACCATTTATGTTGCATTTGCAGTCAGACGGTGTACAGCTGAGCACAGTAATTATGGAGCGGCTAAGCATACTGAAAGCAGTAGTACTTCTACCGGTACAAACGAACAACCTCTCTCACTAAAGGGATCAAAATCCAGATTTTGGAAATAAGACGGTGAGTATATTCAGTTAGGATTTGTTTGCATTACAAAGAAAGATGGCCTTGATTACGGAAATGTGTGATCTGCTTGGAAAACTCAATTTCTATGGATTCATTGGGTGGGGGTCCTCAATAAGGATGCCTAATGTCATGGGGGCCTTGGGGGCCTTGAGGTAAGAGAGTTTGGGAACCCCTGCCTTACATACTGGCAGGCTTAACACTGCCTGCTGACTTCAGCATCATGTGTACATCAGTGCCCTGCTGATTTCCTGTGCTGTTCACAGGCTTTACTTCTGCAATGTAATACAATCTCACCCCTGCTCACTGTATCTGCTCATACCAGCAGCACCTGTAGCATTGGAATCCATTCATGCAGCATCTTCATTGAGGGCATGAACAAATACAAACATATCAGGATCTTCAGATTTCAGTCTGGTTTTGTCCAGATAACAAGGTTAACGTACTATCTTAATCTCAGAGTTATTTGTAAGGTACTACGTTTTGTGTAGGAGGTGTGATCTCGTGCAGTTTGGGCAAGATGTCGAAAAGAGCAGTGCAGATGTTATAATAAGAGACACCCTGCACATGATGTATTAACTTATTTTAAATCACAAAAAATATATATTGTAGTCAGGTACTACTAACAAACAATAAGTGCTGCTGTTTTTTAACTTTCAAATTGATCCATAAGCACAGGATGACATCTGTACACAGTATTAGATTAACTGTAATTGGTTGATTCCCTGGATTTCTAACAAATTCTTAACAGTGACTGGTTGACTTCTCATGCGTGATGTATAATTGGGATAATAATAAATGCTTCATCATATACTGTACCTCTGATCTTCTCCTAGAAGTTTGTAAGTAGCCATTGTTCTGCTGGTTGTTTTAAGTTATTTAAATCCTGTACTCTCAAAACACTATAATAAACATTGAACAGTGGTAACATTGGACTGTTTAACTTTGTCCCATAAGGTAATACAGTAATGCGTCGTGTATCCGCACTAACCGTTTATCCGCCATGATCAAGCTCTACAGCACGGTGTATGTGTGTACGTGTGTGTGTGTGTGAGTGAGTGAGTGAAGCGGCGGCGAGTGAGTGAGAGAGTGAGTGAATGAGCGAGCGAGTGAGAGAGTGAGTGAGTGAGTGAGCGAGTGAATGAGCGAGCGAGTGAGAGAGTGAGTGAGTGAGTGAGCGAAAGAGTGAGAGTGAGTGAGTGAGTGAGCGAGTGAGAGAGTGAGTGAATGAGCGAGCGAGTGAGCGAGCGAGTGAGTGAAAGAGTGAGCGAGTGAGTGAGCAAGCGAGTGAGCGAGTGAGTGAGTGAGTGAGTGAGAGAGTGAGTGAGTGAGTGAGTGAGTGAATGAGTGAGCGAGTGAGAGTGAGTGAGTGAGTGAGCGAGTGAGAGAGTGAGTCAATGAGCGAGCGAGTGAGCGAGCGAGTGAGTGAAAGAGTGAGCGAGTGAGTGAGCAAGCGAGTGAGCGAGTGAGCGAGTGAGTGAGTGAGTGAGTGAGCGAGTGAGCGAGTGAGTGAATGAGCGAGCGAGCGAGCGAGCGAGTGAGAGAGTGAGTGAATGAGCGAGCAAGTGAGCAAGAGAGCGAGTGAGTCAGTGAGTCAGTGAGAACCAGATCCAGGGTTGGATGCCAAAGAGTAAGCAATTCGAAACCGCTGACAGCCGGGCAAGTAGCCAGATTTAATTTATTAGTCAACAGAGATTGGTACAGATTGTAGATCCCAAGTTTTCGTACACTGTGTTGTATGAACTCTGTGCGCTACCATTGTTGTTCAATGTATTGATATGTATGTTTTTACATATCCACTCTTACTCTGGTCCCACTGTGGTCGGATATGCGTCGGATTACTGTATCTCTAAATCTGATGATGGGGTAAAGCCATTACTCATTTTGATCTTACCATTTAGAAATATCTGTGTGCTGATCAGCTGTTTTTGCTTTCTTGTTTAGCAATACATCATTGCAGAAGGTATAAAGAACACATTGCTTGTTTTCACTTTCTATTTGACAGTCTGCAGATGAATGCTGCTTCTGTCTGGCCAAGATGTCCAGTGAAAAGGACTTGTTCATTAACATGCTGTGCCATCCATTTCCTTTGAAACCGAGTATTGTTCTAGAAACGGTAGAACAACAAAGCTCTTGTCCAAATCCTGGTGGCTTAAAGCTACAAGGCAATCAGAATAAAACTCTCCAATGTATTGCATGACTATACAGTTTTGGAGACATCTATATCTATATTATTTATTTCTTAGCAGACGCCCTTGCTCAAGGGTACAGCAGCAGTCTCCCCCACCTGGGATTGAACCCACGACCCTCCGGTCAAGAGTCCAGAGAACTAACCACTACTCCACACTGCTGCCCTAATATATATATTTGAAGTATACTGTGCCTGTATTATCTTACTCTGATATACACTGACAATGCCCTGCACACATTGGGACCAAAAACATATGAAACAGTTGTAATATCCTAGTTTTATACAGTATATAGTTCAAGGTGAAGCAAAGTCACTTTAATTATTAAATTAAAACTGAACAATACTGCTGTTGATGAAATCTCAACAGTAAGTAGTTTCCAGTTTCATTTTCTTTTGTTTTCCTACTGTTCTTTAACTTTGGGTGAAAGAGCACTGACAAACACAGTTTTTAAGTAATTGAAATGAGAACCACTCCTGCCAAATATCATACAAAATATGAAATCTAAACGCATGTTTAGTCAGCTTGGAAGCTTTTAATGCTAGTGTAGAGTATTTCAGTACATGAACACCCTTTGGCTGTGGAAAAAGCAAAGGGTATCAAATTGCGCATTATCTGTAAGACGCTGAAAGCATTATAGTAGGCTGTACTGTGTATACTGAAATTGAAAAAGGCTTCTTTTTATTGTTCTGGGGTTTTTGGAATTTCAGAGAAAGTGTGTAATGGGATGCTCTGCTGTTACAGCTGTCCTCTGTCAGTGAGATGAGATGAGGTTAAAAACTCGATATCCACAAATACAGACAAGCCCGGCTCTTTTGGTATAGTGGTTAAGAGACTCGCTTGTGGTATGCATGGTCGCTGGTACACAACCAGCCTCTGCAGTTCAATATACAAGTGCACAATACGCTTTATAAAGTTACAGAACTAACATAATAATTTCAGTAAATCTTATCTTATACATTCTTGTAGGTCTCACATTTTCCTATATAAAACACTATGGTAAGCAGGTATTTGTTCGAAGTTACAGATTAACTTTCCCATCACTGTGTCCCCACATTTTACTTCAAGAGGTCACATGAAGACACATACAGACATTGAAAGCACCTCGAGTCACTGAAGAAGCAGTGACTGGAGGCACCTCCCACATTCATGTCAACCTTCCTTCAGTGTCAGCTGCCAACAGTATTCAAGCCAGGTACATTTAAACCTACTTCCCTGTACCGTCTGTGCTGTGCTTTGAGTTTACCTGCTTCTCCCCCAACCTCCATCTCACTTTCATCCCCAAAGTGCCCTGAAAGACAAGGATGAGCACCAAAACCAAGCAAGTCAAAATGCTTTTTATTGGAAGAGTTGTCCTGGCTTAATCTCTGTTGCAATACGAGGGACAGTGAAAACATTCCTGACTGCCACCAATCTTTTTTAAGGTTTGTAACAAAAACTTTAAAAACTATAAGAAACAGTAAAAGAAGAAGTATATAGTTTTTACATAAGTCATTTATAAGGACATTTAAATTATAATTTAGATATTAAAGAGCAAGTATAATTGTGATTTTAATAGTTTTTTTCTTTACAATTGCATGGTGCTTGCCATCATTCTGAGTAGTTCTCAATTCTGTTGCTCCAGTATTAAGTTATTATCGGTTCCTTAAATCTACATGCTCTTCTGCTTGCTTCAGGAGCTGATGGGGCCTGAAGAGCAGAAAGGTCATAATGTCATGTGATAAGAATGGAATCTGTCCAGTGCTGGCAGTTAGTATTCTCCAGACAAGCTCAAAGCCAGGTGAAGAGAGGTAGAAAACTGATAATAACTCAATATCGGAGCAGCCCAGAACAATTCAGAATGATTTCAAACACCATAACATAGTAAGGGCAAAATACATAAATAATAAATACATAAAATGACATTTGAAGCTTCTCTGTAAAAATCTCTTTTCATGATGTATGGTTGCTGACACTCACCGGCCTCAGGTTAAAAATCTCTATGGTAACCATCTTGTTTATTTCGCTGTTTTCCATAACAGTGCATGCAGCAAAGTGTTAACTGCCTATCAGATGAACACAAAGCGCAGTGAATACACAGAGCTACGTTCTGCTCATAAACAGCTCTCACTGTGCTGGAGCCAGGGCAGGAAGCAGCCTGCTGAAAAAAGCTCTTCATTACACCACAAAATGTTTCTTTGTTTGCTTTTAATCAGACTCAAAACACATTTCACATATGTAGGCTAACAAGACCCTTTTGTTTGCTTCCTACACTAAGACCAGTGTGTTTAAAGAGACGTTCCCTTTTTAGCTGCATCATTTGGGCTTATTTGGATCAATTGTAATAAATCACTCACCTTTCAGAGTATGTATAGGACTGGGCCTCATTAGAACACCATGAAACCGGTTCATTACTGTATACAACAGGGTTCACCACTTCCAGTTTATGAGTCGTTTTTGACCAGCAGTGGAACGGAGATACTGGTCTTCAAAGTCAACAACGTTGGGCATGATTGACACTAGTTACATTTGCTGTCATTTTTTTTATCTTAGCAATTGGTCGGCTGCTGGTAAGTAGCAAAGCCCCTGCAAGCCATTACACAGTTAACAGATTTCATGAACCCAAGTGGGTTAAAAGAATGAATACATTGCTCTAAAAGGTGAGTAACTTATTATGGTATTATGTGAGCCCCTCAAAAATAAACGCTGTAAAGGAGCATGCCTACTTATAAGGGAATCAGATTTATAAAATGTGTTAGCTGTGACTGTGATTGAGATCTAATGCTTTTCTATGGGCCATTACACCCTATGGGGTGAAACGCTATTTTCACATCTCACTGCTTCAGGAGCATAAATATACACCCATTAAGGTGCTACCTGGCCAGTAAAAGCATAGCAAAGCAAAGCGTAATAAAGCATAGTGAAAGCATGGTAAAGCATAGCAAAGCAATGTAAAGAACAGTGAGGTATGGTAAAGCGTATTCATTAACATGGTAAACCAGGGTAAATTGTGGTTAATGCAATTACCATGGAAAAAGCATGGTAAAAATGCAAAAATACTATGGTAAACTTGTGTAAGAATGGAGCCGTGGCTACAAAGTTCACAGTTTATTGTATGTGGAAAATTTAAATTTTTTCTAATGTACATCTGTATAAGTAATGCACTGATAGAGAAGACAATTTTCAGTATCCCCATCGAAACACCTGCAATATGTAGCACACTCTTCCCCATAACAGACTATCCCTCACATGACTGATTCACTTGTTATGCATATGATATGCAAAACCAGTGAATCATATCCTTTCCTGTCGCCAGACATTTTAACAGAAATGACCACACTATAGAAGACATCACAATTTGTGGGATGGTTCAATGCTATGGAACTAATGCTGTCAGGAAACAAAAGGAATGTGAACTTATTTTCAAACTAGGCACTTTGGAGCCATTTGGAATGAACATTCTATTCTGAGGTCATCATCATCATCATCATCATCATCATCATCAACATTCTGGAATTTTGTTTAAAAGACTACTTGTTTGCTTTTTATCAACTTCTTAAAGCACTGTTTTTTTGTATTCAGCCGATGAAGGACTTGTAGTCCAAAATGTCCTGATAATTGATTTGTAATCAATTATTCTACCTTTTTAAGTACCTGAAATATCCTTTTCTCTTTTTTTCTTTTTTCCTATTGATCATTTTGGTACACAGCAGTTTTCCTTTTTCTCAAACTATATATATATATATATATATATAGAGAGAGAGAGAGAGAGAGAGAGAGAGAGAGAGAGAGAGAGAGAGAGAGAGAGAGAGAGAGAGAGATAGATAGATAGATAGATAGATAGATAGATAGATAGATACACATCAATCAATATTCTGTGATGATATATATCACTGTTTCATTCAGTTTTGATGGAGGGCTGTCAAGTGCTTTTGTATAGGCTTTATAAATGACTAATGTTTCAGAATCTGAATTGATTCTGAAGTAATTCTGGAAGACTAAGGATTTCCACCCATAACAGCATAACAAGATGAACATACACTGCCTGGGCACTATGTCAGGACCTGTACCTCACATCAGGTTTGGTCACCGTATACCTGATCCCAAGTGGACCTGGCAGACACTCCTCCTGTAAAGGTAAGTTAAATATTGTCAAATTCCAAGTTTGTTTCCTCTGCCGGCATTACTGTATTCATTCTCTCCCTGCTGTCAAACACTGTGACCATGAGATAATCTCCCATTGTGTAACAGCAGCCGGGCCACTGCATGGGTTCTCAGCGGCTCTCTTTATTCACTGCCTTTGGAAGTGTGTGACTCACTACCTGGCTTCAGAACACAGGGGCTTGGCAGGTCTGCTCCAATCAGTGCTCTCCCTCTCTGTCCTCCAGCAGTCTTCTTGCTCCGCAGCATAAAAGACCAGTGACCTTTATTTATCCACCTCTGTGCCTTGCTTTTTGTGTGAGGGTTAGATTGTTTCCTGGGATACCCTCTTAGGAAGGCTTTTCTTGGGGCCCAAATGGTTAGCATCCCACTACCCTCCAAATAGAGATGAGGCCGCATAAATAAAACAGTTGTGTTTCTGCTGGTAAAAATGTCACTTTGACATGCTTTGTCAATCTTTGTCAAAGCATTTTACAAACACACAACATCACACTGTTTATAAGTCAAAACATTTTGATTGATTAATATGGCGCTTCAGCTAAGACTTTTACAATAGAGCCCTTAAAGAGTACATAAGGACCTTTTTATTTTATTGTGTTACATGTTCCCATGTGTTGCTACAACTGTTTATGTAAGGTGTGTGTATTTTTTCCATTTTTTTTCCCATTTTGACCACTTTTTAAAACTTTTAAATTGCATTCCCTGCCTCAAGATGGCTTCCCATGTACCTGCATGGACCTCTCAGCTCACTGGTAAATCCATCTCAGTTACATATGTAAGCAGGAGGATGATGGGAAATGTAGTTCTGAGAGGTCCATGGGAAGCTTTAGAATCTACTTTTGCATGTTTCAATTAAATTAATTTATTCAGCATAACTTAGTGTGTAGTTCAAAGTTATAAACGGGACTACTTTATTGGCGTAAGGATATTTAATAAAAAACAAATAATTTTTTTCCCTAAACATGATTTATGCTTTTTTTTTTTAAATACACTGTTTGACCTGCATTATAAATTCAACGAGGCCCTTCAGGGTGTCTGTATACGTCCAATATACTGACTTCTCGGGGGTTGGAGGCAATCGACTTCGTCTCATGCTGCACAACGCCCCGAAGCATCTGTATATTGGACATATACGGACACCCTGTCGGGCCTTATTGCCTACATTATATATATACAGGGTTCGTACGGGTCATGGAATTTCTGGAAAGTCAGGGGAAAATAAGATATGTTCTCCAGACCTTGAAAGTCAGGTAATTTTCCTGAATTCTAGTTGTGGTCATGGAATGTCAGGGAAAATCAAATAGGGGGCGAGCTTATTACAGAAATTGCTGCAGTACAGTTATAGCGGACTTCTGATTCGCCCTGTGTATTAATGCTTTTGATCTTCAAGCATGATATTTTCTATGCATGTTATGTGACATTTCCTGTCATACAGTAGTTGATGATGGTCGAAATATCAAACATTCATTGGTTTTCCGCTGTAATGTTGCCACGGTTATCTATAAACTGGTAACCTGGAAAGTGCCGGTTCAATGAACTTTGTCTAGTGACGAAAGGTACAAATCATGGGTGGCCCGAGTAGACAACAGGAGCGCAAAGTGTGTTTTGTGCGGCACAAAGGTGGATTTGTCCAATATGGGCGAGGGAGCATTACGCAGCCACGCTAACAGCAGCAAACATCAATCTCGTTTGGAAAGGCAGGATAAAGAAATAACTCAAAACTTGGACATAACCATGTTTCTGAGTAGCAGTGCATCGGTGATGGGCGATTCAAGGGCCAAGGACTCAAGCAAAGTAGTCACAGCCACAAAAGGTCTCTCCACACCTGACGCTGTAACTGAGAGAAAAAGAAGTGACAGAGCGAGAGGCCTCAGGGTGTTCACAAATCAGACATTGGAAGCTGAGATTTGCTGGTGCCTTAAACTTCTATGAAACAATGGCAGGCAATAAAGCATTTGACAAGCTATGGCAAGTTGTGTGGATACTGCTGCTTCTTTCACATGGGAATGCTTCAACGGAGAGACGCTTTTCAGTGAATCGTCAGATTGAGGTTGAGAATCTTCAGGAGAAGAACTACACAGCCCAGTGCCTTGTATGTGACCATGTAAACACAGTTGGGGGGATCCAAAATGTGGTTATAACTTAGGCCTACTGTCTGCAGCTGACAAAAGTACCATACTTATCTTGAGCATTAAGTGTTTTCTTTTATAGAGGAGGAAGCATACAAGACTTGCACTTCCTCGGATTTTTGAACTGAGGAGAAATACATTAACCAGTTGATTATGAGATCCTGTGATAATTATCTTGAGAGCTCCACATGACATATTCATTATTATTATTCGTTATTAGAACAGTTTCATGAATATCAAAGTGTGTGTAGCTGACTCATTTGCTGTCTCAATCCACTCCCTCAATCCCACTCAGTTTAACTTGTCAGTAAACACATTAGCGATTATCTTTTTGTGGAGTGGTGCCAGTCGTGTGGTGTTACACATGCATCAATCTAGCACAAGTGAGTCCAGATGTGTGTCTTATCCTTTCTAGTGTCTTTCAAGAAGCAGGGAACTGCTAATCTGATATGGTGCCTTGATACTGGACATCATCACTACTCTTTAGAAAACATGTACTAACCTTTAAACCCAAAGACATACCCCTTATGAATGTTTCCCATAGTAAAAGCATAGCAAAGTGTAATAAAGCATGGTAAAACCATGGTAAAGTATGGGCAAATATTGTATAAACCAGCGAGGTACATTAAAGCATATTAATAAACATAGAAAACCAGGGTAAACTATGGTAAGTATACAGTATAACCATGGGAAAAATGCAAAAATACTGTGCAAAAATACAGTGGTAAACTTTTATAAGGGACCAGTGGCTTTCATTTTGCAGACCTCTGAACTAATATGGTTAGTGGGGCTTCCTCTCTTATTGAGCATGAACAGACAACAAGGGGTATTTATGGTGGGCAAATCATGTCAATATACTGTATACTGTATAGGTAGATACCTATCACGGCTGTGTTAGATGGAAAAAATGTATTCAAATGCTATTAAATTTGTGTTTTAGTATTTAAGTGCTGGGATCAACACTAAAATATTGCGTTGAGCAATTATGAAATATATGTTGCACACTTCTTGAATGACCTTGCATTTTATTGAAATAAAAAAGTAAATACTGAGCTGCCCAGAAATTGCTTAATAAATCAATTTAAAAAAAATGATGCGCTAGTGAATGAAGTTATATATAACTTTTGATTATTTAATCAACAAAATGTGAGCCTTTAACACAGGCTGTGTTGGAGCATTCCCCCATGCAGAACCAGTGGCGTAGCCAGGATTTTGTTTCGGGGATGGATGGAGGTGCTGGTGATGTATGAGATTTTTCCACATGGCTGATATTTTTTATTGTCCCTCTTAGTTGAATAAACCACCCCTCCCCTAGCTATGCCACTGTGCAGAACAACAAGCCAGGTTAAAATGGCCTACAGGAGCTACAGTAGGGTTGTAACTATGGACCTTTCTGTGTTTAAACTGTTTTGTAAAATAACTTTCAGTGACGTGAAAGGGCAAGAATTGGAAACCAAATAACATGAGTGACTCGTGTAAGAGAATCATGCATATTTAAACCCTTTCCATTCAACCTTTAATACAACTGAAGGACTTAGAGTAAGATCCAACATGTTGTCAAGACAGCTGCTGTTGATTTCTTTTTCATTAGTTTAATCATTTGAATCCCTGCAGGCCTAGTTTTATGAACTCATCCCTTTTGTTATTGTGCCTGTTGTACAGGGCTGACGTGTAGCTTGGAGTAATAAAGCATGTTGTAAAAAGCCCATATGTACATATCACACGGTCATTAATAATAACCTCCTATTTCATTTAGCTTTCACTGTATAAGTTATGTGTACAACATGTACATTAAAGCATTAGTGCCCGCCGATGAAGGCGTTCCGAGCCGAAGATGAAGAGCAAACGAAAGTCAAGGTCAACTACCACATGGTCGAGTCTTCATTGAGAGCGCACTATCACTATTGGAAAATGTTTTTTCACATTATTTTCTTTAAAACAACACTTTAAAAATACATACAGTATATAAAAAAACACTTTATCAAACAAATAACTTTTTATTTGTCAGTTACTTTGTTTATCTGAACAGTGCCAGATATCTGATTAGAGCAATATTACTTAACTGTCCATGTCTTGTTGTTGAAAGATGCTGAGCTCCAGTGGAGCTGACAGGCTGTGATTGGCTGACTCAGGAGATGCAGGTGTAGGGATTGGTTGCTTTTGTCGGTGTAAAGTATTGATTGTCTGGGTTTGGTGGATAATAACATCAATTTGGACCAATTGTGTCTTTGTTTAGTATTTGCTGTTCAATAGATGTGAACTGAGCTTTCATTACTGCAAGTCAAAATGAAAAAGCCGACACTTTTGCAGATGGATTTTAAGTTTGATTCACAGAGCTGGAAGCTGATTGGCTGATGGTACTGAATCGTTTTTCTAATGTGGTGTAAACACCTTCCACATTGGTTGAAACCTGCCACTTTCAAGAATGCCTCCACCTTCTGTCTGCTCCATGTTTCTTCAAAGTGTTTTTATTTGTGTGTGATTACACTGAAACCCCTTATGCAGGCATGCTATTTGAAAAAAATGTTTGTTAAACCCTTTAGATTGCCTATTATAGTACCAGTAATTTATCAGTGTTTTACAAAGCTTTGCTTTCTAATTTTCCCAATTCACTGAGTAGTTTTGATTGAGGCTGTACAGGGTACTGTTGGACTGTGAAGCCTGTACCTCGCTATAGTAGTTCATTTACAATTTTAACTAAAGGTAAAGAATTATTTCAGACAAAATAGGGTAATTTACCCAATGGGACCTAGGCTACCTTGGGTTGACTCAAAGTAGAAAGAAAATGATATGAGGCAATCCATTGGCCAACATACACCTCCAGAAAAGATATTTCTTTACAGTATCATTGAATCATGATACCGTAAAGAAGTATCATGATTCAATGATACACAATGAATCATTTCACCCCTACTAATTAGCCCTTCTTACTGAAGGCAATAATGTTTTGCGTTTTTTTTTTTCTCAGACGCAAAGCCTTTTAATGTTATTAATGGTGGCTACAACAATTCCAACGCAAGTATCAATGGAACTTCCATTGCACCTGCATATCTGTGGCTGTTTTACCCTGATGTGTTCATGTGGTTGTCAGGATGTATGGAAAATGGGGCTGTGATCTTGGTCTTGTCCTTCCAGGCTAAAAGGAGCACCTTCCTGGTTTATGTGTTCTACCTGGCGATAGCCGATTTTGTCTTCTGTGGTCTCATGCTAATTCAGTTACCTGCCTCCAAAGTGACCTGCAAAATCATGTGCTTCCTTGTCTATGCTTTCCTTTACTCCGGCACCCTTCTCATTGCAGCAATCTTCCTGGAACGCTGCTTAGCTATAAGGCACCCCTCTGGCACAAGGGTAAGCGGCCCAAGCACACATCGGCCAGTTATTTTGGGGATTTCAGCTGTTTGTTGTGATGGGGGTGGTGACTAATGTATACAGCTGAAGTGTGATGAGACCATTTGGAAATCTGCATGATGTATTTATTATTATTAATGTACTAGTTATTTGGGGAATTTATGTCTTTATTGTAGGGCTGTTCTGATCAACAGATTAATTGAACCGATTAATCAAGTAAAAAGTCGATCACAGATTTAAAAAAAAATACAATTTAGATTGTGCAGAATTGTATTTTTTATATAAAATAAAATCAATCAATAGAAGAGCCCCAATACAACAATAGCCTGAAAAAAGGATCCTGGTGGAACATATGACACATTATTGCTGTGTGTGCGCACCATCAACAACAATAGCTAACAAATACCACTAATTAACGTGATCTTAGTATCTGAATACCTGCCAAACTGCAAAATAAACAGCAAACAGGGTATACACTTCCTGGTCACTATATTAGGAAACAGAACAATAGCCAAGCTAATTTCTGTGCAAATATACACTAGTAGTTACATTAATTATGAAACAATGTCCTAGTAAATCCATTTTTGGATGTCACTAGTAGGTCAAATTTCCATCTTATAGACCCTTCTCTTAATCTGTGTTTTATATTCTTAGCAGTACCTGAGCAGTCTATATTAAATAACTTTACTTATAGAAAAGAGCTTGTAACCAGGAGGTCCCTGGTTCAAATCCCAGCTTACTCACTGACTCACTGTGTGACCCATGAGCAAGTCACTTAACCTCCTTGTGCTCCGTCTTTCGGGTGAGACGTTGTTGTAAGTGACTGCAGCTGATGCATAGTTCACACACCCTAGTCTCTGTAAGTCACCTTGGATAAAGGCATCTGCTAAATAAACTTATAATAATAATAATAATAATAATAATAATAATAATAATAATAATAATAATAATATAGAACTCAAGGACTGGAATTGCTTAGATGTTTTGAACTGCATATTTTACAACCAGGACTAATTTTACCAACCCACTAATTTGTAATTTTCAAGTAATCTGTACTATACCCCTAGTAAACTAAACCCTTTCTTCCATTTTCAGTTGGAATGATCACATCCTTCACAATGTCCTCACATTGGTAAACCCTACAGTGTCTTGACTCTTCTCTCAGCAAATAACGTTTAAAACAAGGTACCCCATAATTCCAAGCATGCCTCGCTGGAGTGTTGGTTATATCAATTCAGCTCGTCTCTCAATGATTTTTCTTTATACAGAAAGTGTTGAGTTCTAGCAGATGCAGAACGCGATGAGAAGAAAGATGGACTGTAATCCCCAGTGTTGTATAGACAGAATACTCCAGTAATGTACAGGGAGCACTGGGTTTCCTTCACTCATGAGGATGGCCATCTTCAGCTCAGTTGGGGCTCATGGGTTATTCAGCCTTCCTCATTCATGGAAAAACTCCAGTATGTTCATGAAGTATCCTCTATATATCAAGCCCCGTAAGGTATGCTATTGTCCATAGACACAGATCAAGCAATTGCTTATCTATTTATTTTGTTTGATTGTGTAGCAGCAGGTTGGCAGATTATTAATGGGTCTTCATTTTTACAATCCTCCTTGTAACCGGGACAAAAGAATGGGTAGATTTTCTCAGTGAATTTATCAGTGAAAGTGTAGATATGAGAGCCGATCTCTGCATTGTAAAAGGAGACAAGTCCTTCCTCATAATCCAGATACACCCCAACCTTTCGGGGCCTCAGACTTAGGGAGAGGTGAGTTGGTGGATCAGTGACAGCTAAAAATGCCGTTTCATTGACGAGCCACAGCTCCCAAAAACCAGTTATCGTGCTTGATTCAATTTCCCCTTTCCTATCAACAGACTCTCTATGAACTCCTAGAGCCCAGTTAGTTTTCTTTCCCACCTCCACCTCCCAGTAGTGTCTACCAGAGGTGAAGCCTTCATAGCTTTGGACACAGAGTAAATTATCAAATCTATTCGAATTGTAAGGGAGGCATGGTAGATTACGTTTTTCTAATAATTGTTTTTTATCTTTACCCACCACTCGTTTCCCATCTTCAGAGAGGATAAGTCCATCATTTGCTGTGTCCATGTCCAGAGTTAAATCCACTGGAGGGGAATAGAGAAAATAATAATGATGACTTTAACAAGACTTTATTAAATTGCACCATTATGACGGCTCTCCTTATAATAGTGAGTTTTGTTTTCTGCTTGTATATTGTTTTTTTTAAGTTCAGTAATTATGCATCTATTGCTCTGATAGGTCAGCACTTTGTTTCTAGCCTTCATGTGGGTGAGAATTACATTGGAATATAAACCAGAAAGCAGTGGATGCAGGGTTCTCCAACTGTTGTTATACTGGGAGCAAATATATATATTGTATTTACTCAAATTTAAGTTGCCCCTGAATTCGAGTCACACCCCCAAATTTGAAGACCAAAAAAGACTCTTAATGCAAGTCGCATTTAGTTGAAATGCCAGTTAAATTACCTTTAAATGTTAACCTATAGGTGGGGTTCAGGGGGAGGAGCTAGGCACCAACAACCTATCATCTGCTGTCATCAATTAAATCTACCTTATTTAAACATTAGTCATCTCTACCTATCTGTCTTGTGTTTTTTCGTTTTGGCATAAATCTAAGCGATTTCAAGACCCATCAACTTTTGTATAGCTCAATAATGGAGTACTTACAGCAGTTGTCATCGGATTCAGAGGATTCCCAGGATTTTCTGTCATTACCAGATCATTCTTCTCCAGCTTCAATCCAGGGTCCATCCAGTCTCCATTTTTTCTCCCCTTCTGGCATTTCAGTTACATCTGATCAGGCTCCCGATCAGGTTCCAGTTCAAATATTGCCTACCGTTCCTGCCACCCAAACATCGAATCTGCGCCGATCCAAGCGACTTTCGGCCTCAGGACGCCTCCGGATCGATTGTTTTGGAAGGACTGGCCCATGAATAAATTGATAAAAACCCTCCTTAAAAACGGTAATGCGATTCCGGCAGGGAGTGATAGAGAGTCTCTTTTCATTCTCTATTGCAATTCAGTCTCAGCAGAACCAGTCTTTCCTCCGAAAAAACATAATCAGCCGTGCCCAGCCATTCAGCGTCCTAAAACAGACAGCAGGCAGTCTATTCCGGATCTAACCACCCCAACAACTAGCACCGCTAACCAGCAGCCAGCCATCGAAATCCAACATTCGCAAATATTTAAAGAGATAAAATCATTTATGCAGCCTTTTTCCGATACTCTATCTTCGGTCAGTTCTCAACTGTCGGATCTAGATAACAGGGTGTCTATTATGGAACAGGGAAAACAATCTTCAGCGCTGTCATTAATTCCAGCATCAAACACTGCAGCGCCGCCTACAGCTTCTTCTGGTCCAGCCCTAATTTCAGCCAGCGAAGCAGATCCTCCAAAATTCAATCTTGCTACTGCATCTACATACGGATCCTCCTCTCCAACTGCAGCTAGACGTCACACTATATCTCCACGAATCAGACGTAACATTCTCGAAGATTTCCAAATTCCACAGTTTGCTGCCTACAGCTCTGCAATATCCAGCAGCAACGCCACAGTTCAATCAGCTGATTTTCAACTAAATCCAACTATTAATAAACTTCTTATTTCAGCTCAAGATTACATGGCATCAGCACTTGCCCCATCTACCAGATCCTCGTATTCTACAGGTTGGGCATGTTATGTAACTTTCTGTTTACAAAGCAGGATTAATCCTACTCCATTCAACCAGGACTGGATCATGGCGTTCATAGTGCATGCAAAGGACTCTCTACATCTGGCACCAGCTACAATCAGACTATATTTGTCAGGAATTCAGCATCAATTTCGCTTGATGTCCATCAATTCCCCAACTCTATTATCAATTCCAGAGGTTCGTCTCCTTTTACGAGGAATTTCCAAGTGCTCTCCGGCTCCTTCTTCTGCTCGCCTGCCTATTTCAATAGACATTCTCAGTAACTCCGCCATGGCTGTTTTTCTCCATTTGATGATTTAACTATGGAAGTCATATGTCTATCTGCATTTTTTGGGTTTTTGAGATGTTCTGAATATCGGTATCCACTGCAGTGACCTCAAGCTCATCCCAGATTCTCATTTCATCTTATTTCTTCGCATTTCAAAAACAGATCAACTGCGGCAAGGACAATGTATTCAGCTTTCTAAGATCAACTCTCCTCTGTGTCCCTTCACTTCCATGTTGAAGTACATTGCAGAACGCAAGGCCATTTCATCCTCCGACCCTTTGTTTATCAATTCAAGCCGGTCCATTGTATCAAGGCATTGGTTTTCAACACACCTTTCCACCGTGGTGTCCAGAGCAGGTCTTCCTTCGCAATTCTACACTCCTCATTCATTTAGAATAGGGCAGCTACTTCAGCTGCAAAAGCCAACATTAACCAGCATTTAATTAAAAATATGGGGCGCTGGACTTCATCAGCAGTTGAAACTTATATTCGTTCTTCATCATCTGAAATATCCTCCGCACATCAGTCCATTGCTAGTATGTCCGGAGTGGGGACGACCTTTCTGCCTGGGCCTCCAAAGATTTCCCCCTAAGAAATTAAATTAAAAGAAAGTTTTTTTTTTCTTTCCACTGTGCAGAGGGTCTTCACATAGTCATTAGGGTACAGTCTACTAACCCCATTTGTCACGTTAAGTGTTTGTTTTCTTTCGTCTAAATGTTTTCTCTTTTCTCTTTTCTTATGCATTGGCGGTTCTCTCTTTTTCTTCTTCACGTTGCGTCAGCGGGGAGCCGGGGTCCATCTTTTGGGGGTTAGTGATTCCACTTTCTCCAACCCTTTGTTAAGCTCCGCTTCATTTACCTCATAGAGGAGGGTTCTCCATGAGTCAGAGGGGACCCCGGCCAAACCCTTCCATCTGCATGTATGTTTCTTTTGGGATTCTTCTTTGGGATTCTTCTTTCAGGTCTGATGCCTCTATGTGAGGGTCCCAAGCGGTGGCATCCCTCATGTTTGTCAGGTCTCCTCAAAGACGGTGACCCTCTCCTGTTTGTCGGTCTCCTCAGCCACGGAACCCCTTCTATTATGTTGGGCTTCAAGAGGCGGAACACCACGCATTCCATGTTTTAACAGATACTAACTTTATGTTTTCTTTCCGTTCATGAGCCTCTTCAGATGTCGGTAACCTCGAGACGGTGCCCTCTCAGATGTCGGGTCACCTCAAAGACGGTGGCCCCCCTCCTGTTTATCGTGTCTATCGATCAAGTAAATGTTGGGCCTTGAAGAGGCGGAGCCCCTCTCTCCTTGTGTATATGTTCACTAACTCTGTCAATAAACACTACCAGGTGGCATAGCTCCGCCCCGTGAATTTCTAGGTGCCAGCATGGAACAATGTATTACTGTACAAATGGGAAAATAACATATGTACAATACAGTATGGTTACAGTATTGAACAGCAGTCAAAACAATTGGGGAAACCCATCTGGAGAAAGAGGGTTCGATAACTCCATTAGCCAGTATCTCAACCAGATGCTCCTTTACAATGGCCTGTTTAAGTGGAGCAGAGCATATAACATGGAGCGGAGCAGAGCGGAGCGGACCGAGGAGTGGAGCGGGACAGGGACCGTTTTGCTAGGAGCGTGGAGTGGTGTGGGTAAAGTGCCTGAGCGGAGCCTGAGTGTGAAAAGCCTCTGGTACTCCCGCTCCAAAAGATGTTTTGCAAAGGAAAAATATTTGACACTCTACATATAAGATATGATCCATAAACAATGCAGCTTTTGCGATGCTCTGACAATATTGTGCAATCTATGAAATCGCCCTGTATAATTAAAGTTAACAAAGTAATAAATAATATCCATTAATAATATTTTTTTTTAAACGATAAAAACCCAGTTATTGCTGTAATAAATATAATAAGTGTGAACATGTCAATTATAGTTATCAAATGTATTTTTGGCAGAAATTAATGTTTTAATAATCAGTTTTACTAAAAACATAATAGTACTCACTGGAGTCGGATCCTTGATATTTGTGTCTGGTTCGTCAGTACCCAAGCTGGAACCGGTTACCCGATTTCAAAGGAACCGGTTCACACATCTCTACATTTTGGAGCGATTTACACTAGCATTGGAGCAGAGCGGGAGTGGAGCTGGCTGCAGAATTAAAAGTACCACCTTGGAGTGAGCGGTTTCAAAGAGGAAGACAGCGAGGAGCAACGTTAATGAGCGCTCCACTCCGCTCACATGCTCTGAACTGGAGAGAGGTCATTGTTTAACAGGGGCATCATGGTTAGGGTAGACCTAATGATGAAACTAGTAGTATGTCCTGGTTTCAGGGAGCACACTTTATCATTGTGTTACAGGGTTTTGTTAGGAGAAAGGTGTATAAACCAGCCAAGGACTGTTCTTTATTTTTTGCCTTCTTATTTTTTTACCCCTTTTGTTATTCCTCTCTGATTTGATATTTCATTTAAATATAGTGGGGGAAAGGAATTAAGGCTGTGCACATGCCAATGTGATTGATTGTTAATGTTTTGTTATGTTTTCTTTTGTGGTTCAAAAAGCAAACTACTATGTGTTCTAAATTCTTTGCTCTATTCTCATTGTACTATTTTTTTATTGTTTGTTTTTTTGACAAATTAAGATGGTCAGCCCTTAGTATTTTGACCATTCGGTAACAGGGCGCAGGTCTGGGGGCTAGTTTTTTAATTATTAGTATGTGTTCTGGTGTTGGTGCATCAACTTTATTTTAAATCCTTTAAGAACATGTTTTTTGCTTTTCTAATAACATTATTCCAGTAGGAAAATTCTTACCTGGCACCCAAATAAATTTGAACTTTCCTGGTTTTAATGTTCTTCTTTGTTTAATTTGGCCACCGTGACTTTCTGTTGCATTTGCAACCAAAAATAGCCTTTTGATTGCGTCTACATCAAATCCAAGTAGCTCCTGCCAAATTTTGAGTAAATATGGTACTTAGCAACTTGTAGTGACATATAGCAGCTTCCTAATAGCTAATTAGAACTCTCAGAAGTGCTGTGTTTGCACCACCATGTGGTAGCAGTACTGCTAGCCAGTGTGGTAGAATCAATGTTAACAAAACAACATGGGAACAGGCCTCTAAATGTTGCAAATCACATAATGTACGCCATTTTTCAATTGCTCAATGGCTTTAGCACTAGAATGAGCTTTAAGCAATATAAAACCCAATACAACCACAATCTACAACATCTTAGTTCAGCCCTTTTAGAAAATGAAACAAAAACAAAACAAAAAGCTTATAGTGCTGGGAAATGATGTATGTGTATCTTACATATTTTTTCTATCCATCTAACTACAAAATCTTTGTACCAGGATCTGAAAACATTATGCTACAGAAGTAGGGGAAGGGGAAAATATTGATCAGTGAAATATTACAAACTGATATATCCTGTATCACAGACAAGAGAGTAAACATTTCAAACATCTCTACTAATGCACTCATAATATTACAAGCAGGTTATGGAAATAAAATAAAATTACCCATACCTGCATATCTCTGAATGTTCTCCAATTCTAAAAAAAAGAAAGAAATGTGATATAATTGAATGTCTCAAGTATGTAAAGTTAGCAAACAAAAAGACTAATTATGTAGTTTTCACATGTGTGATCTCTTATTAAGCATCCATCCCGGTATCAATTGGTTAGACACAATGCTTAACAATAGCACAACAAGCTTTTGTTTTGCCTTCTAATATAGCCTTAGATGAATTGCATTAAGATATAAGATGCGTCAGACTTTGCAATGAAAAAACAACTCACTTTAAAAATGTTGCTCTATCTCTGGGAGTCAACACCAAAGCATTACAGTTTATACCAACCTGTTTGACATAGTTTCACTAGTTCTCTGTCAAAGATTTCTATGAGGCAGTATTTAAGTTCAGATACAGTTTTCCTTACAGCCCCTACATTGATGTCAGTGTTAACAGTGACTCTGGGTAAGGCTGTGGCTTTGGGAGGGGGACAGAGAGACTGGAAATTCTGCAACAAATCAGAGAAAAACAAACAGGTCAGAGGCATTCACCCCCCTGCCACAGCTTTGAATTCAAAATGATCATGCTTCATCATAATTGATTAGGTGCTTCCCAAACAGCCTCCATGATGGTTACATGATATTAAATAAAAAATCTAACTTATGTTCATATAGTTTTTTTGTTTTTTTAATGATCTCAATCCTAAAATTCTAGGTGATGTTAAAGTTTTGCCCATAGCTGTACAGTATCTATCGTAAATTTGTATACCTGACTTCAGTATATCCCCTGGCAGTTATATGCATCCCTAGTGGGGGGTAATAATGGTGAGGAGAACACAATGGTCCATAATTCACATTTGTAATTGAAAACCTCTGAATGTCTATAAATCACGGAACTGTTTCCCATAATAATATTGGAGAGAGCATTGTTAACATATTTGTAAACTCTCTTAAACTCCCTTGTGTCTCCAGGGGCTCTTAAACTGTTACTTCAGTTCAGAAATGGTCACATTGCCCATAAGAACAAGTACCCAGCTCCTTTGTTTTATTTGACTGCATTATGGAGCACACTTTGTTTAGAGGAATGCTACAGGCACTACAAACTAGTTTCAAAATCTGTTGTACTCTAAAGACATAATCTGTGTTCAACTCATCAAGGTTGTCTTGTAGCCTCCATTCTTTGTGTATTCTATGTTTGGAAATATAAAATATTGTAGCGTTCCTGGGGGATAGCCCTTAAAGAATTATGCAAATGTGTCTTTATCTATTCTACCAGTTTATAACTCTGTTTATGTCTCTGCATGAACGGGGTAACGCCTGCTCCTATTTTGTAACCATAGATATTCAGCTGATTCTATTCAAGTGAATCATCAAAATAAACCTTCTTGAATAGGGACCAGTATGGCTTAACCTATTCAGCAAGTAAGCCATGTCTGTTTACTCTTGATGTGTTTTGTGTGTTTTATTTCATTTCTATGTGAGAGCTACTTGATTTGAAAAGTGATTAATACCTGTAAACTGGGGATATTCTGGCAGTCTTCAACATTGGAAATACAAACTGTTCGGAATGTTACCTGGAGAAAATGGATGTGATCCTCTGACTCTAAAAACTGCTTCATCCTGGAGCTCCTCTCCTCCAACCAGGCGATTTGCACCTCCAGCTCTTCAGTGAGTTTTTCTGTCTGGTTTCCAGCAGCTCTCTGTTTTTCAGTGACCTCTTCAACCAACTGGGTCCAGCTTCTCTCAAAGGAGTGGATCAGCTCAGTGAAAATCCTTTCATTTTCCTCCATTTCTTTCTCTACAGAGTTCTAAATCAGAGAGAGATATTAATATTAAGGCATTTTGAACAGTAGGATTTTGTAGGCATTGGTTCATGTTATAATATGTTTCTATACGTTCATGTGGGATAAGAGAAGATGTTTGTCAATACTCACTTTGCGTGACTTCCCAGCCTGTTTCAGTTCAGCCAGCTCTTTTCGTTTCTCTTGGATTTCTTTTTCTATTTCGGTCTGCATGGTTTGGAGGTTCTTCTGTTTGACAAAGAGTACTTTTCTGTTTCTCCATGTGTTCTACTACATGTTTTTTTTCATTATACACTAATACAACTCGCCCATATACCACTCATGTTGTTTGACTTCTTGCCAGCTAAAAGCAGCATCATAAACAGTGACTGGCTCACCATGACAATTTCACTAAAAAGAGAAAGAACAATGTATCTAATCTTTGATTTGTATAACTGGGATGCCTTAGCACTAGCTCCTTCTTGTTTTTAGGCTCCTTCAGTGAAGCTTTCTTCTCAAACTACCACTCTCCATTGAGAACCTGTGTCCAGTATATCATATATCATCACATAGCTTAAACTGTTTGAGCTTTCTTAGTTCGAAACAACCTTACCTTTTTCTTTGCCCATTCTCTTTGCATGGGGACTGTGTTATGATGTCTATGTTCTGACTCCAGACACAACACACAGATACAGGTTTGGTCAGTGCTGCAGTATAGCTCCAGAAGGCTGTGATGTTTTGTGCACAGTCTTTCCTCCAGACTACGGACAGGATCCACCAGTCTATGCCTTCGGAATGCTGCTCCTTCATAGTGAGGTTTGATGTGTGCGTCACAGAAAGACACCAGGCACACCAAGCAGGATTTTATAGCTTGGAGCTTTTCCCCAGTGCAGGCATCACAGGGAACACCTCCAGGCCTAGCAGAGCATGGTTGAGGAGCAACAACTATGAACGCTTGGAACTCCTGAGTGAGTTCATCAACCATTCGGTTAATGTTGAGAACAGGCCTTCTCAAAAACATCTCCTTACACAAAGGGCATGTACAATTATCACAGTGATCCCAGTACCCCTGGATACACTGCAGACAGAAATTGTGTCCGCATGGAGTGGTGACTGGATTGATGAACAAGTCTAAGCATATTGAACACATAAACTGATCTTTGGAGAATGATCTTCCTGCTGCCATGGAGAAAGCCAGATGCTCAAAAAGAAGCTGGGATCAGTCCAATCAACTGGAGTGCTTCACTTTAGGAAACAAAAATGGTTAAATGGTTTACCGACTGTATTCGACTAACTTTTTGGGGTTCAAATATTTTCTTTGAAGGCCAATTGATTTGTGCACAGACACACAAGAGTACAAATACGAGACACGAAACATCTGGCCTGTACTGATATTTCTAGCGATAACAGGATTGCAATGCAGATAATGGCTCACAGCAGTTTCACTGCACCTGCTTGCCACACGCTAATAATATGTAGGTTGATATCAAATTAACCTCTGGGGGTAGGATTAGATCATTGGAGAGTTGGGTGAACTCAATTTCCCTCTAGTATAAAGACAGTAGTGTGTTTTTAATCTCCTATTGCATTGCATCATGCACAAATGACAAGACAGTATTGCTATGTATTGTATATACCAATGGGATATTTTTCCAAACAGTTTTGCTGTGTTTACTGACAACAAAGTGAAACGAAAGATGTCCTGCATTTTTTAAGACACAGCCCTACTACACCACTTCAGAATTATAAAAGTTTACCACAGTTCATTTGCATGGTAGTCATTTTGACAGTTTGTCCATGCTTATGTTTTGCAATACTGTATTTGCCTGTGATTTACCATGCTTTAATTATGCTTTTACTATGGAAAACTTTTATAAGAGGAAAAACGTATGAAACAAAATAGCATACTAATTTACCTGATATGTTGATCAGGACATACAGATTACAGAAAGTGCCTTACTTCCTTAAACACATTCACATAGCATACACTGAGCTCACTACCACATAACATGTAATGAACTGGAAAATTAACACATTGAGAACAAACCCCAGATCAATAACGCTCCCTATATTAATACATCAAGATTTAGTTCAGAAGGAATTACCTGTAAATGCTGTCTGGATAGACAGTGCAGAGAGGTTTCTTTAGTTTAGTTTTTTTTTTGTTTCCTCAATCTTTGCCAGCTAGGGCCATCCCCTTTTGCAGGGCACACATCTACACCCACTTCTATTAACCCTTCCTTCACCAGGTCACTTTGCGAAAACAATTGAAATAGTTATTGGGTCATTTTCCTAGCCTGAAGTATAAGTCTGCTGTTTTGGGTGTTGTTATGTTTCCTGGAGCTCCAGTGCCTCATGTGTAAGTGTACACAAATGTTTATTAAAGTATGAAAAAAACAGTGTAACCCCTAAGATATATAAGGAATTAAGCAGCTGCTCAAACGGTTTCTTCTTACATTTGAGAATCTCTCAAGTATCACAAGGAAGCTGACAATTTGGATAACCAGATTCAGCATGTCAGTAAATCTTAAGCCCTGGTTCGTGGACTTTGTGGAACACATATCTCCCTTGTATCTTAAAGGGTTAATGTCTAAAAAATTCTGTAATGATAGAATACTATCATAATTATTCCAACTGAAAAATGAGCAGCTCCTTGAAAGCCTCCTTTCAGGTGTAACTGTGACAGTGCTGCAGTATAACAGACAGAGTGAAGACAGGCAGGTGAACTGAGAGCTGTTATTATTATTATTATTTATTTCTTAGCAGACGCCCTTATCCTGGGTGACTTACAGTCGTAAACAAAAATACATTTCAAGAATCACAGTACAAGTATTAACATCTCTGCATTATGGCTATACGGTAGCCCTCAATAAACCAGAGCTTCTAAAAGAGGTGAGGATCGACCCTGACAATGAAAGGAATTGGCCTCACAGCCTCTTAAAACTATGAGCCTCAAATAGGGTTCTGATGAAGCAGTTCATCTGAACTGTCATTAACCTTGCACTGTACATGCTAAAATAAGCAACAACATTGCTGGTCATGAATCTCAGGGGGTCAGCATTGTATTTAACATTATACATTTTTATTTTAATGAAAATTAATTAGGGCATCGCCGGAGTGCACACACAGACTATGTGACTTCGATGTCGAGTCATTTAGCACAGAGAAGTGAACATTGTCATGATAGCTCCTCAAGGTCCTCACTCTCTGGTTAGTTCTGCGAGTGGCAGTTCAATATGTTCACCAGAGATCACTGGACTCACCGGAATCTTCGGGAGGAAGAACTAACTTATTTTTACAATCCAAGAAAAGGGACTTTGTAATTATTGATGTAGTACTTTCAACAGCAGAGCACATATAGATTTATATTCTGCCCCTTTTACCCTCTTAGACGCCTTGCTCACTAAATATTTTGGTGTCTTATCTCCACTTTGCATAAATACTAAATATTTTAATGAGCAAGCCGTATCCCACGTTTTTGCAAAGAGGGTGGACCTATTTAGGATACCTAGATATTTAGAGAGCAAGGCATTTAAAGGGGTACATGTGGCATCAATAGACGTGCCCCTATGCGTACTGTATTGGGTATAATGGGATACACTTTGGGGTGCTGCTGCTCGTGGGGTACGGCTTGCTCATTAAAATCTGTAGTGTTTTTACAAAGTGGAGGTGATAACTTATCTAGGGATACCTTGATATTTAGTGAGCAAAGTGTCTAAGGGGTAAATGGGGCAAAACAAGCAGGTAATATATAGAGTACCGCTATGCTGCTGATACAGATTTGTTATTAATATTTTCGTTTTTCTTGAACGAGGGAGCGATTATGTTTTAAATGGTGCCAATATAGTTATTGAGCAAGATGTGTAAGTGAGTTAAAACACACAGAAAAAGGGCACACTGCTTTGTCAACTACACTGCGAATAAGGAACCGGGAATAAGTAACCAACTTCCAGATGGTAGACCTGGCAAAGCAAAAGAGTGTGATTAGAGGTAGCCAATTATACAAATGTATGAATAAAATATATACAGTAGTACAGGGAGGTGTATAATACACACTGTAGTATGGCCTCTTTTTGGCACAAATACAGTATTTATCTTTTTGATTTTCACTTACTATCAACACTTTGTAACTGAAGTTAGACCATGCTGCCCTCTGGTGGCTCCACACTGCATTTACTTTTCTCAGCAATAAATGATTGATGGAGTCTGCAGTATTATGTGCTAAATCATCAGTTTCAATCAGAACCCATTAATTTCAACTGAATCTTCATCTTCTATTGCTATTTATTTATGTTGTTTATTTCAATTTAAGAAACAATTTTACTTGTAAATACACTGTGGTCCTCAAAGAAAAATGAAAAGCCATCTTTTTTGGACAGTTAATCATTTATTAAAATATATATGCGTAAATTTTGTTTACTTTTATAGAAAGCTGTTATGATTTACTGTAACCTAGCAACTGCCAGGGGTTCTCATTGATGTTCGATGTTAAAATGATTCTCATGGTGGGTAGTCTGTGTTTTATGACGTAGTCCTCGTTCTCTTCTTCGTTTGTTCATTCTTTCATTCACTTAGTGGTCCTCTCGCCCAAACTGCATACAATAAGAGAAAGCCTGGCCATGAGACATTAACTTATAACACAGGTGGTATGAAGTGCAATAGACATTTCATGAGTGGTATTAAAAAGTGACGGGTATTAAAATAGGACATCTGTGTTGAGCAATATATAGGGCGCTTAGACCACACACACTCACACAGTGAACTGCCACTTTTCCAGGTGCATGGCACCCAGGGTATTGTGTAATTGAATGCCAGTTAAACAAGAAATAAAAAAATAGATTCTGGCTGCAGAATGTTTCCCAGTGAAGCAAGGTCTGTTATGCATGAGAGGGGCTTGGCTCTGTTTCCGGCTGATTGTTGCAGTGTTGCATGGAAAGGAAAGGGCTGGCCTGGGCACAGCTTGGGTCTCTTGTGTGGTCCATTGAAAGCTGATGTAAAAGGAAGCGCAGTTGGCAAAGGAAATACATGAGGCTTTATGTTATTGAGAGAGGCCCTGCCCTGGGTGATGGCATCAGCGCTGATACTACTGTGAATAAGAGCCAGCTTTGAAATGATCCTTTTCTTAAGGAGAAAGTGGTTTGGAATATACATGGATAGGGTGTCTCTTATATAAGTTTTTTTGTACAGAGGTGTCATCTCGTGCAGTCTGGGTTAGAGGACTGTGAAGCGAAGCTCAATTAAGTATGGTGTTCTATGAGTGGCATGACTTCTGTACACAGGATAAGATCTACTGGAATTTTACCAAATACTTCACTGGGACTAGTTGATTTCTGATTTGTAATTGTTAGAGATCCCATGCTTGTTCTGGCTGCTCAAATTGTGCTAAATGATGTCTGATATAATAAGAGACTCTGCACACGACATATTCACTTAAGATTGAAGTACTATTAAACAACCTCTGAAGGACAAGTATTTTGTATGTTTGATGTAAAGTATGTGTCTATAATCATATTAGGGTTGCTGCAAAAGACTACACCCTTACAAAATGTCCCCATAGTAAAAGCATAGCAAAGTGTAATAAAGCACCACACTTCAGCAGGTGAACAGCCTGCACTCTGCATGTAGGTTATTGCAATTAAGATTTGACTGGAGATTATTAAATGGCTCTGTGAGCTCACTGGAGTTAATTAAAAAGCTACCAGGAGCTTTCCTAAATCAGTGGTGTCTTTCATTACGTTTAGCATCTGGTGTACTCAAACATGTAGAAATGAACGAGGAGTTTTAAATCCTGAGTTTGCTTTTGATTAATTCATGTTTCATAAGTCCTACTGACATGTCGTACAAGTCCCACATGATATGCAGTTGTAAGAATTTGTACGCTCAATAAAATAAGCAGGGAATATATATGCTACTGCAGACTCTGTGGTTTTGAACCTTGTTCTTTTAGAGAAAAAAATAACCATTCACCTGGAATCGTGAAGATTGCAATCCACGAGACTTCTCACTGAGTCAAATTGTTTATAAAGAAGATCTGTGATGGTTCTTTGAGGGTAATTCAAAATGAATCAATGAGCAAAATGAACCAACCATGCTCTTAAAAAAACAAAAGTGACAATACTAGCTGACGTAATGTAGTTTTGATTTAACTGATACCACAGTCTTTGTCCCGGGATTTTAAAGATTATTTTGAATGTAAGTTCTTATTTCGGAAAACAGGTTACAATCTGGACAGTGATTATAGATGAGATAGCATAATACTTTATTAGTTAAAACTATAAACTAATGGAGAAAAAATCATCCTCTGCTGGTGAGTGGACGTCCTCCGATCCCACGACCAAGCCAATTGCCTCTACACCCAGGAGCTCCACAGCAGGTGTCTCTGAAGTGGTCAGCCTCTGGAGAACAAGGACCAGCTCTGCAGCTCAACTGGCTTCTGGGCAGTAGGATCTGCTTAAATGATCAATGAACACCTCTAAAATTATCTTTTCGATGCCAAATAACCGATTCCTGTAGTGCACAAGTGTTACAAGTGCTCAACTTGTCTCACACCCTAATCTGCATGTGGCAGGACAGAAGCTCTGCCCGTGTAAAGTGTGGGGTTAAATTAGAGCAGATTCCTTCTCTAACTTCTGCCGGTAACATCTTGGGCCGTGATGCTATGCTTTCAATTGCATTATCACACAATACTAAAAGTAAGCTTCTTGCTGCTGCACCTTGAGACCCAGTATGGGGAGTGCAATATGTGGTTTGAATAAAAAGCTCACCGCAACAAAGGCATGGAAACAGTCGGAGGACTGTTCCAAATAGAGCTTTATTCCACAGACAGCACACACACTCAGCTGCCAGAAGCCCTTCATTCTGAGTTTGGGGACAGGTTGAAACTTGCACTGGTGCAAATACTCGCAGTGGTGCCAATGTGGGATGAGACCGCCTATGATGCCGGGAGCTGCAGTGTCAGAGTAGTTCAGTAGGGGGTGCTCTCTCTTTTTCCTCTTGACCAGAGTTCAAACAAACAAAACAGTACCCCATCAAATCACCTAATAAAGAAAGGACAGAACAGCTCTCAAACAGTAGAATGGGTGTTATTTATTACAGACCCCATTTGTACGCTGCCATTGGTTTCCTTTTCATGGTATCTTTTTGATAGTTCTGCTATATGAACGAATAAGAGCATAGTTATTTGAAGCAGTGTCTGTTTGAATATTTCGATATTTGTCCCAGCACCAATATGTATAAATGACTCCAACCCTGTAGGGTAGGGTTGGAACAATCAGTTATTGTGTTATTATCAGTGATTTCTTTGTGCGACGATTTCCAATAGCTATGCAGAATTAACACGAAAGATGAAATATGTTTCATCAAAGGGAAAATATTTTGCATTCAGTTCCAGCTGTTGTGGGAGAAAAAATAAAAATAACTTCAGAGGGAGAAAGTTACTATTTGCTGGAGCTCATGTAGAATTATTGCTAATAATAAACTTCACATATCATTACCACCCAATCCTAGTGGCTTCTTTTGTATAAATATATACAATATGACATGAGTTTAAACTATTTGTTTTGCTGTGCAAATCAAAGAATATCATAACGGATTTAAGGAGTTGATATTGTTAATTAGATTAACACTATAGCCAGACCTCAAATTTAAACAAACTGGGGTTTATATTTGTATATACTGTAATCAGCACCAGTAGCAACCGAGTACCATCAGCCAATCAGCTTTCAGCTCTAGCAGGCTTGTATCAGTCAGTAGATGCCTGCTGGACCGTCACAGCATCAACTGTGAATCAAACTTAAAATCAATCCGTGCAAGTGCGGGCTTCTTCATTTTGACTTGGCGCAACGAAAGGTCAGTTCACATTTACTGAACAGCAAATCCTAAACAAAGACACAATTGTACAAATGTACAAATGTATTTTATTATCCAAACCCAGCTTGACTTTGACTTTCAATTGCATCCTCACCTCACCTCATCTTCAGAATACATAAGTCTAGTTGCGGTAAAAACTACCACCCAGTAGAGCCTTCGTCAATAGCACTATCGCTTAAGAAATAGGAGGTGCAATACAGGCACTTTCATCCAGTTTACACAGCGCCCCCTTGTCTACTGTAGATGTAGTCCATGGTTCAGTCTAATCAGTTTATGGTCCCAGGGTTTTCTGTCCTTGACAGTGGGTTAACTTAATGATTCAGAAATATGGCTGAGTTGTATGGTACATTTATGACTGGCGTGTAACACCTTTCATTAGTCAAAATTATATTTCATTTGCCATGTTTCTGAGGACCAAGTCATTTACAGTAGACTGTATTGAAACAAAACACAATGTACTACAGTAATTTCGCCTTTCCAAAGTACACATGTAGTGCAAGCAAGTAAGTAAAGACACCAGCGAGGTTTGTATCAATGTATATTCAGAAAACAAAAAAAAAACAAGCAATATTCATACAATTTAAAACAGCTGTAAATGTTTTTTTAAACCAATATTGTTTACAACTTACAAATTATGTACATGTCAAAACTGTAGGTGGGATTTCCTGTTATACATACTAATGCAATCATTTCCAGTCTGTTGTAGAAAATGTAACTGATTGTCATTTTGTTCTCTGCAATTTATACAAAAAAGCTTTGAAACAGAGGCTACAGAAGTATCGGAAAGGCTCAATGTTATTTTTCTCTATAGGTTTATGGCACTGCTATCACAGGAATTGTAAAAAAAAGCATATAGCCTACAAAAGGTCAAAAAATCATTTTTTTTAAGCAAGCTTCAGTACAAAAATATACAAATACGCAGTTGTAAAAAGCAGTTCATTGTCGTGAACTATTCGATCATCTTCCTTCTACAGAGAGTGCAGGTAACTCCACCAGTAAAGCAAAACGAGAGGCAGATTTAAAAAAACAACACACACAACCAACAAATCTGTGTACTGAAAAAGGAAATTGACATTTGTCTGACTGTTCGTTTTTTCGTGTTTTTCTATGAATTTCTTCATATATATTATTACGAGCATCCGACAAGTATTTTTACTAATAAATAATTGCAGAATGTCCGAGGGTAGTAGGATCCATTTTACCCCACTACTCAATAAATATCTTCGATCCTCTGAATAGATAACTGTCCCTCTTCAAACACGTTTGATAAGGAGCAACTCAGCCCATATACCCTGAATAGAATTTACCAGTGATGCAGAAATGCAAAAAGAAACAGGTTCAATGACAAATGTTTCGACTAGAAGTCTCTCTCAATGTCTTCAATATGGGCATGCTGATACTCGTATTTTCAGAGCAACTACCTTTATGAAATTTGTAATTAGGTATTAATGAAATGATACAAAACGTGTTAATTAACACAAAATAAAGCGGTCCCTCGGTTTCCCTTGTTTGCCATTACCAAACTAACTAAAACTCATTTAGATTCCAGACCATTATTTGTCTGACCTGTCTTTTAATTGATAGGAAATCTTTTTTTTATTTTATTTTTTTTTTAACTTTTTTAGAAATGTGTCATCTCTGGAGTGAATTTTGGGATTGTAATCCTGGGCAAAATGTAACGTGCGATTAAAAACTCAAAGAAATACATATAAGAGTTTCCACGGTGGTAGCTCTTGAGGTTAAAGAAAAGGTCACATGTACATCATGAATCAGTTGCATTTGCTAGTTTTGCAACATATCATTGTCAGTTTACAGCCTTGATAAGGTAGTACAGCAGGGTGATAAGCAAATTCTATTTCAATTGGCTTTTAAAACACTTAATGTGGAAGTTAATTGCCATTGGTTGGCACTCAATTGTAAATGTGAGGGGAGGTCAGCTTTTCTTGTTTTGAAATCAACACATTAATAAATAGATTTATTTAATATTTGCCGATAAATACCTCTTAAAAAGGTAATTACTCAAGCATCAGCATCCCCTAGTCTTCAATGCCACTGAGAGACTCCTCGTCAAACTGTCTGTCATTGAACAAAGTTCTTTTATTATTTCTAAACTTAGGACATTAGTTCATTTTAGCCCCCCCCCAAAAATGTGTTTCTGCAACAGAAACCGACTAACAGACTAGTTGAACGACATAGTGATTATTTATTCAGGGTTGACAAGATATTTAATAAGCAAGGGGTAAAGCAGACCACCCCTCAGGTCTGGACTTGTCCCAAATTCTCAATGGAGGCATGTGACCCCTGGGTATTTCACCATTTGATAATTCAATGCTGGGCCACGTTGACAGTAAATTGCACAAGGCCTATATCGTCCTGTATAAGGGACCGTCACTAATTCGCTATTTTCAATTTTCCACTTTTTTTCCAACTTTTATTTATTTATTTATTTTTTTTTTCTGTGCAAGTCAGATAATAAAATAAAAAAAGAGTAAGCCCTGTATTGGGCATTCTGAGTATTATGTTCAGTCAGTAGGATTTATTAGAAATGGTAGGGCAACAACAAAAAAATATCTTTAGGGAGGGGTAAAAAAAAAAGGCTTTTAAAATGCTTGAAATAGTAAATGAACATTGAGTCCCTGGCAGAGTGTTCTGGAGTGTTCCGGGGTGTTAAATGGCGAAGTCATCCTGTGCGGCTGGGCTGAAGGCTGAAGCTCTCAGGACGTCCAGGCAGTTGACGAGGATCAGTGTGCCGGTCAGGTGCTTCCAGCGCTTGGTGATAGGGTTCTTCATCTTGTCCAGCCCCATGTGGAGTTCCTGGAGCACATCGCGGTAGCTGTCCCCCATCTGGGCAGCCCAGGTCAGCAGAAAGTCATAGGCAGGCTTCCACATTGCCTGGGAGGGAGGAAGGCACACAAAGAGATCTGTTTCATTTCAAATATACACTCTTGTGGAGCCTGTCTGTCAGTCCTCCTTGTTTATTATTACCTACCAAATGTAATTTATTTTATTTATTTATTTTTTTATATATATATATATATATATATATATATATATATATATATATATATATATATATATATATATATATTCCCCCAGAAAACGGTTTAATTGTCAGTATGTGCATGTAAAAATGTAAGTATGACACGACCAAGCACAGACACGGACACTTAATCATTTGTGTTAAAGAAAGTTTCATCACAGTTGAATATATGTAAAAATGTTATGTATACAGTGCCTTGCATAAGTATTCACCCCCTTGGACTTTTCCACATTTTGTAGTGTTACAATCTGGAATTAAAATGGATTTAATTGGGATTTTTACCATTTGATTTACACAACATACTTAACACTTTGAAGGTGCAAAATGTTTTATTGGCAACACAAAAGTTAATTAAACAAAAAAAGAAGACATTTGTTGGTTGCATAAGTATTCACCCCCCTGAGTCAATACTTGGTAGAAGCACCTTTGGCAGCAATTACAGCTCTGAGTCTTTTTGGGTAAGTTTCTACTAGTTTTGCACATTTGGATCCTGCAATTTTTGCCCATTCTTCTTGGCAAAATTGCTCAGGCTGGGGACCGCTGGTGAACAGCAATTTTCAGCAAGTCTTGCCACAGATTCTCAATCGGATTGAGGTCTGGGCTTTGACTGGGCCATTCTAAGACATTCAGGTTCTTGTTTTTAAACCACCCCAGCGTAGCTTTGGATGTGTGTTTAGGGTCATTGTCCTGCTGGAAGGTGAACCTCCGGTCCAGTCCCAGGTCTCTTGCAGACTGAAACAGGTTTTCCTCTAGACTTTTCCTGTATTTGGCTCCATCCATCTTGCCCTCAATCCTGACCAGTTTCCCAGTCCTTGCCAATGAAAAGCATCCCCATAACATGATGCTGCCACCACCATGCTTCACCCTGGGGATGGTGTTCTCAGGGTGATGAGCAGTGTTGGCTTTGCGCCGCACATAGGGTTTTGCGCCAAGGCCAAAAAGTTCAATTTTGGTCTCATCAGACCAGAGAACCTTTTTCCACATGTTTGCTGTGTCTCCCACATGCCTTTTGGCAAAATCCAACAGGATTTGATATGGGTTTTTTTCAGCAATGGCTTTCTTCTCGCCACTCTTCCATAAAGCCCAGCTTTGTGGAGCATCTGGGTTATAGTTGTCCCATGGACGGTTTCTCCCATCTCAGCTGTGGATCTCTCCAGCTTCTTCATAGTTACCATTGGCCTCTTGATTGCTTCTCTGACTAATGCCCTCCTTACTTGGGTTTTTTAACCTGAGTTTTGGTGGACGGCCTTCTTTAGGCAGAGTCGCGGTTGTGCCATATTCTTTCCATTTTTTAATAATGGATTTAACGGTGCTCGGGGGGATGTTCAAAGTTTGGGATATTTTTTTATAACCCAACCCTGATTGGTGCTTCTCCAGAACTTTATCCTGGACTTGTTTTGATAGCTCCTTGGTCTTCATGATGCGGTTTGTTTAGATATGCTCTCTAACAAACTCTGGGGCCTTCCAGAAACAGGTGTATTTAATCTGAGATCATGTGACACTTTAATTGCACACAGGTGGACTCCATTCAACTAATTATGTGACTTCTGAAGGCAATTGGTTGCACCAGAGCTTATTTAGGGGTGTCACAGCAAAGGGGGTGAATACTTATGCAATCAAGACTTTTCAGTTTTTTATTTGTAAATAATTTTGAAAAATATGTAGATTTTTTTTCCCCACTTCGACATTATGGACTATTGTGTAGATCAGTGACAAAAAATCCTAATTAAATCAATTTTAATTCCAGGTTGTAACACTACAAAATGTGGAAAAGTCCAAGGGGGGTGAATACTTATGCAAGGCACTGTAGATGGCACCCTTACATTTTTTGGCTAGTTTTCTCAAAGTTTTTGGGGGTTGGGGTGTAGATAGCATATATCTTGAGCTTTGCACTACTTCCATGGAGCACATTGTGTTGCCTCTACAAGCTTTGTTGCGGTCACCCCTACGCTGTACATTCTATAAAATAGTTTATGTTTTTCTTTTTCTGGAAATGCAGTCGGCTGGCTCCTCTCGGCTCAGACCTACCTCCGAGTCGAGCACCCCGTTCTTGTCTCTATGAGGAGCTTCGTAGGCGTCCATCTGTTGCTTGGAGACCTTGGCCAGTTTCTCTGCCAGCTCCCTCCACCTCGCAGCCAGCTCCACAGCCGTGGTGAGCAGCACGAAGTCCTGGATGAGCCGGGCAACCAGGCCCTGGCAGTCTATCTTCAGCAAGGCCTGCGGGGAAGAGAGTGTACGTTAGAAAATACCTTTACGAGATCCAACATCTATTGGTACCTGCAACACGGAGTCGTGCTTCGATTCAGGTGAGTCTCTGGGATCTGCTAGCGAGGCTGTGTGAAGAGCGCGAGGTCAGCTGCAGTGTCTGTTTCATTTTCATACCAAAGAGAGTTGAATACAAAAAAAGGGCAGCGGGATGCGAGAAGGCAGGAGAATTGGAAAAGTTAACTGTTACCAGCTGGCAGCGTGCAAGAATCTCAGGAATTGCAGGAATGAGAAAGAGCTGGGGTGTTCACAGGCGAGTGCCCTTTGCCCCACATCCGAAGGCAGGAAGCAGCTACAGTAGTGCAGCATGAACCCATTATCTACACTGCTGAATAATTTAGCCAAGTTTCCTTTCGGTTATTTTGATATACCCACAAATGCAATGTCTCTAACTAAATTAACATAATAAAATGTCTCTAACTAAATAAACATAATATAAAAAATAAGGAGAAAAATAACAAAAAACTTGGTAGAATCTGTGATCCATATTTAAAAACATTTACAGGAGACTCCAACCAGTTGGGACAGGATCAGATTACGAATTTTCTTCTAAATACTGTACCGTACTAATGTGTTTGCTTTATGTTGTTTTTTGGCACTTGCATAAAAACAGTAACAACATTTTGAATAACACACAGAGACAGCTGCAATGTGATATTGCAGTTTGGTTTAGACAGCTGCTGTCAGCCTGCATTTCATTGTGATAGGATGGCACAGATTATAGTTTCATTCAGATTAGTAATTAAAAAAAATATTACAAATCTTAACAGAAGTGTGGCAGGGCAGAAGCCTGCCTTGTAAATAGTCTGTGTGTGTGGTTTCAGCTTTAGTAAAGGTAGATTTTTTATGAATGTAAATTTGGCAAGGATGGAGTTAAAGCCATCCCTCCCAACAACCACGGGTGGAATGTGGCCCTTCCCGAATTAGTTAATTGAATGCATATTAGAGAATGGCGACATTCCACCCGTGGCTGTACATGCACCTTAAGTAATTCTAGTCATATAACACTAGCAATATGTCTTTCATTTTGCAAAAATTGTGTAAATTTAGCACTGTGGTAAATGGTGTGAGAACACAGCCCATATATGTATTCACTGTTGTACACCTTTTCTCCAGCATTGCTGTTCAGCCCCAAAGTGACATTAACCACGTTGCCCAGTGTGTGTGTGGATGCAATGAAGTGTTGAAAGAAACATTCCTACGAGAGGTCGGTTGGAATTGATGTCTGACGCACATACTACTGAGCCACGAGCATGACACAATAGTGCTAGGATGCAGTCGATGAACTTATCTGGAGTTAAGCAGTCAGAGTAGTACTCTGTCCCTGGGTTAGCTCTGGATGGCACTGATATAAAATGTCTGCTCGCTGCTGATGATCTGGTTCTGTTGTCCCCTACAGTGAATCTGACCCTGCTAGAGCAGTAGTTTAAAACACAGGCTCTCACTGTGGAAAGAACCAGTGATGCTCTTTCAGACAAAACGTCAGGTCTCAGGGAAAGGAATACCAGTTCACACTCGCTGACAATATACTGTAGTACAGGGGTCTCTGAACCTGGTCCTGGAGAGCTACTGGGTCTTCTGGTTTTCATTTCCACCGAGCTCTCAGTTAATTGCACCAATTAGTGGCTTTCTATGTTTTATAGCACAAAACCACCAGTAAGATAAAGCTGCACAGTGTTATTCTGCCAGTCCTTTTGAATGGTAATGAAGTTTTGGGTCTGACTTTAAACCCTGTTTACAGTAAACGGGACAGAAGTCCAGTATACTGTATATTCTGCATTAAGAATTCCTACAGGGCAGAAAATAGCACTGAAGACTTGGAGCTATCTAAAATCAGAGTGATCCACAAGTACAAATCAGCCCCCAGAAAAAAATAAGGCAATAGCCACCTGGCATTAAGCACACAATGAAATCGCACACGTCTTAAAACTAACAAACAAAAAAAAAAGTTATGTCACACTGGTAAAGTGACATACAAATAAAATATACATGAACATTACTGAGCCCTAAAGACATAATGTACCCTGGAAAAATACAGCTTGAAAATTACAAAGCAATGGCAAATCCTGGCCAAGTACAGACATTCTCAAGTCTATAAGATGAAAAAAAAGGCTTCAAATATCATCATGAGAGGTAGAGAAGACAGCAGAACTTTCTGCTGAACATGTAGCTGTACCCTTCACAGCCCGGTAGAGACACGGCACATTCTGTGTGGATCTCTTATCGTTTAACATGCACAGAGTTCTTGTGTTAACTGGAATTGTTTTGGAAAAATTTGAATACTCTTAATCCCAATAAAGCTTATTTGAAATTGAAAAGAAAAAAACCATGAGAAAGCAAGATTGTTCCAAATTATTTTGAAATGTAGAATACACAGATGGGGGTTAGCATTTGACTAGTACTGATGTACAAAATACTTGTATTGTCTTTAAGAAGTATTTAAAAATTGGCAGGTACCCAGTAAATCCATTCACAACATGTTGATTTCAAAACAAATCAATGGCAATTAACGTCTGTACTGATTTTTTTTCCCTCTCATCTGGGACATAGTGCCGTACCGAGGATGTAAACTGACAATGAAAAGTCAGATTTTTATTTTTATTCATTTGTTTTTTTTACATGAGCTTTTAAAACACTCAATGCTGAAGTTAATTGCCATTGACTGGTACTCAATTGAAAACGTGAGGGAGACAGTTTTTTTTATTTTGAAATCAATTAAATTGGATACCTGCCGTTAAATGCTTCTTAAATGCAATAGGAGTATGAATAACGAGTATCCTGCACACCCCCTATTGACCAGCATTTGACTGGAGCAAGATTCAAACTCAAGCCTGCCTTGCCTTGCCTCTTGACCCCCAGCATTATTCGTATGATCATACACTCAGGTTTTCAGCAGGCAAGCTCCCCTGGGGTTCTCATTTAATTATGACTGCATTTACAGTATCTTGCATGCTGATGCTGCCGTTGAATCGTCCTTTGTGACACAAACCTGCATCTCAGTGGGTAAAATAAATCGCTTGTACCAGTTGCCAGTAGCAACCCAGTGAATGTGGCGCTGCCTTTGTGTTCGAGTCAGCCGTTGTGACCAACAATGGGTTTCCTTGCAGCTGGTGCAGAGCAGCTTTGCAGCAGAGGTGCTTGCTGGAGAGCCAGTAATGTTCTGCACAGCAGGGGCTCACCCCAGGTATTCATTATTCATTTGAAACATTTCTGATGCAATCCCAGCATGCTGTCTTGGACACTGTTAGAAAGCAGCACGACTGACTCCAACTACTGCTAAGAAACAGAGAGCTGTGCAAAAGCATGACGAAGAAGGCGGTGGTCAAAATGATGGTGGGACAAAACACAAGAATCTTTTAAGTCCCATTAAGGTGAATGTGTGTGTGCTGATTTTGCATGTACTAGACAGTCAAAGCAGGTCACACGGGCAAGGAGGAGAGTCAAATAAAAGGACATGGGAAAGGGGAATACTAAAAAGAAAGATGAAAAATGACTGACAGGACAGGTGTGACATTGAAAGGTTGGAGCAATGCTTTGGAATGCACCTCTCGCTGCGGTTTCTGTTTGCTGAAACTATTTATCCAAGAAGAGAATGTTCCAGCACATCGCACTGGGAATTCAGGTTGCTGTGGATGTGCTGATGCTGTACTAGTATAGAAAAAAAACATACCTCTAAGTTCTGAATCAGCTGAGCCAGTAATAAAAACCAAAAAGCTAAAAATAACTTTGCATAAAGGCCTGCCTTTCTGGATGGGCCATATTTCACGCCATCTGTCACAACTGACAGCCAACTCATCGGATTCACATACAAGCCTCCATTCCCAATGAGACATGACCGAGGCAACGCTGCAAGCAGAAGGGCTGCTAATAACAGACAGCTTGATCCTCCAGTTCACAATTCAGCAAAATAAATTAAATTAATCAAAAGCACCGAACAGAGTAATACACAATATTTATTGTATACATTGTACCAGAATGATGTTTAAGAGTAGGTCATTGGCTCTGGTGACACTATTTTCAAATCATATTATGCAATGTATTTGGTGATATTAACTGCTCATCATTTTTCGCTTGGTGAGAGTATATTACCTCCCTATAAAGAAAAGATTTATACAAAACATATTACTGGATCCACCAAAATCAGCAACAAACAAAATCTGTATGCGTAACAATGTATTTAATCTGCTGTGTGAAAAAAGCATGAAAAAAGTTATTTTCTCTATTTAAAAAAAAAAAAAATGGAGCAGACCTTTTCATACAGATAACTCATACAGATAGTACAAAAACAAGAATACAAGATTTACAAGTCTGCAAGATTATTTACAAAGCAGGTTTTGTGCATGAAAATCTGCTGAAGGACAAGTTGCTGATAAGACCCTGAATATTAGAAGATACATCTGCAGACAAACTACTGTTATTTGAGGGATGGAAAAAAGCCTCCCACTGCATAGCAGTTTGATCAGTTCCTGGTGTTAAAGTTTAATAAGATACACCTGAGCTTGTTACCTATCCACTGTGGTAACTAATAGGTATGTGTATCTTTGGGTTCACAGTGATACAATACATACCTCTCAATGCATAGGTTCCCATACTATACATATGATGATACAATTACTAAAACATGAATAATAAAATGTCTGATATTGGAAATTTGCTAAATTATTTTTTTTGTAATATTAGTAATGTAAACAAGTACAAAGTAGATAATATCATCAGCTGTTGAAATGTTTCAACTGGCTTAATAGACAGTATCTTAAACATATGCCAGAATGAAACATTTCCTTTGTATATAACAGTATAATCCAGTAATGCGATCAACATTGTTTTGTTTATATGCAAAAGTTGCAATATGCAGACTTGCAATCTCCATTAATCTCTTGAATCTTCTCAAGTAGGTGGAAAGATTCGTTGCATTACCAGCAGTGTGGAGTAGCGGTTAGGGCTCTGGACTCCTGACTGGAGGGTCGTGGGTTCAATCGGGGAGGGGAGGGACACTGCTGTTGTACCCTTGAGCAAGGTACTTTACCTAGATTGCTCCAGTAAAAACCCAGCTGTATAAAATCGGTAATTGTATATGCAAAAATAATGTGATATCTTGTAATAACTGTAAGTTGCCCTGGATAAGGGCGTCTGCTAAGAAATGTAATAATTGCTCATTTCTTTTCAGCATAATTTTACAAATCACATGCGATAGACATCTTGTTTCTTCTTTTTTTTCATTTAGATAAACAAAATGAAAGCACACTTTGGATTTTAAGCTTCTTGTATAGGTTTACATGTGTTTTCTTCAGATGCTTGTTCTTTCATGACCATTTCAGCAGTGCAAACTTGAAACATGATATTAACATCTTAATCTGTGTTCATAGAACATTTTGTGGTTTAGAATGCTTTGTCATTGACATGCGAGACATTCTAACTGTAGTTACTTCTCACAGGTTCCAATGGGGACTTTGAATTCTTACAACGAGCAACCTTCAGTGCTGTAAGCAATAGCTGCCTCTGCAACAACAGACAGTAAATACATTGTGCTCTGCTCTGCTTTATTTTTCAATTTTCAACTGCATAGCCTATATTTGTGAGTCTGTACAGGTGAATAAGTAAACCCCTATTAATTAAAACCTGGAATGAGTGAATCTGCTAAAATCCCTGTATTTAAATGTAATTTTTGTAAAGATTTTTTTTGCAATTTTTCAAAAGGTGCCTCTCGTCTCGTTCAATTGAAAAATGATGATGTATAACCCCCTCGCCACGTCCACTATATCAATCTGACAGGGTCTTCCTGTCCGCTGTACAAAACTGTCAAGATCACAAATCTCCCGTGGCCCAAACTTGCCGATACCAAGATCAATCCCTTTGAAACAGAAGCAAGGTTTAGCACCAAGGTCATTCAGAGGACAAATCGGACAGTATGAGAGACAGTGAGAGAACAAGAGAGAGAGAGCGAGAGAGCATCTCCATCCTGTCCTGACCTCCCACCTCCCCTCCCCTCCCTCCCATTGTGTATTGTTACTATGCTATAAATAGATGCATTCAGTGTTGTGAATCTCCAAACTGTAAATAATGCTGAACACCCCTTTAAAGTAAAGTAGTTTAAATTGACTCCTTAATTGGATCCTGATATGTTACTAAGCAACTGAAAGATTACAAACTATTACACAATACCTTTTTACCAAAAGTTAACTTGAGTTCAACAACATTGCAGAGAAACCAACATTGCCTTGTTGTGATGATTGACATGAAAAGTATTCAAGACCATCTTTCTTTTAGGGGTGTAACAGCACACTGATGTCACAATACAATCTGTATCATGATATGCAGGTCGCAATACAATCTATCACGATACAATACGTATCGGGTCATTCCATATGAAATCAATCAAAAAAAAAACAGCCATTTTTCACTTGACCGCCTCTAATTTTGATAAACTTTTGCACATGGTATTGTCTTTGGAAGAAATGGTTACACTGTGAATTGTAGGCCTGAGTGACCTCCCATTCATGAGATACAGGTCATCAAAGCTTGACCTGACTTGGACACCCACCCTACCTTTACATGGTCATAACTTCCTCCATAATTGACATTGAAGCTGGTGTTGGTGTCGTTTTAAAGCTCTCAAATAGGTTTATATATAATATTGATGTGAAATACAAAAAAGTTGCATGAATCTGTGACCTTTGACCTCACCCAGGTCAAATCGCATAACCTTGGATTTTTGTCAGTTTTTGATAGATTGTAGCCTAGACCCTTACTACATTTCCTGCAAGTTTCATTTTGTGAGTGCCAGGTGAATCTAAGTGAAGTGATTACACACACTTTAATTAATTACAAAAAATATTTATTTGCAAATCAAGTATACTGTCCTCTCCTGTTAAATTGAAGCTGCAGTGAACTGGTGCAGTTGTAACAGTTATTAATATATTAATGAATTAACCAAGGTGCCCTATTTACACAATTGGCTAAAACAAACAAATACAGGTGAATTAAATATAAATCAATACTGAATTGTGCATGTTCAATTTTGTCCCCACCAGTGGTACCTGTGTCAGCGTGTGTTTGGTATTTTAAGTGATGCTTCTCCAGGAGCTGTAATTACCATTATTGAAATCCAATTAATCACTGAGCCTGGAAAACGTGTTGTTAGAAGTGGTGGAAATGTAGGTATTTCATTGTCAGGTCTCTGTCCTTATATTTCTGCATGCAACACAATTTACCACTCACCTATGCTTAAGTTGCCCTTTTCCTTCGTAGCCACTCTGTCAAGGCTTTTGATGCTTTGGCATCTCCTTGTCTCCCAGGGTGTATGTCCTTCCTGTTGCAGTTGTTGGCTCCACTGATGTCAGCAGATCCCCCATGTCTACAACAAATTGATCTGGATGACGTGGGAAACAGAATGATTGTGCTGGTCCACTCGGGTGCAGGAAGTTAATTTCAGTCATACTGAACAGGAACATATCCTTTCACTTGGTCAAATGGCAGGACATCCTTTTCGACTGCGATTGATTCTTCTCTTCGTTTTGTTGACTGGGAGAACTCTCATACAAGGACTTTTGCTTTGGAAATTGGTTGAAAGAAGTGGAGATGCTGTGTGCCAGGCACAGTTCTCACCTTGAGGAATCGTTGCTCCAGAAAATCTTGCTCAGCTTGCCATTGTGCTATCGTGAAGTATTCTACATCAAGAGCAGGAATGTTGTCTTTTGCAAACCTGTACAATTGGTGTGGAGTCTGGATCTGGTCATGGTATGGACACTGCAAACTGTTTTTTGTTGTCATTTGTTTAATAGTTCCTCCTACACCATCACAGGGTCCTTTGCCGTGAGATGTTGCAAAGAAGTCCCACTCTGCTTCCACGGCAAAATCTTCCAAGTGCTGGAAAATGTTGGAGGACATTTTTACAATTATTATATATTTTTCTCAGGCGCCTCGCAAATTTGTTCTCCAAGACCCTCAAAAGATGCTTTTGAAAGAGATAGAAAGTGAAGTTTTCTGCAAAATCACCAACAACTAGGAATGAATTTTCTTGAAAGAGTTCATCCCTCAGCTGTTGACAATATGCAGTCTGCATCTTTGCGATGAAATCATGTCGACAACGTTGGAAATGGTTTGTGAAAGTCTCTATGAAATGACCAACAGGTTCATGGATTGTCTGAAGGGAGGATCTGTCAGTTATAGTCCACTTCCGATACTCCACTGCGTCCTCCAGGCTACCTTGAAAGAGCATTTGTAGATAACTCTTGAAATCTTCAAGTGATGGACAAATTTCCACACTTTCCTAAGTGGCAAATGGTGTTAGATGGGGAACACATGAGGTAAGTAATACCAATAGTGATTCAATGGCACTTCTGTACTGGCACTCAGTTGTGGAAGCTTAGAACAAATGAACATCAGGTTTTACATTCTGGTGTGTTGTGCAGACACACACACAACATCTGTTCCGCTAGTGCCTGCCAATACACACATCTTTGGTTTCAGCTCTGCAAACTTGGAGAAGCCAATCTTAATGTCAGGATGCTGTAATTTGTAGAAACGACAGGCCTCAAAGATTGCAGAGAACAAGCCGTTTGTTGGTGCTCCCTCCTTCCCGACTGTTTATTGTAAACAGAAACAAAATCTTTCTTTCCAGCCACGAGTCGACTAACATCTTCCCTCTTGTGGAACAATTTTACCATTTGAGCAATCTCCTCTGTTCGCGTTCTCCTCCCAATTTTTGGATTTGGATCCGATAGGCATCTCTTCTCTTCTTTTAAAGCCTTGGCTGTCCTGGACATGTAGTAGGTAGCACCAAACTCAGCAGCAGTCCTCCGTATAGACCAAGACATTAGGACAGCTATCAAAATATGAACTTTCTGACTTTGACTGACATTTGAATTAAATCTTTCCTTCAGCTGGGTCATCATTTCTTGATATGCCTGAGCCTGCTCCTTGATTGTTTTACGGTCTTCAACTTCTGTTTATGGGAAAACCTCTCTTGGCTTTCACTTCATTGCGTCACTGACCGTCTTTACCTTCCGCGCTGCATATTCCTTGTGACAATTTCGTTTTCTTCAGTGGAAATTCTTATATTGCCTCCAAGGCCTTGTTTATTTGTGAAATCTCATGTTTCGTTTCAGCTTTGAAAATGTAATTGCTTTCAGGTTGTTTGTCTTGAACAGCATGAGGGCTGGATTCTCTGGTAAGAGACTCCTTGGGGTCACTGTGTGTTGAAGATGTTTGGTCTTGGTCAGGAGGACGATGGGCTAGCAACTTCATACCAAGGTAACATAACTTCTTGCCATACACAAAGTTCAGCTTCTGGTGGTCCTTGATCTGCTTTTTTGTTAAGGTGCGACCTTTAGTGTGGCGCACTCCATGATGCTTTGCAAATGTGTCACAGCATGCTTTGATGTCTTTAACGCCAAGAAAGTCATTGGAAGTACTAGCCATTTATGCAACAAATTGTCTTCAATATCAAATAGACTGCAAAACTGCAATAATTGTAGCTACAAACATGTAATGTCAAGAATGTTAAACAGATAAGTATAATACATAAATGTTTTTTGGAAGAGTACCATGTTTAAGGACACACCTTAGTTGAGTTTAGTTGGGTTTTCTTGTTTTTCACTTTATAAAGGGCACATTTCCGTATTGATCTGTATTTAACACTAATCACATGTGTTAATAGGTCAAATTGGTTAATTAACATGACTTACCGCTGCACCAGTTCACTGCAGCTTCAATTTAACAGGTATACTTGATTACAACTAAATATTTTTGTTTAATTGTATTAGGTGCGTACTCGCTTCACTTAGAAGATTCACCTGACACTGTATTCAACCCTGTGCTGTGCCTCAACCAATGGCAGGCACAAAATGAAACATGCAGGAAATGTAGATAAGGGTCTAGGCTACAATCTATCAAACACTGACAAAAATCCAAGGTTAGGCGATTTGACCTGGGTGAGCTCAAGTCACAGATTCACACAACTTTATCTTGCATTTCACATCAATTCTGTTATAATGAATATATAGTTCTATTTGAGAGCTTTAAAACGACACGAACACCAGCTTTAAATGTCAATTATGGAGGATGTTATGACCATCGAAAGGTAGGGTGGGTGTCCAAATCAGGTCAAGCTTTGATGACCTGTATCTCATGAATGGGAGGTCACTCAGGCCTACAATTTAAACATGCATGGACATTTTTTATCCAAACCAAAGGAGGTCGATGTTTTTGGTGATTGATTTCATATGGAATGACCCTATCACGATACATGTGATGGTCTTGGTGGGCTACTTGTATGATATGTAATAAGATCAAATGATATTTCATGACAGACTATTGTTTAAAAGACAAAAGTGACATGAGCCAAGTAAAGTATGTATACCAGCTATAAAACCCACTTTTTCATTCAAGCTATGTTGAGCTATGTTGTGCTTTCAGGTCACAATACAAACAATATATTCCTCTATTACGATACAATACATAGTGCAAAGAAAGTATACACGATGAATTGTTACACCCGACAACCAACACTTTAAAAACTTGTTCTGAAACAAACAAACAAACAAACAAACAAACAAAGTCTGGACATCCCACAAGTATCCAGTATAATGGACGAACGTGCAGCTGATAAAACAACACATCCAAACTATCAACAACCCCCCGCCATAAGTTCAATATAAATACTGAGCGAGACCAGAGCAAGTAAGAGTCTGTTCCAGACGGCTAAAGCAGCTTTCATTATTGTGCAAGAACTGCATGGATGCCCTGTGGCTCAGTGTACCCGGTAGGGACGGAGCTGCCAGCAGGAAACCACCTCACTGCAGCGAAATAAACCTGGCAGCGTGTTCCCAGTATGTTCTCCCCTGTACACAGCAGACAGGCAATTGGGAAAAAATAAGTAGTTTGCTTTGGGCAGTACACATGGAAAGGGAAATTGCACTGAACACATTTCAGGAGAAGCTGACACTAGTAAGACTTTCTCTTGTCCTCCTTCCTGGATCATGTAGTCCTACAGTATATTGATAATTTGTGTATCTTACAGTCTTTCAAAAGTTAAAAAAGGACCAACAAAACTGTCTGCCCCCCCCATTTAAACCCAGCAGAGAGCACAGCGGTCAGTCAAGGCATAACTAGAACATTCCCCAAACCTGACGGCTGATCTTATACTGTACCTAGCAAACAAACCACAGTCTAATTAATCTGGTACTTAAATAAACCGTACTTCAGAGCCTGCAGCAATTGCCACAGAGGTAGTTAAACAGGGATTGGATTTGTATTATTAAAGGTGTAGTGACTCATACTGTGATTAGAAGTTACAGGTTGAAACGTAGGCTCTCCAGTTTTTAATATGTTATTAGTAGAACCAAACACTGTGTAATGCGGCAAGATTTCTGGGTGCTGATCAAACCCCTTTTGAAATGAATGGTGCGATACCCTCCACAATCCGGAACCTGTCTATTCTGGAATCCGGAATGATTTTAAAGTCTCTTCTGCCTAAAAGCAATGTACATTTTCTAAGTTTAAAACGAGTATAAAAAGTAGTACAAAAAAAGAAAAAAGAAGACGTTGCGTATATACTCACAAGTCTCGTCTGCGCTAGTCTGAATTGTGCAGTTGTTAAAACAGCAAATAAAATGTCTAAACCTCCACACAACTAACTCTGAAGAAAAGGTGCGCTTATCTCAAAAGCAATACAAAGAGCTAAATGGAAAAATTAAAAAAAAACACACACACACACACACACACACACACACACACACACACACACACACACACACACGCACACACACTGGGCAAACCATTTCAGATCTTCTGTGAAAAAAAAAAAAAAAAAAGGATTCCTACTTAAAAGCAAAATGGAAACAACCTGATTGCCAGTAGAAAGAGCACAAATCCTGCATGCAGGTAAAAAAAGGATTCCTACTTAAAAGCAAAATGGAAAAAACCTGATTGCCAGTAGAAAGAGCACGAATCCTGCATGCAGGTAAAAAAAGGATTCCTACTTAAAAGCAAAATGGAAAAAACCTGATTGCCAGTAGAAAGAGCACGAATCCTGCATGCAGGTAAAAAAAGGATTCCTACTTAAAAGCAAAATGGAAACAACCTGATTGCCAGTAGAAAGAGCACGAATCCTGCATGCAGGTAAAAAAAGGATTCCTACTTAAAAGCAAAATGGAAAAAACCTGATTGCCAGTAGAAAGAGCACAAATCATGCATGCAGGTAAAAAAAGGATTCCTACTTAAAAGCAAAATGGAAAAAACCTGATTGCCAGTAGAAAGAGCACAAATCCTGCATGCAGGTACAATACAAACAGGTGAACGTCGTTCTATGTTTGTGGATGGTATAAACAGACATGTACTAATAACAGGTAATGATTGTAAGGCATTGTTATGTTTACAGTTTTCTGAGGCATTATTGTGTATTATACTGTGTACGTACAGTAACAAAGTTGTTATTTGAAAGCATTCAAATCATTTTGCTGTTTTACCTTTTCTAAGTGCTGTATTAGATTGTTTACATAGTAACTCTGTAATCCAGCAGGTTTCTGGTCCCAAGCGATGCCGGATTGTACAGGTTTTACTGGCCTTGGAGACAGATCCGAACTCCCAAGGTCTTTCTAACTAGCAGGCAGCGCAGACAGCAGATTAATGCAATAAAACAAGTCTTCTCAAATCACCAGACCAGACCAGTCTGGTTTGTGGTCTCAACTTTGACCCAAGAAGGTATTAGTGTGTCACACATCATAAAACAACCATGTTTCAACTCCCATTAAGTGTGACTTTATCCCTAGTTCGTAGCTCTTTCTCTCTCGTACACTCTGTCTGCTTTTCGCTCATCAGCTTTATAAAATAAAGCCATTGTAAATACCAATGCTCTCTTCCAAAATAGAGGGTGGCAGGGATGGAAATAAGACTGCTATTGCATAGCTTCCCTCTCTTACCATCTCTTTCCGGACGAATCAGTCTGTGGGAAGAGACAGTAACAAAACATCTTGGCAGCAGTGGTGGAGATCCTTTGTTATAAACATGAGTACTGCTGATAATGCAAGTATTGATAATAAGACTAAACAAATTCATTGAGAACATGATTGAGAATCTCCTTTTCTCTTTTGATGTTAGGGGAATCTCTACTAAGCCTGCATGCCTGCTGTCATTTTGCGTTACTGCCTGAAAAAGTGCAGGAATAAAGCTTGGCTGAACGAGGACTATGTAAAAGCTAAGTAAGGAAAGCCAATTCAAGTATTTCATTACCTAGTTAGGGTACATTCAGACAGCTAAATGAGTATCTGAAACACCATGGGGAGGTCAATACAATAAGCACCTCTATACCTACCTGTACTTTTGTCTGTTGCTACTCCCCTCAGTTTCTAATCCTCGACTCCCATTCCCCTTCCTTGCCTGAACTGGCTTATATCAACCTCTCTCTCCAGTCTTGTCCTAAACTGCCACAGCCTTTATGTCCAAGTTGGGCTAATACTAGATGTGTTTTTGCAGAATGTATCTGGTTGCAATTGCATAGTGAAAACTGAGCACTTACTGTCATGAGGTACTTCTGGAAGGACTTCCTCTCTTTGTCGTCGCCGTTGTTGCAATACTCCTTCAGCTTCTCCAGCACCGAGGCCACCTTTTCCGGCTCACTGTCCAAATCAGTCCGACAGAAAAACGACAGCGGCAGATTGTAGTAACCCAGCGCATCGGCGAACGCCCTCCAGCTGCCGATGTTCTCCATCAGCATCGTCCTTACTGACGCATAGATGTACGTCAAGAACTTGCAAGGTTTCAAAATCTGATCCAGCAGCACTGTGGTCGTGAGATCAGACCCAAAAAAGCTAGGTTTGATTTTGCCAACCACCAGCACGTTTTTGGCATGCACAAGTCCTATCTTGCCTTGATAGTACCCTATATACCACTCTTTGGTCCACAGCTGTCCTTTCAATTTGATTTTCTCCTCGCTAAGCAACGCAATCACATCTCCCTTCCTGTACTCCAAGAGGTACTGGTTCTTGTTTTGCCTCATCACGGTCTTGAGGAGCTTGCCGTACTTCAAGCTGGTGATGCATCGATCTTGGAACACTGGATATTTAGTTGTTACAGCGAGTGGCGACAGTAAAATCTTCCCTACCTCTTTCTTCTTGAGGAACCTCCTCTGCCCTGTGGTCCGTACCCCTGTTTTTGGCAGGGGTTGAGGCGTCTGTACGCAAAATTGCGCTAGGATGCTTTCATGGTCATCCTTCACTTGAACCCGGAGGGTGAAGTCCGACAGGTCATCTGCGTTACGGGATGCGATCACGTAAATCAATCGGCTCACTTTCCCCAGCTTCACCTGGAACCCCCGTACAATCCTGGCTTGCTCGTTCTCTTTGACCTCGTAGTTGGACATGTTGGAATACATTCCGATTTTCAAGTCTTGTGGCCTCCCTAGCACAAACTGGTGCTTCCCCCATAGCTGTAGGGCCACTGGAGGGGCACTGTGGGCCTGCTTCCCCACCTCACTGACCATCAGGGTCTTGGGTGCACAGTCGTGCCCGAAAATAGCCACCACGGTTTTGAAAGAGGGATGGATATGTTTAGGCCCATACACACCAAGAGTGACTTTCTTCACCACATGATCCCATACCGTTGAGGGTTGTGTAAGATTCTGTGCTTGAACGATCACCGCTACGTACATGCAGGGCTCCAAGTTGTCTAGCTGCACCTGGACAGTGTCCCCGTAGATGTATGCTTGGGGTATCGGGGAGTAAGGCCCTTCTTTGCAATCACTCCTAACGCAGACAACATCGGCTGTGTTTCTGCTGTCCTTCTTCACCTCCACAGACACTTTCATTTCCAGGGTGATAAAGGTCTTGATCTCCATGTTACTCAGCTTGATCTCCACCACTGGGCTCACTGTGGAGTACTTGTCAGTGTTGAGCTCCAGCGGTGGGTCTAGCAAGGCTTTCATGGAGATCTGCTGGGTGTCTCCAGGAGCCACGTGGCCTTCAGGTACGTGAATACTGATGCTGGTGTCTGGTAGCTGGACGGCCCCACCACAGCTATCCAGTTTGCACACTATGTTTGTCTCCACCGGTTGCGTCTGACCCCAGCCTGGGTTCTGGCCAAGAGAGTCCAAGTCATGGCAAGATCTGGCCAGCTTCCGATGGTTCAACCAAGCTGCCCTAAAGTCCTCCCTGCTCTGGAACTGCTCTGGGGCCGGGGCTTTCAAACCGGAGAAGAACCCAGAGGAGGTCGGAAGGACATTGGACTGGGCTTGGAGGATAGAGAGCTCCGAAAGGCTGTAGGAACGCTTGCTCCTGAAGAAGGGATTGTCCCGCCTTAGCGCTTGGCACACTTCCAGCTTGGGACTAGAGGGAGTGTTGTCAAAGATGCTGTTGCTGAAACTGTTGGTGGTGGAAGAGCTGGGGGAAAGGGTGTCGAACAGAAGCAAGTCCACCGCTTTCAAACCTGTCTGCTCGCTACTGTTCTGATCAAGCGGTGACTGCACATCCCCATTGAGAAAGGGGTTGGTGGAGGAACGGTTCAGAAAGGGATTGTTCTCATACGTCTTGGTAGACTGCTTTGCGATGACCTCCGTCCACTCCCCAAGGAAGTCAAGTTCTTTGGCTCCCTCATCGGCACTGTCCCCGGGGTTGTCTATCATCCCGCTGTCGCTGAGAGAGGAGTTACGATGGCTGACTGGCAGGACATAGGCAGCAGGGATGTACCCCATTTCAGTATTGTTGTGGGCATACCACCAGTCTCCTCCGGAGGTGTCCAGCACATACAGATGGTCTCCCTTGCAGAACTTCAAAGTGGTGAAGCTGGTGGGGCAGTAGTCCTTGATGGCAACAACTTCTCGTGCATTTCCAAATGAGGCAGACTTATCCAGGAGTAAGGCACTCGGAGAAGGCACTGCAATGAGAAGAAGCAGCTTATATTAAATCTGCCTTTGCTCTTGCTTTAAAATATGGTTCCATGTCTCTAGTTTTTGTAACTTACTGACACCATGTCTACCTCTCACATTTTCCTAGTTTTAAGGTCACTACATTGGCTTCCAGTGAAGTATTTAATTTTAAAAAGTTTTGCTCCTCACTTACAAGGCTATCCATGGTTTTGTTCCTGCGTATTTGAATTGCTTATTCCTTACAAACTTTGAGATCTGCCAAGAACACAGTCTCCTTGTAATTCCAAGAGCTCAATTAAAAACGTATGGTTCGACGACATGTAGTTCATTTTGGAACAGGTTCAATTCAGAATGCCTAGTCAATCCATATTTTTTAAATCTAAGCTTAAAACATTTAACGTGTCCTTTTATTTACAGCTCTTTTTATTGCATTATTTTTTTGTAAAAGTGCCCTGGAATGTTTGTTCATAAATTAAAACTGGTATGATATTACCTTACGCGATTTAAATTATTTACATTTTGTTTGCTTTTAGTACTTCTACTGCATAATAGTACTTCTACGGTAATTTGGTTAGCTGCAGATTACCAAGGTGAAAAGCCTAGCGAAGTAGAATCACCTTTGACATCACTGAAGCTTGGCTCAGGTATCCCATCACTCAAGTCGATGAGGGTGCCTTCTGATTTGCAGCGAGGGAGCACGTTGTTGTTATTCGTAGCCCGGATTCTCTGAGCAGCCATATTTGATCCTTTCCAGTTGCAGTCCTATTCTTCCACATCCATGTTAGGACTAGTGATCATTGAGCTCTGCCCATTGTATCTAAAGAAATTAAATAAACCAGTATGTTACAAACATAACGGTGACAAATTTAGAAAAATCAGTTTCATACATTTTATCATAGCAGATACATTTCTGTCCTCTATAACCTAAATGAGGATAGATGGTCTCGATTACGTAAAGCCGGACAAAACCAATGGATAAAACAGCACAATCGACAGTTAAAAAAAGGTGACTGCTGCAACTTAGAGTAAGTAGCGGGGTTTCAAAAAATAGTGTTATACATCCCCACATGTTGCTACAACTGTTTAAATAAGGTACCTTTCATGGCCACTCTAGTGCACTGTAGTTAAGATCGGTTCTTGAAATCACTGCAGGAAGAGCGATTTAAAAAAAAAAAACACACACAGAAGTGCTCTTCCTTTTCTGTTCCATAGTGCATCATGGATTCTTATTGCTACCTGTTTGACAGTGTGGGCAATAATCCTTACACTATCAGTGCACTAGAGCAGACTTTTTTTTTTTTTTTTTTTTAATTATTATTTAGTAGTCACCAATTTTTTTTTTTTTTTTTTTTTTTATATAATTCTCCCAATTTAGAATAGCCAATTATTTTTAGGCTCAGCTCACCACTACCACCCCCACGCTGACTCGGGAGCGGCAAAGACGAACACACTCTGTCCTCCGAAGCATGTTCCGTCAGCCGACTGCTTTTTTCCCCCCCCACACTGCAGACCCACCTCAGAGCTAACAGCGTCGGAGGACAACGCAGCTCTCGGGCAGCTTAAAGGCAAGCCCGCAGGTGCCCGGCCAGACTACAGGGGTCAGTGGTGCGCGGTGAGCCGAGGACACCTGGTCTCTCAATCCATCAGCCAGTCCTGTATAAGCATCACTACTGAAGTAGAATATTGCAATATTGAAAAAGGAGTCATCCTGGCTACCCGCAGTGGCCATGCACCCTATTAACAGTGCTGCAGTGAATGTTGTGTAACTATAACCTGACATGTGTTTTAATTTATCTATGCACACACACAGGTTTGCAATTTTGGTTTCGTAAAAAATGAAATGCACCTATTCCAGGGAAACAACAGCTCTGGAAGTGGAAATGCATTATGTGGTTTCATCACAACAAACCACATTAGTGAACATGGTGGCTTCCCACCATGCCAAGACATGCAGGGCAGTTTAGACACAGCTGGTGCTGCGGGGAACAAGCAGGAATCCTCACAAGACAACATTGCAGGAATCTAACAGGCCACTGTCATTAAAAATGCCTTTTTATACTATAAACTGAACCACGATTGTTTCCCAAATGGTTTTGCTACTTTAAGCACCTTTAAATACTACAAAATAACTATGTACAACTTTTAAACTTAGTTGTTTGTTGCTGATTAATTCTTTCCAACCGACAACTTTTGCCAGATAATTTTAGCTTAGCGCACGGTTTCCCAACCTGTGGTAAACTCCAGGTGCGCCGCAAACAACTCCCAAAATTCAGTTATGCAATTCTTGCAAAAAACAATTTCTACACAATCACATGTTGTGCTACTAATATTACTAAGCAACACAACAAATAGCTTTAACCATGTGATATATCATTATATGATATGTACAGTACTGTGCAAAAGTTTTAGGCAGGTGTGAAAAAATGCTGTAAAGTAAGAATGCTTTCAAAAATAGACATGTTAATAGATTATATTTATCAATTAACTAAATGCAAAGTGAGTGAACAGAAGAAAAATCTAAATCAAATCCATATTTGGTGTGACAACCCTTTGCCTTCAAAACAGCATCAATTCTTCTAGGTACACTTGCACAAAGTCAGGGATTTTGTAGGCATATAGTCAGGTGTATGATTAAACAATTATACCAAACAGGTGCTAATGATCATCAATTCAATACGTAGGTTGAAACACAATCATTAACTGAAACAGAAACAGCTGTGTAGGAGGAATAAAACTGGGTGAAGAACAGCCAAACTCAGCTAACAAGGTGAGGTTGCTGAAGACAGTTTACTGTCAAAAGTCATAAAAGTCAAAAGACTGAGCACAGCAACAAGACACAAGGTAGTTATACTGCATCAGCAAGGTCTCTCCCAGGCAGAAATTTCAAGGCAGACAGGGGTTTCCAGATGTGCTGTCCAAGCTCTTTTGAAGAAGCACAAAGAAACGGGCAACGTTGAGGACCGTGAGCGCAGTGGTCGGCCAAGGAAACTTACTGCAGCAGATGAAAGACACATCATGCTTACTTCCCTTCGCAATCGGAAGATGTCCAGCAGTGCCATCAGCTCAGAACTGGCAGAAAACAGTGGGACCCTGGTACACCCATCTACTGTCCGGAGAAGTCTGGTCAGAAGTGGCCTTCATGGAAGACTTGCGGCCAAAAGCCATACCTCCGGCGTGGAAACCAAGCACCAAGCGACTCAACTATGCCGCGAAAACACAGGAACTGGGGTGCAGAAAAATGGCAGCAGGTGCTCTGGACTGATGAGTCAAAATTTTAAATATTTGGCTGTAGCAAAGGCTGTTTGTTCAGCGAAGGGCTGGAGAGCGGTACGAATGAGTGTCTGCAGGCAACAGTGAAGCATGGAGGAGGTTCCTTGCAAGTTTGGGGCTGCATTTCTGCAAATGGAGTTGGGGATTTGGTCAGAATTAATGGTCTCCTCAATGCTGAGAAGTACAGGCAGATACTTATCCATCATGCAATACCATCTGGGAGGCATCTGATTGGCCCCAAATTTATTCTGCAGCATGACAACGACCCCAAACATACAGCGAAAAGTCATTAAGAACTATCTTCAGCGTAAAGAAGAACAAGGAGTCCTGGAAGTGATGGTATGGCCCCCACAGAGCCCTGACCTCAACATCGAGTCTGTCTGGGATTACATGAAGAGAGAGAAGCAACTGAGGCTGCCTAAATCCACAGAAGAACTGTGGTTAGTTCTCCAAGATGTTTGGGCCAACCTACCTGCCGAGTTCCTTCAAAAACTGTGGCAAGTGTACCTAGAAGAATTGATGCTTGATGCTGTTTTGAAGGCAAAGGGTGGTCACACCAAATATGGATTTGATTTAGATTTTCTTCTGTTCACTCACTTTGCATTTAGTTAATTGATAAATATAATCTATTAACATGTCTGTTTTTGAAAGCATTCTTACTTTACAGGTTTTTTTCACACCTGCCTAAAACTTTTGCACAGTACTGTATGTAGTCTGAATGTTCCCCTTTATCTGTTTTCTTTTATTACGGGTGTATATAAAAATTATATATATATATATATATATATATATATATTACAGCTCCTTTTGATGCAATACCAAGCATCGCCTTCAAAGCCACCATTAACTGAAACAGCTTTCTAATGTGAAACAAATACTAACTAAATACCTTGCACATTATGAAGGAACATTTGTCTTGTCAAAATTAGACACTTTTTTAGCCAACATTATTTAAAATAAATAAATAAAAAATCTACACCTAGCATTAATGTAAATCTAATATTTGAATATTCCTAACTCGGTTGGAATTACTAAAAGAAACACCCAAAAAACAAAAAAAAACTAAAACAGTTTTAGTACTTTTCATTTTCAATATAAAATATGTGCGACAGTGTTGCCAGGGATATAGTTCCTATTATTTTCGTAAGTTATTTTGAGAGGTTGGCTGCATATAGTAATAAAGTAACAAAGAGAGGCTATATTTGTAGTTGGACTTGTGAACTGTACCGTAGTGTGAATAATCGATTTTATTCAGCCAGGTTTAATATCTCACATGACTATATGCCAAAAGGAAACTCTCTTAACACTTCTTCTGGAAACAGTGTTCTGACGTCATCATATTGAACCAAAAAACTTTAAAAAACACACACTCATTAAGTCTGAAGGACAGGTAGAAATCAAATACATAAGCATTTTGGTTATACCCTACATGACTATTTGTATAATTTTAGACTACCACAATATTATTCAACAGACCTGCATATGCTGTATGCTACTGTATCATTCTGTAAAGTTGAAATATTCCCAGATGTTATTTAATACAAAAAAAGTGTTTTAAACTTAATGTATTATATTATTATTAATACAATTGCATCTGTAGTATTTAGAATTTTCAAAACTCTGAACAGTTGACTAATGAAGGGTTAAAGCTACAGTAGGTGACTGAGCACTGCATGGTCAATGACCCCCAGGTCCTTGTGCGTGCAGGGGAGGATGACAGCAAACACAACCATGACCCCCTTGTTTGGCAGTGATCTGAGGAGTTGGGTCTGATCAATACATTCAGAGCGATGGGCGCGGGAGAATCAGCTGCCCATTTCACCTGACTCAAACCTCTTTCTCATGACATATCTTGCCATGTATGTACCCGATCGCATCTTTAAAATACTCAAGAAAGAATTTGATACGGACACTAACAGTGCGAATTTACAATCCCCAAATAATATAAAAGGATAATGAATGCCCAACTGTACCGAATAAGGCTGCAATTTCTTCAAGGGTTATTGGGGACATATAAACCATGAGAGTGCTAGCTAAAAACCCGAGATGGAAATCGGGATCAAGTCTTCCTCCTCATAAATCAAAAGAAATCGAAATCTGGCCAAAATTTTGATCTGCTGACTTTGCCAGTCGGTTTGTACAGCTGTTCTGAGAAGAGGATGAAGGCGTTTGTGTTTATTACATTTAAATGTAACCCAGTGTAAAACATAAAGTATGCCTAATTTTCGAAATACTAAAAGAAATGTAATAAATTCAAATCACAAACGCTCAATGTCTTCATTGAAAAAACGCTTCTCAGTGAATTTATTTTTTGAATTTAAGTTTCTTTTAGTAATTCTAAATGTAGTACTAGAGTGTTTAATACTTAGATTTACCATTGTCAAAAACATGCCGGCCAATACCAGTATGTACACTGTGTGACAAATGTATTTCATATTCAATATTTCATATTCATAACATTTGGGATTTTCCATTAACAATGAAATGCTGTACACATGCATATTGCAGATTTATAAATTAGTGATGGAGGGCATCTTATGATGGCTTTACTGATTGGATACAAACATTCCTAATATGTATTAAACGTTTACCTTTAGGATATTAAACAGAATACAACACCCCTAATCAACACCTGTCATGACTCTCTGGTCATTAATCCAATAGGAAGCACTTGCCAGGTACTTTCTAGCTTGTGTTTCGAGCCAATAAATGGAGGAGTGAAAGATCACTTGAATATGAGCCTAGGAAGATAGCAGGTATACTGCTTGAGAGAGGCCCAGGATTGACCCACAGGCAGGGGGTGTTCTGGTCAGGACTGCTTGAGAGAGGCCCAGGATTGACCCGCAGGCAGGGGTGTTCTGGTCAGTATTGGGGTTGGTGTTATTCGCTCCCTCTCCCTCTCTCTTGCATGTTTGCAGAACGGAGAGGAGAAGCTCTACTGTTGCTGCCTGCCTGCAGCCACTGCCTGTTCCTCACATTCCCAGGGCACTAAATAAATACATGCTTGTCTTGAATCTGTTACACCAGGTTTTGATACAAGCTTGATTTGCCAGTGTCTTATTAAACCCAGATATGGATCAAACTGCTACACAATGGTAGTCTTATTTCCATCCCTGCAGTATGTATTGTCATTTAGAATAAATGGTTGATTGATGGACCTCAAAAACGCAGTGTTGATTTATCAGTTGGAGAATTAGTATACTGAGTGTTATATATATTTTTTAAATTGGTAAGAAAACACATTGAGTGACATGGAATAGAGTCTACACTTCATGAAAATATATTTGTTCCAGTTTAAATTTTCATGAAATTCCTATTTTTTTATTATTAAAAGTGTGATAAATATGTAATTAGTAGAATGGTGATGATTTTCAGTTTGTATCTGGTGCATTTTCCATATATATATTTTAATTTTAATTTCAAATTTAGTTAAAGAAGTGTGTTTTTGGTACAATATTCAAGCACAAGTTCTTTTTCGTCAGAGAAACAGCCAAAGTTGTGGAAATTTCTGGCAAACTCTTCATACATCCATGAAATCATCAGTATGTTAGAATAATATTCAATTGTACATATTTGTCAACCAAGCAGGTGACTCAGTCAACAACATACATGGCTTGTGGGCTCTTTTTGACCATCACACCAAAAGACATAAATGTCACACCAAAGGACATAACATAATGAGAATTGTGTTTTTTGACAGTTTAATTACATTTGATTACAACTTGTTTTCAAAAAACACCACAAGAAATAAAAATCACCAATAAAAACCTATGTTCTTCTATTGGAACAACTACTTGACGTAAAGTGCAATGGATTTTGAATATCAGTAATGGGTAAATAAGAAACAAACAAGATCATTTATTGAATTACATTTCTTACAAAACTAGAAACATTCTATCTAAAAGGTCCTAAAAGAAAGCATCATTAAATTTCTAGACCATGCTGAGGTCTCACTTGATATACATCTGACTGAATAGTACCCAATCAAAGTCTCTCAGGCCAGACAAATGCATTTCTCTTCCCAAGCTGCACCATTCAATTCACCTCTACTTCATCATCAAGGATCTTTGTTATCTGGCCTACATATGACCCCTTCGTACTGGAGTATATCAGACATTGTTAGCACTCGATTTGTTGCTGAGAAACTCGTAAAGATCTTTGGGAGACTGCAGGTCACTGCTGCTGTTTACATGTTTATCAGCCATTCTTCTTACCATACCCCTTACCCCATCTGGAGCGCCTTTCCCGTGCGCCTTTTTTTTCACATGTTTGAACCCCAACTTGAATGGAACTGTGCTCAGTTGGCCTTATTACGATACTGAGGAACAGGCCCGTCACTGATTATATGTAGGGTGTCTATTTCTGTCATGTTTTTTCTTCAAGTGCTTAATTACTGGCTCAATGTGCGCCCATACTGCTCGTTCATCATGTCTTGTTGAATCTGAAATTGTTGCATACAACTGCAATTGACTGGATGTGTGTTCAACAACGGTATGTATGGTAGCTTGTTGATGATTTCCACCAAAATGAAAAGGTCTGGATTTGAGAATTTAGTTTGCAAGGGTAATTTTCGGAGAAGTCAATATATAAGGCTAGTTCGTTCTCCTTCAAATTCAGTGCCTGAATTCTCTTGACTGATGAAGCCAGTTGAACTGGTGGCAAGCTATTGCTTCAAGCTGGTTGTTGAATTGGTTGTTGACCAGTTGTTCCAGACTTCCATGTTTTGTTTTTTTCACCCAGTTTTACCCCTAACTGTCACGTCTTCCTTCTCCCATTGTTCCCATTTAACTTTTTCATCTGGTTTATATTCCTTGAGTTCAACTTCACTGTAGCAGTATTTTGTACACACTCAGTCCATGCATTTTCTGTCCTGTGTTGCATGTTTGAGAGAAGGGTTGACATGCTTTTTGTCAGTAAGATGCCCTTCTGAGCCAGTCTATCAACAATGAGGCATATGTTCTCATGTTGGCAACAGGCGCATGTGTTGCAATCACGGTTCTTTGCTTCAGTGATGTAGCAAAGTCGACAACTCACAAATTGTCTGTAGGAAATGGAAAGTCGACCACCAGACTCCTGACTGTATTTTGAAGGGACCTGGATAAGAGGAGTCTTTGATTTTAGTTTTTCCTTCCAAGTGGCCAGAGATCAACTGTTTTCATGATATGAAGGCATTTTAGGGCAGTGTTTTTGAGGACATAATTTTCACTTACTTTAGGGAGACTGATTTTTTACCAAGCTCATTAAGTTTTTAGCTTGGCCTATCTGAAAACTGGCTTCAGTCATACGAGTTGCTGAAGCAACACCGTAGTCTGAGAGGTAAAACTGGCCTCAAACAATACCTCACCCCCTGCCTGCTCCACATTAAATTTCTTTGGAAGGCCAGAGTAGCATCTCCCATGCTGTATATTACTGTTGCTAAGGATATGCCTCACTCGTGAAGGATAATGGGTAGCAGAAGATTGACAAATGTTTTTCATTTTGAAACTGCCATCAATGGCAAACAGTTTCCCATGTGAGTAATAGATGAGTGTTTCCAACAAGTACCAAGAGACACAGTCTATTGGCAATGTTTTTTTACCCCAGAAAATACTCAATTTTTTTTTTTTTTTTTTTGTGCCCAATTATTTTTACCCACAATTTAGAACGTCCAGTTATTTGTTCCCCTCACCACAGTAATTCCCCACACAGCTCAGGAGAACTGAAGGTTCAGTGACCGTCTCCGATCCCATGACCAAGCCAATTTCCTTTTTTTTTTTTTTTTTTTTTCCTTTGGCAGGCAAAGGACAGGCCTGCAGGGTCCGCTGTAGCGTGATAAGAGAAACTGGTCCCTACTGGTTTTGCCTCCCTAACCCGCAGGAGCGCCACAGCCAATGAGATGCTCCATCTAGAATCCCCAGCGAAGGCAACATCGCACAGCCAGGACTTTGTGCATGTTAGAAAAAGACTTGCATGTTACTATACAGATTTTATATTAACAGTAACACATACAAACCAGAGGTGCAGCGTTTCAGTGTCTGAGAAAGGTACCTACATACTAAGCAGCAAAGTTCTGCTGTTTCTATTTGCAATCAGTTTTTCTTCTTTAAGTTTCATGAAGTCATTAATCTGGCTATAGAATATGGGGAATAATGCATCCCTTACTAATTACTAATTACTTACTAATTACATCCCTCACTAATAATGCATCCCTGCAGTTATTCACATGTCCTAATACTTAAGTGTAGCAGAAACACATTTTATCATTATGATTGCATCCTTTTCATTTAAATACTAAACTCTTTTTTGAGACTAATTTATAAATACATATGAACACCACCAGCAGAGATTAATCAAGCTGTTTTAAAAAAAAAAAAAAAAAAAAAGTAAAATGAATACATTCTGGTAGATACAGTGTCTGAATCTTTTGCCAGCGATGACAATACAGTACATACTGTAATAATTAACTTTAGTTGCAGCTCTGCCTCTCTTCAAAAGGCTATTATGCGGTTTCTATGGTTACAACCTTGCAGCAGAAAAGCATCTTGGGACAGGTTGTTCTGAAACAAATACCCTGGCACCTCCCCCAGCACTCCTCAGAAAAATAAACTGCTCCTCACAAACAGACAGGTAAAGCTGCAGCGTGTCACCATCAGCAGCAATTCTGTACTAAATTAGGACTCGCGAGCTTACAATATTCTCCTTGCTTATTGTAGACACTTGGTACTTCATGAGAAGCCAGAACTGTTTAACTGTCCATGTTGTTTACGTCAGTTACAGTGATATTCAAATAATTTAAATCATCACAAATGTTGCAGTCAGTGATGGGCATTTGTATCGTCAGTTAAATCAGAAAGTCTTAAGAAAACCCCAAATACAGTAGAACTCCAAAGTTGTGGACACTTAGGTGAGGTTCATTTGACTGTCTGTAGCATTATTAAGCTTCCAAGGCATCATCCTGGAGACAATGGAATTCAAATATGGCAAAATTGTGTTCTTTTGTCAAACAAGATGGCCGGCAGACCTACATTTCTTTCTTAAATTTAAAACCGCTTCAGTTGAAAAATTGTTTAAATTGTTTTGTGCGTAAACCAATATGGCCACATGACATTTCTTTACAAACCTTTCAAAATTATCGGTCAAATGTAAAACTAGCTTATAACTCCTTACAAAGTGCAGATAGGTTAACGATTACTAAGGAACACATATAGGAAACCATATGTGTTCCATCCAAAAATGACCTTGCCCGAGACCTTTGACCTCTCTAAGGTCAAATGTAAAACTAGCTTACAACTCCTTACAGAGTGTATATAGGTTAATGGTTACTATAGAACACAGATAGAAGCCCATATATGCTCTATCCAAAAATGACCTTGCCTGTGACCTCTCTAAGGTCAAATGTAAAACTAGCTTATAACTCGTTACAGTGCACATAGAGTTATGGTTACTATACAACACATTTAGGAACCCATATATGCTCTATTAAAAAATTACCTTTAAAAATAAAGATCTTAAAATATTTATTAACCCCCCCCCCCCCCTCCACACACACAAATTAACAAAACTAATCTGATATCTAGACTCCTACAGCATTCCTCAGCTGTGCATTACCTGAATATTTAAACATAATAGTAAAATAAAGTATCCAGTATTCTAAAATCCTAATATTTTGTAGTAATAGCTATCTGACAGGTTGTTTTGCAAAGCCACATAAAGCTTTAAAATACAAAAAAAAACCCACACACTTCAGTTCCATTGGAAAATGCAGTTCCCACTGTCTCTCTGTGGAGTGCGGGATGATGATCACGGTGGACAAACATGTTGGATGTATTTCCATTTTTTGCAACAATTTTTTTCTTGCAGGTTCGGCACACTGGAAAGCAATCCTCGATTACCACAACATCTGCATTCTTTTTGAAGCCAAAAAACGTCCACACTGAGGACTTAGTTTTGCCCCATCATCTAAATTCTTTTGCACGGCTTGCCTGATTGCCAAAGCTACAGGCTGCCCTTATTTATTTATATATATATATATATATATATATATATATATATATATATATATATATATATATATATATATATATATATATTTTGTTATGTCATTTTTATTATTTTTATTTAATTTGCAGCACTCCTTGGACATTGCTTTTTCAGGTATGCTTTTCCACATGCATCGTGTTTCATATCTACAGTACACCAGCATGTATGCGTCCACAACGTTCAAATCACAGCCAACAAACATGCATTGACGAGTTTAGTAAACTATTGGTGAGAAAACGTAAAATATTACCTAAAACATATTTGACACTACCACCATTTTAAATATTCAGATGTAAAAATGACCATATCAATAATAGAATCACGAAATGGAATACAGCTACAGAAAGGTCACATTCTTCTGTTTTAAATGTTATTTGATGGGGAAACTCCTGAGAAATCTTTTAAGTGTGATATGGTACCATTTATACAAGAATGTGCATTTGAATTTTGAAAGAATATGCAAACATTTCTGCGCTATTAAAGTCAGACTCAGACATATTCGCTGTGGATTAGATAGCTGTTTTTCCTTGGACTCATTGCAAATCCCAATGCGTTACATTCTTTTGTAGTATATTTGCCCCTAGGGGGAAGGTCGGGCTAGCCAAAAACCACAGCATGAATGAAAAACAGAACACAAATGCTGCAGCTGTTTTGGCAAAAAAAAAATATATATCCCTGTCCTCTTCCCTCTCTGATTTGTGCTAGTAAACATTTTTCAAGATGAAGATGCACAAATGCAGACTAAAGGTCGGACATTTGTTACCATTTTAACTAGAAGTGTAATCTACCATTTTCATAATCAGACAAGAAATATTCAACAACAAAATCACACCTCTGAGAGCACTTTATTATTCAAAAGAAAGAAGCAACAAAACTGTAACTTCACAAAAGCCTTCAAATGCAACTGAACTGTGCTTATTACTATGGTTCGGTTAGGATCGGTTTCAGCTGTTTTTGACATCCAGACGGTTTAAAACCAAAAAACCGGACTGCGTCTGTGCAGCCAAGGGAACATTACAGGACTTTTTTTTTTTTTTTTAGTGGCAAATGAGCTCAATGCAGTGTTGACTCATACAACTAGATAATGTAAAAAGAATAAATTAACAGACATTCAACTTTATTCATTATTTTCCTAATACCCCCTTTGGTCGCCGAGGTCAGTGTAAGCGGCAAATCATGTCTGAGTAGAACTGTAGGTCATGGTTTGTGAAATTGCAACTATTTAAATCAACATTTTGGCTTCCACTAAGTAGGGCTGTGTTCAAAGGTTCGTTCACTAGCCAGGAATTCAAAGGTAGTTTTAAACCTTAGAAGGTTCTTCAGGCGGCATTTATGCACTGTATATTTCTCTTTTTTTTTCTCTGTTAACAGAAACAGTTTGATAATGTGTGAATACTAGAAATCACACAATAATAATAATAATAATAATAATAATAATAATAATAATAATAATAATAATTATTATTATTATTATTAATTTCTTAGCAGACAACCTTATCCAGGGCGACTTACAGTCGTAAACAAAAATACATTTCAAGAATCACAGTACAAGCATTAATACAATTAAGAGCAAGATAAAATACAATCACTTCGGTTCTAGCAAGTACAAGTATATGACAAAATACAATTCAATAACGGAGCAGATAAGTGTCAGTTATAGTTACATCAGGATATAATTAAATACAAAATATTTAATTATATCCTGATGTAACTACAACATTAAATGTCACATATGCAAAATTCGATCTTTTGATTTGTATAATGCATATTACTTACACAAGCATTGTTGTATTAAAATCCACTACCAAATCATTATACATAGCAACTCTATATGACACTGTGCATTGGAGCAGGTTATATTATGCCAAAGCACTGGGGGGTACCTACAGAGGTTGTATTGCTTCAGTAAAATATGTACTGAATACCTAGTGAACAAGACAGTGTAAGAGAAGTGCTATGGTAGAAGTATGAAACATACGAAATATACTCTTACACTAATCATTTTAAATTTAGAAAACTGAGCACTGACTGTTTCCCCCACCCCTCATGTTATCCAGAGGCAGAATTTTAACTTCTTCATTCGCCATCTCAACAGCAAAGCGTTGTATAGCGTAAGCTGTCTCAAACCCTCTGCTGTTTGGAAATTTTTGTTAAATACCCAGACGACCAAAAAAAAGTTGAATGCAAACCGTGCAAGTGTAAGATCATATTATTATTATTGTTAGTAGTATTAAAGTAGTAAAATGTGACTGATTGATAACATGCTTACAACGACGACTGTTAAATAAAGCTTTGTTTAATAAGGAGCTGCTGCAATGCAAGCTTACTGTATTTATCACAAGCAGCATCAATTACGTGTACATAAAGTATATTTGTATTTACGTTATAAAAATATGATTACTGTTCTATATAATGTATTGTTAAATTACATGTAATGTTTTATTCCATTTATATGGAGTACCTGCAAAATAGGATTTTCAATTAAATAAAAACTTGTAGCTATGGTGACATCAGTAAATTAGGCAAATTAATACCAACGAAGGTTTGAACCTTCATTCGATAATGTGTTCCAAACCTTCAAAGGTCAAAAACATACCTTCTGTTACAGCCCTACTTCAAAGTGACTGGGATGTCTGGCAGCTTTTTAAAATAGTTTCTGGTGAGGAGACAGTTCCAATTTAAAATGTCACTTAGATTTATGTCAGCAAAAAACTAAAGCTAGAACTCAGGCTTGCTGTCAGACCCCCAAAAAACATTGGCAAAGTACTCGCTTAGTAGGCTGGTTTATTATAGCCTGTACATATGACTATGCATAGATATGACTATGGATAAGGCCAGCACTGCGTAGACAATTTCGGGTCTGGGACTAGTTTTTAAGTCATGCAGATGTCGGTTTCCGTTTGGGAAAATCATAACCACTGTATCCCTACTTATTACACAATAATATAATACATGCACGGAGGAAAAAAAAAAAGTCTAAGAGTGAATTCAATTTATGACTTGAAACATGCATGCGGCAGTAATATAAACCAGGGCGATTCATTAGTTCATGAATGTTGAATTGAGGCTCGCAGAAGCTAGTTTTAACCTACTCAGGCCCTTTGCTTACTGAATATGTTGGTATTAATGAATAAATCATCTTCAAATACAGGCAAAATATTCTAATAAAAAAGATGTCTGAAAAGTGCAGTTGAAGCTATGTTAACCATTTTTGAATAACAACTGGAATTTATTTCCAATTTCTTCCACGTCACAAATGAAACATATTTGGTGGTAAACCCAGGCAGACAATCAATCTCTGCCAGCACATTACTTGACCATAGCCAGAGCACTAAAACCCCAACCAACAAAATTTGAAAAACAACACACACACACACACACTATATATATATATATATATATATATATATATATATATATATATATATATATATATATATATATATATATATATATATATATATATATACATACAGTACTGTGCAAAAGTTTTAGGCAGGTGTGAAAAAATGCTGTAAAGTAAGAATGCTTTCAAAAATAGACATGTTAATGGATTATATTTATCAATTAACTAAATGCAAAGTGAGTGAACAGAAGAAAAATCTAAATCAAATCCATATTTGGTGTGACCACCCTTTGCCTTCAAAACAGCATCAAGCATCAATTCTTCTAGGTACACTTGCACACAGTTTTGAAGGAACTCTCGGCAGGTAGGTTGGCCCAAACATCTTGGAGAACTAACCACAGTTCTTCTGTGGATTTAGGCAGCCTCAGTTGCTTCTCTCTCTTCATGTAATCCCAGACAGACTCGATGATGTTGAGATCAGGGCTCTGTGGGGCCATACCATCACTTCCAGGACTCCTTGTTCTTCTTTACGCTGAAGATAGTTCTTAATGACTTTCGCTGTATGTTTGGGGTCGTTGTCATGCTGCAGAATAAATTTGGGGCCAATCAGATGCCTCCCTGATGGTATTGCATGATGGATAAGTATCTGCCTGTACTTCTCAGCATTGAGGAGACCATTAATTCTGACCAAATCCCCAACTCCATTTGCAGAAATGCAGCCCCAAACTTGCAAGGAACCTCCACCATGCTTCACTGTTGCCTGCAGACACTCATTCGTGTACGCCTCCAGCCCTTCGGCTAACAAACTGCCTTCTGCTACAGCCAAATATTTCAAATTTTGACTCATCAGTCCAGAGCACCTGCTGCCATTTTTCTGCACCCCAGTTCCTGTGTTTTCGTGCATAGTTGAGTCGCTTGGCCTTGTTTCCACGCCGGAGGTATGGCTTTTGGCCGCAAGTCTTCCATGAAGGCCACTTCTGACCAGACTTCTCCGGACAGTAGATGGGTGTACCAGGGTCCCACTGTTTTCTGCCAGTTCTGAGCTGATGGCACTGCTGGACATCTTCCGATTGCGAAGGGAAGTAAGCATGATGTGTCTTTCATCTGCTGCAGTAAGTTTCCTTGGCCGACCACTGCGCTCACGGTCCTCAACGCTGTCCGCTTCTTTGTGCTTCTTCAAAAGAGCTTGGACAGCACATCTGGAAACCCCTGTCTGCCTTGGAAATTTCTGCCTGGGAGAGACCTTGCTGATGCAGTATAACTACCTTGTGTCTTGTTGCTGTGCTCAGTCTTGCCATGGTGTATGACTTTTGACAGTAAACTGTCTTCAGCAACCTCACCTTTGTTAGCTGAGTTTGGCTGTTCCTCACCCAGTTTTATTCCTCCTACACAGCTGTTTCTGTTTCAGTTAATGATTGTGTTTCAACCCTACATATTGAATTGATGATCATTAGCACCTGTTTGGTATAATTGTTTAATCATACACCTGACTATATGCCTACAAAATCCCTGACTTTGTGCAAGTGTACCTAGAAGAATTGATGCTGTTTTGAAGGCAAAGGGTGGTCACACCAAATATGGATTTGATTTAGATTTTTCTTCTGTTCACTCACTTTGCATTTAGTTAATTGATAAATATAATCTATTAACATGTCTATTTTTGAAAGCATTCTTACTTTACAGCATTTTTTCACACCTGCCTAAAACTTTTGCACAGTACTGTATATATATATATATATATATATATATATATATATATATATATATATATATATATATATATATATATATATATATATATATATACATATATATATACACATTTATATATATATATATATATATATATATATATATATATATATATATATATATATATATATATATATATATACACACATACATATATATATACATATATATATTATATATATATCCACACATACATATACATATATACATATATATATATAAATATATACATATATATATATAAATATATACATATATATATATATACACATACATATATATATATACACATACATATATATATACACATACATATACATATATATATATATACACATACATACATATATATATATATATATATATATATATATATATATATATATATATATATATATATATATATATATATATATATAGCTAGCGTTCAAAAGTTTGGGGTCACTTAGAAATTTCCTTGTTTTCGAAAGAAAAGCAAATTTTTTGTCCATTAAAATAACATCAAATTGATCAGAAATACAGTGTAGACATTGTTAATGTTGTAAATGACTATTGTAGCTGGAAACGGCTGATTTGTAATGGAATATCTACATAGGCGCACAGAGGCCCATTATCAGCAACCATCAGTCCTGTGTTCCAATGGCACGTTGTGTTTGCTAATCCAAGTTTATCATTTTAAAAGGCTAATTGATCATTAGAAAACCCTTTTGCAATTATGTTAGCACAGCTGAAAACTGTTGTGCTGATTAAAGAAGCAATAAAACTGGCCTTCTTTAGACTAGTTGAGTATCTGGAGCATCAGCAATTGTGGGTTCGATTACAGGCTCAAAATGGCCAGAAACAAAGAACTTTCTTCTGAAACTCGTCAGTCTATTCTTGTTCTGAGAAATGAAGGCTATTCCATGCAGAAATTGCCAAGAAACTGAAGATCTCGCACAACGCTGTGTACTACTCCCTTCACAGAACAGCAAACTGGCTCTAACCAGAATAGAAAGAGGAGTGGGAGGCCCCGTGCACAACTGAGCAAGAGGACAAATACATTAGAGTGTCTAGTTTGAGAAACAGACGCCTCACAGGTCCTCAACTGGCAGCTTCATTAAATAGTACCCGCAAAACACCAGTCTCAACGTCAACAGTGAAGAGGCGACTCGGGATGCTGGCCTTCTAGGCAGAGTTGCAAAGAAAAAGCCATATCTCAGACTGGCCAATAAAAAGAAAAGATTAAGATGGGCAAAAGAACACAGACACTGGACAGAGGAAGATTGGAAAAAGTGTTATGGACAGACGAATCTAAGTTTGAGGTGTTCGGATCACAAAGAAGAACATTCGTGAGACGCAGACCAAATGAAAAGATGCTGGAGGAGTGCTTGACGCCATCTGTCAAGCATGGTGGAGGCAATGTGATGGTCTGGGGGTGCTTTGGTGGTGGTAAAGTGGGAGATTTGTACAGGGTAAAAGGGATCTTGAAGAAGGAAGGCTATCACTCCATTTTGCAACGCCATGCCATACCCTGTGGACGGCGCTTGATTGGAGCCAATTTCCTCCTACAACAGGACAATGACCCAAAGCACAGCTCCAAACTATGCAAGAACTATTTAGGGAAGAAGCAGTCAGCTGGTATTCTGTCTATAATGGAGTGGCCAGCACAGTCACCGGATCTCAACCCTATTGAGCTGTTGTGGGAGCAGCTTGACCGTATGGTACGTAAGAAGTGCCCATCAAGCCAATCCAACTTGTGGGAGGTGCTTCAGGAAGCATGGGGTGAAATCTTTTCAGATTACCTCAACAAATTGACAACTAGAATGCCAAAGGTCTGCAAGGCTGTAATTGCTGCAAATGGAGGATTCTTTGACTAAAGCAAAGTTTGAAGGACACAATTATTATTTCAATTAAAAATCATTATTTCTAACCTTGTCAATGACTATATTTCCTATTCATTTTGCTATATTTCCTATTCAAACTCATTTCATGTATGTTTTCATGGAAAACAAGGAAATTTCTAAGTGACCCCAAACTTTTGAACGGTAGTGTATATATATATATATATATATATATATATATATATATATATATATATATATATATATTATACAGTATATATACATATATATACAGTACTGTGCAAAAGTTTTAGGCAGGTGGAAAAATGCTGTAAAGTAAGAATGCTTTCAAAAATAGACATGTTAATAGATTATATTTATCAATTAACTAAATGCAAAGTGAGTGAACAGAAGAAAAATCTAAATCAAATCCATATTTGGTGTGACCACCCTTTGCCTTCAAAACAGCATCAAGCATCAATTCTTCTAGGTACACTTGCACACAGTTTTTGAAGGAACTCGGCAGGTAGGTTGGCTCAAACATCTTGGAGAACTAACCACAGTTCTTCTGTGGATTTAGGCAGCCTCAGTTGCTTCTCTCTCTTCATGTAATCCCAGACAGACTTGATGATGTTGAGATCAGGGCTCTGTGGGGCCATACCATCACTTCCAGGACTCCTTGTTCTTCTTTACGCTGAAGATAGTTCTTAATGACTTTCGCTGTATGTTTGGGGTCGTTGTCATGCTGCAGAATAAATTTGGGGCCAATCAGATGCCTCCCTGATGGTATTGCATGATGGATAAGTATCTGCCTGTACTTCTCAGCATTGAGGAGACCATTAATTCTGACCAAATCCCCAACTCCATTTGCAGAAATGCAGCCCCAAACTTGCAAGGAACCTCCACCATGCTTCACTGTTGCCTGCAGACACTCATTCGTGTACGCTCTCCAGCCCTTCGGTGAACAAACTGCCTTCTGCTACAGCCAAATATTTCAAATTTTGACTCATCAGTCCAGAGCACCTGCTGCCATTTTTCTGCACCCCAGTTCCTGTGTTTTCGTGCATAGTTGAGTCGCTTGGCCTTGTTTCCACGCCGGAGGTATGGCTTTTGGCCGCAAGTCTTCCATGAAGGCCACTTCTGACCAGACTTCTCCGGACAGTAGATGGGTGTACCAGGGTCCCACTGTTTTCTGCCAGTTCTGAGCTGATGGCACTGCTGGACATCTTCCGATTGCGAAGGGAAGTAAGCATGATGTGTCTTTCATCTGCTGCAGTAAGTTTCCTTGGCCGACCACTGCGCTCACGGTCCTCAACGTTGCCCGTTTCTTTGTGCTTCTTCAAAAGAGCTTGGACAGCACATCTGGAAACCCCTGTCTGCCTTGAAATTTCTGCCTGGGAGAGACCTTGCTGATGCAGTATAACTACCTTGTGTCTTGTTGCTGTGCTCAGTCTTGCCATGGTGTATGACTTTTGACAGTAAACTGTCTTCAGCAACCTCACCTTGTTAGCTGAGTTTGGCTGTTCCTCACCCAGTTTTATTCCTCCTACACAGCTGTTTCTGTTTCAGTTAATGATTGTGTTTCAACCTACATATTGAATTGATGATCATTAGCACCTGTTTGGTATAATTGTTTAATCATACACCTGACTATATGCCTACAAAATCCCTGACTTTGTGCAAGTGTACCTAGAAGAATTGATGCTGTTTTGAAGGCAAAGGGTTGTCACACCAAATATGGATTTGATTTAGATTTTTCTTCTGTTCACTCACTTTGCATTTAGTTAATTGATCAATATAATCTATTAACATGTCTATTTTTGAAAGCATTCTTACTTTACAGCATTTTTTCACAGCTGCCTAAAACTTTTGCACAGTACTGTATATATTTGAAAGTAGGTATAACTGAAGTGTACAGAATGTGGGTGTAGACAAAAGGCTTAAATGATTACAAATAATTTATTTCAGGGTATTTCGACATAAAAGCCCTTCAGCTGTGTAGAAAGGAAAAGTAAAATATAACAAGTTCCGCGGCACCGTTTACTTTTCTGTTCAAAATAAAGCTATTTCACAGCCACTTTATGTATTGGTACGATTGCTGAGTTTTACTCTAACATGGAAAAAGTGGGAGCATGCGGATATTACACGTTAATACAAATAAAGATATAAACCATGGGAGCAAAAGACAAGAAACCACAACACGATTTATTTGGGGTTTGTAATGTAATGTATCATTTTAATTAAAACCTGTACACACACACACAATACAAGTTTCATGGAAATGTTATTTTGCCTAAAGTCTCTTTCTGCAAAGCTGGATCACTTCACTGTTTCTAGTCAATGCTGTGTTGTGTGTGTGTGTGTGTGTGTGTGTGTGTGTCCCACCCCCTCGCTCTGCTTGTGCTTAAAATAGCCAACTGTAACAGCTGCAAGTTTTCCCAAACATTTCCAGTCATTGGTCCAGTAATAGAACTGCATAGATTCTAGCATTTCTTAAGCTAATTAACCTCAAATAAAGATGCAAGACTGGAAAGCCAGTAAATTTGAAGTCGCTTACATCTCGCTTGTCGTACCCTCAAGTGGCTTTGAGGGATACAGGGCCATTGCTAAATGTTTTGATATGACTGCATTGAATGCAAGTGGCTTTGAGGGATACAGGCCCATTGCTAAATGTTTTGATATGACTGCATTGTATGCAAGTGGCTTTGAGGGATACAGGCCCATTGCTCAATGATTTGATATGACTGTATTGTATGTTAGTGGCTTTGAGGGATACAGGCCCATTGCTCAATGATTTGATATGACTGTATTGTATGTTAGTGGCTTTGAGGGATACGGGACCATTGCACATTGATTACTGCTTCTAATTTCTGCAGGGAAATATATATATATATATATATATATATACAGTACTGTGCAAAAGTTTTAGGCAGGTGTGAAAAAATGCTGTAAAGTAAGAACGCTTTCAAAAATAGACATGTTAATAGATTATATTTATCAATTAACTAAATGCAAAGTGAGTGAACAGAAGAAAAATCTAAATCAAATCCATATTTGGTGTGACCACCCTTTGCCTTCAAAACAGCATCAAGCATCAATTCTTCTAGGTACACTTGCACACAGTTTTTGAAGGAACTTCGGCAGGTAGGTTGGCCCAAACATCTTGGAGAACTAACCACAGTTCTTCTGTGGATTTAGGCAGCCTCAGTTGCTTCTCTCTCTTCATGTAATCCCAGACAGACTCGATGATGTTGAGATCAGGGCTCTGTGGGGGCCATACCATCACTTCCAGGACTCCTTGTTCTTCTTTCACGCTGAAGATAGTTCTTAATGACTTTCGCTGTATGTTTGGGGTCGTTGTCATGCTGCAGAATAAATTTGGGACCAATCAGATGCCTCCCTGATGGTATTGCATGATGGATAAGTATCTGCCTGTACTTCTCAGCATTGAGGAGACCATTAATTCTGACCAAATCCCCAACTCCATTTGCAGAAATGCAGCCCCAAACTTGCAAGGAACCTCCACCATGCTTCACTGTTGCCTGCAGACACTCATTTGTATGCGCTCTCAGCCCTTAATGAACAAACTGCCTTCTGCTACAGCCAAATATTTCAAATTTTGACTCATCAGTCCAGAACACCTGCTGCCATTTTTCTGCACCCCAGTTCCTGTGTTTTAGTGCATAGTTGAGTAAGCTTGGCCTTGTTTCCACGTCGGAGGTATGGCTTTTTGGCCGCAAGTCTTCCATGAAGGCCACTTCTGACCAGACTTCTCCGGACAGTAGATGGGTGTACCAGGGTCCCACTGTTTTCTGCCAGTTCTGAGCTGATGGCACTGCTGGACATCTTCCGATTGCGAAGGAAGTAAGCATGATTTGTCTTTCATCTGCTGCAGTAAGTTTCCTTGGCCGACCACTCGTTCTCGGTCCTCAAGCGTTGCCCGTTTCTTTGTGCTTCTTCAAAAGAGCTTGGACAGCACATCTGGAAACCCTGTCTGCCTTGAAATTTCTGCCTGGGAGAGACCTTGCTGATGCAGTATAACTACCTTGTGTCTTGTTGCTGTGCTCAGTCTTGCCATGGTGTATGACTTTTGACAGTAAACTGTCTTCAGCAACCTCACCTTGTTAGCTGAGTTTGGCTGTTCCTCACCCAGTTTTATTCCTCCTACACAGCTGTTTCTGTTTCTGTTAATGATTGTGTTTCAACCTACATATTGAATTGATGATCATTAGCACCTGTTTGGTATAATTGTTTAATCATACACCTGACTATATGCCTACAAAATCCCTGACTTTGTGCAAGCGTACCTAGAAGAATTGCTGCTGTTTTGAAGGCAAAGGGTTGTCACACCAAATATGGATTTGATTTAGATTTTTCTTCTGTTCGCTCACTTTGCATTTAGTTAATTGCTAAATATAATCTATTAACATGTCTATTTTTGAAAGCATTCTTACTTTATAGCATTTTTTCACACCTGCCTAAAACTTTTGCACAGTACTGTATATATATATATATATATATATATATATATATATATATATATATATATATATATATATATATATATATATATATATATATATATATATAAAAGGGCCCCAATTTCTCAAACTCTTAGATCTGGATCATTTGAATGACATACTGAATTGAGAGGAGTTCCAGAACCCAGGACTGGGTGCAAAGCTAGTGTGAGTTACGAAATCTGAAAGTTTAAAAAGTGTGTGAAAAAAAGATATAATAAAACAACACACGCACTTCTTATGGCCTCAGGTTGACTCATGTAAATGGAACTTGTCAAACAGTAAGAATGTCCATATTTCAATAGTCTTTCAGAATTGAGAGGGATTTTGCAGATTAAAAATGAGCTGTACCCAATTTAATTAGTGATGACAGCAGGTCATGTCTCCTGTACAGTGCAATGGGTTTGATTTATTACTCAGGACAGCTTGTACGGATCACAAAAAGATGGGTGGCAGGAGGGTGATTCCATACCGATTTCAAGCCCCAACACGGAACGGTAGACTGCATTAACCTTCTCCTGTCGGAACTCGCATTCAATTGATTGACAATCATGTGAAAAATATTTAAATCAGAGAGGGAAAAGGAAAAGGAAAAGGAAAAGGAAAGGGAGTCATCGTCCTCCCCCATCATTATTTTTCTATCTACTTGCTCCACATACTTTGCATTTATATGGCAGCTTATACAATGCACTGTAATCCCAGTAAAACCAATGAGCCAGAGCAATAAACAGAAGGTTTTAAGCTTCTCAAGCAAGGCTTTAGACTGTGACCCACCACAAAGAAAACAGGCTCAAACCAAATCAAAAATCCGTCTTTTTAAGAGAAGTGTGTACTGTAGTTTAGATGATTAAAGCAATTTTTTAATGCCATGGTGACGGAGTAACAGAATGTCTCACGGGAAACTGGTGGAAAGCATGTGGGCACTGGTGGAAAGCAGGGGGCTGCTCTAATGTATTGCTGATCTCCCCTCTTGCTGCCCATGTTTATCGAAGCTGGGGGAGCCTAACCCAAAACAGGAAGTGGCTGACAAAGGGACGTGCAAAGGAAATGCCTGGCTGATGGGGAACTCGAGCCAGATTGGAGCTCTTTATATTGGCTTCATTGTGATTAAAAGGATGCTGTAACCCCCACCACCAGCAGCAGCAGCACTGCCATCCTTTTGTTGTCTTGATTAAGATGTTAACTCTTACAGCCCTTGTTACCCGATTGCTTGCTTACTAATTCCAAACAGGAGGTGGTGGAAGTCTTCCGAATTCTTTTGATCTAAAATTGGACACAAGATCTGAAAACCGCAGGCAGCCAACATTCCCTCATTTTTCAGCCTGCTAAAATCTGACTTTTTAGTTTATATATGAAATTGATGCATATGAAGAGAGAGGGACTACGGACTGCAGTCAGGTCAGGCACTGTAGGTCAGTCAACAAATAAAAGTGTTTTCAAAAAACAGCTTACTGCTGGCATTACAGTATACAGACTAGTCGAAAAAACAACGGACAGTACTACATAAATATAGACTGTTTGCACAGTGTTTAAAAAAAAAAAAAAAAAAGGTGCACTGCAAAGCCGAATTCCATTCCCAAAATGCCAATTCCGTTCCCAATACCTAATTCCGCAATTCCGTCCGTGATTCCACAAACGTGGAAAATCAGTAGCCCTAACAGTCAGGTGGCAGGTGTTTGTAGGGCACAGAAGGCATGAACAGGAAGCTGTTTCAATGTGCTGCAGACAGAGCAGGTCCATGGAGATGTAACATCTCTGTGAACTTCCTTTTGTCAGTCGCATTGTAGACAGATACCGAACAGACAACTGCAAAGCAACAGCCGAACTGACTGTAAGAAATACACACTTTTCTAGCATTCACAATACAGAGCGTCTCAAACTGCTTATGCATCTCAAGCAAAAAAAAGTGACTGCATTTATAGGTTGAGACCTAACCACTCCAGAGATGAAGATATGAATGAGAGGCCAGTGAAGTAGCCTGCTGTCTGTCTACACCACCTAGCCTCCCAGACAAGAATCCTAGTGGCATGGCTAGTGAATTAACCTGCTGTCTGTCTGTCTGTCTGTCCGTCCTTAATCTGACCCCAGGCCTCCAGAGGCGAAAGGCAGGGAATCAGAGAAGTGAACGAGCCTGCTGTCTGCATCACCCAACCTCAGGCTGCCAGCATAGCGGCTTTCCTTGAGACCCATATCAGGTGTAGCTTATAAGATTATTAGGTTTATTGTGATTAAGCACACCTTCAATTACTTCCATCAGACACAGCTGCTATGATGGGGAAAAAAACCCAACATGTGAAGCATTCTAATATTATTTTTATATATATACACTACTGTTCAAAAGTTTGGGGTCACTTAGAAATTTCCTTGCTTTCGAAAGAAAAGCAAATTTTTTGTCCATTAAAATAACATCAAATTCATCAGAAATACAGTGTAGACATTGTTAATGTTGTAAATGACTATTGTAGCTGGAAACGGCTGATTTGTAATGGAATATCTACATAGGCGTACAGAGGCCCATTATCAGCAACCATCAGTCCTGTGTTCCAATGGCACGTTGTGTTTGCTAATCCAAGTTTATCATTTTAAAAGGCTAATTGATCATTAGAAAACCCTTTTGCAATTATGTTAGCACAGCTGAAAACTGTTGTGCTGATTAAAGAAGCAATAAAACTGGCCTTCTTTAGACTAGTTGAGTATCTGGAGCATCTGCAATTGTGGGTTCGATTACAGGCTCAAAATGGCCAGAAACAAAGAACTTTCTTCTGAAACTCGTCAGTCTATTCTTGTTCTGAGAAATGAAGGCTATTCCATGCAGAAATTGCCAAGAAACTGAAGATCTCGCATAACGCTGTGTACTACTCCCTTCACAGAACAGCGCAAACTGGCTCTAACCAGAATAGAAAGAGGAGTGGGAGGCCCGGTGCACAATTGAGCAAGAGGACAAATACATTAGAGTGTCTAGTTTGAGAAACAGACGCCTCACAGGTCCTCAACTGGCAGCTTCATTAAATAGTACCCGCAAATCACCAGTCTCAACGTCAACAGTGAAGAGGCGACTCGGGATGCTGGCCTTCTAGGCAGAGTTGCAAAGAAAAGCCATCTCTCAGACTGGCCAATAAAAAGAAAAGATTAAGATGGGCAAAAGAACACAGACACTGAACAGAGGAAGATTGGAAAAAGTGTTATGGACAGACGAATCTAAGTTTGAGGTGTTCGATCACAAAGAAGAACATTCGTGAGACGCAGACCAAATGAAAAGATGCTGGAGGAGTGCTTGACACCATCTGTCAAGCATGGTGGAGGCAATGTGATGGTCTGGGGGTGCTTTGGTGGTGGTAAAGTGGGAGATTTGTACAGGGTAAAAGGGATCTTGAAGAAGGAAGGCTATCACTCCATTTTGCAACGCCATGCCATACCCTGTGGACGGCGCTTGATTGGAGCCAATTTCCTCCTACAACAGGACAATGACCCAAAGCACAGCTCCAAACTATGCAAGAACTATTTAGGGAAGAAGCAGTCAGCTGGTATTCTGTCTATAATGGAGTGGCAAGCACAGTCACCGGATCTGAACCCTATTGAGCTGTTGTGGGAGCAGCTTGACCGTATGGTACGTAAGAAGTGCCCATCAAGCCAATCCAACTTGTGGGAGGTGCTTCAGGAAGCATGGGGTGAAATCTTTTCAGATTACCTCAACAAATTGACAACTAGAATGCCAAAGGTCTGCAAGGCTGTAACTGCTGCAAATGGAGGATTCTTTGACGAAAGCAAAGTTTGAAGGACACAATTATTATTTCAATTAAAAATCATTATTTCTAACCTTGTCAATGACTATATTTCCTATTCATTTTGCTATATTTCCTATTCAAACTCATTTCATGTATGTTTTCATGGAAAACAAGGAAATTTCTAAGTGACCCCAAACTTTTGAACGGTAGTGTATATATATAATTACACAAACATTAATGAAGGCTATATTTGCATCCTGAACCATTTGAAAAAAAAGGCATAATACCACAGTAGTGATGTCAAAAAGTGATAATTCCTCTAGAGGAAAATATACTTGAACTTTGAACCATTCCACTCCTCGAGACCATCACTTTCAATTCAAACACAAATTATCCCGTTTGCAATCACTCGACACCACCCACAGTACAGAAGTGTTCATTGATGATCAGCAAAATGAGAATACGTTAAAATAATTAAAAAAATGATGTAAAGCTGGTACATTATCAGAGAAACTGGAGAGGAATGGGAAATTCTAATAATTTATGACGTCACAGAAAACCTAGATGGAATTATTTTTCTGTAACTCATTGAAGCCCATCTATTATTATTATTATTATTATTATTATTATTATTATTATTATATACTATATAATATAGATCAGAGGGATATACAAATGCAAACAACAACAACAACACTCGTTTCTTTAAATTTCCAGTTCACACCTGAAGAGAATTGTGAGGTCTTTATCACATAAAAACATAATTGCACTAATATAGAACAATATATCATGAATTAACAAAATCTGTAAACTATCGCACTGTGAAGTAATTGTGCTTAAATGATTACATTTATTAAATTAGAACATTTGTCAACTAAAGAGAGAGCACTGTTTCGTTAAAGCTGAGTTCAAAGAGCACACTTATCAAATGTTGGGGTTACTTTCATTGTAGGAGAAAGTTTTAACAATGTTGTTCACCAGCCTTACAGCAGAAGATATTATATGCTTGCGTATTGGTTTCTTAAAGATTATTTTGCTTTTACACCTCAGAGGCTGTGAGGAGCATGAGAAAGATGGGGGCGTCTGAAACACGTAACCTACTTTCTGCTCTTTGGAATTCACTGCTAACATGAACCAAGCTGTCTATCGCACCCTATACCATTGTACAGGGGGATTAGACAGTAAGTTTACCACATCACCACACCACATCACTGATGTGGTAAACTTACTTTCTAATAGCCCCGTATTTCATTGTGAGGCCATTTCTGTTAGGTACCGTAACGTACCAATTTGAGTACTTATTTCAGCTCGCTGTGCCCAATTATACCTGACTTTTTTTTTTTGTATTGAATTTAGTGATTACATTTTATGTGATTACTTTTGGATCGCTCACAAAGATACTTGGCACAATGCTCTATTTATCAACGGAGCACCTCAGTCTCCCTGCCTGTAGCCTGCTCAAGACTGGAGGGAGCACCCTTTCTCTTAGGTGAGGGGGTGCATCTCAGTCTCCATGCCTGAAACCTGCTCTAGACTAGGGAGCACCCTTTCTCTTAGTGGGGTGAGCAGTTCAGTCTCCATGCCCTTGGCTGGTGGAATCATCCTCTTTTGGAGGGGGTGAGTTAAGCATTTTTAATTGCTTCACTCTCCCCATTGGTGATGTTCATATTAAAAGCTTAGATCCCCATTACTATGCCAACCGATGATAGGAGTCCTTTGGATTGCTGCTGCTCCATGCGATGAAAGCACTTTCAGTAAAAGGCATGCATAGCTGTCTTGTTATTCCCAGGAAGTACAAATATACCGTGACACACAGGCACTTCAGAGCACATCTGATGTGTTGGCGTGATAGAAAACAGAAGACCCCATTTTAGGAAAGTGACTCAACAGCTTGTGCCTTCTGCTTACAAATGAAGGCTAATATTTAAACATGAATTAAATGAAAAAGGCTACAAAATGTACTGGTTTAAAATGGTGACCCTTACAAGGTGAAAGCTGGGGAAGAATTGCTTTTTCCAGGATTACATTTTATATTGCTTTGTCCTCCAGCAATTAGAATTGTGATAAACTTTGGATAGTCAAAATACATAGAATCTACACAGAAGTGTTATGATGTGTAAATAAAACATTTCAGTACCGTATGAATTATTAAATGCATACTTGGCTGAAGCAATGAAGCACAAAAATATATAAACAGAACCATAATTTTGCTTGTAAAGGCCTAGTTCGCTGCTGCCTGCCAGGCACTTCAGTCATGGCAAGTTCCACTATTATCACAAGCTCTTTGAGAAACAATAGGGCCATTTGTGGTACACTGAATAAATGAGCCAAGTTGTTAATGTTCAGCAGCTTGCCAAGACTGATGTAGTGTGCCACCTCCTTATTTCTACACACACACACACACACACACACATTACAATACAACCTCAGCTCAACAGATAGACTAATAAGAAGACGAAGAAGAAATAATAAGTGTTGCAAAAATATTTTTGCAATCAAAGTGCATTGTCTACTATTCTTCCCTTTTCTTTTGTTAAATTACGTCATGTTCTAATAAAAGCGAAATGTAATCAGTTCTTCTCAAGACACTGGGTATCGTATCGAAGAAACCGTTCAACCAATGTCTCCAAGTGTACTGAGCTATGCTTATAAATGGTTAGCGCATTTCACTTCAAAGCCAACAGGCCCTACTTGTTCCTTTCTGGTCTTGTAAACGTTTTTATCGTCCACCTGGAAACTGCTGGGGGTCCCACAAGCATTGTACACTATTAAACCACGTCTTCACGGGAAGGGGAGGGCGGGGTGCATTGTTTTGATCTGAGAAGTGGCAGGGAGTGTATAAAACATTGTTATTTAAATACAACATGTACGAAATAGACTACCCATAATTTGAATATCCATTCAAACAGCTCCTCGTAATATTTAAATAATCGACATCGACTGCCAATATCCCTTTTACCGTAGGTTTTTTTGTTGTTGTTAAGTTTCTCTTTAATTATTAAATTTACAAAGTTTTATATTTACTCATTTCACAATGGTTACTGGGAACAAACACGACCGCCTTCTCAAACAGCGGTTTTTTTTTTTTTGATGGACATTGGTGAGAGGGTTCGTGGTCGTTAGTGCATGCAATGTACTGCAACAAAAATGGATTTACAAACACGGGTGTTTAAATTACAAATAAGTAAACAGCATGACACTCACCCCGCTGATGTCCGAGTCCAGTCTACTTATCTGAGTGAACATTGCTGGTTCAAACCGAGGTGGTTGTCGAAGCTCTCCGATAATAAAACAGTCAATTCCTGACCAGTTTAGGGTTTAAAATACTGCCTTAAAGTTTCAAACAGCGGGCCAACAAGTAAAATAAGCGAGGGATTGGAATGTCTTATCAATTATAACGGTAAGGCATAATCAGCCGTCTCTAAAGTAACTCATAAAAAAAGAAGAAAAAAAAAACTTGCAAAAGCTTTTCCAGCAAGATCTACCAATGTGCTATTATTATGTTGGTCAACGTTACTTTCAGAGAATGTATCACAGAGCGGTCTGACCGACTCAAAAAAGAGACATATGGAATGTACTACTAAGCAGCGAGTTCATAACGTTTTTTTGCTTCGCTGTTTTTTCATTTTCCTTTAAGTCAAACGCTGTTGTACTAGTTTAAAAATCTAAATACAATTTAGCTTTACTAAACGAACAGTAATGCACGGCAAAATATATTGATGTTGGCTTAAAAAATGCAAAGCTAGCTACGTCAACACACAATCACACTTTCTCGAAATATAGCATATTATTAAATGCGAAGAGGTTGAAAACTAACCAGAAACTGTTCCCGTCCATTAAATAGTCCTTAAAACATGGGCAGTACCCCGTTTCCAGCGGTTACAGTTTTACTACTACCACCAAAAGCAACCTTCACAACCATGGCAGCACACACATGTATTAAAACTGAGCTTCAGGTACTAATAATCACACATACATTCCAACAGCAAACTGAAACACTTAGGCATTTCTATGACTTACCCGTACAAATTTGGATGAGCGCGTTTACTCTAGGTATTCTACAGCAGGCAATGCCTTCGCTCCAGGTACTATTACTCCTTTTGTCAGTTTCCACTGTGCTGGCTGAAAGCTGAGGCTGGTAGTGATGTCATCGTGTGAGGGAGGGACTGGAACCAGCAGCCCCGCTGATGTCATTCAACCAAGCTGTTCAGATTACCTTTTGAGCGTTCCAGCAAATTGTGCATTCGAAGAGTACCACGAGTTTATAAATCTATACATTTATGTGCAGTCCTTCAGTGATATTTGCTATTTCTTCCTCTATGCAACTTTAAGGAGAGTGCGAGGTATAATTAAAAAACAAATACACATTCGTTGTTGCTGTTTTCGACTTTTAGTGTAGTATTAAAATATGATTCCTGTGTGTGTTTTTTTCTTCCATAGTTAAACCCTTTGTGTACTGCACAATAAAAGCTAGGCCCTGCTGACGATCCACTTTGTTTTCATGCCCTAACTGTAATTTAACTTATATTATTATTATTATTATTATTATTATTATTATTATTATTATTATTATTATTATTAATGATAATAACTTATTTTGAAGTTACGAATAAAAATATTTTCAAAAGATGTTTAAAATGTTCCTGTTTTTCATTTGAAAACCTGGTTACCGTAGGATCATTTCCTTTTTTTTTTTTTCTCAGCCCCTGCAATGCAATACCAGCTAAGCAATGAATATGGGAAAGACTTTTAGTAGAAACATTTGTCAAGTCATTTACTAAGTTTCTTTTAGTAATTCTAACCATCAAGTTATTAAATTCACAAATACTTAGGCAGCAATACAGTCGATTTGTGGACCTTCACTGTAAGCCCTGATATTAATTATCATCAATACCACATAAATATCCTTTTACATATTACGTAAAAATTACTGTATATAAAAACACTGTTTTTACTTTCTGGATTGATTGAAGATGCCATGTATCACCATAAACATTGCATTTTACCTGTAATGTACTACAGTGAATGCTTCATACTAAACACTACAGTGTTTATGGACATTGTATAGTGTTGTTTTTTAATGGTAATTCCTGTTTGACTAGTGGCTAATGAATTATCTGGCTTTGCTGTGTCCATACAAGCAGCTGCAGGCATTCCACTTGTGGAGAGCTGGGAGGAGAGATAAGAGTCTACTTTACATTTAAATCCATTGTATTCAGAAAAGAGACCTCTGATGTTTTACTGATTTGAGCAAAAACTGGAATTCAAAGAACTGGAAGGAACCTAAATCCACCATCAATAGGTTTTTGAAGAAATACAGTCATCTTTCAAGTCTCGGACAGATAAAGTGCCTCCCACCTTCCCACCTGCCACAGGGACTGGCGTGAAAGCAATCTGAAATCATTTTCGTCAGCAGCAGATTAAGATCTAATCGATTTAAATTTTGTGACCACAAAATCTGTTTAGTTGTTGACTACAGCAGCTGGATTCGAACCCAGGTCTCCAGTCAAAAACCTAAAAGTCTGCTGAAACTAGTCCCCTAATTCAAGCGTTTTGTCAAACTGATAGTGTGATAAATTGTCATAGCATGTCTGTGCAAGACACATCATTTCGTCACTGGAACAGCATGTCTTAGAACAAGTTATTACTCAAGTCATCTGTGGTTTGAAGCCTGTCAAGTTGTGTTAGTAATTACACTTAACAGGTCCTGTACCATAAATACTGCTTCTTAGAGTTTGATACATTAACATACAAAACTGCAGCTCAGTGCCTAACGTTTAAACCACTTACTTGCAAAGCTTGGATAACTCAAAATAACATGCACTTACACAGATGGGTACAGTTGTAATACTGGCCTATTGTTGAACCAATCCCGTGCTCCTGGCGATTCTACAGTAAAGTAATACAGCTCAAATGAAAATAAAAAAAATGATTATTGACTTGACTTCAAGCCTGCCCTGCCCTGGACTGGAGGGAGCACACTTTTTTTTAGGGGATGAGGGAGGGAGCAGTTCATTCTCCATACCTCAAGCCTGCCCTGGTCTAGAGGGAGCACCCTTTCACTTAAGGGGTGAGGGAGTAAGCAGTTCAGTCTCTATGCCCCAAGCCCACCCCTCTCAATTTACTTACTGCTTATTGGGCTCGGATCATTCTTTTTGAATTTTCAAGAACCAAATTAGTTTTTTGTTTATCTATTTCACACCAAACAGTATCACGTTGATGAATGTATCCAGTTATCTCCCTTATAAAAGTCTTCCTGCTGTAAATTTTCACTGCAGTTTCTCAGGTTCCCCAGTGCTTTTCCCATTATTATAGCATGCATTTAACATAGTTTGTCAGGGTTTGTCATGTTTTTAAATTTACTTTAGCATTCCTCTCTGTGCTTCTTACCAATGATGTACCATATCACACTATGCTATGCTTTTGGTAAACTTTTATCAGGGCTATTACATAGCCTCGCTTGATTTAGCATGCCTGTGTCTGTGCCTTGCAGTTATTATATGTGATCTGTATGTGAAGAGCACATGATTTTTCTATGCATTTTCTTCTGTGGATATTTTAGTTTATACTGTACAATAACACCTGCAAAATTCTGCAATTCTCTTAAAGCTATTTATATGCTAATGTGTGTATAGTTTGCAGTAGATTGCCTGCTAAAGAGATTGAAGATTAACTCCAAGCATGACTTGTGTTTTGAGCTTTCTTGATGTTTTTAGATTGGAGCATGTGTAGACCTATGAATATATTTGTCTCCTTCCTAATAAACCCCATATAGATGTGGAATCCAACTGAGCAGTTTGTATAAAAACCGTAAATGTTTTACTAGTTAACTGATCACATACAGGTTTAAATTACCTAGCTGACAGATTTGAGTATTATGAAGACATGGGGGACACAGGACCATTCATCAATGCCTGCTTCAGGGAATTTGTATTGGGGGTGGAATCTGAAGCCTTGTTCTACGGAATGGCCTGTTCTATTGAAGGCCCTTGTAAAACACCAGGATTTCTTGCATTTTGAATACAGATGCACTCTCTCTCTCTCTCTCTCTCTCTCTCTCTCTCTCTCTCTCTCTCTCTCTCTCTCTCTCTCTCTCTCTCTCTCTCTCTCTCTCTCTCTCTCTCTCTCTCTCTCTCTCTCTCTCTCTCTCTCTCTCTCTCTCTCTCTCGATATATTAAACCACACACAGCCAGTAACCCTATTACTGTACATACTGCTTTATTGTTAAATACAAGTTATAGAAGCTAGCTATATTTGTTTTGAAATGAATACCAACCTTTATTTAGTCCATTGTCAATTTCACTGAAAAGAGAGAAAAGGCTGATGAAGAGAATCCTGTTAAGTGGCTGTATTACACAGCTGATTGCGATGTCACTGTTTTGAATTGGCCATTAGATTTTCCATTCAGTGGGAAAGCAACGGTTTTGCCCAAGGCAGATAACCAGACTGAAGAAGCTATAATTGGTCATCCTTTTGTTTATTGCTACGTATCCTGTTCCTTGGCACAGTATCATTCAAATCAGAAACTCAGAGTTAGTGACAGGGTTGCTATGATCAATAATGTTGTGATAAGCTGTACGCCATGCTAAACCTGTTAGGAAAAGAACTACAAATTAACAAAAAGAAACACCTCAAACTCAGAGAAGAGTGTGGAATGGAGACATGGGGGCTATTAACAAAACTTTAAGGGCTGTGGTTGAGTTTTAGGATGTCTTTTTAAGTTAAATACAGTTGAAAATGATTTTTTTGACCAACAAACTTAATTTAATTACCAAACTTCCTTTACGCAAGCAGTCCTAAACAAAACATTCACTGTTTTGTGAATAAGGCCCTAAATGTGAAAAAATATATTTGGCTGTTTTTTGACAATGTAGCCATTTTTAGAAATACCATTAATATTCAGATGGTAAACTGCAGTTGATAGTGATGTAATAAAAAATTATACACATTATATTTAGGGTAATCCCAAAATAACCACAGATAGGTGTTTAATGCAATCCATCGCAACTCCCCAGTGCTGTAAAATCCAGCTGTGGCTTATTGAGGTACAGGTTAATCAAAGGAACCTCTTTCCTGCAAACGTTTTCACACAGCTTGTAGTATATAGAACTGTGGATAATCAACTGATTTTTTCTAGTACCACTGTGTATAAAAACAAAAGTAATTGACAATTATTTCTCAACATTTTTAGTGCTACTGCTATTTAGTACTCAGTGTATCTGTAACAGTGTTTTCAACTAGGAAAGGGAATTTCACACATCACTGCTGAACAAGAGCTTCATTTTTTTTACCTTCCTTTAGCTTTTTATTTTTGTTTGAAATTTTTCCGAGAGGTTCTCGCTACAATTATTCGAATACTAATGAATCATATGAATCATATGAGTAATGAATCATATATAAAACAGAATAGAATATTAAACTATGGAGAAATTCAAAGTCGCCCTTTAAAGTACATGCTGCTAACAAAATAACTCCAGTAAATCTTACCTATACGTATTGCTATCAATTCATTGCTATCAGATTTTCCTACATGAAACATGCACACATTATGGTAAAGGTACATATAATTTTTTTATGGTAATTTATTTTAAGCTGTTGGAGAAGAATATTTAGAACAGTAATTGTTTTTTTTTTAAATGAGACAGTCAGAATTGTTGATACTACAAGGACAGAGATTCAGAAGCAACTCACATGTGTTGGATGCGTTCTTTCAACGGGACGTGCAGCACGGAAAAGAGCGCGAGAGGCGTTCGACAATTTTATTGTTTATGCGCTGAAGAAAATACCATTCAAAATCAAATCCACGCTTAACATTGATGAGCCTCTTTCATATGGGAAAATGGGAGATCAACAAAGTGATATTAATACATATTGCATAAGAGTTACCTGGAATCATTTACTGTATGTACTTAAGCATAATAAACTACAATTGTTTTTTGGATACCACGGTACACTTCCAAGGGTTTAAACAGGCAATCGTTATTTTATTCCCTCTGTGCCCAGACATGAATGTTACATGCTGGCAACCGTCTCACTGTTCTGTCTGTGCCTGGCAGGGATGTTTGTTTCAATTCATCCAAATTCCTTTTGCATGATTTGAAAAGATTGGCCAAAACTCAGTGATATGTAGTCCTGTACAAACTTGCCATACCACCATCCTGAAACTGCACACACAGTATCTGTAATAACTAAACACACAAGCATTCCAGTAAACAAACCAAGTATATGCAGCCTACAAACGCCTGGCTATACTGGGTAAATATTATTATTATTATTAGTATTATTATTATTATTATTATTATTATTATTATTATTATTATTTGGTCATTTAGCAGACGCTTTTATCCAAAGCAATTTACAGAGACCATGGGGGTGAACTATGCATCACTTACAATAGTGTTTTATGTCTCATCCGAAGGACAGCACAAGGAGGTTAAGTGACTTGCTCAGGATCACACACAGTGAGTTATTGGCTGAGCTGGGATTTGAAACAGGAACCTCCTGGTATCAAGCCCTTATCTTTAACCACTGGACCACCAGACCTCCGTAACCAGTTGTAGCAAATGACTGGATAATTTCTTGTATTTAATTGTCCCTTAAACCATTTGAAGTTCATCTTTCCATTGTTGTAATATTTAGTTTATAAGATTCTTGAATATAAGGGGTGCAATTTGCATACATTGTGCATGTTATAAATGGTAATGTGTATTGACCAACTGAGTTTATGAAATCAACTGCATATTTTAATAAACAATTCAATCCAAATCAGCAAAACAACTCTCCTTCATTCTTTGAGAAACAGGCTTGAAAATAGACTAGACAACTGCCTCGGACTATTAGGAACATTCTACAAGGGCTGTTAAATGAAACTGCTCAGTCATGCACACAGTGCACAGGGCTTGTGTTATATTCTGAAACTTGCTGGATTTGGAATAACACAATACCCCCATGGCGTACACTGGAAACCTGTTCCTCTCGCTGCTGCAGGTGACACCAGGCAGACTGCAGCCAGCATCGATCCCTCGGGGGAACTAGAAGACTTAGGGCTGTGTCTTGTGTGAAAACAAATAGGTGGAACCACAGACTTGAACTGTGTGCACATTGCTGCTTCCTGACCAAAAATAATGACGATGCAAATTCAGGAATGGCAATTAAGAATGTAAACATAGTCACCAGGCTTCCGAGTTACCAAAAGCTGTTTATAATTCCAAAAAGGTACTAAAAGGTCCAATAAAGGCCGGGTACAATAATTGTGTACCTGGCCACTATCCTAATATGTGTGTTATTGATTCTGCTTATATCATTATTTACCAGGCTTACTTGCTAATGTCCTTTTCAACCACTGTGTCTAACTTATCTAAGCAGAAAAAGCAAAACCATATAAATGGATATTAAACAGGTAAGATATTAAATATTAGGAACATGAAGATTGTATAAAGTACCATTTAAGTAGAATATGCTCTTTCCTTCAATGGAAAGGCAAGGCCCTATTGATGACTACAGTTAAAGGCCACTGTCCCACAAGACATGTTTACATATAGCTGATGTGTAGCAGTGCTCCTGGTTTCTCCTGGGGTGTTTTGTCATGGTCATGGTTCTTTGCCAAGCCTGTGTGAATTGCCCCTGGGATAACAGAACAGTGAGGGATAAATGCAGGAAGGGCTGTTTCAAAACAAAAGGAGCACAGAACATCAATCATTGTCTGTGTAGTTTAACATTTCTTCTAGAGAAACACGCTTTCCTGAGCCATAACTTCAAACACTCGATCTTAAACACTGAACTATGAGAAGACAAATATTTTGGCTTCAGCCTTCAGATACATGCATTGGTACTACGAGTTTGGCTGTTTTGCAGTACTGTGTTTATACACTTGTTCAGAGAGAATTAGGTGTGATATAGTCTAGATATAGGCTTTTGCCATTTTTGGCAGTGTATTCCAGTACAGGGAATAAAGGGCAATCACCAAGGGTTTCCAATATTGGCTTTTTAGCAAGAGCTCCTTACTTTAGCAGGGTCTATTTTGCAGTTTAAAAAATCCTATAAATTAATTTGTTTTTAATTTTGTAGCATTCCTCCTTAATCTTACCAGGTGGGATATTTGTTTAAGCATTTTCTCAGTTGTTTTTTGTGGGAATTGCACTGCAATGGACTTCCACTGCCATTAGATTAAACCTGTTTTTCCCACATACAAACAACAAAAATAAAGGGCTTGGCTACAATTTTTACAAATGCAAGCTTTAAAACAGAACTGTCATTTACAGACAAAACCAACAACAAAAAAAACTTTACTTAACATTAACCAGAAAATGTATGGTATGTACTATCAAACATACATCTTCTGCAATGGGTATAAATAACACACTATAAAAAAGAGGGACCTCAGTGCTTTGTCATGTGATATACTCAAAGGGGGAAGGCAACACTCAGATGGGTATTGTGGAGTGAATGTGGGAATAATTGAGTTTGGACTGAGGGACTGATTTAGACCGTTTGGCCCTGGCTCTCACCGGGATCCGGATTCTACTGGGGTGAGACGCTGTCGCTGTCAGAGATCACCCCTAGAATCACAGCCTGCCTTCTTTTACTGTTGTACTGTAGATTAGGGTTCTTTGTAATGGTACAGTGTTCATTTTTGAGGAGCACATAAAATACCTTCATACAGCATTACTTTTAGAGTAACGTACTCTGTATACCTGGAGATGACTGAAACATCATTAAAACCTGTTTATTGTGCAAGCAAACAAGCTCAATCATGCGTAACACCAGCCTTCACTGACTTACATCAAATTAGAGAGACACGTAGGAAGCCCTGGGTAGTTATTGGAAAACTGTGTCAATAAGGAGGTACACGGTACACGGGAGGATTTGTAATACTGAATGAACAATTAACTACATAAAGATTATACAAGAAAGATACATTTATAACTGACTAATTACATTAAAGAAAATGCAAGGGTTACATTTGAAAGTTGATCGATATGTTTTCCCTTCATCATCCGCCTGGATATACCTGCACATTTTCGCATTAAGGGCTTAAAGAGTAAGTAGCGGGGTTCTGAAAAATATAGCGTTCCAACATCCTGACAACTTTTTACACTTATAACTTTAAAGTTTGTTTCAAAGTTCTTTTCAAAATGTCCACTCTAGTGCACTGATAGTGTAAGGATTATTGTCCACATTGTCAAACAGGTAACACAGCAATAATGGTCCATGATGTGGTACGGAAAAGAAAAGCCTGAGCACTTCTTGTTATGTTTTGGGTTTTTTTTTATTTTTATTGCTCATCCTGCAGTGATTTCGATAACAGATCTCAACCCCAGTGCCATGAAAGAGCTTTGAAACAAATTTTAAAATTATTAGTGTAAAAAGTTGTCAGGATGTAAACAAAGAAAATAAAAAAAAAATTACAGGTACGTTATTTAAACAGTTGTAGTTGTATTCTACAGATGTACACAATAGAATCTGTTTTCTGTCAATCCTAACACATCAACTTCAGAGGAAGCTCCCGATTGTATTAGAAATTGAGCATAAGCAATATCTTCCTAGAACAGTGTTTCAAAGAAAAGCAGTGCTTGTCGCAAACCTCCGAATAGCAGCTTGCATTCTTACTGAATGACTCAGCACTGTTTTTTCATGTGGAAAAAGTACTGTTATTGTTTTATCATTCATGTCTGGACAAGTTGAGCTTCATGGTATTTAAACTTAATCAACTCACCAGTTTTCCAGATTTTTTTTTAATTAAAGATATTTATGTTGTTTAACATCAGTTAACCCTTGAATGCCCAAATGACATCAAATCTAATTCCATGCTGGTATTTTACTCTTTTTAAAATGTCTTGGTGCTGGTTTGTTTATTATAAACTGATTGCCCAATGAAGATAAACTTAGCAAACCCTCAAATCTGCATATATGCAAATATATGTGGTCACGTGACATGTCATGTGATCCACTCAACTCAAAATATTGTAATATGACATATTGTGTCGTTTTAGGAGAAATGTTCCAGGCATATATGAGATTTGAGAACACAAATGAGAAGGATACTTCAGAGAAGTGAAAGAGACATGGATGAGAAGGATCTCAGTGACTCAGGGGGGCTGCTTGTGGGTGATTGTGTGACCGAATCACCCTCCATAATGCTGGTCATTATATTGCAACTCAAACCAGTGCACAACCAGATGCTGTCAAGAGTGTTTCTGCGCTGATAAGATGGACCAATGTTACTGCCAAAGGATAGAGACATGTTATTCTTATTATAGGAAAAAAGCAGTCTTGAAAAAAAGCATATTTCACAGTGTAAAAATGCAATATAAAATTGGGTCAACAATTGCTTATTTGGTACCATAGCATAACTGTTAACCATTCATCCTGCCTCTTGTGGATAAAAGAAATAAATCAGTGAGAAATACCTCATAGAACAAATGTGAAATTTCTCACATCAACTAGGTTAATGGTGTACCAGAGGACCTTGGAGGTTAGACATAATCCTAAAAGCTATGTTGAGACCACACAGCTTCTTGAAACGATTTTACATCCACTAGGAGCAGAGTGTTGCAGAGGGACAGGTTAGCAGTTGCACTGGTGTACCAGCTGTACTTAGAGAGAAGACATATTTCGTAGAGGTGTATTAAGAGCACGGAAGTGCTTTAAGATTTTTAAAAAGACACCAGGATTTGCCGAATGCAGCAGAAAACAATACAAAAATAAGATAGCAGGGGTATTTCACACACACAGGGCAAGTTGCTTTTTCTTTGAGTACCGTAGAACAGTGCTTTCTCAGAACAAAATAAATATGAACAGGGGTTAAGCACGCTATTATAATAAAGCTGCTGGCCTTGTCCAGAGAAGGAACAGTGTGCTCCTTCTTAATCTCGCACTCAGTTTCAGTGAGAACATCAGCTGGCTGACGAGTTTCCCTGATTGCCATGGCGACCGCAGAGCGGTTCCGCTCCTGCCTGATCAGTATGCTTCTCCTAGAATGCAGAGGGACCGGCGAGGGCTCAAGTGTCACTTAGCACAGTGAGTTTCAATGAATCTGCACAATAAAAATACATGAGCAGCCTCATCAATGAAAGGGTGCTGTATAAATTAGGGGGCAGCTGTCAAACAGAGTTTTGAGAACTGCGAATACAAATACTTTTCTTTGTTAAACTTTTTTTCTGATATACAGGGTCAGGGTGTCTCATAAGTCAAGCATCCCAGGCAATACCGGGACCAACAGCGCTGGCTCTTTATTCACTATTTGACACATCAAAGAAACATGAAATATTGAAAACAGCGAATTGGTTAAAGGCTCTTATACAGGGAAAATAAATAAGTTTTACAGTTTATCGTCAAACTGCACTACAGTGAATTCATTTAGTGAATTATCGTTAGCGAACGGTTAAATGTCGAGAAAGAACTGTTTTTAAACTTTTAGGACTGTTTTAAGGATTTTTGTAAAGGACTTTTTGAAGAGTGTTTGTAAACATTGTCTTAAGTTCTGTGTCATTCTTTACTGGTTTGAAAAATGAGAAAAACAAAAATTAATAACTAAACCCTCTCTTAAATGTTGAAAAACATTTCATGAATCTGATTCAATTAATCCCAAATGGCTTAAAAAATGTCCTTAACAACAACAACAACAAAAAAGGATATTTTAAATCACCCTGACCACCTTTTAAAAATGCAAAAAAAAATTATGGGGTGGTTGCATATTTACATATTTTATGCTTTATCGTTTTCACCTCAGTATCCAATTCTAAAAATCTTTTCTACCTAATGTATAAAACCATTTGCACTTTTCCTAATCCACGTGTATGACCGTTATAACCGATTCCTCTCTGAATTTGCACAGGTGTTTACTTTTTTTCTTTGGTGGAGTAGGCCTTATAGCCGGGTACTCCTACCTTTATCGACTTATCACTATCAGTGTCACTTCACCTTTTAGAGTATGCCATTTCGCATAAACAAAGAAAACACTGAAATTAAAATATTCTACGAATTGTATTTTGTTTGCTGTCGCCAAAGCAGATCAGTGTCAGGCTGTTGTTAAACTTGTAATATTTACTTTCTGAAAACTTGAATGGCAATGCTAATACTGTATTATAAGTCACAACACCATTGGAAACTATAGCAGTAACTACACTTATAATTTTGCTAACAGTGTACTGTAGATCTCAGACTTAGAATGTCAATGACAAAGAAATGTAAATGTTTAAACCACCATAGACTCTACATAAAGAGATGAAATGTGTTAATATCAGCTTTGTGTGTTTTTTAAAAAATTTAGGTTTAGTTATGTATAATATGTTTATACAGTAAGTAGTTATAGCTTGTGGGCGTGACACAGCAAAGAGTGTGTGAGAAATACGCTCTTATGTGGATTAGAGGTAGCCACCGAACACTTAGAAGCATACATTACTTGATTTGCTGTTCCTGAGTGATCGACTAGAGATTGATCATTTTTTGACTCGGCGTTAGACAGTTGGAAAAGTTCAGCAATGGAGTGCTTAAAGATGGTGTCCTGTATCTGTTGTTAAGCTGTGTCAATCTGACAACTGGCCAGTAAGAGTTGAAAGAGCCCAAAAGCCTTGGAGGTAGCATTATTTTATCAAAGTCTGTAACAGTCTGTAGCATATTTTATATATTGCAGAATACATGTCTGAAATGCAATGCAAGTGATTCAGTGGGTGATATGGGGTGCTCTTACACTATAATGTGTGCTACAGAAGCCTTCAGTACATTCTGATCGGCGTACATTCTACACTCAGCATACATTCTACACTCGGTGCTAAATTTGAAGTAGCGTCATGGGTTAACTTTATCTATACCATTTCTAACTGTATAGACTTCAATCAAGTCCCCTCTTTCTTTCCCTTTTTTCCAAGGCTGAAGCGATTTAATTTCTTTGAAGGCTGTTGCAACAGTATTGACAAGGGCCACAATAACATACAGCAGCTCCACAATGTATATGTCTACAGCTTTCTGGTATTTGTAAGTTAAATTTCAAACACTAAAACTAATGTATATTTTGCTCCTTTTTGTGAGATTTTTTAAATGTCTTTTCAAGACCCAAAAGTTATATTTTATCATGTGAAGCCTGGTGAACTCCTGATACAGACAATGCCTATGAAGTGATTTTAAAAGGAATTTCTGATTTTTCTTTCCCTGACAAGACTCATCCTGCCCTTTGAATCATGTATCTCCCTCCCTCCTCACCCCCCCCCACCCCAACTCATATGCTACACGAGACGGTAAAACAACAACCCTGTTACAGAGGGGATGGGGGCGGCACACAGGGATTCATTTGCCTACTACAGTATGTGTAATTATAGCGGCTTAAAAGGATTGTCCAGACTTCAAAAACAAAGGGATTACTGATCGCTGTGAAGCCAGGAGTCACAGACTGACTACAACAAGGTCACCACCTGCCATTCTTATTTCTAAGGCAAAGAGAATTGGGATTCTTCTGTCTTTGTGCCTGGTAAACGTAATGCCATGGGAAGCCTGTGTCTTAGAGCCTGGAGTTTTCTCTTAGTTCTGTAAGCCCCTGAGTGTTGTCTGGAGCTTGTGTTTGTGATCTTCTTACCCAAAGAAAGTCAGTCCACAAACAACCAGAGTAACCTAACTGACACACAACATCATTTAAAATGTAACCTTCAATTGCAATAAGGCAGTGTTTGTTTCAGAATTCACAGCTGCTGGGGGCTCCTTCCTTTTCAATTTATGAAATAAAAAATAAACCCCCTTTCCTTCCCTTACCCTTCCCTTCTGCTCCGATTAGCTGTAATGACCTTGATCATAAACTATGCTTCTGCTATAGCTGTGTTTCATTAATTGTGTTATGAAGTAATAATGGAACTTCCAAGTCAATAATGCCTGAGACTGGGGCTCACACCACAGCAATGCCATTATCACTATTAAACTACCATTTTTTTATAGTTCTATTTACCTTTTTTACTTTCTGTGTGCAGGGTTCGAGTGTCCTTGGCAACAGGTATTATTAATTAGTGTCATCTCAGCTGTGCTTTGCTTGCCTTTCCATTACTGAGTAATAACAGACCTCCATTTAAGAAAATGTGAGAGCAGTGTCTCTTTGTTATATATATTTATCGGCACAAGTACAAGTGAATGGTACAAGTGTTGACATAACCTCTCGCATGCCTCTATTATATACAGCTTTATTGTTAACATACAGGTAAAAAAAAACAGCTGTATTTGTTTTGAAATCCTTACCAGCCTTTATTTAATGCATCATTGAAAAGAGGGATGAAGAGAATGCCATTAAGTTATGATGTCGCCGTTTTGTATTTGACTTTGTGGTTTGAGAGTGTTTCCTCAGGTATGATTTTTTTTTAACATTGTAAATTGCTGCCTTCTTTAAATAATGTAACATTTAGATTTGAGAAAGTAAACAGAGCTACGAGGCACTGCTTTTTGAACGGCTTTTTGAATGGCTGCCCTACAATAACTATCCTGTTTTTAAACAATCCACATTTTATCTGCAAAAAGTGAATACATGACCCTGGTGCAAATAAGATGTAAATTATTATAGGACAGTCTGAACAGTAAACGTAGCTCAAAGATTAATCACCACTGTATTCAATTGTATTTCTAACAGGACACCAGAAGTTTCTGTAAAAACATTCATTTTAAAATTAATTTCTTGCCTCTTATTATCTCCACAGGGTTGGTATAGTGGAGGCGGTGATGTGTACATCCATATATCTGGAAAATCCCTTATCCAATTGAGATGGAATTTGGAACCGCAATTATTTAGCATAAGGTATTGAGAGTTTTAGATTTTGGGGTATATGGGAGTGTCTATCCTTGCATGTGTCCAGGGGTTCATTTGTAAACATCTTATCATTAAAGAAGAGGGATAGCATTTTTGTTTCAAGACCTAATGTATTGATTTCAATTTGCAGTAGCTTCCTATATATGCTTGTAGGTTTCGTGCCTTATGTTGGTGTCGGTAGCTGCATGTTGACCGTGGCCTTGTTTTAACATAATCTTCAGGCCGGCTATTCTGATGAACAGGAACGACACTGTTGTTGTTAAGAGCGCTAGTTTTTTTTTTTTACATTTTCGCTGTTTGGTTTGTAAAAGAAACTAAAAGATTCTCAGCACAATAAAAGGAGGTAAAAAGCAGCTAGCTTCAAATGACATTTTAACAACCTTTGAATTATGTTCATATACGTTCTGGGTAGTTAAGCATGCCATCGTTTTATTGTTTTTTTCTTATGTGATTTGAGCAGTGTTGGAAAGCACATCTCCTTCTCAGAGTTTCCAGAACTTCTAATTTGCACTTCCTTATTCTCACAATGCTATTTCCATGGTTACCAGTAGCGTCCCTTGACCAAAATCTGATTCTGCAGTCTGGACAGCACATGACATGGTATAAACACAATGTTAATGATAACACTAATAACATTAACATGTCTGAGTGTTACTGTACTTGAGTACACCCAAAGTTAAAAAAAAACAGTGAGGGGTCCAACTAAAAGGACCCTACTGGTAGCCATGGAGATTGCATTAACGCAATGAGGTGCAAGAGGAATTAGAAGTGCTGGCGACTTTGATAAAATACTGGGCTTTTCAAAAGAGTTCACAGCACTTTGCCCAGTCATACAGGGAAAACATAAATAAAACTCAATATTTTTATACTCAGAACGATTGTAAATGCCATAATGGACAAAAAAAACTGTTAAAATGACATTTTAATCTACTTCCTTTTTAAAAGGGTTGAAAAAAAATACATTTTTTACTAACTTCCATAGAGTTAACACAATAATTCCAGTCAGTCTTATCATCATTTTCTAGGTCTCACAACAGGTCTCCTACAGTATACAAAAGACGCACACGTTATGGTAAAAGTGGATTTGATTTTTTAGTAGTAGTTGTTTTTTTGTTTTTTTTTCAAAGCTATTAGTGAAAAAAAATGATTGATCACTCCTTAGTTTTTCAACTTCAGAATTCAGCACTTCATGGCAATGCCTAGAAGTTGGAATAATGGCAGGATGCACCATTTCTCCACTGGCTTTTACCATGGCAATGGAAGTAATCATTAGGGCATCAAAATGGGTAGTGGGAGGAGAGCGCTTGGCTTCTGGAATACGACTACCACCAATTCGAGCATACATGGATGACATGACAACCATGACTACAACAGTAGCCTGCACTAATCGGTTATTGGGCAAATTAACCAATAACATTGAATGGGCACGAATGCAATTCAAGCCCACTAAATCAAGGAGCATCTCTATAATTAAAGGTAAAGTAGTAGATAAAACGTTCTTCATTAATGGTGAGGCAATACCAACAGTGTCTGAGAAGCCAGTGAAGAGCCTTGGGAGATGGTACGACGGGGATCTAAAGGATACAGTTCGTGTGGGAGAAGTTAGACAACAAGCTGTGGAAGGGTTGAAGAGCATAGACAGCAGCGCTTTACCAGGCAAACTAAAACTCTGGTGCTTTCAGTTTGACCTACTGCCAAGGTTGCTGTGGCCACTGACTGTGTAACGAGGTTTCTTTGACAACAGTAGAGAAGCTGGAAGCTTTAATCAGTTCAAACATCAGGAAATGGTTGGGAGTTCCACGCTGCCTCAGCAGAGTGGGACTTTATGGTAAAGGAAGACTGCAGCTACCTGTCTCCGCTCTAACCGAGGAGTTTAAGTGCCAAGGTCCGACTGGAAATGACATTAGTAGAGTCACGCGACAAATGCGTAAGGGAGGCAGCACCTGTGTTGAAAACTGGAAGAAAGTGGGTGGCAAAGAAAGCTGTGGAGGATGCAAAGGCTGCCCTTCAATTGGTGATATCATGGGGCAAGTTCAGCATGGAAGAGGGGTCTTGGTCTCAGTTCAGCTCCTCCTACATGGCACAAGGCAGCCCCAGCGCAACGGAGGAAGCTTGTAGTCAACGAGGTGCAAAAGCAGGAGGAGAGGATGAGGTGTATAAAGGCCATTTCCCAGGGCAAGCAGGGAGAATGGATGAGATGGGAGAGTGTGGAACAACGCAAGATTGGCTGGCAAGACCTATGGTCAATGGAACAGAGCAGGATCAGTTTCCTTATAAGGTCAACATATGATGTTCTCCCATCACCACAGAACCTAAACCTCTGGGTAGGAGAGGATCCCTCATGTCCTTTGTGTTCATCACCTGCAACATTAAGGCACATTTTGACAGGATGTAAGGTGGCTCTTAGCCAAGGACGGTTTACTTGGCGCCATGACCAGGTGCTGCGATGTTTGGCCTTAGCATTGGAAGACAAGCGTAACATGACCAATAAGTTGCCACCTGTTCCATCAAAACATTACACACAAAAGACAACATTTCTCCGCCCAGGAGAGCAACCACCAAGAAAAGGTGTTAAAACCAATCCTCGCCCAGGACAACTGGAAGCTGCTAGAGACTGGAAAATGCTGGCAGATGTTGGTCAGCGGCTTATTTTTCCACCTGAAATTGCCACCACAAACCTTCGACCAGATATTGTCCTGTGGTCTGGATCAGCACGCCTTGTTCACCTGGTAGAGTTAACAGTGCCATGGGAGGATGCTGTAGATGAGGCGATGAGAGGAAGAAACTGCGGTATGCTCAACTAGCCACTGAAGCGGAACAGCGAGGATGGAGAGTCTGGGTTTACCCAGTGGAAGTGGGATGTCGAGGATTTGTGGCACACTCTACAACCCGGTTTCTCAGAGATGTCGGATTCAATGGCCAAGAGTTGCGTTGCACAGTGAAGAACTTATCTGAAGCAGCAGAGAGGAGCAGCAACTGGCTGTGGTTGAGACGGAAAGATTCTGGCTGGGGATCTCAAGCACAATAGAAAGAAAGAAAGGCTGATGTACAGGTAAGTAAGCTGGGCTGAGTTGAGTGGGGACGGAGGGGGTGATGCTGGGACGCCAGAATCACCGTCGAGCCCTCTTGAGGTGTCGTGGGCTAGTCGACGAAACACCGAGGATGGAAGGTGCCCACTTGAAGACCCCAGAGATGTACCCTACTTAGCTCAATCCAGACGGTTGTCATGCTGATGCGCTGGGGAGACCGCACTATGGTTGATCCCCGAGCCAGCATCGCAGCCGTTGTGTGTGCTGATGCTTAGGGAGGCAAATAAGCTGATCCCTGGAGCCAGCATTACACTTCAGCCATCAACACCAGACAGAAGGATATCTACATCATCATATGGAAGGAAGCGCAAATGGATGGAGACACATATGGATCACATTAGTTTACTGTGAAGCTACGTCTTAGTTGGTGCTTATCTTGGCGAGAGCCAAGTTCAAATCAGCATGAAGTTTTAACATCTGCTCTCATGTAATGGAAATCATGGTCACTGAATTCTACTTCAAGAGGAGGAATGAAGGAACACAGCTGACATTGAAAACACGCCAGTCACAGGAAAAGCAATGATTGATTACGGGGATAGCAAGTCAAAGCGTGAAGCTTCTGGGAGGTTGACAGTACATTTGCAGCTTTCCATGCTTTCCCATATACTATGCATTATCATACCCCTTTGTGCTTTACAGTGCTTACCTGTGCTTTACAATGCTGTCACTGTGCTTACACTTTGAAATGCTTTGGGAACAATAAGAAATATAACCGGTTGTATATAAACAGAGTTAGTGGAATTATTTTGTTAGCTCTTACGTTTGATGTCCATCTAATCTTTATGTAGAGTAGGGTTTGCCTTGCTTGTACCACAGTGGCTCGTGTGCTCTCCCTCTGTAAGGTCAGATGAGAAGCACAGGGGCGCCATTGAATATTGGCAGTCTTGGTGTGTAACACTCAGCTGTCACGAAAAAGCAGTTCCTCCCAGAGGACTATGATTATTTTAGTTTGATAGCTGCTTAATCTTTACTTCCCATCACAGCTGCAGCGTGCGCTCGGCTGGAGGGAGCAGTTAGTCTGGGTGGTTTATCAATACTTCATGAATGTGAAAGACTGATGATAAAGAGCACTTCCCTGATTTCTTCAGGCATTTCAAAGAAAGAACTTGGAGGGGATTACAGCCACATCTAGCCATTTACCTCTTTTTAGGTTTGCCCCACATTGTAACCATATCTCAATACCAATATCTCAGAAATATAATACAGTCTAACCTGCTAAACGTATAATCTATTTTCCACAAATATTTATACACTTAAAATGGAGTACACACTTAAGCAGGTTGGTGATCTGCAATCCCAATTCTTATTATAAAATATTACTGTACCAGTAACAAAATGCATTCAGTCCTAAGTATTTACCATTTCCTTGAGGCTTCACTTAATTCTGACCAACAATTAATTATTTTACCTGAATAAGAAAACCTAGAACCATCAGTTTATAACATATTTTATTGAAATGTATAGTAAATGGTAAACAATGCACAGTGATGCATATTCACAAAATACCCCTTTTAACTTTCAAGAATTCATTAGAAATAAATGCTACTTAATGCTGTCTTTACATAGCAGATAACGTACCATATTCATGCTGAAAACTGTATTCATTCAGTCTTGTCACACCTCTAATATTAGAACACACATCACTATCGACGTACCTTTAACAAATGCTGTGTTGATTTTAGCACACCATAGTCCTTCACAGTCTCTTAATGAAAAGTCTTTCAGTTTCTATTTTTGCAGCCATTTCAAAAGGGAATGTATTCAAAGTGTTCCCATTCCTGACACCGGGCCTGTGCCTGTTTACATTAGTTCACAATGCACATGCTCAGTTAACGGTATCATCGATATACAGTAAAACGGGAATATACACTTACAATATTACACTTTAACGAGGTAAATGTAATGATGCAGCATTGGTAATGGGTTTGGATTTTGAAATTTGACACGCAGGAAGGATATACACTTAAATGATATACACTTAAGTGGGTTGATTGTAACTGTAAATCTAATATGATTGGGGTGGATTAAATATCATTTTATCGCACTGCAATTGGGACACTAGTTTGTATATTTATCTTTGTTCCAAGTCCAAAAATTTACTAAATATTTCTGCACCAAATCGACCCCCTTTCCCTCGTTTTTGCTGCAGGTTTTCTATGCCATGGTTTTTAGGGTCTGTATATTGAAGAACCAAATCAAAGAAAATCAACAAACTTTTGCAGGATTTTATAGACAAGTCAGCAGATGTTGACGTGTTAGAACAATGTTAACCCATCAGGAATAATTATCTGTACGTTTGTTGCCTTACAAAAGTAGCATAAAAAGATAAAATGTTTTAATGGTAGGTCTTTGTTTGATGGTATATTACATACCTACCATTCGCCAAGATAGGGTCCACTCCCAAACCATTTAAGGTACAAGGGACATATGTGTCCCACAAATAAAATTATGCTAATGTAACAGGGCAGAGACTGGGTGCGAACCGGCGACCCTGTGCATAATGCAAAAGAGTCAGGCTCATTTGCATCTGTGGTTATAGAGCTCTTAACCTCATCTAATCTCACCGTCAAGGGAGTGGACGGAGTCCTTAACGGCAGTGTATCACACAACACTGGCTGTTACACTAACTTTCTTAATTTTTGCAGCACAAAACAGGATTTAAAATGTACTCACAGGTTGGATCGGGCCATCCAAATTGTCCATTTTCTTGTGATACCAGAGTCACTCTGAAATGCATTTTACGAAGAAACTGTTTGAATATCCGCTCAGTTCCTTTTGTACCTTAAGGGGTTACACCACACTACCCAGGACCACTGACGCTCAGTCGATGCATCCTCTAGTTATAATTATAATGTGACAGGTGCTTTGGTGTTCCATTTGAAAGGTCCTGGATTTTAAAAGAATAAAGAAATCAGTTGTGTGCTGCTTCTGACATCAATCAGTCTCTCAGGGTCTTGCTGTGTCATGTTTTTGCAGGATAACAGGATATGTAATCCCAGATGTAAGTGAATGGCAGAGAGATTGTAATATAATGAAAAATATGATATAGGAAAAGCAGCAATTAATTTCATATTGCTAGAGCAACAGCCTGTATCCATCTATTTACAGTATGATTATCCCAACTGAACTGAACTGCATTTGTCAACCTGCCTGATCAACATTTGAATGCAGCCTCTGGGAATAGGTGTTCACGCCTTGTATATACAGTATTGAAAGCCTTGTATTGAAAGGTGTTTCCTATCCCTTGCTCTAGATGTTTGACCAGGTGATTTTAAAACAGTGTTACTACATTATTGAAGAGTTTCATTTAGCCTTTTTGCTCAGGTGTTAATTGCTTGTTTCCAATCCCCTGTACTATTTCATGCTGTTTACAATCATTCTGAGTCATACTGGGTTCTGTTGCTCCAGTATTGAGATACTCTTTAAAATAATGCCACCAAATCTCTATGAGCTCCAGTGCATTAGCTGCTATTCCTGTGGTGTTCCTCTTGAATTCATTATGAATTTCAGTGCATTAGCTGCTATTCCTGTGGTGTTCCTCTTGAATTCATTATGAATTCCAGTGCATTAGCTGCTATTCCTGTGGGGTTCCTCTTGAAACTCTATTGGAATTCATAAGACTTTGCAGCCATTATTTTAAAAGTATTTTTCTCTAATCTGCCTCTACCTGGCAGAGTTGAAAGGTCACATGATTTTAATGACATGAGTAAGGCTATTCAGGCCCAGCATTTAGGATTCTTCAGATAAAGGCAAATTTAGAGAAAATGATACAAACTCAATATCTGCGCAACAGAACCGTGCCCACTCAGGAAATGTAAAAATTAATTAGAATGATATTTGAAGCTATTCAGTCTTTAAATATATTTTCTTTCATTATAAACCGTCACTGGCAGTCTGTCACCCAAGTGGCTTTTAATGGTCCGCACAGAAATGAAGCAAAGCAGTGGTTTAACCTTAGATCAAATCACGTAAACATCAAGCATATGTTAATCACTTCCAATTCCAGATCAAATCGAATAGCTAGTATCTTATTTGTCCTTTGATAAACAATACATCCAGTCATCTGGAAGGAAAGGATTTATATCTTACCTCAAACCATTACATCCCACTGTGTGACAGCGTTCGCCTCCTCCTCCTCTCCAGCCTCCACCTGCTTTTTGGCGTTGTTCAACTGTGGAAGGCAGCTATCCTGCCTCCCTGTCCCTGGCTTCCCTACGATCAGCCTCTCCACTTACCTGCAAGTGGTACCTAGAAAGGCGAGGCCAAAGAATATTGTGTAAAATATGTACAATGTAGTAGTGTTGTCAAGTCTATGTTATAATAAATAATTATCACATGAGTTTCCTGGCTGAACTGTAGTTCTATGGGTCCAGGTATCAAGTAATGGTGCCTGGACAGAGCAAGAGCCTGTCAGCTCCTCTGTTACAATCACAGACAGTCAGGAACTTCAAATGTTGTTTTTCTTGGTTTCAGCAAAGTAAGACTTATCAAGTACCTGCACCAATGGGCTCAAAATATATTATGTTTTTAAGAAATAAAACAGTCAAATGCAAATACATTCACATGGAGATGCAGGGAAACAGAACATGATAAGTATAAGTAATAAACCAAATGAAGGACAACAAACAAATGAAAGAAAACAAATCTTATAAAGCCAATAAGGTAAGACAATTCATTTGAAAGCCTTGGTTAGCACTCCTTTATATTATTTATTTCTTAGCAGACCCCCTTATCCAGGGCGACTTACATTTGTTACAAGATATCACATTATTTTTACATACAATTGCATTATTTTTTACACATTATTTTTACATACAATTACCCATTTATACAGTTGGTTTTACTGGAGAAATCTAGGTAAAGTACCTTGCTCAAGGGTCCAAACTTTATAAAAACTATCCTGTGGGACTATTCAGAATACTGATCATGATATCCTGGTACTAATGTATTGAAACAGAAAGCTGATTCTCCATGTCTTATTCTATACTGTACATTATTATTTTCTTAGCAGACGCCGTTATCCAGGGCGACTTACAATTGTTACAAGATATCACATTATTTTTACATACAATTACCCAGTTATACAGTTGGGTTTTTACAGGAGTAATCTAGGTAAAGTACCTTGCTCAAGTGTACAGCAGCAGTGTCCCCCACATGGGATTGAACCCACGACCCTCCGGTCAAGAGTCCAGAGCCCTAACCACTACTCCACACTGCTGCCCATATATATGCTGACATTTTACCATAGTACCTTTTCACAGTAATTTTACAGTTTTCCCTTGCTTTTCACTTTGTTTTTACTATGCATTTACCATAGTGTACCATGTTTTTTTTTTTTTTATATGCTTAACATACCTTTCTGGTTTTACAGTGCTTACCTATACTTTATTACAGTTTGCTATGCTTTTACTAGGGTAAGCTTTTATAAGGGGCCAAGTGAAAAAAGATATCCTTTATTTATCTTGGTCCCGGAAGCATTCTAATGCATTGCCACAGGCTAGAAATAGATGACCACATTGCTGATTGATGTTTCATAACACACGAATCTAGGCCAGGATGATTTCTCCCTCAGCAATCTCCCGTTTAACTGCTCGGTTGAATACCAGCTGCTCGTTGCCATAGATATCCTTTCGCTCACATGCGAGTTGGGAAATTCATAAGCATGCAAGCTGAGAGAGAACAGGCAGAAAGGAAATTAATTTCTAGCTACAAAATACATCTGGACTGGCAACGCCCCTTATCTTTAGAGCCGCGTTGTGCAGTTCTCAAAGTAGAAAGGGATTGCGGTCTTCACTTCTGTGTTTTATTTTACTTTAGAGGTAAATGACAACACAGGAAAATGCACATATATGAAGGACTGGGCTTGATGAATAAATGTCCAATTACCTAATTCCTTTCCCCCAACTGTAAACCCATTCTCAGCACACAGGACCCCACCAGACTGCTTACACAAAGCAGGTTTTACACTTTAATAATTGTAACAAATTGTTTTCAAATACATGCACACATTTTATACAAAGTAAATGCCATTTCGAAAATTAGGCTTATTGCAACAGTTAAAACACACACACAGATTATACAAAGTAAATATTAAATAGAAAATAAAGTTTATTGCAAGAAAATGTTGACATCCATTCACTCTGTGTGGCATGACCATCTTTGTGTTTATCACAGCTTTTAGATCACTTGTCATAGCATACTTACAGATTCATACAAGTCTGTGGGATGTGTTGGCCAGTCTTCTCAATAGCTCTTGTAGACTTCCTCGTCAGCTTGATGCAGTGATGCTCGATTAGATTCAATCTGGGCTAGTGGCCGAGAACCCAGTGTTAAAAACATTTAGGGGGTCCCCAAGTGTTTCCCCTGGTAAAAGGTCGACCCTGTGGTGTGCAGGGTGAGTCATGCAGTCAGGGGAGCTCAGGTTGCGTGCTGTGCAAAGTTGATGATCTTTGCTGAATTAGCTCTGGCGCTCCCGTGGCTTAGGGAGGAAAAATCAGAAGGGACATTTTTTCCTCAACAGCCCACTGGCTAGGCACCTGGTGAGCTCAAATCGGACACCGGCAAGATGACCTTTGTCCCCCAGCTTACCTGACATCTGCTGTAGAACTGGGTGTTAAAGGCGATTGGCTTAGCCATGGAATCAGACACCCACTGACCTGCAGTTACTCTGAGCAGTTGTGGGGAATTGCTGCGATGAGGGAACATAATTTGACATTCTAAATTGGGGAGAAAAATGGGGGTAAAATAATTTGGCACACTAAATAAAAAATAATAATGGCCTGTGATTGGTTAAAACCTCATCATAAGAGCAAAAATAGATTTATCTATTGCCCTCACATCCTTATACCACCAGGCAATAGTCTCAGTCTGTCATGTGATTCGTTTACATCACTGTCAGTCCCGCCCCTTTTCAAAGGAAAGTCCTCCATCTCCACTCCTAAACAACAAGATAAAAATGGCTGAATGAAATAAACTGCAGAATGGTGATTCTATGACAAAAAATGAATTTAAAAAACCTTCAAAAACATTTTCTGTTATTTATTTATGTTGTTTCGTTATTTATTTATGCTGTATCAGCTATATTTAAACAAAATACTGTAAATTCATAAATATTTGCAACCAAAATATTTGTCAAATCACACCCATAAAACCTATTTTGCTCCAGAAATGTTGGCGACTTGTTGCAATGGTAGTAGTATATTACTTCATTATATGTACAGTAAGATATTTGTGCCAAAAATGTTCACTTTTTTTTTCATATGACAAAAAATGCATAGTAAAAGGATCACAAATATTTATGGCTTTACAGTATATAAAGTCATATTTACTATCTAACCTTGCCTCTCATTATTTTGACTGACTCGTATTAAATATGTACTGCAGACTCGGCTAATATTGGAAAATGAAATGCCCCTCGGGAAGACTAATGTTACCTCCAGGGTGCACTGTCCTCAGCCTGCAGCTTCAGGCATTATAGCCCCGTCTGTAACAATAGTCTTCCCTCGGGTCAATAATTTTCCACTATAGCCCTCCTCTCCAGTCCATATTTACTATATATATATTGCATGCCACACAAGAGAAATTTAAATAGATAGAGGGATACTTTCAGGCATCACTGTATTCTTAAATTATATAAATACCGTATTTAAATAATATTTTGTTTCCCCAGTGGTGAGAAACAGTGAATATATCTCAATGCAAACTTGCAGTGTTGACATGGTTACCCTAAACCTCATTACACTATTTCTTCTTTCACATTTAACAAGTCATGTGACAGCACACAATGACAGAATGCCTGATAAAGCCGTGTCTCTAAACAGAGGCAGTCAGAAAGGCCAGTCCAGAGCAGTCTTCTCCATTGCCTAGTAACCCGTCAGTGCACGTCCCACCGTGATTTGAATAGAGGCGCTGCTATTGTTCCTTAGTGACTTTCCACTGTCACACAGCAAATTAAGCGTTTCAAACAGAGATGATGCATTTGATGGCAGTGGTTACTCAAAGATATTGTAAAATAAAACTGAATACATTTACAGTTCAACTTATATTCCTACAAGCTGTGCTGGGTGGAATCTGCAATTTAGACATGCTTGGTGCTGAATTTAGCATTTTGGTTCTCTGATTTTGATGAGTGAACAGGGGACTCCAGATTCAAAGCATAACACATAACACTTTGTTTTTCATTGGTTTTCAGCTGTGTTTATTTTTTCTTTTTTCTTTTATTCCTTAGCAACCATAGATAATGATAGTTTCTATTTGGGTCTGGATTACTCATATGACCCACCCACACTCATCCACGCTCTCTGTGATGCAATGCCGTCTCTGTGAGCATCAGTGGCATCCCATTATTTCGAAAATAAGTCGAGTTATCAGAGCACTATGTTTAGGCAGTCTAATGTACTCCCTTGTTGGATCAGCTACGCCAATAACTGACTGCAGAATATGACTGCCTTTGATTTGTAGAGCGTTGTCGCTGAGGGGACAAGGGATTCTTCTGGTAGCCGTGGAGATAGAATTATCATAATGAGGAAGGAGCTGAGCTTTTCAAAACAGTTCAAAGCACTGTCCTGTCCATGCAAAAAAAAACAACAAAACTCACTGATAAAACACTGAAGCACGGTAAATATCTATAAAGGTGAGAGAAAGTAAAACTGTAAAGATACTTGATCTTTAATGATTCTTTCTTTTATTGTTTTTATAGTTCACAGTAATTGTAGCAGAAGCAAGCCCTAATAGCACAGTTTAAACACTAACAGTCATTTTGGGATTAACGGAATTCATGAAAAATAGTATGTTGCTATTTCTGGACAGAAACATACAGACAGAAAACAGCACACGCTATTTATTCTCACCCAACAGTCCCTCAATGTCATCCCTAAGCCCCCGTCCCCTCCCGTCCCGTCCCATCCTGTCCTGTCCCTCCCTCCCTCTGGGTGCTTATGCTCATTCCTGTATTGTAAAAGAAAAATCAATACACTCTTTTATCTGTATGTTTGTTCCCTGACTGAAATGCCACTTGTTAATTTTAAACAAACAACTGAGTAATGCAATTCAATGGGCTGGGAATCAATTCTCATAGTGTTTTTCTCCAAGGACAGTATTAACATGATGCCAAAATAATAAGAAACAACTTAAGACTACTCATAAACCCCTAAATGAAATATCGGTCACGCTTTATTTTAAAGGCCGTTTTTTTGTTTATTAACTGTTAACAGACATCTAATAAACATGTTAATGTACATTATTTATTTTCTGTTAACTGTTAGTTAATAATATATAATAAGCCAGCTAAAACTGCAAACACCGGAGCCCTATGGATGATCAATACTCTGTCGATCATATGCTTGAAATCAGTTCAAATTGTTACTGTAGTAAAATTTAGCAAATTAAATCAGGTTTTTATTAACCCTAACCATAACCCTCACCCTAACCCTTAACTAAAAATTAACAATGTTTGTTAACAGTTAATAAACTAAAAAAACGGCTCTTAAAATAAAACATGACCTAAATTTCTAGTATTGTGCTTCATGTGATTGATTTAAAATGTAAGAAGGTTATTCAATTAAAATTTGTGATTAGCCCGAGATTGCAGGGAGTGGAGTTGGAAGTGCTGTTAGTGAAGCACACTGCTGTAAATGAGTTTAATGCAGAAGTATCGTGTCCTTATAGAAAATACAGGTACAGCCTATTTCACAGTTGGAACTGAATACCAGAAGGTAAACATACTGTGTTGTACAGCGGGCTGCTGTAACCAGGTGTGAGGACGGGGTAATGTAAATAAACTGAGGCTTCTTCAGAGAATGACATGTCTGGACTCTTTATTCAGTGAAATATTATTCTACCCAACTAGTACTCTCATAAATATTTCCCATAGTAAAATTATAGTAAAGTGTAATAAAGAGTTGTACAGACTAGTGAGGAATGGTAAACCAGGGTAAACTACGGTAAATTAATAGTATAACCATTGGAAAAACATAGGAAAGGTGCAAAAATAGTGTGTAAAAACAGTGTGGTAAACTTGTATAAGGAATACCCTGGCAAGGAGCCTCACCGTATTATTATTTGTTTATTTAGAAGCTGCCTTTATCCAAGGCAACTAACAGAGACTAGGGTGTGTGAACTATGCATCAGCTGCAGAGTCACTTACAATTACATCTCACCTGAAAGACAGAGCACAAGGAGATTAAGCAACTTGCTCAGGGTCACACAATGAGTCAGTGGCTGAGGTGGGCTTTGAACCGGGGACCTCCTGGTTACAGGACCTTTTCTTTAACCACTGGACCACACAGCCTCGTATTTGCACACTTGGTGCTGATTGAAATCGGTGACACCAGCTGTTTGAGCTCAGGGTGTTCATATCAGCGCTGTAATTCTTTCGGTAAACAAAAACACCATTTTGAAAAATTCACCGTTCTGACGGGCCACTGGATTTCACTTCCGTCATATCTCAGAACCCGTTTCAAATCCCCCCTTCCTCTTAACCGCTTCTCATTTTTATATTTACAAACCAGTCCATTGTTCACCCATATCTAGTTTATATTGTGGTTAGAAAGGTAACAGTTTTATATACACAATCATGTATATAAAACAAACGATATGAGATTAACACTGCTATTTAAAAGGAATGAAACTGTTAAAAACGCAGAGTAGGATCACACTCTGAAAACAGTGCTTATCAAGCCTTGTCTGTGATTTTGATAATACAGCCGGGTAGCTGACTGAGTAGAGCTATATAAAGACGTGTCTGTCCGCACTGCTGGGGGAGCCTGGCTCTTTCAACACAGCGGACAGACAGACAGCATGTTGGTCTCTCCTCTGAAGATCTAAATGTGTCTGTGTCAACAGTTTTTAAAACGGAATACTCGTTGCCATTACTGAGGGATGGTTGAGGACTTCAGGCCACATTTTTCTAAATGATTTTAAAGGTGAAAAGCAAGGTTATTACTAGGGAAACAGTTATTTTAAAAAAAAAAAAAACTTTACTACCTCTGTATTATGGTATGGTGTTAATGAACAGGCTGTAGTGCTTACAGTGAAACACATGACTTAGCGTTGCTGCCTGCTGTGTTGTAAGTATGGGTAACAGGCAGTGTTGTGTGATACACTGCCATTACAGATTCTGTTGATTCTGCCTGTCTTAAACCACAAATGCAAACCCGCCCAGCTCTTTTGCATTGTGATTAAATGCTGCTTGGGCGCATGAAGTCGGCGGTTTGTTACATCTGCCAGCAATAATTTTATCAGAAAATGAATGGCAAACATTTAGAATGTTTTCTGGAGATATATACGCAAATACTGAGAGTCATTGTCTAAAAAAATGAAATGTTCTGAATTGTTTGTCCCACGCAGAAGCAGCTCATGTGTCAGAGTGAAGTGCAGCAGAGCAGTGGGTGTTGGCACGCCACAGAGGTTCGTAGATTTAATAACACAGGTGCTGCCACTAGTGTCAGATTTAATTAAGAAAACAAATAAAAATAAAAGTTTGCCCACAACTGGTGCTCGCTAGTCCCACTAACAGCAATGTCCCGCTCCAGGAACCTACTACACTACTAACCCTCACTGTACAGTACTTAGGTTGGGATTAAATCCCCTAAACTGACCTACCTCCCGGCATCCTCACGGCGACTCCTGCCTCTTCAAACGGCCTCGGCTGGGCAATGCCTTTACGAGCACCGTCTTGGAGTGGAAGGGTTTTGTGTAGCAGTTCTTTTCATGAAGCGGACGTTCACCTCCTTGATGTCAACAAGCGCAAGCTTTCGCTCAGCGCCCGTCTGTATAGAAATGGCCGTGCAGTAGCCTCGAGCTGTGGCGCATGTGCTTTTTGAGCTCTATGCAGCCTCCTCGGGCACGCCCCCCAGCCAATCAGGACCTCCCGATCAGCTCAGCACTGGGCGACCCTGTCTGCTCAATTGGTTGCCCAGCAACGCGTCTCCAGTTCCGCCTCCTATCTGCACACATTTGCACAGGAACCAGCAACAGGGCTCTCCTTGTCACAATTATCCATCCATTTCTGTTTTTTTTGTTTTTTGTTTTCTTTTATTCTTATTAAACAGTGAAGCAGAATGGTATCAGTGTTGTGTTGCCAAGCAATATAAAAGTCTCCTTCTGCTGTGCCATGGTAAAAAATGGCAATGTTATGAAATTGTTCCACTAAAATCCAAGTTAAAGAGGAAGTGGCTTCAAATGACATTTTCTTCATTTTTTATACTGCCCCTTGCCTTTTTATGGTGTTTGCCGTCATTCTTGGAATTACTGTGTTTTTTAAAAAATAGTTTTGATAAGTCTGTTTTAAATTACCAGCCAAAGACATGGCTAATGTAGGCTAGATCACCCAAAGCATCTTTATATCAGTTAATATTCCCCCATTGATTCTGTACGTTTCCTTTTATCAAATAAGATTTTATTTTATTTTATTTTATTTGGGGTGGGATCTAAATTCTCTGTGTGGTCTGGTGGTTAAAGAAAAGGGCTTATAACCATGAGGTCCCCGGTTCAAATCCTGGCTCATTCACTGTGTGACCTTGAGCAAGTCACTTAACCTCCTTGTGCTCTGTCTTTTGGGTGAGACGTTGTTGTGACTCTGCAGCTAATGCATCGTTCACACAGTCTCTTTAAGTCGCCTTGGATAAAGTCCTTTATTTGGACCTGTTTACCTGACTGGACTTGCCTTTGCCCTGGTGTGGGGCATGTCCTCCTGGTATACCCTGCATCCCTTGATTACTCTGTAAGGACAAGCAAGTTTACATAAGCATTGTTGTGGATACTTTGACAACTACTTTCAAGAAAGCTGTGTTAGAATGGTTTTAAATAACAACAAATAAATAAAGGAGATCAGAAATGACGTTCACTGGAGCAAAGATGCAGATATTAGCAGGCAGAGGCGTTCAGGTCAGGAATTAGGACCATCCTTAGGGGGGTAAGAGAGAGAGAGCAGTGCAGTCTCCATGCCTCAAGCCTGCCCTGGACTGAAGGAAGCACCCTTATTCTTTGATAAGCAACCCTGTCTTTTTTTTCAGACAGGGTTGCTTATCAAAGAATATTACGTTTGTAAATCAAATACATTTTAATAGACGTGTCGTTCTTTTTTAAGAGACCATTTGAGACAAGCCCAGCAAATATCAGTGCATTTTCAATGTAAGATTTACAACATTGATTTATTGGAATCAAGTCCTGTAAGTGTGCAAACATTTCTCGGAAATTAGCCTCCACTTTTCATCAAAAGCAATGCAGACATGGTTTATTGCTCTCTCCCATTCTTTCTTTAAATCAGTCCTGTTCATTTCCATTGGCAGCACTGAACTGGGATTGCCAGTGAGCTTGGACATGGTGCTAACTATAGTCACCCTATGCTATCATCACACCACCAAATGTACGTTTTTTGTGTTTAGTAGATTTTTCATATTTTATATTTTAATTTAAATTTATGGTGATTTACTTACTATAATGAAACCATGTTTTAATGTGGAAAAAGTCCAAAATACTGCTGCAATGCCATTGTCTTTTAAAGTTTTGTACACAGCTAGCAAGTTTATATGAGATTTTACACTAGACTTGAGAATACTGCGCTGACTTGAGACTTGACTTGAGACTTGTCCACACTGACTTGAGACTTACTTGAGACTTGCCCTCACTAACTTGAGACTTACTTGAGACTTGGGTCAAGTGTCTTGTTGACAACTCTGGCTATATGTGGTGTTCGCTGGTAGAAGCACTAAACAGATCAAATCAATCTAGCTCGGTTTACTTTTTCAGTTGAAAAGTACTTAGCATTATTACACCAGATAGACCAGACCAGCTTATAATTACAAGCATGTTTTCCCTATTTAACATAAATTCATCTCTTAATGTATACTAACCCAATCAAGGGTCAAGTCTTATCATTTCAGATATGAATGAAACATCAAGGCAGTTGTGAATTTTAATTTTATAGGAGGCTCTGTGGTCTAGTGGTTAAAGAAAAGGGCTTGTAACCAGGAGGTCCCCGGTTCAAATCCCACCTCAGCCACTGACTCATTGTGTGACCCTAAGCAAGTCACTTAACCTCCTTGTTCTCCGTCTTTCGGGTGAGACGTAGTTGTAAGTGACTCTGCAGCTGATGCATAGTTCACACACCCTAGTCTCTGTAAGTCACCTTGGATAAAGGCGTCTGCTAAATAATAATAATAATTATTTAACAATGATGACACTTTCCAGCAGCAGATTTTAAAAATGACCAAATAACAAAAAACTATGATAACTGTGCTATGAAGATTATATTTAGTGTTGTAATGAAAACACACTTAATTTAGAAAGAAATTAGAAACACATTTTGACAAGAAGTCTTGCCAATATTTTCTGTTAAAATTATGGTTCACAGTTTTAAAATCATTTTTTACATTTTTTTTATATATATTTTAATGCCTGATTATTTTACCCCCGATTTTCTCACCAACTTAGTGTCCAATTATTTGTTCCCCTCACCGCAGAAATTCCCCACTCAGCTCAGGAGAACTGAAGGTTCAGTGGCATCCTTCGATCCCACGACCGAGTCAGCTTCCTCGTCTACATCCAGGGACTGGAGAGTGGATGTTAGCGAGCTAACGAGGACAAAGGCCAGCCCTGCAGGTGTCCGCCCGAGCTGACTAGGTGCCTGGCCGGCAGAGTACGCTGTAGCACAATGAGGAGAAACAGTCTCTTCTAGTTTTGCCTCCCTAACTCACAGGAGCACAAAGTCCAATGCGACACTCCCTCCAGAATCCCCAGCGAAGACCGGCAACTTCACACAGCCAGGATGTGAACCTGCGTTCCCCGTCTATATGGTTCATCCTGCAACCCACGCGGCCGTGCTTTTACCAGGAGAAACACTCGGGTCCCTCTGTTTTTAAATTAGTAATCCCCAAACAAAAGCAAATTGATCTGCTGCCCTTAAAACATGAGACATGTTTGAAAGAATGGGTGCCATGGCAACCATGAGAGCAATGCAGTCTATTCCCATTCGTGTGCAGGATCCCATTAATACACATGTTAAAGTGTGTGTATGATGCCAGCGTAGGATTTTAATAACAGCAGTGGCTGAGCCACAGGGTACTATGAAATATCCTTGCTTCAGCAATGGCTCAGTTTCCCAAAGAATTCTAATTAACAAAATAGTTCCATAAATGTTCTCCACCATGCACATTCATTCACTAGATAGGTTTCAAAGGTGCAGTTTTGAAAGAAACACATGTTGTAGAAAATGTGTATTTTTATTTATAAACGTGATATCTGGTACAACAATGTTAAACAAATCTTTGTACTTCCTGGGTCATTTCACCTGGAGCGCAAATTTGTGTTTCTTTCAAAACTGCACACTTGAGACCTGTTTGATATTGAAAACTATACAAACTGTTCATTGAAACCCAAATCAAGTAATACAGGTTGAAAGGGGCTTTATTTAATCTATACTGTCAGTGTATTAATTACGTATCTTATAGTGTGTATCCTCTGTCATCATATATTGATGTGTCTGCTTTAATTATTACTATTCTATTCCAGCAGAACAACTGTCATTCTGCACTATACCTTTAAAGCTGATACATAAACCATTGTGTACATACAGTGTTCTCAGCATCCAAATGATATCAGTCAGTGCTATCCAATCCAGTCGATTGAGAAACACCTTCTCTTAATCAGTCGATCATCCTTGCTACCTGGTTAATAACCATAAGGAGCTTTACCATCTGCTGAAGAGCAAGCACTTAGACATCCCAAGAGCCAGTCCCTAAACACAGAGTAGCACCATGCTGATAAATGCTACTGGATTGAAATGTTTGCTACTGCTTTTTAAAGTGATGGGAACTAACAAAATAATTCCTTGACTCAGGTTGTGCACTTCCATTCGTTACATAGGTCTCAGATGTGCAGTTCTGAAAGAAACACGTTATATTGTAAACTTGTGTTTTTATTTTAAACATGATAAGGTGCTACACTTGGCTCTGTGTTTGCATGTTATGCTTTCAGTTAGTGTTGCACTTGCTTGGACCTGGGGTGTGAAATTGTCCCCACCCCTTCAATGGCTTCTTTCCTGTCAAATCACCAATCAGCTGCTTCCCCTATTGACTGACTTGCTTTCAGCAGGTAACAAGCTTTTGACCCAGTAGGCACTGCTGAGGTGAAATGACCCAGGGAGTGCAAACAGATAACCCGAGAAAGGTATACAAACTAAGAGCTTTCTTTAGCCTAATGTAGTAGCAGATATTGGGCCCGATTTTAGGAAGAGGTTTCATTTTCAGTGCAAATGGCTAAATCCGCAGAATTTTTCCACCTATTAATCCGTTAAAAAATATCTGCCTATTTTTGAACGTGATCCTCCATTTTATCTTGCCGGTGGATCACATTTCATGCAGAATTTTCTGCGGTTCTAAATGAATAAGTAATGAGCATTTAAGTGGTTTTATCCACCAAAATAATATTTCCGGTTCAATTGTGTTAGCAAATGCTACCTAAACATAATAAAAATTGTACCAAACCAGTGGAAAAATGAGTCAAAACACAAATCCAAACACAAGAGAACATTCTTATTTCCATTCAGTCTTAGCAATCGTTTGTTTAATTAAGACAACATAAAACAAACAAACAAACATGATTGGAGCAAATGATGGGGGTTATAGGTTTGAAAGGAGGTATAACTGCATTGTACAAAAATGTAAATGAATGAAAACTTTTATTTTTGGATGTACACAAAAGGTTTAAATTAATCATTTATTTCAAGACTCTTAATTTTTTCTCTCTACACAGATGAAGAGCGGCTTTAGTCTAATACATCCTGAAATAAATAAAAAAATTTAATCAAGTGAACCTTTTGTTACATTTTGGCTCCTTTTCTAGATATGAAAAAATATATACATGGTAAATATATAGATATGTATATATGTTAAATATATTGTTAATGTTTTTAAAGTATAAAAGTAAATATATAGAGAAATATAAAATTCATATGAGAATGTATACATTTGAAATATTTAATTTAATATATGTACTTATATATATATATGGCACATAAAAAAAAAAAAAACAACCCACTATTGTAGACATGCAGGGCACTTAAAGTCACATTTATGGCTTAATAAAGGAAGCAACACAGCTCTTTTTAAAACACCAGAGGTGTTTATTTGCCAAGATCAGTGACTCACCGCTCATTAACACAAACACATACACACAGGCACCTCTCCAGTCTTGCGGATGCACACACCTGTCAGGGTGATTTTCACAGAGTAATAACAAATCACAGAAATACTCCCAAATGAACAATAAACATGTAAAACAATATCTTGAACAATTATCACAAAAAACTGTAATCAAATATTTACAATAATCAAAAAATAATCACAGTTTCCACACAAAAAATCCCAACGCCCAGCATCCTTTGCAAACAACTAATTTACATGAGTCCGCTCAGGCAATATCTATATATAACAAATACATATTTAAAGCTTTGTATAATAAATATATAGATTAATATTTAATTAAAAAAGCTAAGCACATGTTTCAATACAATTAAATATACACCAATTTGTTGCTAAATATATATTTAATTTTTTAATATATTTAAACAGCATCTATAAATAATGTTTTTAAAATAAATGTTTGATAAGTTTGTTGCAAATATATATTTATAACAATATATTATAAAATATATTTTTTGTCAGTTAAATAAAATGAATTAGTAATTGTGGCAAAGTGGTTAACTGTGTGCAGGTGCAGGAATGCAGCAGTGATTAATGAACAGACAACGATAATCCAGGTGCAATGTTTGTTTTATTTTTAAATCCAATTGTCTGATGACACAAAACACAGTAAATAATAATAGTGATAAGCAATAACGCGGCAGGTATTACTTTATTTGTAATCCACGGGTTGGTCCTTAAATAATAATAGTCCTGTTCTTAAACATGCACACGTAACACAAAACACATACACAAGTCCACAGTGCGTGCTAAAGTGCTTATGGTGTAAATACAGTTTATCGTGATACAGGTGCAAGTGATGTCCGGGTTAGTGCTGGCCTCTGGCGACAGCTCCGGACCATGTTAGCCGTCTACTAATAATAACAATAGTAACAATTAGTGACAAACAAACAAAACACTCACGGTACGATAAACAGAAACACCGAAGCTCCACCCCCTTTCTAGATGACCGACTTCCTTTTAACTCTGGGAATGAAGCGTCAGGCCAAACAGTCCAGGGTACTCTGTTCCCGTTACTTAGCGCCCCCACAGGTCAGGAGGGAGATTTACCACCAAAGATCATTCTGTTTCTGTCACAGTAATGTATAAAACATACATTAAAAATATCTGGTGCATTTGGAGTATATTTTAAATATAATTTAATCTGTGAGCCATATATTTATTTTATATGTTGAAAATATATGGTAAGGAGTGATGTTCACTGTACTTTAATGATAAGGTATGACTTGTTTAATTAGTAAAGCCACAAAGTGATGCTATAGTCACACCGTTTTCTCTTAAATTTATTTTGATATTGCATGTCCCCTAAACTGGGCTATTTACTCAAATCAATTGGCCTTTTCTTTACAGTATAATAACTCAATAAAGAAGTCTGAAATGAAAGGGGTAGAGGCGGTCGGTCTTCTCTCCAAACACAGCACACTGGGAAAGAATTCTGTACAGTATCTCTCTGACTCCAACACAGAAATGCAACTGAGTTTCATACACACTTCAAACTCTATATCTCAGACTTGACAGCGCTGTGATTCATGGTGTGAAGAAGGAGAAAGGGTATTGTTTTTCCATCACGGATTAGATAGGTTGCTGGGGTTACTGATCAACCAGTATTAACAGTACACCATTTTTAAAAGATTAGATCCTTCTAGATTGTTTCAGGCTTCATTTAGTTATAAAAAAGTCCAAACTTTATAAAAACTATCCTGTGGGACTATTCAGAATACTGAACATGATATCCTGGTACTAATGTATTGAAACAGAAAGCAGATTCTCCATGTCTTGTTCTATACTGTACATTATTATTTTCTTAGCAGACGCCGTTATCCAGGGCGACTTACAATTGTTACAAGATATCACATTATTTTATATACAATTACCCATTTATACAGTTGGGTTTTTACAGGAGCAATCTAGGTAAAGTACCTTGCTCAAGGGTACAGCAGCATCATCCCCCACCTGGGATTGAACCAGCGACCCTCCGGTCAAGAGTCCAGAGCCCGAACCACTACTCCACACTGCTGCCCTTAGGTACATACTGTTCCTATACATCATGGTCATCTTTTTCATTACTGACATACTTGCTGGTTTCAGAATTGTAATGTGTGTTTTTCCTACAGAGCTACTGACTATTTGGAGTGAATAGTTTTGATAAACTAGAGTTTACTGGAATGGGGTGGAAAACAACGTCCTGTTATTTAGCTAAGAGTTTACTCTGGTTGCTAGGCATCAATAGTAAACTACATTTTATACAAGGCATCCGCCTCACAGTGGGGGAGACCTTCTTGTTTTCTTGTGTAAAATGACATGAGAGAGCAGGCCTGCTTTTGATTTTGTCGCTAGATGCCTTAACCTGTTTAGTGCCTTGTTAAACTTAATGCTTGTAACAGTGTGGCCATATGGAGTCCTGTTTTGATCCAGATGGTTTTTTCCCCAAAACATATATCTTCCCTCCTTTTTCTCACTTAAATACTGCAAGCCATGTAATAATCAGCATGATTGGAGATCAGTAGGCGACCCCCGATCCCAATCTAGCTGATTGCTTCTTTTCACATGTTGAAACAGAACAATGGAAATGTAATTGCAACTACTCACCATCAGGGTCTGTGCCTCCACCCATTTGGCGACTCTATTTGTAAGGGACTGCTTGGAAGGTATGTCTGCATCCCTGACACAGTGTAGAAAACCATGACTGAGGTTCAAACCTGTCTCCAGGTTCAAGAGACCATCACATCTGTTTGTCTGTCTGTTTGTTTACTGTGCTTAAAAGTGCTAGGCTTCATTAGCGAAGCTGACAGACCCGACTCTCTTACTCGACTCGTTACTGGTATAAAAGTACAGCAAAAGCATACCTAGTAATTTTACAGCTTTTCGCATGCTTTTGCATTGAATACGGTTTACTATGGTAGTGTAGAAGGGGTGCCTTAGAACACACAGCACCAAACACAGCCATTCCTTTGATTCTCACAGAGCTTGTTTATCTCGCTGACTTGAATGTGCCTGGTTTAGTCTTAAATCTAGAAGTACTGGAATGCTAGGGGGGGTGATAGAAAACGAGCGTGCCGGTGTCATGGTTTAACTGGTGTTGATATATCAATGTAAAATGTAACTGGATATGATGCATGTTGAAATACAGAATTATCAAAAATCAAACGGCTGCGCTCCAAACCCCAAAGAGCATGGGAAAGTTTGTCACATCTGTAACTGCAAAAACAAAACTTCTGAATAAAACAACCGCACACTCAACATTTTCAGCTAAAAATGTCTTTATTGAGTCACAATAAAAATCTCAAAAGCAGAAACATAGATAAGTTAACAATGCAATATCACAACTACTTAAAGTGTCTAAAAAAGCTAACAAATAAAAACGGTATCCTGATATGTACAGAAAATAAAACAATAATGGAAGCACAGTCTACAGTTAAAGGAAAGGTTAACCGCTCAGATTCACATTTAAAGATGGTTTCAAATGTGTAGGTGATATGGTTGCGAATATCAAACGGATATCCAACTTCAAACCAACTTTACCACTGGCAACGCCGTGTTGCTGGTTTGTTTAGAACCAGGTTTGTGGTTTTTAAGCCCATTGCTAAGCAAATGGTGCATTGACTTACCTTGTGTATCCAAATGGGGCTGGGCATTATTGGATTTCATTTTAACTACCCTGACAATGATACTAAAAGGACGTTGCTAATACAGGATAATCGAAACGTTTTGTAGCCAAGTCAGCTCTTAAAGTCGCTAGATTTAGTGACAAAATTTGCTAAGTTGTCAACACTGTCCTCCCCTCTCCCTGCTGGTTCACAGGTTGAGAGGAGTCAGGACTGACCCCTGTGGTGTAAATGAGGTAATGCAGGCTAAGGGAGAATATACCAGGTCTGTAACAGCTCTCAGAAGAGAGCCTGGCTCTTCTGTACAGTGGTTAGGGTCTGATGTTGAAGAGATGGAGGTACTGGGTTTGCGCTCAGCCTCTCTGGTGAAGCTTTTTTTTTTATCAAAAGCTTTACCACAGAGCGGTCCAACTTTTTTGTCTGTCAGAGCCATATCAATGACCAGTGAGACCTTAAAGAGCCATAAAAGCAACAACAACAAAAAAAGTCACAAAGGAAGAAAAAATTGTTGTCTGGACTGCACGCTACTTCAGTGTTTGGTTCCCATTAAACAGGTCACATTTTTTCTTTTTTTATTTAGTCGTCGCCAGTGGTTTTTACCCCAGTTTTCTCTCCAATTTGGAATGCCCAATTATTATTTTTATCCAGGTTCACCGCTGCAACCCCCCGGCGACTCGGGAAACAGAGGCTGAAACACGCGTCCCCCGAAACGTATTCCTGCCAATCCATCATTTTTCGCACAGTGGATCCACAGCGAAGCCACCAGACCTATAGTGCCGGAGGACAACACAGATCTGAATGGCTCCACTGCAGACCCGCAGGCGCCCTATCAGCCACAGGGGTCGCTGGTGCATGGTGAACCGTGGATTGCCCTGCCGACCTAATCCCTTCCTACCGGGCAGCTTGGCCAGTGTGCGTCGCCCCCTAGGAACCCCTGATCATGGTCGGCAATGACATAGCCTGGATTCAAACCTGCAATCTCCAGGCTATAGGGCGCATCCTGCACTCCACGTGGAGCGCCTTTACTGGATGCGTCACACTTACACAATTGTTTTTGCACTTTGACTTGATTCTCCTAAAAAATATCCAGCCATCACCTTGAAATCAAGAGAGACACCTTGAGATCAAGAGCTTTCCGTCAGACAGCCCTGCTTTAAAATGCTCATTGGTTTACTCTGCATCACTACACCTGCTTGGCTTTTACCATGCTATACCGGAGTAAACCTCCCAACAGTAGAATGGTGTTCAGTGGGGTTTAGATTGTTCTTATGATAAGAGAAATGCCCCAGATCTGAAAGAAAATCAAAGTGATTGCAGCTGAATGACAGCGACATGAATCCAGATCCGCTGTACGGTGTCTTTGTCGGCTCAGTCAGGGCTGAGGGCTCCGGAGAGGCAGTTCTTTCAAACAGCCTTTCAAGTGTTCTCCAAGGCGATGTTTTAATTAAGAAAGAGCTGCGCAGAGCTGCAATCATCAGCCACTTCCATTTGCATACCTGGAACACTGTTCTCTTTTACAACAACAAACAATCATTTCATGAATATTTTGCCAGCGTAAATGTGGCCCTAAAGCAGTATTGAATTGAGGTTGAGTAATTCATTTTTATCTGATTGCTCTAAAACTCTCTACAGACATGTTTCTGGAATCATAAATATTATCAGTGTTGCACATGCTTCAGTGCACAATGCCTTACCTATGAGTTTAAGTGCAACGCTAATATGCTTCCTCGCCTCAACAGAGAATAGGGAATCACACAGAACACACATAATAGGAGGTGAAATGAATGTGGAATGAAATAGCATGAGAATGCAGATTGTACAAAATAGCCCTTTGAATCATTCTACTTATCATCCCTTTATGTAAAAAGAATTCTAGAGACAACAACATGTCTACGCATCTGCATATGTTTTACCATGTCACATACACAGAACTAACACATGCATTGGGGAAATGTTGCATTATGTTTTTCCATCATGATATACAGTACTAGTACTATATAGAACCACATAGATCAAAAACAGTATCAGTGATGATACTGCCCGATCATAATATGTATTTGTCATAAATTAGTAAATTGTATTGTAGTAAAGACAGCTAATCGCATTGCACAATTAACAGGATCTTAAGATCTTTTATGTTTTAATTAACAAGATCATTCATCAAAAGGCGTGCTAATCAAGGCTTTTCAATCCATGTGTTACCTCTTATTAGCAGGAGCAACACTATCACTCCCCCCTTCCCCTCCCTGAAAGGAGGGCTGTTCACTATTTTTTATTCATGTTCGTAGATTTTCTGAGCTGTCAGGCGGCACAGCAGGATAAGGTGGAATTTAGACTTTCCCCAAGTAAATGAAAAATGGAACACATGCAAAACCAGCGTGGACTTTGGGGTTTGGGGAAAATAACTAATAAAATCCAAAAGCATTCTTGTCTTCTGAAAACTAAAAATATCAAGCTGTTATTCATTGTGTGAGTAATCAATGCCACAGAAAGCGGTCCTTTCCTTTAAAAAAATGGTGCTGTACTTCCAGCATGCATTGCGGTTTCAAGACAGTGGGCTGGGTTTGCACTTTTAATAACAGTAAGTGCATTATTGTGCTGGGTGCACAGTAATGGGATGACACTTATTGTTGAGAAGTTCTTGGCCTACAAGTATTATGTCATGGTGTCAGGCTTCAGCTGCAGTCTTCTCAATAAGGGAGTTCATTTTTCATTTAAAATCCCAACCCTGTGCACTGTCTCTCGTTTCAAGGGAGGTTACTGAAATGCCAGGCTGCTCACTCACATATTTTCCTGGTTAGCTGAAGATAAGGAAAGTGCCAGGGCTGAAGATAACCAGAAAGATGATTTATTTGTGGAAGATGAAAGGTGGTGTGTTTTTTTTTTTGTCTCATCCTACCCCTGGTACTGTTTTTTTTACTTGCTGACAGCTATCATCCTTATCAGTATTTGGACTGATTAATATTGTTGCTCGTTATGTTGTCAAAACAGTTGTTTAAGACAAGAGCAGGCCTACATCAGCAAATGAAATTCATATGAATCTGTAAGCCAGCAGAATAAGAAGGTGCAAGCTTAAAAAAACTTTTGCTAATCTCACTGGAAGAACAACTTTTGTTTCCCAACAATAACACTATGCCCCCTGTTTTTGAAGTGCAGGAAGGTACATTTTATTTTATGGTCCTCTGGCCAAAACTGCAAGAGAAGACGTCACTTGAAACAATGTGAGGCCTGGAATGCCCTGGAAGCAGCTTGTTACAGACGCTTCCATCCAAGCTTCGCTGGATTGAACCGTCTGCCCAAATGTTGATTAGAGCAAATGTTTCCTCATCCCTGCTGCAATCTGGCTCATGCTGTGTCTCAAGCAACAAAAATATGGCTAAACAGAATAAACAGAAACCTTCACGCAAGTGTGGCTGTTTGTTATTGCGTCGTCTCACGAACAGCCGTCATGCATTTTGTCTCGCTCAACCCGGGTCAAAGTGTGTCGATCCACATCCTGAGGTAGGTCGCTGGGACCGGGTACGACCCAGGTACATGGTTTCACACTCGCGGGATTGTGACCCGTATATCCAGAACCTGGATCTGGACCCAGGTAGGAGCGCCAGCAACACAACAGGAAACTTGATGGCGCTGGGATATATTTAATCGATCTTAACAGGCCCAAATAAAGGGCTGTGGCAAAGTGCCCACCCCATTGTGTATAAATGTGTGTGCGCTGATTATTATTATTATTATTATTATTATTATTATTATTATTATTATTATTATTATTATTGTTACTTTGTGTATTGTGTATCATGATTTATTGCAAATGTATGACTGGCGAAAAGCCGGTATTATAATGTATTATTATTTACAGGGTGGACGAAAAGCTGTCCGCCATTACTGTTTGTTATTTGTGTCTGTTTGTATTTTGTATTTGTGTAGCCAACTCTCGTGGGAATGCGTGACTGATCAGCTACTGAGTATCTCATTAACTGACAGTCACGCATCCTTATTAAACTCATGCAGACTATGGCCCAGGGGTGATAAGATCACTTCTAGCTAGTTAACCCCTCGGCCATAATATAAAAAGACCTACAGGGCTGCACAGTGAAGTGTGTCGAGACAAGAGACGTGAGTCTAGTAAATATATATATATAAAATACAATTGCTATGTATGCTGGGGGTTGTAACCAGCATACCACTTGTGCTCATTGTTCCGTGTTGTTTTGTTTTGGCCCTTGTGCCATTTTGTTTGTTATTCCGTTTGGCTGTTTATTATTTAAATAAATGCTGAGCACAACCAAACGCTCAGCTTCAACCTGTTTTTCTGGCCCCAAAAAATCTAACACCCTACAGTGCATTCTGGTCTCTTTTGTGTAATTGTGTACAAATATGAAGAGGAAATTCAGGAAGGTTCATATTTGAAATATGAATGAACTCATTGAAGAGCAGTTCCTGGACTCGGGTGAAAGCACAATGTTTGATTGCAATAAGAACCACTCACAATGCGTGCAGACTTCATAAAGAGGTAAAGAAGGAGTAACAGAAAGAAAATCAAACCTGAAGCTGCTTACTCGTTAAACACATTATTATTTCTATTATTATACTTTATTAGTCAAGTCGTGTATTGATTTAAAACCCCTGCTAAACCCAAGGTTGTAACCCTAATCCAATGCACTGTAAGCAGCATTCTGTAATCACACTGGGTTTATGCAAGCAGCTGTTAAACTGTGCCCTAATTATGTAGCCTGTGATTATGCAGGTAATATAATCAACCCTGATACTGTGTACCACACTGAGACAACAGCTATCCTCCAGCTCTCCTCATTAGTGCTTGGTCTTTCTGTAGTGAAGAGCCATCTCAAGTATTGCTTGTGACTGTCTGCAAGCCCGGAGAGCTGGAATTCATTATGAAAAGAAACTGAAAGTACTTGTTCAGGAGGCAGTCTGAGATCACTGTTGGCAGTACCAGATACAATGCCTTGGCCACTTTATTAGGACCTAATATCGGGGTGGTTTGCCCTGATCACAGCCTTGACACAACGTGGCGTGAACCACATGGTGCTGGAAGGGGTTTCGTGGGTCATTAATATTTCAAGCAATAGGTGCAGAGAGGTAGGAAGAGGTGGTTATGAATGCACCATTCAAGTTCATTCCAAACATGCTCGATTGGATTGAGATTGGGATATTGTGGTGGTCATGGACGATGCCTGCAGTCTGTAATGCTCCTCAAAGCATTCATGCACAATTCCGGTGTAGTGGATGGGTGCGTTATCATCTTAGCCATCACCGTCAGGGTGCAAGTGCAGCAATGTTGGGTGGACTTACTCTGTAACAGTACTTAACTACTGCAAAAATGACACCTTCCAGAGTATTCAAGGGATCCAGGGGTTGGTCAGACAGGACCTAATAAGGTGCCAGGCAGGGTTTATTTTACAGAGCCGGATTGAGACAGCGCTTCTAAGTTTTAATACTCATAGTTTCATGCAGAATATTATAGGCACAAAGTTCCCTTTCTCAAGCTGTAACCTAACCTTCATTTTAAGAAGTGCTCCTACCTCTTGCTTTTTTCCTGTGCTAGATTTTCTTGGACAATACTAATAGACCCCTGAAACTTGCTTTTTTAATTGACACAAATGTGTTTCATTTGCGCAAAACAAAGTCACTTTCACTTGTCCTGTATGATTAAAACAAGACAAAACCACTTCTTTATTAATAAATTCAACGACAATCATCTTTTTAATTATAAGTCACATCACCATTGGAACCTATCAGCAGCAACTACACTTATAATTTCACTGAGAGTGTAGATCTCAAACTCAGAATGTCAATGACAAAGAATTTTAAACATTTAAACCAAAACAGATTACATATGTTTATATCAGTTTTTTGTCTGTTTTTTATTCATATGTAATGATTATAATGTGTTAGGTGGCTACCTATGATCACGCTGAGAGTGTAGATTTCTCTTGCACTCTTCATTTGACAGACCCAACTTTATTAGAAGTAGCCACCGATAAACATTAAACATAAACATACAAGACAATAAAACATTGTTCTAGTCGCAGTGTTGAATATTGAATTTATTACGTTTATTGTAGTATTAAAAAATGTACACATTTTGTTGCATAAACTGCTATATGTGGAATTTGTCTGTTATAGTACGCAAGGAATTATTATGTTGAGCTTATAGATAGGCCCTGTGTAAATTAAGCGATAATGCCCGTCAATTAATGCTTTACAATGTTATGTGTCCCGAGCCAAAGGCAAAGTCAAGGTTAAGGTCATTTTATATCTGATTCACTGTGATGTAGCAGCAGGCATCTACCGTCTGATAGAAGCCCATAGAGCTGGAAGCTGATTGGCTGATAGAACTGAATCATTTTCTAATTCTATTTAAAGATTTATTTTATTTATCGTCTTAATATTGGTCAGTTTATCGTAGGAATTCCAAGTCATTGAGTTTTACTGGGAATCTTGTTTGTTCACACAATTGAACTGTAATATGTCCTGTGGAACATGAATACTGAAATTGAAGGATACTGTCCGAATAGTTTAGGTGGCACTGTAGGTGTAAAATGTCACATGAATGTTTTACTAGAAAATCTTTAGCACCACCTAGAGGCACCACAGTGATATGTCGTAGCCTTACACAGTGAAGTAGTCAAGGTACACAAAGAGCTTCACAAAATCTTGAGCTAATGCTTCTGAAAAACACCCATGCTGGAATTTTTCTGCATTAGCTGCTTGAGCTAATAAGAGTTACGAAAATGGATTCCAGCCTTGATTAGCGCTTCTTCATTAAGAAATATGCAGAACTCTAAAATGTTATACAGATAGACAGCTGGATAGGCAGACCAACAGTATTTTAAGCCCAGTTTAGCTCTCTTTTAGGCACTATGTTAAAGAGATGCTCTTTACATGTCAAGTTAACTTGAGAAATTGAGCCTCAATGGCAAACTAATACAGTATACTTGTCACAGGGGTGTCTTTGTTGTCAGTGAAAAGTAGTCTGGTAAAGGCCACAGACTACGAGTCACTGGGTACTGGAGGATATTGACTAGAATTGAAAAGAAGCTGCCACCTTCTATCATTCCTAATGACGTTAGGGTCTGAATTGAGCCCTGCAGTTCATTCATTTCTGAGGAACGGGAGCTCTCTGGTATTGTATTAGAGAGCTGCTATTGAAAGAGCACTGTCAGTGAGAGTGTGGTGAGTTTACATACAACACAGCTACCTTCACTCCCCCATTACTGCACACAGCCCTCTTCACTCCCATCCATTACTGCACACAGCCCCCTTCACTCACCCATTACTGCTCACAGCCCCCTTCACTCAAACTCATTACTGCACACAGCCCCCTTCACTCCCCCATTACTGCACACAGCCCCCTTCACTCCCTTCCATTACTACACACAGTCCCCTTCCCTCACCCATTACTGCACACAGCCCCCTTCACTCACACCCATTACTGCACACAGCCCCTTCACTCCACACCCATTACTGCACACAGCCCCTTCACTCCCATCCATTACTGCACACAGCCCCTTCACTCCCATCCATTACTGCACACAGCCCCTTCACTCAAACTCATTACTGCACACAGCCCCCTTCACTCACCCATTACTGCTCACAGCCCCCTTCACTCAAACCCATTACTGCACACAGCCCCCTTCACTCAAACTCATTACTGCACACAGCCCCTTCACTCCCCATTACTGCATACAACCCCTTCACTCCCCATTACTGCACACAGCCCCTTCACTCACCCATTACTGCACACAGCCCCTTCATTCCCCCATTACTGCACACAGCACCCTTCACTCCCCCATTACTGCATCCAGCCCCCTTCACTCACACCCATTACTGCACACAGCCCCCTTCACTCCCACCCATTACTGCACACAGCCCACTTCACTCTCCCATTACTGCACACAGCCCCCTTCACTCTCCATTTACTGCACACAGCCCACTTCACTCTCCCATTACTGCACACAGCCCCCTTCACTCTCCATTTACTGCATTTTCAGGACCCGTGGTCCTGACCACAGTCAAGAATAAAAGAATAAATTCAGGCAAAATACAATACAAAAGATTATGTCTTGTCTACATATATGCTAGTCAAAGCAGCAGTTGGTATAATGTTGTAGCCCTAATAATAATAATAATATACATTTATAAAAAAAAGTGAATTGCTGTTTTGTTTTATTTCCTGCTACCACAATATACACAACGATGGGACTTTTTTCAGAGTTGATATTTTATAATTCAAACATGTGTTTTTAAGTCTTTTTTTCTATTATGATAATAACATTACCGCAAGTTGAGAGTACAAAATAGCATATTTGCTTTAGAAAAAAAAAACTGTATGTGTGCAGAGACAGCTATAGAAGTCTACCAGAGCACTACAATCTTAGAAATCTTGCCTGAGTCAGACCAATGTGCTCAGTATTTTACACTGGCTGGCAATTCAGTTATTACCTAGTGTAAGCTGGCTCTAGGGAACAGAGCAGCACATTGCTAGAAATTGCTTCTGTTTCTATTACAGTTTATATATCTGTAGTTTGCAACCAGTCCTGACTCCACATATATCAACAATGAAGCGAGGTGTGCATTGATGAAGTTTACCATTACTAAGAACTGTATTATGGCTTTGTGGAGACATTCTTTAGTGTACAAAGCGCTTTATAGTAGTCAGCACCTCTTTTATAAAAGGCTTTGATGTGCATATATATATATATATATATATATATGCACACATACAAACACCCACTAGAGGGCAGTGTCTCCTTTCTGATAAAGTTCTGAACCAATTCTGAGGGGTTATGTGTTTATTTTAAGCAGAAAAAAATGAGGGAACTAGTCACTTGTAACCACTAGAGGGGAATTAACGAAAGAAACAAAAAAAAACAACAAAAAAAAACATATTGTCCTCCAAAACAATAGAGAATATTGGAGAACTGTGGCCTGCTGGTGATAGTGTTTGCCTGACAAGAGGCGTCTTCTCCACATATTATACTTTTTTGTAGAAGGCACGCTCTGTGGGGAGGGAGGGAGGGAGGGGAGGGGGGTGGACTTGCCACTATTTGTCACACAAATGACAGTATTAAACAAGAACATAATGAATATTATTCTTCATTGGAATCGTTAAATATGCAATCACCTGTTCTTATTGTAGTCATATATCGTCCACCTAAATTTAATTTAATCTTTTCTGACAGAATTTGCCAATTTCCTGTCATCGCTTTCTGCTCATGACAGTAGGGACCTTTAACTTGGAGATTTTAATATATATGTTGATGTTGAATCTGATCCTAAATCTGTGGAATTTCTAAGGCTTTTAGATTCTCTTGATTACACTCAGCATGTTACAGGGCCTACGCACAATTGTGGCCATACATTACATTTAGTAATTTTGCATGGCTTAGATGTTCAAAAATCATCAACATTAGATCCTACTATATCTGATCATTTGACTTTTCTTTTGGAGGTGAAGTTGCCTTTACAGACTAAGAGTGTAGTGCATTATATTAAAACTTGCAAAATAAATTCATCAGCTGCATCCAGGCTCTCTGATACACTGCTGGTCTCTTTCACTTGATAGGTTAGTTGATCGTTATAATTGTTTTTTATCAAATACTTTCGATACAGTGGCCCCGGCTAGAACTCATAACGTTTCTTCTAAACGAACCTCACCTTGAATAACTGCTGACATCCATCGAAAGAAAAGGGAAGGTCGTAAACTAGACTGCCGATGGAGGACTAAAATATATTTATTCTGATATCTGGAAACAGCTCAGGCTGGGGTACAATAACGCTTTGAGAGAAGCCCGATGCTCTCATTTTTCAAAACTTATTAATGCAAACAGAGATAATCCCAGGGTCCCCTTTTCACTGTTGATAACCCCTCCTCGATTGCAGCCCCTCATATCAAAGGTACACCAGCTAACTTTGAGACCCCTCCTCGATTGCAGCCCCTCATATCGAAGCCACACCAGCTAACTCTGAGGCATTGCTTAATTATTTTGAAAGTAAAATTACTAATATTAGAGATCATATTTCTCAGGGTGGTTCTGATCTTAATGTGCTGATCGGACCAATGACTTATTTCATGGAATCATTTTCCCTCATGACAGTACAATATCTGAATAAGTCAGTGATGCAGAGGAACTCTTCCATTTTTTTAGATCCAATTCCAACGAAAATTGTGGTTAAGCCATTACTCAAAAAAATCTAATTTAGATCCTACAGTTTTTAGCAATTTTAGACCTATATCCAATTTACTTTTATAGCTAAGATCTTGGAGAAGGTCGTAGCCAATCAACTTAATATGTTTCTTGATAACAATAAAGTTATTGAAAAGTTCCAGTCATGTTTTCAACCAGCTCATAGTACAGACTGCACTGGTTACAGTTGTAAATTAATTATTGGTAAATGCAGACTCTGGGTATATTTCAATTCTGGTTTTATTAGACCTAAGTGCAGCATTTGACTGTTCATCATATCATTTTAAGGATCACCTTAACTGGGTAGGGTTGTCTGGAACTGTACTAAACTGGTTTAAATCATATCTTACTAATAGACACAATTGTGTTTCCTTGTGTGAATCAGCATCAGGATGATCTACAATTACCTGTGGCGTTCCCCAGGGTTCCATTCGTGGTCCCATATTATTTTCTTTATACATGATACCGCTGGAGGAGATATTTCGTAAATAGCTGCTGATGACACACAGCTTTATATTTCTGTGAAACCTGGGGATACCTCTGCAGTCTCTGATTTAATTGAGTATCTGAATGATGTAAAAATGTGGATGTCTCAAATCCAGATATCAAGCAGTTATTAAAAATGCTTCTGGGAAAGTTGCCTAGTACTTGGACAGCAGAAGCAGTGTGACCTTCGGAAGAGCTTGATTAAGAAACCGGTTCAGTTTCCATTGAAGTGTGTGTGTGTGTGTGTGTGTGTGTGTGTGTGTGTGTGTGTGTGTGTGTGTGTGTGTGTGTGTGTGTGTGTGTGTGTGTGTGTGTGTGTGTGTGTGTGTGTGTGTGTGTGTGTGTGTGTGTGTGTGTGTGTGTGTGTGTGTGTGTGTGTGTGTGTGTGTGTGTGTGTGTGTGTGTGTGTGTGTGTGTGTGTGTGTGTGTGTGTGTGTGTGTGTGTGTGTGTGTGTGTGTGTGTGTGTGTGTGTGTGTGTGTGTGTGTGTGTGTGTGTGTGTGTGTGTGTGTGTGTGTGTGTGTCAGTGTGTGTGTGTGTGTGTGTGTGTCAGTGTGTGGTGTGTGTGTATATATATAGATGATGTTTCAGTTCTGTATGATTTAATGTTGACGTGTATCCATCTGTTCAGAAACATAAATAAACAACATTTACTGTTAACAATATGAATAATCTGTTATGTATTTTTGCAACAAGTCACAGAAAATGAAACACTCCTCTCCACCCCCCACCCAACCCAGCCCAGTTTACTTACCTTAGCCATCCATTCCTTTTCATTGAAGTTAACTTCCTCCATCACCTCTCTTTTGTGGTCCCCAATCTGCCTCTTTTCTTCTCAACTAGAGCCAGTTGTTACTTCTCTGTGCCTCTTCGGATAGAGCCTTCACTATACTCCACAATTTCTGTTCACTGAATCCAGTATCTCTGAGAAGATGGGTCATGGATTGTGTGATGAATTCCAAACAGACCATCTCTACTGGATAAACCCAGACTAGTCTTCATGTAAACCAAACCACCGAAAAGACACAATTCATTGGATAATCAACCTCAGCGGCTAGCTCAGCATACTGGAGTTTCCTCCTGTCGTGTGTCTCATCCACAGAATCCTCCATTGGCACTGTCATTTCCACCAGGAGAGCAAGGCGTGCTGAGACTGACCACAGGACAATGTCTGGTCAAAGGATAGTTATAGCAATCCCAGGTGGGAAAACAAGGCACTGACCAACATCTGCCTGCATTCTCCAATCTCTAGCAGCCTGCAGTTGTCCCAGATCTCTCTCAATGCAGAAGACTGAAAGTTGCACTGAATTGTATAGTTTTGGTTTTGTGATGCAGATTACACTACTGTCCATTGGGGGATAGGGGAAGTGCAATCAGAATTTTTGTTATTGAATATTTGACAGGTAATAACCAACAATAATCAGTCGATGGAGAACGTTTTAGTATTCAAAAGCAAGAATGTGTAGCCTCTTTACAAAATACAACTGAAAAGCCTGTGCACTATATTTTACACAGTAATATGTTATATTAATGGCCAAGACTTTTTATTATTAAAAAGCATGAAGATGTTTGTTTTTTTCATTACATTCACAACACAAATACAAACAGAAGAGCTTTAGCAGCACACAACAAAGTATGTGTGGGCAGCTGGTTCTGTAAGGCTCCAGTAGGGTACCAGGACAATTATCCGATTAATGAATGTGTAATACAGTCTCAAAATAAAAGCCATTCTGATCAATAACCGATTAAGCAATTAACTGCAGCTCTAGGGACTAGGTCAGGCGTGTCCAATTCAGTTCCTGGAGGGCCGCAGTGTCTTCTGGCTTTCGTTCCACCCAAGCTCTCAATTACTTAATTAGACACATTTAGCACTTCTCTTCAGGCCTCAAAATGTTTCATAGGTAGAGTACCTGGATTCAAGCACATTTTTAAAACCATGAACTGTAAAAGACCTGGAAAAATATGAAATATGTCAAATTGAACAAATAATTAGATCAATTATGTTAATTGAGTGTTGGAATGAAAACCAGAAGACCCTGCGGCCCTCGAGGACTGGAGTTTGACACCCCTGGACTAGGTTGAAACTCCAAGCCACATGCCTCCTGGTGTGAAAGTGTTAATGTGCCCCCTGCAGCATGCGAGTGCTCTTCCTTGCTCTGGCTGGTCTGAAACGCAGACCGCCCCACACCTGTGTAATTCAACGCCAGCTCTTCAGCTGCAGGCGCTGTTTCTGAGTTCAAAACAACCTTCTGTTAAAATGAAGTTTTGGAATCCACATTGCAGAATCAGGATACAATACCAGACACCAAGAATTCCCCTCAAAACAGATCAAAGGGAAGCGGAATTGCTGCATTGAAACTGTTATGTTTTGCAATTACTTTACATCAAATTGTATAGAAGTAATAAAAAAATGAAAATAAATAAAAACATTTTAATTGTTATTTGTAAGATGTAATAGTTCTTTGTTCAGAAATGATTGCATTATATATTCATAAGCTTTTTGTTTGAAAATACCAATTATGTTCTAAGGGGATGTGATGGAGTGTAAAAGTCCAAAATTAGATCATTTGCATATTAGCAAGCATACTAACAAGCTCATTTCCAATAATTTGCACACTAACAAGCTCATTTTCAATAATTTGCATATTAACAAGCATATTAACGAGCTAATTTTCAGAATAACATCAGGCCTTACATAGAGATGGAATGTTTAAAGATAAGTTACTTAATATGCAAGATATCCAGGTGGTTTATCCAGTGTTTTTTTGTTTTGTTTTGTTTTGTGCTTCTTGTTGGTACATAACAGATTCATTTTGGAGGTCATTAAGTGTTCACGGTCCCCCGTAATTGTGTTTGCTGTAGGTCAATGTTATAGCCAATATGACCGTAATTATACTTGACAATTATCAAACAGTTTCCCTCAGTATTTATTTACTTGTGAGGGGAGCTTACATGTTTTTGTAACCCTTGACCTCTGTTGCCACCACTTCTTAAACTGCTAATATCTCATAAACTGTTTCAGATGCCAACTTCATAGTTTTAGGTTTATGTAAATTCTACGGGCAAAATTAAAAAAGCACACAGAACACTTGGTTATATAGTTAAAAGTTTAGAGTACAAATGATGATGTATAATGCACTGGTGAAACCACACAGACCGACTGCTGGTCCCTGCAGGGCTTAAAGTTAGGAAGATACATTGAAGGAGCTGATTGAATTTAGCTTGAACAGATAAGAATGAAGGGGGGCTTGATTGAAATTTTTCAGTTGTAGCCAATACTTTAAGCACTGCACAATAACCAGTTCAAGAGAACACAGCAGGTGATACAGTGAAATTAAATCTTTGAAGGACCTGACTTGGAATGTGGAATTCCTGAGATCAATCAGCTGCTTGGAACCGGATGAGCACCGAGGGCCTAAGGCCTCCTGTCGTTTGTAAATTTAATTAGGTTCTGATGTTATTAAATTCTTTCTGATAAAGCACCGAAAGGTTAAGCTTCGGAAAGACTTTTAATCATTTTTACCTTATCCAGCATTTCCTGGGCTCACCAGGTGGTGGCAATATAACACTGAACATGCGATACAAGAATCCATGGGCTGCTGAGCTTTCTCTACTTTAGCTTTATACAGTATGTCCTCAGGCTCTGTGGAATATGGAACATTCTGTGAATTGGCTGCACATGAGTGCACTAGGCTTTCACCTGGGGGTCTGGGTTAAAAGCTCTTAATGAGTTTAGTGGTTTTAATTCTCAAATGACATCATAGATTTACCAATGTATTATCCCCAGCAGAGGATAAAATCCCTGGTGATGGGGATATAGTAGAGTGTGTCCCATATATATGGAAAACCGCTTATCCGAAGGGATGACACTTTTGCATAAAAAATATCAGATCCTGGGAATATATGATTATCACATTTTTACATATATCTGTATTCTGGAAAACCATAATAAATTGTGGTGAAACTTGGTATTAATATAATTGGTATTAATATTATCAGACTGCTGGACGATATGAAGGTGCCTGTGCATCCGTCCACCTCTATGTCACTGTGTAAGGGTTGGGTGGCTGGAATAGCAGATGCAAGGGACAGGAGATTGCAGTTGAGTGCTTTTTCTGCACACTTTTATTATTTACAAACAAAGCAGTAAAATAAAACGCAACTCCTATACAGTACATGAGAACACAAGAAGTTATTCCACATCCTGTAAATCACTTGTTTTAATACACTTTACCATACTACTGTAATAAACCCCTTATCTATGTGAATCACTGTTTGGGTTCAGGAAATGACCATTCAAGGCACTTTATTATTGTAAACTAAATTGGTAGAAAAACTGCTGCCACCCCATTATTGGTGAGGGTCTAACCTATAAAGGTATGTGTGCAACTCCCAAAATGACCACTAGGTGGACAAAGTACCACGACAACACCACAGCATGAAAGAATAACTATTCGTAGAATACATACAAGAAAAAAAGCAAAAACTAGACAGCTTATTTCATGACAACAGTTGTCACTATATCCTATGTTACCACCATAACCACAAGATATGTCCCACCCTAATCTAAGACGCAATATATACAATAAAGAACCAAATAACCAAGTGAATATCACCTCATTTGCTTACCTAATGACATCTTAAAAGCCACTTATCCAATCTGTATTATTCATTCATTGCCCTTTCTTATGATCTACACCATGGTCATCATCTTACTCCTCACAGCTCTGAATTCCGTGCCATGGCAACGGGGGATGCATATTCCTGACATCCTTGTCAGATACTCTGCAGCACCCTGTTCAATCCCCATGTTTGTGGTCCTGAGCGGGAGTGTTGACCAGCCTCACCTGAACAGACTCGTTCACGTAGCACACGTGTCTGTGCGGGTCTCACTGATCACTCCACTCAGGTCAAATCATTAAATACCCTTTACTGTGACACTGTTTGTGGCTTTGCACTGGCACTGTGACAGATGCATCTTCTGATCTGAAATGCCACCCTCCAGGTGAAATGACTAAGGAAGTGCAGCATGAACTGAATTTATGGTTTGCAAACAAATATTTCTTCACCTAGTGTAGTTCCAGATATCACGTCTTAAAATAAGAAATACATGTTTGCTATACTATGTGATTGATGTGTGAAACTGTACATTTGAGACCTACATAACAAATAGAATTACACCACCGGTAAGACACAGACATTCTTCTCCAATAAGTATTGGGACAGAAAGATAAATACACCAGGACTGGGGAAGGTTTTTTTTGTACCTATGCATTCTAATTGAATATCTAGGTATCCCTGAATTGATCATCATCTCGAAATACATACATGAGCAATTCATCTCATATGTGCAGTGATACATAGTTATCTATCTTTGGCAAACTGCCAAGACTGGTCTTAATCTCTGCTTTTGTGTCATTTGATAAATCTGCATTTGTTCTCTTTTTTTTACATTTTGGAATAAGTCATTAGTTAAATGTTAAGAGAGAAAAAAGATCATACCTTCAACTTTGCTCCTGAAAAGAGAAGGTGGCGTGGTTTTAGAAATGACCACTAGATGTGTGACAGTCATTTCTACCCTCTGTAATTGTGAGTACATAGAACATCGATAAAATCAGAGTGTCTGAGGGGGACATTTTCAAATGGCCACTTCAAAATTCAACATTGAGAAGTGATTGGAACGGACAATTTTGCTGGAATAGTTAGTAAGCCTGGTAAATAATAATCTAATCAGAAACAACAAGAGAGAATGATAGCAAACACACATACAAGGAAAATAAACACATAGTAAATAACATTTTGTGAAAATATAGATGGTATAAAGTAGCAGCATGCAAAGAGTGAATTAACTCAGCAGGACCATGCCAAAGTCCATTCAGAGGTTCTCATTTCACACAATTTCAATCAAAAGCAATTGAATGGTGATGTAATTAAAGCTTGTCTTGTTTAAAGCAGCTGTCGGGTGGATATCGGTTTCAATGGCAGGGACTGTGGTCAGGTAGATTAAAGTGTAGGCTCTTGTAACACTTGTCTTTTGTTCATCACAATCTGTTATCAATAGGTAGTTGGACTGTTCCTCACAGTAGTGTACGATTCAAACATCATTGAATCATCTTTAATGGGCTGCACTAGTGATTTAATAGAATGAACACTGAAAAAGAAAGATCTGTAAGTGCCAAATAAAAATGAGTTCAAATCCAGGGTCTTTGTAAAGACAAATGTTTCAAACAGAAAATAAACATGATCTGGGCTAACTTATTTCATACATTATTATTATTATTATTATTATTATTATTATTATTATTATTATTATTATTATTTACATGGTTAGTTACTGTTCTAAATTACTGTTTTAGTTAACCAGTCAATTTCTAAATCACAGATTTTGTTTTAAAGAATCCTCTTCAGTTTACAGATTTGGGGTGCATGTATTTATATATAACACAACTTATAAAAACATTGTTGTGTACAGTACTACTAAAGTATATATGAGATGGGATGTAACAAATCATTGTAGCAAAGCTTCTAAAAGCAATACACAAACAGTTCTACATGGTGTATTTAGCACCTGCACTGTATTCTAGACAAACCAGATATTTCAATACATCTGGCTCTACACAGGGTTTTAACAGGAGGACTGGGAATAAGCTAGGCTGAACTAATGAAGTACTATTTAAAGTCTAGGCTTGAATTCCAAACTTTCTCAAAACCCTTTGAAGGGTATTCCAGTTTCGGATCAAATCCACAAATCCTTCTACTCAATATCAAAGCTTTAGTAGAGAAAGGCTAGCAGGGGTGTGTGGGATACAGCGCCTGTTGAGTTTTCCTGTAAAAAGAGATCAATAGAAAAACACCAAGGGTCTGTAAAATGGGAATCTTCCTTACAAGTGATTGTCAAAAGTGAAATGCTTACAAATGGAAGCTGTTTCACCTTTAGTGGGTATATTCTATTTTGATCAAATCCTACACAGGCCCACTTGAATGATTTCCCTACTTTGAATCAATGATTGAATGTGAGCACCATCTTTAAACAGTATCATGTTTTAATAGTTATCACATCTCATAACCCTAAACAGCATGAATACTGAAGCTGTTAAAGACAGCGCTCACATTACAAAGACTACAATTACACAAGTTGGTTAATATAGGTTTCGATACACATGAAAAAAATAAGAATGTGGCAATAGACAAGTCATTTTTGCAAATACTTATTTCATTTATAGGCAAAAATCCCATCTTATAGACTCTTGTCCTTCCTGTCTTACTAAAACAGAGCTTTAAGATGTCATGTCTCGCCTCCTCCTGTTAATGTCACCCTCTGGTTATTATCACCAGATGTAAATGAAAACAGTAAGATTAGTAGGGTTACATGAACAGTAAATAAGTTACAGTACAGTAATAAAAAGTTCAGAAAATAAAGTAGCTCAATATATGATACCAAACAACACAATATGCATGTTTACAGATTACTTATGTTTTTTAATTAAAATACATATACACAAATACATCATGACCTCATATGGGGATGCCATTTGAAAAAAAATGAAAAATGTGTGAATGAAAGATATATTTTTCCAGCTATGAAAGTGTGTTGCACAGAGTAACAGATATATTGACCTTTGTATTAATTGTCACTTCTTTGTTTTAATGATTATTCTGGTAAAGTAATTCATGTATTCTCATTTATTCCTGAAGTGATATTAAACATGTGGATGTTAGTAGTAAACAGGTCAGTACTAGACACATAGTATTCATAAGGTTGCACAGTATGTAGATATAGATTTAATTTATTTATCACTTATCACTTAATTGTTGCCAACCAGCAGTGGTCTGGCCTAACAGCATTCCTGCTGAGGTAGCTAAAGGTGTGAGCTCATCCCCGACTGAATGCAAAGATCAAAGTAATGAAATCACAGAAACTGTAATACACATACCATGTGGGGGAATTTGCAAAATCCCTGACTAGCCAAGGAGTACTCCAGACTATTATCAGACACTCAGATCAGCTGAGAGATCAATATCCACTGGTCTCACAACAAAAAACAACATGGTTATATATTTATAAACTATGGTTTGCCCTAAACTTACTGTAATACTGGAAAAGACTAGGCTAAACAATAAAGTAGTGGCATGTTTTTAGACTACAATCTCACACAAAGTCTGCAGACATAACAAGAAAGCCCCCATCTTATCAATATAAAAGAAGTTCATGCATTAAGTTTATAACAACAAGAATAAGTTAAAGTTAGCCTCTGTATAGGCTTGACTTCAGATTTGGTTCAGAAGTAACATACTTTGTTTGTCCAAGTTATTTATACGGATCATATTGTAAGATAAATGTATTTATTTATTTATTTATTTATTTATTTATTTATTACTTTAGAAACACGGCTAGTAATTGGACAGATGCATAAATGCAGAACCATTGACGGTGAACCATTGAGGTGATGCAGGGAGAAAAACTGGGGCAAAATAATTCAACACTGATAACGAATGAGGGAAACAAGGTCTGACCTTCAGACAGAGAAAACATCCTGTTTCTTTAAAATGTTATCAGTATGTAAAAATACAAAAAAGGTTGAAATAATAAAAAGTAATGCAACTTATAAGATTAAAATTGGTAGCAACAAAATGAGTCCAGATTTGGTAAATTAATTTACATAAAATGTAGACACGTCTTTACCAGCAGATGGCGCGCAAGTCTTATGTCTTACTGTGACTAAACATATGACCTAAAATACTACAATCTAAAATATCCTTTTCCCATAATAGACCCAAAAATCAAAACCAAAACAGTTGTTCCAGTTAGGTGAAATACATAGATTACTTCATCAGCATGCATATATATATATATATATATATATATATATATATATATATATATATATATATATATATATATATATATATATATATATATATATATGCCATGAAACTAAACTAAATCTATTATTTATTGGGAATTGGGTCTGGTGCTAATGTTAACAATATTGGTTATCTTGTTTCTAAACACCCCTTACCGCTAGTCAGATAAACAGTAGTAATTTGGCTCTCGTAGTTTAAACGGTGAAAATATCCCCCACCCAATTCTAGCCCTTCCCCAAGCTTCGTCTAAATAATTGCACGAAATGCAAGTGCTTTGCTTCATCAATGGCCTCGGTGCGTAAATTCGCCTGCCTACTTGTAATTATTTTGTGCTTTTAACCTCGAGGGGTTCTTGGGAGAATTGTCTGAAAGAAAAGCACCATTATCACTTTAAATTTCGATGGGCGGGGCATGGATATGCAGCGTTCCGAGGGACAGCTTTTTATACAAGCTGAGAGCTGGGTTACTATTAGACAACTGCTCTGCAGGAAAGGAACTGTCAATAGGGACTGGCTCCTAACCAAAGCAACTCGGTATAGGGACTGGCTCCTAACCAAAGCAACTCGGTATCGGGATTAAAACAAAAGGACTTTATTCACAGACAAGGAGCAAGGGGACACTAAACCGTCTGCGTGTGCACACAACTGTTTTGTATTTTTTTTTTTAAGGTTAAATAGCCGAGACACAGAAAACAACATCGGACTGGGAATTGTACCTTCACAAAATAAATAAATAAATAAAAATAAAAAAACATCATTGTACAGTCTTTTTCAGCTTGCAACAAGAAATCAAACGGAATTCTTCAGTACAACACATGCTGGTAGGCTGGTTCTTTTTTTGCCACAGAGTTCGGATGAATTGGATTTTACATTGGATTTGAAATATGATTGTTTGAGGAACTGCTGGTTGCGCTCGTGTAGCTGTGGAATTCAAATTGAGAGAGGTGGGATGTTATTGGATGTATTGACTCACGAAAGAATAGGATTACGTTGATTTTCTTTAAAAACAAAGCACGTTAGTGTGCAATTGTTGGATATTTCAGTAAACACGCTGTATTTTGACTTTCTAAAGCTGTATATATAGCTAATTAAGAATTACCTTCCAAACACAACTACTGCATAAAAATGGAAAACGAGTGTTCTTGATTTTTTCCCTTAAGCTGTTTTGTGTTTTTACCTGATTGGATATTGTTTGTAGCACTTTAAAACACTAATTAACAATAATAATTAAAAATGGGAAACAGTTTTTCCAACGTTTCCGCCTTCCAGTCGCTTCACATCGTCATGTTGGGCTTGGACTCCGCGGGCAAGACCACCGTATTGTACCGGCTGAAATTCAACGAGTTTGTCAACACTGTGCCCACCATAGGGTTCAACACGGAGAAGATAAAACTCAGCAACGGCACCGCCAAGGGCATCAGCTGCCACTTTTGGGATGTCGGGGGGCAGGAGAAACTGCGGCCGCTTTGGAAGTCCTACAGCCGGTGTACCGATGGAATTATCTACGTAGTGGATTCGGTCGACGTAGACAGGCTGGAGGAGGCTAAAACAGAACTGCACAAGGTCACCAAGTTTCCAGAGAACCAGGGCACGCCGTTGTTGGTCATAGCCAACAAGCAGGACTTGCCCAAGTCGCTCCCCGTGGCGGACATTGAAAAGCAGTTGGCGCTTCACGAGCTCTGCCCTTCCACCGCGTACCACGTGCAGCCAGCCTGCGCCATCATTGGAGAGGGGCTCCCGGAAGGAATGGACAAACTCTACGAAATGATCCTGAAACGCAGGAAATCTCTGAAGCAGAAAAAGAAACGGTAATTTTGGCGCCGACTGTTTGTCTCTCAACCGCCTATTGACTGTACGGCGGTGTGCACGTATTTGAATGTGCTGGATTAACCCCCGGTCAACCAAAAACTGTGCATTATTTATGACATTTTGAAATGGGCTGGCCCTTTCAGACGCTGCTATATGGGAATGTAGCCTATGACAGTTTGGGATTTGGCGTATTCCATTACTTTAATTGGGAACACAGACAACAAAAACACTGTGACAATATCGGGATATGCCTGGTGTTTTATAGTTAAACAACGTTTTCACCGAAGTTTCTCGAATATTGCTTAGTTTTTGCCAAAACAATTATCTACTTTTTGCACGTGATGTGGATGTACTTGTTTCTCAAGTCAACCTAGTTCACTGCGCACTGCCGTGTCCATAGCACACCAGTGTCTAAAGACAACCAAAATGGAGTGTAATTAACTAACTTACAGAAAACACATCCATGACTGCTACTCACAACTAAATATATTAACACCTGGGTGTTTTCTTGAACCGTATACACTGTCAACATAAAAGTGTTTCCTATAGCATTGATTAGAATTTAAAGAAACTTTTTTGCACTTTTGTTTAAAAAAAAGAGTTTAGTACTACACTGTAAAATGAGACTGTTTGTTTATCCACAAATAAGCCAAAAAAAAAAACTGCAGTATTTTTAAATACATTTTTTTAAGGTTAAGTTCTTGTAAAAGTTGCATTCATCGCTGAAAGAAAATCTTATTTCCAAGTCAGACTGTTTCAAATGTAGATGGAAGCTAAAAGGAAATGTGTTTGTTTTGAAAGAAAATATTCCCAATATTTACTTTAAAACGCCTAAACCACCAGTACTTGTTCAATTTTGTTATGTTGCTCTACATGGGTTAAGTAAGTTTGTGACATTTCCAAACAAGCCTCAGATTACTAGTTGAACCCTCAGGCGAAGGAGGTTGCCATTTGAGATGGAAAAAAAACATTGGCTTGGAAATGGTTAATGTTTGAACAGAACGTCAACATAGCCACCCGACCTGACTGAATTCACCTTTACCATGCAGTCATGGGAGCCAAAGCCTTCAGTCAACATTTTGTTGTGTTGCAAACTGAGATGGAGAGATGTTGTAACCTGTTAAGATGTGTTTTTTTTGTTTTCACTAGGCACCATCTATATTTTGTTGGATACAAATTCAAAATGTTTAGATTTCCCACTTACAGTTTTAGTCAGTATGTTAAAACATTGATAAAGCCTTCTCGAAGCATCTGTATAATTTAGTACAAGGTCACTTTTTATTACCACTGGTTAAGCATCGGTGGTTTAATGTTAAATTGTAGGAAGTTAGGAGGAGAAACATTGGCTGTGCTGCTTTACAGTATGGCTCAGTTATAGTACTGTATTCCCACGCAAAGACATTCTGTAGTCTTAAGGAAGAAGCAAGCACAGTCAAAATGCAGTATATTGATACTGTGTTTTAAAAATGCTACTATGAAACTACTCCGTCAGTGTCAGCTTTTTAGTAAACTTAAACTTTTATTATATAATTTTTGTATGGCTGTTCAAGAATTCCCTGTTAACTGTATGGCTGTTTTAGCCAAGAAGTTTAGACATTATAATAGGCTAATATTAGCACCCTCAAATCCTAGCAACAGAATGTGACAACACTTGATATTTTGACGCAAGCTCCCTACGTTTCTTTCAGTTAATGGCTTGTGTGTTGAAACATGAAACTTTTTTTGTGGTTAGGCTGGCCTTTCCCGTCTGTAAATGTTACATTAAAATTGTCATATTTAAAATTGTACTTTGCATAGTCTGTATGTGATTGTAAATACAAGATCAATGTATAGTGATTGCCTTTAGGGGGGGGTCTAATAAAATCTTATTTGATAATAAAAAAGCACTGTCATGTTGCAGATGCCGCTCAATAAAGTTTACTTTATTATGTTTATGTCTCTGAATACTACACCATTAATTTAAATTGGTCTAAGTTCTGTAATTTGGGGTACAGTGGAATCATGTGTCAATATGTCATGTTAGGGGCGTGTGTCAATATGTCATGTTAGGGGGCCGCTTATCCAGTTGTGCTGCGAAAGGTCATGCTTTAACACAGAGTCATTCCAGCTCAAGTAGATAAAATCCCTGGGGAGGTGTCTGTGGTTCAACCACATATAACTTAGAAAATTCCATGATACAGTAATCCGTCACATATCCATCATAACCGTTTATCTGCCATCATCACTCTTCAGCAACGTTAGTTTATTATTGAACAGAGAAGGTTAGTTCAGAGATTGTAGCTCCTATCAAAGTTTTCGTACACTGTGTTGTATGTGCTCTGTGTGCAACCATTGCTGGTAGTGTCACGTGAGCTGTTCAGTGTGTTGACTTGATATGTCAATAAATCCTGTTTGTCTGCGGGGCGTATCGACTTCATCCTCCACCTTGATCTCCTGCAAATGCACGCACCCACACTGCAGACGGCTATTCTGTCACAAGAATTAATACCCCGTATCTTTCTAAACAAAGGATTTAGGGGAGCTCCCTAATAAAAGCTGAATCTCAAAACAATAATTGTGTTAATATAGTAATTATTACAGCTGTGTATAATGGTATTTAAAACAGGATTCATTTATCCGCCCTTACTCTGGTATCACCTCAGTCAGATATGTGACGGATTACTGTATATAGTAAAAATATTTAACCAGTATAGATTATTTTAATGTGACATCATTTACATGTGAAATTGCATCAACATCACAGTCAATCATATATTATAAAGACATAACACATGTCTATTGCATTAATAACTGGGTCTGCTACAAATTTAGAGAAATTTATTTATATCTTGTTGTTACTTAGTAAAGCCCGGTCATGCAGCATTTGACAGGCTGCACAAAATGTGACAATAAGAGGGTTTGTGAGATGATATTAAGAGAGGTAATTTCTCAAAGAACCTTAGTGTATGGCAAGTGGTTTTTAAAAAATCGTGATAATAAACAGTATATGATATTAAGCGATGTGATATAAAACGGGTTTATCTGTGTGTGTGTGTATATATATATATATATATATATATATATATATATATATATATATATATATATATATACATATATAAATTAAGAGGGTACTGTCTTCAATTTAGAATATTAAACAGAAAAACAAACCCTGATATTATGTGGGGAAAAACAAACAAACAAAAAAAAGCCTTTTTGCACATAATCCTGATCCAAAACTGTAAATGTCCCTGCTTTCCAACCGCCTTCCCCTGAGAAGATTTGTTTATTTTGAACAGATAAGAACATTTCTATTACGCAATAGGGCACTAATTGCAAAGGCATGCGTCAGAGAGAACCACAAAATTGCTGTGTGTTCATTCCAGTTCTATATTGCTGTCTGTCAGGATTATTGCTCCTGACTCAAGACTTGGTCAGTTTCCTAATCTAGTACTGTACAGAAATGACAGGTCACAATAAAGATATGGCTTCTCCTTTTAAGAAATTCCTGCGCACGGGATGCATATCCCTGGCAGTGTTGTCCAATTGTGATAAAACTTGCAAAGTATATTCCTTCTTCAGCACATGTGTGTCAGAAGCTGCGGTAAGTGGAAGCTGTCTGTTGCACTTGCATTTTTACAGTTATCTAGAGGACCCCTATTCCTAACGTGACGAAACTTGCTGCATTCTTTAATACAAGATATAAGTATTGGGCTGCGCAGGTCCATTTACAGATATCTAGAGAACCGCTTATCAGTCGTGATCAAACTTAATGTATTCTTTTTCACAAGTAATTGAGCGTATCAGAATCTGAGGGCATATGGAAGCTGTATGTCTTTATGGCACACTTACATTTTTACATCCATCTAAAGAACCGCTTGTATATAGGCCATGGGGATCTACTTTTTCAAGTTACTGCTAGCTCTCATTTTGTATTTACAGGGTGGTAGGGGAGGAATGTCGCTGACATACAGATGTTGCTGTTTGCATTTGCGTGTTATCAGGAGAATTCATGGATTTTCGAAACAATAAGGATTGTACAGAGAAACATTCCATTCCTATGGTAACTGAATGGAATTCTGAATAGTGACATAATAGGAGCAGCAGTGACACAAAGTAACTAGAGTAACTAAGTACTACATATATACAATCAGGTTGATTAACAGCATGGTAACTACAAAAATATTTGACATATATCCAGTTAGGGTGAAAATTGATAAGGACATTATATTGGTATTGAGAGTATATGGGGATATAGGAGGCAACTATATATGTATTCTACTGGTAAATTACTGTGATTGCCGACCACTGTTTTTTACACTCTCACAAATGAATACAGAGATGTTGATGCATACAGTCACGTTGCAAAGTCATGACTATAGATGCCTTGTCAGGCCGGTACAAACTTTCCAATCAAGTGGCCAGCTGACCATCTGCTAATAGTCATTGTAGGTCTGCAATCTGGAGATCAATACAATCCATTCCTCTAATAACGATCTTCCCCTGGCTGTTGGTTGTCCCTTTAAATTAAAGCACCTTGTTAGTGCCACTGCCTGGAGAGGAAAGGGTTAATTGCTTTCAGAGACTAGGAGCAGATTGTGACGGGCTGGGCAGGCTTGGTGATTGAGAGGGTTGTTTTATTTTATAAAACCTGCTAGGCTGTTCTCTTTCAATGGGAGGCGTGGGGGATGGTGAGAGAGACAGAGAGTGCAGAGGATTACCAAAATAAGCACACTGCTGTTGTTTGCTTTACAACCATACCCCCATCTTTTCATAGCTCCAAAGTGAAATTTATACCATTTCATTCTAAAAGGAGAAACAATAAGAGCTTTCAAGCTAAAAACAAATAGCTTTCCAATTAAAGGGAACCTATTTATATACCACTGTAATGTATACTAGCTAGGCTTGTCCTTATTGGAATTCTCTTGGCAGCTCGATTTTGTTCAGTATGATCAGATCTTATGTAAGAATGTGCAGCATGCAGGTAGGCGCAGTCCTTTGAAAGGGTATCAGAAACTGGGTTTGTGTTTAACCATTGAGTTTACAGAACTACAGTACTTCTTTAGTTCTTCCAGTGACTTGCAATAGCTTGTGGATGAGACTAGCATTCCTTCTGCCACATTTCCATCTGCACCCTGAAACCAATCTGTAAAACAACCACACTCTAGTATCAAACTGGGGCTGCAGCCAGTTCCATCTGCAGTCCAGCCTGCAATTGGACATTACGTTCAAAGATCTCACATTTTTGTATAATTGCTGTTTATAAAATGTCTCACTAACCTCCACTATTTCTCTGAATGTATGATATTTTCCAACGTATTTTTTTTTTCTGTAGTCATATTGCATTGGATGTTCATTTGATAGCTTCCACCATCAATGTGGAGGGATTGAGTTGTGTCAGCCCACAATCTGTACCAGGGCTGACTGACAGAGTCTAAATTGAAATTGTTCGTTTCTCGATCTGCTGCTGATTGAAACGAATAAGCCTGATTTCCAATCACTTTCAAGTCAATCGCAGTGGCAGGTGGGGATGTGGCCTTCCCCTCAGCAGGCCTGTAACTGGTGTGTCTTCTCACTGAAGAGTTGCCAGCTTGGACCCTGCCTCTTCCACTACGATAATCAGGAACTTAGAGAATCTTGAAAAGGAGAAAAGTCTAAAAAATATATTTAAAAAAACTATTCTTGATGCACAGAGCACGACCACAACAATTCAGACTTCAGAATTCAGGCCAGCCCGAGGAGTGAAATCAGACCAGATAGAATTGGGAGCCAACTCAAGTAATTTAAAAACATGGAAATGGGGGGTGGGGTGCAACTCGAGCACGTACCCCGGTTATGTGGTTCATGGAAACGTGGTAAGACTGATGGTCAGTGTTTATTCACAGCACAGACAAAGAGAGTGCATTCAATATAAACCTTGAATTTCAACAGGAATAGAATTTTATTCTGTGATGTTGCTTAATCATCAGTAAAAATGAATTCAATTTTTAGATTTCAGCGTTGTGGGGTTTTGTACTGAACTACTAAAACGAGGAAGTAACAAAATAATGTTTGCTTTGAATTTTTCTCCATCACACCCACCTATCACGAAAAACTGCTTTGTACTGCTTTTCTGCTTATGTCTATCCCCAGCAACAGCCAGAGAATGGGCTTTTCTCTCCTGGTATTGTAACACTGTTGTCTGGGTTACAGCCTGTTACTTTCAGTCTCAGGTGTCCAGTGAAGTTTCAGTCTTCCACACCTCCCAAGTCAAACATCCGGTCTTAAAAACTTCACAACCTTATATTTTATTTGCAGTTTCAGACACAGGACTTCAATGGGAAATTTTTGGCAAGGTAAACAAGCTGAATTGGGTCATTAAAATTCCTAGTGTCCTTGTGTCATTGCCACCAGACCAGCACAACACACACACCCATGTGAATGTTAAGTGCTTATGTTTACACTAGGCACAACACTCAACAGCTTTATCTTTAAAATTTAAGACCATCTTAATAAACATTTAAACCAACTCAAAAGTATCAGCTTGTTAAATAGGGACATCACAGTGATGTCTTTTGAATTGTGAGAACCTTTTGTGGAGTCATTCCTACTCTTTTATAGTACGTTGTTTCATCCATAACTATAAAACATTCAATAGTGGCAAATTTATTAATACAAAAATAAACTTTGTCTTTGAAGTTTATAATCATAAAAGTTGAATATTTCAAAATTATAATAAATTGAGTAGATGTGTTTTATCACTGTCTATGAAACGGAAGCAGTGGCGGCTCATCAGTACAGGCAAGTGAGGCACAGCCTCACCGAGAATCCTATAATATATATATATATATATATATATATATATATATATATATATATATATATATATATATATATATATATATATTATTAATTAATAAATACGTTATTATTAATAATTACATATTTTGGGACAGTTAATCATGTATATAAATAAGTGAACATAGCTCCACAAGACGCGCTTGAAGTCTGATTGATCACAACTCGCTCTCTGCAGTAGTGAAAACGCAGCGGCAGAAACCGGGAGATTGCATTGCAGAATTTGAGGTTGAGAGCTATTAGCGGTATCTAGCCTCACAAAGCTGCCTGGGGTTACCATGGCAACCTAACACTACATGGGAACGTTGCAAAGTGAATAAAGCGACAAAGTAAGGCGATGAAGGGCTTGACTGCACTGACGTAACAGTCCATGAGAACGTTGCACAGTGAATACAGCGGGAAAATGAGGCGCTGAGGGGGGTGATCTGCAGCAGCAGTGACGTAGAGATATTGAGGATCGTAATTTTTTTAGTAGTGATGCTTCTAAGGAAAGTGACATTGTCTGTGGACGCTCCCTGCATCGGTGCCCTTGGTGCCTTAGGGCCTCAGTGCATCTGTGCTTCGACACCCTCGGTGCACAGGTGCTCCCTGCATCGATACCCTTGGTGCTTCTGAGCCTTGGTGCATTGGTGCTTCGACACCTTCGGTGCTCCAGAGCCCTGATGGCTCTCGCTTTCAGAATTTTTAATTTTTAATTTTTATTCTGTTCTTTTAATTAAATATATTGCTGAATGGATAATTGTCCCATTTTTAGATTTATGCAAACAATTTAATGAGCTCTCATACTGTAAGTACAGTGGTACCACAAATATTATCTGTTTACCAAACACTGTCTTACCAGTCCCGATTGTTCTGGGTCATGGGTCTTGGAATAAAACCGAGAACCTTTCTCAACCTTTGCTAGGGAGCGTTGGACTTGAGAAAGAGCATGTCTGAACGTGATCAATGCATCTAGATCCCTAATGTGAAAGATAATGATAATGCCAACTCTACATTTTTCAATTTTGTACTTGTTTTTAAAAATGCGAAGACAGTTTTAAAACAAGAAATCATTTCTTACTTGGCTTTAAAGCCAAGGCAATTGTTGATTTGGAGCTTGGTAAGAAATTATTTCTTGTTTCAATATTCTTCATTTTTTTAATAACAATAAAAACAGTTTAAAAAACAAACCTTTTCTAATTAAGAACAGAATAGTCAATTAAAACAAAGCAAAACAAAACAGAATGAATTAATACAGTAGTTAATGCAAACAATTGTACGGATGTAAAAAATAAGGATGCAAAAATGTATACATTCAAAATAGACAAAAATATATGCATACATACAGAAAAACAAAATTGCACATACAGATTACCACCACAGTGTATTAGCCTCATATATAATTGATGAGTAGAGTCTCTTTGGAATTGTCAATTTAATAAGTGAAGTGGGACCTTCTAGGGAGTGTAATCTGGGAGCTGCTCTATTTGCAGAGTGGACGGGGGGGTGGAATGGGTCTGCATTGTAGGGGGTGGGGGTGGGGGTGGGGGTGGGGGTGAGAGGAGGCCTGGTGTAAATGTATAAGTGCCGAGTGCAAGTGTCTGGAAGCAGCAACACTACAGCGCTTGAGGCAGTCAACTGAAATAAAGCAGTAAATCAATTCCCCAGAGAACAGGCATAAGCGCTCACAAAGGCAAGGCCCCGTTTGAGACGGAGTGTTTATCTGGATCCTTTTCAGATTGCTATCTGTGGAGAAGAGGTACTCCCTCCATAGATAAACAAAGCCAGACATGAGGCCCGGTCTGTACCTTTCAAAACACAGCCAGACACGAGGCCCGGTCTGTACCATTCAAAATACAGCCAGACATGAGGCCCGGTCTGTACCATTCAAAACACAGCCAGACACGAGGCCCGGTCTGTACCATTCAAAACACAGCCAGACACGAGGCCCGGTCTGTACCATTCAAAACACAGCCAGACACGAGGCCCGGTCTGTACCATTCAAAATACAGTCAGACACGAGGCCCGGTCTGTACCTTTCAAAACACAGCCAGACACGAGGCCCGGTCTGTACCATTCAAAACACAGCCAGACACGAGGCCCGGTCTGTACCATTCAAAACACAGCCAGACACGAGGCCCGGTCTGTACCATTCAAAACACAGCCAGACACGAGGCCCGGTCTGTACCATTCAAAACACAGCCAGACACGAGGCCCGGTCTGTACCATTCAAAACACAGCCAGACACGAGGCCCGGTCTGTACCATTCAAAACACAGCCAGACACGAGGCCCGGTCTGTACCATTCAAAACACAGACAGACACGAGGCCCGGTCTGTACCATTTAAAACACAGCCAGACACGAGGCCCGGTCTGTACCATTCAAAACACAGCCAGACACGAGGCCCGGTCTGTACCATTCAAAACACAGCCAGACACGAGGCCCGGTCTGTACCATTCAAAACACAGACAGACACGAGGCCCGGTCTGTACCATTCAAAACACAGCCAGACATGAGGCCCGGTCTGTACCATTCAAAACACAGCCAGACACGAGGCCCGGTCTGTACCATTCAAAACACAGCCAGACACGAGGCCCGGTCTGTACCATTCAAAACACAGCCAGACACGAGGCCCGGTCTGTACCATTCAAAACACAGCCAGACACGAGGCCCGGTCTGTACCATTCAAAACACAGCCAGACACGAGGCCCGGTCTGTACCATTCAAAACACAGCCAAACACGAGGCCCGGTCTGTACCTTTCAAAACACAGCCAGACACTAGGCCCGGTCCGTACCATTCAAAACACAGCCAGACACGAGTTGCTGTCTGTCGGTCTGTGTGTCTGTCTGTCTGCCTGCCTGCCTGCCTGTCTTTTTCATGCCTCTGTTTGTCTGTCTGTCTGTCTGTCAGTCTGTGTGTCTGTCTCTCTGCTTGCCTGCCTGCCTGCCTGCCTGCCTGCCTGCCTGCCTGCCTGCCTGCCTGTCTGTCTGTCTGTCTGTCTGTCTGTCTGTCTGTCTGTATTCTTCTACATGTGACTGCAGCTTCTAAAGCAGCTTATGCAGGAGATTCAAACCCAGGACTGTTTATGTCCCGGGAAATAAGCCAAACCAAAATCACAGGACACCAGCCTCTGGGAAATCCAGGACAGATGACCAGCCTGAAGGCCAGGCCTCAAACTATATTATAACAAGACTGACATTAAATAGATGCATGAATGTGACCAGATTGATCATGGCCGTAACGCCAAAGTAGACTTTTTGAGAAAGAAAGCCATCAGTCATCTTTATCACAGTATTTGTTTGTTTAGATTGTTCTTAATTTTTATAAATCACTATAAGGATATACTTATTGTAATACTACTAACTTACTAATTTATGGTGTTTGCAATGATTCTGGATTCTGTTGCTACTGAGTTTTTCCCTTTTCTTTTTCTCTAAATCTACTTTACCTGGCTTAGAGCTGCTTTGAGCTTGTCTGAACAACCTAATTTTATTAAAATCATGTGACAATGTGATCTTTCAACTCAGTCCCACCTAGGCGTTTATATAGGCAGAGATTATGGATGCATGGATTGAGGAAGGCATTTCAGTGCCTGCACCTAGGATTCCCCAGACAAGATCACATCCAGGTAAAGACAGATTTAGAGAAAACAGATAACTAAATATTGGAGCGGCAGAAACCAAAACTACTCATAATAATGGGAAACACCAGATTTTTTTTTTTAAAATAACACTTGAAGCTGTTTCCTCTTTTAATTCAATGTAATCGTTACATTATTTGAAAAAGGGGCAGTTCCACACATTTTCTGAGCAGTTTCCTTGTCGTTTTATTGATGATTTGTCTTTGCAAAATAGGACCCAATAAGAAAATATGATCATCATTGAATGAAAAAAGAAATGCATTAATAACTAAAAAGTCCCAGCCATTTTCAAATAACAGTTCCATTTAAAAATACTCTGCAGCATTTGTGTGAATTACATTTGTCTGGTACGTTCCGTTGAGGAGATCCGACTCCGATGTGTCGGAACATGTTGCTCAGGATGGCTGCATGTCTATCTGCACTTCTCCAGCGTGTTGCTGCTGTTTTTGATTCACAAAGCAATAAGCCAACAAGAAATATGAATTGCAGCAGTACCCAATTTATATAGGCTGCAGTCAGCAACCAATTACCAAAGGAATATGGGACAGGTAATAATCAATAGTCAATAGAAAATACAACTGAAAGCATGATGTGCATATCATTATACATTGCACGATAATATATATACAACTGAAAGCATGATGTGCATATGATTATACATTGCACTGTAATATATAAATCGAGAAAACTGAATTATTAAAAACCAATCCGATTTTTTATCAGATTCTGTCATTTCTCATCACATAAAAATACAAGCAGAAGACTTGGATTTAGTTGATTCAAATCGTGGCAATGTACAGGGATTCAGTTATTTTCTTGCTTAGATCCAATGGCTGCACATCATAAATCTGACAGGCTTTATTCATCACAGTGAATACAGGGGAATTGAGGAGATAAATAATAATATTGTAGTTACTTACGAGTCCAAGCTTTTACAAATATAGATTGTATTATAGATTAATGTTACTTCACACATTAAAACACATTTTAATAAGAAAAAACAAGTATGTTACTAGAATGAAGGATGAAAACGTTGAATGTATAAATAATACAATTAACAATGGAGCAACGTTGTAATACATTTCCTGCAATAAAGAGGTTCTAATAATAAATATCTTATTATTGGAACATTTTCAACATAACAGAAGGGGGCCTGTGATAATGCTGCTGTTGCTAATGGTAATAAGAAGTAAGAGAAGACATTATAAAGCCCTGGATAAGTCCCAGGGCCTTGTCAAAATTATTTTGTGTTTTGGCACCTTGAGCTTTTTTATGTAACTGCAACTAAAAAACAAAATAAGTTACGCAGCCAGCAAGTTGGGGTTTGCTGAGCAAGTTTCTAACAAATATAACCAATTACTAAAATATGTCACTAGCACATCCACAGCAGATTAAAGTTTGTCAGGTTGTTAAAACACAGCATCAGTAATTTAGCAATGCTTTCAGAAGTTCTCTGCAACATAACAAACAAAGTACTGTCATACTGTGGTGTTGTGGTGACTGTCTAGATACACACAAGAGACAGGGACTACTCACAAATTCACTTTCCAAAATCAAGACTGGAGACACGTACTGAGACAGAGCTTTTGCTTTCAGCCATTTGTATCCTGTTTGACTTTAAATTAGCCCTTGGTTCAACAGGACAGGATTGTGAACGAACAACACATTTATTAATTTAAGAAAAGGCAACAAGACATTGATGGGGCTTTAAAAATGGTTTAATAACAGTGATGCCGTTACACACAGACATCTTCAACATGCTTCTATAGCTTCAGAAGCATGTTGAAGATCTGTCTGTGTGTCCCGGAAAATCCTCTGGTCCTGGTATCTGTCCTGCACTTAAAGTATTAGATAAGGTTACCTACTGTATGTCAACTTTTAAGAAAACACCATTTTGGTCATTTTCTTTTTTTTTTCCTTAACCATCTGCCCCTTATAAAACCATAGCAAAATGTAATAAAGCATAGTGAAAGTATAGTAAAGGATATTAAAAACTTGGCAAACTATGGTAAATGCAAAGCACAGTGCAAAATTACAGTGATAAACTTTTACAAGGGACAATGCAGCAGCAGAGATGCCAAGGTTGCAATGCAATGCCCACCCCCCACCCCCACCTCACCCATGCATGAGATTAGGCATGTCTGCCCCAGTAGTAGATTTGCATGTCTATTCTATTCTATTCTATTTTGTGATAAGCAAGTTTCAAGGCGGAGAGGAAGCTTGGGTCCCTACAGCCCAATCCACCTTGGGGGTATGTAGCCTCACCTCTACCTCGTTGAAATATTCAGTAGCTGCCTCACCTGAAGGGATTGCTTCTAACTGCGTGGCCAGTTAGCACTCGTTTCACACAATGCTGTACTAACAGCCGCTGACACCTTGCTGCGAGTGTCATTTCCCATCATTCCTTTAAGAGAAGGACTTTCTCCTTTCCTGTCATAGAGCACACCCCTCTGAGAAGTGTCTTCATTTCAAGAACAAAACCTTTGTTTCCCTGTTGGCACTGGAGTTTCTAAAGATTTTATTAAAGTACAACCTTGCTATTAAGGCCAGGGGGGTGGCCTTACTACTGAAGTCGAAAGATTTGTCAAAGATTTTTAAGCTGTTAAGATGTTGTTTAAAATGTTTTCTTCTATGCAAACTGTTCAAATGCACTGTTTTAGTTTTCAATCTAAATTAAATGTGCAACAGAGTTACATCATGTTGCATCCAGGTTTTCAGAGGGTTTGGTAGTATTTACAGCATGTTAGTCTAATTAGAGAGACAAATTAACAGTGGCTTGGGACTGCATATGGTGGTCTTAATACTGAATAAATGGGTGGCAATAGTGTTGGCCTTAATAGTTACACTGTGGCTGATGTACTCAGAAATTAGACTTTATTAGCTTTATTGAGGTCCAGGGCTTTAAAAAGTCACCAGAATGTGATGATCGAAACAGAAACTGACACACAAAGTGAATCTGAGCAATACATTAGTTAAGGTGATGTATGTTTCATACCAAGAAAAGAAGAATGCAATGGTATTATAAAATGTAGGTTTTTGAGGAATTGCAATTAGAACATCTCTGAATGATTGCAAACACTATAAAAAGTAAAAGTAATAAATTAGTAATAAAAAGTAAAAGTAATAAATTATATAAATGTTTGACGCCATGTCCTGCTTAATCATCTGAAGTGGAGTCTCCGTGCGCTGTTTAAGATGCTTACTGTGCTTCTTGTTTAGTCTAGTGATGCTGGTGACTAGGAGTAAAGAATGGGGATGCTATTTTGGGAATGGAATGATACGTTTCCCCAGACTGGCAGGCTGACAGTAGGCCAAGTGAGGTGTTTAGTGATGGCCTGGCGCAGTGTCATCAATAAACAGCTGGTACTGGCAGCCAGCACAAGATAAACACTGCAGTCTGCGCCAGAGGAGTTTGGTGACTGATGGGAGGAAGGATTATCAGAAAGGTGAAACCTAACTAAACTGTCCTGCTTGTTTACACCATGGCAACAATACTGTAGGAGGCTTCAAATTACATCTTACAGCCCTGCTGGAACTCAGGAAGCTAAACAGAAAGGATTTCGTTACAACGTGGGCTTATAATTGCAATATTCATGTATTATCATATATTATATTTATGTGGCTAAACAAGATGTACAGTATATATATATATATATAGAGAGAGAGAGAGAGAGAGAGAGAGAGAGAGAGAGAGAGAGAGAGAGTAAGGAAACAACATTCTTAAATGTGGAAAAAAATGGCACACTGCACCTTTGTGTCAAAACAATTTTTAAACAACAGACATTTACACATTTAACCTGAAGATTTTAACAATAAAACATTTCAAATAGAGTTATAGGACGGTGTGCATCTGTGTATGCATTGATATGTCTGTGTATGTGTTCATATGTCTGTGTATGTGTTCAGATGTCTGTGTATGCATTGCTATGTCTGTGTATGTGTTCATATGTCTGTGTATGCATTGATTTGTCTGTGTATGCGTTGATATGTCTGGGTATGCATTGATATGTGTGCGTATGAGTTGATATGTCTATATGTGTTCATATGTCTGTTTATGCATTGATATGTCTGTGTATGCATTGATATGTCTGTGTATGTGTTCATATGTCTGTGTATGCGTTCATATGTCTGTGTATGCGTTCATATGTCTGTGTATGCGTTCATATGTCTGTGTATGTGTTCATATGTCTGTGTATGCGTTCATATGTCTGTGTATGCATTCATATGTCTGTGTATGCATTCATATGTCTGTGTATGCGTTCATATGTCTGTGTATGCGTTCATATGTCTGTGTATGCGTTCATATGTCTGTGTATGCGTTCATATGTCTGTGTATGCGTTCATATGTCTGTGTATGTGTTCATATGTCTGTGTATGCGTTCATATGTCTGTGTATGCGTTCATATGTCTGTGTATGTGTTCATATGTCTGTGTATGTGTTCATATGTCTGTGTATGCGTTCATATGTCTGTGTATGCGTTCATATGTCTGTATGCATTCATATGTCTGTGTATGCATTAATATGTCTGTGTATGTGTTCATATGTCTGTGTATGCGTTCATATGTCTGTGTATGTGTTCAGATGTCTGTGTATGCATTGCTATGTCTGTGTATGTGTTCATATGTCTGTGTATGCATTGATTTGTCTGTGTATGCGTTGATATGTCTGGGTATGCATTGATATGTGTGCGTATGAGTTGATATGTCTATATGTGTTCATATGTCTGTTTATGCATTGATATGTCTGTGTATGCATTGATATGTCTGTGTATGTGTTCATATGTCTGTGTATGCGTTCATATGTCTGTGTATGCGTTCATATGTCTGTGTATGCGTTCATATGTCTGTGTATGTGTTCATATGTCTGTGTATGTGTTCATATGTCTGTGTATGCATTCATATGTCTGTGTATGCGTTCATATGTCTGTGTATGTGCCGGTATAACCCGTTTACAGACAGGATATTATATATTTCTTTAGTGTTAATATAAAACTTAAACAAAATATTGCTATGAATGTTTTTGTACATAACCCATCTTTATTTAATGAGTTGTCATTTTCATTGGAAAGAGGGAAAAGGCTGATGAAGAGAACACTGTATAGTGGGTTAGGGTTAGGGTTAAGGAAAATGCTGATGAAGAGAACACTGTAGTGGCTGACTTTATTGACCTCTTCGTTGTTTCCCTGGCCCTCTTTATTAAATACTTATTAAAATGTCTTGCGGAAATATATCACATAAACAACATTTAAAAAATATACAGGCAAGAACAATGACAGGATCTTTTTTCATAGTTCAAACCTATTTTTGTAAAAACTTTATTTATGCAATAAATACTCCCTTACTAAAATAATTTCATCCTGAACACCCATTCCAGGCTAAAAGGGGTTAACTTTTCAGATAACTGCAGATAACTCTAGTTAGCTAAGAGGTTATCCAAGAAAGTTTTCTAACTAAATTATCCAATTAACAGACTGGGATAAATATAATTCACTGTGTAATGTATTAAATCCAGAGTCCATAGTTAAACAAACACAAATAGTTACCATGCCAACATAATCACTATAAATATACAGTACTTCCACTGTTTGTCTCCTTTTTAAACACAGCCTCCCTTGAAAAGCGGTTTGTTAACTGTTCTGAAATGTGGGAGGCTGCGCCAGTTCATTCTAGTCAGGTGGGGAATTGAGTTTGCCATTTCCGCACAGATAGAAGGAAGCACAAACTTTAATATACAAAGTATTGCAGAAATTAAACAATCAGTCAGCATCACCTGGTACCCTCAGGAATGATTACTTTTGGCTCACGCACTCACTGCCCATAGTAAAAGCACAGCAATGTGTAATAAAGCACAGTGGAAGCATGGTAAAGCATAGGTAAGCGCTGTAAATCCCAGAGAGGTATGGAAAAGCACATTAATAAACATGGCTAACCAGTGTAAACTATGGTAAATAGATAGTATAACCATGGGAAAGCTACAAAGATACCATGCAAAACTAGAATGGTAATCCTTTATAAGTGTGGCCACGTATGCATTTCAATGGTAAGCAATCGCTACCAGATTGTTCAATATTTCTTCACAAATAGATTTTTATTTAAGAATACTTTTTTTTATATATACAGTTGAAAATGCTAACAGCTAACCATTGCTATTAAAAGCTATGGAAACGGAATCATTTTTCAAAGCTAAAGACATACTCTACCTAAAAGGCTGGCAGTTCTGTATAATGTCTACAGCAAGCCTTCTGTTCTCAGACTGTCTTCTAGTTGCAGATCTAATCATTTGAATAACAAAATTGCTCTTCCTGTACAGTGTTATAGACAGCCTGAAAGATGGCTTTGACTTTGTCTCTGCCTGATCTGGATGCTTAAAAAGACCATCAGCTCTCTAATGTGGCACGGGCTCAAAGACTACCTGGCTAATTAGACTGCAGGGAAAGAAACGGTGGGAAGGCGTGTTTAATTTGCTGCAGCCAGACCCTCCAGACGCAAAGTTAGTCTCTGGCATGTGAAAATGTCAGGTTTGTTGTTTGTGGCCCACAGGAGGTGAGGAGGGAGTGAGGGGAGGGTTTAGAGAGTCCAGCTGAAATCTGTAATTCAGCTTCAGCGACAATAGACAGGCACAGCAACAGCTGAAGCAAAAAACAATAAGGGTTCCCATGCCAGGGGAGAATCTGTTCACATGGGAAAAGGCTATGGGTTTTATCCACAGTACAAAAACCTCTTAATAAAAGTTCTGGTTTCTCTGGGGGTCCCTGAGTGGCAACCGGGGTAAAGGCATGGCCGTGTGGTGTGCAGGGTCATAAATACCTCGTTTCCATAGACAAGCCAACTCGAGTACACACCCTGTTCGGTAACCATAGGGATAGAGCTATAATCATTTCCTCCTGCTGCTTTGTTAAATAAATAATAATAATAATAATAATAATAATAATAATAATAATAATAATAATAATAATAATAATAATAATAATAATAATAAGTCATTTCTCAGATTATTACAATACCACTTTCAACATTAATTGTAACTATATTTGAGTTTGAAATTATTACATTATGTAGTGCAATGTCAAGATTAACATTTTGTTTCTTCTCTTATGCAGACTTTCCCAACAAATTTATAACACCGAATTTAACAGAGATTACGCATACAACTAGCGAGGGTTCCAGCACTTCACCAATATCTGAAAGCAGCGATTCTCCTACACCAGCAGAAACACGCGTCACCTCGCCAAATAACTCATATATGTTTACATATATGTTTTCATAACTTTTTAACATCTTTCAAGTATTTAAAGTCAATCTACCTACATGAATAAATAATAGTAACCTACCTATAATATGTGTATTGTAGCGAACTCAAAGAAAGACGGACACAGCTGTGATTGACAACACTATATAATAATTTGAAAATAGCAGGGACAATACAAGCAGGCAAACACTTACAGTTACAGTTGTCAATATAAAAAATAGCTTTGCTTATGACCGGTTGGTATAAGAACCACAAACGGCATGTTAATGTCTTTCACAAATGTGTTGTGTTAATACTTAATTTTTTTTGCTTGTTTTGTTTTCTTTAAGAAGCGGTATCAATGAAGAGGATAAGACAGGAGGTAAAAGATAGCATTGTGAATTACGTTCAAGAAAGCGACAATCAACATTTTGCGTTCCAAAAACGAATGTTAGAGGTGGAAAGAGAGGAAAGAAGATTAGACTGGGAAGAGCACAGAAAGGGCAGAGAGGCTAATTTGCAGCGCAATCAAATGCTTTGCAGGAAATTGCTTCTGCAATGTCCAGACAAACCACACAGAAATTTTAATGTACCAAAGAACAGGATTTAAAAAAAAACAGTATTTGTTTGTACTATTAAAAGCTTTGTTTGTATTGTGCAATGCTAAATAAAATGCACAATAGTTTTGAAGAATCAGTCATTGTTTCGCATCACATTATTTCCTTTTCGACATCAACTGTGTAGGCTATACTCCAAAAACGTAACGTAGGCTACAACATACCTAAATGAACATTTCCTTCGCTTTAAAAAAAGAGCAAAAGATTAATAGATTAAATTAAGATTAAAAAAAGGTTTTTTAGACCAAATGTAAGCCACAAAAAGGTAACCCATCTGTAGGCTACTCACTTAGTTGCAACTGTTGTGATGCAAAGTGCTGGCAAAATGTGTTCCTGATGTTTTCTGCCTTATCATTATTTCCGTTTCGACCACCTGATGTAATTGACGATGACCATTGCTCTTCATCAGGGAACCAATCTTCATAGAAACGTTCTTTGTGCTGCTCGCGAATACCGTGACGGACGCAGTCATAAGTATTGCTGGTATGAGTTTCAAACAACTATCGTTTCTTTTGAGCAGGCAGCGCCAGCGCCCCTTCAGTCGTCAGAATGTGTTCTCCACAGCACTCCGTGCTCTGTTAAGTCGATAATTGAAATTCTTCTGTGCATCTGTAAGGCGTCCTGAGTCAGAGTAGGGCGTCATCAACCATTCCTGTAGAGGATAAGCCGGGTCTCCAAAAAGCGTGTAACTTACATTTGTTCCACTGATTTTCTTTATTTTTTCAGGGAAAATAAGTCCCTTTGTTGCTTGATCCCACAGGTGGGATTTTTGGAGCACACCAGAGTCATGGACACTTCCAGGGTCACCGGTACAAATGGCCCATATCATGTAATTGTGGTCAACAACAGCCTGTAGAATAACCAAATGCCACGCTTTTCTATAAAAAAAAAATCCTGATGACAGTCACCACTGCCTGGCTTTTTGAGGTATGTAGTTTTCAGCTTTGTTCAAATTCCCATACACACATCATATATGCATCGACGCACAGAGGTTTTGCTTACCCCAAAAAGGTGTCCTATTGTTCAGTAGTCAGTTGGTTGCCAGTCTCCAAAGAGCAATGCCTAGTCTCTTCTCTGGGGATACAGGAGGAGAAGCTGGTGCTGTAAATGATCGTTAGGTTCGTCACAAATCAGAATGAAAGTTGCTCGGGACATACTGAAATTTTCCCTCCAATCTGTGTGAGTGAATTGGGTCATAGCCACGGTGTCCCACCAAACAGTATTTCTTTGATTTGACCACACAGCTACGTTCCGCTTGGGTCCTTGAAGACAAAGGTGAATCATATAAAACAAATACACAAGTATAATAACAACAACAACAACAACAACAACAAATAATAATAATAATAATAATAATAATAATAATAATAATAATAATAATAATAATAATAATAATAATAATAATAAAAACAACAACTAATAATAATATAAGGAGACTACAGGAAACTACTTTTTTTCTCAAATAAGGCTACTGTTAAAATATTTTTTTTAAATATGTATGGCATTATTAAGTGACTACTGAAACAATAGTGAAAGTAAAAGTACATACCTTTATTCTTGAACATCTTCTCACATACATGTTGTTTTTTGTCTTCTTTATCTGGACAATTCTTTCTCTTCGCTTTTGTTTTCTCCAGTTTACAATGTTAGTACGCATAAGTTTCAAAATTAAAACACAGGCAAAGGTACACAAGACAGTCTACAGTGAATTTTCTGGAAAAGTATCCATTGTCGTGTTTGATGATAACAATGTTACAATGTCAATAACTATGATACAGTAATCTGGTTACCTGGTTACTATCTGGCCACCTCTCACAACAGTGAGACTTGTCCAGCTCACGTAATAACTCGAGAAAGGAAACCCTGGAAACGCTATTTTTTTAGCCAACTCGCGTTGCGGCTCAATTCGAGTTTTGGAAAATTCAGGCTAACCCAGGAGCACTTGAGTGTACTCGAGTTGGCTTAACTATGGAAACAAGGTAATAGTTAGGAGCGCAAAGGTCCCTGAAGTCTCCCCTGGTAAAGGCACTGGCGTGTGGTGTGCAGGGTGAGTCATACAGTCAGGGGAGTGCAGGATTCCACGGTGTGTCACATTGGTTCTGGCATTAGGAAGGCAAAACTGGCAGGACTCTTTCTCCTCACCGTGTTACAGCGGACCCTACCAGCCAGGTGCCTGCTGATCTCAAGTGGACACATGTAGGGTTGGTTTTGTCCTCCAGGGGCAGGTAGTTCATCAACATCCACTCTCAAGGTTCTGAGAGTAAAGAGGTGATTGGCTTGGTCATGGGATCGGAGGATGCCCACTGTCCTTTAGTTCTCCTGAGCTGTCATGGGGAATTGCTGCAGTGAAGGAACATAATTGGACATACTAAACACTAAATTAAAAAAATATGATTTGGGTTTCAAAGCCTGGTTGTGTTTCGCCATCTCCAAACCTGTATATCTTGAAAGGTTTTTTTGGGGGGGGAAGCGTTTCCTTAAATCTTTAATTAACTCCTATTTTTTGCTGATGTTACGAAAAGAAAAACAAAACACCTTTACAGTCTTTAAAGAGTAAATAGCAGGGTTCTGAAAAATATAGCGTACTACATCCCCACGAGTTGCTACAACTGTTTAAATAATGTACCTGTAATTTTTCTTTTCATTGTTAACATCATGACAACATTTTACAACTTTTTAAAGTCTGTTTCAAAGCTCTTTTCAAAATGGCCGATCTAGTGAACTAGGGTTTGAGATCTGTCCTCTAAAAATCACATCAAGAGGCCGATTTAAAAAACAACAACAGCATAACAACAAGTGCTCTGGCTTTTCTGTCATGGATTGTTATTGCTGTGTTACCTGTTTGACAATGTGGGCAATAATCCTTACACTATCAGTGCACTAGAGCAGACATTTTGAAAATAGCTTTGAAACAGACTTTAAAGGTATAAGTGTAAAAAGTTGTCAGGATGTTAACAATGAAAAGAAAAATTACAGGTAGGTCATTTAAACAGTTGTAGCAACACGTGGGGACATGTAATGTTATATTTTTCAGAACCCCGCTACTCTTAAGAGAACTTGAAATAAAAAATGTAGTTGTTTTGTAAAATTAACAGATGTTTTACCGCTTGAAAAAAATAGGAGTTAATTAAAGACTGAAGGAAACATATTGAAAACATGGCCCATAGTATAGTACCAGATATCATGTTATAAAATAAAAATACAGTAGAGAGTCAATTATTATTTATTTCTTAGCAGACACCCTTATCTAGGGCAACTTACAATTGTTACAAGATATCACATTATTTTTATATACAATTACCCAGTGGGGTTTTTTACTGGAGTAATTTTGGTAAAGTACCTTGCTCAAGGATACAACAGCAGTGTCCCCCATCTGGGATTGAACCCACAACCTTCCGGTGAAGAGTCCAGAGCCCTAACCACTACTCCACACTGCTGCCCAATTATCCAATCTAATTGGGACCGATACTAGTTTGCATAATCGACAGGTATTAATAACAACTACTGTACCTTTAATAATGTATAGAATAATGTTAACATACATAAGTACAATATTCAGTACACAAGTACTACTGATGATATATAGCTAGTAACCTATCCTATCACATTAAGCACACAAAATTACAAAGCTTTACAAATCATTAATACAATCCATTAAAACTTTAACACATAAAGTTAAGGTAATAAAATGCTGTAATTAAATGTACCATATACCAAACTTTGAAAATCATCAAAGAATACAATTTCACAAATTACAGAACTTTAGGAATCATTAAACTTAAAAAATCAGTAAAATGTTTCTATACTTTGATACTTGCTGTATGCAAGGCATTGTAATAACATGCAATTGAAATGAATAAAATAAAAGTTCTTAGCTGCTCAATAACATAGACAGGATCTCCAGCCCTTACTGACGAAATAGAAGAAAAATCAAGAACGAGGTGACTGTTTTAATTTGCTTAATTGCAACAATTTAAAGCACACAATGCTCCATCTATTCTGTAACTGGCATTTGCCTCAGTCTGCTGGTCCTTTTTTGGCGCTAAATCTTGTAGCCGTTTTAGCAGCAGAAGCTGTGTGCATAATACACCACACGTAATTCATCACTTGATTACAGGTGCGTTTGGTCGATTAGACAGTACGGTTGATCAAAGAACAGATAATTGCCTCTCTACTGTACATTTCTTTCAAAACTACACATGCGAGATCTATAAAGTGAATGGATGTACATTAATAGGGTCAAAAAATGGGTCACATATATACCAGCTTGCAGATCTGCAAAATACGGTTGTGTATTTTCTCCCAGTTACATTATTCAGGGAATGTTTTAAACCCCTCATAGATTTTGCATTGCGTCAAGTGCTCTTGTGTTGAGATAAAAGGCTGAGTCCTGCTGAGCAAGCCAGACCTCTGCAGGAAACACTCCTTCCAATCCTGGCTTAGAAACATGGCCCATTCTCTGCCTTTCTTTTCAATACTTCATAAATATAATGAGCTGCCCCTGCAGCTTAGAACGATGCGAGTGTCTTTAATATTTGAATTAGTTCTCGCTCTGTTGCACAAGGAAAGAGGATTTGGTATATCTTTCCAAAACTCTCTCTCTCTCTCTCTCTCTCTCTCTCTCTCTCTCTCTCTCTCTCTCTCTCTCTCTCTCTCTCTCTCTCTCCTGGGGAGCTTTGGAAAATAAGACTAAGCCTCTCAATCTCTCCTGACGAGAGACAGAAAAAGAATGTTTTCAATTCGATAATGCTTTATTGGCATGACAACCAAACCTTGGTTTTAAGTTGTTATTTATTCGTTATAGAATTGTGATTAGGGGGTTTTCACTTGCTTTGAGAATCTGGTCCACTTGACTCTCTCCCCCTTTCCCTCACATTTTTTCTGTTAGTAGATAATGCACATATTTGTTTTGACTGGAGCCAAATGCTTACCTGTGCTTTACCATGCTTTCACTATGCTTTATTACACTTTGCTGTACTTTTACTGTGGTAAACTTTGAGAAAGCAGCACCTGTGTAAACCCCTAATCTTTAAATCACATTTTTTATCCCAAACCTTTAATCCTAATCTTAAAATCACTATTAGATTACAAATACGGTGTTGTATTCAGATGCTATTTAGATCTTGGATGTTCCAGAATATTTTAGCACTGGACTATTCGACAGCCAGCATAGGAGAATACGGGGCTTAGTTCAGAGTGGCGGAGAGGCTGCTTCAAGAAGGGAAAGTGTTTGTGTGTCTGCAGCTAAAGCTACCTACAGTAGGTATAGACCACTGACCAAACTCATATCACTTGTGACCTGAACAGCCAAACTGGAATCCAGACCTCCAGAGGTGACACGTATGAGAGGCAAGTGAATTAGCCCGCTGCCTGCCTGTGGCACTTTGCCCCCCAGATAGGAACCCAGGCCTCCAGAGGTGAAAGGTATGAGAGTCTAGTGAATTAGCCTGCTGTCTGTCTAACTGTGCCACCTAGTCCCTAGATGGGAACCCAGGCCTCCAGAAGTGAACACTATGAGAGTCCAGTGAATTATCCTGCTGTCTGTCTGCAGCACCTAGCTCCTCAGATAGGAACCCAGACCTAGTGAATCAGCCTCTTGGGTGCCTTTGAAAGCCAGCTGGGCATCTCTCCAGATCTTCAGCTCTCATGAAGGGATTGAACCGCCAAGAAGAGCATTCCACCCCTTTCCAGCAGGGCTGCTCAGAGCTCTCTGTGAATGCCATGGGGAGATCCCTGTGGGGTCCCCGACAGACAGAGATCTGCACCAAAAACAAATACACTGAAGACCTCACTGAGGAATATTCTTCAAATGATACTTCCGTTTGATCATGGAAAGAGCCTTTTTAGGGCTTATAGTTCAACAAAAAAAGTTTTTCCCTTACTCAGATGCTTTGCATTGCTTTTTGGCTGTAGTTTGAACATTAAAATGACAATGCATCACCCTGCTCTTGCAGTGTAACAGTTTCTCAGCCTCAGAACATTGGAAGACGAATTAACTCTGATGTATTACAACTAGGGTTGCCACCCGTTCATTTCATTCTGTTTAAAATGAAAATGAGTCAAAGAGCTGGAGGACATGAGAGAGAGAGAGAGAGAGAGAGAGAGAGAGAGAGAGAGAGAGAGAGAGAGAGAGAGAGAGAATTCACCTCAATCCTGACCTGAACACACCCTGCCTGCCATTCAGTCTCGGGTATCTCTCAAGCAGACGGATTATGTGGAGTTTATCTTGTTTTTTGAATGCTCCAACATTCCCTGGGTGGGCTAGTTTGAGACCTCTGACCAAACTCACTGACCCAAGCAGCCGGATTGGAACCCAGGCTTCCAGAGGTGAAAGGTCTGGCTGTTTGCTGTGACCTTTAGCAGTTAAAGTTCACTCACCATCATTCCTGGAAACCTGATTTTGAACTAACATCTTCTAAAGCAATTATCTGTTTAACTTAATAATTGGTCCGGATCCTGTGATAAGCATCTGACCGCATCGCTGAACATTGAGGTCATGGGTTCAGTTCTCCCCGCTGCCTTGACTTTTAATAGATGGTCTGGAATCCATTATTGGAGAACAAGAACACAGCAATGGGCATCAAAGTCGCCATAAAGCAGTACACCGAAAATCAGGAGGTTTATTAGTCACCTTAAACCAGGGACTTGTTTTATGACCCTCTCTTAATAGTGGACTAAACAAGCCATCCGGTATACGTGCTGTTTTTAAAATGAGAATTGAGCCATTCTTATACAAACTGGTGTTTGTAAAAACAACAAAAAAACAAGAACAGGCTTGTTCTAACAATTTCTGTGGATACTCATTTCAGGCATTGATTTGTTCCAAATGCACAACCAACACAAAATGTTCACAAGGGATAATGAGAATAATGTTGCAAGTGGTCTAACGCTCCCTCGGCTGTCCAGCATTGTGACAAGACGACTGAGCGGTGACGTCACGTCAGAAGCAGGAACAATAAACAACAGAGAGAGGTGGAGTTTGGTGGAGCTGAGCGAATGCTTTCGCTCAGCATTTAATGAATAAACAGAACAGAAAAATAAACGGTTGTAACAAAAACACAGGACACGGCACTTTCGCCAAAATAAACAGATATAAACAAAACGAACTAACACAAAACAAACGGTGCACGGAGACAAACAAAACACAGTGAGTGACAACACTTATTCTTCTTCTTATATTTATATTTTATACCTCCTCTCCACACCCGTTCTCCACTCACCGAACACACCACCCCGAAAGTGAGTGAAAACATGCTGTTTTATGCAGTTGTACCGAGACTCGATTGCTAGTCAATCATTCAATTGGAATCTCGGTACAACTGCACGTGAATTAATTAAGTGCACTCCCGTGACCACACATTACATTTTAACTAGCACGTGAAGTGATTTGTGCCCTCCGTGCCTAAATATAAATCTACATTTTTAAATCACAAGTGAAACACAGACCCGTTTATATCCTGTGTACCGATGACTATACACCAACATTTACACACAACACGTAACACAAAATACACACGGGGGCACTTTGCCACATATACCCCCTTGTGCAAAGCACACATGGCCTCAATGGCCACCTCCCCCTCAGTCCCAAAGTCCCGGAAGAGGGGAAGCAAGTTGTTTCTGGGGTGGCCATGGTGAAATGTCTGGCACCCCCAATTCTTCGTGGCTGGCAGCTCCCTCTTCGGGGCTTCAGCCACACTATCTCCTGCCGCGAAAGTGCAGCTGGGGAGCTGGTCTCCTGACCTCCCCCTTCTTCATGGCCGGCAGTTCCCCTCCGTGGGGCTCCGACCACACAACCTCCGGCAGCGAAACTGCTGCGGGGAAGCTGGTCTCCTGACCTCCCCCTTCTTCATGGCCGGCAGTTCCCCTCCGTGGGGCCGGCCACCCACTTCCGGCAGCGAAACTGCTGCGAGGGGAGCGGGTCTCCTGACCTCCCCTCCTTCGTGGCCGCTAGCTCCCCTCCGTGGGGCTCTGGCCACCGTGTTTCCTGCCACGGAAATGCGGCTGGGGAGCTGGTCTCCTGACCTCCCCCCTTTCTTCATGGCCGACAGCTCCCCTTCATGGGGTTCTGGCCATAGTGTAGCGACCCCAGGCGAAGCAGGACCCTCGACTACCCCAGGCGAAGCAGGATCCCTGGCGACCCCAGGCGACGGCAGCGGACCCTCGGGAGGCGGCGGCAGCAGCAGCGGACCCTCGGGAGGCGGCGGCAGCAGCAGCGGACCCTCGGGAGGCGACGGCAGCAGCAGCGGACCCTCGGGAGGCGAACTTCGGGAGGGGAGCCCCTGGCCATAGAGGCGGCAGCGGGAGCTCCACTTCTCCCTTGTACCCTGTACCCTGTGTGGAGCAAAGGCAGCCCCAGGCGATCGCGGAGCGACAGGCAGCCCCAGGCGTCGCGGAGCGGCTGGCAACCCCAGGCGATCGCGGAGCGGCTGGCAACCCCAGGCGATCGCGGAGCGGCTGGCAACCCCAAGCGATCGCGGAGCGGCTGGCAACCCCAGGCGATCGCGGAGCGGCTGGCAACCCCAAGCGATCGCGGAGCGGCTGGCAACCCCAGGCGATGCGAGGCAAGCATCCTTAGGCGATGCGAGGCAGGCATCCTTGGGCGTGCGAGGCAGGCATCCTTGGGCGGCGAGGCAGGCATCCTTGGGCGGCGAGGCAGGCATCCTTGGGCGGCGAGGCAGGCATCCTTGGGCGGCGAGGCAGGCATCCTTGGGCGGCGAGGCAGGCATCCTTGGGCGAGCGAGGCAGGCAGTCAGGACAAGCTGGGGTGCGGGTGTTGGCCCTCTTCTCGGCCTCTGTGGCGGGCGGTTCTTCCTCGTGCTTCCCTCAGCAGCCTATGCAAGGGCTGCTGAGGACCGCCAGCATCTAGTCCTGGTCCTTCTGGTGAAGGGAGAGGCAGCTCCTGCTCCTCTCCTCGTGACGGTGGGGAAATGATACCAGCAGGCATTCATCCTCTGCTGGTGGGGAAGTGATACCAGCAGGCATTTATCCTCTGCTGGTGGGGAAAGTGTTACCAGCAGGCATTCATCCTCTGCTGGTGGGGAAGTAATACCAGCAGGCATTCCTCCTCTGCTGGTGGGGAAGTGATACCAGCAGGCATTCATCCTCTGCTGGTGGGGAAGTGTTACCAGCAGGCATTCCTCCTCTGCTGGTGGGGAAGTGATACCAGCAGGGATTCATCCTCTGCTGGTGGGGAAGTGTTACCAGCAGGCATTCATCCTCTGCTGGTGGGGTTGGCGGAGGCAGAGGCAGCTCCTGCTGCTCTGCTCCTGCCGATGGAGGTGGCGGAGGCAGAGGCAGCTCCTGCTGCTCTGCTCCTGCAGATGGAGGTGGCGGAGGCAGAGGCAGCTCCTGCTGCTCTGCTCCTGCCGATGGAGGTGGCGGAGGCAGAGGCAGCTCCTGCTGCTCTGCCGATGGAAGTGGCGGAGGCAGAGGCAGCTCCTGCTGCTCTGCTCCTGCCGATGGAGGTGGCGGAGGCAGAGGCAGCTCCTGCCGCTCTGCTCCTGCCGATGGAGGTGGCGGAGGCAGAGGCAGCTCCTGCTGCTCTGCCGATGGAAGTGGCGGAGGCAGAGGCAGCTCCTGCTGCTCTGCTCCTGCCGGTGGAGGTGGCGGAGGCAGAGGCAGCTCCTGCTGCTCTGCCGATGGAAGTGGCGGGACCAGCAGGAATTCACCCTCTGCTGGTGGAGGTGGGAGCTGCAAGCAGTCCTCCCATGGCAATGGAGGTGGACCCAGCAGGAATTCACCCTCTGCTGGTGGAGACTGGGGCTGTGGGCGCTCTACCTTCCCCTTCTTGGGCGTGGGCGCACCGACTCCTCCCTCTTGGGCTGTGGGCGCACCGACTCCTCCCTCTTGGGCTGTGGACGCACCGACTCCTCCCTTTTGGGCTGTGGACGCACCGACTCCTCCCTTTTGGGCTGTGGGCGCACCGACTCCTCCCTTTTGGGCTGTGGACGCACCGACTCCTCCCATTCAGGCGTGGGACGTTCGGGCTCCTCCCACTCAGGCGTAGGGACGTTCGGGCTCCTCCCACTCAGGCGTGGGACGTTCGGGCTCCTCCCACTCAGGCGTAGGACGTTCGGGCTCCTCCCACTCAGGCGTGGGACGTTCGGGCTCCTCCCACTCAGGCGTGGGACGTTCGGGCTCCTCCCACTCAGGCGTAGGGACGTTCGGGCTCCTCCTGCTTGGGCTGTGGACACTCAGGCTCCTCCCACTTGGGCTGTGGACACTCAGGCTCCTCCTCATAACTGCGGAAGGGACAGACGGCAAAGTAATGCTGCTGGTTACAGAGGCAGCACAACAGTGGTGACCTACAGCTCCTCGGGTGCCTGGCCCTGATGTACGCCTCCTCCTCCCTGTCCCTCGCTTCCCGGTCCTTTTCCACCTCATCCTGTCTTCCATTTTTTGTTGTTGTTGGTTTTTTTTTTTTTTAAACCCCAAATTGCGGTTCCTGCTCTGGCCTGAGTCCCGGAGGCGCTGTAGATCCCGGTTCTGACACCACGTGTGACAAGACGACTGAGCGGTGACGTCACGTCAGAAGCAGGAACAATAAACGACAGAGAGAGGTGGAGTTTGGTGGAGCTGAGCGAATGCTTTCGCTCAGCATTTAATGAATAAACAGAACAGAAAAATAAACGGTTGTAACAAAAACACAGGACACGGCACTTTCGCCAAAATAAACAGACATAAACAAAACGAACTAACACAAAACAAACGGTGCACGGAGACAAACAAAACACGGTGAGTGACAACACTTATTCTTCTTCTTATATTTATATTTTATACCTCCTCTCCACACCCGTTCTCCACTCACCGAACACACCACCCGAGTGAGTGAAAACATGCTGTTTTATGCAGTTGTACCGAGACTCGATTGCTAGTCAATCATTCAATTGGAATCTCGGTACAACTGCACGTGAATTAATTAAGTGCACTCCCGTGACCACACATTACATTTTAACTAGCACGTGAAGTGATTTGTGCCCTCCGTGCCTAAATATAAATCTACATTTTTAAATCACAAGTGAAACACAGACCCGTTTATATCCCGTGTACCGATGACTATACACCAACATTTACACACAACACGTAACACAAAATACACACGGGGGGGCACTTTGCCACAAGCATTCACTCAACTTCCAAAACACATGGATGGAAAGTGCTGTCCAGATATGCACGGGATTCAGAAGCAATGCACTATATGAAGAAAACATGAATACAGAACATGTTTGAATTAAACACTGCCTTTGGCCACCTCAACAGCAGTTTGTTGTGCTGATTTGTACCATCTTGTTCTCTGGTTATCGATTTGTCTACTGAAGTTTGTATCCAGGCTCCAGGATTATCTTCACACAAACTAGACACTTCCATAGTTGTAATGAATCTCCTCCTAGAGGCTGATGAGATAATAATACTACCTAAGACCCGTATTTACTGCTGCACTGCAGAGCTTGTTCTTTAGTTGAATGGTAAGATGTTTGTCGCTGAACCGTATGGGTTGTGGTTCGCGTCCAACCCTTTCAGTTCAATTCAATGGGTTGAGATGTCAATTCATTACACAGTATTCTCACGATTTTCTTATTAAGCAAAATAATGATAACAAATATATACGGGATGCTCTGGGAATGTCTTCTGTTTAAATATTTTTTCTAACCAAAGTCCTATGACTGTTTCTATTTCTCTAAACTTTAAGCCATTAATCAATTAAACCCTGCAGCCAAACTTGCAAAAACTCACAATTTTACAATTAAAAGCAAATTCTTACCACTTAAAATAAATGTATAGCATAAAATGAAGATTTACATCACAGAGACTTTTAAATCTTATAGTCTCGGCATGTTGAGGCGGTAGTTTAGCTCAAGAGCAGGGGTGTCAAACTCCTGGAGGGCTGCAGTGTCTTTTGGTTTTCATTCCACACAAGCTCTTAATTACTTAATTGGTCAATTATTTGGACACATTTAACGCTTCTCTCCAGGCCTCAACATGTTTCATAGGTAGTGTACCTTGAATCAAGTGCATTTTTTAAATCATCAACTGAACAAATAATTAGATCTATTATGTTAATTGAGAGTTAAGTTGGAATGAAAACCAGAACACCCTGCGGCCCTCGAGGACTGGAATTTGACACCCCTGCACCAATGTGCCACTCTACATAGATACCAGGAGTGATCTATTGTGAGCTGCATTGCGAATGTGATGGAAATCATAATTACATAATTGCAACACAACGACTTTGAGATTACAGATAAAACTGACCTCTTGCTTACAGTAGGTGGTGAATTGGCATATCAGACACATAGCTGTGATTACTTACAGGGTTCCAATACCCATGAAATACCTGTCGTAGAGTAATTATGTCTTGTAAAAAACAACAAATACATGCCAATATCTCTACACTTTCACCTTCCATTCATAGCTTTGTGTGGCTATGTCAATATCAGACGCTTCATTGCAGATTGTATACAGACCTTAACTGTCATTCATTCACATAGAAGTATGACATTTACCGCAATAAAAATAAGATTCCCAGTACAATAACACTGAACCCCCACACACACACAGCTTGAACAGGGAAAAGGTGTTTTTTCTACATCGTGTGATTACAAGCCAGTAATGTGGTTTCAATACACAAAATCCATGTACTTTTTTATTCAAATTAAAAAATCCTCTATCTTGTCACAATTGTAAGTCGCCCTGGATAAGGGTGTCTGCTAAGAAATTAATAATAATAATAATAATAATAATGGATTGAGTCTGCAGACGCGTGCAGCGTATTGTGAGCAGTGGCCCAAATCACACAAGCCTTCATCACTGGACAAGACATGCCTGTTTCCATTACGCATTGTGGGCTTTGATACTTAAATAAGAGAATCGTGAGAATACCGTGTGATGAATTGGCATCTCAGCCCATTGAATTGAAAGGGCTGGATGCAAACTGCAAACCATACGGTCCAGAGACAAATCACAGAATACAGCTGTGTGCTGATTATGAAGACACTATCTCAAAGCTTTAGGAAAACAAAAGTGTCATGACCATAAGGAGGCTGTGTGATCCAGTGGTTAAAGAAAAGGGCTTGTAACCAGAAGGTCCCCAGTTCAAATCACACCTCAGCCACTAACTCATTGTGTGACCCTGAGCAAGTCACTTAACCTCCTTGTGCTCCGTCTTTCGGGTGAGACGTAATTGTAAGTGACTCTGCAGCTGATGCATAGTTTACACACCCTAGTCTCTGTAAGTCGCCTTGGATAAAGGCATCTGCTAAATAAACAAATAATAATAGAAATCTATAACCAGAGAACAAGATGGTACAAATCAACAAGCTGCTGTTGAGGTGGCCAAAGGCAGTGTTTAATTCAAACATGTTCTGTATTCATTTTTATTTTTCATACAGTGCATTGCTTATGAACCACTGTGGATATCTGAATGTATTTTTTGGGCAAGTTTGTTATTAATCAAGGAAACGATCATTCAGATGAATTGTTTCTTTCCCAGGTAAAGTCCACCGTGGATGCAGCTGTGAAGACTGGCTGCAGGCAGGAGCCTCATAGCAGGTAAATAATTCAGCTTGTAATCATCCTCATCTAAAAATAGGAATGCGACCGATTGGAAAGAAATGTTTCCCCCTCACTTGAAACAAGATGTGGCATTTCAATTTGGCCAAATAATAATTTGATTTCAAAAGCTGTACTTTAGCCACTAGTTAAAGAGTTCCCTGCAGCCCAGCAATGAGGCACTTTGACAGTATGGGAGAAGGCTGGACCTGGGCCAGCTTGCTCCAGTTTCAATAGAGACAGAAAGCAGCACTCAACTGGGTCCACAGCTTTACAAGACTCTTTCAATATGTGAGCAGGTCTAAATACAGTTAAGGTTATTAAATGTCTTATTGGGATCTTAATGGATTAAAACATGTAACGATTGAAAGGTTACTTTAATTGAAATCACAATTCATTTAGAAAGAGATTGAGCGGTACTAAGGCAACCTTCACCTTCAATCAAATGGCAAGGATCTATAAGATGGGAATCTTTGCTTGCAAGTGACAGTCAAAAAGAAAATGTTTACGATGGAATTTACCCAGCGATTCTGATGAAGGCATTAGCCAAACGTTTATCTCAAGGATGTCAAATACAATGTGACCCACACTCGTTAGTCTGAGTTAAGGATCTGTCCATTTGAAAGCAGTTACAAGGAGATAATGGCATTCAAAATATATATTTCAAAAGCAGTCATGCAGTAGCATGTATATGTATATTATTATTAAAGTCATGTCCCTATTCGACCCTGTTAACAGCAACTACACATTTAAAGAGTGGTGTCTCCCCCTCGGAATGTGACCTCGTTTAACACACTGAACAGTCTAGATAAGCAGCGCAAAAAAAAGACTTTGCAACTCGTCAAAATTCCACAGAAGCAATGCAAATAAAGTGGAGGTTGGGGAGGTGGAAGTTGAAGTTGCAACTGGGATTGTGTCAGCGACAGCCAGATGAGTTTCCTTGAGGTTTAATAAGTGACGGAGCAGGGATCGATAAGAGAGGCAAGCCCTGTGATCCCTCCCAGAAACTCAGCATAGATCTACAAACAAAACTGGAAACACAAAAGTTTGACTTACAGTTTAAGTTAAATTGTGTCAAAATGACCAAAGTTTTAATTGTTTTATTCACTGGTGGTTTTATTGTACACTGTTTTAGTTGCACTAATTATTGTCTTTTTACACTGCGTGTTTTATTTATTTATTTAGTCATTATACCCAAAGGGAGGCCCCAATAAGGAGTTTTTGTATGTGTTTTATCCTTTTAATTATTTTATCACAGGCGTGGTCACAAGTGATTAGGACCTTAATGGTAGCCAGGTGCATGCCATCAGCACCACTTGATTAGTTCCCCAATATAACTGGAACCAAAAGAACAGGAAGAGAGAGAACACGGGGGGAACACACTGGAGCTGGAGCTGGAGCTGGAGCTGGAGCTGGAGCTGGAGCTGGAGCGTGGAGCGTGGAGCGTGGAGCGTGGAGCGTGGAGCGTGGAGCGTGGAGCGTGGAGCGTGGAGCGTGGCCATTTTGGACACTGAAGGAAGAGAAGCAGCACTGGAGCCTAAACAACAAATACATTGAAGAGGAGCAGAAGGGAATAAACCAGCACAACTACATGCAGTGAAGACCTTATGGCACATAAAAGAAAATTAAGTACTCTTTGCATTAACTAAGAGAATAATGCTTTACAGCGGACTGTGAATATAACTTGTGGTGTTTATGTAAGTGTCCCGTTTGATGGATGCTAGTGTTGTAGTTATTGTTAACTGTTACACGACTCCAGTACATAGGGACTGTGAATTGAATAAGTATACTGTTGGACTGGAAGATATTTTTATTGTATTATGAGTGCTGACGCATTGTAGTTTTGTATGTCTCCAGGGCTTGCCTTCTCTCTCTGGGGGGTATAGAAGAGAAGGTTATTATAAAAAATATACTTACCTGTTAAGTCACGCAAACATCAACCCCTGACAATTGTTCCTGTTTCTTTTCTTTTAAGATTCAATGACTTGCAAGAAAATTGCCATTGGAGCCCTGTCTATGCTAGTAAGTTTAAAAGTCTTCTTGGGTCAAGTTATGTTTAACAAGCTATTAATGACTGAGTTCTTGAAGTCAGGTATGGTAACGACTTTTTAACTGCCACTCAAGTGCAAGGCTTGTGCTCACAGACACTCTTTTCTAAAGTCGGAAGCTGTGTTTGAATGTAAAGTGTCACGCTGTGAGTGCTTACGGCTTACTGCAGGAATCTCTCTTAAATCTGCTGGTTACCAACCATAATACCTCAGCATGGGGCTAATATACAGTAGGATGTTGCTGATTTGAAAAACCAAAGCTGCACTTTTGTGACGCCATTCCATAAACACTCTCAGCGTGAAGCCATTGGGGGAGGTGTCAGACGGGGGTGTTCTGCTTGTCTGTCCTGGAGCCCTGGGCTTCATAATTTCCCATGGTTCAGCCATGCTTTATTTACATGGTTGTGTCTGTGTGGGGGGGGTTGGGTGGACCAATCAATCAATTGTTCAGCGTGGTTTAAATGATCCAGGTGAGGATACAAGCCTGCAGAAAGCCTAATCAGGACCGTCAGTATTGTTAATATTTATATTTGTGATTTAAGAACAATAAAAGTGTGCAAAAGCACTACAAACTTTTCGTGTGACTCCAGCTTTTGCCTGCTTGACCATAGGCCATCTCGTTACGATGGTCAACCCTTGTTTCCCATGGTTAACCATTGCCAGGCCATGCTTGGTATTCAGGATTTCGCAGTTGCCCATAATACCTTGCATGCAGTGGCATTCCAGTAACACACCGATTCAGTGAAGACTTTTTGAAAGACGTTTGTCATTGATTTTATTTTGGTTCTTTTGGTGCTTCTAAAAGTGAAATAAGGAATTGGGCTCAAATGCTTAAATGTGTTGTGTAAAATAGCTGATCTCAATATTATTGCTCTGAAAAAATGTAGGAATTGCAATGCTCAAGAAATATTGCTATGACATTCATTTGGAATTAATTTACCAAACCTGGGGAGGACCTTTCAGACCTATCAAACCGGTGAACTGCACCAATTAATTTAATTGTTATAGTGGAGAACAGAAGAATAATCTCTTTGATTTTGATTGACATGTGTAAGCAGCGGTCCAGATAAGCTGATTACTTGTCGTTTTTACTCATTAAGAAATCCGAAATATGCAATACATTTAAATTTAATTACTAAAAATACGCAGAGCAATTTTGCGGCACGCCTTGTCTGCCTCCCCTAAAACTTCCACTAACAACTACATCTCCCAGAATACAATATCTTCAGTTACTAGGAAACTGTACTCCAGAAAAACCAACCCAACAAACATTATCAAATCTCTGGCTAGCCCTGTTGTCTTTGCAGCCAATCGCAGTAAGAATAAGAAAAGTTCGAAGCTACACCGGTTGAAGCATAACACCCCAGTCCAGTTACAGATCCAACAGGAACCATCGTCAGAAGCAACCGCTAAAGAAAGGTGCCTATAATATTAAACAAACTGTTTTAGAACTTCTTAATGCATTATTTTTTAAATGTATGTTCACTGAGTCTTAGTAGCCAACATTGCAGACACTTACTTTTAGTTTAAAATTAAGCACAAATAACCCACTCTGTTCTGCAATGTGAACATTTTTTAAGGAAATTGATGTGTTCCACTATACCAGGATATTTAATGAGCACAAAGCCTGAGTGTGGTGAAACTTCTCTTCCAATAAAACCTCAATCATAAATTCTAAGCTGAGTAGAGAAATATTCTGGCTCGTGTCTTCGTTACTGTAACGCATATATAACACTGAAGATGGCACTGAGATGGAAAGTGTGTCTGTGTCTTACGGTATTAGCTCTAAGCCTCGTCATCAACTGCAGTGTTTACTGAGGAAGTGCTTAACATTCATCAGCAGTTCTGGGACATCACTGTTACTGACAACATATACACAAAGCCAGGAGCACACACTCCCCCCACACAGACACACTGACTCTACACAGACACACTCACCCTATACAGACACACAGACACCCTGACATACACAGACACACTCCCCCCACACAGACACACTCACCCCACACAGACACACAGACACACTGACATACACAGACACACTCACCCTACGCAGACACACAGACACACTGACATACACAGACACACTCCCCCCACACAGACACACTCACACCACACAGCATTTAACATGGATTGACTCAATTGATCCTCTCTTACAGCATAAGTTTGTGAAAACAACACCGAGATACCTTGTTTAATATCCTCTGTTACCTTTAGAGCAAATGGAGGAGAGAGCTGAGAGGGCATGAACAAATGTCAGGGCAGTATATATATATATATATATATATATATATATATATATATATATATATATATATACAGTACTGTGCAAAAGTTTTAGGCAGGTGTGAAAAAATGCTGTAAAGTAAGAATGCTTTCAAAAATAGACATGTTAATAGATTATATTTATCAATTAACTAAATGCAAAGTGAGTGAACAGAAGAAAAATCTAAATCAAATCCATATTTGGTGTGACCACCCTTTGCCTTCAAAACAGCATCAAGCATCAATTCTTCTAGGTACACTTGCACATGGTTTTGAAGGAACTTCGGCAGGTAGGTTGGCCCAAACATCTTGGAGAACTAACCACAGTTCTTCTGTGGATTTAGGCAGCCTCAGTTGCTTCTCTCTCTTCATGTAATCCCAGACAGACTCGATGATGTTGAGATCAGGGCTCTGTGGGGGCAATACCATCACTTCCAGGACTACTTGTTCTTCTTTACGCTGAAGATAGTTCTTAATGACTTTCTCTGTATGTTTGGGGTCGTTGTCATGCTGCAGAATAAATTTGAGGCCAATCAGATGCCTCCCTGATGGTATTGCATGATGGATAAGTATCTGCCTGTACTTCTCAGCATTGAGGAGACCATTAATTCTGACCAAATCTCCAACTCCATTTGCAGAAATGCAGCCCCAAACTTGCAAGGAACCTCCACCATGCTTCACTGTTGCCTGCAGACACTCATTCGTTATGCGCTCTCCAGCCCTTCGGCGAACAAACTGCCTTCTGCTACAGCCAAATATTTCAAATTTTGACTCATCAGTCCAGAGCACCTGCTGCCATTTTCTGCACCCCAGTTCCTGTGTTTTCGTGCATAGTTGAGTCGCTTGGCCTTGTTTCCACGTCGGAGGTATGGCTTTTTGGCGCAAGTCTTCCATGAAGGCCACTTCTGACCAGACTTCTCCGGACAGTAGATGGGTGTACCAGGGTCCCACTGTTTTCTGCCAGTTCTGAGCTGATGGCACTGCTGGACATCTTCCGATTGCGAAGGAAGTAAGCATGATGTGTCTTTCATCTGCTGCAGTAAGTTTCCTTGGCCGACCACTGCGTCTACGGTCCTCAACGTTGCCCGTTTCTTTGTGCTTCTTCAAAAGAGCTTGGACAGCACATCTGGAAACCCTGTCTGCCTTGAAATTTCTGCCTGGGAGAGACCTTGCTGATGCAGTATAACTACATTGTGTCTTGTTGCTGTGCTCAGTCTTGCCATGGTGTATGACTTTTGACAGTAAACTGTCTTCAGCAACCTCACCTTTGTTAGCTGAGTTTGGCTGTTCCTCACCCAGTTTTATTCCTCCTACACAGCTGTTTCTGTTTCAGTTAATGATTGCGTTTCAACCTACATATTGAATTTATGATCATTAGCACCTGTTTGGTATAATTGTTTAATCATACACCTGACTATATGCCTACAAAATCCCTGACTTTGTGCAAGTGTAGCTAGAAGAATTGATGCTGTTTTGAAGGCAAGGGTTGTCACACAAATATGGATTTGATTTAGATTTTTTCTTCTGTTCACTCACTTTGTATTTAGTTAATTGATAAATATAATCTATTAACATGTCTATTTTTGAAAGCATTCTTACTTTACAGCATTTTTTCACACCTTTTGCACTAGTATATATATATATATATATATATATATATATATATATATATATATATATATATATATATATATATACAGTACTGTGCAAAAGTTTTAGGCAGGTGTGAAAAATGCTGTAAAGTAAGAATGCTTTCAAAATAGACATGTTAATAGATTATATTTATCAATTAACTAAATGCAAAGTGAGTGAACAGAAGAAAAATCTAAATCAAATCCATATTTGGTGTGACAACCCTTTGCCTTCAAAACAGCATCAATTCTTCTAGGTACACTTGCACAAAGTCAGGGATTTTGTAGGCATATAGTCAGGTGTATGATTAAACAATTATACCAAACAGGTGCTAATGATCATCAATTCAATATGTAGGTTGAAACACAATCATTACCTGAAACAGAAACAGCTGTGTAGGAGGAATAAAACTGGGTGAGGAACAGCCAAACTCAGCTAACAAGGTGAGGTTGCTGAAGACAGTTTACTGTCAAAGTCATACACCATGGCAAGACTGAGCACAGCAACAAGACACAAGGTAGTTATACTGCATCAGCAAGGTCTCTCCCAGGCAGAAATTTCAAGGCAGACAGGGGTTTCCAGATGTGCTGTCCAAGCTCTTTGAAGAAGCACAAAGAAACGGGGAACGTTGAGGACCGAGACGCAGTGGTCGGCCAAGGAAACTTACTGCAGCAGATGAAAGACACATCATGCTTACTTCCCTTCGCGATCGGAAGATGTCCAGCAGTGCCATCAGCTCAGAACTGGCAGAAAACAGTGGGACCCTGGTACACCCATCTACTGTCCGGAGAAGTCTGGTCAGAAGTGGCCTTCATGGAAGACTTATGCCAAAAAGCCATACCTCCGACGTGGAAACAAGGCCAAGCAACTCAACTATGCAACGAAAACACAGGAATTGGGGTGCAGAAAATGACAGCAGGTGCTTTGGACTGATGAGTCAAAATTTGAAATATTTGGCTGTAGCAGAAGGCAGTTTGTTCGCCGAAGGGCTGGAGAGCGCATACGAATAAGTGTCTGCAGGCAACAGTGAAGCATGGTGGAGGTTCCTTGCAAGTTTGGGGCTGCATTTCTGCAAATGGAGTTGGGGATTTGGTCAGAATTAATGGTCTCCTCAATGCTGAGAAGTACAGGCAGATACTTATCCATCATGCAATACCATCAGGGAAGCATCTGATTGGCCCCAAATTTATTCTTCAGCATGACAACGATCCCAAACATACAGCGAAAGTCATGAAGAACTATCTTCAGCGTAAAGAAGAACAAGGAGTCCTGGAAGTGATGGTATGGTCCCCACAGAGCCCTGATCTCAACATCATTGAGTCTGTCTGGGATTACATGAAGAGAGAGAAGCAACTGAGGCTGCTTAAATCCACAGAAGAACTGTGGTTAGTTCTCCAAGTAGTTTGGGTCAACCTACCTGCCGAGTTCCTTCAAAAACTGTGTGCAAGTGTACCTAGAAGAATTGATGCTTGATGCTGTTTTGAAGGCAAAGGGTGGTCACACCAAATATGGATTTGATTTAGATTTTTCTTCTGTTCACTCACTTTGCATTTAGTTAATTGATAAATATAATCTATTAACATGTCTATTTTTGAAAGCATTCTTACTTTACAGCATTTTTTCACACCTGCCTAAAACTTTTGCACAGTACTGTATATATATATATATATATATATATATACTGTATATATGTATAGTTTTTTTTTTTTTTTTCCTTGCATAGTTCGATAATTTTTTTCATGGGTAAAAAAAAGACAACAAAGCATCTTTTAAACAGTATGTTTTATAGATCCTGCCCTGACTCACTCTTTAAAAGACAGACATGCTTTCAGCCAGCCGACATTGAGGCAGGGGTCAGGGGTGGCGAGGGAGGGTGTCTTTGTATAAACAAGTCCCAGTGGAGACTTAGAGGAGGAGAGCTTTTTAGAGAATGTGGAGACGAACCAGAGAGTGGTGCAGACAACATATTCAATGGAATGGACCCTAGAGAAATAAGGAACATTTGAGGAGTGCTTTATTTCAATTGGACACTAACCCTTATGAGAAAATAATAAATACAATTTATTAAACGCTATAGTTTTCTAGAATATAAATGGTATGTACTTCAGTGTTCTAAAGAGAATTATAGTGAAATTGAAGCTGCAGAGCAAAGCCTCTTGTGCTTTCAAGCTCCACTCATGCGCGGTGCTCGTAACTCGCAGCAGCTGAGACAGATGTGCAGCAGCTCAAACCATCTGTTCTGGCCTGCCTGCCTGCGGCTTCCCCACGACCCCTCACACATAGCCGGGGATCCTCTGATGAACTCTGCTTTCAGATTTATTGGCCGCGAAAGGAGGAGTAAAAATTGCTGAAGCAGCATCTGTTTCTCGCCTTTTCTGTGTGTGTTTCAAGTCAAGTTAGAATGGATGGGTAAATAGTACTGTGTACTATCTAGGGTATGCTAGATAGTGCTGGGCGAATGTGGGGGTTTCATGTTCAAACATTTTATTCATTTAAACGTATATTCTTGCATTTTGAATTAGCTAGAATATTAAAGTATTATTTGTACCATCTTACAGAAAATAAACTCGGTACCCCATCCAATTACCTAAACAAGGAAACACTTTTCTGTAGTGTTATTTATTTCACATCTTATTTATGCATGACATCATTGTATTACATTTATAAATTCTGTTATATGAACGAATACGACCATGGTCATTTCTTCCACCTAATAAATTTCAAACAGTGTTGGAATATTCAGATATCTGTCCCAGCACTCATTTTAAATGTTGGAATGCAATTTTCTGTTTCTGAACAGATGGAAACACGAAAAAGCTGTGTTAAATACCTTTTATAGATGAACTGGAGATGTTCGAAGCTTGTTTTTAATCTCCTTTAAATCTAAATTTGTACAGCTTATCAAATGGGGATTATGGTGTGGTACCTGATCCTTTTGCGCTGAAAAGCATATATTATCTTTGTATTGGAAATGTTTTATACAGTAGTTCATATCTTTCTACCAATATACCTAAATACATCTCTGTAGTGGAATCTGCAGAGTGTAATAAGTACCTTGGTAGCAAATTACATTAGTTTTCCTGTCATTTATAGAGTTTGCAGTCTTTTTGAGTGGTTTCATATTAATACAATACTGTTTGTTTTGTGCTCAGGAAATGATGTTCAGTCCCAACCCTAGACATGTATGACACAGGCTAGATCAGCCAGAGTGTCTTTATATTAGTAAGCACCGGCACCATCTAGTGTACACCAACTGTGGACAGAGTTTCCTTTTGTATTGCTGGCAATACAGCGTAGGTGTTCACTAGACTTTGGCTGATCTAGCCTATGCTACACATATCTACGGCAGACAACACAGACATGATAGGTTAAAATATATTTTAATATGTTAACAAACAGTAAATAAAATATCTAAAAAATGATTAAACACTACCCCAAAGAGTTAACGCACACCAAAGTAAAAAAAAAGTCAAAGAGGGAAGATGGAACAAACCAGGGGGCCAGAGTCCGCTTCTTATAGGGTTGTCTTCACTGGTTCACAGGAGGGCAATCGTCACCCTCCCTGTGCAGCACTTCGTCTCAGAACTGGTCAAGCACCTCTCCTATGGCTTTCCCTGCGTGTCCAACTAAGACCAAGACCAAAATAACAATTCAAACAATTGTTCCCTCTATACCTCCGTTATTCCTGCCAGCCAAAAAGCATCAAAAAGCTTGGGTAAAACTTTATTAAAACCCAATGTTTAAAAGAGCTATTTATTAAAACAATAATAAAACCCATAAAACTACAAAGACACTTTTTTTCAGATAAAAAACAATCACAGGGATATTGCAGCAGGGTTAAATGGCGTACCATACGCTTGCACTCTTAAAACAATAAAATAACCCAGTTGTTTATTTCCCTCAATGCTGCATTTAAGGCCAGGCTTGCCGGTCAAAACTTCGTGTTCCCTTCCTTTGTAACTGGTAGTGGCTCTCTGGGATTGCTCCCTATCACGTGGTATCTCCTCTCTTTCTGTCCTCTGTTCCCACCTCCTGCAGTTTCTTGGTTTCCCGTTTTCTAGTTAACCAATTCCTGGTTTCCCGTTTTACGATTTCCTGTTTTCCGGTTCCCCTTTTTGCAGTTACCCATTTTTCATTTTTCATTTTTCATTTTTCATTTTCCAGATTTCCAATTTCCGGTTTCCAGTTTCTGCTGCCTCTCTCCTGCATCTCTCTGCTGCTGGTTTATATAGTGTAGGGACCCCTCCCCTCCACTAATTTAGCCTATAGCAGACAGACACATGTAGCACCCGACCCTATCAAAATGCTGCTTCCTGAAAATCGTACCTGGCTGGATTAAAACTACAACTCCTAGCAGCCTCGCCTCCAAAAGTTGATAAAAACTCCCCGTCGTGTGTTGATGACCTCATCAGGCCCATGTGCTAGCTACAAACAAAAGTCAGTGCAAGGTAAGTAAAACAATCGTATAGAAAATAAGTAAAACAAATGTGATCTATATATAGATATACTGTATAATATACTGATAAAAACGTGCCTTACACTACATAATCAAAAAATGTGCAAAAATAAATATACTATAAACATGCTACTTAATGTTATTTAAGGGCTCTATGGGGATTTCTTTAGCAGGTTACCCTGTGACACTCTTATGTTTTACTATTAGATGTGTATGTGATCGAATTTATAAAAATAAATATTGTAACTTGTCAGCTTTTGTTATACTAGAATGATAACATTTACAGAAATACTTTGCCTATGTAAACCATCTTAGTTAAAAACAGATGGGATGCTCTGCTGATTAAGGGATTACGGGGACATTAATACAATTACTATTATAAAATGGGATAGAGATCTCCTTCAAATCATCCTCAGATCAGGAGAGGTAGTTGGAAAAATAAAGGGCAAATGCAGGGGAAGGGCAGAACCCATTTTGATCAGAGGTAGAGACTAAATACTATGCCAACTTATCTCCAAAATGAGTGATTTCCTACACCTTTCTTCATTTCTCTGAATCAGTTGTAGAAAACCTTAAACATCATTATGTTCCTTGTGACCTGAATGATCACACATCCAATATGGTGGCCAAAAACAGATCAGCCATTTTCAGATTTTTGTTCTATTAACTACTGCACTTTTTTAACGTTTGCATAGTGTACAGTATACAATATATTTCTGTCCTTTGTATGTCATCATAAGTACTGGTGCTGACCTGACCTACCCAGGAGCCTCAGTGAAATTCCTCCAGGTTATTGAACAGACTGTGTTTATAAAAAAGATTGCAAGGCGTCTTCACTCACTGTCAAAGCATTTGCACCATTTACTGAGTATGACACCTAGAGTATTGAGCTGCATTTCATCTTCTCAAAGCACGGAGGAATTTATACAGCTTCCATTGTTTTCTATTGTACTGGAGTTTAGAGAAGGGGAATGGGCAGTTGTGTTAAGAATCTGTTTCTCACAGCTACTGGCAGCAGAGCAATCTGTAGTAACACCTGCTTTCTGTGCCTTTTTGTTTTGTATTAAACGCAATGTAATTTCGCCCACTTTAGATCCTGGTTTAATATGTACAGTGTTTAAGATGCCGGTACCATCAACCAAGCACTGAAAACAAACAACAGTTGAAAGGAAACAGACCTGTGTTATTATTATTATTATTTGTTTATTTAGCAGACGCCTTTATCCAAGGCGACTTACAGAGACTAGGGTGTGTGAACTATGCATCAGCTGCAGAGTCACTTACAACTACGTCTCACCCGAAAGACGGAGCACAAGGAGGTTAAGTGACTTGCTCAGGGTCACACAGTGAGTCAGTGGCCGAGGTGGGATTTGAACCGGGGACCTCCTGGTTACAAGCCCATTTCTTTAACCACTGGGCCACACATCCTCCTGTGTGAACTGGGGCAGCGTTCTTGTTGAAGGCAGGGTGACGTCACAGGCTGTGCTCGGCTCCTCAGCAGAGAAACGGAGAAACAGCTGGCTGGTCACAGCAGGAGAAAGACAAGCAGCAGACTGGAGCTGACGAGGCTACTGAATTATAGGACAAACACCAGAGCTTTTCTGCTTCAACCTCTATACCAAGTCACTTCTTCCGTCTCCCACCAAATAAAATGGGAATGCACTAATGTTATTCACTTCTCACTGTTTGATGTATTTAGCCCTCTTTGAGTACAAGACAAGCAAAAAAGTGTGTGTGTGATATAGCAGTGAGCTCAGGTTTTACGCAGTTAGAAAACAATTAGCCAAGGAGTTACTAATGTTCAGGTGTAGTCTCTACACACAAAGATATATATGTATATTTATGTATATGTGTATATATATATATATATATATACAGTGTATATATATATATATATATTGTAGCGTTTCACGCAGTAGGCAGAACGGAAGGAGACAACACGCTGCTTTTAGGTTCAAAGCTTTATTTAGGGTCCCTCTCAGCACCCTACAGAGACCATTGCTACAGCCGCTTGCCCTGTACTGCCCCAATGAGCGTGCAACACCCCCTTTTATAACTTAGCCCAGCCCCTTTATGCTAATCGGGTGCCAGAGCGACCAGCTATCCCATTGGTCCCCAGCCGTACACTAGGACCAATGGGCACACACAACCAGCAACCAATGACAGGGGCCAGGGCGCACCATGCGTGCAGGACAGCTTGCACAGCCACAGAGACAGAGCGAACCCGCAACTACAGGTAATACAGACGGGGGAAGAGGAACACGATACAGCGGCATTAACAGCACAGACAGTAGAAACAAGAGGGAATACAGTACGCAAACACAATACGCGGATCGCTACAATATATATATATTAGTCCAATATAATTATATAATTAGTCCAAGCATCATGAGCACAGTCCAAAGTGCATTTACCCTTAAGACGTCCTTAAAAAATGTTTTAGCCTTCAGCTTGTATAACACACTCATATCCACTTAAATAGCCCAGCTTCTCCTTGTTAACAGTTTCGACCTGTTCCTAATTGTTTGGAAACGGCAGCCATTTTGGCTCTAAAGTGGATGGTCTGATCTAAGATGGCTCCTGGTAGTGAAAGCCTCCTAGGGACACAACATACAAGCCTTCCATCCAGGTGTACACCCCATCTCAAAGTTCAGCACAAGAAACAGATGACCTGTTGTAGCCAACATACTGTGCATACTCTGCTGTAAATTCAAAATCAGAGCTATCACTAACATGAGAAGTCCCTGATTTTAATGCTCTAGATAACTCTCAAGAATGTCCTTTGGATACGTGGTTATATATTTAAAATGTGTCACAGACAGACTCCATTTACCCCCACATTCAGATAGTATCAATAGCTTGTGCTGCAGATTTTCCTTATCAGAATTGGCCAAGCGCTTCTTTTGATATATGTAAAGCACTACAACAGTCACCCAGGAACTATATGTTATGATCTATTAAAGAAAATACCTAAAACAGTAAACATAACCTATATAAATGTATAAAACCTTACAGCGTTACTGGTTATATACAATCAGGGTTCACCAGCGCTTTTTCTGAAACTGGCAATGCAAGCACAAGGTAGCCTTCCACCCTGTGGTCAGTGCTCTGGCAGGAGTGTCTAACCCTCTGTATACTTGTATTGCTGGCTCTGTAATGGTCGGGTTGTTTCTGGAGAGTTTTAGTTTTGACTGCAGCGCACACATGATTATTATTTAATCATCCCACTTTCAGCTATTTTAGTTCTCGAGAGTGCCCGGTCTCGTACGCTGTGGGAAGTTCTAAACCATTACTTTAAAAGGTCTCATTTATTTATTAAGTTTGATTTAATAATTCAAGGTTTCTTAATAGTTTAATGAAAATATTCCTGTGATTTTAAATTTGCAAGTCTGCAGCATTAATGTGAACCAAAAAAGCTGACTTTTGTTTTTAAATGCATATAATATGTATATTCTCAGCCACATTAAATATGACTACAAAATATAAATATTTAAAACGACAGTAGTACAGTGGAACTACATTAATACAGTGTCAGAACACACCACACATTTTGATCAGTAATTAAAACTTCACCACATACCCAATGTAGTTAGGTAAAACTCAGTGAAACACTGGAACAGACTCAAATCAGCATCCTTGACTGCTGCATTCATAATCATCATCTTATTTATTCATTTTTATTACTAAAATGCAGATAAAAAAATACACAAGCCTGAAATGACTGGTTGCCTAATCACTATTTATTTGGCTGAATATTTTCAGTGCCTTTGGCAAGGTGTCAAAGTTAAATTGTAACAAGTTTTGAATGGAATGAGGAAGTATATTCACTGCTAGGCAGTTAGGACTCTCCAGGCGAGCTCAAAGCAAATTCAAAGCCAGGTAATGAAAGGTATAGAGAAAACTGATAATAACTCAATACTAGCTAGGAGCCAGCTCCATTATTCTTAAACATTGCTTATTTGTTTAGCATTTTTGTAAAACCGTTTTGTGTAAGCCAAGGTCCAGCTGAAGAAGTAACATTGGAGTGTTTCCATTGTTGGGAGCTCGGTGGCGGTGCCTGGTATTGCATCTGCACTGTTTTTTCATCTGTGTTTGAAATAATAAAACCCTTTGTCTCTCGCGCTCTTTCAGCAGACTCCCTTTTAACCAAGAACCAAGAACCGCTCAGAAATGGAAATGTAACAAAATGATACAAAAACCTGACATTTGAAACTATATATATATATATATATATATATATATATATATATATATATATATATATATATATATATATATATATATATATATATAAAATAAAGTCTGTAACTTGATGGCTGTTAATTTGTCTGGTACTAGTATAGGGGGTTATCTGCTGACAGACAGGAAGGAGATGTTGACACACCACTTAGGTGCTCAGGATTTATTTACAGAAAGCACAAATGAAGAACCATGTGACACTACCAACAATTGTAGGTTAGGGACGAATGTAGTCAAGGGAAAAACATTGAGTAAAATAAAAGCTCTGTCAACCTTTTATCGCGAGACACTGTGCCAGGACACTCCCACCAGCCGGTCAAAGAACCGCAGCCGTCCAATCATCAGCTGCGATTCTCTGTAAACAAACTCGGCTGGCCAGAAGCTGTCTTGTGTGTAACTGCTTATAATCTCTTCAGCAGCCTATTTCAAGTTGTACTTGTTCTTTGAACTGAATTTGCTTGCCTGAACTTGATTTACATTAGTGTTACTGAAGATTGTATTACCCTTACTGAAGATTATAGGACTGAACGTTTGAAGGCATGGAAAGTATTCTATTCTCATCCTTGTTTTTTGTGTGTTTTAAGTACTTCCTTTCAGAACAGTTTGTTTCCCTCACCTAATCTGTGCAGATGACAACCAAACGTCTGTTTAAATAGCCAGAGATATTATCCACTTAAAATATCCACACAGGGAAAATGCCTTCAATCACCAAAAGTAAATTGAGGTTCCTGCAGGTTAGGGAGGTAAACTCAGCAGGGACTGTTTCTCCTCACCTGGTAAAGGCATAGCAGTGTGGTCTGCAAGGTGAATCATACAGTCAAGGGAATGCATGTTTGCTTCTTGTTTGTGGGAAGCCACTGGGAGCATTGAATTGGCTCTGGTGATCCCGCGGGTTAGGGAGGAAAACTTCAAAGTGGACACCTGCAGGACTGGCCTTTGTCCTCCACCAACATCCTCTCTTGAGCTCCTGGGTGTAAAGAGACAACTGACTTGGTTGTGGGATCGGAGGACACCCACTGGCCTTTACTTCCCCTGAGCTGTTGTGGGGATTTTCTGTGAACATGATTGGACAGTCTCAACTGGTATGAACAATATAATATCAGGGTTTCTCCATACCGACAATCAAAAGAAAATTGTAAACTACAGACCTGCAAGCAGGATGGCCATCTGTGGCGGAGTGTCCCACCCCTATATATTTGTGCACTGTTTTTGTATTATTGTTTGCGCCGTGGATAAAAGCACCGCGTCTTTGTTATTGTTTTTGTATTTTTAAAAACCCTGTGAGGATGCGTGACTGATCATCTAGTGATTTATTTAGCTAGCTGACAGTCACGCATCCTTATTAAACTCGTGCAGACGGTGACCATCTCCCGAGTTAATTCATTGATTAATTGTTGCTAATCGGGAGATGGTCACTGTATATAAACCTGCAGCTCTCTACCCTCAGAGGAGAGTGTCAGAGGCGAGACAGGTTTTGAGCGAGCGAGAGAGAGTAAACAACTGCTAAGTATCGTGCTGGGGTAAAACCAGCACGCTTATTTGTTTATTTATATTTGTTTGGCCAACGTGCCCTTTTGTTTTGTACTGTTTTGTTGTTTGTTTAATTCTTTTGTTTTTGTTTTATTATTTAATAAAAGCAGCTGAACGCCGTAGCGTTTCAGCTCTCACCCGTACTTCCTGAGTCTGTGCTTCTGGTCTGACGTCATCAGTGAAGGCATCTTGTTCACACCATCTCATTGTTTTAAATAAAATGTTTGAATGAGAATTACACCGCTGTGCTAGTTTGAGACCAACTCAGTTCTAACCTGATTTAAGGAGGCAGGAGAAATATTTGCATTCCATTTCCACTGGATCAGGGGGCAGTTGCACTAATAGAGATTTGATGAAAGCAGGTGAGAGGGGTGGACTAGGTAGCCTCCGGGTACGAGATTAGTTTAGTTTTGAGGCCCTGGGCAACTCTCTTTTTCTATCTGGACAGGTATGCAATGATCACATCAGTATAGGGAGCTGTCACTTCATAGAGCTGCCATGCTCAATCATGAGTGTCACAAGGCTGTTTCCTGAGGGACACTCTCTGATAATGTCAACGTGTCAGGGCTCTTAGGCACAGAGGTTAAATATTCAGGTGCCCAGTTTTATTAGCATTGCATTCTGATTACCCAGTCTTTATGAGCCCCTTTGAGGCAAATCTGAGATGACAATAACCGTAACCGAATGTGTTAGCGCTGGAACGTACATTTTACAGCCTGGCTTATTCTTACTGGCTTGTCTTTTTTGCTACTTGGCTTTTTCTATTAAAACAATACTGCTGTGTTCTCCCTGCAATAGAGAGGGGGCTGAAGTTAATTAATTTTACGATGCCCAGTTTCATTAGTTAACAAGTTAAAGCTTATTTTGGCCACCAGAAAATCCTCCCAGATATTGTCATAAAGCCTGGAGAGTATGTGCATGTTGAAGCAGTTTTAGGCTTGTATGTTATAGTTACTCCTGCAGTTTGACTGTTCTGCTGGAGGGAGTAATGATCTGTTTAAAATGAGCCATGTCCAAACAGACACTCCCTAATTGTACGTTAAAAAACGGAAGCATTACATCAAAAGCGATCGCTTTTAAAAATAACCCCTACTGGTTAAGGGTTAGGCAACAGCGCTCAGACAAGAAAATATTTCCAAATGAATGTCCAACAGTTTTACCCTGTGATTAAAATATGGCTGGAGACAGACAGCCATTGGGAAGTGAGGTCTCTCTAGTGCAGAGTTGCTTGCTGTTCTGCGCTGCTTCAGAGAAAAGGAAAATATGAATGTGAAGTTTTACTGTACAGGCTGTAGAGTAGCAGGAAGTACAGCTTTACATATCATTACCCCTTATAAAAGTTTGCCATAGTTAAAGCACAGCAAAGTGTAATAAAGCCCAGTGAAAGCATGGTAAAGAATAGGTGTGCATTGTAAAGTTCAAGTATAGTAAAGCATATCATTATACATTAGTTATGGTAAGTGCATGGGATAACCATAGAAAAAGCATGTGAAAACTGCAAAATGATCAGGCAACATACTGTAATACCTTTTTTTATATTCTTAGTTATAATTCAGTGTTGACCACTTCTTTGCGGTTGATATTGGGTATATGCATCCTGACTGCTGGTGGTAACAAACTTCAATCAGAAACACAGCATTGGTTTGCTTTTCCTCAACAAAGTCAGAGACAAGCAAGTTTAGCATGTTGATTGGTTCACCTATCAGCTTACTCCAGGTGGAGTGAACAGCTTTAAGAAATGCACACCAAACCCTGACAAGCCCCCTGTGAGTGTTGTTTTATTCACCGGTTTCACACAGTTTTGAAATCTGTGTCATTGGAGACATGCGAATAAAACAGCATGCTGTATCTCAAACACAGAGGCTTACAAAGTGAATATTTACACCACATGGTGCACACTATGACAAAGTGACATTTCTAAAAATCCAAAAAATACTGCATGCATGCCGCTGGACGCTAAATGAAAAGGTTTACGATTCTAACATCTATGAAAAACAAATTGAGATCCTCAGAGGGTCACAATTTGTGAGCCTTGTAACTGATTTCCATCAGAATGAAATATTGATTGACCAGTAAATGAAGTTTATAACTAAGGTTTGGGAGTAAGAGCTGCCCTACACAAACACTATGTTTATCCACTTCCGGGCTGTCAAACAAAGCATAGTCAGTTAACTTACCTTTCCTTGCATTTGATCCATTCACACCCCACTGCCTCCTCCCTCTCCCCCTTCTAACTACCTCTTGGTGCTGTCTGTCATGGGGTGTCTACAGCCTCATCCAGCAGGCCAGGTAGTAGACCTTCAAACCTTCAAACCAACCATACATAATCCAAAATGTCTCTGTTGTGGGGGGGTTGTCCTGTACTACTGAATTATAATTGATTTGGGTATAACCTAATTAGCTGTGTTTCACTGGAATACAAACTTTAGGCAAGTGCTCTAGTCACTAAGCGACACAGCAGCATGTAGCCAGTCAGGAGACAATATCCTGGCTTTATAGTGTGTGTTAGGAGAGAATTATGCAGACTTTGTTGACAGACATGAATATCCATATTGAGGTATGCCCCTGTGCATCTGGAACCAGACCTGTTCTGTGTAGCACGACGGCGCTTTATTTATAAGACGGTAGAGGTTGTGAGGTTGACAAGAGGTGTTGATTCTCATCCAAAAGATATTGAAAACACAAGTTGGTAAACAATGTGTTCTGCTGTAAACTTGCCTACCGCCTGTTCAATTGCACATAGGATGATCTCGGACACATTGATAAAAAAAGACACTAGTGCTCTCAGATAAAACTGATTTACTGAAAACAAGAAAGTAAACCAGCTGAGACCGAGAACAACATGAGTCTAAAAATGTAAGATGTGCGGTTTATCATTGGTTGTTTCATAATTTAACTGTTCACATTGACATAAGATTTTAAAAAAACAGTGTGTCATATCTCACTACAAAAGAACATCAATTTAAAAATCACCAATATTATTATTTATTTATTAGCAGACACCCTTATCCAGGGTGACTTACAATTGTTACAAGACATCACATTATTTTTATATACAATTACCCATTTATACAGTTGGGTTTTTTTACTGGAGCAATCTAGGTAAGGTACCTTGCTCAAGGGTACAGCAGCAGTGTCCCCCACCTGGGATTGAACCCAAGACCCTCCGGTCAAGAGTCCAGAGCCCTAACCACTACTCCACACTGCTGCCCCTCACAATAACAAGTGAGTTTGTGCAAGACACACTATCAATATAACCAGCGGCGCATTGTATTTAAATTGACATATTTTGAATGTGAGTTATAAATGATCAATCTTGGACCATGCATGAGGTTTTCTAGACATTGATCTGTAAATTGACCAGCACCCAGTGCATCAATGCAAGGACACGTGAAATTTGTTAAAAACCTCAAAATGAAAAATGAATTGCAGAAGGACTGCGTCAAATGTTTTCCTTCCTAACAATACATTTTTCACTTTGGGGTTCCTCTGCACTTGCTCATTAAAATCATTATGTACTTGAAGATTGTTTATTTAGGGATAACACTGTGCTTATGAACTATTATGAACTCTCTGTAAAACTCAATTTCATCTGGTTTCGATATCAAACTGGTGCTCACTACCAGTGCTTCCATCTACAATCCAGTCGGCAAAAAACATTGAATATTTGTTGTTTAATAACTGTTGATTTATTAATTCATTCACCTTCGCATTGGACACTCATTAGGTCATTCCCTCCATCGGTGTGTGTACTGTCCCAGTTCAAATCTCATTGATGTCGCTCTACTGCCAGTGGAAATGAGCAGGACTGATTTAAAATCACTTTCAAAACGATCCCAGAGGGTGAAACAAGGCTGAACAAACAAGTTTCAGTTGGTTAAAATTGGCAACGAATTACCCCACCCTCTATCATTATATATTTTTGGCAAGAGATATATTCAACCGATCTTCCACACATTGTGCTGAAAGTCAGGCTTTGCTCTCTGCATTTCTTACTGACTGGCTCCGACAGGCTCCCTGGGGCTGTGATGATGCATGCAGCAGGGAAACACTGCCAGTGAGACTTTCAAAAGCACATTCCCAGAAGAGACAGTTCGGAGCTGTGCAAGCAGATTCAGCAAAGTCACCCAGCGCTATCCCAAAGCAACTGGCAGTAAGGTCATAAACAAAGAGGATCGGGCACAATTCTTCCAGCAATATGAGTTTGTATTTGTGCCACTTTCTATTTGTGTCAGGACCTGTGAGGCTAAGACTAATACATGAGGTTAAAATCATACAAAAGACAGAGGTCTATAAGATGAGGTGAGCGTTATCTTTAAACAATATCATCTTTTAATATGTGTCACGCCTTATAATGCTAAACAACACACTGACAGATGACAGTTATTTAAAATGCATGCTCACAGTAAAAAATAGATACCAGAAAGAGCAGGTAACTTTGTAATCATTTTAATAGATGTTGTTCTTCTCCCTTACTATTTTATGATGATTGCATTCAGTCTGGGCTCTGTTCCTCCAGTATTGAGTTACATTGTTCATTATATCATTGTTCTTTAAATCTTACCTGGCTTTGAGCTTCACTGGGAGATCCAAAGTACCTTCATTGAACTGTCATTCATCATTCCATTCAAATCATTAAACAATATAACCTTTCAACTCTGCCAGCCCTGCCTACTCTCTCTCTCTTTGTCTATATTTATGTAGAGTAGGTAGGGCTTGCAGAGTTTAAAGGTTATATTGTCCAATAGTACTATTGACATAATTGAGTTTAGGACTCGAGGGAAATGAGTCTCATTGCCTCAATGGACAGCGGTACCCACAACACAAAACTGCTCCAGAATGAGATGCAGATGAAAAAGCCCACTTCAAAAGGTACTGCATGGAACTCATGCAATTAGGCCACGGTATTCATGACAGCACCGCCATCCCCCAAAACAACTCAAAGGAAGTGCCCTATTAGGATGTGTGCCTGTGTGCAAAGTTAGTCATTGATTGCCACGGCTCATGCAGTGTAGTGAAAGCTCATAAAAAAGTGTGCTGCTTCTTATTGAAAGAAAGAAAGTGACCATGTCAATACAAGGTTGGGTAGATTCAGGGATTAGGAGGCCAGTTGTTGCTGGCAGGCTTTTTTTTTTTTTTAAACAATTATTTTTATTAATTTTCCAATTTTTCTTCCAATTTTGGAATGTCCAATTATTATTCAACCTGGCTCACCACTGCAACCCCTAAACTAACTCGGGAGAGACAAAGACGAGCATTTGCGTCCTCCAAAACGAGTGCCGTCAGCTGTCCGCTTTTTTTCACAGTGCTGCCATATTCAGAGCTTACAGTGTTGGAGGACCACGCAGTTCTGAATTGCGTACAGCCCGGCCAGCCACAGGGATCGCTGGTGTGCAGTGAGCCAAGGACTCCCCACCTGGCTTTCATAAAGTTATCTCAGGAATATTCAAGCAGCAGTCCTGGAGGACTATGGCTTTTGACTTGCAGCTGTTATTATTGTTGGACTGCAATGTTCATAGACCCCACAGAAATGTATTTTCTTTACATTTTTTTTTGTAAAACTATTTGTAGAACAAGTTTATAATACCCTTTTACTCAGTGTAATAGGATCTGTTAAATTGTTACAGAACACCCGGAAGTATTAACATGAAACTTTATCTTTGCTTTAGTCACACATCATGAGTCCCCAAGAAACGGGGCTGTTCACACAGGTTCCTATGTTCAGACCAGAACATTGGAGCAAGTAGGAGCTCTTAAATGAAAATTCCGGGTCTAATTATCAAACATTAGGAAGCATTAAAACACAGGAAACAGCGCCTGGTAAACGGTTGCTATTTTTGTTTTGCTAATGACTGAAATACCAGTAAAAGACTGTCGTTAGTGAAAAAAAGTGTCTATTCAGAGCAGGTGGAACAGCTCATTCAATGACCCGAGTGCAAATCACAAAGGCCATTTCACCATTCTCCTTGAAAAGGGAGCCCTCAGGCATTGACTTCCACTTCTTTGAACTCTGCCAGCATCAAACAGCTTCAGTCAGGTGGAATGATGAGCGGAAGGGTTGTTTGGCAGTGGAAGAGCCTGTTTACTCTGGTTTCTTTAACCTGTAAGGCAGAATGTGACAAGCATGGGTAGTGACTGTGGGACTGTAACATGAGGCTGGCATATGAGACACTGCTTTCACATTCATGACAGAACAGCAGCAGGGGTAATGTAGGGCAAGGAGCAGGCTTCAGGAAACACTATCTCTTTCAGTGTGACAGGTATACAAGTACTGGGACAGACAGCCCTATAAAAAGGGAGAGATTGTTCGTACAGGGTTTAAATAAGCAGAAAAAAGCACTTTTTAATTTCAAGATTACAAGTCTTTGCAGACAGATACACACACTGTCTGTCACTTCACTAGGGCCTGTCTACCCAACTGGATTTGGCATTGCCCTGGTGTAGACCATGTTCTCTTGGTATATCTCAGGTCCCTTGATTTCTCTGGAAACTATAAATGCAGTAGTTCACATAAGTCCACCTAACAGTGCTACATTTGTGCTCTGATAGCAATGGCGATGACGATAATGCACCAGAATGGTTTGATGAGCATGACAGAGGCTTCACATATCTTCCATGGCCACCACAATCTCCCTATATACAGTGCAGTGTGGCTCTTACTTCAATCAAGATGCTTTGTTTGATCTAGCCTATGTTACATGTATCTCCGACAGGCAACTGGAACTGAAGAGCAGCTCCTGAACTCAGAGTCAAAGCATCTTAACAGAAAAAAGAAAAACAGTAAAGCATTTGAGTAGTTGCAATAAGAACGAGTAAAAAAAAACTACAAGAAGCAACTTACTCATAGTGATGGTAATCTGATTGAAAGTGAAATCTAATAAACAGTTTAGTTCAGAATGACACTGTGAGGGATGAGGACAGGCCTGAGGCTCAAACTACTTTTAAGGCATGTCTTTTGTTCTTTCTTTGGCGCTGTAGGTTTAAATAAAATAAACACGAGTAAATGAGTTAACTGTCTGAGCTTTAAAAGCAGACAGGCAGCTGTTGCTTCAGAGTTTTCATCCTTTCATATTTAAGCACCCACTTAGCAAGTCTGCTTCTCAAACCTCACAACCCATAACATATTGCTTCTCAGCGACAGGGTGCTGTGGAGGCGGGTGTCTCTGTGTCACACTTTAGAGTCTTGTGTATTTCTTTCCCAATTGTGTTGACACTTCCTGAGGCACTTCTTTAGCACAAGTTATTAACCGTATCATAATCATCTAGAGCTATATAGAGCAGGCTGCCTGTCTGTCTATCTGTATGGTATTTTTACTTGTAGCTAATATTATTTTATTTTATTCATTTGCAAGTATAGTATCTGAATTTGGGATACAAAATAGTCTGCTTGAAAACCCCTGCCTCCCATTCATTGTTAACCCCAACTCAGCTGACAGCCTGGAATGAGAGGCTAGTGAATTAGCCTGCTGGATGGCTGGCTGGCTCCACCACCTAGCCCCCAGATTAAGACACAGGCCTCCAGAGGTGAAGGGGTGAAGAGATTAATGAATTATTCTATCCCACCTAGCTGAGATTTCTTTGATCTAAAATACAGGATAGGGTTATTTATTATACAGAACTGTAGCTGAAATGTTGTTAACTTGACCGCTTCTCCTGAGAGTTATCCTGTTGAGCCCTGTGCCAGAGCCTTCAGTGAAATACTGAAGTGTGATGTTCCTACAGGACAGGACTTCAGTTTAAAAAAAAAAAAAAATCTTTACTTAAATTGACAAAGTTAACCTTCAGAGCAGAGCAGTAACCAGGACCGGAGGGCACAGTTGGAAATAAGGTGGAGACAGACCGAGAAGGGAAGGAGACACTTCTTAACACAGAGAGTGTTGAGGGAATGGAATGGGTTACCAAGGCTTACCTTAACAAGTTGCTGATGTTCAATCATTGGGATCCTATAAGACCTGACGTGACAACGTTTTGAGATCAACCGGCTACCAGGAACCGTACAAGCACTGACTGATGGACCGAATGGTCTCCTCTTGGTTATGTTCATTATGATCCTTCAGTCCTGTCAATGCAAGCAACAGCCATGTGGTTTACACAAATGCTACTGGGAGCCAGACTGAAAAAGTAACCAGCCAGATTTAGTGAATTAGCCTATAAGCCCATTGCGTCACCTAACCTCAGTACAGATGCTTGTGTCTGACCTAGCTTTGGCCTTCTTCCCTAACATGTCAGGTCAAGCGAGACTACACAGCGTTTTACAGGAAGGAGTGCCTGAGTAATCCTTCAGTGCTGCAGCAGCTCCCACTCTCTCCTACACTCTTCCTCTTACACATCTCACAAGCATTCCTTTGACAGGCTCTGCTGAGCTGTCCACAGTGAATCAAATTACTGAGCCGCTTGATGGGGGAACGCAGTGGTTGTTTGCCAAGTTCTGTAAGCCTCAAGAAAAAAAGAAAACTTCAGAAAAAAAAACATACGCCTCCAAATGTATTGGCAAGCACAGAAGTGTTTTTGAAGAGGGCTGATAATTACTGATGGTGGAAACCCCCTTTTGTCATTTCAAAATGATGTAAACACCTTGAATACAGCTATGGCCAAAAGTTTTGCATCACCCTATATAATTAACTAATTTTGTTTCATAAAGTCGCCTGAAACCTGCTGAATAATGTTACATTAACATATTGAATTACTTAACAAAAAACAGACAAATATTGAAAAATGTGACATTTTGAAATCTAACTTGAAATACTGTACTACTATATCATTTTGTAGTTTCTTTGATTACATAAGGTTAAATAAAATATCAAAATTATATTCATGTTGTTTTGTTAATTGCGTCTCAATCCTAAAATTGCAGGTGATGCTAAACACTTGGTCATAGCTGTATATTCCACCTTAGAGTAACCATTTCAATTCATATCTGCAGATTAAAGGTACAATAAATAGGGTTCCACAAAATGAACCCATTCTCTTGCCTATGTGTTATTTGCTTTACAGTTCTTGTTTTAATTCCACTTTTCACTCTTCACATGGCTTTCTTGCTTCAGAAATGTGAGAATAATACCGTTTTCAAACTTCCCAACATTTCGGTATGTTTAACACATATTTGTCAAGTGTGTTTGAAAACAAACAAACAGTGGAGGTATTTATAGGTCTTTGATGCCATGGTAAGTACACTCACTTATTTCTATTTAAATATATTAATGTGCTTGTGCTTGAAAGCAAACAGTTTGACAATGCAAATTGTCTGAGTGTCGGTAGTTGACAACACATTTGATTGGCAGTCGAATAGCTAGAATAGACCAATGTTCGACATGGAAGTATGTCTACAGAAAAGTGGACACACATAGATAAAAAGTGATTGTGAGATTTTTAGCTAGATGTGCAGAATATAAAGACCGAAATAAAAAAAAGGTCAAATATTGTGTGTGACAGAAAGGGCTGGATAAAGGAGTGCTATGGATACCATAGTAATAGCATACTGTGTACAGGGATGGAAATAAGACTCCTATTGCATAGCAGTTTCACACGGGGTATGGAGGCTGTTCTTAACACTGAACTTTGAAACAAGGATTATTATCATTATTGTCAATGAGTAAGGGGTCTTTCACAGACTCTGATTAACACTCATCCTGTTTACTGCATTAATACAAGGCCTGATTTTTCCACTGTAAAACATTTGCTATGGGGAGGTCAATGTGCCTGTGATTTGCCCATAGGGGAACATACAGGCCTACACCTTTAACACAGGGAATGATTATAAGAAACCATACCATAACAATAAGCCAGGAGCTGTATTTAACCTTAAAAAGTTTACCATGATAAATCTGCACTGTAGTTTTGCAGTTTTCCCAAGTTTTTCCCATGGTTATGCTGTACATTTCCTATGGTTTGACATGTTATGTAATGTGCTTTACCATACCTCTGGGATTTTCAATGCTTTCACTGTGCTTTACCATGCCTTCACTGTGCTGTATTACACTGTGCCATGGGGAACTTTTATAAGGGTAACTGGTAACGTCACAGTGTCTGATCTTCATACCTGTGTAATTGTGGAGTTTGTATCTTTTAAGTTTGTTCGGCTGTATAAAGTTTTATCATTTATCGTTTAACTGCATGAATTTGTTGCATTGAATTTTGAGGCAGCTGCATCCCGTCTCCAGCCTTTTTCATGCCAGACACAGCGGGACATTAGTAATTGCGTTACACACTGAATTTACCGATTTAAATCTTTCACATCTAATCGTGCCAGATGAACCACAGGAACAGCTGAGGCACATATTCAGACAGCAGCGTGTGTTTTAAACTTCTCAAATGTATTCTTTCCCATGAAGAAGAAAAACACCTTGTGTTTTTCAAAACAATGGGGGCTGGGGCTCAAAAATGAACCACTAACATCCCTTATTATAGAATTGTATGTGAACAACTAGAGAAAAGATTTTTCATTGAATAACCCTGTGTCCTGACCTGCTGTGGTACTGAATAGACTCATTATCAGAAGCGCAGATTAGGCACCTGTGCTCACAAAATCAATGGGCTGCAACAGACAAAGATTAACTTGGAAGAGGAAAAGTTTATTATTATGGTACTAAAACAACAAACAAAAAAAACACATAAAAGCCTTCTCTCACAGCTCTGCAGACGAGAGACAGGGGAGAGGGGGAGGGAGAGCACTTCAATCTACACCGTCTGCCTGCCATTCAGTCTGATGTGGTGTTTGTGTTGTGATGTGGATTACAGTCATGTCTACTGTGAGTGAAGGCTAGACTAATCCTGTTGTATTTTCAGAGCCTTCCTGTCCAATTCAAGACTCACAGTGATTGGCCTATTAGCCTTATGCTGTGCTGCAAGTATGCTCCTTATGGCTTGGTAAATTTTCCAAGAACTAACATCTGTCCCTGATTTGCTTTTATCGTAGCTTGAATAAGGTGCTCTTTTGAAATGGACCTGTGCCAAGTTTTACTGCATACCATCCCACATGGGTCAAGTCATGTTGAAGAGCCTATTTATCAACAGGGGGTTCTCCTTCTCTAACACTGGCATGCTTGGACCTGCTGGTACACAATTAGATACCACAGCAAATCCTCTTTTGTAAACGTTTGGAAAATTGTAAGTGAACGCTTCACTTAAAAATGAAGTGCTAAATTATACTACCCAATGTTGTCTTGTTTAAAGTTTTGTATATATCACAGTACAAGTCTTTTTGTAACATGGCCTCTTTTGTAGTAGATATCACACTTTGACAGGCTAATCCTCTAATTCTAATTTGACAGTTTTTGCACACGTCAGTTTCCCAGTACTGCTCCCCTTGCTCCTGGCATGCAGTTCACACGAGTGAGACGAGTGAGTCCAGTGCCAGCACATTCTGACCCCTGCAAACACCCTTGTGCTCTGCGTTGCAGCGCAGCTTCTCAGCTTGCACTTAGTCCCTGTTTGTGTGTGCGCAGGTTAGCAGAGGAGCACATCTTTAACTGGGTTCCCAGCATGGCATAGGATTGGCCTTTGGTCTGAATTGTGACAGTTAAAGGTGCATTCATTTGCTGATAAATCATGGTTATAGCCAGGGGTCCTTAGAAAATATCAAATTGCCTACTGTAGCCATCCTGTTATTGTCGCAGAAGACAAGTGCAACCCATCTTCCTTTCCCCTTCTCTATACCTATAAACTACACACCAATTCAGTTTCTTCAGCCCAGATTTTAATCAATGAAACCTTACTGACAAAAAAAAAGTTATTTATGTAAGAAAAGGAATTAAACTTAAAAAGCAAAACATATATATAATTCAGACTCCTTAGAGATGTTCAGTTTATGTAGATACTGTGATGGGGAGAAAAGCCCTCACTTGAAAATAGAGTTTATTATTGTGATTTATTTTGTGTAAACGTATTTGGAACCGGTACTTATTTTCCTTCACTCACATCCTACTGTATACATGTGTGTAATTCCACCAGCTACATCAACAACGGTATTATCTTTATCTTCATATTTGTGTGTTAAATAAATGACTTCATTTTCATGTGAATGCAGCTGGTCAGGCTGAATTGCTTAATCGATTGCCCGCCTGTATTTAAACCTGGCCCTTTGTGCTGCAGTTAGTTGTGTTTTGGACTCCAGGGATAGACTGACTACCTGTGTGTTCTCCAGCTCTGCTACATACAGCTATTCTAAGCCTGTTAAGCAGCTTTTATTTTTGCAGGGTTAAAAGTATTTTGCTTTGGATTGTAATAAAAGTATACAACCCTGTGACTCCTGCTCCAGTGTTTCAACACTGGATACCATTCTGTCTTGTCCAGAGCGGTCATGGTAACAAAAAAGAACAATGTATTCATGTTTAAAACGGAACAAGTTGAACTGTGGTTTTCCTTAGAGACAGGATAACAAACAGAAGTGCAAATGAGAATTGGATTGTTTTATTCTATTACTCTCATGGCAGCTTAAATTAACGCAGATAATAATATCCATGCAACTGAATCACGAGTACAGTACTCTGCCTGCCCAGGGTTGGAAGGTGCGTTCATTTGATTAGGTAATATGTTCCACAGAAGCCTGTGAGTTGCAAGGCAATTCTCTAAAATTGAAACTAATTACCTGCTCCACCCAAATACATCTCACACAGCTGGAGAATGAGGGTTTCAAAAAACACTTCTTACCTCAAACCACTTACCAACTACTTACTTTACGGACTCTATAAGACTTTGATTAAGTGAAGCTCATTTATCTGCCTAATGTTGATGGAAGTATGTAGTTTCCTCTCTTATCTGTGTTACAGGTAATAATACCCCACCTAACCCCACAAAGGTTCCTATGGGCAGCATACTGTAAAATGTGAGTGTAGAGCACTGGTGGGGTCCTATTACTTGTAACACAGAAAGGGAGTGAGCTTGTTAAGTATTCCTGCTGGAATTTGGACAACCCAGTCCAACACAGAGCATAAATAAGTAACTTTGTCATGTGACGGGTGTCTCTTATTATTCTAGTGAAATCCACAAGGGGTTATAGTGGAGTGATACGCACGTCACTCTTCACATTTTTCCATATATCTGCAGAACCACTTAACCTGTTTGTGGGGTTAGGGATGTGTCTGTTTGCCCCAGCCTATCCTGTCCCATAGATAGTCATTATACATGAAGTTTGCAGATTTTTATTTGCATTTCCCAGCTGTTACCAGCCAAGCAACAGTGCTGGATGGCAATGGGGATTTATGTGTGGCAGCCATTTTTGCTGATCCTTGTCAGTTATTCCCGATGCATTATTAAGTGACTGTAAAAGCCCTGATAACACAGGAGGTTCGATATTCAGACACATAAAAGTAGGGGATAGCCACAGATAACCAGAGGCCTGTACCTTGAACAATGATGGGTGGATAAGGCTGAATTGTCAACCTCCAGGGCTTTCCTAATGATCTGCTGCTGACACCTCCCACCCCTTCTTTGATGTGCTGGAGTACCCAGTGCCTGGAATACTGGGAGGAAGGCAGTTTAAATCAATAAGGACAGGGCAGTGTCTGTACACTGGCTTAACTCTGTATTTAACTGAGGAGATTACTATACGCTTATTGATTTAACAAACATGTACATTTCTTTATGTAGCTTTAATTGATCCAAACACTAGTGGATCTAAGCATCACTGTTGTTGAAATCATTAAAAGAAGGGACTTTGAGAAAAACAGCATCTAACAGTGTGTGTGTGAATCTTTAAGACAAAGTAAAATTCCAGGCCTAATATTAAAAGGGTGTCAGTATTGAGATTCATTTTACTGCTGAATGCATGTTGACACATCTGGTATGCAACCAGTTTATCCACAACATTAACATACAGTAGGAACATAAGAAACATTAGACAATCCATTTATATGTGTCTAAATCTAAAACCTCCTCTGTTATTGGGGCATCTAGAGTGTCAGGAATAACTGACAAGGAAACCATCAGCAAAAATGACTGGCTTACATAAATCCCCATTGCTGTCCAGCAGCACTGCTTGGCTGGTAACAGCTGGGAAGTGAAAATAGGAATCTGCAAGCCTCATGTATAATGACTATCTATGGGACAGGATCTGACTGTCACAATGGTTTCGTATGTGCTGCATTGAACATTCGTACATGCCAGGCCCTATTCTCTGTAACACGGGAAGCAGGTGCAGCAGGCTGATTGAAAGGCCTCTCATACCTGCCTTTCACCGGCGGAGGCCTGGGTTTCAAGTGAAAGGAGTTTGGTCAGTGGTCTCAACCTTGCCTCCCAGACAGTGTAAAAACTACACCACAAAACAAGTACCACACAGCTTTGCACATTGTGCAGGACTGAATGGGAGGCAGGGGTGTTCAGGTCAAGTGACTGTAGCTTACAACATAATTCCATGTATTTCCACACCATGCACATCCATTCACAGTAGGTCTCAAACGTGTTGCTTTGAAAAAAATATATGTTTTAGCAAACATGTATTTTCTGTTTTTAAAACATGATCTCTTGTACTACACTAGGTTAAATACATCTCTGTTTGCAGGCCTTGCTTTCAGATAGACTCGAGTGAAATTGGGGCCTTCTTTCCTGACAGTAATCAACCAGCTGATTTCCCTCACAAATGACATGCCAGTAAGATGCTTGGCCCCCAAAGACACTGCAAAATGTGGAAGTGCAAGTGTAACTGATATCCCAGAAGGCAAGGCAATCAAACCGGGAACTTCCCTAGCGTAGTACCAGAAGTCATTTTTTAAAACTTTGCGGTATCACACGTGTCTTTTAAAACAATATATTTGAGATGTATATAGTGAATAGAAGTGCACGACAGGTAACTATTTCATCAGCTACAAGCACTCTGAGGTGCACTCTCTCTAGATTTGTTTATTATTTAGCAGATGCCTTTATCCAAGGCGACTTACAGAGGCTAGGGTGTGTGAACTATGCATCAGCTGCAGAGTCACTTACAACTACATCTCACCCGAAAGACAGAGCACAAGGAGGTTAAGTGACTTGCTCAGGGTCACACAATGAGTCAGTGGCTGAGGTGGGATTTGAACCAGGGACCTCGTGGTTACAAGCCCTTTTCTTTAACCACTGGAACACATAGCCTCCTAGATCCAGTATCCCTCACCTTTTTTGCTCTAAATTCACAGTGTCTATTAAAGGCAGAGAAAGCTGCTGTGGTGTATCTTGTAACCTGCAGGAGACTGTCTGTACCGAAGCTGTCCTTGTTCAATGTAATGAAGCTACTCTCTCTCCTCACAGCTCTGCGTCATCATTGATAAGCATTTAGAAGGCAGTGTGGAGTAGTGGTTAAGGCTCTGGACTCTTAACCGGAGGGTCATGGGTTCAATCCCAGATGGGGGTCACTGCTGTCGTACCCTTGAGCAAGGTACTTTACCTAGATTGTTCCAGTAAAAACCCAACTGTATAAATGGGTAATTGTATGTAAAAATAATGTGATATCTTGTAACAATTGTAAGTCGCCCTGGATAAGGGTGTCTGCTAAGAAGTAATAATAATAATAATACCACTCGGAGCCCAAAGGAATGTGCTAATCCCTGGCCTCTCCACACCACACCCCTGCACTCAGCTTCAAGCACATACCTGGAATAGCTGCAGTGCTTTCTGCCACAGCTGTCCACGCTTCATTTAACTGGCATTATTTATAGCCAGGCTCTCAGCTCGGTGTGCCTGCCTGAGGACCCTCCCTCTGCTCTGCGCTTCTCTGGGTGTCAATGGGATTGTCATTTAGGGTTGTATCTTCAAAGGGTTTACTCCAGTCTTTAATTAACTCCCCTGTTCATTTTATTAAACTAGACCCAAACAACAAATGTATATATCTGAAGTCCTCTTAAGGACTATCAATGTGTTTTATGGCCCTTATTATTTAAAAATATATAAATATAGGCCTCAGTTTCAGTGCATTTTTTTTTTTAATTTGTCATTTTGCAGTTTTCCTATGCTTTTCCCATGGTTATACTATGTATTTACCATAGTGTACTATGGTTTGCCATTAATTTTGCTTTAGCATGTCTCTCTGTGCTTTACAATGCTTACCTCTGCTTCACCATGCATTCACTTCGCTTTATTACACTTTGCTATGGGAAACTTGTAGAGCAATTAATACAGTAAGATTCAATGCCTTCATCTGCATGACTCACCCTGCACACCACGCAGTTTTACCTTACCTGGGGAGGCATTATAGAATTGCATGCACTCCTCAAAAACAAATGCAGTATTTTTTCCAGCCTCTAGGGGCAGAGTGTTGCTGAGGTACATCTAATCAACAAGAAGAATACATTAGTGAAGATAACTCCTGATACAGTATTTCACTCTGATACCAAGTTGCTATGTCATCTGTTTACAGACAGGCCTGTTACCCTGGCAACGCTGCTTGCCTGAAATCAATCCATTGAAACCCAGTACGTATGTAACTTCCGGTATATTCACTTTTATTTCTTGTATAATGTTTGCACTGCTTTTTGGCAGTATGAAAAGGCAGCACCAGCATTGTTTTAATATGTCCGTTCAGCACATTTAATACCCTGGGATGGGCTAAAGACCTAAAAGGAATTTGAGGATAACGCACCTTTGGTTTAAGATTAGGTAATGCTCATATTTCAAGGTTTAAAAATATTCACACTGCAAAGCTTACAATAGGAAACTGCCTGCCACTAAATTCATAATAAGCACTTTATTTTAGAGAGCCACGCCAGAGTGAATTGTGACATCTCAGTATCCAAGTTACACCCAAAACAAACAATCAGTTTAGGAACATATAATGTATATTCATATATAATATATACATACAATGCCGTGAAAAAGTATTTGCCCCCTTTCTGATTTTCTGCATTTTTGCACATTTTTCACATTGTATTTGGTCAGATTTTTTGTGGGTTGTAGCAGTATATAGAGGGAGTCTGAGAGAAAAAAATGACACCAAAGTTTGGTGCTTCTTTCGTTTGTTTGGTGTGCAAGATAATCAACATGCAATCTTCAGGTGTGAAAAAGTTATTGCCCCCCCTAGTTAACTCAACCCAATTAAAGGGATAATTAGGGTCAGCTGTTTGAGTACTTTGGTTAACAATCTGGCCTGATTTGGGCCAGCCCTGCCCAATATAAATCTGACTAACTTTGGCCCTTACCATCAGAGAAATTCCTAAAGACCTCCGGAAAAAAGTTGTTGATGCCTATCCGTCTGGAAAGGGTTACAAAGCCATTTCTAAGGCTCTGGGGCACCACCGAACCACAGTCAGAGCCATATTGTCCAAATAGAGAAAGTTTGGGACAGTAGTGAATCTTCCCAGGAGTGGCCATCCTGCCAAAATCTCTCCAAGAGCAAGGCATAAAATCGTCCAAGAAGTCACAAAGAACCCTAGAACAACATCCAGGGATCTGCAGGCCTCTCTCGCCTCAGCTGAGGTCAGTGTTCATGACTCCACCATCAGAAAGACACTGGGCAAAAATGGGATTCATGGCAGAGTAGCAAGGCAGAAACCATTATTCACTAAGAAGAACATGAATGCTCGTCTCAAGTTTGCCAAAAAGCACCTGGATGATCCTCAAGAATTCTGGAACAATGTTCTATGGACAGGTGAGTCAAAAGTGGAACTTTTTGGCTGACATGGGCCCCGTTATGTCTGGCAAAAACCAAACACTGCATTCCACAGTAAGAAACTCATACCAACGGTCAAGCATGGTGGTGGTAGTGTCATGGTTTAGGGATGCTTTGCTGCATCAGGACCTGGACACCTTGCCATCATGAATTCTGCTCTGTATCAGAGAATTCTACAGGAGAATGTCAGGCCATCCGTCCATGAGCTGAAGCTGAAGCACAGCTGGGTCATGCAGCAAGACAATGATACGAAACACACAAGCTAGTCTACATCAGAATGGTTGAACAAGAAATTTAAAGTTTTGAAATGGCCTTGTCAAAGTCCAGACCTAAACCCCATTGAGATGTTGTGGCAGGACCTGAAACAAGCAAGTTCATGCTCGAAAACCCACAAATGTCACTGAGTTGAAGCAGTTCTGCATAGAGGAGTGGGCCAAAATTCCTCCAGGGCGCTGTGAGAGACTAATCAATAACTATAGGAAGCGTTTGGTTGCAGTTATTGCTGCTAAAGGTGGCTTAACCAGTTATTGAGTCTAAGGAGGTGATTACTTTTTCACACGGGGGCATTGGGTGTTGCATAACTTTCTTTAATAAATACATGAAATATGTATCAAATTTTTGTGTTATTTGTTCACTCGGGGTCCCTTTTATCTAATATTAGGTTTTGGTTGAAGATCTGATAACTTTCAGTGTCAAATATGCAAAAATGCAGAAAATCAGACAGGGGGCAAATACTTTTTATTTTTATATATATATATATATATATATATATATATATATATATATATATATATATATATATATATATATATATATATATATACCACACACCCAGAGCTGCTACATGTCTTTTTACAGAGTATCTCAAAATTAATCTCAGGGTGTGATATTTTAAAGAAATGTACTTGTTTTAATAAAGATGTAGATACAAAAATGATTGCAACTGCCTCAAATGTGGTTCCAATCACTGTTGTATACATTCTTTTTTGGCAGTAATGGGTAAGAAATGATTCACTGTATGATTCCTGACTGGTTCACTTGATAAAAGCATGGCTGCGTGGTGCACACGGCGATACACTACAAAAGCACAGGTTGGCAGACTGACCTTTTAGTTTGCTGTGATGAAGGAATATAATTAGATATATTAAATTAGTTAGTTACATAATTTGGCACATTAAAATTAAAAAAGCCCATCCCCAGTCATTTGAAGAGAGGACACTTACCTATCCTGGGATACCAAGATATTTAGTGAGCACGCAAGGGGTCTGAATGGGGTACAATGGGCAATAAATGCCCCACCTCCAGTTATTCTGCATTTATTAATCTACCCCAATATAAAGCAGTTTGTGCCGTGATTAGCCGCCCTCACTCCCTCAATCTCTCTCTCTCCTAATCTTCCTCTCTCTCTGCCTCTCTCCGCCTCCCCCTCTCGCTGTCTTTATCTTTATTGCAGCCTGCTGACAGACATTTGTAAATTCCGCAATCTCTTAATACCGCAGGATTCATCAGAACTGCACCTGCTGCAAGCTTTAACGAGATGACAGAGGAATGCCGTGTGTCGAATACCAAAAGAATGCAGCAAGGTTATTAACAGGGATAAATCTGGTTAAGTTCAATTATTTTAATTTCGACAGAGTCACAAAAAGGGCACACCTCGTTATGCAAGGCTAATTGAGGGATACAAGCTTTGTTTATAATCACAACTATACACCTTGTAATTCCGTTATAAAAGGTCTGTTGAAATTTCTCATAGTTTACTAATCCAGTAAAATCTGACTTTAAGGTTACCTCATTATAAAGGCCATCTGGATATTGTAAGCAATCCAGTCACTATGCCTTTATGGGTATTGTTTTTCACATAACTGCTTTTCCAGAGGGAAATACAACATTAAATGGGTTAGCTTCTCAAAGCTATTTACTCACCATTAGCACCATTTTTTTCTTTATGGAAAAAACACAAATTAAACGTCTAAAATGAATAAGAAATAACTTCAGTCAAGCCGCTGAATGGAAAGTTTTTCATTTCTAGTTTGGGAACATCATTGGGTGTGTTTCTCCGTTCTCCTTTGTGCTAACGACAAATTGGAGTAATTACCTTTGAAAATTCAGTCATGTGTCTTGTAAAAAATAAACACAGTGGATAAATATTTAGGTTAGTTTGACAGTTGAGCAATTCCAGTGATAAGTAACACTCTAAAGGTACAGGACAGTTCCTGTCAGTAACTCAAATCACCAAATGGTTTGTTTTGTTTTTGTTGTCCCTGCTGTTTAGAAGCTGTTGTCTTTTTGTTCTCTGGGTGAGGGAGGTGCTGAGATTGAAAGAGTGAGGGTCAAAGGTTATATTTGCTTTTCCTGTTTGCATATGTTAAAGGATAATCCTGTGGTAATGGAATAGCCAATAGGATTGAAAGTGTTTGTGTCTGCCTCTGAGTGCTTGGATAGTCACATGAAAAACAAAAAAAACAAAGATACTTCAAAATGGAAATGTCAAGTAAAAAGTCTTATAAAGAAACTACTGTGAAGGCGTCTTATAAAATGTGTTTTTACAAATATAATCAAAGTTTCTGCATTAAAGCACAGCACTGGAGTACTGTGTCTGTATTTTACACATGTAACTTGCTGCAATATCTTTCCAATTAGATCACAACAGGATTCCAAGTACTAGAATGTGTTTGTTTTTAATCAATAAGTCTCTTGTCATGGGTATCACATTGAATGTATTTGTCTGTTTATCTCTATGGGTGCGTTTTTGCATTTTGACCGCAACAGAACCGGGTTAAGTGACCTTGGACCAAGAACAGTTGAACGTGACCACAACGCAAGAACGGACCCAGTCATTAAAAATGAGTATGAGTATTAATGATGAACAATGACTAATGTCATAGATATGTCTGACAGAAGTTCTATACCAATAAATCATGCAAAATATATCTCTAGATCTCAAGGCAAACGTGTTAGACTGCTTTAATTGTATTTCACGCTAGTAATGTGAAACCTTTTTTATTTTATTTATTTGTGAGCAACATCTACTTCGAGCAATCAATCCACTGTTTTGTGTGTGTATATCTTTTATTTTCTTTCTACACAGCTGAAGAAGGGCTTTTGCCTGAAACATCCTGAAATAAATGTTTTTTTAATCATTTATTAAACTCTTTGTGCATATCATTTTTATTTTTATTTTTATTATTGTTTTTATTCTTATCAACCTATATATATATATATTGTAGCGAACCTCAGTTCCCGCAGGCAGGCGCACTACACAGGGTGAGCCAATCCACACACAGGTGGAGGGTGGGCGCGAACCCAGGACCTCTCGCACTAAAGCATAGCGCCGATACATCTGGACAAAAGAGCCGGCTCCGTTGCAAGGAGCGTATATTGGTGTGATGGGGTGCAGCCAATTTTGTGGTGGTTTTGTGTTTTTGTATTGTTTAGAGTGGATATGAGTGAGTTTGGGGAGTGGTTCAGTGAGTGAGTTTGTGTGAGGAATGTGTGGAATGTGCCTGGGCTAATGAGGTGCGAATTGCCCAATTAGCCCAGACACCTGTATAAAAGGGAGTGGTTGGGTATTGAGAGTGAGAAGACCTGTGTGTGTGTGTGTGTGTGTGTGTGTGTGTGTGTGTGTGTGTGTGTGTGTGTGTGTGTGTGTGTGTGTGTGTGTGTGTGTGTGTGTGTGTGTGTGTGTGTGTGTGTGTGTGTGTGAGTGAGTGAGTGTGAGTGTGAGAGAGAGAGAGAGAGAGAGGTTCTTTTTGGATAGTTAGAGTTTAAAGCCTGTTTTTGTGTTTGTCTTTTTGGTTGGCCATCGTGCCTTTTGTTTTGTGTATTTTGTTTTATTAAAAGTTTATTTTCCCTGCACATCCTGACTGAGTCTCCTTACCCCGGTCAGCCTGTCACAATCGGGCTTATGTCTTCGTGTGTGGTTATATCACTTACCACCCCATTATCATACATGACACTATAATCTACACAAACCATCTTACATTAAAATATTAAACACATTTACACAATCGTCTCCACTCAGCCTTTTGCGGCTATGAAATGTAACTGTTACAGTGTTATATGTTCAGTAACTTCAAATTAAATGTGCTTATTTTTGGGGGTATATCAAACAATTTTTCACTGGAACATAAACCCACCTTTAATAATCTCTCCTGCACTTTGGGGTGTATGAGCACAGTACATGTTTGTTGTCCATCTTTTTCAGAAAAGGTTACCAAAAAAGTTGTCAAACTTTGTCGCCATCTTGACAGGAAACCTCTATCCTACAATACCTCTGGTTGCAACCATGAACTGTGCCACAAACCCAGTTCACTGGTTCAGTGGACCCATGACTGCTAGGTCCAGTGATCACATCGCAAAAACACACAACCAACACGACCTGGTCATAGCGCGGAAACGCACCCTATATTGTTGCGTGCATGGGAGTAGGGGTCAAGGCTGGTAGGTGGTGCAACCAAATATGAACACATAAGCCCGATACCAGCTCCTGCAAGGAAGCCGGCTCTTTTGTACAGCGGTCTCAGCACTATGCTTCAGAGTGGGAAGTTCTGGGTTTGCGTCCCACCTCCGCCTGTGAGAAACCACTGCCTGCGGAAACCACAGTTCGCCACATTGGTGAGAAGTGGTCAGAAGTGGACGCAGGTACCCCAGAATGCACTTGGATGCCTGTAGCCTGGTGAGCAAGACCGAGGCTTATGCCTCAAGAGGAAAGTCTCCGACCAATGCATGCTACCAGTGCTAACTTACGGATGCAAACCTGGACCCTCAATGCAAAAAATGACTCAAATTACAAACAATTCAACGGAGAATTGAAAGATGTATGCTGGGAATAACAAGAAGAGACAGGAAAAGGAAGGAATGGATAAGAGTGCAAGCAAAAGTATGCAATGTTATTATAAGAGCAAAAAAACTGAAATCGCTGGACCAAGGAGATACTAGACTGGATCCCAAGAGATATAAAGCTACCAAGAAGACCTCCAGGAAGATGGCAAGATGAAATTAGGAAACACACCAGAGCAACATGGATGAGAGACCCTGCAACAGGCTTTTGTTGAAGAATCTTGCGGAGGACTTCAACCAGCAGTGGATTAAAAAATGTATATGTATATGTATGTATATGTATATATATGTATGTATATGTGTATATATTGATTCATTGATTTTACTGTATTGTAAAGTGCTTGAGGTGTTTCATTACGTGATAACATATAATGTTTAATGCAACAGCATTTCTCTGTGTTGAAAGTTAATACTAGTACTGTAGTGCGCTAGCAATGTCAGTGTTTTATTTGTAGAGCCCTACCAAATTCACGGTACATTTTTGTAAATTTTATGGTCATAACAGTTTCAAAATTTTAAATTTCATGGTTTCAGATATTTAAATCTTAAATTTCAAGGTAGTGAAACAAAGTATGAACATGTAGTTAAAAACTGCAAAATATAAACATATAAAGCCCTGAAGTTAACAAAAGCAAGTGACTAACAAAGTAGAAACGCTAAAAGAAAATGAAACTGAAATCCAGAGGCTCAGTCTATGATTGTTGCATTTCTGTTACTGTTATTATCTTTTAAAAATGGTTCTGGTTTTAAATGTCATTGAACAGTAACTCAAAAACTATTCTGAAATGCTGTTTTTCTCCATTCCGTCTCTGCGGTGTAAATACCTGTCCGTATTTAGACACAGCTCTCTCTGCATCCACGGAGTTTGTTGGAATTGACAGACAGCAAATTAATCTTATCAATTATTTAAAAATGTGTCCCGGTTTTGAACTTTGAAAATCTGGTCACCCTAATGCCAATTACACAGGTCTCTAACATCTTACATCAAATACTGCATGCTGTTTGCCAAACCATAGCTTGATATTAAAGACCATGATCTCATTGTGGTTATAGCTGATTCTTTGTTCTGGTTCATTGTTGGAAATTAAGGTACTAACACCTCTTTTCCTATTGGGAAGCAATTTGCGAAAGGACCTTAGCACAAATTATTATCTTAATCTGGGGGTGCATGGAGACCAATTGTTTGTCTGTCCGACTGTCTTTTGTATATCATTTTAGAGTTTTGCATAGAGAACCACTAGTCCGATTGTAATGAAATTTGCTAATACCATTACGTAGCACAAATAATTGAGTGAGGAGGATGTTAGCAATGAAAAGAAAAATTACAAGTATGTTATTCAAACAGCTGTAGCAACACGTGGGGATGTAAGATGCTATATTTTTCGGAACCCGCTACTTACTCTTTAAGAGTATCAGAATCTGGTGGTATATCCTGTCTGTCACTCTGTCAAATTGCCATTAGTGTAACTAATAAGAACTTCAGACTACCCCCAAGCCACTAAATTAAGTCCTAATTCAGGGTTCTGGGTTGGTAAGTTTATTGGGTGTGTTTTTACTATCTGAAAAAATCAGGCTAATGATGTTTTGGAGCAAATAGCTTTGAGAATTGGTTACTTTTTGGTGTTGGGAGTGATTTCTCTTGCACACTCAAGGGTCTGTCATATAAGTATGACTCCCCATCCTGGTACCCCTTATAAAAATTTTGGCAGTAAATTTGCTGGGGGGGTCATTTCTTCAGGTAAGGACGACCCTGACTTGCAGGCACCACTGGAGGAATTGATTGTTGTTTTTATTTAGTTTCCCATGAGATTTGAAATATAATTTGGTGCTCAGTCATTGCACAGGAAAACCTTCATGTGTACAAAAGAAAAAACGACAAGAGCCTCTTTCAGTTTGATAAGTATAGCTTGCCCGCCCAAGTGTAAAACCAGCCTGTAATCACTGAAGTAATTAGAGACAACAATGATGAAATTACTCACTGGTTCCATCGGCAAAGTGCAGCTTCAGCATTGGGGTCGCGACAGCGATTTGTAATGAAAGCAGTTTAGCAAGCCTGAAGATAATGGAGTTAAGGGACCTTCATGCAAACAAGTGTGGAAGTAACACACACATCAGCCACCATGCTGCAAATACAAACTGATCAGGAAACACACGGCTTACATCCACAGTGTGGACATGTAAAAACACAACTGCAACATACAGAGGGTGGAAGCTTCCATACCTCACTGGATTCTGAAACGACGTAGAATTGACAATTGAAAAAGCTGTTCTCTACGTGTATGTAAAAATGTTAAAATGTTGCATTTATTGTTTACATGTATTTTATTATATAACTAGAATATAAGATTAGGTAACAGGAATTACATCTGAATGGTTTGTACATGAAATAAAGTGGACAAATACACACTGATTGAGAGAATCATAACATACAGCTGTCTACCAAATATTAAAATAATAACTCAAAGTTTACTGTCTCTATACAGCTGAAACGTATGACAGTTCAGAGGTCAAGGCCACCAACACACTTGTTGTGCTGTGTATATAACTGCAAATATGAAGTTGCAATCTCAAATGGGTCTTTGACACTGCATACTTTTTTTAATATATATAAAACAGTTAACCCAGGTGTGACAGGCTGACTTAGTGGTCTGACGTCAGGCAGAAGGAGGAAGGAAACTGACATCGAGGAGTACTGCAGGTAAGGTGGCGTTTGCCGTTTTTATTAAGCAAATCACAAAAATAAACCAAAAGTTTAAACAAAAAGAACACGTGCTCACAGAGCAAAATAAATAGTTTAAACAAAAACAAATCTCGAACACAGAAATAAATATTAATACAACACAGGTCAGGCTGGGCAGATTGCCTTCACTGTTCCTATGTTATTTAAGTTTCGTTTCTCTTTTCAATCGCCGTCTCTCTGCTCGCTCTCTCCTCTCTAACACCCACCCCGAGTGCTGAGAGCTGCAGGCTTTTTATATCATGGCCGAGGGGTTTAACTAATTGGTAATCATCCTATTACCCCTCGGCCACAATCTGCACGAGTTTATTAATTGTCTTGTGGATGCGGCTACCCATCCACGCTAAACAAAACAATCGGCTACACCGTCCTAATACAAAACAATAACATACGGCGCTTCGCCGACATAAAAATAAACACACCAATAACAAATACAAAAACACACTGCACAGGGGCGGAGGGGGAGACCCCGATCTAAAAATAAATAAACAAAATGTACAGGGCACCTCGCCCTGTTACACCAGGTTATTATTATTATTATTATTATTATTATTATTATTATTATTACTTTTTTACCTGAAAATACAACACGTGAAAATCAGGCTCTTGTAAACTGACACTGATTTCCTGATTTACTAGAAGAACGGTCAGTTGTTTTTCTCCCTTCTTTTCCTGAGTGGTTCCTGTGAGTTTGGGCAGCTGTCAGCCCACTAAAGCGTACCCTGGTGATGGTGATGAAACTAAGTTAAGTCTGGAAACGTTTCAGTAAAGTGCTTATACGCTGGAAAATTTTGAAAAATTAGGGCTCTCAACTTCTGTTCAAGCTTTCAAAATGAACTTATTCGGCTGGTTTCACAAACCCTGATTAGCACTAATCTTGGACCGCCTTACCTATAGTAACATTAGATAGTCCCAGGTTAATGTTAATCAGGGCCTGTGAAACCAGCCGGAAAACATATTTTTATAGTTCGGCCTTTGCAACTATTTAGGTCTGTGTATGTTAATGTGACAGGTTTGTCTTTATTTTTTTTTATTTATTTATTGTTTTAATTTTTTTTTTTATAAATGTAGTCGTTGCCAATTTTGTACCCCGATTTTCTTCCCAATTTAGTATGCCCAATTATTATTATCTGTATCCTCGGCTCACCGCTTGCAACCCCCCCGCTGACTCAGGAAACGGTGGCTGGAGCACGCGTCCTCCGAAACATGCTCCTGCCAAGCCGTCATTTTTCGTACTGCGGATCCACAGCGATGCCACCAGACCTATAGTGCCGGAGGACAACACAGATCTGGTGGCGCCACTGCAGAACCACAGGAGCCCTATCGGCCACAGGGGTCGCTGATGCGCGGTGAGCCGTGGATTCCCTTGCCGATCTAAGCCCTCCCTACCCGGCAGCGCCGGCCATTGTCGCCGCTCCCTAGGAATTCCCGGTCACGGTCGGCTGTGACATAGCCTGGATTCAAAACTTCCAATATCCAGGCTATAGGGCACATCCTGCACTCCGCGCTGAGCGCCTTTACTGGATGCGCCACTCTGGAGCCCAGGTTTGTCTTTATTGTAATTTGTCTTTTGTAGCTTGAAGGTTTATTAGAGGGAAGAGTACAGTAAGTAGCTGCACATGTCATTTTAATTGCTTATTATACATTGCACTATGGTACAGTGTTTCCAATCTTTCTAAATGGTTCTAGGTTCCAATAGAGTTATTATCATTTTTCTCTAAAGCTGCCTTGAACTGGCTTTGATCTTGTCAGTTGAAACTGCCAGGCACTGAACAGCTGTTCCATTACATTCGGTTCATGTGAAAAAGTGACCTTTCCGTACAGTACAGTACTGTACAGTTACAAGGTTTTAGAGCTTTGTATTGCACATGATTGGTACCAGAAGGTATTCACCGGTGCCAAAGGCAGTTTATTGCACCCCCATTTACATGGTTATTTTTATTGCATTGAATTCAATGAAATACCTGCATCAAGCCACCACAGCCTCACTCTAGAATACTATGACACAGCTGCTTGGAGTGTGGCAGTGGAATAGAGAACTTTAAAAAGCTCTATTATTCCAGAGTTCCAGAATTCTTTCCTCAGTGGAGTTTCAGTGCAGTGCCAACAGAATAGACTCTACCTGATACCAGGAGCCTACTGCACACAGCTGGACATACATATAAAACCCCTAAAAACATGTCCAGTGCTGTCCTGGGAAATACTCTCTTAAAGATCCAGCTGTGGCTAATCCCAGTGGAGTATAGGTGTATCTAATCACATCTTTAGCTTATGGTCTTGGCTCTGAAATGAGAGCACAGGGCTATGTTATGAAACCTGCAGTATGAAGTTCCATTGTGCATTCTCTAATTGTTTTCTGCATACATTAGGAGGCGTGACATCATTTTCAAGTTAGATTCAAGGAAGAAGGAGCAAATGGCTTTTATTCAAGGCAGCAAACCAGCAATCATGATGGGCTGTATATCTGTTTACGCAAGCTGTGCACAGTTAACAAGAGGATCAGAATGTGGGTAAGATAAATACAATCCGAAACGATAGGTTGCGGATGCAACCCCGGTACCCTGAAAGAGAAAATAACCATCAAGTATGGGATATTGCTGTCAGGCAGTAGGGATTGGCTGAGCTTTTATAGCAAAGCTCTTTTGCTCTTCAGGCCGTGAAGGCTTCCGGAGCGACCTCGCGGCTTGATGGTTATTTTCTCTTTCAGGGAACCGGGGTTGCATCCGCAACCTATCGTTCCCTTTCAAGTCGAAAATAACCATCAAGTATGGGAACAGTGTATCCAAGCCGTCGCGAGGGAGGATTCTCGGCAGTAGGACAGGCTTACGTCATAATGCAACTGCGTAGGCAATACATCTATGCATATGCGGAGCAGCGCCTCAGCGTCTACGCTCACAATGACACCTATCCTAAAGTGGGGTCAAACCATATCGTGACAATACTCAATATGAGCGCCAACTAGGGCGTCATAGAGTGTAACACGGATGCACCGAATGACTGAGCAGAGGATTCCAGTACATTTAAACGGTAAAACCTCATAAAAGTATGCGGTGTAGCCCAACTGGCTGCAGCGCAAATGTCAGACATAGGCACCCCTCTAAAGAGGGCCCAAGATGTCGCCATACCCCCAGTGGAATGTGCCTTCAACTGCCCTGGTGGCCTGCAGATTCATATGCTAATTTAATAGCATCCACTATCCAATGGGAAAGGCGTTGTTTAGACAACGGCTGACCCAAAGTCCTAGAACCATGGCATATGAACAACTGTTCTGTTTGCCTCACAGTCGTTGTACGGTCAATATAACATCTCAATGCCCGCACGGGGCAGAGCATGTGTAACCGTTCTTCCTCTGGGGAAGAAAAAGGAGGAGGATGGAACGCCATCAACTCGACTGGTTGGTTCATATGAAACGGGGATATGACCTTGGGTAAAAAGGCCGGATTTGGACGCATGGAGACCTTAAAACCGTCTCCTGCGAAACGAGTACATGATGAATGCACTGAAAGTGCGTGTAACTCGCCCACGCGTTTTGCTGATACCACTGATAGCAAAAACGCAGTTTTCATAGACACGAGCTTCATGTCCACACTGTGGAGAGGCTCGAATGGTGCCTTGGTAAGGACTTCTAACACCACGTCAAGGCTCCATGACGGTAAACTGGTTATTCTTGGAGGTCGCAAGCGTCTTGCACCCTTCAGGAACTGAGATGCCAGAAAATGGCAACCTGGTGATAACCCGTCAATGCGTACATGGCAAGCCGATATGGCGGCTAAATACACCTTAAGTGTAGAGGGAGATTTCCCTTCATCTAACAGTTTTTGTAGAAACTGTAATATCACTGCCATAGGGCAGGATATTGGGTCATGGCCCTCCGCCAGACACCAATCTTGAAACAACTGCCACTTGTACGTATACTGCAACCTAGTAGAGGGCGTTCTAGCACTCTGAATGGTCGAAATCACCACCGTCGAGAGCCCTAAGGCTGACAGGCGCTCCCGTTCAGGGGCCACGCCCATAGCTGCATGAGCTTGGGGTTCAGGTGCCATAGCCCTCCTTGGGCTTGGGACAACAGGTCCGCTCGCAGAGGGAGCTGCCTTGGGCGACCGTGCAACAACTGCACCAGGCTCGGGAACCATATTCTACGAGGCCACCGAGGAGCGATCAGAATCACTGTCGCTTGCTCTACCCTGACCTTCTCTAAGAAGGCGGGGAGCATCGGAATCGGTGGAAACGCATATAGGAGCCCTGGTGGCCATTCGTGAGCCAGTGCATCGACTCCTAGGGGGCTGTCGAGGTCCTTCACCGAGAACCATAGGGGGCAGTGCGTGGTCTCTTGCGAAGCGAAGAGATCTACCTGCGCTGTGCCGAACCATTCCCAGATGCGCTCTACCACCTGAGGGTGGAGACGCCATTCGCCGGCAAGAGGGCCTCCTCTGGATAGGATATCTGCTGCATAATTGACTCTGCCCGGTAGGTGAACTGCACGCAGAGAGGTTAACCTCGGTTGTGCCCATAGCAACATCCGTGTTACCATCCGGTGAAGACCGGGGGACCGCAAGCCATCCTGGCGGTTGATGTACGCCACACCTGTGGTGTTGTCTGACCGCACTAACACATGCTTGCCTAGAAGCACTGGCAAGAAGTGCCGGAGGGCAAGGTCCACCGCTCTGAGCTCCAGAGCATTGATGTGGGCTGACCTCCAGGGTCCTGACCACACTCCACGGGTCCCTGTCCCGTTCCAGACTGCTCCCCAACCCTGGTTGGAAGTGTTGGTCGTGATGACCTCCCTTCTGAAAATTGGACCCAAGCGTACGCCTTGGCGGATGTTCGACGGAACTTTCCACCAGCGTAGCGCTTCCCAGCAGGCTCGGGATACCCTTAGCCTGCGGTGTTTGTCTCTCCACGGATGCAACGCGAAGGCATTGAACCAGGCCTGCAGAGGTCTCTGGTGTAGTAAGCCCAAAGGAAGGGCTTGCGAGGCGGCAGCCATCAACCCCAGCATGCGCTGACACAGCTCCATGCTGACTGTTTCTCTCAACCTGAATAGGGAGAGACACCGCTCCATCGAGGCAACTCTTTGTGTCGACAGGGTCGCTTCCGTGGACACTGAGTCCAGATGCAGACCCAAGAATTCGGTCTGTAGCTCGGCACGAGGCGGCTCTTTTCTGAATTGATCTTCAGACCTAGCCGCTGAAGATGGTCTGTAACCATCACTGTGTGCTGTGCCGCCTGCTCTTTCGACTGCGAGTCCAGATAATTGAGCAGTCGGACACCTTGAGCCCGCAAGGGAGCTAGAATGGCATCCATACATTTGGAAAAGGTTCAAGGAGCTAGTGACAGGCCGAATGGAAGGACACAAAACTCGTATACCCTGCTCTGAAATGCGAAACTCAGATACTTCCTGTGACCCGGGCAGATGGGAACGTGAAAGTACGCATCTGTCAGGTCTACGGTGGTGAACCAGTCGCCGTGTCGGACTGACTGGATGATGTGCCTGTGCGTAAGCATCCTGAACGATAACACCCGCAGGTATTTGTTCAGTACTCGCAGATCTAAAATAGGACGGAGCCCGGCGTCTTTTTTGGGCACCAGGAAGTATTTGGAATAGAACCCCTGGTCGATCAGAGCAGGGTCTACTTGTTGAATGGCACGCTTGCTGAGCAATGCCTGTATTTCCACATTCAGAGCTGAGGACTGAACCGAGTCCTTCACTGCAGCTACGACCACTCCCCGGAAGGGGGGAGGTTTTAACTGGAACTGAAGGGTGTACCCGGTGGATATAGTCTTGTGCACCCAGATGTCGTTGGTTCATTGTTGCCAGAACTGGAGCTGTGAGACAGTGTAGGGGCGGGTTAACAGCTGCCTGGAGTTCTCAGGGCTGTTTCGGCTGCGCCGCCGCCGCGAGGGGCCTGGCCGGAGCCCCGAGGGCGTGGCCTGCCACCTCCTCTAGGGTGCCACCCTCCGCGCTGCGGTCTTGCAAATGGAGGTTGACCGCGTGCTGCTGTGCTTGAGGGAGAGGTCTTAGTACCCCCTGGCCGTGGCTGGTGCTGCGGTGGTGTTCTACGCCACTGGTGCTCTTGTTGGTGCTTAGGCTGGAAGGGCTTATGCGGCCACATCTTCGCCATCTGTTGAGATGTCTCCCGGGCCTTAACAGAGCATTGCAGCATCGCCTCAACCGCTGGGCCAAACGTGTGCCCCGGCGTAATAGGAGCATCTAACAATGGGGCCTTGTCAGGCTCTTGAACTCTCGCCTGCGAGAGCCAGAGCTGCCTTCTGGCGACCACCAGGGAAGCAATACTCCTGCCTTGAGCCCGTGCATTCAACTGGGCTATCTTCACTAGGAGTTGCGCGACCAGCGCCAATTCTGCCCTCAGAGACGCCGATGGGTGCTCTGGGAGATCCTTCACCATCGACGCCTGGTAAACTGAAAGGAGGCTGGCCACGTTGGACAACCTAACTACCTCTGTAGCCGCTAAGTAGCCCTTCTTTAAATGGATCTCCGTGGTCCTGCACTGTTTGTTAGGACATGCAGGGTCCTTAGCTAGACCCGAAAGTGTCAGAGTTCTAACTAGGGCTGCAAAGGCAGCATCGACCGGCGGGAAGGACGCCAGACCAGCCTCACTCGCTCCCTGCATGGCAAACACGGAGGCCTTCCGCGAAGTTGGCGGTGAAGAAGCCGGGGCCCCCCAGGTGGACTGTACCTCCTTAATGAAATCAGGGAAGGCTGGGAGCGTCCTGGGCTGTGGAGACCTTACAGACGGCGACTCAAACAGTGACCACCGAGGTAATTCCATGGCTGGCCACTCAATCCCCAGGTGGCGAGTTGCTTGCTCCACCAGTGACCACAAGGGATCACTGGTGTCCAGCACCTCCGACTCAGTGTCTTGCTCCGAGTTCTGGGATGCCAGTTCAGCTTCCACACTGTCCTCCTCAAGGAGAGGCTCTCCTTCGGAAGCATCCCTGGAGATGGCATCTACATCCCATACCCCTTGGGGTTGTTGGACAACAGGGACAGCCAGAGGCTGTGGCTGAAACGCTGGCTGATTGGCAATTGGTCTGGTTGGTGGTGCCATGCTGGTAAGGGACATGAGCAACGATTGCTGGCCCATCATCACATCCATAAACTGGGACATTTTCGATGTGAGCTCTGCCACGCCTGACTTGTCCCTATAATACCTGTCCCGACGAGGAGAACGGGAGCGTCCCCTACGGCGGGGTGACAGGGAGCAAGACCGTGATCGGCGGGAACGTTCCCTGCGAGGGGAGGAGCCTCGGGGCCGAATAGACGGGCTACGAGAGCGCTCCCGGGCACGTCTATGGTCTGGGGATCTCTGGCCAGCTGTAAGCTGGGAGGGGCTCCTGGATACCCGCAGTGTGACGGGCGGAGTCGCTGTGGACGACCACGGGACAGACAGGGTGTAAGATGACCCTGAGGAAGGGGAGTGGCTACCCACCGCTTTCCTCGCCCTCTGGCGAAGAGTGTGCGGTTGAAAATGAGCGCACAATGCGCAAAACGATCTGTCTGCCAAGGCAGACGCGGCGTGCTGTGGTCCCAGGCACGCCACACAGTCTTCATGCGGATCGCTCGCCGGCAATTTTGCCTTGCAGGTGACGCAACGGTGGAACCCGGACATGATTGCCACTCCGACACCGAACGCCGAACGGCGGCCGTCGAACGTTGAGGTACGCGGCACCAGCGACGAGGCGTCGATGCACCGAAGCGCCGGCGTCGGCGTCAAGTGCGTGCGCCGAGCGTCGAGGCGTCGATGCGCCGAGCGCCGAAGCATCGAGCGTCAAGGTGCGTGCACCGAGCGCCGGTTGCCGAGCGTCGAGGTGCGTGCACCGAGCGTTGAGGCACCAAGCACAGAGCGTCGCGCACCGAAGCACCAATCGTCGAGGCGCATGCACCGAGCATCGAGGCGTCGACGCGTGCGGCGTCAGCGTCGAGGTGCGTGCACCGAAGCGTCGAGCGTCGACGTGCCGACGCCGAAGCGTCGGCGCCGAAGTGTCGAGCGTCGAGGTGCGTACGAGCACCGAAAGCACCGAGCGTCGAGGTGCGTGCACCAAGCCCCAAGTGCCGAGGCACTAAGCACAAAGTGCCTAAGCGCTACACCAAAGCGCCAAAGCGCGGACACCGAAACGCCGGCGCGTGTACTGCGCGTGAAGACGCTAATGCACTAGACGCAAACGTCAGCTGACCCAAGAGAGCGGAGAAGTGCCAGTACCGTGTCACAGTCTAAAAAGACAAGGTGTTGTGCTATACCTACCTGTTTATAAGGGGCAACTAAAAAGTGCAGTTGGCAATAGTCTTCCTATGTGTATTGTATGGGAAAAAAAAATCTTTTTATTTATTTATTTATTTATTTATTTATTTATTTTTATTTCTTCAGTTTAGAGGAACTGCAGCCGCACACACAATGTTATTGTAGCATAGCTACAGTCGTGCAGCAACCACGCGGTGATGTTTCAATCCGCGGGTGTTGTTATAGGAGTGGCTGCTAGCAGCAGGTTACACCGGTCTAGCCGAGGCAAGACCGAGGCTGCAAAATTGCGTGGCCTAGCCAGGCGCGCAACGTGTCCTCTAAACCCTATTCTATATAACAGAAAGAATAGACAGTACAAAAACCCAACAACAAATATTTTACAATATAAAATATATGTAAAATTATATGAAAATGAAAGAAAGACGGACGGCGAGCTAACGCGAGAACGCAATGCCGGGCAAAGCGTGAAAGTCGAAAAAATATAATAATGCTCCGTAGAGCTAACACTGAAATCAACTCAGAGAAGGGGCAGTAGCCAGCTTCTCAAGCTCAAGGCTGACGAAAGTACAATCAGTGGAGTAATTCTCAGAGAGAAAACTTACCAGCTCAATGTCCTACATAGTCTGAAGGCAAAAGAGGAAGTGAGTCTCTGCTGGCCATGCGTATAGTAAGCTCCCAAGGGGCGGGCTTACGTGGCAGCTCGCGCAGAGGCCTATCGGCAGCTTTGCTATAAAAGCTCAGCCAATCCCTACTGCCTGACGGCAATATCCCATACTTGATGGTTATTTTCGACTTGAAAGGGAACCCTTTCAATAGCCCCATCTTTGATACTTTAGCAGACTTTAGCCCACAATGGAAATTAAGCCCAAGCAGTATTAACAAAAACAATAGCAGTCTCATTCAGACTTTTTCATGTCATACCAAAAAAACAAATTTATCACACTAAACTGAAAAAGAAAATAAAGCCACCATTTAAAATATGCAATTATGTAACAATATTAAATAAGAATAAAATCAGAAATGTGGGAGTGTTGGAAATGCAGGGAGCAGTTCAAACATGTTAGTGAAACAAGACCAATGTTTTTCTCAATGTCTTTTGTGTTGTTTTCTTCTTCTCTTGGCAGCCTGTCCTCTGGGTGACCGGGCGTTCATTTAAAAAATATATATTTAATTTACTATTTGTTGTCTGCAATCTTTTTGAGTGGTTCTGGGTTCTGTTCCTTGAATATTTACCTTTTATATGTTCTAAATCTGCCTTTACCTGGATTTACACATTCCACAGAGTATGTGGCAAAGGCGTGTTGCTAGGTAGAATTTCCCAGGATCCCAGAGTTCTGGTACTGTTCAGGAAGTTCTGCAGCACCAGCTGACTTGTTAGTAGTGGATACAGTGTTGGTACCAAGGCAATACAAGTTTCTAAAACCTTGACAACGTGAAACATTTTCTTTAATAAGAGAAATGCAAGTTTTCTAGAACGATGTGAAACCCCCCCACCTGTTATGAAAGTGTGAAGTGACAGGTAAGGGAACAAAGTGCTAACTAACATATTTTACTTTGCCTTGGTCTTTTGTCAGTGGTTTAGCTGACCCCCATTTAAGAATCTACGACAGACCGCGCTTGTTAAAATTTACTAAAGCTTACCAATGTTTTTTTAACATGTATTTTAATATCCTTTACCATACCTCTCTGGGCTTTATAATGCTTACCTGTGCTTTACCATGCTCCCATTGTGCTTTATTACACTTATTCTATGGGAAACTTGCATATGGTTACAGTTCTGTGTGTTTTTTAAAAACAATTGCAAACTATAGTTAAGGGTTTCAGATTGTAACTACCCTAAGTGCTGGCACTGAATAAGCATCTTTGTTCTATTCAGATCATGTAACAATAAACTCTTTCTGTTTATATGTGTAGAGTAGGTGGGGAGGTTTGAAAGATTCTATTGTCCCAAATTGGAATGAGGAAGTTTGTTCAGTGCCAGCACTTAGGATTCTCCAGTTCAAAACAAGTTCAAGTTACAGGTATGCATAGAGAATAATGATCTCAACATTGAAGCACCCATATCCCAGAACCACTCGGAATAACATCAAATAATAAGAACAATGTCAAAAAGAATACAAGACCAAAAGCACAACATACTTCACCAAATGGTTCTTGAATGAAGAATACATGTATTTTATAGTTGGTATGGATACATACTCTCCCTATCTCATTCATAGTCTTTTAACATAATAGTCCATCATTAATTGATCATTTGATCTTATTACGCATTATACAAGTAGCCCATCAGGACCGTCACATGTAGTGTGATGCATATCATATCGTGTCCCTCATATCGTCATACATATCATATCGTGTTCCTGCATATTGTAATAAATATCGCATCACTCCCTGCATATCGTGATATATATTGTATTGCATCCTGCACATCGTGATACATATTGTATTGTGTCCTGCATATCATGATACATATCGTATCGTGTCCTTCATATCGTGATACATATCATATTGTGTCCCTGCATATTGTGATAAATATCGTATCACTCTCTGCATATCGTGATATATATTGTATTGCGTCCTGCATATCATGATACATACCGTATCGTGACATTGGTGTATCGTTACACCTCTAGCTACTCTCTTTAAACTCATGAGACTGGAGTAAAAACTATTACAATCATATTTAAGCTGTGTAAATCTAGTCGTGTCTGGTTTACTTGTGTAAGTTATGAACTTTGTGCAGCAAATAATTTCAACACAATTTGTCCTTAATAAAAGTTTAATATAGCAAATGTGCTCGGTAATTTTGCAGTATGTCCCATGGGTATACCACGTATTTATGGTAGTTTACTATGTTTTTAATCTTCTTTACCATATATCTCTGTAATTTACAATCCTGACCTATAGTATGCTTTACCAGGCTTTCCCTATGCTGTATTACACTTTGTTTACCATGGGACACTTTTGTAAGGGGTGGTTTGTCAGTCCATATGTACGTGTTGTCTTATAAGTGAACCCTACTGTTTTTTGATAGTGTCACTGGTGTAAGTGTGCGGGGATGGCGCTCTGTGTAGGTGAGGGCAGGTTTACACTCCTGTTGCTTCTGGTTTGGTTCTGTTTTGTTTTGTTCTTTTTGGTTGTTGTGGTTATGTGGAAGTCAGCATGAATGGAAACAATAGCAATCCTGTTATATCAGTTTCAAAATGCCACTCCTACAAATCAATGTGGCTTCTTCCGTGCCAGTTCTGAACAAACACAGTCACACCTTACTGAAAAAAACCACCATTACTAAGCACCTTGTAATTCTGCAGCAATATAAACATTTACAGTAATTGTACCGCATAAAGATATAATTATAGATCTCCTTTCAGAAAGGATCTATAAGACAGGAAATTTGCCAACAAGTGACAGACAAATCAGAAATACTTACTATGCAAGTTATTTCACCTTCAATGGAAACTGGGCGTATGTCTGTAATTTTATCATTCTGCCTGAGAATACATTCAATTAGAAAGCAATTCAGTACCAACAACCAATCAGTTTTCAGCTCTAGCGGGCTTCTGTCAGACAGTAGATGCCCACTGAACGTCACAGCATCGTGAATGAAAGCTCTGGACAGCAAATACTAAACAAAGACAAGGTTGGCCCACATTTATTTTATTATCCACTGAATCATCCACTCAGTGCTGTGCCTCAAAACAAGCCAATCAATACTGTGTAACTATGAAAGCAACCAGTCCTGTACCTGTCACTGCCATATCAGCCAATCACAGCCTGTCAGCACGACTGGAGCTCAGCATCTTTCAACAAAAACGGATAGTTCAGTAATATTGCTCCATTCAAATATCTCACACTACCCAGATGAACTATAAGTAACTTTGACAAGTAAAACGTTATTTGTTTAATAAAGTTATTCATTTTTTTCCGCATCATTATGTATGTGATCCCTGTTTTTTTATGAACAGCGCAGTCCCAAGTATAAGCCTTTTTATTAACTATTTTTAGCACTTATTTACTTGTATTATAATTAAGAATACAGAATGTAGGCATTTCATTATTAATGAGTCATTTAGCAGACGCTTTTATCCAAAGCAATTAACACAGAGATTAGGGGGTGAAATATGCATCACAACTTCTGCTGCAAAGTCACTTACAAATGACTGTTTGTTATACATCTTATCCGAAGGGCAGAGCACAAGGAGGTTAAGTGACTTGCTCAGGGTCACACAGAGCAAGTCAGTGGCTGAGCTGGGATTTGAACCAGGAACCACCGGACCACCAAGCCAAGCCTCATAGACACTGTTCCAATGGTTTCACTGCAATCAGACTGTGCCCTACAACAAAGGTACCAGGATGCAGCCGTTTATACACAGATTTGTAAATACTGAATAAACAGAATGAAACAAGTAAATATCCTCAGCACAATAAAAGGGCGGCCAGCTGATAGGAAATGGAATTTAAAGCATTGGTTAGCCATTGGAAACTGCAAGCCCAATTTGTAACTGGTTCCTGTTTGTCAAACTGATCCACCTCTCATCTGCCGACTTCAAGGCTTCATTCCGTGATACTGAATATTGCATTGTATGATCATGTCATGCTTGATTCACCTCATTGCATGCCATCCTTCACCAGTGGTAATTTAAATCCCTGCATGTCGGATCGAATTATCTGTCTTGTATTGCATTCTCAACACATGGGCAGGAAAAGCAATTGTTCCGGTCATACGATCTCTAGCATGAATATAGAGCCTGCTGATGAAGCCACTTGGGAAATAAACAGTGGAGGAAAGGTCACAGTGAGAGAGAATTCCCACTATTCCCACTATTCCCAGTCTGTAGCAGTTTCATCATATATATAGCTGTATTGGGCCCAGTGTAACACTTTAGTAATTGCAAAAAGAACCATTTGGAATGATTGTAAACATCATAAAATAGTAAGTGAACGGTGTGAAACTATGAAATGTGATACGAAACTACTGTCTGTCTCCCCTCTCGAGAGCCTTTCTTACCCAGCAAACTGTTCCTCGAACAGCTTATATTTGTGGTGAGGCTCATTTTCTCTTCTGCGGAGTCAGCTGAGGTCTGACTATTTCAGTGTTTTTTCGGATTGGAAACACATGGCGTCTCAATGTCATTTGTACAGTAAATTAAAAAAGGGCCATTTGAGTATTGAAATAAAGGGTAGGAGTGCCAGCAAGCCAGCACACCAGCCGTATGGAAGGAATGTTTTCCAGCACTGACAATGAAAATGCCACTGGGAGAAAAATGAGATCAAGAGAATTTTACAATATGGAAAAAATAAGGAAGAATTACTGTAAAACAAAAGCAAAATTATTCTTAACCTATTGACTGCCACGTCAATGGATGTGCCTGTTCTTGCTATGTCAAGGTAACAATAGTTCTGTTAAAGTGTATACAGACACACAAAAGGAAATTGTTATTATAATCCAAGAGAAGGCACTGAGATAACATATAGATCTGGATGTCAAATCGGAAATCTGTAGCAAATGAGTCTGACCATGTGTTTTTCATGGACAGCACTGTCAAAATCCTGATCGCTTGCACATCTGTGTGTAACAAGTGACATCATAATAAAGATGATTTCTAAAGTGTGTTTTAGGCGTTTACAGGGTTACTGTTTTTGGTATTTTCTTCAGTGGATCACCATAAAATAACCCTCAGATGAGTCATTCCAGTGACCGTGTGGATCTACATCAAGAGCACGCAGGCATGTTGCAAAGATGGGCTCTGCCACGAAATGCACCTAATGCTCTCTCTCTCTCTCTCTCTCTCTCTCTCTCTCTCTCTCTCTCTCTCTCTCTCTGATCTAATGGCTTGAATTGCTAAAGGGTAAACCTTCTATTAAATTGATTAACATGACTTCAAATACTCTTGAATGTCTTAATGCTTGAGAAGCTCACATAAAAGTCCTTTGGCCACTGAACTGTGCTGCAGTATCCGAATGGGATTAGAGACTGCGTGTGTGACTGCGAGTTCTGAAGTGCAGTGTGCACCCTGGGACAATGCCACATTAAGAGGCTGATGACGTTTACGACAAAGAAATGATTGCATCAGATTGAACTAGAGCAGGATGTACAATGTGTCCATTGTTAAACACACACTCTGCACCACCACTCACTTCTACTATTAATCTCACACAAATTAAGTACAGGTACAGTATAACAAAGATCATGAAAAAGAGAATGGCAACCTGTAAAAAAAAAAAGAAAGATATTTAAATCATATTACAAATGGTGATATCAAATTACAATAAAACATCAGTTTAAGGCCACCTTAGTACAAAGACCACCTCACAATTAGACCACTTTTTCACAGTCCCAATTTACTCCTATTGACGGCGATGTAAAGTCAACATCAAGGCCACCCCCTGTATTCAGCATTAGGCCACCATCGGCAATACCAAACATATCTAACCTCTGTTAAAATACCTCTCCAAGACCAACGTGATAAAAATGCTTACCTGTGCTTTACCATGCTTTCATCATGCTTTATTACACCTTGCTGTGCTTTTACTATGGGAAGCTTTTATAAGGGATATCAGTTTTCATAATGAACAAAACCCATACATGCAGGTTTCATGAAGTGGTGCATTCACTTAATCAAGTTCAGCACCAAGCTAGACACTGTACAAACAAACATTCTACAGTTTCATTGTTCTTAATCCTGTAAAGTAAAAGAAGGATCCATATCTTTGATTTTTAATTATTATTATTATTATTATTATTATTATTATTATTATTATTATTATTATTATTATTATTATTATTATTATTTAAACTATGTGAAGTCTATGGGATACTAGAAGTTGCTTTAGCAAGACTGAAAAAGTAAAGCAGGTATGTGTTATAATGTGTCATAATTGAACAATAACTAACACAAATTAAGAAAAGTAATGTGATGAAAGCAGGAATGTATTTTATTTTATATATATATATATATATATATATATATATATATATATATATATATATATATATATATATATATATATATAGCAGAAATGGTATTCCTGTAAGCCGCAGTATCTACTTTGCAGCAACATTGCTGGGAAATCTTGGACATGTGTGACCTTTTTGATTCTGCTGGATCACAGACTACTTTGAAAAGGGCACGTTGGTCTGTGGTTTATTTATTTCAGCATCAGGCCTCCTTCTATAGTCAGTTTGTTTCTTGTCATGGGCAGAACCTGTGCATTGAAGGGTATAGTTAAACTACTGGTCAGTTCAATGAAAATGTAATGCTGTTACATTGTAGCCACCGAACACTGATAAACATATTACTAAATGTAAATTAAAAAACAGAAGAAAAGCTCATATGAACTATTTGATGTGTTTTTATAGAACTCGTTGTGGTTTAAAGTTTAGAATGCTTTGTCATTGGCATTCTAAGTGTGAGATCCCAACTGTTAGAGGTGTAGTAGCTACTGGTACGATCTATTGAAGATGTAACAGGGTCAAGAATGCCCTGTTCAAATTTATTTTACACTTATGTGGTATTTTTAAAAAAAAATATTTTATTGAATTGATTAGTGCACGTTTTGTGTTGTCTGACACTTTTTGACAATTGATTTGTATCGTGTTATATTGGCTTCTCCACCCGCTTCCCTGTGTTTGCCTTTTTGAGCACTTAGTAATTGAATTATTGATCAATTTACGCACCTGAATATAAATAGCACATGTTTTTACAAACGGGATGGCCATCCTGGGGGTTGTGTGTCTGTGCAGGAGCGGGCAGCGGGCAGCGGGCAGCGGGCAGCGGGGAGCGGGGAGCGGGGAGCGGGGAGCGGGGAGCGGGGAGCGAGCGAGAAACGGACTAGTAAATGGAGCATCCTGACAGTAAGTATTGGGCTGATGGTATGCCTGTGTTGAATAATGAGAGCGAACGGCCCGAGTGTTTTTAGGTTATTTGGAAGTCGATTGGAGTTTAAGAAGTGCACAGAATAGGCTATATTGCGATGCTGGTTTCTCTCTCACTCTGTGTGTGTTCCCTCCCCTGCACGGACATTGTGTGTGTGTGTGGTGTGGGTATTTGTACTTTTGAACCGTGGTATTGTTTTTATTATGACAGTTTTACCGTGTCTTTGAATGTGTGTGTCTCCACTTTATTGCTGGGTAGCAGCATTGTTGTATTTGCACTTTAATACATGACCTCATTAATTACCGTTTTAAACCATGTGTTGCTATTGGAAGTTTACAATAAACCAACGCTTGTTAAAGTATCGGTGTGATTTTCTTGGCGACCTTGTTCCTACATTTTTAGATCTATTATCTGAATAAAAATAATCTAAAGGATCTTTGTTCGGTGCCTTATCGCACTGAACTGGCGTAGTGAGGCTACATTAGTATTTTTACATTCAACACTTGCTACATCCTGTGATATTTTGGAATTAAATGCAGGTTTGTGGTGTTGACTGGGGAGGTGTTACAGAAGACATGACTTTTTAATGGATAATAGGGAACCTTTGCGCAGTAATTATAGTTCCACTAACAGTCTGCATTGACAGTGTATCATATGATATGATATGATTATATATATATATATATATATATATATATATATATATATATAATCTCATATGAGAAGGGACAGCCGAATAAAACTGGTCTTTAACTTATTAATGAAAGGCATGAATGAGAGTGAATTAGCCTGCTATCTGTCAGTGGCACTTCCCCTCCACCCCCACCCTGCATAGAATATATTTCTCAACTAAAAATTGGTATTCACAACCTTTCAACAGACTTCATTGTGCAGTAAAAGAGAACAAACAGATCCGTTCTACTGACTGCCTTGTTGGCTCCTGTGGAATGTATCAAACTAGTAATTAGTGCAGCGTTCTTGTTTGAAACAGGGCGACTGCAATGGACTTGTAAATTGAATTAGTTTTCGATAATTACTTTTATAGCCTGTGTTAATGGGGGTCTTACTTTTGAGTGCCTGGTGCAGGTATTTGTCAGCAAATAAAGACTTTCTTCCTCACTGCACTATCACCCCTCGCATGTCATTGTGAAGATGCTCTCCACACTGCAAATGAGACCACCACACAACTGCCTTAGCTTTCAGACCTTCAAAATAAAGTCACTTGTCACATAGTTCTAGCCGGAGGATGCAGTCAGTGGATTTGGAGACGACCATCTCCCTGATTAGAAAAAAAATCAAAAGGTTTTCCACTTGGAAGACTGATGGCCTTGCACAGTAAACAAGACCTGCTCTGTGGTTATGAGCCCAATGGACTAGATCAACAATTCCTCTTTTATTTCAATAAAACAGTCACTCACACTCAAACAGAACACCTTTGCTTCTTTCCCCTCTCACAAAGTCCCATCACCCAGGTAGTCTGAAAAGGGCCTCCCTGAATGTAAAGGAAAAGTGTTTGAAAACAAACAGTGGACATACCTATAGACTTTTATATATATATATATATATATATATATATATATATATATATATATATATATATATATATACAGGATTTTGGTAGCGATTCCTCAGACAGGTAGCTTAATTCTGATTAAATCAGTCCTACTCAGGTTACAGGCATGACTTTAAAGAGTAAGTAGCAGGGTTCCAAAAAATATAACGTTCCACGCCCCCAGGTGTTGCTACAACTGTTTAAACAACCAGCCTGTAATTTTTTTTTTCATTGTTAACATCCTGACAAATTTTTACACTTACAACTTTAAAGTCTGTTTCAAATCTCTTATCAAAATGGCTGCTCTAGTGCACTGGAGTTTGAGATCTATCCTCTAAATCACTGCAGAAAGAGCGATAAAAAACAAAACATAACAAGTGCTCTGGCTTTTCTGTTCCGTGCCACATCATGGATCGTTACTGCTAACTGTTTCACATTGTGTGCAATAATCCTAGAGTGAACATTCTGAAAAGAGCTTTGAAACAGACTTTAAAGTTATAAGTGTAAAAGAAAAAAAAGTGTAAAAGAAAAATGACAGGTACAGTACTGTGCAAAAGTTTTAGGCAGGTGTGAAAAAATCCTGTAAAGTAAGAATGCTTTCAAAAATAGACATGTTAATAGATTATATTTATCAATTAACTAAATGCAAAGTGAGTGAACAGAAGAAAAATCTAAATCAAATCCATATTTGGTGTGACAACCCTTTGCCTTCAAAACAGCATCAATTCTTCTAGGTACACTTGCACAAAGTCAGGGATTTTGTAGGCATATAGTCAGGTGTATGATTAAACAATTATACCAAACAGGTGCTAATGATCATCAATTCAATATGTAGGTTGAAACACAATCATTAACTGAAACAGAAACATCTGTGTAGGAGGAATAAAACTGGGTGAGGAACAGCCAAACTCAGCTAACAAGGTGAGGTTGCTGAAGACAGTTTACTGTCAAAAGTCATACACCATGGCAAGACTGAGCACAGCAACAAGACACAAGGTAGTTATACTGCATCAGCAAGGTCTCTCCCAGGCAGAAATTTCAAGGCAGACAGGGGTTTCCAGATGTGCTGTCCAAGCTCTTTTGAAGAAGCACAAAGAAACGGGCAACGTTGAGGATCGTGAGCGCAGTGGTCAGCCAAGGAAACTTGCTGCAGCAGATGAAAGACACATCATGCTTACTTCCCTTCGCAATCGGAAGATGTCCAGCAGTGCCATCAGCTCAGAATTGGCAGAAAACAGTGGGACCCTGGTACACCAATCTACTGTCGGAGAAGTCTGGTCAGAAGTGGCCTTCATGGAAGACTTGCGGCCAAATAGCCATACCTCCGACGTGGAAACAAGGCCAAGCGACTCAACTATGCACGAAAAACACAGGAACTGGGGTGCAGAAAAATGGCAGCAGGTGCTCTGGACTGATGAGTCAAAATTTGAAATATTTGGCTGTAGCAGAAGGCAGTTTGTTCGCCGAAGGGCTGGAGAGCGGTACACGAATGAGTGTCTGCAGGCAACAGTGAAGCATGGTGGAGGTTCCTTGCAAGTTTGGGGCTGCATTTCTGCAAATGGAGTTGGGGATTTGGTCAGAATTAATGGTCTCCTCAATGCTGAGAAGTACAGGCAGATATTTATCCGTCATGCAATACCATCAGTGAGGCATCTGATTGGCCCCAAATTTATTCTGCAGCATGACAACGACCCCAAACATACAGCGAAAGTCATTAAGAACTATCTTCAGCGTAAAGAAGAACAAGGAGTCCTGGAAGTGATGGTATGGCCCCCACAGAGCCCTGATCTCAACATCATCGAGTCTGTCTGGGATTCCATGAAGAGAGAGAAGCAACTGAGGCTGCCTAAATTCACAGAAGAACCGTGGTTAGTTCTCCAAGATGTTTGGGCCAACCTACCTGCCGAGTTCCTTCAAAAACTGTGTGCAAGTGTACCTAGAAGAATTGATGCTGTTTTGAAGGCAAAGGGTGGTGATTTGATGTAGATTTTTCTTCTGTTCACTCACTTTGCATTTTGTTGATTAATAAATATAAACTATTAACATGTCTAATTTTGAAAGCATTCTTACTTTACAGCATTTTTTCACACCTGCCTAAAACTTTTGCACAGTACTGTACGTTATTTAAACAGTGGGGACGTGTCATGCTGTATTTTTCGGAACCCAGCTACTTTCTCTTTAAGTCGTGGGTCTGTTGTGCCCAACTGTGTGTTCATTTCACTGGGCACTTGAGTTTTTAACACAAGGCACGAACGATAAGAAATGAACTGCTGCACCATCTATCCACTTGATGATTAATTTCTAATGTTTTGTTCTTGCTTAATTTTTTGCCACCCATTAAAAGGCTAGTGTCAAAGGCAGAGCTATAAATGATTAAACAAAGAGCCACACACATCATGAGATTTACAGTACAGTATATCTTCTGGTCTCGGTGACACCAGCAGGGTCATTAGGACTTGTCATATCTCTGGTGTTCTCTCTCCTGCAGCGATCCCTTGATATATGGCTCCATTAATAATGGTAACGACCTGCCGGGCCCTGCAGAGACACGGGCAGAAGCTCTCAGGGGAGCAGCATTTCATCCATTATAAGCTCCAGTTATTAAAACGCAGTTTGATCAGGGTGACCTTGACAGGGGCCTGCTGCGTTTCAACGTACGTTGAGCGGAGGAGAGAATCAGTTCCTGAGGTTTTCAGACTAGTGCCCAACATCAGTGTCTAGATAAATAAGTTAAAAATGACCAAAATGTATCTAGGATGGTTTTCTTAAAAAGCAAGAGATTCAATTAATTGCTAAGAGAGGATCTACTGTCACCGAAGTGATAATGTCCGCAATGAATTCCAATTTGAAGTGAACACATTTCTTGGTCATGAACAATTGTATGTATTTCTCATAAGGTTGAGGGCATGATCATTTCTCTCTTTTGACATTTGACTAACTACTAACTCTGAAATGTGAAATAAAAGGACATTAAAATACAGATTTATGAGGCTTGGAGGTCGCCAGTTCGAATCCAGGTTATGCCACTGCCGACCGTGGGCGGGAGTTCCCAGGGGGCGGCCCAGGCAGGGAGGGTTTAGGTCGGCTGGAGAGTCTTTGGCTCACCACGCACCAGCGATCCCTGTGGCTGGTCGGGCACCTGCAGGCCTGTCTGTGTGCAATTCAGAAAGAACTCCATGGTCCTCCGACGCTGTAGTTCTGTAGTGGCTTTACGACGGGCTTGCGGTGCGAAAAAAAAACGGATGACTGACAGCACACATTTCGGAGGATGCAAGTGCTCGTCCTCGTCTCTCCTGAGTTAGTGCAGGTGTTGCAGCGGTGAGCTGGGTTGAATAATTGGGCATTCCAAATTGGCAGAAAATCGGGGGAAAAATAATTGCCGATTCCAATAAAAAAAAAAAAAAATTAAAAAAATATATATATATAGATTTATCAGACTTTTAGCACAGAGCAGTAGATTGTAATGGCTTCACTGGTAGTTCCACAACTGTAATATTCATCACTGCAATATTCCAGATTATGTGAACTGTCATTGCAGGTTTGCCCATGGGCAGCTTTGAGGACCGTTGATCTAAAATAACGGAAAACAAAACATGTGTTGTCTTTCATTATGTGACAAGTGGAATCTCTCACATTTGCTATCGCTGGGTTTCCAAATCTTGCTGCCCTGCAATAACTCAACACAGTACAGTTTGGATGAACAAACATCACAAAGGCTCCATGGCGACAGCACCATGTCTTCCAGCCAAATTACTGCTTCAGAGCAGAAGCAGCACCTAACTGACTTTATATAAATACAGGACCTCAGAAAAGTAAACGTCTTGAACACCTGCCATATAATCATGTATTATGCTTTTTGTTTTTACTGTAACTTGTAAAGCGCTTTGTGATGGTGGTCCACTATGAAATGCACTACATAAAATAAAGATTGATTAATTGATTGATTGATAATAGATGCTGTATAACTACAGGATGCGTATGGTGTTGTTTGGTGTACCTGGTTAGTGTAAAATCCTCAACCCCCTTGTACACTCAATGCAGTCTGGGGCCATAAAAGCTGAAAGCCCTGCCACTAGTGCTAGCCTTAGAAGTGTTTCCCATAGTAAAAGCACAGCCAAGTGTAAAAGCAAAGTAAAAGCAAGGTTAAGCATTGTAAATCTCAGAGGTATAGGAAAGCATGGTGACCTTTCAATTCACATTATAACCAAGGGGAAAGCATAGGGGAAAACTGCAAAAATACTGATTCAAAATCCAAGAACTATCTGAGAGCCAGTGCTAGGATGCGAGGACAGGTGTTATGTGTTTGATATTCTTAGTTCTGGTCAATTCTCTGGCAGCAGATTTCATTATATTCCGGAGTTTGGCTAGCTCTAGCCTGAGCTGTTGTTCATGATTTTTGTCATGGTGTTTTATTTGTGTTTTTTCACAATACCAGCATGAACATACAATTGACAGAAAGTGCTGTACATATAATGAAAAAAACATTGAAATGCCTTATCAAACAAATAGGTTTTTAATCTATAATAATCTTTATTTTATTTTATAAAGTGCCTAAATGTACTCATCTCAAAGAGCTGTACAAACACAAAAAACACAGAGAACCATTATTATTATTATTATTATTATTATTATTATTATTATTATTTATTATTTATTTCTTAGCAGATGCCCTTATCCAGGGTGACTTACAATTGTTACAAGATATCAAATTATTTTTACATACAATTACATTGTTTTTTTACACATTACCATATATACATACAGCATATTAAGAGTATACATAATATAAAAAGAAATTACACAAATCAAAAACCAAATCATGATAAAAATGCCTGAAAGTAAAAGTGTGTCTTTAACTGTTTTTTAAAAGCATCAACGGTCTCAGCATCCCTGATGGATTGAGGAAGGTAGTTCCAAAGTTTGGGCGCATAGCGGCAAAAAGCCCTATTGCCCATGGAGCGAAGCTTGGTTTTGGGTATTGCCAATAAACCAGAGGATGAAGAATGTAGATTACGTACGGGTGGGTAACGTGTAAGAAATTCAGCAAAGTAACATGGAGCTAAACCATTCAGAGCCTTATAGGTTAATAACAGTATTTTAAAATCAATCCTGCTCTCAACCGGCAACCAGTGCAAAGAAGCAAGAACCGGTGTAATATGGGCACCCAGTTTAGTGCCAGTTAAAATGCGAGCAGCGGAGTTCTGAATATATTGTAGCCTGCTAACATCAGCCTTGGAGACACCTGCAAACAATGCATTGCAATAATCGAGCCGGGAAGAAACCAAGGCATGAACTAGCCTTTCTGCATCAGGCACAGACAACACAGGGCGCAGACGAGCAATGTTACGAAGGTGAAAAAAGGAGACCTTGGTGACATTGTGGATATGTGACTCGAAAGTAAGGCTAGGGTCAAAGACCACACCAAGATTAGATTTAAAAATTGCCACAGATGCCAAGTCCCTGGTATGTTTCAACAGAGAATTCCATAAACAGGGATCACGGTGCCTGAAGGCCTTCCGTGCCTCCCACAGCCTTTGAGCCCAGCCTTCAGGATGGTCAATAGCCCTGCAGTAGAGGCGTAGAGATCGGGCTGTAATGTATTCAGACAGCATGTCTAAAAGATACTGAGGAGCTGGGCCAGGAAGGATCTTATAGGTCAACAACAAGATCTTCAAATCAATCCTAAACAAAACAGGTAGCTAATGAAGGCTTCTCAAGAAACTACAAAACCTAATTCAAAGCTATCTGCCTCATACAGCTCCAAGTGCTGACCAGGGTGGGTCCGGACTCATACTTCTACTAGTAACTGAGTAAAGGGGGGGGGGAGGGGTTGCATTTCCTCTGTGCCTGGGAGTATTAGAGACACCCTCTCACACTGTCACTTCTAAAGCATACAGTGAAGGCTGGAATCTCTGTATTTCTTTTGGAAAGTCCCTCAATATGTCTCAACATGAAAAGGCACTATAAAACAAAGCAGTTTTTTTCTGTGATCCTGTGCTTCTCAGATCTGCTGTATACAAAAGGAGGCTGAACTGAAATGGATTAAAGCAGTACTGGTGAATACTGTATTGTGAGAACCATGTTTCTTCCTCTTATACAAATAAACTTGTATTGAGTTTTATTTTCTGCGGCTCTTCGGACTAAAAGAAAATGTGTGCTGCTTTTGTATTGCAAGGTGCATTTTCCAATTAAGTGTATTTTGAGGACATCCCAGTCATTGGAGTTCCTTATAATAAGAATTGGCCAATCGTCATGAAACTAGCTAAGATATTCTTCAAGATATTCTTTAGCACGTTATTGAGAGAATCAGAATCTAAGGGTGTATGCTCTAAATGTTTCCCATAGTAAAAGCCTAACAAAGTGTAATAAAAGCATGGTGACTGTGTGGCAAAGCACAGGTAAGCCTTGTAAAGAACAGAGAGGTAGACTGAAGCATATTGCAAACCATGGTAAACTATGGTAATTGCATAGTAAAACCATGGGGGAACTTCAAAATGACCTTGTGAGGTGCTTGCCTGACATGTCAAATCACCCCATCTGATCCCACAAAGTAAGACAGAGTTCTGTCACACAGGAAGGACAAACTTCCAGTGTTGTGTCTATATAAAGTGCTATGTACTGCAGCTATGACAGGAATTCCTACATGTTACACTGTGACTCCGGTGTGTCGCCTGCCGTGGATTTCCGAGCGATGGGAATGTTTGATCCCGAGATGTGGAGCTTGCCTCCGGCTGGCTGGGGCTCTGTCAGCTGTGTTTGTTCTGGCCGGGAGCCCCAAGGAACACAGCTGTGCCTCCTTGCATCTCCTGATCAAACAGTGAGGGAGGTGTATCTGAGAAACACACACACAGGCGTCACAGGAAACCCGGACAGGCTGCTCCCAGCATGCTGTTCTGTATCCGCAGTGCTGCTGCCCACTGGAGGACTCAGACAGGACAGGAGCACTGGGACTATCCAGGCAGTCATTCGAAACTTGTGGCAGCTGGAGACAGGCTTCAAAATATACTTACGGGGGCCATCCTAGTGTACCTTTAATATAAGTATAATTTTATCATCAGACACACTACATTGTGCACTAGAAAAAAATTTATACATCAAAAAACCCTTCAACTTAAATATTGACCTATGTTTTGTTTTAGGAATTTAACTGAGAATTTTTTTAATGATTGATCTGAACTAATAGATTGAATTATGGATATTGATACTTGTCTGAATAATGTGCTGGTGTCTCTGTAGAAGTACAACGGAACTGATCTACATTCTGAGCACCTGAATGCAATTCTGCCCTTTGATCACATGCCATTTGTCTTCTGTGTCTTTGATCTCAAGCAGATGTGGTGCTTTTAAAACACCCTCTCCCTGTCTGTAGCTAAAGCCATGAAATGGGTGACAGAGGTTTTCAATTAGGCATCCTTATGATTTTTTCTTTGTCTGTTTGTTTTACAACAGATCTATCAAAAAGCCAGCTAAATCCATTTAATTGATGACCACCCCTCTTTATAAAATGTCCTTTTACACAAAAATATTTCTTTTGAAATCGCTCTACTATAATTGCACACGCTAAAGCAAACCGCTTGTGGTCCGTGAGCAAACAACGCATGTGAGTGCTCCTGAGAACCGTCTCCATTTTATTGAGACATTTTATGCACCAAAATGACCTCGACATGTATCCTGCAGCCTGCATTCTGGTGCATACTGCCATTAACACAAACAACATCATCATAGCTTCTAAACCCAAGGACGCAGCTGTAAATCAAGTGAAGACAGACTTAGGACACAGGGTAGGAGACACTTCTTTATAATCCAGGTCTGGCAATCTAACATGTAACAATGTGACTGGTCAAGCAAGGTTCCAGCTGTCTGTATATTGGATGGATATGGACTGTTGGAGCCTTGTTACATAATAGAAATCAACACTGCCTCACAGAATTTAATGTACCGGTAGCCACGTCGTTTACAATTACAGATGTACAGTAACTATAAAACTGAGTGACCAATTACCAGCAAAAAAATCCCAAAAGTAGAACAATCAAATTAACTGGAAAATAGCAAAACTGAATCAAATACCAAAAAAAAAAAACGAAGAAAAAAACGCTGTCATTCAGGACTGGCTGAAACAAAAAACAAATTGTCTCAACTGTGGAAAATGCACATCTTAAAAAAATCTTTATAAAATACTAAGGGTTTTCTATAGAAATGTAAGAAATGCTCAGGAGACTATAACATTTTAAGCAGCAATCGTCTCTGAGCTGGAATAAACCACTGTCTAAATGGAAATAAAACTGGGGAATCTGTCAATATATGCTCTGAGAGGAAAAAAATTAACTTAGTGCTGTCTCAACTCCACCACCTGGTGGATCTTTTCAATGGCAATGTACAATTCAACACAATATTAAAAAAATAAAGATTTACTTACTTTTGCATGTTTCAATTAAACAAATTTATTCAAATTTATTCATATAGTGTGTAGTTCAAAGTTAATGGGACTACTTTATTTACTGTTTCACCTGCATTGTAAATGCAATAAGGCCCTTCAGGATGTCCATATATGTCCAATATACTGACTTCTCGGGGGTTGGAGGCACTCGATTTCGTATACTGGATGTACACGGACACTCTGTCGGGCCTTATTGCATATATATGTATGTATGTATGTATATATATATATATATACAGTGCCTTGCAAAAGTATTCAGACCCCTGAAAAATTCTCTCATATTACTGAATTACAAATGGTACATTGAAATTTCATTCTGTTTGATATTTTATTTTAAAACACTGAAACTCAAAATCAATTATTGTAAGGTGACATTGGTTTTATGTTGGGAAATATTTTTAAGAAAAATAAAAAACTGAAATATCTTGCTTGCATAAGTATTCAACCCCCACACATTAATATTTGGTAGAGCCACCTTTCGCTGCAATAACAGCTTTAAGTCTTTTGGGGTAAGTATGTACCAGCTTTGCACACAGTGTCGGAGTGATTTTGGCCCATTCTTCTTGGCAGATTTGCTCCAGGTTGTTCAGGTTGGTTGGACAACGCTTGTGGACCACAATTTTCAAATAGTGCCACAGATTCTCAATGGGATTGAGATAAGGACTTTGACTGGGCCACTGTAGGACATTCACCTTTTTGTTCTTGAGCCACTCCAATGTTGCTTTGGCCTTGTGCTTGGGATCATTGTCCTGCTGAATGGTGAATTTCCTCCTAAGCTTCAGTTTTTTAGCAGACTGAAGCAGGTTCTCTTGCAGTATTTCCCTGGATTTTGCTCCATCCATTCTTCCTTCAATTTTAACAAGATGCCCAGTCCCTGCTGATGAGAAGCATCCACACAGCATGATGCTGCCATCACCATATTTCACTGTAGGGATGGTGTGTCTTGAGGCATGGGCAGTGTTAGGTTGGCGCCACACATTGCGCTTTGAGTTTTGGCCAAAAAGCTCTATCTTGGTCTCATCTGACCACAAAACCTTTTCCCACATCGCAGCTTGGTCACTCTCATGCTTTCTGGCAAACTCCAGACATGCTTTCAGATGGTACTTTTATGAGTAACGGCTTCTTTCTTGCCACCCTCCCATACAGGCCAGTGTTATGCAGAGCTCTTGATATGGTTGACTGGTGCACCATTACTCCACTCCCAGCCACTGAACTCTGTAGCTCCTTCAAAGTGATTGTTGGCCTATCTGTGGCTTCTCTCACAAGTCTCCTTCTTGTTTGAGCGCTGAGTTTTGAGGGACGGCCTTTTCTTGGCAGTGCCTGGGTGGTGTGATGCAGCTTTCACTTCCTGATTATTGATCCAACTGTGCTCACTGGGATATCCAAACACTTGGATATTATTTTGTACCCTTTCCCTAATCTATGCATTTGTATTACTTTATCTTTAACTTCTGTAGAATGCTCTTTGGTCTTCATTTTCCTTCAGATTCACAGCCTGACCAATGATCCTTCAACAGTGGGGTTTTATCCAGAAAATGTGACAGCAACTTTAATGGTTCACAGGTGGATGCCAATGGTAAGGTAATTGTGTCCTCGTTAGGGCAATTTCTTTCATCGGTGTAAACTGGGAGCTTCCACAGCACAGGGGTTGAATACTTATGCAAGCAAGATATTTCAGTTTTTTATTTTTCTTAAATATTTCCCAACATAAAACCAATGTCACCTTACAATAATTGATTTTGAGTTTCAGTGTTTTAAAATAAAATATCAAACAGAATGAAATTTCAATGTACCATTTGTAATTCACTAATATGAGAGAATTGGTCAGGGGTCTGAATACTTTTGCAAGGCACTGTGTATATATATATATATATATATATATATATATATATATATATATATATGTATATATATATATATATATATATATATATATATATATATATATATATATATATATATATATATATATATACAGTACTGTGCAAAAGTTTTAGGCAGGTGTGAAAAAATGCTGTAAAGTAAGAATGCTTTCAAAAATAGACATGTTAATAGATTATATTTATCAATTAACTAAATGCAAAGTGAGTGAACAGAAGAAAAATCTAAATCAAATCCATATTTGGTGTGACAACCCTTTGCCTTCAAAACAGCATCAATTCTTCTAGGTACACTTGCACAAAGTCAGGGATTTTGTAGGCATATAGTCAGGTGTATGATTAAACAATTATACCAAACAGGTGCTAATGATCATCAATTCAATATGTAGGTTGAAACACAATCATTAACTGAAACAGAAACAGCTGTGTAGGAGGAATAAAACTGGATGAGGAACAGCCAAACTCAGCTAACAAGGTGAGGTTGCTGAAGACAGTTACTGTCAAAAGTCATACACCATGGCAAGACTGAGCACAGCAATAAGACACAAGGTAGTTATACTGCATCAGCAAGGTCTCTCCCAGGCAGAAATTTCAAAGCAGACAGGGGTTTCCAGATGTGCTGTCCAAGCTCTTTTGAAGAAGCACAAAGAAACGGACAGCGTTGAGGACCGTGAGCGCGGTGGTCGACCAAGGAAACTTACTGCAGCAGATGAAAGACACATCATGCTTACTTCCCTCGCAATCAGAAGATGTCCAGCAATGCCATCAGCTCAGAACTGGCAGAAAACAGTGGGACCCTGGTACACCCATCTACTGTCCGGAGAAGTCTGGTCAGAAGTGGCCTTCATGGAAGACTTGCGGCCAAAAGCCATACCTCCGGCGTGGAAACAAGGCCAAGCGACTCAACTATGCACGAAAACACAGGAACTGGGGTGCACAAAAATGGCAGCAGGTGCTCTGGACTGATGAGTCAAAATTTGAAATATTTGGCTGTAGCAGGAGGCAGTTTGTTCGCCGAAGGGCTGGACAGCGTACGAATGAGTGTCTGCAGGCAACAGTGAAGCATGGTGGAGGTTCCTTGCAAGTTTGGGGCTGCATTTCTGCAAATGGAGTTGGGGATTTGGTCAGAATTAATGGTCTCCTCAATGCTGAGAAGTACAGGCAGATACTTATCCATCATGCAATACCATCAGGGAGGCATCTGATTGGCCCCAAATTTATTCTGCAGCATGACAACGACCCCAAACATACAGCGAAAGTCATTAAGAACTATCTTTAGCGTAAAGAAGAACAAGGAGTCCTGGAAGTGATGGTATGGCCCCCACAGAGCCCTGATCTCAACATCATCGAGTCTGTCTGGGATTACATGAAGAGAGAGAAGCAACTGAGGCTGCCTAAATCCACAGAAGAACTGTGGTTAGTTCTCCAAGATGTTTGGGCCAACCTACCTGCCGAGTTCCTTCAAAAACTGTGTGCAAGTGTACCTAGAAGAATTGATGCTTGATGCTGTTTTGAAGGCAAAGGGTGGACACACCAAATATGGATTTGATTTAGATTTTTCTTCTGTTCACTCACTTTGCATTTAGTTAATTGATAAATATAATCTATTAACATGTCTATTTTTGAAAGCATTCTTACTTTACAGCATTTTTTCACACCTGCTTAAAACTTTTGCACAGTACTGTATATATATATATATATATATATATATATATATATATATATATAACGAAACCGTTACCTCCTTTTGAAGAGCTTGCCCGTGTTAAGTGTGCTGTAGTTCAACAAATCTCCCGACACAGTACTTTTACGGAAAATATGCCGGGTGGCTGCTTTATTTGGAGGTCCCCCTCAAAACAATACAGAATTGTAAAAATAAAACAAAAGAAAACCTACCCTGTGTTTTGGGGTCTAACTCAACTCACACGGTCCCTGTCTAACCGGGGGCAGGCTATTCCTGATTTCCCCGGGTTACACACACTCCGAGATTAGTTTGGTTTCGTATCTGTCTTTCTTTGTTCGTTTCTCTCTCTCCTTCAACTCCCATCAACATTCACCCTGTGCACACACCTTTCCCCCATTTTAAACAATTCATCTCCCTGTCGGCTGTTGATCTGGGCACGGAAGCATTAACTATCCCTCTGGGCTGTTTGCTATCCCAAAGTGGTGAACTGGGCAGCGGACATCCTCTTGAGGGAAGCCCAGGTCGATCTCTTTGCCTTGGCAGAGACAACTTATTGCCCCCTGTGGCTCCCGCTACGCACAGATCTTCTCAGTCAGATGCAAGGCACCCTCTGGCACCCAGAACTGGGTAGACTCCAGCTGTGGTTCTGACCCCTGAATGGGACCATCTGTCCGCCTTAGGGCTCTCAGATGCGGAAGTTAATACACTGTAGAATGCTAGGGCTTTCTCCACAAGAGCATTATATGCTTACAAATGGAGGTATTTTCAAAAGTAGTGTATGGCCAGAGGCCATGACCCTATCTACTGTCACATAGCAATTATTTTACAGTTTCTGCAAGATCTGCTAGCAGTGGGCAGGTCCCCCTCTACGCTGAACGTGTACCCGGTTTCTAAAGGGTGCTCGCAGACTGCGTCCCCATAGAAGGAACGTCCTCCCCAAGTGGATTTTAGACGTGGTACTGGAGGCTCTCACTAAGGCCCTGTTTGAGCCTATACATTCCATAGAGCTGAAATATCTCTCTATGAAGTCAGCCTTTTTAGATGGCATTGAGAGTGTATCTGGATAGGAAGAAGGCACTGCGTCAGTCTGACCAGCTCTTTGTTTGCTTTGGTGAAAGGACCCTAGGGCAAGACCTCTCGAAACAGCGACTGGCCCACTGGATTGTGGACACAGTATTGACTGCTTATAATGAGGCTGACCTACCCCCACCGGGGAGGGTGGCCACGCATTTTACTAGAGGGGTGGCCAATGTCATGGGCGCTTTTTCGAGGTGCATCATTGACTGACATTTGTAGTGCGGCTAGCTGGGCTACTCCACATACATTCACCAGGTTCTACCGAATCAATGTGATAGATCCTTCTACGTTTTCATTAGGCACAAGGGTCCTTGAGGGTGCACCCGTGCACCACCAACACTAGTTGACGGTAGCGAGGTGTCCTTCATATGCTGTCCGCTCACGCTCCCTCGCGATGGTTCCTGTATACTTTCCCAAAAGTATTGGTTGATGGTCGTCTTCGAATAGAAAGGGAATGCTAGGTTACGTAACCCTGGTTCCCTGAAAGAGAAGACGACCACCAAACCTTGCGAGGTCGCATCACTCGCATTCGCGGAACGACAACTTATTCCCTCGGCAGGCAGGACAGAGGACATCATTCCACGGAGGGGCCTATCGGAAGCTACCACAGACAAAAAGTTTGAGAACTGCTGTTCTATACTGTTCTTCCCATAAGAGTAGATTATAGACTTGTAAAGGGCAGGACTGTAGGACCCAGGGGAATCCTTTTTCTGGTCAAATTAATTAAGCATGTAAATGATTAATGTTTAACAGTTAGTGGGGTTATATAAACTAGCTATTCTTTGTGAATGAAGGTGAGCACTAGACAAGGTGGGGGTGCTGCTGCTGTAATTTGCTTGAAAGAAAGAAAGAAAGAAAGGTTTCACTCCTATCTGCAAAAATAAATACACATCTTGCCTGATAGAGTACCAATGACTTTCTTTATATTCTTTTTATGTTTGTTTTTCTTTTTATTTCCTTTGAGTTCCTAACATCTTTGCTCACTGCACACGGAATATATTTTGTACTTTGCTCTATGAGAAAAAATATCCTTGCATTATAGCTCATACTATCAATTGTGGAAAAGGGCTTGTAACCAGGAGGTCCCCAGTTCAAATCCCACCTCAGCCACTGACTCACTGTGTGACCCTGAGCAAGTTACTTATCCTCCTTGTGGTCCATCTTTCGGGAGAGACGTAATTGTAAGTGACTCTGCAGTTGATGCATAGTTCACACACTCTAGTCTCTGTAAGTCGCCTTGGATAAAGGCGTCTGCTAAATAAACAAATAATAATAATAATAATAATTACTGCACCTTTATACTCTGCTATAGTGTTGCATCAACCTAATAGGTGTTCTGGGTTATTGATATTTATTGAATAAAGTCTTGCCTGATTTGTATAATATATTGTTACTTTTCCTAAGTTTGACTTTGTTTTCATAAACGGCTCCATTTGGCAATTTGGGCATCTGCGTCTATATCTTTCACTTAATTAAAGGGAATCTGTGGTGGGGTTTAAGATCTAATGATTGGGTAAATATTTAAGGTCCCTTATATATTCAAGTGGCGTAGTCGACTACATTATATTAAATGTACTGCTGAACTTTACGGGGGGACACACAGACTGCAGTAGAGAGACCAGCATTTAATAAATCATCCCTCATTCTGCACAACGTCCTGCTTGCTTTAAGATGCCCAGCTTCACAGACCGGCTGGTTTTTGTGTTTAGCTGTAACAGATGTTGGTATGGTACTTGTTCATTTGCATACATTTCTTTCATTTTATACACTTGTGAAGCTCCAACACATCCAAACAGTTTTATGACCCAGTAATTTATTCCAGCTATCGCCGCAGTAGTGGCAGTGAAGAAATGCCCCAAGACTCTCATATTGAAGAATCTGCTTTGCATAACAATGAGATCAGATAATACTGAGAGACAGAGAAACAGAGAGAGGGAGAGAGAGACCTGCAACAGAACTGAGACAGCAAAAAACACTGCAATGTTACTTCACCAATCCTCATAGGGAAAATGCACCAGTGTACTTCATACTGGGACAAACAAGGTGCAGCACAAAACAACTTAGCCTGCCGCAGATCCCTGCTCAGAAAAGTCAGCCTGATTATCTGACTGTAGCTGATAAACCCAAACAGAGGCGAATCCGAACCGTACAGAACTAGTGAATACAGAGAAATCCAAGAGGACTGCTCTATCAGGATGGCAGGAAGAAGTGCATGTGGAGAAACTGCAAATATTTTTTAAGGGAAAAGAAAGAGGTACAGAAAGGTTTGTATACTGCAGCTTGCCACCTCATGTTTTTGATATTTCTGTTTTATTTGCAGCACTATCACTTGTCAGGCCACTAAAGACCATTGGATATGGAAAAGAGAGAGAGAGAGAGAGAATAGAGAAAGGGCAATAGAGAATGGTCAAGAGCACACATACCAGGATACTAAGCAAGTAAGAAATTAAATGTAGATGATAAAAAGTATTCTTTAAATATGTTTCCCATACCGTACATAACACCAGTGTAACAGGGCTGGGGACAAACCGGCTACCCTGCACACCGCAAGCGAGTATCTTAATCAGTAGGCAAAAGAGCCGGGCTTGTCTGCATTTGTTCCTTAAGGACAGCGCATCACACAACACTGCCACTTACGCTCCAACCCCTTTAATCTCACTAATCGAGATTTGAGTCACACATCAATGTAACAGGGCGAGGGGCTGGGTGCGAACCAATGACCTTGCACTCAGCAAGCGAGCATCTTAACCACTATGCAAAAGAGCCAGGCTTGTCTGCAGTCATTCCTTAATGGAAGTGCATCATACCACAGTACGAGTTACACCAGCAACAGTTAATGTTTTGCTTCCCATTGTGTGTGCTACTCTGTAAATGCACCATCATGGAATTCTGATAATCACAGGGAATATGAGTAAAGATCTGAGAGTATTATCAAACTGCCAGGCTTAGTTTTTTGCTAGAACTTTGGATTTGATGCATCGTGACATAAAATCCATGCCTGCCTCAGATCCCATCCACTTGAATAACCATGGGCCGAATCTTCAAACGAGAGTGTCTGTAGTCAGAGCCTTCTTAGAGATAATAGGAACCAACAAGCATGACGTGAGTCTGGAAAAATATTTAGGGAATAACATCCGTAAGTGTTACCTTGTTGCTGGCACAACTTTGCTCTGTTCATATTTTGAGGTAGAGTACAGTAAAATTCCTGGAGTTTTGTCTGCATTGCATTTTCAGTTGAAGGTGAAACTTTTTTAGTTTCATTACTGTTAGCTATATCTCAACCATGGTAACAAATACTGTTCATTTTGTTTTAACAGTTAGTTAATTTATTTATTTATTAAACCTTGGTTTTAAAATCCATCTTTTTGTTAAATCCATGACGTGACAGATTATTATTATTATTATTTATTTCTTAGCAGACGCCCTTATCCAGGGCGACTTACAATTGTAAGCAAATACATTTCAAGTGTTACAGTACAGGTAATACAATAAGAGCAAGATAAATACAATGACAAGTTCAAGCAAGTACAAGTGTGACAAAATACAATTCAATACAGCAGATAAGTGACAGTGATAGTTACATCAAGATATGATTAAATACCAAATACTACAGTTTAAACATATGGCAGGTTACAGTACTCTGAAGTACAGGATTAAATGCAGTAAAGTAGGGGGCAGGTAAGAGTAAGTAAAGCAAATTTAAGGAAGGGTGAAAGTGTCCCAGGGGAAACAGAGGAGTTCTACAGGTGCTGTCTGAAGAGGTGAGTCTTAAGGAGGCTGGAATGTGGTCAGGGACTGGGCGGTCCTGACATCTGTAGGTAGGTCATTCCACCACTGCGGAGCGAGGGTGGAGAAGGAGCGGGCTCTGGAGGCAGGGGAGCGTGAGGAGGTAGAGCCAGTCTTCTAGTGCAGGGAGGCGGAGAGGTCGAGTGGGGGTGTAGGGAGAGATGAGGGTCTGGAGGTAGCTGGGTGCAGTCTGGTCAAGGCATCTGTAGGCTAGTACAAGAGTCTTGAACTGGATGCGGGCGGTGATCGGTAGCCAGTGGAGTGAGCGGAGTAGTGGAGTTGCATGGGAGAAGCGAGGCAGAGAGAACACCAGGCGGGCAGCAGAGTTCTGGATGAGCTGGAGCGGACGGGTGGCGGCCGCAGGGAGGCCAGCCAGGAGGGAGTTGCAGTAGTCTAGGCGGGAGAGTACCAAGGCCTGGACCAGGAGCTGGGTGGCGTAGTTGGTGAGGAAGAGCAGTGCCAGAGACTCCCAGGTCAGCGAGAGAGGACAGTAGAATAGAGTGATCAACAGTGTCAAAGGCAGCAGAGAGGTCGAGGAGAATTAGGACAGAGGAGAGAGAGGCAGCTCGGGCAGACTTAAGTGAGTTGGTGACAGACAGGAGGGCGGTTTCAGTGGAGTGAGCAGAGCGGAATCCAGATTGGAGAGGGTCGAGCAGAGAGTGGTTGGACAGGAAAGCAGAGAGCTGGAGGTGTACAGTCCGCTCAAGGGTTTTGGAGAGGAAGGGTAGGAGGAGACAGGACGGTAGCTCTGGAGGGAGGTGGGGTCGAGGGTAGGTTTTTGAGGATGGGAGTGATAGAGGCTTTTGAAGGCAGAGGGAAAGAGACCAGAAAGTAGAGAGGTGTTGAGAAGGGAGGAGATGAAGGGAAGTAGAGCAGGAGCAGCAGCTTGAAAGAGGTGAGTGGGGAGGGGGTCCAGGGCACACGTGGTGGGTTTGTGACCCTGGAGCAGGGAGGAGAGGTCAGAGTCTGAGAGGGGCAAGAAGGTGGAGAAGGAGGGTGAGTTAGTAGGGGATGCAGTGGGTGTAGGGGTTGGAGCAGGAGGAGGTGCGGGGAGGGAGAGGTGTTAAAGAGTTTATGGATATCTGAGATTTTAGAAGAGAAGAAGGAGGCAAAGTCATCAGGGAGATAGAGGAGGAGGGGAGGGTTTAGGAGGGAGGAGAAGGTAGAGAATAGTTTACGTGGGTTGTTAGTGGAGGCTTGGATTACAGATTGGAAATAAGTACATTTAGCAGAGGAGAGAGTAGAGGAGAAGGAGGAGAGAGAGTGCGGTAAAGGTCTAGGGCAGCAGGGAGTTTGGTTCTCTTCCATTTCTTTTCAGCAGATCGCAGTGTGATTCTTGCCGAGCGGAGTGCAGAAGAGAGCCAGGGATGGGGAGGGAGGGGCGAGCAGGTCGGGAGGTGAGGGACAGAGGGAGTCGAGAGAGGAGGTGAGGGAGGAGAAGAGGGTGGAGGTAGCAGAGTCTACGGAGAGTTGTGAAAAGGAGTCGATAGGAGGGAGGTGAGAGAGCAGTGGAGGCAAGGACAGAGGGAGAGAGAGCGGAGGTTACGCAGAGGTGACAGTGGGAGTAGGAGGAGCAGGAGAGGGGAGAGACAGAGAAAAGAGATGAAATAGTGATCGGAGAGGTCCAGGGGGTGACAGAGAGGGTGGAGGGGCAGCAGGCCCTGGAGAAGATGAGGTCCAGTTGACGGCCAGCTTTGTGGGTAGGAGGGGATGGAGAGAGACAGAAGTCGAAGGAGTGAAGGAGAGGGAGGAATCCAGCAGAGTGGCTGGGGTTGGAGAGATGGATGTTGAAGTCACCTAGCAGGACAGTTGGGGTAGACAGAGAGGGGAGGGAGGAGAGTAGATAGTCAACCTTTTACTCAAATCAACCTTTTACTCAAATAACCACACTACCTGGGATAAAATCACACACACACTCCTCCCTAAATAGAAACACCAAATGAAATGATACTAAAGTAGTAAATTCAAAAATTACTAGGAGCAGGATCAATTACCTATCTTGCCTCAGACGCTGGTTACCTGTAGACTCCCACAGCTAGACTCCCGGCTCTTTTGTTGAGGCTCTTCGGTTTGCTGGCGCTTCTTGCTGGCGCTGAAATAGGCTGCTTGATTAAATGTTACGACTGCGTGGCAAAAGAACCAACTAAACTGTGTGGAAACCAATCAAATAGCAAATCAACTTCTAATCAATTTAACCACTCACCTGGTACTAATCACACACTAACTCAGCTAATTCAAACACCACCTTACAATGTTACCAAATGTAGTTAGTTTAAAATTACTTGAAGCAGGAACTTACCTATCTGCCTCGGTCCCTGGTTGCCTGAAGACTGATGGCTATTCGATGCCCACCCTTAAATTAGGTTCCACCTCACACTTTGCAAGGGAACTGGCACAGCTGCTAACTGCTCTGGAGACAATAGTTTCACACACTTCAATGGGATCACACCGATCTGTGTGGAGACCAATCCAAATGCAAACTACTCTAATCAAGTAAATTTAACTACCCTCCCTGATACAATTAACAAGTTGCAAATCAACCTTTTACTCAAATAACCACACTACCTGGGATAAAATCACACACACACTCCTCCCTAAATAGAAACACCAAATGAAATGATACTAAAGTAGTAAATTCAAAAATTACTAGGAGCAGGATCAATTACCTATCTTGCCTCAGACGCTGGTTACCTGTAGACTCCCACAGCTAGACTCCCGGCTCTTTTGTTGAGGCTCTTCGGTTTGCTGGCGCTTCTTGCTGGCGCTGAAATAGGCTGCTTGATTAAATGTTACGACTGCGTGGCAAAAGAACCAACTAAACTGTGTGGAAACCAATCAAACCACAAGACCTGAACTGCCTTCTGAGAGAGTTTGCACTGTAGCCTCAGAAGTCCTTAACAATGCTACATATGCATAGCAACCATTCATAGCAACACTACATATCCCTAGCAACGGCTCTGACCTCTGATGCTCACTCCTCACCTCTGAACTTTCACAAACACCTCAGAAAGAAACAAGAAAGTGCTTTTGCCTCAGCTTTCTGAAGAAGAGCTATAAAAACGCAAAGCTTGTATTGCCAAACATCTTGTAGTGCCATCCTTCAATAATATCTCCACTGCAAAAACACAGACAGGAGAAATATAAGCCACAAGACCTGAACTGCCTTCTGAGAGAGTTCTGCACTACTGTCCAGAAACCAGATGTACATAAATCTTTTAAGGTTTAATAAAGGATGTGGTAGAAAACAAATGTCTGCTCAGCTTAATCAAGTGGTTTCCAGCCTTTTGCTAATCTGCTTATAAACTAATAAAAAGGGTATAATCAAATAAAACCTTATCTAATTTGCTAAACATTACCATAAATAGATTAATATATATTAACTAACCAATAACAAAACACGAGCAACATATATTAATATATAAGTAAACTTATTGTTAACATTAGAAAGTGACTGTAAAATAAAGCACAACCAAAATGGGTATATAATAAATTATAATGTAGTAATATATTTCTCGAATGTTTTTTTTTTTTTAAAGGCGAACATTCACTGGTCACTAAATTAACCACCCCTCCCCACTGTGTGTGGCAAGTATTATGACCCCTCCTCCTTGCTCCACTGTGAGTGTGTGGCTCTGCAGCAAATGTGGCCCTAATATGTGCTGCACAAGAAGAAAGGAAGTTACTATATTGTGTGGCAGCAAAAATTCAGTTTGAACTGGTTGTCTTTATACTTTCCAGACTTCCTGTACTGTACCCGGTTCCCTCGCCTGACTTCCTTCCTGTGTTACATGCAATAGGACCCCACTTCCATTCACAATGTTTTTCAATGTATAGGTGTGATGGGAAGTGTTGTGTGATGCACTGCTGATATAGATTCTGTTCTCCGACAGTGAGATAAGATGAGGTTAAAAGGTCTAAAACCACCAGCTATTTTGTATAATGGTTAAGACACTTGCATGTGGTATGTGGTGTCGTAGGTTTGCACCAAGCTTCCCTCCACTACATTGAGGCCTTGACCCGGATCTGTTTGAACAGGACAGGACACTCAGGTGGGGTGTTATCACCTGTAACACAGGGGGAACATACAGTATTGTGCCAGAAATTAATGGTCCTTCCCTAAGTAGGAAAAAAGAAAGACACTGAAGAAGAACTGCTTTGAAAGCCTTGGTTTGTACAGCTTTAAGCCTGTTTCGTTTTGTTTCTAAGTTACCATATTATTTAGGCCCATCAATGCCAGTCATTACAACTGAGTAGAAAACTGTGTGCCACTGAATGTATATAAAATACCACACTGCAAATGTCTGTATATCAAAAGTAAACTCTCTGTATTTGGGATTAGCATGATTGCCTCCTCTGGGGAGCTCTATTCTTGCTTTATTTAACAAGCTTAAATACACTTGCTGACGCTCCGTTTCCTTCCCTGACCTAGATTTCAGTCCAAACATCTGAGAATGTGTTTGCGTGTCCCGCTTCTCTCCACTGCTTATGTTCTTGTCATTAATGGAGTTGCTTGCTGTTGAGAGCCCTACTTTGTATGCCACTGTGTACAGTATGAATAAACAGTGAATCCCTGTATGGTCTTTGTTGTGACAGGTTGAAAACTCAAATGTATTCAATATGAAGAAGAACCGATGATCCAAGATAGACAAACTGGTGGACAGTTACAGAATTAGGGACAGACTATGTTTCCATTGCTTTTGAATCTTTGAATCAGAAGTAGTTCAGTAATCAGTAATGTCTAGGCCCCTGTAGGGCTATAACTAATGGTTTGAGATACAATTTTGTAAAACACTTAGGGATAGATTCTCAAAGCTATTTACTCAAAATCATCATTAGCTCATTTATTTTAGAAAGAAAAAACGCACCCAATAAAGTTACTAAGCCTGAAAATCACAATCCAGACATTCTTAATTAGGATTATACAGTGAGGGGCTTTGCTGTGGGTTATGGAGGCAAAATCGACAGGCAAAATCAACAGGGACTCATCTCATTACAGCAACCCCTACTGGCCAGGCATCTAGTGAGCTCAAGTCAACACCTGCAGGGCTGGCCTTTGTGCTTCTGACACAGGTAGCTTGCCTATATCTGCTGTGGAGATCTTGAATCTAAAGAGGTTATTGGTTTGGGGATCGGAAGACGCCCCCTGACCTTCAATTAAAAAATATTTTAATTTCTTAGGAGTTATTTTTGCTTTGACTCGGATGAAGTACTCTGTCCACCAACAGAGAGTGTACCTGTTGATCAGCATATAGGCTTTTCATTTTGGGGGTTATTTTGGAGAAAAAGGGAACTTTTGCTTCCTTCTTCTGCCCAAAACAGTGGTTAAGTGTAGCAGATTAATGGTGTGGGTGTCTGATAATGACCACAAGGCTGGGAGCTTTAATGCAGGATGCATTTGCACTGTAGTACCCTAACTGGGGGCCGTACTGCAGCTGTGAAATGGTTCATTAGTTACAGGAAATTTAAATCCTACAGATGTCGAACAAAAATTATTTTCCAGAAGCAGAGGGAGCTGGAAGCTGTTAAGTGTGACTGCTCTGGCTGCTCCAGACCACTCTGTTTTCACAAGAGGAGCATTACCCTGTGAAAACCTTTCAAGTCATTTTTCACTGGCTGGTAAACAAAGCATTAGCTGGATTTGCACTTTATCTATCTCATACAAAATAGCCTTTGAAATTAGCTTTGTTCCACATCAGTCTGTTTGTTCAAATGTTAGTGTTGATTTAAAAACCATTGTGGCAAAGTTGAATACTGTATAGTTTAGGATCAAATATTGTTTACTGACAGATTTTGGTTTATTTGAGTTCTTTTAAATGCAGCTAATTATCCCGGCGATCTATACAAGCAGTTGTAATAAGGGCTATTTTGTAGTAAGCTCCACGCCATGAAATGCACTCAACCCGAAGATGAGTCAACAGCGCTCTGTTTGGTTTCTTTTTTCTTTCCACGCACGTATCCCGAGTCAAGCCATCTGAAAGTGTCTGCTTTCAAACAACCGATGCGCATTTACAGCAGCATTATTTATAAAGCAACCCAGTCGGACCACATTTTTCTTAAACTTTTTATATCGTGACAGCAAATAATGTGAAACAGGAAAAAGCTATTCGACTTGCTTTATCAGCAACACAAACGCAAAGGGTTGTATTTTTGCAAGAGGGTTTGATTGAATAAAAATGAATATATAGGGTACACTGGTGCAAGTTCAGTGCCATTTCAAGAGCACTCCAGGGTGAATATTTGCCATGCATTTTTGCTTTATTGTAACTCCAAATCTAACCCTAATTCACTATTACAATGTAGGCCGACTGTACCTAACGGAAAACATGTTCCCTTGTAAAAGTGTACTATTTTTGCACAGTATCTTTGTGCTTTTATCATGGTTGTACCACTGTTATACTATGCATTTACCATAGTTGACCCTGGTTTGAGGTGTTTATTAATATGCTTTACCATACCTTGCTAGTCCTTACAATGCTTGCCTGTGCTTTATTACACTTTGCTATGGGAAATGTCTATAAGGTTTATGGCAGTAATAGATGTGGCCCCTCTGTATCTGGAGCTGATTCCTGAGCCCTTGTTATGCTTCTGCACTTGTCCTGACATTTCTAAAGCTCTCTCAGATCAGCTCTGCATCGAAATTCTTTTCATCATTAATAAACAAGAGTGCCAGCAGGGTCTCAGCATCCACTGTGAGAGAGGGAACAGAGGAGCTTGTTTAGCAGGTCAGGATGGAAACCATTTCCTGTTTGTTTTTGAAGGCTTTTTAATCAGTCCCTCCACTCGTCACATAGCAACATTCTCCCAGGTCCAGTCATCTTTTGTATTTTATTTTTAAATCTATGGCCCACCACAGTATTTTTGCACTGTGTTTTGCAGTTTGCCCATGCTTTTGTCATGGTTATACTATGCATTTACCATAGTTTACCCTGGTTTGCCATGTTTATTCATATGCTTTTAGAAAAAAGAAACAAGGACCAGGGGTCACAAATGGAGATTAGATAAAGGGGCATTCAGGACCGAAACTAGGAAGCACTTTTTTACACAGAGAATTGTGAGGGTCTAGGGGCTCCCGAGTGGCGCATCCAGTAAAGGCGCTCTGTGTGGAGTGCAGGATGTGCCCTATAGTCTGGACATCGCGAGTTCGAGTCCAGGCTATTCCTTTGCCGACCGAGGACGGGAGCTTCCAGGGGGCGGCCCGGGGGGAGAGAGGGTTAGGTCAGCCAGGGTGTCCTCAGCTCACCGTGCATCAGCGACCCCTGTAGTCTGGCCGGGCGCCTGCGGGCTTGCCTGTAAGCTGCCCGAGAGTTGCGTTGTCCTCCGACGCTCTAGCTCTTGGGTGGCTACATGATGAGTCTGCAGTGTGAAAAAAAGCTTCGGAGGACTGTGAGGGTCTGGAACCAACTCCCCAGTAATGTTGTTGAAGCTGACACCCTGGGATCCTTCAAGAAGCTGCTTGATGAGATTCTGGGATCAATAAGCTACTAACAACCAAACGAGCAAGATGGGCCGAATGGCCTCCTCTCGTTTGTAAACTTTCTTATGTTCTTACATTACCTGTAACAAGTAATACAAGAAGTGAATGGGGAGAAGAAACTAAGCAGTTCTACCAAACCTCTTTTAGAATTATTTTAGTTTTTTTTTTATGAGGGTAGACTGCTTTTCGGAAACTTCCAGCAGCCCTTTGAAGGAGAGCTGTTAAACTAGGCAAAATAAGTTGGTCTCAGAGCCCCTGGATCGAAGAGATGTGAAACTAACGACTCACATGCGGGCTGTGTGTCTTTAATACCCCTTTTGTGATGAGGCATGGCTGTTCACATCCGTAGGCTTTTCATTTTCAAATAGAATTCCTCTTGCACTGTGCCTCTTTAATTCTGGATATAAAGGCAGTCTAATTAGTGGCTGTTGACTTTGTGATGGTGGTGCCTGTGCCGCTGCAGCTGGTGTTCCCTGGAGCTCCCTTTCATGGGAACTCAAATAAGTTATAAAAGGTACCATTGAAAGCAGATGTGTTTCAGAAAACTCTTGCCAAAATGCTTAGAAAGAGGTTTGTTTAAATAGTTGTATCAGCTTGTACTTTGTTCAAAGGGAACAAGGTCAGGTATAGCTAATGTTGAACAGAAAATGTAAACAGGATTATGGTTTTAGCTGGGAATCCTTCTTTCAAGGATAGCTTTTTAGTATACATTAGGGAGAGCTCACTAATGAGAAGAGGGGGGTTTAGTTTTGTGGTTTTTTATTACCTTTTTTAAATATTTCGTGTCCAGTTATTTTACCTAATTTTTCTCCTCAGTTTGGAATGTCTGATTGTTTCCTCAACACTCCCGACAAAAGATCAGAGGGCATCCTCCAGACACCTCTTTACACACAGGACCTCGAGAATCGTCTGTCGGAGAGCCACCGGCCTCTGGCGGACAAAGGCTAGCCCTGCAGGTGTCAGCTTGAGCTCATCAGGTGCCTGGCCAGTAGGGTCCGCTGTAATGTGATGAGGAGAAACAGTCCCTGCTGGTTTTGCCTCCCTAACCCGCAGGAGCACCAGAGCTAATGCTCTCTCCAGAATCCCCAGTGAAGATCAACAACTCTGCACAGCCAAGAACCTACACAAGTGTGGCAAGCACATTATCATTTCGAGATATCTCAAATTACATTTCAAGATATCTTTGCATTATTTAAGACATGTTTAAATAAAGATATTTCTAAACCAGACAAGTCAAATTATCATTAAGGGATATCTTAAAATTAGCATTTTAAGATATCTTTAATTCGTTATGTTCTGAGATATCGTTTACACATTTTAGAATGTTCTGTTCATTTTGAGGTATCTCTAATTATAAGATATCTCAAAATAACTTACTGTGCATTTAGAGATATCTCAAAATGACATGCTGTTCAATTAGATATGTCGCTAATACTTTTTAAGATATCCCAAAATTGATTTAGAGGTATCTGCTAATCAATTCAACACAGCGCAAGGATTGCCCTCCCCTCCCTCTACAAGCAGGTTCATTCAGGTCTCAGTGTGTAGAATGGGTAGTAAAGCATTTTGCTGTTCCAGTGACTGCCGACCCCTCCCTCTGCAAGCAGCTTCATTCAGGTCTCAGTGTGGAGAATGGGTAGTAAAGCACTGTGCTGTTCCAGTGACTGCCGACCCCTCCTTCTGCAAGCAGGTTCATTCAGGTCTCAGTGTGGAGAATATTTCCTTTGCGCAGGTTGAGTTAGCACACAGCACATCTCAAAACACAAACATCGTAGACACTGGGGGTCAAAATCATAAACTTCTTTCGAAAACCTGAGAAAAACTCATTCTTTTTTTAATGTATGTTATTATTTTACTGATTCTCTATATGTTTATTTTAACTTCACAATAATATAATCTGAATAATTTTAAAAATAAATCTTACATTTTGACCCATCAGCTTCACAATTCCATGCACAGGTTTCTAACTATTGAACCAGATTCAGGCTCACTGTTGATGGAAACTATTACTAATCACAAGAGCACCCTGGACAGTGGAAACACAGCATATATGCCATCAGTATGTTAGGGGGGTCCTAATACCTTGCACAGGAAAGGAATCACAGAGAGAATAAAGTCTTGAAATGCACACAGCAAAATGCTGGCTGAGAGGAAGCTAATGAGATGAGAGAGAATGCTTCTAAAGTCTCGTTTACTGAAGTCTAATTAATATTCTCTTAGCTCTGGTCTGTCTTTGTTCAAAGAGTGGACACCATGGATTAATACTGAGCACACCTGGGGAGCTTCCTGTCTGTCCGGTTCTTTGATCAAAGCCCTGCACTTGCCCATTGGCTCTCTGTAATCACCGTCTTAGTAATAAACTGGATTGTGTAGCCTCCAGCTATAGGAATGTTGGCCACACTGCTGTTTGGAGTTAAACCTTGTAAACATACAGCTATCGGACCCTGGAGAAAACTTTAAGGAAAGACTGAAGTGGTGGTTTGGATGTTTCTATTAGCTGCAAAGCGACCTTAGATTGTGGCCTGTTGACGTGACTCAATTGTTAGAGTTTGTGGTTGAGTGTTTGTGGTTGAGGTTCTAAACTTCAGTAAAGTCAAATCCTTATTGATATGTATGAACACTAGCGGAAATGGTCACAACTGGATAAGTGGTTGTCTATAAAGTCAAACTCTAAAGTATACATGATGTACGACCCCAGGTGGGTGATAAAAACTCTGGCATTCTGAAGGTTACAACTTGCCTTAATAATTTATGAAGGCACAACTTTCCTTTTTATAAATCCACAGCCTTCCTTCTAAACGTTTACCATGGTATTTATTAATGATATTTTTGCAGTTTTATAATTCTTTTCCCATGGTTATACTGTGCAGTTACCATAGTTTGCCCTGGTTTGCCATCTTTATGTTATGCTTTGCCATACCGTGTTATTTTTCACAATGCTTACCTATGCTTTACCATGTTTTCACAGTGTCTTATTACACTCTATGCTTTAACTATGGGAAACTTTTATAAGGGTTTTTTTTCTGCTGTTCCCCCCACCTGTGACACAAACAAAGGTTTATCAAGTTTCTGCTAATTTTAGTGAAGTTCATAAAAAGATGTCCCACTCAGTCATTCTGCATTGGAAACATTTACACCATGTTCATTAAAACATATTTTTTTATATCTAAACAGAGGCCAGTTGTCTATTCAAGCCCAGGGATACAAAGATTATAGTAAGCACAGGGTCTTAAGTTAGGGTAAAAGGGTAACAAATAAACACTCCTCTCCCCATAGTTCTGGATTTATCAATGTGGGCCAGCCCTTGCACTTCACACATTCCATACCAGTACAGTGTAATACTAGTTTATCAGCATTGTCAAGGTCCCTTCAGTGCACATCTATCCTCCAGGGTCTTGTGTAAGCTTATGTAACCGAATTAGCTTTGAATTACAGAGTTTTAAACCTATGAAACCATAGCCATGGATATCGGCTTACAGGGATGCAGTTACTTAACTTATTACAGCTTACTTTAAAGACTTCAAAAAGAAAAAAAGCCCTCCCATCACATTCATTTTAATTAGCTTTCGATTGCCAAGCTGACGCTGGTAATTATATTTTTTAATTGGGAAACAGGATTCTTGGCACATATATTAGAGCTAATTATGGGTCTTGAAATGGGAAAATAGGCTTCTTAAAATACAAGTCACATGTTTGGTAGTGTCATGACTGAGTTGTGCAGGTCTACAGTAGTTATTATGTGGTCTGTGTGTCTTAGTGGCTTACAGAGCTGGCCATGCTGTCCGTGATTATGCATTGCTTCACTCACTGGCTGTAAAATGAACAGAGCCTTTTAGTTCCACTTACTTACCGTGTCATGTCAGATAGTCTTATTTGGAAGTCATGGCACTTTCTTTCAAAGAGGGATCATATAATTATGATGTCATAGAAGTATCAAGAAACTACTCTGAACTAAGTTGCTCCTCTGTGCAACTACGTACTTTTCCATGCAAGTTTTAAGCTGGTAGCGCTTTATTTGAATCGGGCGCTATGAGGACTATTTTAATGATCTAAACAGTAGTAGATGTAAATACAGTCGATTTTTAGTTATTATATTAATCCATATAGAGCCACCTATTATCCCCCTCTGTGGATAAAAGGCATATAGCGGAGATGGTCATACGTATGTAGTTTAAGTGATTGAGAATATCAGATCCTGAGGATACAGGGGATGTCTGTCTGTCCATTTGTATGTCATACTTAGATTCCTGCATATATCAGTTGTCATGAAACATAGGATTAGCATTATTCAGCACAAGTTATGAGGATATCAGATCCGTGGCATATATGGGGGTGTCTGTCTGTCCGTCCATGATTTACAGACCCACTTTTTAACATCACTTCATACAGTAAAATAAAGTAAGTAAGTTTAGGGTTAAATTAGCTTGTACTGCATATTAACAATAAACCAGTATATAATGGAGTTATAGGGCTGTGAGCGTCTGTGTATGGGCTATATCAGCACTCGCAGCCTGTAAACACACATCTGCTTTCAACCATGGTCCATTCACTTCTACTTGTTTCCCTTATAAACAGACGTTCCCCGTCTATGAAACATATATGAAAATCAATATATTTCAGAAGTTGGAATAAGAATGATTACACACACTAATAATAACAGGAGTTAATAGAAAAATGATTAAAATGTGTTTTGAAGTTTCTTAATGTACATCTAAAAGGAAACATATGAAAGTGGTGTAACTGTAGAAAGTGTTATTATAGAATCATTGTTTGGCTACATTATACAAGTCATGTGTTTATTACAGCACAGTAGAAATAGGGACCACGGTACTTGCACATCATTTCAGATCCGTTATCACCCACTGGAGTTGCCTGTTTAAGCAATGCAGTATGAAAGTTTGAGGTAGGGAAGACCAGGGACAGAGGTAAGTTTTTTTTTACCTTTCTCTCCATTACACACAGATGATTTGCCCTAGTTTGACCAGACTTTGATCCAATCAACTTACATCTGTCCTCTACCAATCCCCATAGTTATCCTGTTTTAAGAGCGGATATACTTACAGCAAGAGCGCTTGAAATATGAGGTGTCTGATGTTATAACTGATCCCATGGCCAGGGTCAGTTGTAATGGAGGGTGGGGTGAGATGTAACATTCTGTGAAGAATAATTAAATAAATAACAACACATTTAATTTAAATCAAGAACTGAATCTATTATTGAGTAAGATCAATTTTAACGTAAAGCATATATTCAAGTTTTTATTTTACTCAAAAACTGAATATCTTTATTGAAAAATGTAAATGTTCAAATAAAGGCCTTTTTTTTATGTCCAACTTTTTAAACTGTTTACCATCCATAAAATTATAGGCCTTTTTGAGCAAGAATAAGTCACTCTGCGTCACAATTGTGAAATATGTATATTTTATTTCGTTAAGTGCAAAATGTGACCAAATATAGTTGAGCTAATATTGTATGGGGTCAATTGTAACGCGTGTTACAACTGGCCCCAACCCAGGGAGCCATTACTAAACCTCATGTTCTAGCAAGAAACAACAAAACTAAGAGCAATCAACTGTGTCAATTATAAGTACAGAGATCAGGGATGAGAATGCTACAAGTCTAACACAGGTATAAGTCACAAAAAGAACATTGGGGAGCAAATGTACTCTTCTAGGTTGATTTTGGAGATCAAATCTCAGGTCTTTGGCACAGGCAGCCCCTCTTCTGCAGGCACACGGAGACCTGAACTGAGCATGTGCCCCGTGAGCGATGGCACTCTATATTGCTTCTGATTGGAGAAATTCAAGGTGTTACAAATGTACCCGATCTCCCCTGTATGATCTTTAAAAATCAAATATATATACTGTATATCCAGTATTTATACTCTTTACATGAAACATTTCAGACAATCAGTGGAACTTTCTTGTATCTTATAACTATGGTATGCATTTTGAAATCCTGCCAGAGGAGTGATGAATGTGTCAATATTTTGCCCCTCAAGTTGGAAAAGCTAAAGCTATTAGAAATCCCCTGTATATTAAAAGCAGAAATCCAGATATCCATCTCCCCTGTCTCCCAGGGGGAGCTCTGTGCAGCACGCTGCATTAGCACCGCTGCGATTGCTCTCAATCCAGCAGAGAGGTTTAATGTGCTCTGCAGGGCCGCTCCACACTGATCAAAAACATTCCTCCTCAGAGAGAGAGAGAGAGAGAGACGCTGACAGAGTGAAGTGTGGGGTGTGACAGATGATGCTATACCGCAGTCAGAGATCCTGCTTGTTACGTTTATCTTGCTAAAAGAAAGGGTCAAATTACAGCCACGTCAAAATCCACTGTCAGCTTGTCTTGTGGTGCTAGTGTAATTGTTGCCTGTTTATTTCATTTTATTTTTAACATGTTCTCTCCTGTATATAACTCTTCAGTTGAGCCATCTTGTTTAAAAATGGGAGAGCAGCCACACACAATCCAGTCTCATCGTGCACACCAAACATTACAAATACAGGACATTCATTCACACTCACAGTATAAAAGCACCATACATTTATACAATTACAAAACACAGGCCAGTTTGAAATAATTCCATAAAGTGATTCTGAATTTCTGTTTGCTGTGCTCTATTCTAATACTTTCTGGTAGACCGTTCCTATCTTTTAATTCAGAGGTTAAATAAGCTGGAACATTACCAGACATACATTTAAAGAGAAGGATGTCCGGCACAAGGGTTCATCGAATTCAATCAAGATCATTCACAATGGTGCATCCTATAGTGACGCTGCAATATAAATGTGCAGGTGGAATCTATGTGGTGTAGTTTGCATCCCTTGCTGGCTCTTCAGTATAACCAGCCTTGCTTCAGATATGTGCAGGGTTTTAATGAGCAAGTTGTCTCACAAGAGCCAATAATCCCAATACTCAGACTACTCAGAATATCTTGGTGTCCCCAAATAGATAATCAGCCCATCTTCAAGAAACAGACTAATGAAATTTGTGCTGCATTTTACCGCCTAAAATTACGTTTCTACAATGGAGCCTTTTGCAGTTTTACATCTTATAGTTTCATTGCAGATGTTATAGTTGTATATAGATTTAATGGTCTACAAACACAAGTTTCCTCTAAAACAAAGAGTCTCACTTCAACATAAAATGATGGAGTGTATGCTAAAGAATGTTCTTAGACTGTTTCCTCAGAATTGGGCAAGGGTTTCTCAGAACAAATGAATTTCAGACAGAGCTTCGTAAACACAGACAAACAGATTTAAAATCCCCCCAGATTACCATGCACTCCATAACTAAAGAATGTCCTTTTAATGTGTCATTGCAAGGATAAGCAGCTCTTTATGTAAACTGTAAGTGTGGCACGCAGACAGCCTCCGTTTACTGCAAATAACGATACCCCCAGTAACACAGAGAAAGGAAGTTCTTAGCCAGGTTCATCACAGTTGGTTCTCTAGAAATATACAGTACCGCCCCAACTATATCTCCCATTGGGAATATGCATCCCCAGCAGAGCATAATAACAGGCAAGAAAATAGATCTAACTGATCTATCACAGCACAGTGTTGTATGTATTTAGTGAACCCTCTCACTGATCTATCACAGCACAGTGTGGTATGTATTTAGTGAACCCTCTCACTGATTTATCACAGCACAATGTTGATCTATCACAGCACAGTGTTGTATGTTTTTAGTGAACCCTCTCTGATCTATCACAGAACTGTGTTGAATGTATTTAGTGAACCCTCTCACTGATCTATCACAGCACGGTGTTGTATGTATTTAGTGAACCCTCTCACTGATCTATCACAGCACGGTGTTGTATGTATTTAGTGAACCCTCTCACTGATCTATCACCGCACGGTGTTGTATGTATTTAGTGAACCCTCTCACAGCACAGTGTTGTATGTATTTAGTGATGCTACATAGGGGTCCAATGAAGCTGGAGTAAAACTACAACATGATTAAAACAGCAATTAAATAGCAGATTTGGTGTTTCAATCGGCCTCTGTTGAGATCAGTAATGTAGACCCTGTTGTCTCAAAACAAACCACTATGCAAACGTTTAAAAACATTCCTGATCTGCTCAGGCATGAGTTCACTTGCTTCCATTTGGTCGGCACAATTCAGCTCCATAAGGTTGTATGCATATCAATCCCCACTCTATTTACCACAGTGCCCCACACAGTGCCAGCAGTGGTTTGTATGAAGTATAAGAATCTGGTTTCAGCCACATGCTAGCGTAGTGTGCGTTAAACCCACAGTTACCTGCTGCCTGATGCATGCCTGAGATTACTGTAACCAGAAATGTAATAAAAACTGCAATCCATATGTAATATTCCACCTGCTTGTTAGGGCAAGACTGAGAGTCCTCCTTTTAAAAACAGCTCCAAGGAAAGAAAATGACTGTGAAGGGGATCCCACCCAGAACTGGTCTGAAATAAAATGACTGTGAGGCGGATCCCACCCAGAACTGGTTTGAAATAAAATGACTGTGAGGTGGATCCCACCCACAACTGGTTTGAAAAAGAAAGTGTCAATTAGCCAGGGTGACCGGTTCAGTCTCTAAGTACTGGGTGACTGTGTGTGGCAGCGTTCCTTATCATAGCTCACAGGGCTGACAGTTGTACAATAATGTAAGACAGTTGTGAAGCTCAGCTGTTGTTTGCACTAGCAACATTATCACCCCCTCCCCTTTTAATATTCTGAATATTTCTGGGGTTTAGAGAGGAAGCAGCTTCATATGTCATTTCAGTTGCTTTTTTACATTTCTCTGAAGGTTTAATGGATTTTGCAGTCATTTAGAGTGGTTCTAGGTTGTGTTGTTCCCCTGTTATTTTTTCTTGAAATCTGCCTTCGCCTGACATTGAACTTGAGCTAGAGCTCCTAAGAACTGGTACTGAACTACCTCCACATTCCATTCAAATCATGTGACAATGTGGCCTTTCAATTCCGGTAGCCCCACCCAATCCCTGTATATATATATATATATATATATATATATATATATATATATATATATATATATATATATATATATATATATATATATATATATATATATATATATATATACAGTACTGTGCAAAAGTTTTAGGCAGGTGTGAAAAAATACTGTAAAGTAAGAATGCTTTCAAAAATAGACATGTTAATAGATTATATTTATCAATTAACTAAATGCAAAGTGAGTGAACAGAAGAAAAATCTCAATCAAATCCATATTTGGTGTGACCACCCTTTGCCTTCAAAACAGCATCAAGCATCAATTCTTCTAGGTACACTTGCACACAGTTTTTGAAGGAACTCGGCAGGTAGGTTGGCCCAAACATCTTGGAGAACTAACCACAGTTCTTCTGTGGATTTAGGCAGCCTCAGTTGCTTCTCTCTCTTCATGTAATCCCAGACAGACTCGATGATGATGAGAACAGGGCTCTGTGGGGGCCATACCATCACTTCCAGGACTCCTTGTTCTTCTTTACGCTGAAGATAGTTCTTAATGACTTTCGCTGTATGTTTGGGGTCGTTGTCATGCTGCAGAATAAATTTGGGGCCAATCGGATGCCTCCCTGATGGTATTGCATGATGGATAAGTATCTGCCTGTACTTCTCAGCATTGAGGAGACCATTAATTCTGACCAAATCCCCAACTCCATTTGCAGAAATGCAGCCCCAAACTTGCAAGGAACTACCACCATGCTTCACTGTTGCCTGCAGACACTCATTCGTTATACGCTCTCCAGCCCTTCGGCGAACAAACTGCCTTCTGCTACAGCCAAATATTTCAAATTTTGACTCATCAGTCCAGAGCACCTGCTGCCATTTTTCTGCACCCCAGTTCCTGTGTTTTGTGCAGAGTTGAGTCGCTGGCCTTGTTTCCACGCCGGAGGTATGGCTTTTGGCCGCAAGTCTTCCATGAAGGCCACTTCTGACCAGACTTCTCCGGACAGTAGATTGGTGTACCAGGGTCCCACTGTTTTCTGCCAGTTCTGAGCTGATGGCACTGCTGGACATCTTCCGATTGCGAAGGGAAGTAAGCATGATGTGTCTTTCATCTGCTGCAGTAAGTTTCCTTGGCCGACCACTGCGTCTCACGGTCCTCAACGTTGCCCGTTTCTTTGTGCTTCTTCAAAAGAGCTTGGACAGCACATCTGGAAACCCCTATCTGCCTTGAAATTTCTGCCTGGGAAAGACCTTGCTGATGCAGTATAACTACCTTGTGTCTTGTTGCTGTGCTCAGTCTTGCCATGGTGTATGACTTTTGACAGTAAACTGTCTTCAGCAACCTCACCTTGTTAGCTGAGTTTGGCTGTTCCTCACCCAGTTTTATTCCTCCTACACAGCTGTTTCTGTTTCAGTTAATGATTGTGTTTCAACCTACATATTGAATTGATGATCATTAGCACCTGTTTGGTATAATTGTTTAATCATACACCTGACTATATGCCTACAAAATCCCTGACTTTGTGCAAGTGTACCTAGAAGAATTGATGCTGTTTTGAAGGCAAAGGGTGGTCACACCAAATATGGATTTGATTTAGATTTTTCTTCTGTTCACTCACTTTGCATTTAGTTAATTGATAAATATAATCTATTAACATGTCTATTTTTGAAAGCATTCTTACTTTACAGCATTTTTTCACACCTGCCTAAAACTTTTGCACAGTACTGTATATATATATATATAATATATATATATATATATATATATATACACACACACACACACACACACACACACACACACACACACACACACACACACACACTGCTGTGCAAAAGTCTTAGACATCTTGCATTTTTCTACTCTGATGTATTATGAGCATCAACAATTTACTCAAAGCCTCCACTAGTGTTTTTTACTATTATAAAAACCTTGACTTGCATAAATTAGGAAAAACATTGGGTGAAATAGCTTCCATCACTCGATTTTCAAGGTGTGGTATCCGAAGCATAATCAACAAGTACAGAGAAACATCATCTGTAATTGACAAACCCAGGACTGGAAGACCCAAAAAGCTGTCTAACAAGGATGAGCAATACTTGAAGATAATATCCTTAAGGAACAGAAAGAAGACAAGCGTTGAATTGATAACAGAACTGGCAGAAGGCACAGGTGTCGTTGTCCATCCATCAACAGTCCAAAGCACCTTTGACCATTATTCCATAGTCCAATTTCTGTGTTCTTGTGCATATTTTAGCCTTTTAGTCTTGTTCCCCTTTCTTAACAGAGGTATTCTGCTGCAACACATCCTTTAAGTCCAGATTTCAAGAGTGACCTTCGTATTGTTGATTTGATGGACAACGACTGCACTTTAGCACTTGCTTGCACTTTTAGCTGTTACTTAATTAAACCTTTCTAAAAAAGAACACAAAAATGCTTAACATAAAAAAGAACAGACCTACTATAGTAGCACTTTCCGATCGCATCATCAATTTCACATTTTTTAAATCCAATGATGGAAATGTCCGGTCTACTTTTAATGTTTTCAAGCAAATTGGCTTCATCACTGTCATTCTCGTATGGGTCTGTGCCCCCCAGTTTGAGAACCGCTGGTCTAGAAGATTATACTTGCCCTTTCAACCATATTTGACTCCTGTGCACCCCGACCACTTTCAAACAAAATGTCTCATTTTCAGTCATTCGACAACACCCGCAATTCGTGATTTTTAGGCACTTATAACAAATCGGTCTCTCCACCAACGGGAGCACTAAACAAGCAAGCAAGACAAATAATCTTTGAAATAATCTTTCACCTAACGGTCTTGTAGTTAATTTAGAGCTTTATTTAACATCATGTAATCAAAGAAACTACAAAATGATATCGCAAAAGTCTACCGGAAGCCATGACAGTAGTACAGTATTTCATGTTAGATTTGGAAATGTCACATTTTTCAATTTTTGTCAGTTTTGGATGTATATGGAAAACAACAAAGAGGTATGTGGAAAACAACAAAGAGGTATGTCAATATGTTAACAGAAAATTATTCAGCAGGTTTCATTCAAATTCATGAAGCAGCATTTGTTAATTCTACAGGGGATGCAACACCTTTGGCCATAGCTGTAGAGTAGTTGGGGCTGGCAGTTGAAAGGTCACTCTGTCACGTGATTTGAATGGAATGAGGAATGTTCAGTTCCAGCACTTAGAATTCTCCAGACAAGCTCAAAGCAGCTCAAAGCCAGGTAAAGTGAGATTAGAGAACTACGATAAGAACAAAAACAATGCAACCAGTACCACTCCAAGTCATTGTAAACACCATCAAATAGTAAGGGAAATAGTGACCTACAGCACAGGAAGTAATTAGGTACCAGGAATCTATAGCACTGTATGTGCAAAATCTATCCAGAAAAAGAAAGTGATGAGCCATAAGATGCTCAATAGAAGGGGTGGTGATAAAGTTGTCTGCCGGAATAATAGTTATTTGTCTTGTCTTATAGAAGTGTAGTAAATGTACATTTCAGTAGCTTCCAGTAACTTGCTTTTCAATCTGCTCAAGAGGCTATGGACACATTAAACCCAGAATAAAATCAAATAAATACATTGAAAAAAAATCACATTTTCATAGGATACAAGTTGTCAAGTTATGGCGAATGTGTGACTTTGATTTTCCACACCCCGGTTACACAGCAAGATCTGTGCCACTGTGCCATTTTAAGACAACATAAACTGTGGTGCTTTCGCTAATCGTTGGACTTCAATGCATTATTCCACCTTTCATGCCTGTATAATATTCATACAGAGCAGTGAATCATTATAGTTGGAAGTGTACAAGTACTGTACCGGTAGTATAAATACATATTTACATTAATATTATAATAAGGACCCTGCCAATCATTTTAGATTCTTGATGGATTGATCGTCTGTTGTCTTAGAAATGCATCAGTGTTTTATTGGGGTATTTATACTTGCCAGCACTTTCCATACAGCCTGCTATATTGATTTTAGTGCAATAACTATAACTCCATCCGTTTGAACCAGCGTGAAGAACCAATTGACTTCACAGCAGAACTCCAAATCATGTGCAGCTTAGCTGCTCTCTGACAAAATGCACGATTGTCTTTAAAGCTTAGTCTTTAAATCCACAGCGCTCCCTGCTGTTTTGTTTAATGTATTTCCCGCTTTCTTTTGCCACCTGGTGGCAGGACTAATGAAGTGCAGCTGATTCAATTGTGGTTTAAAAAACAGGATATTTGCATGATCACACTGGGACAGTCTCGCTACAGATGAATAACTGGTTTTGGCTACCGATGCAAGAAAATTGATTTGAAACACTTTGTTAGCACACCTTTAAGGGCAGGGGAACCAGTGATTATCATAATAAATGTTCTGCTTGCAAATCGCTTAATAAATAAATACCCAATTCTTTTTTTCTGACCCTCTTGTATTGAAATAAGAACAGAGAAGCCATTCTTCCAAGCCTGGCAAAAAATGTAATTGGTACATTCTGGAAGCAGACAGACGGACTGAATTATTCACGGTTCTTAATGCCCCCTCTTCAGGCACCATACGTCCCAATTTAGGAGCTAATTGATTCAAAAACAAGAACAGGATCCTTGTTCTGCACTCTGCAGACTCATTATCATATTACTGGTACTGCCTCTCATTTGGAACAATAGCTGTGCTTCGGTTCAGTAGCTAGTAACTCTTTTTGGGAATTTAGTGATGATGAAAGGTGAGGAACAATGGCATTGGCTACAGTTAGACAGGCCCCATGAGAGCTTCCCCTCACAGCTCTGCACACACGAGTCAGAGCAAGGCCTTGAAAGAGACTTCCAGCCCAAACGTTTGACGTTGAATTTAAGTTTCTTTTAGTATTTCTAAATTCAGCGCTATTTAGTGTTTAACAGTCATAGAGAGAGAGAGAGAGAGAGAGAGAGAGAGAGAGAGAGAGAGAGAGAGAGAGAGAGCACCACCTGCCTGCCATTCATGGACGTCTGATTCCTTGGTAAAATAAATCAAATAGTCATCTCCACCCATGTCCATTCCCATTCTGTAATATGTGGAGGCATAGTTTCACGTTGGAACCCTGGTATTGTGGTCAGGTGAATGTTATCTTCTATCAGGCCTGACCTTGATAGAATAGTTTGTAGTATCAAGTGTAGCCTGTGGGTGTCTTCTATTTGTTTTTTTGGTTTCTGCAGTGATTTAGAAGCTAACAGTCCCTACATTGTATCAGAGAAAGTAATTCCACCTAATGACCTCTATTTGAGGAATTGGTGCTTCATCATGTCCTCTGAAAGCCAATTTCGTGCTTGCCAAGGATTTTTCATTTGGTCATTGTGATGTAGGTTTATTCTTGCGATAGACCTGCTTAAAATGTGGAAGGGAACAGAATTAGCGTTTGGTAAGTCAATTTGAATGCTTGTTTGCTGATGTAACTACATCAGCTAGGTGAAGTAATCCATTTTCTGTAGTGTTCAGAGCTGTGGTAGATTGAAGTGAATTTAGATAGCGTGTAAACTGGACCAGCTCTAGACCTGCAGGACAGTATGAACTGGCAAACAGTGTCCATGGTATACCCTTGAACTTCAACGGCTTAAGTCTGCCTGTTGCAAGTCTGAGAGCAAATGGAGATCACCTGGACTAACAGTTCACAGAGAGATTTGGAACGATCACCTCAGTAGCTACAAGCACGCGCTCGCTACTGCCAGGGTGAAGTACTTCTCTGAAATCATATCCATGGGACACGGTAAACCAAATATTCTCTTCAAAACCATTGATCAAATCCTGCATCCAGCCATCGATAAATCCATCTCCCATTCATCCTCTCCTCTTACCTGCCATGATTTCTCCTCTTCTTTCAGAACAAAATCGACACCATTTATTCTACGCTCTCCTGCTTGACTACTTGACCACTTGACCACCTTGACTCCCCTCTGATTGCCTCTCCTGCTCTCTCTTTCTAAATCAAATCCATATTTGGTGTGACCACCCTTTGCCTTCAAAACAGCATCAATTCTTCTAGGTACACTTGCACAAAGTCAGGGATTTTGTAGGCATATAGTCAGGTGTATGATTAAACAATTATACCAAACAGGTGCTAATGATCATCAATTCAATATGTAGGTTGAAACACAATCATTAACTGAAACAGAAACAGCTGTGTAGGAGGAATAAAACTGGGTGAAGAACAGCCAAACTCAGCTAACAAGGTGAGGTTGCTGAAGACAGTTTACTGTCAAAAGTCATACACCATGGCAAGACTGAGCACAGCAACAAGACACAAGGTAGTTATACTGCATCAGCAAGGTCTCTCCCAGGCAGAAATTTCAAGGCAGACAGGGGTTTCCAGATGTGCTGTCCAAGCTCTTTGAAGAAGCACAAAGAAACGGGCAACGTTGAGGACCGTAGACGCAGCGGTCGACCAAGGAAACTTACTGCAGCAGATGAAAGACACATCATGCTTACTTCCCTTCGCAATCGGAAGATGTCCAGCAGTGCCATCAGCTCAGAATTTGCAGAAAACAGTGGGACCCTGGTACACCCATCTACTGTCCAGAGAAGTCTGGTCAGAAGTGGCCTTCATGGAAGACTTCGGCCAAAAGCCATACCTCCGACGTGGAAACAAGGCCAAGCGACTCAACTATGCACGAAAACACAGGAACTGGGGTGCAGAAAAATGGCAGCAGGTGCTCTGGACTGATGAGTCAAAATTTGAAATATTTGGCTGTAGCAGAAGGCAGTTTGTTCGCCGAAGGGCTGGAGAGCGGTACACGAATGAGTGTCTGCAGGCAACAGTGAAGCATGGTGGAGGTTCCTTGCAAGTTTGGGGCTGCATTTCTGCAAATGGAGTTGGGGATTTGGTCAGAATTAATGGTCTCCTCAATGCTGAGAAGTACAGGCAGATACTTATCCATCATGCAATACCATCAGGGAGGCATCTGATTGGCCCCAAATTTATTCTGCAGCATGACAACGACCCCAAACATACAGCGAAAGTCATTAAGAACTATCTTCAGCGTAAAGAAGAACAAGGAGTCCTGGAAGTGATGGTATGGCCCCCACAGAGCCCTGATCTCAACATCATCGAGTCTGTCTGGGATTACATGAAGAGAGAGAAGCAACTGAGGCTGCCTAAATCCACAGAAGAACTGTGGTTAGTTTTCCAAGATGTTTGGGCCAACCTACCCTCCGATTTCCTTCAAAAACTGTATGCAAGTGTACCTAGAAGAATTGATGCTGTTTTGAAGGCAAAGGGTGGTCACACCAAATATGGATTTGATGTAGATTTTTCTTCTGTTCACTCACTTTGCATTTTGTTAATTGATAAATATAAACTACTAACATGTCTATTTTTGAAAGCATTCTTACTTTACAGCATTTTTCACACCTGCCTAAAACTTTTGCACAGTACAGTATATATATATATATATATATATATATATATATATATATATATATATATATATATATATATATATATATATATCTGCATTCTGCACTATTAAATTGTAAAAAAAATTAATCTGCGATCAACTCTTTAGTTGATTAATCGGTCCGATTAATTAATTATTATTATTATTTCGATGTTCCCAGTACTGGATTACACAAGTTTACAGATCTGAAGGGACCTAATGTATGTGTACTATATAGTATTTAAATATGTATCTTGCACTTAAAACATTAATGTGTGTGTGTGTGTGTGTGTGTGTGTGTGTGTGTGTGTGTGTGTGTGTGTTTAATCATTACCCGAAAAAGACCCGGGTATCTGGGTATTTTTTCACGGCAGGTTTTACCCGTGCCGACCTCTATAAACACTGATGGGATTTTGCATTATTTATTAGAACTTTAAGGATTCCTGTTTGCATTATGATGGATAGCAACTGAAAACTAGTTTAATCAGACGAATGGACAAGCCTTCATTCCTTTTGTAATTCTCTATTATGGTCTCAGTTGAAATGCAGAATTGCAGTACTGCAGACTCACAGAACGGCAGGGACAGGTTCACTATTTGAGCATGACCTCGTTTGATTCCTGGTCACTTATGGTATAACAATGACAGGTTGTGATGTACGACCATGTTCTCAAAGCAGGTACTATCGGCTGATAGTTTTACAATAGACTCCTGGCCCTTGAAAGAAAAATGAAACCCTATCTACCAACAAGGAGAAATAAAGTCTTTTATTCTCCTTTCAGCACCGTCTGACTCTAAACCATGGGGAAAGGCTAGTTCCCTTTACCAAAAAACCAAGTAACTCTACTTTCAAGACCTTGATTTTCACACCATTACTATTCCTGCAGCTTGCATTCCCTTGTATTCACTGTAGGCGTTACCGGGGGCTCTCTTTTATAAAGCTGTTCTAATCAACTAAGATCGCTGCGCTTCGGTTCAGTAGCTTGTAACTCTTCTTGTGAATTCAGTGTTGATAAAAGATGATGGACAATGGTACTGGCTACAGTCTGACAGGCAGACAGGCACCATGAGAGCTTCCTCTCACAGCTCTGCAAGAGTGAGAGACCCTCAATCCTAACCTGAACAGTTCTGGGCCTCACACTATACCTGAAACTATGAGCCAATTATCCACCTACCCTCAGCCAACATGGCGCTGAAGCCAGAATTCTTCCCACTGTACCCTCAGGTTCCCAAGGTCCTAAAGCCCTCAAGGTATTGTAAAGCCAATACACTCCGTCTCACTCCATTACAGAACAGACTTTGCTGCATATTGCCATCCCCAATACAACTTCCCTAAAATGTAGTAGTATTTAAACCCAGAGCTATAGTTTTACAAAGCAGTTACATTACCAGTGTACCAGGGCTGTTCTCTTTTCAGAATGTTTCAAATACCTCTTATTATTAAAGCAATAGGTCAGGAAAGGTTTCTAAAGCAAGCGTCACTGCTGTGTAACATGTCTGTGCCCACTTTGATCAGACATGCCCCAGAAAGGACAAAAATTGATTTACAAAAAAGGTAAGTGCAATTTGTGTAGTTTTAGATATAGAAGCATCTACCAACCAAACATCTGCTATCCACCCTCTATCAGAGCATCTGTCTTGCAGCCCCATCTGACTCCTAACAAGGAGATCTCTCTTAGTTTTTCTTCATCCAGCCAAAATCTAAATTGTGTCAAAGATTAGCTCACTCCCCGCCTATGGGAATCGGAATCAGAATCTAATAAAACATGCAGAACTTTGTAACGAGAGACAGGCAGCCCCTCCGCCTAGTATTTGCCCAACGTTCTTCTCACACATTCACAAGGATAAATTAATACAATATTTAGTTTACTCAGTTCTCTGCTGGAGGTCACTTTTGAAAAAAGTTCAGGCCTAGAAAATTCCTCCTATAACCAGTCATGTTTTGTGCTGCTACTGTGTGTCACAAGGTAAGCTTGACTGAGGAGAACTACAGCAAGCAGCTAAATCTTCTGTTTGCAAACACCCAAAGCTGCTGTCTTTTAACACAGTGATTTGATTTCCAATGCTTTGGCTTATCCTTGTACCCTGAATCAATGTGGAATTATCGTAATCAGACAACATTAATACAGATATGTGATAAACAAAAATACTTTTCAAAAGACTCCCTTGTTTTCGTTATCCAGTTCTGTTAGTTGCAAACAGGTTAGGGTAAGGTAATCATAATAATAACAATAGTATATGGGGACTGGAAGTCACTGTACGTTTCTTATTCCTGATTAGAATATACCTCATGGGCCAGTTAGTTAATTCAAACATATCATAAGGCTGCCACCTGCTGTCCATTTTTTGATCTGCAGTGGAAGTATAATGAAACACAGTTACTCTCTCTGGCTTTACTGCTTCTTGGGCTGGACCGTGAAGGATTCTCAGGTTGTAGAAAGGTCTGATAAGCTAGTGAAAGGGAAAACATGAACCAAGCTGCAATAGGAACTAGTACAACAACATACCGCCCCCCACCACGCTGTAACTACAAAATGATACTGCTATTGGTGTCATGAACAAGTAGATGGCAATTAACCCAGTTCCACAGTATGTACAGTAAATTTAAAATACATGGGAGACATGCGTATATAAGAAAGGAAAAGTTGTCCCGATTCGGCACAAAAGAATATCCTTACCATGTTTCATCCATACCATGGTTCTCAAGGTGTTTGAAAATGTAAGGGTGACTTACATAAATGGACAAACAGAAAGGCAGACGGGAGCCTTCATTTATCAGTAGATTGTGTAATAATAATAATCATGATGACGTCACAGTAATATATATATATATATATATATATATATATATATATATATATATATATATATATATATATATATTGCTTTGACAGTGTAGAACTTAATGCAGACTTCTAAATCTTTTTCATCTATAGATTTTCAACAAAAACAAAGTTGAAAGAAGCTCTTTATTTATTCATCTTCTCTCATGTATAATTTAGAGACTGTATGAAGCCAGACATACTGAGACACTGCACTGCACAAACACTGCACAGTATTTTTTCTGTATACAGACATCAAGCTGACGTGCCTTGTACAGGAGGCTGCAAATGAAAAGTACCTCTCGCTTCCTGATTTCCCAAGAACGACAAGGTCCACACTTACAGAAGTTCAGCACAGTAAATTTGCTCTGTAACTCTGAAGTTTTTCCATGCTTCTCACATGTTATGCTGTGCATTTACCATACTTCACCATGGTGTGCCATGTTTTTTAATATGCTTTCCCAGTGCGACACTTTTATATTATAACAACGGCTGAGCCACCAAACCAAAGAAACCTGAGCAAGACACAGCAGTCCTTCAGCACACGTCTCTTCCATGGATAGTACTATGCACAAGCATGGCTCCATTTTTTCTCCTACACAAGTCATTATCAAGGGAACTGTATTCATTCTCCTTGGTGCTTACAGTGAGGTGCATTGTGTGATTCTCTTGCTCCAAGCTGTTTGACCTCTTTGCTACTGTCTTTTTAGATAAGTCGGACGCAGGCAGATCGGTAACTGGCATTTCTTGACTGAACTCGTTCTCAAGGAAATCACATTTCAAATCAAAACAACAATAGAAATCAGAAATGATTTCAGACATTTTACAGTTGTTATAAAACATGTATCGCTGGCAGTATTGTTTGAAGTACCGAAGTGCAGCTCCGTCTTGAATTTCAGAAGTACACCAGTGGATTGGAGTGTAAGCAAAGACACATTTGAAACTAGTCCCCGTAAGTGTATCCCATGCTAGATACAGTGTACCCCCGCTTGTGGTAGGCCTATAAAAGAAAAATAACTATTTTGTAGAGGTAATTCTATGAAGCTGCTGCTACCACACTGCCTAAGCCTATATCTCTCATATCTCAGAAACCATTTGGTGCAGTGACGTCATATTTGCAGTGATAAATAAATCCTGCGTGCTGCATTTGTTGGTGATCATGACAGTGGTTGTATTTATTTATTTATTTTAAATTTGGAATCACCACTTATTTTTTTCTCATTTTCTCCCCGATTTGAAAAGCCCAATTATTTTTTTTATTTCAACCCAGCTCACCGCTGCCACCCCTGTGCTGACTCAGGAGAGACAAAGACGGACCCACGCGTCCTCCGAAACGTGTGCCGTCAGCGGTCAACTTCTTTTCACTCTGCAGCCACCTCTGAGCTACAGCGTCGGAGGGCCACGCAGCTCTGTGCAACTTACAGGTAAGCTTGCAGGCGCCCAGCCGGTCTACAGGGGTCGCTGGTTTGCGGTGAGCCGAGGACACATTGGCCGACCTAAGCCCTCCCCACCCGAGCGGCGTTTGGCCAACTGTGTTCCACCACCTGGGAACTCCCATCCATGGTCGGCAGTGGAATAGCCTAGTGGCTTTATTTTTAGATTCACATTTTGTTCAAGGCTGGCGTATCATACAAAAAACACCAATTCAAATGAATACAACTAATACAAACAAGTGGAACCAATTACAAAAAAACACTGAGGAGCATCGGCCAAAGTATGTGTCTGCTTCATAGATGTCACATTTGTTTAAACTTATTTAGAGATATTGAAAGCTGTTTGTTCAAAGACCATAAAGCAAAAACACTTCACTACTCAATGATTTATAAATGTGGTTAATTCCTGTTCAGGCAATGGTGGCAATAATTGCACAAGTACTGTCCTTCCTATAAGGACCCATCACTAACAGTTTCCAGTATGTCATGTTCAATGTCTAAACAAGATAGCGAAATAAAGATGGAGTACTCCAAATTATTTAGGTTTATCCAGGATTCATTTTAATAGTTTTTCTTTACCCCTTCCTTACTTTTTATGATACTCTAAGTTCTGTTTTAATATTGAGATGTTGTTTACTCAGTTGCTCAGTCTAAATTGCTGTAATCTTGCTTTGCTACTTTGTTCGTGCAATATTATGATAATTTTCTCCACTTGCTCCAATATTATACAAAGGAGCTGCTAAGACATTAAAAAAACACATTGCAAGTGGTTGAGTTAAGCAAAAATCAAATTTTATTTAAAGGCATGAGCGGTAATTACACAGCAAGTAAAAAAAATAGACCCTGTGAGCATTATGATCTGTAAGGCAAGGTATGTTTAAAAACATTTTTTATCAAAGTGTTACTTCCTGATAAAGCAAACGATATGCCCTGCTGAACAATTGAAGAATCATTGTATGCTTAAAGTGATTGTAGCTAAGAAAATATAACTGACCTTAAGAAAATAAGGTCAGTTTTAAAAGTAACACATGTTCTGGGTCAAAGCATGTTACTGGTGCAATCACTTTTATAAAAGTGCAATCAAGTAAGCTTTTGCTTACTCCTAAACCTTTTGAACGGTTTGTCATTTTTATCTAGTTTCCTGACTGAGCTCATACAGGCTCTCCCCAAGCTTGGCCAGCCTATCCCGGTACTCCAGTGTCTGGTGATTGCTCTCGGGCACCCCCTCAAAGCCATGCATTGCGCCCCACCAGCAGGCAGCGATGACTGCAGTGGAATCGCTGTCACCTCCGTGGAAGAAAGCGTGATGGGCCAGAGACACCCAGGAGTTGCCAGCTCTCAGGATAGCATCGTAGGCGATCATGGGGGCATCGTGCCCACTGCTGCCCGCCCAGCCAGAGTAGCTCAGGGTGCGATAGAAGGCGTCCCTCTCTTTCACTCCGTACTCTGGAGGAAACTTGGCCTGCGACTTGCCATCCAGAATTCCTCTCTCTTTGAGGTAGTCTATCCACTTATTTTCAAAGTAGTCCCTGGAACAGAGGAATACAAAATACTTTCAATTCGTCCCTGCATTCTCCAATCAGTTCTGAATATTGTATTCTGAAAGAAAATCTAATTCATTGATTAGTGGGGTATTTGCTGTCTGTCTGTCTGTCTGTCTGTCCAACTGTCTTTCTGTTTGGCATTTGCACCTAGGGAACCGCTTCTCCAATTGTGATTAAACTTGCAAAAGACTTTATTTAGGACAAGTTACTAAGTGTATCATATCTGCGAATATATAATATATGGAGGGTGTCTGTATGTCATACATTTACAGAAAACCTTGAAAAGGACGTTCCTTAGTACCTTACTGAGAATATAAAAAAACTGTGGGTATATGGAGGCACCCTCTGTAATTCTGCAACTGTAATTGAAAATCAGCAACCACACACACTCATACTCACCATGCCTGCAGGTTCTCCTTGACACAGTGCCCCGACTTCTCAATGTGTCGTTTTGCTGCACTCAGAGTGTGGAGGAGCCCCTGGCCCCATTCCTCAAGGGGTTTCAGATTGACAGCATAGGAGGTGAAGAGTGCCGCCGCCAGCGAGCCCAGGTAGCCCGTAGGGTGGTGATGGGTCATGCGGCCGCTCTCGATGCTCACCGCTATTAGCTGCTCCAGCTGGGAGGGCGCTGGGAACCTCAGGCCGATGCACATCGCCCGCATTGCAGCCCCACACCCCCCTCCTGCGGGGTTAAAGGCAACGCGCCAGCCATTGCGGACATTCGGCTTCAGACTGTGAACCACTGCTAAACACGTTACACCTGAAATAATCAAAGAATTTAAATAGGCAACTTGCTGCCTAACATGTTTCCAAACGTGTGTAGCAAACTGCCTGAAGCTCAACTGTAAGGTTGACATTCAAGCACAATATAGGAACAAACTCATGCAATACGCTTGTAAAAGTTTACACGTGATGTTCAGTAATTCTGCAGTAAGTCTATTTTAACCTGTATATCCAGTAATCATGTTTGCGTAAAGAAAAGACAAAACACACAATTAATGTTGTTATCTGTGAATTTTTGTCTATAGGGCAAAATAAGCTTGAATGATCTGAAATCTGCCGTTTTGATTGGCCGAGAGGGGCGTCATGATTTATCATTTATAAACTGGTATAATCTTTGACAAACTCTTTATCAATGTCTTCGTCTTGTAAAAGGAGGTTTGCGAGTGTTCTTATTATAGCTTAGGGGTTTCGTGTTGACTAAGATGTAAAACAACTTGAAATTGCATGTAACAATTACACTGCAACTTCCTACTGTTTAAACAGTAACCAGTTTCAAATGTCATTTTAATGTCCCTTATTATCATATGGTGTTTGAAATCATTCTGGGTGGTTTTGGGTTATGTTATTTTTCAGAACTGCCTTCATCTGGTGTTGAGCTGATCCCAGCTGTTCTGCACTTACAGAGACACAGTCACATTACCTGGAGCTCTGCCCTTCATGTCCTCCATGCACTCGATGTATTTCTCTGCAATATTCCTGTACAGCTCTGGCATGGCTGACTCCTTCCCTGCTTTGACTAGCGCCTCTGCAGTAGCCAGGTGCATGACGGTGTCATCGCTCACCATCCAGTCATGAACATTCACCTTTTCCAACCCTCCCATCTTGGAGAGCTCCTTGTGAATCGTTTCTCCGCTGTGACAGAACTCCCAGTTTCCGTTGTTGTACCCCAGGGCATCCCCGACTCCACTCAGCACCATAGCAGCCACATACCGCTCTTTAAGGGACATCTCGACCTTTTGCATAGGGAAGAACAACAACAATTGTACGATTGTGTGGAATTCCCCACTGAAGAAAGAGTGCATTGCCCCCAAACCAGTGCACACAGAGGTTACAAATACCTGTAACAAAACAGAGAGTTAATACAATTTTAGCCAAATGCAATCCCAGCTGTCTACAGGAGTCTAGACGTGTGTGATAAAAGTTTGGTTTGGATTGGTGCCAGATCACGGCAGCTATCACTTTCACCACGTACAGTGTGACAGACGGACAGATGTGTCTTTTACAGTGTCCACACCACTTAATAGCCTACAGAATATCCTCTACTTGGCCTGTGCTACTCAAAAGATGCACAGCCAGAATTGCTGTATCTAGATATATTGCCAATAAACAGGAAATACAAATGTGGCGCTCACCAGTGCTTGAAATGGAAAAATAAAAGTGCCAGTACTAAAGCCCTTTGATGGGATGTAGTGGTTTGTACTGGGTGGATTATGAGGTGTTACAGATATTCCTTTATCCATATCTTAATCGTTTGCAGCCAATAAAAGTTAAAAAAAAAAAAGTATGTAATAACAAATTTAAAACTGAATCATAAAAATAAGTACTTGGCAAATAATGCCATCAAAATAACTTCCATAGGGCCAGGGACTGGCACGCACTTTAAAAATACAAGGCTGGATAGACGGCTGACAGTTACAGCATTTCTTTTTCAAGTCAAAATATCATTCATGCAGCTGAAAGCGCTTCACATTCACTTGTTGGCATAGCGATGGTTCTGATCGCTTTAATAGTGGTTCTAAGGCACTGGGGATACGGGCATCTTTGCATTCCTTGTATTCATGAAATCCTTTTATATTCAGGGTGAGAATCGGCACTTCTGAGTCCTCTTCCGGAATCTTTCTTTCCGTACCACCACTCTTTATCCATGTTTATTAGAAGCCTCGCGGCAGTCATTTTGGCAGTTTTTGGTTTTTAAAATGTAATTTTCTCCAGTCGTGTAACACATATGGGGCTGTGCGTTCGTGTACCTTTCTGTCCGTATGTATTAAATATTTTCACAAAGCATGAAACGCGGGAGTGCAGAAATAAAGGAGATATATTACATTATACCTAAAAGCCCCGGGAGCAGTCACATTGATGGACACACAGAAAACAATTGTATTTTGATTATACAGAACGGTATTCTACTTTATTATTTTTATTTACCAGTCCGCAATGTGTTTGGCTGTAATCAGATTAGTTTCTACTCTCTGCCTGAGTGCATGACTGACAGTCTATTGTTTTCAATCAGCCTTTTGAAGGCTGGCGCCTGCATGCCAGCTGCGCTGCTTTGGTCAGTCAATTAGCATCGGGACTAGTGAAAATAAATATCAGAGACCGTGGAGTTTTACAACACAACAAAATATGGAGTTGATGTTTTGGATCAGATGGCACAGAAGTATTCCGTGAAAGCTGGCTCCCGATGGTGGTCTGTTCAGGTGTTTTACAATGTATTGGACCTAGCAGCCATCAACTCCTGGGTACTTTACAAAGAATGCACAGAGAAGAATTTACCAAGGAGAGAATATATTTTTCAGAATCTGGTCCACAGTAACATTCGACCCAATCTTAAGGGTACGTTTCCATGCAATAGGTCACGTTGTGCAACTTGTAAACACATTCACAGCAACACAGTAGTTAAGGGAGCAAAATCCTCATTTACTATCCATGATACTTTTACTTGCATTAGTAAAGGAATAGTATATTGCATTGGTTGCATCAAATGTAACAAGCTATATATTGGTGAAACAAAACGAAGCTTGGCTGATCGCTTCGTGGAATCTGAGAAGTATACGAATTAACACCTCTACCTTTCCTGTCGCCAGACATTTTAACAGAAATGACCACACTATAGAAGACATCACAATTTGTGTGATGGTTCAATGCTATGGAAATAATGCTGTCAGGAAACAAAAGGAATGTGAACTTATTTTCAAACTAGGCACTTTGGAGCCATTTGGAATGAACATTCTATTCTGAGGTCATCATCGTCATCATCAACATTCTGGAATTTTGTTTAAAAGACTACTTGTTTGTTTTTTATCAACTTCTTAAAGCACTGTTTTTTTGTATTCAGCCGATGTCCGAAACGTCCTGATAATTGATTTGTAATCAATTATTCTACCTTTTTAAGTACCTGAAATATCCTTTTCTTTTTTCTTATTGATCATTTTGGTACACAGCAGTTTTCCTTTTTCTCAAACTAAGTTTGAGAAAACTTATATATACAGTATATATATATATATAAAAAAAAAACTAATTACATCCGACTGTTTCTCCTTTCATTATACTATTTAGAGTGTTTTGAATGCAGCCGTCAGAAAGCCTGCTGCGGGGGTTCTACGTATGTATATCTCCGGTCCTTCTACTGTTAACAGACTCATGTCTAATGCGCTACTCAACACAATCGTTCTGCGTTTTCTGAAACAAGTCTACAAGCTGTGCTATTGTGAAAGTTCCCTGCGCTGGTTTCAATGCACTCTGAGAGCTGTAGTCTGTCTGAAGTCAACCGCTCGCTAGTTTGGATAGAAAAGGGGGTGGTACTCAAGCCTTTGCTTGTGATAATTCTCATTTGGATTAAAAAAAAGTGATGGTAGGTAAATCTTTTGAATTGAGAAGTACCGGTGAGTACCGCCCCATTTCAAGCACTGGAGCTTAATAGCCCTGAAAACACCAAGGGTTAAACTGTCTTTACGTGCTTCCGTATTACTTGACAGACATTAACAGCATCGCAGCAAAACATTACATCCAGATTGTGCTTTTCGTTTTAAACTCGTGCAAAAAGCTACATTAAACACACACACACGCTTTTAGCTTTTACAGAAGGATAAGAATTAATCACAACCACTGTATTAATCTGTATATTGCTTAATATATTATGAGGTGTTTAATAAGCACACGCAGAACCCAACATACGGCTGAAGTTCTTTAACATGTTTTTAACATGTTTAAACTACTAGGCCTAATTAACACATGTCTGCATACCTAGGTGCAGAAAGACGGGCCAACATACTATGTACTGTATTCTTTCGAACACATGAAAGGTTTGAGCCGATGATTGCTCTCTTCCCCTTCCCCTTCCCCTAAACCTAACCCTAATCCAACAGAGGTGCGTGTGTGTTGGAATGAAGAACGGAGTTCAATTTTAAATTCAGTACAGTGTTCGAATTTTTCCAGCAGGCCCAAGCTGAAAAGCCTGACCCGTTTTTCTACACATGTACCCATATGTCACTAACTGAACTGATAAGAAGCTCAATACTTAAAAACACACTATAATTAGTGTAGTAATACTACTATAATAATAAAATCCTATCTGTACCTGGAAACAACAGGACCGCTTATCTACGCTCTTCTATATGGTCAACACAAGACAGCCAATTCCACCTTCTCTTCAAGAATAATAACAAATATTAGCCTTGCTTTTCTTCCGTCCCTGTCGAACCGGTGCATCATGGGAATCCGAAGAGTGTCTGTAGCGACCCCCTTCCTGTATAATGTAAAATCTGCCTTACTTCCTATTCTAAGCCTTCTCTTTTTAAAACGATTGCATTTTTACACGGCTCACCTAGATTTATTTAGAGACACCCCTCCTTAACACATACGTGTTATTATTTCTACTATCGATGTTTTCACCTGGCCTGACAAGAGATGTTTATCGCCGAAGTGCTGTCAGAAATTGCCACTGTCATGCATATTCATGAGCAGCCAAGACTGGGGCGTGGTTTGGTTGTCAAGGATAGGCAGTAACTAGTAATGCCTTGGAGGGTGTGGCAATATTGAAAAAAAATAGTGATAGCTCCTGTTTCATTTTTCCACGGGATAATCTTTTGATATCTGTAAATCAAATATAAAGTTTTAGATGATATAAGCAAAACATACATAAAATACATTAAGAACTACTATTGTTAGAGTATTCAAAACTGTTCAGTCATCAATTGCAACCGTAACTGAGAAGTGAGCTAAGAATATAAATAAAAGCTGATAATTTAAAAAAGAGACGTAAATGTACATATTTTTAAATGAAGCAGTTGCTTCAATTAATAAGACATATACACAGTATTTTTAATAACAGACACTATTTTCAATAATAGACATTGTATTTTTAATAATAGACACTTTTAATAATGTGTAAACAATACATATAAGGAGAAAAGATATGAAACGGACTTCAATCAACCTATGACAAGCTTCTTAAAGGAATACATCTTTTTAAATGAAGCAGTTGCTATTAATTAATAGATTAATAATGGACATTTTTTAATAAGACATACTTGCAACTTTAGTATCCATGTTAATTTTCATTTTGTCGAAAACAATTTATATTGATCACAATTCAAATCATCAGACATATGTCAATTCGTACAGATAAACATTAAAAACAGATATACTGTATAATGTATACAATAGATGCTGCTTATTAGCAACTCTGATAAAGACAACTTTTGGTTATTAACATATTTATAGGAACCAATCCTATCCTATGGTTTTTCGCTTATTGACAACTTTCAGATAATGGGACTTTTTTTAAAGATTCATATTTAAATACAGTACAGTTTACAGTAAATGCAGATATGCTACTAAGTAAAATATGAACTAGGATGCAACAAGTAAGGATTACTGCAAGTGATATCTACAATGACATATCAGTAGTGCAATAGTGCAAGGATGGTGCTTTAGCTGAGGGTCCAGTGATGCGGTGCTTAGGTCAGGCAAGTCCAGCGCATAGTAGGAGGGGTAGAAGCAGTCTAAAGGTGGGTCTTGAGGAGGTGACGGAAGGCAGTGAGAGATGGAGCAGTCCTGAGGTTCTCTGGTAGCTGGTTCTACCACAGAGGGGCTATGGAAGAGAAGGAGCGGGCACTGGAGGATGGGGAGTGGAGGGAAGGCATGACCAGTTGGCCAGTAGAGGAGGAACGGAGAGGACGAGAGGGGGTGGAGGGAGACACAAGGGATTGGAGGTAGGTGGGGACAGTGTGGAGACGAGAGCGGTAGGCAAGAACAAGGGTCTTAAAATGAGTGTGAGCAGAGATAGGTAGCCAGTGGAGGGTGCAAAGCAGGGGGGTATGAGAGTAACGAGATTGGGAGAAAACAAGACGAGCAGCAGAATTTTGAAGCTGAAGGGGGACGGATAGCCAAAGCAGGGAGACCAGCAAGGAGAGTTACAGTAATCCAATATAGAGACTACAAGAGCTTGGACCAGGAGTTATTCAGTGGAATATTCTGTAGATGTTGCTAAGAAGAGACAGGTGCGTTTAAAGGAAGAGAAGTGTTGAGAGAAGGAAAGGAATGGGTCAAGAGTAACACCTATGTTTTTAGCAGGGGATAGAGAGGGATTGATAGTCAAGAAATACTGAGGTGGAGAGGTCAGAGGAGAGAGAGGCAGCAGAAGGAAAGTAGAGGAGGTCAGATTTAGAGAGGTTGAGTTTGAGGTGGTGTGAACACATCCAAGTTGAGATAGCCGAGAAGCATTCTGAGATGCGAGAGGATGTGTGGGAGTCAAAGGAGGGGAAGGAGAGGAAGATCTGGACATCATCAGTGTAAAGGTGGTAGGAGAAGCCAAAAGAGACGATGAGAGCACCTAGAGAGTGGGTGTAGTGAGAAGAGGAGGGGTCCCAGGACAGATCCTTGAAGTACACCTGTAGAGAGGGGACGAGGAGCAGAGAGAGAGCCACGCCAGCAAACCTGGAAGGAACGGTTAGGAGTAAAGCCAGTCAAGAGCAGTGCCTGAAATCCCCAGGTCAGAGAGAGAGCGGAGAGGAGAATACCATGATCGACAGTGTCAATGACAGAGGAGATGTCAAGGAGAATTCGAATGGAGGATAGGGAGGCAGCCCGAGCAGAGAGGAGAGAGTAAATTACAGGAGGAGTGTGGTTTCCGTGGAATGTGCAGGACGGAACCGGTTGAAGAGGGTCAAGCAGAGAGTGCTTGGCAGAAGGATGTCAGCGGTTTAATCAGGGCAGCCAATGTAATGCTAAAAAGATGATTTATTTCCATCTTAATCTGCATAATGAATGATTACTATGCATCATCTTAAAGCCAGGATATTAACCCTTGTATCAAAGACAGTCAATCACATTAGAATTAAGGCATATTATTTGTATTTGAAAGTGGATTGAATAGCTTTTCACAACTGGGATCAATGTCTTCTAGTCATTCAGCTTTCAGCTGTTTTAATATGGGATGCAACACAAGGAATTTTGTTTGAAATGGTCTAAATTTGAATATACAGTCAGGTTTACACTAGTTAGACAGCACTGCGTTCTTAACTATTCCAGTAAAACTGCTTCTTAAAAGCCTGATTGTAAGATAGAGAGGTGGGGATGCATATTTGTGTAGCACTGTGCAATGAAGATCTCAGTAAAGCACAGTGTACTGAAGCCTGCATACTGCTAATATGATTCTGCACCTTACAATAAGCCCTGAGGAGTCCTTTAAGATGCAAGTTCTGTGGAATAGTTGGTACGCCTGGGAAATAATGAACTGAGCTGAAACAGCAATGGAGAACATATGTAACATGATATTACACAGGTAAGAAATTCTATATTAAGAACATCCCTTTAATGTACAGTCATGTTAGCATTCAGCTTTAAATACAAATGCAATTGTTACAATTCTGATTATAAAAGGGTTTGTACAGTGAATTCTGAAACCTTAAGATGCGACGCCCTGATTGTATCTTAACACTGTGGGCATGGTGAGCCCTGCCAGTGCGATAGGAATCACCCAATGATCTTGGCTTGGGACAGATTACCACATCACTCTTCAGCGAGCCTTGTTGGTTAGTAGGGGTGTAATGATTCACTGTGTATCCATGAATCATACTACAGTACTTTCTTAACATGATTTATTAGAGGTGTGTATTATTTGTATTGTAATAGACCAAAAGCACAACATAGTTTATTGTAGTTCACTAAATGATTTTTGAATGAAGAATACATACTATTTTATAGTTGTTATGGATACTGTACCAGTGGAGATCTGTGCTGACTGGTGCATGCGTGGTTCTGCAGGAAGAGGACAGCAGCCTTGTAAGATCCACCTGTCAATCATGGCAATGACATAGTCCTAGACATGGAGAGGTTGGGAGGAAGGTGTGTTGTTTTCCCCTCTGAGTGGTTGAGAGGCGGGCCTTGGGGGGTTGCTCGGCCAATAAGAACTGCGCTTGGTTGTGCATTTGGGTGGCCTGACAGGGGATGTCCCGTGATCCTGGCGGAAGTCGCCAGTGTAAACAAAGAACAGGCAGAGAACAAAACAGACAAGCACAGCTGAGGAAGACAGCCCGTCTTAAACAAATAAAACAAGAATTAAAATAAATAATTACGTACCCGGGGGGGCGTGTGTATATATACTGGGAACTCTGGCCACCCCAGTGTATAGAGAACAGCTGAGCATAGGACAGAGACCCGAACTGACCGGCTTCATGGTAGTGGGGGCACTGCGTAAGCAGCACCTTTATTTTGTAGTTTTATTACTGTGTTTTATTTTCTCTTTTTATTTTGCCTTTGGTTTTCATTATTATTTCAGAGCACCTGTGCGTGCTGACGGATACAAGTGCAACCCCTGTTTACCATCGTTCGTATAGGGGGAGATGCAGCACCAGCGCCATCTGCCGACAAATAATAAAAATAAAATTACCTAAATAAAACTGGGCATCCGTGCGGCGTTTCAAATAAAACCTTCTGTCTCCGGTGTGTGTCAGTGAATTGCCCACCACCCTTCCACAGATACATACTGGCCCTATCTCATTTAATTCTTGTCTTTTAACAAAATAGCGCATCGCTAAATAATGATTTGATCTTATTATGCATCATACAAGTAACCATCCAGGATCATCACATGTATCGGGTTGCATGTTGTATCACGAACAGCATATTGTATTTGTTAAAGATTTGGTTTCACACCTTAAAGTGAAATGAGAAGTAATCAAACTACTTTGTTTTAGTATTTAGTAATTCCAGAGAAGCAGTAAGTAATTATTAGTAATGTTTGTAAATGTCTTGATATTAGTAACAACAACAAAAATAATAATTATAATAATAATAATTTGCTCCACCCGAACTGCATAATCAATGATGTATCATCTAATAGCTAGGATATTAACCCTTATATCAAGGAGACAAAAAATAATACATTTGAAAAAGTAATTCCCAGAAACGGCATGTAATCTGAAGTAATTATCAAGTAAGTATCAAGTTATTTTTTTATTGTACAGCTAAAAAATAATCAGTAAGTGGTAACAGACTAAAGACAAAGAATGTGTCGTGAACAGTGACAGGCAGGTGCAGATCTGTAAACTAGGATGTTGTGACAGGGATCAGGGGAGCGCTCCAGCCCCCTGCACAGGCTCTGTATCTTCATGCTGTTTCTGGGTCACACTCCGATGGTCCATGGAGTGAAGGAGCCCGGCTCCACTGCAGGCACCTGGGATACATCACAACAAACCTGGAGGTGATTCATTCCCAAAACAACACCACTGTAAAACAAAGCTCTAAATATACATCCTTACACCATTCTCAATGACGTACCATCTGCGAGAACCGATCCACACAGGCCAGGCGGATCTTCTCTGGAGTGGCAGGGCTGCTGAGAGGGAAGCTCCCACTCAAGCCGCTGTCCTTGCGGGCTGCAGCAATTGCTTCCTTAATGGCGTAAAACAGTGTGCAGCCGAAAAACACTGTGGGCTCTCCAATCCCCTGGGAAACAGCAAAGCACAGTGAATATCGGCACAACTGCAGCACTGCGCAGGCAGGTGCAGATCAGTCTCCTCCCCCATATACACTATCGAAGTCAGAACCATGGTTTGATTTGATTCTAGTGAAGTCCATGTATCCTGCCACTATATTATAGATTCCCTCCCTGTGCTGCAGGTATTAGGGTCCATTTGATGTCAAAGATAGTCTTGTTGTAATTAATTGGCATCTCAGCCCATTGAATTGTATGGAAACGCAAGGGCTGGAAGTGAACCACAAACCATACAGTTCAATGACGAGCATCTTACCATTCAACTAAAGAGCAAGCTCTGTAGTTGACAGGCAAGTACCTGTATGGGTTTTATGCTGATGTTCATATTATTAACTGATCAACCGCTAGGAGGAGATTCACTAGACTATGTTTCACGTGGGGGGCTAATACTAATAATTTGATCAATTCTGTTGTTTTTGGTTCCCTGTATTGCCTGGCCAGTCAGCACACCCATGTCGCTCGCAGCCCTTGCCTTTGAGAAGTAGATGGCATGAGGGTTGTGAGCGTTGGCCAGCAGGGACACGTTGAGCTGTGCGGGGACATCACAGAGCGCAGGGACCTTGTACTGAGATGGACCCCGCGTCCGGAGTACCCCCTCGGGGGAGAACTGGAGCTCCTCGATGGTGTAGAGACCCAACCCCTGCACAAAGCCCCCTTCGATCTGAAACGCAGCAAGAAGAAAGAGCACAGGCAGTGCAGTGCTGTTATACTGCAGAGTGCATATTATCGGGATTCTATCTCTCTGTCATATTTGTATCTCTCTGACTTTGACATTGTTGCAGAGTTGCGTTGAGATAGTCTTGTGCTTGCTGTATATTGCTCCCATCTACAGTTCTTCAGACTGGCCTCCAGTGAATGTAGGAAGTAAGTGTGTTTCATCTCAAACAGTAATACAACAGAGTGAGAGAGCAAAGGGGCAAGGCAGAGAAAGGGGCTTCTTGTTCAGAGCCTGCATGAAGGACGGGAAAGACTGGAATGAGAAAGTAGCACAACCACACTATCCTTAATAGTAATTCCACGGAATCTTACCTAAATCTTACCGAACAGACAACATTATTGTCCTGCTTCATGCAAAACTAAATCAATTTGTGAGGAAACACTTGGTCCTCCAATTCATACAAACCCTCAACCTCAACGTCACAGCCTGCACAATGTCTAAGACCTACCTGCCCAATATCCAGAGCTGGGTTGAGACTCTGACCAACATCCATCACGATGTCGGTTCTTATGTTCTTCAGTATGGAATGACAGAGAGAGAGATTTGAGATTATTACATTTGGAGTACTAAGTAGATAAAGTATAAATTACATATTTGTCCATAAGGAATCATATAATACAGGGGTGTACTAAATGTGAAGACACTAGTTCAGTGTGCAAAAGCCTAAAGTAATGTGACCTCAATATGGTAGCCACTAGCCAAAGGGATCAGTACCCATGAATGAATCCCCATGCTTTACGCCCCTGTAGTCACTAGAGTAAGCAGAATAGGATGAAATTCCATTACAAAGCAATATACAGTATCCATGGTAAAATGCTTCTCCCTTGTTAATCTGCCACTCACATTAAACCGACAGCCAGCCCGCCCAGCAATGATTCGAGCCAGGGAGGGGAACAAGACTCCCATTGCATAGCAGTTTGATCCATTCCTGGTTTTTACTATGAGATTAATAAGACACAGCTGAGCTTGCTACCTACACACTGTGGCTAATCAAGCTCACAGTAAAACCTGGAATGAAAGTAAATGCTATGTAATAGGAGTCTTATTTCGCTGCATTCTCCTTAAGAAATCATTCCAGGAAACCGCCCTACTCTGTTTTCAACTCTGGCTTCATTTTCTGGCGATTCTGGCACCATATTGTATTTTATTCCCTCTTATTTATCTGGCCCACGAGATTGCGACAAAGTGTTCATTTTCAAGTCCAGACTCAAGAACAGCCACTGCACCCCCACCCCCCTCCCTAGGAATTAGAGTTATACTAAGTGTAATTACTGACATACCCAATGAGAAGTGAAGCACAGAGTAGGAGTGTGACTTATACGATTTCTAGTTATAAGTTATCAAGCAGCATGGGTGTTTTAAGTATGCTTATTGCGCAACCTATTAAACAATAGAAAACAAATACTGAAGCTACTGTATCTGTATAGAATCTGAGTTTTGATTGGTATCGTACAGAAACCTAATTTCTGATCATGACTTTTCAACTATAGCCAGTGGTACTGTTATAGCGTTTTTAATACTGAAACACACATGCTTTCATTGTATTTCAGCACAGCACACAAAATGATTCATTTTTTTGATATGATTGCCTGGAGTGTTCTAGTTTGTGTTTTATATTAAGGCCATGTACGTTTTCAGTAGCTGTTTCTGGTTCAGTGCAATTTGTTATTAGCTGTAGTGGTCCTTTGGTTCCACCAATTGGAAGGAGTAGCTAGAGAGGTGGGATAGTCATGTGCTGACTGTCCAGGGCTAGCTGACCTACAGTTGTGGAGAATCGGATCTCACTACCTTGTGATCTCCTGTCAGACAGTCGACCTCAACCTCAGAGCAGCAGGCTCCAAAGGTGAAGTAGTAGTAGGGCATCCCCTCCCCCTTCTCCCAGTCAACATTCGTATGTGACCCCCTGTATTAAAAAAATTAAAAAGTATACACAGAGAAGGGAAAGCAAGTGTAAAACCTGGTTCTATTTTATCATAAAGACAAAATCTAATTTAACTTTGATCATACCTACATTAAATACACAGCACAAAAATTAAACATCACTGGTTTGCCAGATTTAATATAAGACAACACTCGATATGGACTCGGGAATCTCAGACTGAAGCTGGTAAAGATGGAAAAATGACCTTCAAATGATCACAGGGTTTGATATGCATGGAAATAATAAGAATGTGGCAATTTCTGCAGATTATCCCCATATGGTAGCTCCATTAAAGGGGAAAGAACTCCCACATGAAATAATATTTTTGGCCATCACTTTTATAGACCCAGCACAAAGCTCATCGCATGTGCTGACACCATGTACATCACTCTCTACAGGAGCCTGCGGAACAGCTGGGCTCCAACTTTGCAGCAATCTGGAAAAAGGGCATCTGTGCCAAGATGAATTGAAAAGAGTCTGCACACAAGGCTCTGAAGTTTAACATTGCGCTGCGATCTGCATGTGGCCCACAGATGCTTTACTCACCTGAAGAATCCGGTTGCTGACAAGCTGACCTTCTGACAGTAGGCCTCTTTAATCTGTAAAAACACAGAGATGCAGAGAAGTTGTCAGGACTCTGCTGGCTATGCCTCTGGACTTGTGCTCCTCATTCCCCTGCAGGAGAGACATACCCAGGCAGCCCACGAGTCCTTGGGCTTTTCCTGCATAATAGGCTTCAATCGCTTCATGATCTTCTCACAGGCATCCTAACGAGAGAAACAGCAAACAGATTACTGCAATTACCACAACAGGCTGCTTATTGGAATCAAGCACTAGATACACACAGCCAGCCTTGCCTTTTATTCCAGCTGCGAGGCCAGTCTATTACAGTGTGATTAGGGCTTGTCTAGGAGGCTTTCCGAGTCCTTGTAACCAAATTAAAGAGTAAGTTGCTTCAAAATATGTATTTGTTTTTGTTCCTGTTCTCTTTAGTTCATGTTGCCTGTCATAGACATATGTAACCAAGGCTAGGTCTGCCATGTGTCCTTATAGTATATATGCAGTAAGCAACAGCAGCATCTAGTGCAGTGCAGTGCATTACCAGCAAAACTAAAGGAAACATGATTCAGATCACTAGTTAGTTCTTACTCGTATAAAGACTGAAAAATGCCCTGTGTACTGTAGTTGCTGGTGTGGCATTTGTCAGGACAGGGTTCTATCCATGCCTTGAAGTTCAGCTGAGGGAGGAAGCAGCCTTTATTACTTTATCACCTGAAAAGGTATGTTTGGAGCTAGGGGCTGTGTGGACAGCTTTGTGCCCAAAACCAGGTACAGTAGACTCCTGGTAATCCCAACCATTTGGAACCTGACCCAACTCAGATCAGTGATTTGTTTGGAGTACATGTTGTAATCTGTAGTGCATGCTGAACATGTTGTGTCTAGTCTTTGTTTTATTTTTTTGGACATTTATATTCCCTTAAAAATCTGCACTAACCTCAACTAAATGATACGTCTACTATAGAATTATGATATTGAAATTTGGCTCGGATTATAGATCAATTCGGACTACCAGGGTTGGTTTAAACCTGACTGTAGAGGCATCCCTGTTTGTACTTTTGTTAGGATTTGTTTTTCTGTTACGCACTGACAGAAGCCATAAAAGAAAAGTGTGAAAGTGCTTTCTGCTTGAGACTAGTCAGCCTCCCACCACAAGCAGACACCATTTCTCTTGTTTTCTAGTTATGAAAGCCCAGGTACCTTCACAGCCATCCCCACTGCATCTGTCCCGAAAGAGGCAGCGGAGGGAGCAGCGTTGGGCACGTTGCCAGTGCAGGTCTCAGTGATGTGAATTGAGGACATAGGGATCTTCAGGATACGACTAGCAACCTGGAGAGGAACAGAAGAACATCAGAAGGCCATTCAGCCCATCAGTGCTCATCCTGGTCCAAGTAGCTGGTTGATCTCAAAATGTTGTCAAGATCATCCAGGATCCTAATGATTCAGCATCAACAACGTGAATAGGTAACTCATTCTATACCCTCACCACTCTCTGTATAAAGCAGTGTCTCCTAACCTCTGTCCTAAGTCCACTTCATTTCCAACCGTGTCCTCTGGTCCTGGTTTCTGTGCTGTGCTTAAAGTATTGGTTCAGATTTAAAATACTTTAATCAAGTCCCCCCTAATTATTCTTTGTTCTAGTCTAAATAAATTCAGACCACTAAGCCTGTCTTCATAGTTCATTCATTACCGGGATTAGTCTGGTTGCTGTTTGGACTACATGTCTTTTTGGGGCTGTGGTGACCAGAAGTAAACATAGTATTTTAAGTGCAGTCTCATCAGTGCATTAAAAAAGCTAATCATAACCTCTTTTGATGTGCACTCTATACTTTCGACTCAAGCCTTCTGTTTGCCTTTTTAACTGCTTTCCACAAACCAGTGGCAGACCTCTTGAAGAACACACCCCGCTGCTCAAACTAGATGCCTGGGGCAGAGTGTGGCGAGCGCTCACCTGAATGGCCTTGGTGTTGATCCCCTGCCCCATCTCTGTGCCTCCATGAGTCAGCAGCACTGACCCGTCCTTGTAGATGTGAAGCAGGGCAGCCCCCTGAGGAACAAGGCAAGCACAGATTGAGGGATAGAAACACACCCGGCTCCTTACACAGCCTCCTCCCCAAAGCTGGAGACTCGCTCATTCCAGCTCAAGAGGACCAAATCTTGGGGAGGTGTTTCTGCCGTTTGTGGTTGATGTGGAATATACATGAACCACCTGGAATGGAGAAAAGAATGCCAGCCCACATGATGAGAATGTGTCTGAAGGTGGTAAAAATGCCAGGGGATCTATGCAGGGGATGACCTAGACAAATAATGCTAAGATCATTTTAAAGCTGCTTTCAAACGAACCAGCATGAAGCAGGGATGGAAACTCCCATTGCATAGCTGTTTTATATATTCCTGGTTTTACTCTTCAGTTTAATAAGACACACCTAAGTTTGTTACCTATACACTGTGGCTAATCAAGCTCATAGTACAACCTGGAATGAGTGAAACTGCCATGCAAAAGGGTCTTATTTCCATTCCTGAACAGTAAAACACAACTCCTCACAACTCATTTCAGCGTTGTTGTTTTTCATTGCATTTATTTAGTTTCTTTCAGTGCTCTAGCGAGCGTTTTACAGCGATGGATGATTCATACTAGGTAGGATTCACTGGAGCGGCTCTGCTAGCTCTTCAGCAATGTCAATCTGCTCACCTGGTTATGGAATCCCTTGGAGAAGCCGACCCCGAATTTGAGCGGCACGGTGCAGAGTCCCCTCTTCCTCCAGCGGTTGTTCTTGTTGAACTCCTGGATGGCGAGCCGGCGGTTCTCAACACAGGCCTGCTGCAGACACTGCTCCCAGCAGCGCACCATGTCCCTCGGGTCGAACAGCTGCTTGTGGTGGGTCAGGCTCATCTCCCTGCACATGTTCATGTCCTGCACCTACGGAGCGCGGAAACACAACTCACTTTCCTACCGCAGAGGTCAGCCTGGCTACGCAGCATCTCATCTAGAGGGGCTGAACCACAGCTATTGAAACACACACTGCCTGTCCCCTTTATTAGGACTTGTCTACGCGATTGGATTTGGCATCACCCTGGTGTGGGGAATGTTCTCCTGGTATACTCCGGGTTCCTTGATTACTCTGGAGAGCCCTCTAGTTTACTCTCTAGTTTACACCCAACAATGCTGTACCCTGCTGGCAATGGCTACCTATCCAGGGAATTGGAATTAGCTGTATATTTTAACTTTTCTCTGCAAACATTTTGCTAGCTTGTGTTTTAAAGCAATACTTGTCTATTCCCTGTTTAATGGATTAAATTAATACAAAAAACAGCACCACAGCCCCCTCACCCTCTCGGTGGGAATGCCGCACTTGGTCGCCACTTCGTGCAGGACGCTCTCGATGACCATGAGCCCCTGCGGCCCACCGAAGCCCCTGAAAGCCGTGTTTGAGGGCAGGTTGGTCCTGCAGACGAAGCCCCTGCCGCGGAGGTGAGGGATCCGGTAGCCATTGTCCATGTGCAGCAGAGCCTTCTCCATGATCTGCAGAGGCAGCAGGGAAACATTCTGCACATGCACGTTTTACAGGTTATCAGAAGACTATAACAAGTACTGTGTTACTATGAAACTGTGTGCTTGTTTATGTGATGGAGACAACTTGATGAATTGTCGTTTGTCTATTTCCAGCACAAGACATTGCAAGAAGTTTGACTAGTGTTTACTCCAGTCTTTAAATGCCACATTCCTGTTACAAACAACAGGAGTATTTAACTTGGCATGCAGTTAGAAGCTCACCTGTGACCTCAAAAAAGCTCTCAGAATCATGTCTGAACTCCAACTACAGCTGGTACACCTGAGTGCAACCATTAACCTGCCCCCCCTGCAACACACTGTGTGGTATTTCTTACATTCACCAAGGGCAGAGTGTTGCAGGGGAGGTTAGTGGTTACGCTGTGGTTTAAGGGACACTTCAGACATGATTCTGACAGCTTTCAATATTTGACAGGTCATCAGGCAGTGGGTTAATTCACTAGCTCCCCTGCCCGTCGCTCTGGGTTCCAATATGACTGTTCAGGCCACATGTTTAATCACTGTCCTTAACCTAGCTCTCAATGGACATGTGTGACCCACACCACAAAACAACTGGGAGTGTTGTCAGCATGTCTTTGAGAGGCCCAGGACTGAAGGGCAGGCAGGACGGGGTGTCAGGTCAGGGCTGGGAGCTTGTCCAGTTTGATTACTCACAAATAAAGACTCATCCAAGGTGTTTCCTCCATTGCTGTAGTAAATGATATCTGCTGCGACGATCGTTCCATCCTTCATAAAGCCCACCTAGCAGGAGAAGAGCAAGCAGGTGCTTTACAGCCATTCATTAGAGGGGTGCTAACCAGTGCTTTCAAATCCAGTCTCTAATTCAAGAGTAAGGAGCTTCAAATGGAAATTACTTCTAGTAGACTGCCATAGATATATGTAACCTAGGCTAGATCAGGCTATAAAGTGGCACTTACGAATATAAAGACACTGGCCGATTTAGCCTGCATTACATGTGTCTATGGCAAGCATCTAGGTGCTGATGTTCCGAGCAGCTGTTTATAACATCCTGCCAAGGCTGCAATTGAAGCAAATGGTAATCACACTGGACAGCAAATTGTAAAATGTTCCTCCCTGCCCTTCTCACCTTGTATCTGCCCAGGAAGGGGTGTCTGCCACCAGTGATGAGCATGTCGTCTCCACGGTCCAGCACGAGACGCACTGAGCGGCCAGTCCTGCACGGGAGGGACAGGTCAGCACATAAAACGGACAATGTCTCGTCAAATGCTGTTCTGGGATTTACAAATATCTTGAGAATCCATGTATATTACTATAACTACTATATAACTACTATACGGCATCCTCTGTTTTGTAGTTAATTCAGTGGGATAAAGTAAGCCCATTCCTACTGCTGTGATATTTTTCAGCTTTAATACAGTGTTACATATAATGGCTCAACAATGTTTTGCAAATGAACGAAAATTAATCTTGAATGGATATCCGAACATGAAAATTTCACATTCATCCTAGCACTATTTCACACAAACAAAAGTAAATAAATAAATAAATAAATAAATAACTTTAAAATGTTGTAGTATAATAGAGATAATGGCATTTCTGTGGTGTGTTCATTCCAAAATAATGAAGCCCTCTATGAAGCAGTGTCTGGATTATTAGAAGCTGCCCAGGTTCACAGTGTCTCTATATGAAGCAGTGTCTGGATTATTAGAAGCTGCCCAGGTTCACAGTGTCTCTATATGAAGCAGTGTCTGGATTATTAGAAGCTGCCCAGGTTCACAGTGACTCTGTATGAAGCAGTGTCTGGATTATTATAAAATGCACAGGTTCACAGTGACTCTGTATGAAGCAGTGTCTGGATTATTAGAAGCTGCCCAGGTTCACAGTGACTCTGTATGAAGCAGTGTCTGGATTATTAGAAACTACCCAGGTTCACAGTGACTCTGTATGAAGCAGTGTCTGGATTATTAGAAGCTACCCAGGTTCACAGTGTCTCTATATGAAGCAGTGTCTGGATTATTATAAAATGCCCAGGTTCACAGTGACTCTGTATGAAGCAGTGTCTGGATTATTAGAAGCTGCCCAGGTTCACAGTGTCTCTATATGAAGCAGTGTCTGGATTATTAGAAACTGCACAGGTTCACAGTGACTCTATATGAAGCAGTGTCTGGATTATTAGAAGCTGCCCAGGTTCACAGTGACTCTGTATGAAGCAGTGTCTGGATTATTAGAAGCTGCCCAGGTTCACAGTGACTGTCCCCTCTATGAAGCAGTGTCTAGATTATTAGAAACTGCACAGGTTCACAGTGACTCTGTATGAAGCAGTGTCTGGATTATTAGAAGCTGCCCAGGTTCACAGTGACTGTCCCCTCTATGAAGCAGTGTCTAGATTATTAGAAACTGCACAGGTTCACAGTGACTCTATCTGAAGCAGTGTCTGGATTATTAGAAGCTGCCCAGGTTCACAGTGACTCTCCCCTCTATGAAGCAGTGTCTAGATTATTAATAACTGCACAGGTTCACAGTGACTCTATTTGAAGCAGTGTCTGGATTATTAGAGGCTGCCCAGGTTCACAGTGACTCCCCCCTCTATGAAGCAGTGTCTAGATTATTAGAAACTGCACAGGTTCACAGTGACTCTATATGAAGCAGTGACTGGATTAATAGAAACTGCACAGGTTCACAGTGACTCTATCTGAAGCAGTGTCTGGATTATTAGAAGCTGCCCAGGTTCACAGTGACTCTGTATGAAGCAGTGTCTGGATTATTAGAAGCTACCCAGGTTCACAGTGACTCTATATGAAGCAGTGTCTGGATTATTAGAAGCTGCCCAGGTTCACAGTGACTCTATATGAAGCAGTGTCTGGATTATTAGAAGCTGCCCAGGTTCACAGTGACTCTATATGAAGCAGTGTCTGGATTATTAGAAGCTGCCCAGGTTCACAGTGACTCTTACTTGTGAGCTGCTATTGCTGCGATAGCTGACAGAGATGCAATCTTCATGAGTTTCCCCCCAAACCCCCCACCAAGCCTTTTCACATGACACGTGATCTTATTGGCCTCGACCCCCAAAGTGGTAGCAACGACCTCCTAGAGAACAAGAAAACAGACCGCACTTTCACCCCTACAACTTCATTTTCTTTCTCATATGACATCAATTGACATTTTAATCAAAACTTAATCAGGTAAATTTGAGAAAATTGAGAAAATCAGCAGTACATGTTTAAAAAATGAATTTTAAATGAACAGCAATATGTGTAAAACTATTAGATGGAATTGATTAGGATTGGCAGTGGATAATTGTTGTTTGTGTGCAACATAGAAGTAAGTTTTGAAAAAAATAGTGACATTTGGGAAAGTGGAAAAAGCAGCAAGTAGGAGCAAGAAATGTGTAAATTATATCTGAACAGCAATGTGGGCATGTGACAGAAATATAATGAGTTCTGGTGATAAATCTTCCTCCCGACCTGTGAGGGCGCTAAAGAACGGGAGGAGAAGTATCTGGAAGGGCTGGCCTGACAGTTCGTTTCCGGGACTGGGAAGTGGGTCAGCCTGGAAAGAAGCGAGACTCTGTTGTAAGACCGTTTTGACTTGAAAGGTAAACGAGGGGCAGCTGCAAGTAATAAGGCAGCTGCAACCGCTTACCTAGCTATCATGGGATTACATATAGGGCCAGGGTAACGCTGATCTTTTCCTTCATTTGGGTAAAACGCTAGGAGAGAAGGTCTGAGAGGAGCTCTCAGAGAATAAGAGGAATAAGTGTTACGTGTTGTGTGTTATTTCTGTCTGTCTGTAATTGTCTGTCTTTATCGCACCACTAGACAGTTAAAGCACACCGGAGCTGTCGCCACAAAAGCACTATCCGAGCACCACTGCACAGAGCACCTGCACGCTTGGATTCACCCAGGACTGGTGACCGTGCCTTTGTTTTTCTGTTCAGGACTGTGTTGTGTTATTCACGCCCCCGCTTTTACACATTGTTGTGTACTGCCGGGGATTTATTATTTGACGGTCGCCAGACCTGGAAACGGCACAATAAACACTTATTCACTAAATTACCGTTGTCTGCCTGTCACTCCTGCATCGCATCACCGCTACACCTGTTCCCCTTACCAACCACTTTGCCACAGGGCACCACTATAAAAGTTTACCACAGTATTTTACATGGTCATTTTGCAGTTTTCCCATGTTTTCCCATGGTTATACTATGTATTTACCAAAGTTCACCCTGGTTTGCCATGTTTATGCTTTACCATACCTTGCTAGTCTTTACAATGATTCCCAATGCTTTATTGTGCTTTATTACACTTTGCTATGATTGCAGTTATATTACTACATGGAGGCAATTTTCCTATACACTTGTATAGAATTGGTTTGGATTGGCAGAGGGTAGTTGTCTGTGTGGCAACATGAGGCCCACATTAAAGCCTTGTAACAGAGATTTTAATTGAAAGATGTAACTCACAAACAGTAATTTGTACCAGCAGGAACACAAACATGTATCTGTGTGACAGTCAGGTACATTGGGTCTGCTCTTACCTGCATGAAAGCTGCATGCTCAGTGTGACAGTCAGGCATTGGGTCTGTTCTTACCTGTGTGAAAGCTGCATGCTCTGTGTGAGTCAGGTACATTGGGTCTGTTCTTACCTGTGTGAAAGCTGCATGCTCAGTGTGACAGTCAGGCATTGGGTCTGCTCTTACCTGTGTGAAAGCTGCATGCTCTGAGTGACAGTCAGGCATTGGGTCTGCTCTTACCTGTGTGAAAGCTGCATGCTCTGTGTGACAGTCAGGCATTGGGTCTGCTCTTACCTGTGTGAAAGCTGCATGCTCTGTGTGACAGTCAGGCATTGGGTCTGCTCTTACCTGCATGAAAGCTGCATGCTCTGTGTGACAGTCAGGCATTGGGTCTGTTCTTACCTGTGTGAAAGCTGCATGCTCTGTGTGACAGTCAGGCATTGGGTCTGCTCTTACCTGTGTGAAAGCTGCATGCTCTGTGTGACAGTCAGGCATTGGGTCTGCTCTTACCTGTGTGAAAGCTGCATGCTCTGTGTGAGTCAAGTACATTGGGTCTGCTCTTACCTGTGTGAAAGCTGCTTGCTCTGTGTGACAGTCAGGCATTGGGTCTGCTCTTACCTGTGTGAAAGCTGCATGCTCTGTGTGAGTCAGGTACATTGGGTCTGTTCTTACCTGTGTGAAAGCTGCATGCTCTGTGTGACAGTCAGGCATTGGGTCTGCTCTTACCTGTGTGAAAGCTGCATGCTCTGTGTGACAGTCAGGTACATTGGGTCTGCTCTTACCTGTGTGAAAGCTGCATGCTGAGTTGCTGCAAACAGCTCCATCTCCCCGTCCTCCCCCTTGGGCACAGCAATCAGGCCCTGTGTCTCCATGTAGAAATGCTCCTGCCCCCCCATGTAGATCTCTCCTGAGCACAGACAACACACAGGCCATTCCCATTATATAGCAAACCAATGAGGTCTAACCAGGCTTCAAACAGGGATCACAGACACACACACACACACACACACACACACACACACACACACCATTTCCATTACACAACCTTAGAAAAACCATTTGTTGCAACTATAATTTTCTTAAGAGTGTGCATTGACTAAAAGATCTAAACATGAACACATCCTACAGTACATGAGCAGTTTAAAAAAACATTCCTTACTTACTTAAGACAGTACACTTAATCAGTGAACTAAGCAAAGGATTCAAGTTAGAACCAAAAGATTCTCAGCACATTAGCTGGTGGCCAGTAATAATGCTAATAAAGCTAACAAGAGGTTTATTCTGAAGTGATTGTTAGCACTCCTTTAACGGGGGACCAATGATAATGTTAATAATGCTAGTAAGAGGTAAGAGAAATGGTTGGCACTCATTTAAATAATCTTGTCATAAATACAGTTCTTTCTCTGGGATTGTGAACGTCTATTTGTGTAAATGCAAACAGGTTGCTGATGGTGACCCTTCTCTGCGGTACCTTCAAGAATATGATCCACGCTCTCCCAGGCCCCATCCACACTCCCTCGCTCCAGTTTCCTCTGAGGGTTGTAAAAGGATTGCTGCTCAATTGCTTCCTGAACAGAAACACGTTAGAAAAGCAACAGGTAATACCTGGTCTAATGCATTGTTTGTTGCCCGTCTCTGGTTTAGACTTGACTTATTTGTTCATTCAGAAAGGACTTGTGCACTGCAGTCTTTTAGTCTCTCTCTAGCTACAGTACTGGCAATTGTAAATGTGCCCCAGTCAATCCTACAGCAGCCCTTCTAGATCAGCTCTTTGTTCCAACCATGTTCTTAATTATTTGAACCATTGAACCATTAACCCTCCACCCAGACCCCACAGTAGTTAAAGTAATTATAGCTGACACAAAATTAACCCATAAAAAACTTAGCAATTTTGCACCACTAGCTACATAAGTCTCAAATGTGCAGTTTTAAAAGAAACACCTGTTCTAGCACACACGTTTTCATTTTAAAACAGGATATCTGGTACTGCTTTAGGTTAAAGGGAATGCTCCTTTTCTATGCCTTATTCTCGGCTTATCTGTTTGCACTTGTACTGCCTGGGTCATTTCACCTCACCAGTGTCTTCTGGGTCAAAGCATGTCACTGGCTGAAAGCATGTCAGTCAATAAGGGGAAGCAGCTGATTGGTTATTGACTGGAATGAAGCCAGTGAAGGGGTAGGGACAATTTCACTATCCAGATGAAAGTACCCTGGATGTATGACAGTCAAAAAGTATGGCTTCCAAACAGAGTTTTCTTTAACCTAGCGTTGTGCCAGATATGTTTTGAAATGAAAATACATGTTAGCTAAAACAGGTGTTTCTTTCAAAACTGCACTTGAGACCGATGGAATTGATATAGATGTGCATAAGAAACTATTTTGTTAGCTACAATTACTTCATTACACTTGTTAAATGTGGTGTAGAGTGGCCCTCCAGGACCCATCCTTGTCCTATAGTAAGGCTGCTGGTCTCGCTCACCTCGATTGTGAAAAGGACCGGGGTCAGGTCCTCGTAGGTCACTTTGACACACTCCACCGCTCGCCGCGCGTTCTCCCGAGTGTCAGCGACAATGGCGCCAATGATCTGTCCCACGCAGGTCACCTGTGCAGACAGGAAGCGGGGACGCGTGAGACTGAACGCGGTACCCTGGAGTACCCCAAATACGTACAGCAAAACCATAAAAATATATATTTTAACACAAAGACATACTTTATGTTTTTAGATTTCTGTCTACAGTGATATCGCAGTACTCCAAAACCATTATCAAAATACTTTATTCAGTTCACAGTAAATTAAAATAAACTGACTGTATTGTATTTAGTAGAGCTATGAATAAGATGCCAAACATTGTATTGCTGTGTAGATTTTATGGCAACATTATAAAATCATAATAAAGTTGTCGGACATTTAAATATAAATACAAATGATGGGTCATAGTGAAGATAGTAGCCTTAATACAAGTCATGCTGCTAACCCTGTGTACCTTTACCTAACGTTTCTTCTGCTCTTTACAGTGCTTTTTCAATTTGAAAACAGGATACATATTTCTGATGATTCCTGGGAACATTACAAACCTCCTCCTCCACAAAGAGTTCCTCGATGTCGCCGAACCATGATCTCCGGTTGTTCCCGGGAACGTCGGGAGCGGAGAGGAACGCTACCACTCCAGGCATGCTCAGAGCTGCGGCTGCATCAATGGAGCTGAGACAACGGAGAGACACCAGTTAGTACTATTGACAAGGGGGTTCGATTCTCTCTCTCTGAGCTGTGTGGTGAATTCATCACGATAATCACAGTCCTGTGTTATTACCCATTAATTATAACCTAGTTAGCATTCCTTCCCCCCATTACCAAATTATTGATAAAAATCACAATACATCAATTCCAACCGTAACAAGCAGGAAAAATTGCCATTAAACAAGCCAAATTAGCTCTAGACCATGGAGAAGGAGGTTATTACCTCAGGAAAGGTTGTTATCCCCCCTTCCTTTACTTCCCTTTGCTCTAACTGACAGCCGCCACAATTTCCCTCTGCTTCAAGCTTGGCTGATGTTTATTAACTGGTAGCTGGTGTGTTGGCTGTCAGCAGGAGCCTCAGAGACTGTTACCGGGGCAGGTGCGTACATGATCTTGGCGTGAGGCTTGGAGCTTGTCACTGGGACCAGGAAGAGCTCCCCCTCTATACTGGGCAGGTCGTCATAGTAAACCGCTTCTCCCGTCGCCTGTTTGAAAGCTGATTGGTGCACATAGGGCTGTCCAATCGGATCGTCGGAGAACTGGGCAGCTGAAACGGCCTGGATAATACACAAGAAGCAGAGCTTTGCTGAACTGTTTATACTATCTGCATACGGCGAGAAGCGCCATTCATAAAAATGTAAGGACTGCTTTAAGGACTCAATTAGGTTTGCAGCTCATGAAACCTTTTTCCCAGCTGTTTTAGAGAAGTTTTGTTAGTTTCTCATTTTTCAAAAGAACGTTCCTTAATGCTTTAAGTGACCTTGACCTACATCCACTGAATGTACGTTCAGGTGCTGGTTCCCCAGATTCTGATACTTTCAGCTGGTTAGAAAGAATGCAAACGTGGGACATACAGACAGACTTGGACCCTCTCCTGCTTCCCGGACCAAGAAGAGATTTCATTACATTATCATAAAGAATGACGTAACCATGTTTCATCACAATGGTGTAAGCTTGGTGTACTGTATATAAAAATGTAAAGTGCGTATGCATAGACAGACAGGCGCCATCTTCTATAATGTTCTGATGGTAATAATTCAGTAACGTGCCCAGGACAGGACTGGGGAGCTTCATATGAACACACCTGGTATCTGTGCTGCCCCTGGGGCACCTCGTTCCTGAAGGACTTCAAAGCACTCAGGTATTCAGGAGGGAGCTCATCAACACACAGGCCCTGGAATACAGAACAGGAGCAATCTGAAGACAACCATGCAGTTACATATACGAGTAACTAGAGGACACACCATGACCCTTCTGCACTGTAGTTATTCCACAAATCAGCTAGCAGAATAACCTACAAAGGATTTCAATGGCTTATTTACAGCTGTAATGATGAGTGAAATAACAACAGCTCTCTATGACTCTTCATGGACTGTAAAATGTATGCAATAGAAAGTATGTTTAAACCGAAATTAAACAGTTGAACAGTGTAATTACAAAATACATATGAAAAAGTTATTTGTTCTACAAAATAGATAAAGCATAACATGCATTATTCTGCAAAATACAAATGAATGTTTTAAACACAACAGAATTGGTCCCTTTTCGCATTATGAAACTTAAAAGAAATGTATAACTTAGTAGACAATAGTGCAATACATTAATATATTCAATTGAAAAATCACCGAACAAAAAACAACAACCACAGAGTGTTTAAGGCTCAAGCGCAGCGCAACACTAATATGTTTCCCCAACTCACTTCCTAACAATCAGCCTTAAGGACTTTTCAGAAGCCATTTGTTGCTGGAATAGATAGTAAGCCCGGAAAATAATGAGCTACGCCTAAAAAACAAAAGAGAATCATACAGAACACGCATCCCCTCACCATTCTGTGTGAAGAAGTGTCTCCTTCCCTCTGTCCTAAGTCTGTCTCCACTTAATTTCCAGCTGTTTCTTCTGGTCCTTGTATTGGTTAGGGTTAACTTTGTCAACTTCTTTTGAGATTTTAAAGACTCCAATCAAGCCTTCCCTAATCCTTCTTTGTTCCAGACTCCAGGGTCATATGGTGACCAGAAATGAACATAAGTGTGGTCTCACAAGTGTGTGATACAACCTCATCATAACCTCCTTTGATTTGCACTCTACATATTTAGGGCTGGTTTCACAAAACCTGATTAGCAGTAATTTTGGACTACCTAATGTTATTGTAGGTAAGGTAGTCCAACATTTGTGCTAATCGGGGTCTGTGAAACCAGTCGCTATAGCCCTTGTTATCGCTCAGTGGTTTACCTTTTCCCTCAGTCTCTGCAGCACATGCAGGTAGAATTTGAAGAGGAAGCTGAGGGTCAACGTCTTCTTGAACTCGACCATCCCGCCGTGCGCAGAGGCCTGCAGGGGGATTTCATCCAGGAGCAGCCGGCACGCCTCCGTCAGCAGCTCCTCGTTCCAAGGCCTGCCAGGGAAACAAGAGGGCACTGAGTCCAGAGCCTCTCTCTGTACCACACAAGCACCAGACAGGGGCCAAACTGGAAACATAGTGAGGGCCCTTAAAAACACAACAATGCAGTCCCAGAGTGGCTCATCCAGTTAAAGCACTGCCGCGGAGAGTGCAAGATGAGTCATACAGCTTGGACGGCGCCGGTTCATGTCCAGGCTGTGCAAAGAGGCCGAACTTTGCTGGGGACTCCGAAGGGGGTGTCGCACTGGCTCTGGCGCTCCCAGGAGTGGGGATGGTAAACCGGCAGGGACTTATTCTCCTCAGGCACAACAGCGAACCCTACTGGCCAGACACCAAACACATTCAAAGAGGATAAGAAGCAGGGCTAGTCTCTGTTCTCCAGGATCGGTAGCCCGCCCATCTCTGCTCTAAATTGCTCGGCGTAAAAGCGATTCTGGCTTGAGGGTTGTGACACTAACATGCCCTCAGAACGTCTGTTCTGGGGACTGTGTGGGGACTCGTTGCGGTGAGGAGAAAAAACATAATTGGACATTTCAAATTGGGGAAAAATAAATAAAAAATAATAATTGTTCACTCAATAAATAATAAAAAATAAAAATACAACAATGTATCCAAAACGTTTTTATTATTTATAACCTTTTCACAAACCAGTCTCAAACACTGACAGAAATGTAAAGGTGTAGCTTTTTGTCCCAGGTTACACTTTGAAGTTCACAGTTGAACCTGGACCTTTAAGCCCAATGCAGTATCTTCTAAATTCTGCAATTCTAGCCCCTTAATGTAGTAATGCAGTAATTTTCCGCGCCCCTCCTTAGTTTACTAATAAGGGGCTTCCTGCATGTCTTTCTGATTCACTGTAAGTCTGACAAGACGAGTGTTAGACATGGTCATCACCCAGCTTGTCTGATTAGATGTGCCCCCATAACAAACAGGTTTTAATGATATTTTAATGAAGAACCCGAGTCAGCTCAAAATAAATAGACACTGCCAGGCGTTTGAATAGCTCTGGATAATTGACCATTCCCCAGTGAGCCCCCACCTCTGGTCCCCTCTGGGAAGGTGCGCTAAGTTTGTCTGAGGCCTCTTACCTTCCCACCAGCTCCTGGCACATGTGTTTAGTCCGGACCATGGTGGGACCCACACCTCCGAAGAATATCCGGATATCATCCACCACGTTCGTGCCTTCTTTGAAGACCACCTTCATTCCCGAGTTCACAATGGAAAAGGCAAACTCTCGGCGCTGGGCCTGTCGGAATGCCAACATGAACTCCCACTGGAGAGAGACAAACAGGAGAGCTGATTCGAGCATTGTGATCCCATTCTACTGGTTTTAGGGCTGGTAAGGATAAGAATGGATTTCAAAACCTTGATTAGCACTGCTTTAACTACATTATACAATTGCATGCTTCTGTGATTTCACATGTTTGCTGGGTTTTTCCTTTAACTGGTACCTTTATGAAAAAAAATATTTAAACATACAGTTTCCATATTTAAACGTAATAAAGGTCAATATATATCAGCATATTGCAGATTACAAAATATATTTTCCTCCGAGTCTTAGTCACAAAACTTTACAAATAGAAAACAGTTGATATGTGTGCTAGTAGCCTCATTAACACAGCAGCTGGCTGAGTGAACCTACCTGTCTGGAGTGAGGAACGTACACCGACAGCAGCACTTCATCAGGTCTGATGGCAGTCTTTTCAAATCCAGTAAAAAACTCCTCATTTAAATGGATCTCCCTCAGGCCACCTGGAAAGAGAAATGGATCTTAGATGTACCAAATTCCTATATGAAACAGAACCCAGACCCACTGCATATACAGACAGGGCAAAATACTGGTAGTGGTGGAGAATGACAGAAACACACAGCTTTTTTAAACAATATTATAAAGCTTGATCTTTTTGTGTTGAAAATGATCATTAATACAGGTAAAGATAATTTGGTAATTTGAAAAGTGTACCAGATAAATTGCAATTCAATAAAACCCTGTGGCAAGCCACTTTACTGTCTACATATACTGACAAGGGACACAAATATTGTATTGTTTCATAACATACCAACACCACAACTGGAGAAAGCACCTTCTGAGAGGAATATGTGTAAGAGTCACGTCTGAGACTGCTCCTCTTGAAACACCTGTCATGAATACGGAATCACCTGCCAGCCAAGACCCTACCTGGTTAACTTCTGTTTGTTATTTGTAATAGGTACATCTTGGTGTTCCCCACAACTGTCACTGTAAGTGTATACTGGACCATGTATATATAAACATGCACTACCACACTAGTCTTATAGTCCTATGCATTTGTATACTTTATTTTAAATGGAACAGCGTACAATGGTAAAAAAAAAAAAAAAAAAAAGAAAAGAAAAACGCCTGCCTGGTAATGAATAGGTTAAACAAAAGGTTGTTTCGCAGATTGGATTTGCAGGTCGATATTCCAGTAAGACGTGTTTCACTATAAACTTTGCGCTTATTGGCTGTAGCGATGTTCAGTGTACGAAGCTGGCCTAGCCGTCATTTGTGACGCGCTGAAGAGGGCGGGCGTTGGTTGGTTCATCAGGGCATGAAACTGCAGCGCTGTGTTCGCCATTTTGGCCTTCGCTAAGATACGGTTTACTAGACCCCATTGGCTCTGTGATTGAGCCATAATGGCGTTAGTTTCATATCCTGCTCTGAGGAACGTGTGGATTTCAGTGTTTAGGGAAGTACTCGTTGTGTTTTTGTTTTTGGATGGTCGGTAATGATGTCGATTTCAGTGGGCAACGGCTGATCATATTTCATATTGTACAATTTATTTATTACGCACTATTTTTTTTCCAATAAAGCAGTTGTTTTCGGATATGAAGCTGAAGTGATGACAGCGCTCCAGGTCATTTATCTTGAAGAAGCTTGTTTAAAAAACCACTGACATACAACATAGGAAAACGAACGCAGCCCAACACGCAGAACCATAGGTAAGGATAACATTAAAATATTAGGGGCTTGTCTAAGTAAATGTATATTTGGTCCAGACAAAAATTATCGTGAGGTTTCGCCCCTTGCCCCTTAAAACTTAGCGGTAACTGGCAGGGGTATTCACCCTGGTATAAACAACAGAAAAGCGAATGAGTTGGATGGAAAACGTGATTGATCAACCTGTAGCAGCTCCATAGTGTAAGACTTATAGATTTATTATCATCCTCACTGCTCACCTTATAGTTAACCAGCTGAATTTTTAATTTTGAATATGTCTTCCTAACTGAAAAACTGTAATTCTGTCCGCACAACCTTATCCAGGTGCAACACTGTACCCTTGAGTCCCAGTTAGTGCTAGTGACAGTTGTCCTTCGCAATATAAATCTACTCACACAAAAGCGAACATGGTTTGTGAACTGTTTATTTTCATCTGCCTCTTCAAAAATGTAAAACATGTGAAAAAATAAAAGTACCGGTAATTTCATTTTTTAATTAGGAGTTGTGTGCAAGTGTATTTGTGTAAGTTATAATATTTAGGTTAACGTTAGGTGCTAAAAGTTATGAGCGAACAAGTAAAAAAAAAAGTTGTAGTAAAACGAAATAATAAAGCAGTAAAATTATCTTGTATCCTACATGTGTTAATGCTGGTCATGCTATTTGTTCAGTAACTTGTTCACAGTGTGTTCATAAAGTTTATTCAAAGCCTCCTGGCTTTGTTAGAGAAGAGCGTACAGTTGCATGTGTTGTTATTATGATATACTGTAATAAAGTTGCTGTGTAAGTAATCAGTCTGCATCCAGTTGTTCGATTTCTACACTGTCATTCAAACCGGAGACTAGTTAATATTGCTGTTGGGGTTACTGCTGTCACCAAACACTATTCTTGATTTATTTATGTATTTGTTATACTAAATTTAAATATTATTTGAAGGAATATATTTAAGGTCCTTTACCAGAGATTAAAGACCTCATATTGACCAATAGTGTTTTGTAATTTATGTTTAATTTTCTTAATGTTTAATCTTTAGGATTTAAAGACCTTTAAAAGTTTAAACTTTAACATATCCACTTGCCTATTTGGCCTGCACTTGGCTAGCGTGTATACCTTTAAACTGTAAACTATTAGCAAAAGTATTTTTAAAATGTTATAGGGCATGACGCACACAAAAAAAAAATGACGCAACTGATAAAATGTCTTTTTTCATGACATAGGTGATTCTGATTTCTCTGATTCAGCAGAGTATCTGAAGATGGAATCGGTCAAGGTCACTGAGGTGGTCCCTCTGTTGAATGGTGTGCAGATTAAAGAGGAGACGCCTGAGCTGGAGCCTGACAGGATTGCGAAGGACATCAGCGAGCTGGGGTCTGTTATCATCAAAGAGGAGGAGAAGGAGGAGGAGGAGGAGGAGGAGGAGGAGCCTGTCGAGATCGAGCCCGGTCGCCTCAACGACTCGGAAAGACCTAGCAAGCGGCAAGGCTCGCATCGCTGCACCGAATGTGGGAAGAATTTCAACCGCTACGAAAACCTGAAAACGCACCTGCGAATTCACACCGGAGAGAAGCCGTATCAGTGTGCAGAGTGTGGCAGGAGCTTCAATCAGCTCCCCCACCTGAGAGCACACCAGCGAACCCACACAGGAGAGAGGCCATATGGCTGCAGCACCTGTGGGAAGAGTTTCAATCAGCTAGAGAGTCTGAAGACACACCAGCGCACGCACACGGGGGAGAAACCTTTCCACTGCGCAGAGTGTGGCAAGAGCTTCATCCGGCAGGAAAACCTCAAGACCCACCGCAGAACCCACACCGGAGAGACGCCATACCCCTGCCCGGACTGCGGGAAGAGTTTCAGCCAGCTGCCGCACCTGAAAGCACACAAGCGGATCCACACGGGAGAGAAACCCTACCTCTGCACGGAGTGTGGGAAGAGCTTCAACCAGCTGGAAAGCCTCAAGAAGCACCAGCGAATCCACACCGGAGAGAAGCCGTACCGCTGCACTGACTGTGGCAAGAGCTTCAACCGACTTGAAAACCTCCGAACGCACCAGCGCATTCACACCGGCGAGACGCCCTACTGCTGCTCCAAGTGCGGGAAGAGCTTTCGCCACTCTAACTCCCTGAAGATACACCAGCAAACCCACGAGAGAGCCACCCTGCATCGCTGCACGGACTGTGGGGAGAGTTTCAAGCAGTTACCAGCCCTGCAGGCCCACCACAAGAGTCACGCACAGGAGACTCCTCAGTGAGGGCAAAGTCGGCATTGAAAAAAAAAATTAAAAACTGGAGAACTCAAACCTCTCAATCTTCTACTGTTGAAGGACAAACTTTTTCTACATTTCTCTGGGTCATGTTCCAGGGAGTTGTGATTGATTCTGTTAATGTATGCAGTAAGAGTATAGGCCTATTTAATTGTAAGGGTGTATTTGAATTGTGATACTGTGGATGTTGTGTACTGTTATTTTGCAGCCTGTTAATCTCTTATTGGCAGTCACCCTTGAATCGGGGAGTTACCATCCCAAGCGCCGGCCTTACTGGTGTTGACAATTTGAAACTCGGTTATTCCATGTCAGATCAGCTGGTCACGTTCATCTCAGCTATAGATTCATAAAGAAGTGCCATTCAGCATTACCACGTTCAACACTAAGTACAGAAAGGCTACTCCAGGATAACTGATTAAATCGTTTTGGAGTCTTGTAGTGACAATAAACACAAATGGGTATATTAGTGTATTTACTGATCTGCTGTTTTGTGTGGAGTTATCTTTCCTATTTCCAATACTACTAGAGCGGTCAGCAGCAGTCAGACTTCTCTCCTAGAGCAGTATACAGGTCAACTATCGATTTAGTGGCTATAACGATAATTAAGATCATCTGTAATCATGTTTATATTCCAGTTAGTTACAATTTACTCCCTGCTTCGTGGTTCCTTCTTTCTTTTTCATTGTTAGTTAAAAAAACACACACCACAATCGTTGCCCCACCCCAGCATATCTTTCAGTAGCTGTCACAAACACAGTTTTACGTTTATCTATTAAGAACAGAAGAATAAATAATCAGGACTAAATCAGTTCTGGATAATATCCTGAATGATGCGATCTGGTTCCAGCCCCAGTCCTTACCTTTCGAAGCGAGGGTGAGAGTGCAGCCCCCAGCTGACAGGATGCTGTTGAGGTCGTATTTGGGATTCGCACTCAGGATGTTTCCCCCCAGAGTCTGTGAACGAGCACACAGAACATGAGGGGCTGACTTAATTAATGAAATGTATTAGCTTGCATCCACATCAACGCCTCTGTACTGTATTTTAGTGCTGTTTTGGGACTACTGATCCTATGATGCATTTCGAGTTGCTATAGTGCTCACACATCAATACCATTTCCATGAAGCAGCGCAAAAACGTGCACTATCTTTGCTGACAAAGAAAAAGAAAGATGTTGCTGCAGATTTTAACATTCCTGCGAACACTTTGTCAACCAATCTGAAAAACCGGGATACCATAATATAGGTCTATGAATGGCAAACTGTGGATGCAAGTCATCAATGTTCTGATTTGCTCAGTGCCCTGATGTTGAGGACACCTTGCTTTGTGGTTTAAATGCCAGTAATCAGAATGGGATATGCAGGTTTCAAGTGCAGTTCATTTGCAATGTATGCGTTTTAAAATTCACTTCATCTGTATTTTCAATAAAAAGCACAGTCATTTTAAATGTATAATACTTTTCATTGTTCTGTAATTAAAATTTGATTTCAGTGTTACTGTAACTTCAATAAAAAACTGACATGATGCATCTGGCTTAGACTCGTGATAATACTTTTTTTTTTTTTTTTGCTGGTCCCTTGAAATTCTATTAATGAGAATTGACTGTATATAGTTTAATTACGTACAGAATTGAATACCTTTAATATATATATATATATATATATATATATATATATATATATATATATATATATAACCTATACAAATGACCCTGTTTGTATTTGTTCATTTAACATAACTGTATCAACTATAATGATGTATAATTTAGAATTTCATAACAGACTTCTTTCATAACCGAATACATTTTTAATACATATTTTTAATTAATTGGCATTACACAAATTAATTTCAGCTGTCGCGTCAGTGGTGGATTGGTTAAAAAATAAATTTGCAGTGGCGAAAAGTGGTTCTGCATAAAGACCAGGGCCCATATTCAGGGGATCTAAACGACTGTAGATCCTATTAATGCCACCATTAACGTTGCAGTCTAATGAACATCCTATTCAAACTCATCCATGGTTTAGCATTAACACCATTGCTGCAGTCAAAGCTTTAAATGCAGTGATGGTGTAAAGGCTGTCCATTGACGTTCTTAACGCTGATGTTAAGCTTGAACAGGACTCCAGAAGTGTCAGGCAATGGTCTTACCGCCATGTTGCGGATCTGTTTCCCTGCAAGGCAGCTCAGTGTCTGCAGCAGCGCTTGGTAAACCTCCACCTTCTCTTCCGACAGCTCGGATACGACGCGCTTCAGCTCATCCTTCATCACAGACAGGCTGCACCCCGCACCAAACGAGATCCCTCAAGAGAAACCATACAGTTCAGTATATACATGCTTGTTTCAAGTATTTGTGACTGATCAATAAAGCAGCTGATTCCTCAGTATACATTAGAGCAGTGTGGCGGTGCAGTGCAATCCTTATACAAGTTTACCACTGTATTTTTGCACTGCATTTTTCCCATGCTTTTCCTGTGATTATACTGTTAATTTACCATAGTTTAGCCTGGTTTGCCATGCTTCACTGGTCTTTACAATGCTTAGCTATATTTAACCATGCTTTCAATATGCTACATTACAGTTGTCTATGCTTATACTATGAGAAAAAGGTCCCTTCCTGTCATTTTTTAAAATCTTGCATGAGTTTATTTACTGCTGCACACTTGCACAACTGTCAGTGATTAGATGAAAGTTAAACTTTAAAAATATATTTGCCAGAAACAAACACAAATATATACAAGATTGGACTGCATGCGGACCAGAATCGACTTCAGATAATCATTTCCAAATGACTTATTTAAATTACTAGGAGCCACAGGCTTTAAAGAACTATACATATTAAAATAAATGGATGTGTTTTTATCCCTGGTATTTCCAAAGATTTGATTAAATAATAAGCAGCATCGAATGTCACATTACTTCATCTTTTTTACATTTCCCTATTTGATGTTTGCAAGCACTCTGATGCGCCAAAATTAAATTCCTTACCATCCTCCAAGTTCTTCACAACACTCAGCTCCACAATCCCTGCGGGGGAGATGATCAGCGGATGGGACACTCCTTTCAGCTTCATATTCGGCCCTATTGGAAACACATAGTAAAGGATTGTCTTTCAAATGGAAGTCATCCAATTTAAACCATGTTGCGGCATATTTATTTTCTGAAAAGAGATATTTTTGCTGTGTTAATCAAACATGAACAATTAACCAAATGGAAGGCAAATTGTATTAATTCCAGTTTTAATATACCTTTGCTTTCTTGTTTTCTTTTATTGAACATGGTTAAACTGGGCAGTTTGTTTTATGTGATCTGACAGCAAGTAAAAAGTGAAACTGAATTCCCAAACACACCATCCTTTCTTTTTTTTATCTCCAACTGAATCCATTCTGTCCTGCTAAGAGCTGAATTTACTGTTTTAGACCAGTTTCCATCTGTACCGTTCAGTTGGTACCAGCATGTGCCAGAGGTCCATCAGTTAATAGAGGGTATTGTATCTTACAGGACCGGATATGGTTCTGTTGTATATAACTGTTAATCTAATCAACAGCTTGTGATTCAAACATGATCTATTAACATGGTCAGCCCCGATTGTCCTTGCTTACCCATTGCCACACCATGCTTGGTATAAGGCAACGCAGGCAAACCATGTTCAGCTCACTCACACTGTCATTGTCAGACCATGGAGTTTCAGAACATAGTCATGTATCACAGCCAGTCACTGCTATACCAATGGTGAATGTGTTTGGTGAACCCACCCACCTACAGTGGTGTTCCCGAAGACCAGGGGTGCGCTGGGGTGCTGTGCCTTCAGCTCCAGGAGCTCAGTCAGATTCCCAGGGGAAATCCAGCGGAGCCTCTCCCCCTGGAACACCAGCCTGCCACTGCCCTGCTGGCGTGCCAGCAGCTACACACAGGGACACAGTGAACACAGTCAACACGGCTCAGCCATCACCGCGCTTTCCACAGCCTACAACTTTTGCAATACCTTCTAACATAATAGAAATGATTCAACAAGAGCATTGTATCATTTGTATCTAATTAGTGTCTGATAAATGAAGCAAATGTTTTCAAAAAAACCTATGACTATATTTGACTTTGGACAGAATCAAATTACATATTGTTTTGGTCATTTACATTTCTGCAATATTTTCTAACATAACAGAAGTCATTAAACTGGTGAAGTGTAACATATTGTGTGGGTATTTTATTGATCTATTGAATATTACCAGTGGAATTAATACAGCTTTAGATTCACAACTGTTCAGATCATTCAGTAGATCCGGCACACAGTCATCTGTCTTACCATCAGCTCAGGAGGGAAAATTAGGTCTTGTGTGGGATCCAGGGGTAAGAAATCATCCGTCTTGAACAATTCACTAGAGATCTGTCAAAGAGAATCAGAGAACTTGAGAAAGCAGTTTTATTACATCGTCTTGCCGTATAATCACACAAATAGGAGCTGACAGGGCTGACAGTTTTAAATGCAGTTACTGCTTTGGTTTCATGCATAATCCTATGTGCCCCCAAGCAACCCCAACACTGAGATTAGTTCAAATACAAGAGATGTTTATATGAATCATTAGAACCCCAGCATGGTCACTTGTGATAATAACAGTGATAAACACAAGGACATATTTTAAATGGAATTCATAGAATGTACACTTTTTCCTGTCTGTTCAAGTCTTTTCTAAAATAGCCTTGCATACGAGTCCATGTGCTCATACCAGCCTATGTACTTTTCTCGTATATAAGGGCGCTTCTATTACATGAGCACATGCTCCTATTTGCACTGCTATACTGCACCCTTACCCTGGTCATTATGAACAGTGATTACTGGGAAATTATACACAATTACCCTGTTAGCGACTCCAGTTCCTATTGCCCTGGTGTGTACTTTTAACAACCAGTGCACATTGCTGGTAATTCATTGCAGTCCCATTGTACCTTATCAGTAACTGGCAGTGTGCTACTACATCAAGACAACATCCCATATCCATTGTACCGTATCAGTAACTGGCACTGTGCTACTACATCAAGACAACATCCCATATCCATTGTACCCAATCAGTAACTGGCAATGTGCTACTACATCAAGACAACATCCCATATCCATTGTACCCTATCAGTAACTGGCAGGGGGTCAAGAAGAGCTACTTCCTCGTAGTGACCCCTGGGCAACGTCTCTGACGGCAAAAAGCTCTTCAAATCGAAGTTACCATGCAATGCTTACCAGTAATGAATTGTACGCCGCAAGAAGAAAATAACCTAAGGGTCTTTCAAGAACCTACAGGTCCGTGTATCCTGCAAATCAATGTGGAAGGCCTAACTAGAGCCAAATGCGTGGTCATCAACCACCTGGCACAAGAGCACAACGCTCAAGTGATCCTTCTTCAAGAGACTCACACCAAAGACGACAGCAATATCAAGATATATGGCTACCACCTCATAGGTGCCATCCATCATGCGCACCATGGAGTGGCTACCCTAGTAAAACTTGACAAAAATGCAAAGCACGTAGCCCAATCACCGGACGAAGATACTACACAGTGGATTGCTATTGAAATAGAAGGCTTTACTATTGTCAACATCTACAAACAACCTAGTACCCAGTTCTCCAGTCTTCCAAGCTACCCGCATCCTGTCATCTATGCTGGTGATTTCAATTGCCAACACACCAACTGGGGCTATCGAAAGAGCACACTGGAAGGCGAGGCCCTAGCCGACTGGGCATCCATTCAAGGTTTAACTCTGCTGTTCGATAAGAAACAAGCCAACACGTTCTTCTCTGCCAGGTGGCAAAGTGGAACAAACCCGGACTTGGTGTTTTTCAGCCCAACAAACAACCACATGCCTTCACCACAACGCTTAGTGCTGAGCAGATTTCCGAACTCACAGCACAGACCAGTAGTCACGTTCCACCCAGCACTTGTGACACCAACTCCAAGTCGTCCATCCGCTCGCTGGAACTTCCGAAAAGCAAATTGGACCGAATTCACCAAAGAAAACAGCTCCTTTTCGCTTAAACTTCCAGATCCAAACTCAACTGATGTTAACGACTCGTACTCAAGGTTCTGCAATATGATTATCTCCACATCTGACAATCATATCCCAAGAGGTTTCCGAAAGACCTACATTCCTGGCTGGGACGAAGAATGTACGAACTTAGCCTCTGAACTTGAGTCAGCAACCACAACAGAAAGAGCGCAATCCATCGGCTCGGCTCTAATAGAATACCTGGACAACAAAAGGAAACAAGAGTGGAACAACACGGTCTCTGAAATCGACATGAAGCACTCCAGTAGAAGAGCCTGGCAAACCATCAACCGACTGACTGGCCAAAGCCATAAACCACAAATCCAAAACCAGGTCAAAGCCAAAGACGTCGCAAAGGTGCTTGTTGACAGTGGCAAACCAACCCACATAGACAAGCAGTTTGCCAGAAAGTTAAACAAGAGATTCACGACAGCTGGCGAGCCAGCTCAGCAGATGACAACAGCCACAGCAGCTTCACCTATCCTGAACTGATTGCAGCGATTTCCACCCTCAAGGCAGGGAAAGCTCCAGGACCTGATCACCTGCATCCTGAACAGCTTACCCACCTCTCTGCACCTGCCTTAGAATGGCTATTAGCATTTTTCAACAACTGCCTATTACTAAACAAAATACCTAAGATCTGGAGAACAGCAAAAGTCATCGCTATTCTTAAACCAAACAAACTACTTGAGGACCTGAAAAGCTACCGGCCAATCAGCCTCCTCTGCATCACCTTCAAGCTTATGGAAAGGCTAATACACAACAGAATAAGCTCTATCGTAGACCCACAGCTCCCAAATGAACAAGCAGGTTTCAGGCCAAATAGATCAACAACCGACCAGGTCTGCTGTATGGTCGATGATATCGAACAATGCTTCCAAGAAAAAAAGAAAGCGGGTGCTGTTCTTGTGGACTTAACAGCAGCTTATGACACGGTCTGGCATAAAGGACTCATACTCAAACTGCTTCATATCATCCCAAACAAGAAAATGGTCCTCTTTATCCAAGAACTAATCTCTAACAGATCATTTACCTTAACACTGGGCAACGACACCTCCAGGAAATTTTACCTTAAGAATGGTGTCCCGCAAGGCTCGGTGCTGGCGCCAATGCTGTTTAACATCTACACAGCTGACCTGCCATGTACAACTGCCAAAAAGTACATATACGCAGCTGACATCGTTATTATGCATTGCTCCACAGACATCAAAGCAATAGAAACTACACTATCGACTGACCTGAACAAGCTGAACTGCTACTTCAAAGACTGGAGGTTAAAACTTAGCATCACCAAGACAGTGAGCAGCATTTTCCACCTCGCCAATCGCCTTGCTAACATAACAATCAACGTCAAGTGCGAAGACAAAACTATTCCATTTGAGAAAAGCCCGAAATATCTAGGAGTTGTACTTGACCGCTCACTGACCTTCAAGCAACATCTCGAACAAACAGCAGCAAAAATCCAAGCAAGGAACAACCTCCTGCGAAGACTAGCTGGCACTAGCTGGGGTGCAAATTTCACCATCTTACGCACCTCTGTGCTCTCTCTAGCCTTCTTGGTAGCTGAGTACTGCTCTCCGGCCTGGCACAACAGCAGCCATACGAAGAAGGTAGGCACAGCCTTGAACAACAGCATGCGCATTATCACCGGGTGCATTAGACCTACGCCCACTGAACTGCTACCGATTCTCAGCGGCATCTCTCCACCAAATCTTCGCAGAGAAGCAAGTTGCATCAACCTTGCACTGAAAGCCTCGGATGACTCCAACCACCTGCTGCACGATGCCATCTGCAACCGGAACACCACGATCCTCTGACTAGAAAACCGGCACTCACCTTCTAACACAATGAGGCGCCTTATGAAAGAAGCAAACAACGACAATGGCACCGATTGGGCTAACAAAAAGTGGCAAGACGAGTGGAATAATAACAACCACAGACTGAAACAGTTTATCGATAAAGTATCTAACAAACCGGCTGGAAATGACCTACCCAGACAAGCCTGGGTCAAGCTGACCTGACTAAGAACCGGACATGGCCGTTTCCGGGCCACCCTACACAAGTGGGGTCTCACTGATGACCCAATTTGTGAATGCGGCGACAGCAAGGAGCAGATGGCCGATCACATTCTATACTCCTGCCCTCGCTTCAGGTGCCCCGGCAACTTCACCGATTTGGTTGATGCCAGCCGCGACTGGCTGAGGCACCTGACTGTGACAATATAACTATGTAACTTTTGCATGTTAAGCTCATACGAATATATATATATATATGGTAACTGGCACTGAACTACTACATCAAGACAACATCCCATATCCATTGTACCCTATCAGTAACTGGCACTGTGCTACTACATCAAGTCAACATCCCATATCCATTGTACCCTATCAGTAACTGGCAGTGTGCTACTACATCAAGACAACAGCCCATATCGATTGTGCTGCCATTGCTGGTAATGCTGTGATCTGCTAATGGTTCTGCTAGTATCTGTGTGCTATATATTGCGATTATAATGTGAGCCAAATAAGATTTTTCAAACTTTTTAGTAAAGTTTGCGTCTTCTTGTGTCTCAGTTATAATGTGGCTTTAGTATTCGAGAGAAAACTATGAACACTGATGAACGAGTGGCCATTCGGCCCATCTAAGCTAGTCCGCTTCCTTGTTGCTGATGGATCTCAGAACTCTATCAAGTTGGGTCTTAAAGGATCCAAGTAATTCTACCTCAACATGGCTAGGTAGCCCGTCCCATACACTCACCAGTCTTAAGTCTATCCCCCTTAATTTCCTACTCTGTCTTCTGGTCCTGGTTTCTGTTCCAGAATAAATCTCAAAATAAGACCTACCTCATCGTCCTCCTGGTTCAGCTCAGGCTCTTGATCCAAACAGCAGTTCTTGGTGTAATTTCCATTCTGACAGCACTTTGAAGTCTGGAGAACAAAACATGCACCAAATTAAGAAACCCTAGAAACACCAGCAGCAGATGTGACACAGACAATGGTGTCAACAGAAGGGAATCTCTGTTTATGAAAACCTGCCCCAGAAAACGGTTTGATTCAGAAGTCATTCCTATCCTATCCATGAGCACAGTCTGGCTTTCATTGTCTCCCTCAACTCCAGCGCTAATGCTGATTGGTTATGTCTCAGAGGGGGTGTTTGCTGACCACTAGGGGTCGCTGTACATTACACAATACTTACCCCACAGAAGGTCTTAAAGCCATCTATGATGGGTCTGTAACCCGTACAGCGACACAGGTTACCTAAAAAGAACAACGATATAGTTATATTATAACCTTCATTTAGTGGGATCCACAGTTTGATTTAAACCTGGGCCTGCATTACTTTACCCCAGCCTGTCGAATTGTGACAGTAACACTGATAAAGACTACATTTACATAGTAATTAGCTTTCTAATATTCATTTTCATCTGTTTTCTACAAAAGTCCTGCATACAAACCAATCTCACTTTTAAGCCCACTCCCATCACATCGTTATTTCACTGTTACACAATAAATATCAATTTGGACTGTACTTGCTTCCACTGGAGACTACCGTTTGCCCTGGCACTCTTTTAACATCCATTAAGAGCCTCGAATGGGAATCAGTGAGCTGCTTTCAAGACCCGGGGTACCTGTGAGAGCCTCCCTGATGTCCTCGATGGAGGGTTCTGGAATGTTCCTCAGCAGGGTGTACATGGACATCACCATGCCAGGGGTGCAGAACCCACACTGCGACCCGTGAGCCTTCGCAATGCGCTCCTTATAGAGAGAGACAGGGAGAGGGAAACACACACACAGTGTCAAACATGAGGTCCACACACCCACTACACATTCAGCAAGAGAGAGAGAGGGAAACACACACACACACACAGTGTCATTCAGCAAGAACTGCACAATGTGAAATATAAGGCTTCGACACCACACTACATTTAGCAACAACTTCACATAGGAGACAGAGAGAGGCAAACACATACATACACAGGCATGAAGTCAGCGCACCCCTTTACAGATTCAGCAAGAACTGCAAATACGCAACAGTAACAGGGATGGAAATAAGACTCCTATTGCATAGCAGTTTCATCCATTCCAGGTTTTAATACAAGATTGATTAGCCAGTGTATAGGTTACAAGCTCATGTGCATTTTATTAATCCAGGAATGGATCAATGGGAGTCTTATGTCCATCCTTGTTACTGTTGCATACTGTTTGCAGCCCCGTTGAGCAAAACTAAACTTCTTCTAGTTAAGCACTTTGACAAGGGTTCTTTTCAGTGTTAATAAAACAGGCATGATCTGCAAAAGACACAGAGGTACTTTGTTGCTTTTTTTTTGTAGACAGCCTTCCTTATTTTATGCCAATATTGCTTTGGTAAAGCTGAGTCCACTGTATTAACCAATGGGGTGTCTACCTGAGAAGTTAGAATCAGGTGATCTTTAGGCAACATAAGTAACATGCAAAATATGTGTGAGAAGTTTATTATCAAAAGCGCTGGACAATACTGGAAAACACACTAGAAGGTTACCAACAATTTCTCAATTTATTTCTTCATTTTAACCCAGTTGTATCAATGTTTGGGTCAATTAAAATGCAAAATGATGCACAAGTAACAAAAACAGTCCATTCCAGGCATTTCCCCACACTGAGTTCTCTCTCTTTCAGAGTGCATTTTGTTTTTCTCACCTGCACGGGGTGGAGCTTGGTCTTGGTGCTCCCCACCCCTTCCACAGTCGTCACGGCAATGCCATGCAATGAAACAATGGGCAGCAGACAGGCGTTGACAGAGAAATGACTAACAGGCTGAGTTCAGGAAACATGACATTGGTGATGATGCTGAGGCTTACTTTAATGAGCTGAAATACTTCAGGTGTAATACAGACACCCTTTGCAGTAAAAAGCTTCTATAAGGCAGCAGCCTACCATGAAACATGAATAATCTCAATGCTACTAGACTTACTATTTTTGCTGATGAAGATTAAGCAATTACATATAGATAGGCAGATCTTTTGGCACTTGTATCTTACACTTCAATGTGAAAGAGGTTTCAATGACCACATTCTAGATGAAATGTTGCTTCACGTGTTCAATTCAAACTCAATCCAATGGTCTTGCTGCAACCAGACCATGTGACCAGCAGCAAAGGTACCAGGATGTAGCTGTTTAACTACAGAGCTGCATTTAAAATATCTATTATCCTCAATTAACATAAACAAATTCTAATGTTAATAAGGTAAGAAAATTGAGTGTAAAGCATTGTTTAGTGCACCTTTCATACCTTGCTTATTGATGGAGCTTCCAAGCCACTACTATAAGCCACTCTTGCGATCTCTCAACCTTTGAAAGCTTTATAATATTAAACTTGCTTTAAAATTGGAGACATACATTTCAAGCAGCCCAACAATCCAGACTAAAATAAAAACCAAAAACATATTTTAAAAATCCCTTCACACAGTACACAAAAAAAAACACATTTATTTGGTTTATAATAGCATTAATACCCTTCATAGTGGTCATTACCTGGAAATAACTGACTGCCTTTTTCTCGGGACACCTATCGTAGTAATCCATTGTTAGATCAGGGATGGAAATAAGACTCCCATTGCATAGCAGGTCGATCAATTCCTGGTTTTACTTGGAGTTTACAACACACTTGAACTTGTTACCTATACACTGGGGCTAATCAAGCATATCCTAAAACCTGGAATGGATGAAATTGCTGTGCAGTAGGAGTCTTATTTTTATGCCTATTACATGAATTCTTCAATACGTATTTACTGTATTGCACTGTATTATTTGTAAATGCAGGTTCCAATGGGATTGAATTGCAATGGCATGAATCTGCTAGGGGTCTGATGCAGTAGAAGGATACAGGACCCTACTCTGGAGGGTGTCGTATCGGGAGATCATCACAGTGCAGGCTCCACAGCCCCCCCCTCCACACCCATACTTCACCCCTGTGAGACGCACTGCAAAACAGAGGTCCGAGTCACACACAATCAATGCCATGGTTTAACACAGCAGACATTATAACAGAAGATTATCTACATCTTGAGACAATATCCCCTGACCCTGATTATCATCATTACATTTATTATTTTATTGATTTGGCCCTTTCCATTACTTGAAATGTTGTTTGATTACAACTGCATTGGCATAGTTTACATTTTATAATATTGGTTTTATGTCAGAAGCCAGCCACGCATGTTATGCAAAGACATTATTACGTATCTTTTTGAAAGTGGGAGTTGTGTATATTACAGATTTAATACACGTTTTTGTTTCTAGAAAAATGCATTGAACTATATGCAATAAATGATTATTAAAAAAACAAAGACAGATTGAACAAGAGACTTTACACTGACTGGCCAAATAACTTTACACTGACGGGAGCATGGTGGTACCTTTCTTTCTTAAGTAAGTCAACAGCATGACTTCAGGATCTGCATTCTTCTCAACAATCTAGAACATTGAAAACACAAGTTAATATTTCCCTTGCATCATGTGACCTTTCAATTCTACATACAAACAGTGTGACAGGGAATAAAGGCCACATTGTCACATAATGAGGACGGCACAACGCCAGTTCATGAAAACAGAGAACTCAATATTAGAGCAACCCAGAACTATAATGTGTGTGCATTTTTCATGCAGAACCTGCAACATGATGATGCACCTTGAAGAGAAACCTGGGAGGTGTCAGACAAAGGAACGGGGCAGTGTTGCAAGGGGACAGGTTAATGGTTACACTCTGGTGTACCAGCTGCACTTCGAGAGAAGACATGTTTGCGAGCCCTTTGGAAGAAACCAGATGGGTGTTTTTAACTTGTGAGTTTCAAAAAGTGTCCAGGATGTGACGGACTGAAACAAAAAGTGGCATACAAAGCGATTCCAGACTAGGAGAAAAATACATTAGTAAAGAGAACCAATATTTCAGATTCAAGTTGCTCTTTCAGTAAGATTTATTAAAAATGATTCTTTATGTACTTTAAATTTGTTGGCTATAACATTGGTCAATTTTCTACCACTTCCACTGACTTCATCATGGGCTCCTCCCCCTGATCAGCTGACTCAGAGGTCACGGCTCGGAGGTTTCATTGCTGATTTACTACACTGGCAGAGTTCCCTGGTTAAAATGAATTACTGACCAGCTGAGAGTCATGAGACACATAAAGAGCTGTGACAGACTGTGATTAACATGCCTTAGCAGAAAATCAGGACCCTCATCACCCTATATGTGCGTGCGTGTGTGCGTGAATGCGTGTGTGTGTGTGTGTGTGTATATATATATATATATATATATATATATATACAGTGGTTTGCAGAAGCATTCACCCCCTTGCAAAGTTTTCACATTTTGTTGGCACCTGAGCATACTTCACGACGTTTTCAAATTAGACTTTACATTGATAAAGTTAAAAAATGCATATAGAATATAAATAAGTAGGATTTACAAAGAAAAACTTCACAAAAACGTCACAAAATGTCACAAAATTAGTGAAATGGTTTCAGTCTGTGTTTACTCAAAGTGCTTTAACTTGTAGATAATTTCCCTCAGGTATATAGTCTTTCAAGCTGCAACTCACATAGTGATCCAACAAAGCAACCATGAAGACCAAGGAGCTTTCAAAACAAGTCAGGGATAAAGTGGTAGAGAGGCACAGAGCAGAAGAAAGGTACAAGAAAATTTAAAAGACGCTGTTTATCCCTCTCAGCACAGTGAAGTCCATCATTAAGAAGTGGAAGATGCATCATATCACCCAGACACTAGCCAAATCCGGTCGCCCTCCCAAACTGAGCAGCCGGGCAAGCAGGAAACTGGCTCAGGATGTCACTCTGAAGCCAACAATGACCTTGAGAGATCCTCAAAGTTCTTTGTCTGAGATGGGAGTCAGTGTTCACACATCAACAATAAGCTGGCAAGAAAGAAGCCATTACTCAAAAAGCCTCATCTTAAAGCACGTATGGAGTCTGCAAAAAAGCATGTAGATGATACTGCAGACACATGGAAAAAGGTTTTGTGGTCAGACGAAACAAAAATGAACTTTTCGGTCTAAATTCCAAGCGTTACGTCTGGCTCAAGCCCAGCACTGCACATCACCCAGTCAACATCATCCCAACTGTCAAGAGTGGTGGTGGCAGCATTATGGGGATGCTTCTCTTCAGCAGGGACTGGGAAGCTTGTCAGGATAGAGGGGAGAATGGATGGTGCAAAGTACAGGCGAATCCTTGAGGAAAACCTGTTTGAGTCAGCCAACACTCTGAACTGGGGAGGAAATTCACATTTGAGCAGGACAATGACCCGTAGCACAAAGCCAAAGCCACACTGGAGTGATTGAACAAGAAGAGAATTAATGTTCTTGAGTGGCCCTGTCAAAGTCCTGACTTGAATCCAATAGAAAATTTACGGCGAGACTTGAAGATTGCAGTCCATCGACGATTCCCAACAAACTTACGGTAGCAATTTTCCCATGAAGAATGGTCAAAAATGTCACCATCCTACTGTGCAAAGCTAGTAGAGACCTATCCAAAAAGACTCATAGCAGTAATTGCTGGAAAAGGTGCTTCTACCTAGTACTGACTTAAGGGGCTGAATACTTGAATATGCTGAATAATGCAACCAGTAAATTTCATTTTGTACATTTTCTTTGCAAGTTTTGCTGACATTTAACCTCCTCCTCATATAACAGTGTTCAGTTTAACCACTATAGCTTTGAATAAAATTTGAATTTGTTTGTTTGTTTTTACTTACTCTCCTGAGCTTTTCGAAAGTCAAAGTTGTGCTGCACTGATGAGCCCCAAACAAGGCAGATACTGTGCTTTCAGTTTTAAAACACTGTGAATGTAGAAGCCTTTAGGCGACTTTCATGCAATTTGATTGGCTCTTGTAATGCTGAAATTTGCATATTTCACAATTATCCATATATATATATAGACACACACACACACACACACACACACACAAAATCGTGGTGTCACCAGCCTTGAAACAGAATTACATGGGGTGGGGCATTTTTCCCCCCTCTTTTATCCCACTCAGATCCCTTTCTCACTAAGTATCTTGGTATCCCTGAATAGCTAACTGTCTCTTTAAAAACATCCAAATAATTTTAATGTTACCCCAAAATGTGATTTATTTTTGGCAATGTAAACCCATTTTTTCCACCACTCAGACCCCATCCTCGCTAAATATCATGGTATCTGCATAGATCATCATCTCTCCTTTAAATATCTGTAAAAAGGTTTTAATGAACAATCTGTCCCACAAGTGGAGTGGTAACCCAAATGTGATCCCTTTTACTATGTGATTAGAGTAATTCTGCTAATCTCTTTTCAGAAGCAGACCCAATGTAACACAATATAACACCTTGCATAGGCACTGACCAGGTTAAAAACAGACCCCCTTTAAAATAAGCAGCTATATAGGGAGGTGTTGCTGCAGTCTATACATGCACACTAGCTATAAAATGAAATTGTCTTATTTTTTTTTATTGCCATCTATTCTTTTGATGTTGTTTGCCTTCATTGTAATTGATTCTTATTGCAATTCCCGAAGCATTGACTTGTTTTCACTTTGTGTTTGTGTTAAGAAGCTTTGACAAGGAGTTCAGCAGCTGCTCTTCAGTTCTACTTGCCTGCTGTAGCAGGGATGTAAATAAGACTCCCATTCCTAGTTTAACGGGGAGGGGGGTAATAAGACACACCTGAGCTTGTTACCTATACACTGTGGCTTCTCAAGTTCCTTGTAAAACCTGGAATGGGTGACACTGCTATGGAATACGAGTCTTATTTCCATCCCTGCATAGACATCTGTAGTGCAGGTGTTGTAATGTTAACATATTAACATATACAATGCATATTGGAGTGGGCCAACTTATACATATGCATGTCTATAAAAATGGACCTTAATTCATTTGAATCGGCTTGCTGTAAACGGGGAAAACGATTCCCTGTATATTTTGAATAAACCAAACTAATAGCTGAAGAAAAGGACTCTGTGCTTTTGCATCTAATTCACATGAAGAAACAACCACTCACGACTTCAAAAAAAAAAATATACAGTACTGTGCAAAAGTTTTAGGCAGGTGTGAAAAAATGCTGTAAAGTAAGAATGCTTTCAAAAATAGACATGTAAATAGATTATATTTATCGATTAACTAAATGCAAAGTGAGTGAACAGAAGAAAAATCTAAATCAAATCCATATTTGGTGTGACAACCCTTTGCCTTCAAAACAGCATCAATTCTTCTAGGTACACTTGCACAAAGTCAGGGATTTTGTAGGCATATAGTCAGGTGTATGATTAAACAATTATACCAAACAGGTGCTAATGATCATCAATTCAATATGTAGGTTGAAACACAATCATTAACTGAAACAGAAACAGCTGTGTAGGAGGAATAAAACTGGGTGAGGAACAGCCAAACTCAGCTAACAAGGTGAGGTTGCTGAAGACAGTTTACTGTCAAAAGTCATACACCATGGCAAGACTGAGCACAGCAACAAGACGCAAGGTAGTTATACTGCATCAGCAAGGTCTCTCCCAGGCAGAAATTTCAAGGCAGACAGGGGTTTCCAGATGTGCTGTCCAAGCTCTTTTGAAGAAGCACAAAGAAACGGGCAACGTTGAGGACCGTAGACACAGTGGTCGGCTAAGGAAACTTACTGCAGCAGATGAAAGACACATCATGCTTACTTCCCTTCGCAATCGGCAGATGTCCAGCAGTGCTATCAGCTCAGAACTGGCAGAAAACAGTGGGACCCTGGTACACCCATCTACTGTCCGGAGAAGTCTGGTCAGAAGTGGCCTTCATGGAAGACTTGCGGCCAAAAAGCCATGCCTCCGACGTGGAAACAAGGCCAAGCGACTCAACTATGCACGAAAACACAGGAACTGGGGTGCAGAAAAATGGTAGCAGGTGCTCTGTACTGATGAGTCAAAATTTGAAATATTTGGCTGTAGCAGAAGGCAGTTTGTTCGCAGAAGGGCTGGAGAGCGTACACGAATGAGTGTCTGCAGGCAACAGTGAAGCATGGTGGAGGTTCCTTGCAAGTTTGGGGCTGCATTTCTGCAAATGGAGTTGGGGATTTGGTCAGAATTAATGGTCTCCTCAATGCTGAGAAGTACAGGCAGATACTTATCCGTCATGCAATACCATCAGGGAGGCATCTGATTGGCCCCAAATTTATTCTGCAGCATGACAACGACCCCAAACATACAGCGAAAGTCATTAAGAACTATCTTCAGCGTAAAGAAGAACAAGGAGTCCTGGAAGTGATGGTATGGCCCCACAGAGTCCTGATCTCAACATCATCGAGTCTGTCTGGGATTACATGAAGAGAGAGAAGCAACTGAGGCTGCCTAAATCCACAGAAGAACTGTGGTTAGTTCTCCAAGATGTTTGGGCCAACCTACCTGCCGAGTTCCTTCAAAACTGTGTGCAAGTGTACCTAGAAGAATTGATGCTTGATGCTGTTTTGAAGGCAAAGGGTGGTCACACCAAATATGGATTTGATTTAGATTTTTCTTCTGTTCACTCACTTTGCATTTAGTTAATTGATAAATATAATCTATTAACATGTCTATTTTGAAAGCATTCTTACTTTACAGCATTTTTTCACACCTGCCTAAAACTTTTGCACAGTACTGTATATATATATATATATATATATATATATATATATATATATATATATATATATATATATATATATATATATATATATATTTTATTTTATTTATTTATTTTTTTTAATGCTGCAATATATAAAATGTCTTGAAACCCATTTCACTGCTATGATCAAGTTGAGTGAACAGGCTGGCTTGTAAGGCAGTTAACTTTTAATTCACTAATAAATAGACCAGTGATGTCTTCATACCTCACTAGGGGAGCAGCAGTTCAGCTAGCTTTGTCATAAACATATAGAGACACAGTAATTTGTCTCCATCCATTCTAACTTGGCTGGAGTCACTTATAAGACTCCTGATAATTGAATTTTCTTCAGTCACAGAAACTTTTTGTTATCAAGTCATACAGTTTCAATCAATTTGAGTCACTTGACATGGTTTCTCAAGCTTGACGCTGTTCTGTACATTCCCACGCTACCACAAGCGGATCGTATGCTTCTCTTAAAAATAAATACAAAAGTAATTATTTCTCAGAAAAGGTGTCTCACGTGCAATGAGATTAGGAACGCCTGCCATAGCATTGTCAATATCGGCATAGGGTCTCCACGGACAGCCAGAGCGAAGTGGTAGGTGATACAATGATAAAAACGCGCTTAATGTTGTTCATTTATTATCAGCAAAGCAGCCGACTAAGTTTAGGTAGCGCTCCTTGAGATAGGGGTCTGTTTTGTTTATTTTGTTTTGGTTTTAAAATAAATAAACCGGCAGCGCCGTGTTTTTTTACCTGTTGTTTTGAGGGCTGTTCCTTTTACACTATAACACAGTGCTAAAGGTCCTGAAACTGGTACAAAACCATCAGCCAAGTAGACGGGGTGTCACAATGTACACACACACGCACGCACGCACGCACACACACACACACATATGTATATATCATACATACAATCTGTGTTTTATTTATAGTACCTAATTGCTCCTTGTGAACGGGTGCAATAGTACTTAAGACCATAGAACATGAACGTTTGGAATTATGTTCAATGATGTCAACCCCTGTAAAATATTTTTTACAAACAATAATAACTTACCTTCCTGCCGTTGATGAAGAAGATTAACTCATCAGATTGGTCCTTGCACGCCATTCTGCCAGCAGCTGCACAATTCCTAACAAGCTCAAGTCTGACAGCAGTAGGATGCCTGTGTCTGAAGAGCTAAGAGTTACGCGCTGACAATTTAAACAAAACAGCCGTCACATGACAGCGAGCCCAGAGCCAAAAAGTGAAATCAGTTTGATAGACATTCCATCAGAACACGCATTTTCACATATTAACAGCATCTTCAGTTCCTTTAACACACATTCCCCATGTGTAGTAAATCTGTTTCATCACCAACATTCATCTAGAGTGCTGAATTTCATTGTATTTTAGATGGAGTGTGATACATTATCAGCCAGTTGCACAGCCCCTGAATAGCATCATTTTGGACGATTTAATGTTGCAAGATCAGTGTTTATCAGGGTCTGTGAAACCAGCCAAAAGTATATTAAAACTGCACTGAATAGTCTTATTCAGCTTTACACTACAGTATGATTTCTGGGCAAATCGAATTCTAATCCTTTTCTGGGATGCATATCCCTGCTGACAGGAGTGCAGTGGAGGCGAGTATCACTCTTTAGAACTGACGCTGACTGTAGAATGTATAAGAGAAAATCTCCTAGTGTGTACAACTATTCAGCAACAACAAATTGAAAGCAGAAGGATCCTAATGACTTTACAAGGGGCATGTGTAACAGGGCAGATGCTGGGTGCGATCCCACACACCATGAGTGAACATCTTAACCCCTATGCAACAGAGGCTGGCTCGTCTGTATTCGTATTTATAGACCTTTCAAACTCATCTCATCTCACCGACAGGTGACAGAATCTGTAACAGCAGTGCAGGATTGTAGATGAACATTCTTAGAGAGTATAAAAGGGTTAGGCGTAGGACGATTGCTGTCATTACCAATAAGTCAATATGCGAAAAAGTAAAGTGCTATCTGAAGACCTTTGGCAGAAAATTATTTATTGTCATAAAGCTGGAGAAGGATACAATGAGATTTCCAAGCATTTGAGTATCCCAATTTCAACTATTGTTTCTATTATCAAGAAGTACAAGACTCATGGTACTGTCACAACGCTCCCTCGGCCTGGAAGAAAGAAGGTTCTTTCACCAGAACAAGCAGATGAATTGTGAGGAAGGTTAATAACAGTCCGAGATATTCAAAGTGAACTGGCTGCAAGTGGGACTGGGGTTTTCATTTCAACCATAGGTCGAGTATTGCATGGTGAAGGTCTCAATGGTTGAAGGCCAAGAAAAAAGCCACTCTTAGGAAATGTCACAAGGGCAATAGCTTAAAGTTTGTAAAACGGCATTTGAATGATGAATATGAGTTCTGGTCACGCTGATAGTCGTTACGTTTGGAGAAAGTCTGGCGAGGCGTACAAAGAAAAGAACATCTACCTACTGTCAAGCATGGACGTGGTAATGCCCTTCTATGGGGCTGTTTTTCCTCTAGTGGCACAGGAAATTTAGTTCCAATACATGGCAAAATGGATTCCATAGCATACCAAAAGTTATTGGCCAATCATCTGAAACCCTCGGCTACAAAACTTGGTTTAAAGCGCAACTGGACATTCCAACATGACAACGATCCAAAGCACACATCAAAATCTACTTCAGAATGGTTTAAGAAGAATAAAATCAAGGTTCTGGAATGGCCTAGTCAAAGTGCTGATCTAAATCCGATTGAGAATCTTTGGTATCAGTTGAAGAAGGCTGTGCACAAGAGAAGTCCTCGGACTTTGAATGAAATGGAACAATTTTCCATTGAAGAATGGTCAAAAATCACTAAAGAATCATGCCAAAAGCATGTCCTAATCGTTTAAAAGAGGTTATTGTTGCTAAAGGTGCCTCAACTAGCTATTAATTTAATTTTCCTTGTCAGGGTATGAATACTTTTGAATTAGCATTTTTGGAGTTTTGAAAAAAAAAAAAATGCTAAAATAAATAATTGTAGACATGTATTTCATGTAACTTCTTTTTCCTCATCCACAAAAGCAAAACTTTTGCTACAAAAGATTTTTCCTATAATTATTTGTTTTCAAGAAATTTCCATTGAGGTATGTAAACTTTGACTACAACTGTATATATAAATGTATATATTCATGATTTTGTTCAATTTGAACATTTTCAAAATCTATATCCATTTCCGGATTAAAAAAAAATAAATGTTCTAGTTCTGATGAGGTTGACACTTGAAATGCAGCTACTACTGCCCCCTGCTGTTCGCTAAAGTGATTGCAGCCTGTCTTGGTTCGTTTTAGGGCGTGTAAACTGTGCATCAGCTGCAGTCACTTACAGCAACGTCTCAGCAGAAAGACAGCACAAGGAGGTTAAATGACTTGCTCAAGGTCACAAAGTGAGTCAATGAGTGAGCCAGGATTTGAAACGGGGACCTCTTCGTTAGAATCTCTTTTCTTTAACCACCAGACTACATAGCCTCCTGATAAAACCAGCTAGTCATGTCCACACAATGACATGCTCCCCAGACAGCGTTCTGCATGTTCTGTCTTGGTTGTGTACAGCTGTATATCCAGGGTTATTATGAGTTCAGATTTATAACCAACATCATTCCTAGCAGCTCAGTGCACTACAGATAGATGCTGGAATGCATACTGGAAAAGTAAGTACTTTCAGATTTATTTTCAAGTTGTTTTTTTTTCTTAATCCCTTAACATTTTTGTGATGTTTGCAGTCATTAATTCAGAGTGGTTCTTTTCTCTCTCTCTCTCTCTCTCTCTCTCTCTCTCTCTCTCTCTCTCTATATATATATATATATATATATATATATATATATATATATATATATATATATATATATATATATATATATATATATATAATACAGGCCAGATCTGCCAGTGTGTCTTTATAGAGCCAGCACCCTCTAGTGATCTGACCCTTTGGATCAAATTCCCTTTAGTTTTGCTGACAATACATTGCTGTGCACTAGATGGTGCTGGCACTTAGTAATATAAAGACATGCTGCCTGATCTAGCTTGCGTTACATGTATCTATGTCAATTAACTAGAACCAAAGAGCAACTCAGAATGATTGCAAAGCAAATTATGAAAAGGGAAGAAAAAACACGACAATGCAATTTGAAGCTACTGGCTCTTAAAGAATATGTCTAGGTGCCAAGAACTATACACACACACAGTTAATCATGGTCAACCCAGATTCCATTATATTAGCAATAATAAGCACAATCTGCACTTTATATTGTCCCAATAAGAACGGTAGTTTCCATGTCTAAATCCTTAACCAGGTAAGATCAAATTTACTTCATCAGGACCAATAGCCTGGTGAAATAAGCATTAAGATGCGTTGATATAACAAATATGAGTGTTTTGCTGTGGAACTCAATTATCGTACAAAGTACTGCATTCCCAGTAATAAAATGAGCTATACAGTTTATTACACTGTACACGGACACACATTGTACATATAGTTCAGTGGTATTCTAATATCATTCCTTTATTTTGCAAAGTGATATAGAGTCAAGTTGCAGTGATATTATCAGGAGCATGTCTCCACTGGCTCTCATGCTGTCCTGGCTGGGCCACTTCAATATGGTGAGAACAAGGTGGAGCGATAGTAAGCAGGTTTCACTGTATGGTGTTCCTCACAAAGTTTTGCACTTTAGCAAAGATTTAGTAAAACGTTTTGTGCAGTTCTAAATACACTTTGATACCCTCTCATTTCTTAGAAGTTCAGTAATGCATTATGTGTGTTCTGTATGAAAAAAGTTCTTATGTTCTTATGTAAGTTTGACTGACAGACACACAGACAGACAGACAGACTGACAATCACATTACTGGCAAGTGTGTGTGTTATCTTACCCAGCAACAACCTTTTTTTTTAAGCACAGAGTGGGTGCTGATTGGTTGAAGAGATGTGTTGGGTTTTTTTTTTTAAACTTCCTGATGCTAACCATTCATTGGTGATGGTTTCTCTTAGGGAACACTGTGTGTGTCTGATTAGATTCTCATGGAATCTGTTTTACTGTGAAGCTTCTGGCTTTGCATCAGTCAGTATTTGAATGCTTGCGCAGTGAGGAAAACCAGGCGCTTGCATGAGCAATGGGCAGAATCCTCAGTTAAAACCGTAACTGTAATTGCATAAAGGCTGTAAAAAAGACAAAGACTACCACGACAAGTTTGAGTTTGTAGCTGACAAACCAGTTCCATTCTATCGCTAAACAGGTCTCAAATGTGTAGCTTTGAAAGAAACACAAGTTTTAGCAAAAATGTATTTTCATTTTAAAACATGATAACTCGCAGTACACTAGGGTTTAGAAATCTCTGTTGGAAGCATGTTACTTGTGCTGTCCTTACAAAAGTAACATAAAATTTGGCTGTCAGGCACTGCACTCTGATTGGCTATCATATTATTGTTAATAACACAATGAATAATCCTCTCCCTACACCAAAACCCTGACCTTAAGGTCAGTATCCTATGCTGCAGTCATTACACATCTGGAGTAGTTCATGTTTGGCAGTGAATAAGCGTTTTTGTTACTTAAAAAAAAGTGACCGGAGGTGCTGGCTTCCTCAGTTGTCCTGACAGGAACATTTCGTGGTACCTTTGTAAGCACTGCGTTATCTGTAGTGTGAAATAAATAATAAATGGGAATCAAATAAAGCTAGTCTTCCTGTTTGGGACACTAACTTACCGTATACCGTGCCTTGAGCAAAATAACATGTTTTGTACAGCGTCAGTCCGGAGGCGTGTTGAGCAATACTGGGATTTGCGTCACTGCTCCCGTTGTGTGCAGACACCATATTGGAGCACGCCAAAGGACTTTATAAACGTTAAAAAAGGATGTGTCAATTGTCACAGTACACGACTCAACCAAACATATTTGAATCCAAACAGTAAAAATATAACTAAACATAGATTACAGAGTAAATATAAGTATAGAGGACTGAGGTGTGGGGGTTTACAAATCACTTTGAAAGTACATTTTATAATTTTTAGCAGGACAGAACCAGCCCCGCCTCCCCTGCAGCACAATAGACTTGATTTCATAAAGGTGCTGCGCCCGGACGATCTAACTATTTTATAGGTATATAGAATACTTTATAGTATTACGCTGTGTTAAAATAACATTATTTATATATATAACCAAATTAAATATATATTTGACAAAGGTAAAAGTAGCCTGATCTGTATTGTGAAATGAATTCTTGAAAATGGGAGATCACAGAGGTTGTTTTCTCTCAAGTTGTCGACCCCTATTCGAATGGATCAGCCCGAATGGTATTATCTCGGCGCCGCCGCACTGGCTCATATTCAGGGTGAATTTGATAGGGTTGAGTGTTTGGAGCATTTTGCAGTAATTTCTGTTTCTCTTGCTGTTTTTATCTGAATTAATTTCGGTAAGTATTTCTTCGTCATTACCAGTGAAATTAAATTAAAAATCCGGGACGTGGTATATTTAGTTTGCTGTTTTTTTCTTTGTTTTTTTTTCGATTCCCATAACCATCGTAGCTGATTTCCCCGGCCTACTTTTATTTGTGAATGTATCGCTCAACTAAAATGACATATTGACATTAGCCTAACGCTGTCCACGGATATGTGATAAAACACGCCTTTCTTCGTGTGTTATGATTTTAGTTTTTCTTTCTTCTTCAAATGTGTGTATAATTAGTAACAAATACGATGCCTGGGCCTTGTTATGGAACTAGCGTCTTGTTTGTATTTTTATTTTTCCGATCTATCGTTATGATTTTTAATACATATGGAGGCTATATTGTAAATCTGACTCGTTTTCTGTCACGTAAGATTTGCTGGTATGAAAGCTGTTTAAATTGGCTGATACGAAGAAGAAATGGTACAACGTGGACGCGTTTCTTTGTTGTGCGTGGCCATGCAACCTCGTTTGGAGAAGAATCTACTTTTTTTTTTTGGTTGATAACTCGACGTCAAATTTGATGCAAGCTACCAATCGTGATTCAATCAACCATCTTCATCGGCTTATGCATCTCTGCGTTTTATCTTAAATTTTGCAACCCTCGCGGTAGAATGCTGATAGTAACAATGTATCGGAAACAATGCCAACCTTCCTGTGATGTGAGTCTGCGCACTCAGGCCGAAATAAGAATTTGTTCAGGTCGCCGTGAGGTGTTCTACATTGGAGGGAGATGGCAGTTATTTGAGTCCTCGCTAGTCACAAACGACGCATGTAAACTCTTTGTGTGGCTGTGTTTAGTATGGCGTGTGGTGCAAACAAGTTTTTACAGAACTACTGCTGAAAACGTTCAGTCTGTTGGTGGTGAGCATGACAGGAAGTAATGCTGTTTCTGGGAATTGTAGTCTTTGTTTTGTCCCGCGTGGAAACGGAATGCCCTGGATTTATGTGTTTTATTTTTGCACGGCAGTAAAGTTCGATGGCAAAAGCGAAGGATGTTCGTTTAAATTTTAAAACAAGGAGCTGGCTTAGTGTCTGGACATGCTTTAAACACCCGGGCTGGGTTACACCAGCTGTGCGTAAATTCTTACTTGGCTTAAAGTGTTAGCACCAGCTATGACAGTTGTAAGACTTAGTTGGTGCTTAAAATGTACGCATACTTTTAGGGGGGTGTAAGCTGTTATTAGAATCAAAATACAACATGACATGGCGACTTGCTGCGTGAGTTTCTCTTTGGAGATGATTTTGTTATTTTTCGTCGTCGGCAAATCCTGCGAGACTACATACATCCTCTTAATTATAGGGCATCCTGTTAGTTTCTTATATGATTTAATAGGATACAATTTCTTAAAGGAAAAAAGCCTGGTTCACACTGGGCATAGGATTCAGACGGACGCATGCTGTAGTTCACACTGAGCGATCTTCTCCCTGCGTTAGTTCATTCTGATTGGTTTAAAAAGACAACTCTTTAGGAGGTTTGGATAGTGGTGCACACAGCCGCATTTGACTTGTAACCGCAGCGCCTCTTTTATAAACAGCGGATCTGAAAAATAAAATGATTGATTGATAGCAAATGCCACCATTCAGTTTCATGGTAAAGTTACTGACGTTCGCTCAGACTTTGTTGTATCCCGCTTTCAGTAAACACTGTACGTAGGCTGCTGACGCACATAAAACGCGGTTTAAATTCCTGAGTTGTTAGTTTCATTCTGATTTATTTCCGTTTATTTATGGTACCGTACATGCTTTCTTATTAGTTCTTTGTATATTTCCGCTGCATCTATACAAGTGTAATTTTATTTAAAATAAACGGTAAATTGAATTTTACTTGTAAAATTCTAAAGGAAAGATAAAGGCGTGTGATTGGTTGAACGCGAGTGACGTCACCCACTTGACGGTGAGAGGTTGAAATCTGCCATCTCGTCCGCCCCGTCAACGATTTCAACGCAAGGTGGTGCGTCTGTCAGAATCGTATGCCCAGTGTGAACCAGCGTTGATTTTAAAGTTACTATATTAATTACATTTCTGAAGGATTCCTATAAAATTCTGTAGGATTTTTTCACCATATGTATATTTAATATATAATTAAAGATTTATTATCCGTACGAGGTACACAGTATTTGAGACAGTTTAGGTTTTTATGAAAAGAAAATGTCTCAGAATATTACTTAACGTTATTAAAGTTACTGTATTGATCAGTGATTTATAAACTTTCCTTAAACTTCGTTTTAAATTTCAATATTTTATACCATATATGTATGAATATAACGTCATACTTGCGATTCCCAGTACAAAATATTCCTGAATTAGCTGTCTGCCACTGCTGTCTTGTCAGCTTGTCTGTCAGAAGTGACAGGGAAGGAGGAGCCCAGGGATTTATTTTTTTTTAATCGTAACACACACACATATATAAATTCATCTTGCTTTTTATAAATAACACAGGAAAGTGAAGGTTTATGGCAAAGTTTTCCATCTCAGTATCCCTATTCACAAAAATGCGTTGATTTTAATTAATCCATTAATCTCTTAATGTTTAGTTTTATATTCCCATGAAGGTTATTTTCGGTAGTTTACTAAAGGTCCTGTCCATACATGTTTCTAAAGTGGGAGTTTCGGTCTGTATCACTGTACCAAGCCCTCGGAAATATCCTCACTTCTTCTAATTGGCTACTGAGCAGCAATGATGTCACTGACTTGGTATCAACAGGTCTTAGTGATAAACTAACAAAGTATTGTCTTAAGTAGGTGTGGTGCAACTGAAATAAGAGCGCTTAGTTATAAACCAACTAGTTACAGCTAAGGACTTAGTGGAGACTTTATGTTCAAACTTAGGAATGAACTTGTGCATAGCTGGTGCAACCCAGCCCCAGTCAGTATTCATAATATCAATTATGAACTGTATACTAATAGAACTACATTAACTCAAGGCAGCCATTTAGCTCCCTGTCAATTCGCCCTCCCCACCCTGCATTAGTTTTTCAGTACAATCCTGTGTTTATCCCTGCAGCCCTTCCCAGATCCACTCGCTGTTATGTTGTTTAAACACTTGCCGAAAAGGTCTGCTAAATGCTGCTGGAGTGATGACAATAGTACATTACACCAAATTTAAATATTTGCTTCATTCGAATAGTCAGATGATTGTATACATCAATGTGGGGTTAACGGAATATCTCAAATGCATTTTAAAAATTTATTTTTTTCAGGGTGTCTTTTATGAATAATCAAAAGCAGCAAAAGCCAACGCTAACAGGCCAGCGTTTTAAAACTAGGAAAAGAGGTATTGTATATTTGTGTGACTTGTGTACACAGTTTTATACAATTTGAATTCATTTATTTTCTGTTTTTATGTACTGGATTTCTTTGTTTTCTGTCTGCAGATGAAAAGGAGAGGTTTGACCCTACTCAGTTTCAGGAAAGTATTGTTCAAGGTCTGAATCAAACTGGCACCGACTTGGAAGCAGTAGCTAAATTTCTTGATGCCTCTGGCGGAAAACTTGACTATCGTCGCTATGCAGAGACCCTGTTTGACATCCTGGTGGCTGGCGGAATGCTGGGTAAGAAATAAAAAAAGTTGTTTCAAAGGTTCAGGCTTTGTTGGGCATCTGTGCAAGGGTAGAAATACTTCCATTGCATAGAAGTTTGATCCATTCCTGGTTTTACTGTGAGTTTTTAATAACACACCAGAGCTTGTTACCTATACACTAAGTTCCTAGTAAAACCTGGAGTGGGTGAAACTGCTGTGCAGTATAAGTCTTATTTCCATCCCAGCTGTGGTATGTTGCTACTGTGAGCCACATAGATTGCATCTGTTCATTAGGCTTCACTTTGGATGTGTGGCACACTCTGAGCCATGTTTCTCTAATCTCCAAGTCGCCTTGGATAAAGGCGTCTGCTAAATAAACAAATCATTTCCATACTCGTCTGCTTTTTACCTCCATCCATCTCTTGGTTTGAAGATTTTACAATGATCGTGCAGATGTACAGTATGCCTTCCCTGACTGTTCAGAGTCTTCAATGTGCTGTAAACAGATGTGTTAAGTTAACTCTTGGTTTTCTCTATTTCAGCCCCGGGTGGTACTTTGTCCGATGACCTGACTCGTACAGAGTTCTGTGTTTTCACCGCACAAGAAGACCTCGAGACCATGCAAGCATATGCTCAGGTTAGTGTTAAACATGCATGTTTTAATATGCAGCCTGCTGAAAGAATCGGCTTTCCAGGAGCATGGTCAAATTGCTGTAGTATTTATTTTATTTATTTATTTATTTATTTATTTATTTAAATTTTGGAATTACGCATTCACTGTTTTCTCAACTATATTTCCAAAACTGATATAAATCAGTACTTCTACAAAGAAGTCAGTCTAGCAGTCAATTAAAAATCCACTGTACATGCCAATTAACTTTGTCAATGTAATCTGCATTTGGTAGTGTTTATGCTAACAAGTTTATAATACTGCTTGAGGATTTTACAGAAATGAAACTTGAATAAATGCTGAATCTGTAGTGCACCTTAAGATAATTAGTCAAACGCAAATGCACTCACTTTTTTAGGAGGTCTGTCTTGGTTACCAGAACATCTTATCGCTGTATATTGCAGGTTTTTAATAAGCTAATCCGGCGCTACAAGTACCTGGAGAAAGGGTTTGAAGAGGAAATCAAGAAGGTAAGGCTATTTGAGCTATATGGAATGGTAGCCTGCATTGTGTTGGTGATGAGAGGACTAAGTTAGTTCTGTCTTCTGTTGCAGTTGCTGCTGTTTTTAAAGGGTTTCACAGAATCTGAGCGCAACAAGCTGGCCATGCTGACTGGCATTCTACTGGGGAATGGGACTTTGTCTGCCTCAATTGTGATCAGTCTCTACAATGAGAACCTGGTTAAGGAAGGTGAGTGCCCACAGTATATTCTGAAGATGTATCCATAGAAAGGCTTACTTTGCAAAAAAATCGCTTTTTTGTTTTATTTGTTTTTAAAAAAAAAAAAAAGTTGACAAACAGATCTCGCACAGAAAATTGTTACCATAATTTCTCATTAGTGGCACTAACGCTAATGTACATTCCCCACTTTAATGAACTGCCTATTTACAGTAAATACTGCCATGTCTGCTATAGATACAATAAGTTCAGGTACATAAATATATTTAAACTGCCCAACTATAGTGGTGCTGTCATAATTGCACATACAGCAATACCCATTTAAAAAAAAAAAAAAAAAAAAAAAAATTTGCATTGCACTGAAGCAGGGCGTAAACAGCAAGCTTGGGGTTTCTCTATTTAAACACTAAGCAAAGCAGATTCATTCAAAACCAAAACTGCATTTGCTCCAATGCAAAGTTTGCACCACTTGAAATAAAAAAAAAAAAAGAATTGGCAGGCTTATACAAGCAAACAAGCCATATTTTCCCCAAAAGGAATTAACGGCTAATGCTTAAGATTGCAAGTATTTATTTAAAGTTTTTTGTATAATCCTCCCAATTTTTAAATGTCATTCTATGTTTGCTTTATAGCTTAGTTATATATGTTGCATTTAGATTTATTTTGCGCTATTCTGTATTTGTGAAAAACATGGGTCTCCAGGTAAGCACCTTTGTGGAAAAGCAAGCTGTATGTCAAATATAAAGTTGTTATGCCGCATGCTTGTGGGCACGGTCAGTGTGTGCCTAGTTGACTTATTCTCTCCGCCCCGCCCCCTACCCCACACACAAGCACACGCACACACACTCTGGGGGTGAAGTCCCCTGCAAAGGAGATCTGGAAGAGGTGGTCAGACTTGCTTATTCCACATGTTTCCATATATCTGGAGCAGCTTTCTGTTCAGAATATGGTGTTGGGTGTGCATGTGGTGTTAAGTGTCCAATACCACTCTTCTGCCTCTGTTCTGTAGTCCTCCCTTCTGTGTGTTGTCAAAGAAGTTGTGCCTTGACTTGGTTCTTGTCTGTTTTCTATTTCAGGTGTATCTGCAGCATTTGCTGTGAAACTGTTCAAAGCCTGGATTAATGAGAAGGACATTGGTTCCGTGGCTAGCAGTCTGAGGAAGGTTGGCATGGATAACCGACTAATGGTAGGTGAACACTAAGCTAGAGACCAGAACTCAAGCCGTACCCTTGATACCAGATCAACCATAAACAAATATGCGTTTCGATAAACTGCACATGACTTGGTGTTTTATAATGTACCTAATCAAAAGTACTGCTTTATTTTCACTGTTCATAATGTTTCAAATACAATACTTGTACAGTTGGATTGAATTGACATGAATCTGTAAAGCATACTTCCATTCTTGCTGCTCTTTACACCAAAAAAAGCTACAGCATAAAGCATTATACAAATTATTATAAATATGGTTTTATGACAATGGCACATCTGATTCTGTAGTCTTAATACTGCTGCTAGCTCTTTCAGTTTCACTGTGTGCTGCTTCCACATCTGCACACCATATGTGCTCTGTATAGTGCATTATAAATGCTAATTGTGTGCACTTGCCAAGCTTGTGTTCAAGTAAAACTTGGCTTTCAATAAAATAAATACTAGGTCTGTTTCCATTCTGTTGTGTTAATTAAATGCGTGAATACTGAATGCTTTTTGCAATAGGCTTAAAACTTCGCTGTTTTTAGTGGCATTACCCTGAAACAATTTTTTGTGTTATTTTCAGGAATTGTTTCCTGCCAATAAGAGGAGCTGTGAACACTTCTCTAAATATTTCACCGATGCCGGACTAAAGGAGCTGTCTGACTTCGCTCGGAACCAGCAGTCGATCGGCGCTCGCAAGGAGCTGCAGAAAGAGCTTCAGGAACAGATGTCACGTGGAGAGCCGTTCAAAGATGTACGGGTTCATTGTCCATATGTAGACTGCAGCGATTGGAAAGGACACCTTTTGTGTAGCTGTTTCACTCATTCCAGGTTTTGCTATGAGCTTGATTAGTGCAGAGGTAACAAGCTCATGGGGTGTTTCATTACTTGTAGTAAAACTAAGAATGGATGAAACTGCTATACAATGGGAGTCTTGTGTCCATCCCTGTAGACTGGGACTCTGTTCCTCTTCATGTGGAGAGATTTTTATTGAAAGCCCTCTTAGCCAGGTTATCGGTTGAAATTTGTACATGGATAACTTGGGGTTAAAGACTCAAATTAAACACCTAAGAAGTTGAGTGGAATGGCTACAGAATGTGTGGTCGTTTTGCGCATCCCACTGGTCCCTGCAAAACATTGTTTTCTTCTCTTTCTGAAACAAAGTCAAATAAACTAGCTTGATATGGTGTATGAAGTACCCTGCTCCTAGTATTTTTAGTAATTTTTAGTAAGTGAATGGGTCAAAGTAAAAAGTGGTCTTGTAGGTTAATTGGCAGCCAGTTTGTTGCCAGTGGCTGGAGTCTTATAGTATTTTTACATTTTGTCATTCCCAGATTATCTTGTATGTCAAAGAGGAGATGAAGAAAACCAACATCTCTGAGCAGACCATGATCGGCATTGTGTGGACAAGCGTGATGAGTGCTGTGGAGTGGAATAAAAAGGAAGAGCTGGTAACTGAACAAGCCATGAAACACTTGAAGGTAAATAAGTCACCCACTCGGCAGCACCTCCTATCTGTCAGTTCTCGATTGCATGACTATTTGTTTTAGATCACTGTTCGTGATTTGCACTATAGGGTTAAACTGTAAAGCTGTCCTGTAAATGATTACATTACCTCTTAAAGGACCACAAATGTTTATCTGGCTGTAAGAGTTCCTTTTTCATGAGAATTTTGGCTATGGTACCAAACTGAACCCTAATGCGAGTTACTCCAGCCATCTGCAGTTTTATCCACTTCGTATATTGGCTGCCATTCCTGCTTGTATTGTATTTAATCAAAGGGACTTGTGTGTTTTATTTTAAGGGTGTGTTCTGACCACTGTAAATCAATTTTTAAATCTATTTCCCTCTGTTTCTTATCTAGCAATACAGCCCTCTCCTCAAAGCCTTCTCTTCCCAAGGCCTCTCAGAGCTCACTCTGCTGGTCAAGATTCAAGACTATTGTTATGACAACATTCATTTCATGAAGACCTTTCAGAAAATCGTGGTGCTTCTTTACAAAGGTAACTCTGAGCATGGCTCTCCCTGTCTGTTGTCAATTTGCTGCTTCAAGGATCCTTGTCTCAAACAGTTTTAAGATGCAGACTTTCATGGGCAAAATGTATAGGAACCCTTCCCTGTGACTTGCAACTCCAGTATTGTGACACTTTGGCTTCTTGATTTAGACGTTTGGTTTTTTGTCCATGCATTGCATTTAGTAGAGCAATTACAGAAGCGCAGTATGGCACATTTATTTCAACTCCAGGAATAGCTTAGTTTAATTACATTTTTGAAAATGAGCAAAAAGTTCATCTATGTGGACGCTCCCTTTTCCTGTATGATTGTACACTGTATTTATTTATTTAAATGCACTGCTCTGTGTGAGTGCCATTAATTTTATAGAACACTATCTAGCCTTCTGTCACACTGTTCTATTTGAATTTAGCTGCTTCTAATTAGTTTTTTTTGGTTTTCTCCCCTCCTGTAGCTGACGTATTGAGTGAAGAAGCTATTCTGAAGTGGTACACGGATGCCCACATTGCTAAAGGAAAAAGCGTTTTCCTAGAGCAAATGAAGAAATTTGTTGAGTGGCTCAAAAATGCAGAAGAAGGTATGTAGGCTTTGTATTGAAAGCTAACAATGATACATGTGATCCTTTAACTTCTGTATAGTAATGTTCCAAATCCTTCCATCGTGAAGGGGCGTTTAAACAAGATCAGGACTCAATTAACTTCTCCATGCACCAGCCAACATCGTTCCGGGGGGTGATGATGACAAAAGAAAATGCAAAAACAAGCAGTATTTATGGGCAGTCTCAACAAGGTCTGAAACAATCTGCCTCATGAGTGAAGATATAGTTTCTGATATGTGTTGGGCTGCTGCCTTTTTAATGTAGTGCATAAATACTCCTTGCTTGTTTGTCATTCCTAGATTTAGCCCATTCTGTTCATCAATCCTATATTTTCTTTTGTCACACTTTGACTGAGGATCTTCTTAACATTAACTTACTATGTTTTTTCAAGCTTTAAAATAAGGCAGTTCAAGATACAATTGATTCCAGTAAATTCACCAAAATCCATCTTGAATACCAAGTAAGAGTTTACTTTAACGTGGTTGCATTAATTTATTAGCAATCATTTGAATCCCTTTTTTAGAGTTTGTAGCATAATAAATACTTTATTAATATTATATTCTACGTGCTATGCTATATTTAAAAAATAAATAAATAATAATCTTGTAGCACAGTGATAGTAAGTGTCGGACCTGGAGCACTTCGTAATATGCAATGTATTTTAAAACCAGTCGCTGTATTAAAATGACTTCACCGGTTACACTGTTCAGCAATTTGATACCCGTGCGTTCTCCTTTTTCATCTGATCTTTATAATCGGCTGTTTTTGACTGCATATACGCAGGGATAAACACCGAGCAGCTTCTCGACAAACAACCGGGCACCCTTTTTGGTGTTGTAATAACCATAGCGATGAGGTCAAAGTTCAGTTGATTTGATCTGTCGGCAACTGCAGTTTGAGCAGGGCGACTGCCGGTAAAGTATAAACTGCACAGCGACACGACCGCGATGATCGCAGGTTGCCTTGCTCTGCAACGACAGTTGAACGATGGAATATAAACCTGCCTTAACACTTTGAATGCCACATTTGTTTTCCTGTACAATGTTGTCTTTCACCAACATTGTAGAGGATTTAGGAAGTGATTTTATATATCCTTGAATCTTTTTTAAAAAAAATAAATAAAATAATTGTACAACAAAAGGATATGTTCCTTACTTTGCAGGCTATGAAATAGTTGGTTGTAAAGGGGTGTATTTTAATATTTGATTAGAAAACTGGGTAAAAATCTGTACAAAAAGCGTTTTTATTTGTAAAAAGTAATCACGGAGAGAAAGGCAGTACTGCCCAAGACGTGTTTGAGGGGGTTTGTTTTGAACCTGTAAGTTTCCCGTGGCACTCAATCTGACCAGCTGCCTGATATGCCCTTCACACAGAGACTCTGAAAACTTACTAAGTTATTTTCTTGATCGGTTATCCAGCAACATATTTTAAACACATATATATTTAAAAATATTTGCCACTTGTAAATCAATCAGAAAAAAACACGTAAACATTACTTCAATTAATTCAGCAGTAAGCATTTACAAATTCTCTAACCGCGATTTACATCTAAAAAGAATGACATAAGATAAGTTATACTATCTTATTAACAGAAGCAGTTTATAAAAATCCTTTTAGATTTAATTAAGTAAATATCAGAAACTCACCTCAATTCTTAAATGAGAGAGATGCTGACGGACTGTATGAGGGGAAAACTAGTCCTATCACTTAACAGCGCAAGCACCGCCTCCTTCTCTGTTTTGTTTGGTTGTCGGCAACATCACTTTCATATGATTTACTAAAAAAAATAAATAAATAAATAAATAAAACTATTAAATAGACCAATCGAAAGCAGGAGTGGTGACAAATTTTTCAAGTTGCTTGTTTTAGCCAACAGCTTCTGTTTATTAAAGGTACAGCGGTCTGTCGCAAATTCGCACCACTGGCACAGAGCCGCTGGCATTCAAAGTGTTAACTGTACAGAAACATACCGACCACTGTGGCGTAGAAGTGTGTGAAATTTACCCGCGTTTGGCGGGTGTTCATGTCGAACTCTGCAAGATGCTGTGGTGTTCCATGGACTTTCAGTAGAATGCTCTATAGATCAGCAGTCTGAGGGGTTAACTCATACTAATTAACTTTTTTTGTCTATTGCTTAAATATACCTTGGCTAAAACTACTTATTGGCATCCCTGGTCAACATGTGTAATTGCAGCAACCTAGACTGACAAGCTGCCACCTACCTTCTGCCCAAAGAGATCAAGGGCATAATGTGCAAGACTTTAGCCGTTTAACAAACTGTCTCAAAGTGAATAGGCTAATGCAGCAGTGTCATCTGAATGAACAAATCATTCAACTAAAGTCCACAATCCATGTTTAGTCTTGCACTTAAGTCTCTGGGATTTACTGTAGTCCTGTCATTGCTCATCCTTGTACTAATACTTTATAACATTGACAGTCCAGTTTGGTTAAATACCTTGGATGTTTTTTGTTTTTTTTTATATATAAACTACGCCTTTCCAGCTGTAAAGGCACAGAGAACATGTTTTAGATTATGAACACTTTTACAAAGGTAACTGCAGGGAATGTGGTTTTAATGTCCCCTTTTTTTTTTCTCACAGAATCGGACGAGTCGGATACTGAAGAAGGCGATTAAACCCTGAAACTAAGAAGTTTTGCGTTTTAAATAAAGTAGCAACAGGAGCTGTAAAATGTTTGTTTGTTTTTACAGGAGTGCTTGTCTTTCTATTTTTTTTTCTATTCTACCTCCTGTATTTCCAACTAATGTTTAGATGTAATTAAGGGCTTTCAAAGTTCATTTTAACTTTTTCTATATCCAAAAAAAAAAAAGTTTACACTTCACATACCATCTTGTGAATCTGTCTCCCTGTCGCTGTAAAATTCATGAAGTTTAATGACCAATTCAGGATCCTGCAGATTACAAGATACCGTTAGCTCCCCTCTCCCGAATTTAAGTTCCTTCTGAAGTCCATAATAAATGTTTTATTATACGTGCCACCTCACTTGAATTACGGTTATGATACGGGTTTCATATGAACAGTAAATCCTGAGTTACAATGGCTTGTGTCATGCATTTCACTATTCTTGTGAAAAGGCATGTAAATTGGACAACAATACTACCTTTTATTATATTTTTGTGGCTTTTATAATTTTGCCAAATTTAAGAAGCCCTGAAATATTTTGTTGCAGACATATTTCAGTGTTTTGGTTTTGGCCCACTTTTTTAGTTTGGGCTCTTGGTTTAGATCTAATAGTGAGAAAATAAATTGAATGGATTTCACTAATGTGCCACTGCTGTGTTTAAGCAAAATATCTGGTGTAAAATAGTGCCAGGATTTGTTTTTTGCCCCATTTATAGGTTATTAATAAAGATGATTTAAAGGACTTGAGTCTTGTGTGAGACTATTCATTAGGCAGGCCCTTTTTTTTTTTTTTTCTCTCCATCTTCTCATTGGGTCATTCCAACTCCAGTGGACCCCCATATGGCAGTGACTTGTCAACCAATACATTTTCTGTTGGAAAGCCTGTGCAACAAGCTTTTAAAATAAGGACCTTGCATGTAATGACACCTCTTTACATGATCATGTGATCTATCCTAACTTGGTCTTCTTGACCTGGAATGAATGGTCAAGAATGTATCCAGATTCAGCAAAATCTTGCACATCGGAGAGTATTTGTAAAATTAATTTGATTGGATAATAAAATTGTGTAATCAAGAAACCTCCAAATGCATTGGAATATATATATATATATATATATATATATATATATATATATATATATATATATATATTCTAACCTGTAATTGGGGTAGTAGTTTAGTGGCCTCTGATGCTTTCACAGAAACAGGAGGGTGGAATCTGCAGTCATTCCTTTTGAGGTTTAAAAAAAAAAAAGTGGTTATGTGTGGATTGCCATATGATTCAGTGGTACAATTAATTTTATTTTTTAGTTTTTGTGATCTAAAGGTTTCTCCAATGCTACACAGACAAAGAGCACATCTTCTAGCTAACCGGGTTTGATTTGGGACCAGACTTGATAATTAGACAATGTGTATCCTCCTACCCCAGTCATGCAAATCTTTGATTAGGAGTTCTTGAATTTACAACACTGTCATTTCAATTTTTACTGTGCAAGTTTTCCAAGGCTGAATTTTGTTCCCTTAAAATTAAACCCTTTACTGTCTGTGAAATTCAACATTTTCAGCATGTACTAAAAGTTTATTACCCATGACTCCAGCATGTAGTTTGTACACAATGGTTGTAAAATAAAATATAAAAATCCTAGCAGTTGCAGCAAGGGCAGACGCCAAGTATTTGAAGGTCCAACAGCATGTAACAGGCTGCTGTTTCTGACTCCTAAAACTCATTGTATTAACTGATCAATTAAATAGGTTCAGTGCCTTTTACTTACAAAGAAAAACAAAATGGATATATTTATGCATAAAAGTGTATTTAATTCACTTTTCTATATACTATTAAAGAGCTCTGCAGTGTGGAGTTCTTTGCCCTATACTAGTAGAGCGCTCATTTTTGTTGAGTTGTTTTTCCTACACTATTGGAGCGTTTTGCATAGTTGTATTCGAGCCAAGTAAGCAATCAGTTGGACAGTCCTGGGGCAGTCTATTACAACCATGTACTGTATTGGTTCTATTTGAGTTCAATAATACTGTACAAACCCTTACAGTGATCTGAACTCCATGTAAAAGCGCAACTGAGAACTTGGGTGACCATCCCTAATTACACAGGCCCCATTAAAAGAAATGGGCAGAATAAACTAAAATGTTTTTTTATAAAGTTGTAATGTACGACAGGGATAGTTCAGTGGAGCTCCAAATGCTTATCATCCCACTTTGTTATAATCAGACTCAAATAGTAAATGCCCAACATGTCCTTTTTTTCTGCCACAAGAGGGCAGTCTTGTCATTTTGATTATTGGTTTTAGCCATCAATAACTGAATTGTAAAATGAACTGTTCAAGATCCCAAAAATAAGCAAATACCATTCCTGTGATAAACATGTTTTTAGAACACCACACCTGGACTGGAGGGAGCACCCTTTTCTAGACTAGGGGGAGCAGTTCAGTTTTTATGTCTCTAGTCTGCCCTGGACAGGCAGGAATTTCCTCTTGGGTGTGAGGCTTGCTGTTCATTGTCCATTGTTACTTATCTATGAGGATGCTAAGATTAACACAACCAAATACATTTCCCTCCACTACCCACAAAACAGACTAAAAGCACACCATATTTACAGCTTTTTATTCCTTTTGAAATAAAACTTGAAGACCTTTTTAAGGCATTTCAACATATACATATATCACAAATGAAATACTGCAGTAGCAACATTTTCTAGCTATTATTATAGAAAAAATGTAAAATCTGCAAAACATTTTCTAAAAAAAAAACACAAAAAAAAAGTATATCTTGTAAGTGATAGAGAAATCCCACTACATTTAAGATGGACTGTACTGCACGCCAAAGGGAGTCCTCCTCAATGTAATCTGTTCAGTTGGCAATGGGTCAATATCTTTCAAAAAATATAAGTGACCCCAAAAGTCACTGAGACAGTAAGTTTCAATATTCATTGTTACATAAACATTTTACAGATCGGTTCAGTTGTGCAAAAAAAAAAAAAAAAAGTAAAACCAAGTACTTTAAAACAATTTACTACATAGAGCCTGCAGAAAATAAGTCATTTCAACTTAAAATGATTCCTACAGTTTAGGTGGGATACCTAAACCAGTGTAAATAAAAGATACACTCCCACACACTGCACTAAACAGATAGTCAATTGAAGAGGGCCAATAATAAAGCAATAGTGTTAGTGCTGGGACAAACATGCTTTCAGTAAAAAATTATAAAATACAAAATTATCAGTAGTAAAATAAACCTTTACCACTTCAAAAACCTATTGAAGAAAACAGAGTTAAACACTAATGTACAGTAGAATGTGTTTATTTCAGCCGTCATTTATGCATTGGTTTTCTTTACACCATATCCTTTTAATACAGAAATGTACCATTGTTATGTGAATGAATTAATACTAACATGGTAACGCAAACTAATACATTTAAAGCAGTTAATATTCAAATATTTGTCCCAGAACTACTGCGTCTGCAAAAGCACGGGTACATCTTTCTGCATTTATTATTATTATAATACAACCCGTGCGTCCAGACAGCAGAGAAGATAATGACGACATTAGGGCAACCATGCATTTTATCGTGGTAGACCGTATGACACAGATCCAAAACAATCACTAAACACTACTGCAGTTCACTGTCACCCCTCCAATATTTAACTCATTTAACTCATAAACAATATATGAAAGTTCAAAGGTTAATGGTCACCCAGGAGATAGGATCATTGCTGAGCTGCTCGTAAGCACCGTCAACAAATAGTACACTTACCATCAGCTCCTTCATACATTTTCCAGCCTCGGCTCTTTATGAAACCAGGCTTTCGTGACTTTAATTTAGCCCTGGGGTAACTGGGTACTCTGCATATTTCCAAAACGCTCAAACAACATTTATTATTACATAATTGAACTGAACAATACACACTGTATGGAACCATCAGCTGTCTGAAGAGTGCCACTGGGCATAAAAACTATGTGATGAAGTGACCCTCAGCAGCTTTGATGAACTAATTCAGGACCTGCTTGGAATAAAAGATCTAGACTACAATGGATCTCGAAGGCCAGAGTTGTGCACCACTGACTTACAGCAAGCCAACCTACTCTACTGTATACATATATTTTTTTATTCTAGTTATGGTCTTGGCAATGGTGCACACAACATCACCAGATCTCCTTGACCACTGTGGTCTGTGGTGCTTCCAGCTTGGCAAGCATGGACCTGAAGCCCCCTGTCCGCAGCCAGGAGAAATTACCCGATGAGGTGGGCTGGCGGCTGGGAGTAGGGGGCTTGTTTTTGCCCCGACTTTCTGAACCCTCCTTCCTTGTAGCGCTTCTCCGTTCCACACTCAAGCCCCTCCTCCCCGTGTCCATTTCAGTCACTCTCCTCGCAGACCAAGAAGCAGAGGGGACTCCGGTGAAGCGAGCAGGCCGTTTGGATTTGGAGAGATCAGAACTCGGTGTCCTGCGCACTTCGTTATCATCATCGCTGTCTTGAATGAGCAGCGGGTCTCTCAATGTCTCCTTGCGCTCTTCTCCACGTTCCCTGCGATCCTCCTCCACTTCAATAATCTCATAAATTAGATCGCTCTGCTCTTCCTGTTTAGCCCTCTTGAATTTCACCTTGGAGGATGGACTCTTTTCTCTTTTCTTCTTTGCATGCTTACCTTTGACAAACTTTTCCTTTCTTGTACATCTTAACAGGTTTCTACAACAAACAGAACAAAAGGATTCATTTATTCAGCCCCACGGAGCTCTGCATGAGATTCCTGCAAAATGTCATAGTTTTTAGTCGACTCAAAACACGAACACGGTTCATAGGAAAGGCAGTGGCGCTCGTGTTGCATAGATTATGTAGCCATATTATTTAGTCAATGGTAAAATGTTTAGTACTGTATATTATTATACTATATTATATATAGTACACACTGAGCATCAAAAGAAACTTGCCACTTATATTTGGATTAAATTCACTAGATGTGATCGAAAAATGACAAACTCTGTTTTAGAGCAGGTGCAGTGACTTATTGTGCTGATTAACAACTGACATCATTAAGATGCTGCAAAATGATCTGTCGATCTTGGGCAGGTGTTGTAACTTTTTTTGTATCAGTATTCTGAAGCGTTCCATGGTCAAGGATGAATGATTGAGATATATACAGTACTGTGCAAAAGTTTTAGGCAGGTGTGAAAAAATGCTGTAAAGTAAGAATGCTTTCAAAAATAGACATGTTAATAGATTATATTGATCAATTAAACTAAATGCAAAGTGAGTGAACAGAAGAAAAATCTAAATCAAATCCATATTTGGTGTGACCACCCTTTGCCTTCAAACAGCATCAATTCTTCTACGTACACTTGCACAAAGTCAAGGATTTTGTAGGCATATAGTCAGGTGTATGATTAAACAATTATACCAAACAGGTGCTAATGATCATCAATTCAATATGTAGGTTGAAACACAATCATTAACTGAAACAGAAACAGCTGTGTAGGAGGAATAAAACTGGATGAGGAACAGCCAAACTCAGCTAACAAGGTGAGGTTGCTGAAGACAGTTTACTGTCAAAAGTCATAAAAGTCAAAAGACTGAGCACAGCAACAAGACACAAGGTAGTTATACTGCATCAGCAAGGTCTCTCCCAGGCAGAAATTTCAAGGCAGACAGGGGTTTCCAGATGTGCTGTCCAAGCTCTTTTGAAGAAGCACAAAGAAACGGGCAACGTTGAGGACCGTAGACGCAGTGGTCGGCCAAGGAAACTTACTGCAGCAGATGAGACACATCATGCTTACTTCCCTTCCCAATCGGAAGATGTCCAGCAGTGCCATCAGCTCAGAATTGGCAGAAAACAGTGGGACCCTGGTACACCCATCTACTGTCCGGAGAAGTCTGGTCAGAAGTGGCCTTCATGGAAGACTTGCGGCCAAAAAGCCATACCTCCGACGTGGAAACATGGCCAAGCGACTCAACTATGCACGAAAACACAGGAACTGGGGTGCAGAAAAATGGCAGCAGGTGCTCTGGACTGATGAGTCAAAATTTGAAATATTTGGCTGTAGCAGAAGGCAGTTTGTTCGCCGAAGGGCGGAGAGCGTACACGAATGAGCGTCTGCAGGCAACAGTGAAGCATGGTGGAGGTTCCTTGCAAGTTTGGGGCTGCATTTCTGCAAATGGAGTTGGGGATTTGGTCAGAATTAATGGTCTCCTCAATGCTGAGAAGTACAGGCAGATACTTATCCATCATGCAATACCATCAGGGAGGCATCTGATTGGCCCCAAATTTATTCTGCAGCATGACAACGACCCCAAACATACAGCGAAAGTCATTAAGAACTATCTTCAGCGTAAAGAAGAACAAGGAGTCCTGGAAGTGATGGTATGGCCCCACAGAGCCCTGATCTCAACATCATCGAAGTCTGTCTGGGATTACATGAGAGAGAGAAGCAACTGAGGCTGCCTAAATCCACAGAAGAACTGTGGTTAGTTCTTCAAGATGTTTGGGCTAACCTACCTGCCGAAGTTCCTTCAAAACTGTGTGCAAGTGTACCTAGAAGAATTGATGCTTGATGCTGTTTTGAAGGCAAAGGGTGGTCACACCAAATATGGATTTGATTTAGATTTTTCTTCTGTTCACTCACTTTGCATTTAGTTAATTGATAAATATAATCTATTAACATGTCTATTTTTGAAAGCATTCTTACTTTACAGCATTTTTTCACACCTGCCTAAAACTTTTGCACAGAACTGTATATACACACACACACACACACACACACACACACACACACAGTGATAGTACCACAGACCAGAGGAAGGGGGGCGCAGTCCAAAGAGTTTGAGAACCACTGCAGTAGAACATGCAAGAATAAGAAAGTGTCTACAGTAAATGTCCACTGATAGGTGCTGTCCCTCAGAGTGTCCTTAATCTTACAGTATTAGTAAACAATTTCAGTGTGTGAAAGGGCATGGCTTTTTGTATCAGGGAAGCTGAATACTGATACAAAAAAATGTATAAATGTCTCAATAATCAGATTATTGTCCCACACGTAGTAGAAACTGGCACAACATTTTTTGAATGCACAAGCCATTCCTCCTCTTACCTCTGAAGGAATACATGTGGCCAGCAGCATCTTTCCTTGTGGTTTCCATCGCAGGCCGACTGGTCCTGCTTCTCAATCCTGTTTCTTACTTTTCTCAAAACGTGCCACAGTTTTCTGCAATTGTACATGTAGAGATGCTGTGTTACAACCTCACAAAGCATTCCTACTGAATCTTGTTTTCTTTCATTTATTTATTTATTCAAAATAGAACAGAAATATTTGTGAATATCTCATCAGTAGATGAAAGTAACATTAGTCTATAATCTTATGTTAAATTGCTTGATCACTGCTGGTAATTCGTTTTAAGATGGAAATTGCCTTACAAAAAAAAAAAAATACTATGAAAGGGCTTGTCTGCACAAATTAACTTGTCTGTTGCCACATAATTTCCCCCATGTGTATCAAATCCTGTGTAGGCCCACTTATGCATGATTGATTATTAGAAGGGGAATGAAGCCACCCCATTACTGAAGACACCAAGATATTTAGTGAGCAAGGGGTCTGAATTGGGATTAGTCTGCCTCACAGATACACAGTAACTGCTGTATTTATTAAGTGTGTGCCAATGATCATATCTGAATATTTACCTTTCACAAATTTGAAGCTTTTGGGTGTTAATTGAATTGAATAACACCTGTAAATTACTCAACACAAAACAATGCGGTCCCAGTTTCCTGTGTTTGCACAATTGAGTATCAATCAAGAACAGTCTGTCACATATTACCAAACTAACTCAAAACTCATTTATATTTTAGAAGTGATTGATTTACATTTCACCCTTTTGACATTTTTTTTCTTCACTTTCCTTAGTTTTAGTTAGACATGCATCATCTCTGCAGTGAATTTCGGGATTATAGTCCTGTCAAATTGTTATCTCGGATTAAGCTTGACAAAGTAATACATATCCCAGTTTCCACAGTGGTAGCTCGTGTTAGGGTTAAGAAAAGGTCACATTACGTTATAAGTCAGCTGCCTCTGCTAGTTTTGCAACATGTTTTCATTATCAGTTTATGGCCTCGGTACGGCAGCCAAAATGTGAGTGCCCCCAATGAGAGGAAAATACGCCATTGATTGGTACTCAATTGTAAAGGTGAGGGAAGGGCAGCTTTTCATGTTTTTAAATCAACACATTCATAAATTAGGTGTATTTTGATGTAGTTCATATCTGCTGACAAATACTTCTTAAAGGCAATTACTCTGAAATCGAGTATCAGCACACCCCTAGTACTCCTCCACACACTCTAATGTGTTGGTGGACTCCACAATGACACTTGCCCTCTGGTCCGTGGAAATCTTCGTGGTAGGCGCCTTTTCAATAAAACCCACTCATCACAGGACAAGGAAGAAGGATCTATTTAAAAATGGAGATCAAAAACAAAAGCACAGTATGTAGGTCATTGATAAAGATGTGTAAATATTAGACAACATGCATATTCAAAATTACCAGCAGTGTTTGTAAAGTTATATAAAAATAGCACTGAGAATTGGAGGTGAAATCAACATGGATAATCAGACTTTCCTCAACAATCAAATTCTTGTTTAATTGCTTAATTTCAAATCGGCAACTGGAGTTTCCCAGAAAACAGCATGTACCCAAGTGTAAGACCATGTAGAACTGAGCGACTTCCCAGAAATTGCAGTAGGAACCACCGAGAATTATTGTGAACATCAGAAAATATATACACACACACACACACACATACATACATACATACATACTTACCGTAGTCAATTGTCTTGGTCACTGGCTTCAATTCACTCCTCATTCTCCAGTACAGCTCTAGACATTGTGTGCAGAGGCTGTTGGCTGCATCAGACAGCCCTGAATGCACAGACAGACAGTCATCTTCATCACACACAGTGTTATCATTCTCATCTTTGCTTTCTCCATCTTGTTCATATTCTTCTTCATCATCATCATCATCTATAATGCAGACCACCTCCACTGGAAGTACGGCAGGGTTCCTTGCCCTCCAAGCACTGTGTTCATCAGTCTTGCTGAGCTGCATGCTCGCCTCGCTCCCTTGTTGTGCCTGGTTCTCTGTTTCTATGGTTGTGGACAGGTTGCTGCGAGAGCCCTGGCTGCTAGAACACCATGAGCTGGAGGGTGACAGTGTGCTCTTGGATCCTTCAGTCCAGAGTCTGCGCACAGGCAGCCGGGTCGGGCTGTAGTGCACGGCTGCTGCTGTTGCTGCTGCTGCTGCTTCTTTATTGGCTCTCCTGGACAGGCAGCGACCTTGATCTGTCCTATCATCTAGCCTGCTGTATTTAAAGGCATCAGAGCGCATATCATTGCTGTTGGGTGGTCTTATTAACCTCTTGTACCTGGGAGAAAAAAAAAGTAAGAAGTTTGTACCAAAATAAGCATGCGACTAGAGGTAACTTGATAATTAGTCTCACCTTCTGCATCTGTGTGAGCTGCCCAGTGCTGACAATAGCGTCGTGAATGGATCATTCAGTTCATTGCTGCTGCTAAGGAGATGCAATGAATAAGATATTTTTTTTGTATTACAAGGAAGCTCACACTTAAAGGGGAGACTGATATCAATCTCCAGTATCTCTAGTCTCACAAGTCCTTGTGATGAACCAACTAGAAACGCCTTGTAATGGTCGTTAGTTGACATTGCTATGAACCACACTGAGCTCAAACTTTTTACAAAAAAGTTTCATGGATGTGATGAAAAACTAAAAAACATGAATCATAGTGCATGTTAGTGCGATAGTATTCTCATTTTGTACAACCTATTTATTCTATCTGTAGAATATCCCTTGTGGAAACTCCAGTAGCTTTCAGTATCATTTGTGAATGACTTCAGTGTGTGAACGAGCATAGGCTTTTTGTGGCAGAGAAGCATAAACAAAGTTATGTAATTCAATTATTAAAATCCATCCCATCTACAAAACAATTATGCCAGGTGCAGTTATCCCCGCCACCACTGTAAATTCAAAAGTTAGTTAAATTCATTTTAATCACAGGTTACTTTTTTTAAATACTGTGTGATTTAAAATGGTTTGTACCTGCAGCACCTCTTTCTACGCTAGCATGCACGCCACACTTGAATATCAAGTTAAATCACATATTTGTCCAGTTCGACTTCTTCACCAAAACACAAAAATATTATGTTGGACCTGCTTGCTTTCTTCAATAGCCATTTCTTCTTCCAGTTTCTAAAATGTACTCGTACCCTTAACACAACGAATAAATAAGTCATTGTAATAATTACATTTTTTCGGGTGGCGTAATTTGACAAAAATAGGCCGTCTTCGATTTGCTGCATGAAACATTTTTGTTTGTTTGTTTGTTTTTGGGTTTTTTTCGTAAAACATCACTTACCGGAAATATATACCTAGGTTTTCGCTTGCTTTCAACTTAACGTTTAATATCTTGACACCAATTATCTTTTATTCTGCATTATGAAAATGAATAAATACCAATATAACTCTATTAAAAATACAGCTGCGTACAGCGCTCTGTCGGGATTATATCAGTCATAACATTAATACATACAGATTTTCAAACTCGTTGTCTATCTCCGAACAGCGTCGCGTTTTCGTAGTCTTCATGTCCCTATTGTTTTTTGTTTCAACAGTTATTTTTTATCTTCATATAATTCCTTTTTTTCATTCACAGTAACAATCCGGAATTATGACACAGGCCCGGTTTTTGGGATGGAACCGCATAACAGTCTCGCGTTTTGATTGGTCTGTTAGAGGACTATGACGTCACCACAAGGGAGAATTCTGGGAAAGCCTAGAGACATTTTTTAGCATTGATCTGAAAAAGAGAAATGCTTTCCAGAATCTTTCAATTAAAATGTAATATGGTATTTCACTGTACAATATAACAAACTATGGGTGACTATTACTTTATGTAAATAATCATGTTTTGCACGAATGTAAAAATTGGCTTGCTCTGGTCATGTGTCTTTCAAATATCATATATAGGCCTATCTATGCTCGTTCTCAGGCTATGTCCCAAATTCTGCGCCGATTTAGCTCAAATTCTGGGCCGCTTTAGTTTTCAGATAACGTCGCCAATTCCGGGCCGCTCTGCTGTTTCGAATTCAGCCAGTTTTGGGGATGTTCTGCTGTTACAGATGACAGCCCAGTTTCTAGGTCATGCTCAGTTTACCATTCAAATGTACACCAGAACTGCACCGTGAATTCATTTAAGAGTAACCCTTAGTACATGAGTCAAAGTTAATGTATTTTTTGAAATTTTTTAAAGAAAAAAACAACTCAAATTTAAATATTTTTAAAAAAGCTTATTTCTTTATTACAATGAAGAAACTACATTGCACTGAAATAGGTATGTCAAAAATGCAGATGTTTTCCTTTATTAAAGGTTAATATTAAAACACATTTTTGAGAAGGAACATGCAATTCCAAAAAAAAAGGACATCTTATTTGCTTATGTAATGCCCATCAATATATAGTCATGCGTGGGTGTTTATCAGACCCCAACATGAATAGAAGGCAGAATTCAAAATATTTTATTCACCTGTCACACGCACACAAAAAAAAATACAATAAAGGCTGTTTCATTTATGAGTTTTAAGAGACCAGTGCCCTTCAACAACTTAACATGAACATTATTGGATTGGATTGGTCTAATATTCCTTATCTATTCCTGATAGGCTATACTGTAGTCTATACATAATGTTTAAACAGTTGGACTATGCAAATACAAAGGAAAAAAAATACATTGTAAAATACCAATGATTAAATCTAGTGAGAGATTACAGACATTGTTGTGCAAAGTACAAGTAACTTGTAAAAATGTGCTCCTCAACTATTAACTGTACAGTCCTTCCCACTTGGAAACATTTACACTGGCCATAAAAGGGTTAATTGCAAGAGTGATAGAATGACACAAGTTAATTGTATCAACCTGCATGACCAACTTAATGCCTAGATTGATACTTTTTGTCGTTGATACTTCTAATAAGACCTGGCATGCAGGCATCCCCGGGCGGTGCAAAGCAGGCAGCAACCCCAGGAGGAGCGGCTTAGGCATCCCCAGGCGACGGCGAACTGCCATCCCCAGGCGATGGCGTGGCAGCCCTAGGTGGTGCAGGCGTGGTAACCCTAGGTGGTGCAGGCTCGGCAGCCCTAGGCGGTGCAAGACAGGGCAGGAACTGTTCCTCGGGAGGCGACAGCAGCAGCAGACCCTCGGGAGGCGACGGCGGGAGGGGAGCCCCTGGCCAAACATGTAACAGCGGGAGCGCCACTTCTCCCTCTGGTGGTGGAGGCAGGAGCAGCAGGTAATCCTCTCCCAGCACTCGATACAACGGCTGGGCTTCTTGTAGGAGGGGGCAGTTGAGTGGGAAATGCCCCCGCTCCCCAACGTCGGACCCCTCCACTGTGCTGACGAGGGCGTCCCAGCTGCTCTACTCCTGTGGCTGTGGCTCTGGTTCCACCTCCTCTTCCTGAGGTGGGGGGCTGTAGTAGTCAGACGACACGTGCCCAACCTTGTCAACTGCAAAACACCACTCCTCCAACCTCAAGCAGGTCATGCAGACCTCCAGCTCTGATTTCCCTCTCCTTTCTTGGGGCTGCCTTTGCTACAGCTTCTGCAGCTGCTTCCTTCCCATTCTTCAAAAAAAACTCACAAAAAAAACAAAAATAAGGCACCTGCATACCTGTTCTGGCCTGAGTCCATGAGGCGTTGGAATCCCACAGCTGCCACCACGTGTGACAGGGCGGCCGAGGGTGGTGACGTCAGGCCAGAAGCAGGAACTATACAGATAGGTAGGAACTCGGGTGCAAAGCGCACTGCAGCACTATTTTTATTAACAGAAATAAATAAAATATCCAAACCAAACAGAAAACACTGCTCACAGAGCAAAAATAAAAAGGGTAAACAAACCAAATCACGAACACAAAAGAAACAAAAAAATACCTCAGTCAGGCTGGGCAATCACCTTAACTGATCCTGTAGGTTTGTATTTTTCGTTCTCAGGCTCTCTCTTTCTCTTTCTCTCTCGTTCTCTCCTCTGGAACAGCCACATTTTGCAGCCAAAGCTGCCAGTCTTTTATATCATGGCCAAGGGGTTAACTGGCTATTAATGATCTCATAATCTGTCTGAACAGGTAGAATAATTATGTGTGACTGCCAGCTAATTCAATAATTACTAGCTGACAGTCACGCATTCCCTTGCCAAGCAATAACAAACCCACAGCTTTTTGCCATCATATTTATACATAAATAAATATTATTATTATTAATAATAATAATAATAATAATAATAATAATAATAATAATAATAATAATAAAACAAAGCAAAACAAATGCATTTTAAATCAGCAGGGCTTTGCCCTGCCCCCTTTAATAGCGTGCAGGGCTCTCTTCTGCTGCCCTGCCACAGGGATGTTATCTGAAATCTAAAGCGGCCCAGAATTTGGGACATAGCCTGAGAACAAGTAATCTATTATTATTATTATTATTATTATTATTATTATTATTATTATTATTATTATTATGTTATTTCTTAGCAGACACCCTTATCCAGGGTGACTTACAGTCATAGACAAAAATACATTTCAAGAATCAGTACAAGTATTAATACAATTAATACAATATTTTGATTACATTAGAGATAAACTAATGAATCCTGTAACAAAACTGAAATAATGTGCAAGATATATATTTGCAATTAAAATAAATCACGCAAACGATTATAGAAATATGCTATTTGAAAGAAAAAAGTACATCACCGCAGAAAGCCAATTCTTACATTTCTGCATAACATGATAATTTATATAAAGTAATAGTCACTCATAGTTTGTTATATTAGTACAGCAAAATACAACATTATATTTGAATTGAAAGGTTCTGGAAAGCAAAATATTGGGTGCGTGTTAAGTGTGTGTTGTCTGCTGTCATGGAGCGCGCCTGGATGATTGGTTCTCTCTCTCTCTCTCTCTCTCTCTCTCTCTCTCTCTCTCTCTCTCTCTCTCTCTCTCTCTCGATCACAATGTTAAAAATGCCTCCAAACTTTCCCACTCATGCTGACGTCATATTCATCTGACAGACAAGGACCAATCAAAACGCAAGACTGTTATGCGGTTCCATCATAAAAACCAGGCATATAGAGAGGGTCCTCGTAACTGTGGAGGACAGGGCGTGAAAGATTATAGTGAAATGCAATCTGAAACTTACATAGGAGGCTAGGATTGAATAATAAAATAAAAGGTTGGTGAAGATTGGTACAATGTCAAGGCAGTTATCATGTTCACATTGCAGTGTGTGACAGACAGGCCATTATATGAAATGTATAATATATATTATAGTACTACGTAACACAAGGTACACTAGAATATTTGTTCATTTGCAAAACATTATCAATGTAACACAATTAAAGTTGAAAAATATCACAAAAGTAAGAAAGGTCTGACTTTACTAGCCTCATGAATTAATTACAAAACAAAGGATGCCATACAGTAATTATGGTTAAAAAAGATCTTGTGAGGGGGCTCCTGATTGGCACATTCTGGTAAAGGCGCTCTGCGTGGAGTGCAGGATGCGCCCTATAGCCTAGACGTTGCTGGTTCGAGTCCAGGCTATTCCACTGCCGACCGTGGACGGGAGTTCCCAGGGGGCGGTGCATATTTGGCCGAGCGCCGCCCGGGGGGGTGAGAGTTTGGGTCGGCCAGGGTGTCCTCAGCTCACCGCGCACCAGAGACCCCCGTGGTCTGGCCGGGCGCCTGCGGGCTTACCTTTAAGCTGCCCAGAGCTGCATTGTCCTCCGACGCTGTAGCTCTGAGGTGGCTGCATAGTGAGTCTGCAGAGTGAAAAGAAGCGGTTAGCTGACGGCACATGCTTCGGAGGACAGCGTGTGTTCGTCTTCGCCCTCCCAAGTCAGTGCAGGGGTGGTAGCGGTGAGCTGAGCCTAAAAATAATTGGCCATGCCAAATTGGGGAGAAAATAATTTTAAAAAAACAATTGGCGACCACTAAATTAAAAAAAAAAAAAAGATCTTATGTGCATTTCAGGTAAAAACAAAGTAGACAACCCATCCTTTTTATGCCCCCCACTTTGCGGGCTGTAGATAATTGCATGAAGCATACATAATGCAATTTTTTTATAGGCCTGATTCATTTAATCTTGCCATATTCTTTTTTTTTGTTTAAAGAAGCTTTTTTGTATAATATGGTGTACTGCATCAGTATGGAATTGGATAGGCCCAAGACAAGTTTTAAATATTGACACTGGGAAAGATCACTGGAGCTTGCTGACGCTCCATTGCCTTCTAAACTCTTGAGCGCTGGAAAGGAAACAAACATTAGAAGATCCTTTTTCTCAACCATAAGTAAAATATCATGAACTGTTACAAAAATCACATCTCTGGTGGCTATAGTACTTTTGCAGGAAGGTATATAAAGCTACATAAAAATGTTATAAATTTTTTTATCAAAAAGCATACACGTGTTCAGAAAATGGCGATAATTTTGAATGGCCCTTAGTATACAAGAAGAATACAGTCTACATTCATATAAAGTTAAATTTAAATAAAATAAAAGCAGCTGGAGATGGAGCATCAGTGTGGAGCGACTCCGGAGCTGAAGCAGGGGCTGCTGGAGCCACCAAAACAACATGGATGCCGCCATGGAGGCTGTCAATGTGGAGTGTGGGGAGACCAAATTAACATTAAACATTAAGCAAATCGTTTAAGAAATGGTAAATAATAGAAGTCCTGCCGAATCCCATTCATTTATGAACTTTTCCTTTCCATTTATTAAGTAGTCGAATAAAAAAGAGACATTTGAATTTAGGTTGATGGAGTTTGTAAAGATTACACTATTTTATTATTTAACCTTGGCATTCAATATCAGCAGTGTGGAGTAGTGGTTAGGGCTCTGGACTCTTGATTGGAGGGTCGTGGGTTCAATCCCAGGTGGGGTACACTGCTGCTGTACCCTTGAGCAAGGTACTTTACCTAGATTGCTCTAGTAAAAACCCAATTGTATAAATGGGTAATTGTATGTAAAAAAAAAAATAATAATATGATATATGTATAATGTGATATCTTGTAACAATTGTAAGTTGCCCTGGATAAGGGCGTTTGCTAAGAAATAAATAATAATGTCATAGCAATTAAGTCATAAAAAAGAGCACTGCTTAGCATAATAAAAAAACACATCCAAACGTTTGTATGAATTTACTATTAAACTTCATTTAGCATGTTACTATCTGCACAAAAAAACTTTGAATAGTTTTTATAGAAGAAGTTCATAAACATTCACTTTTATATAACCCCTCGCTTAGTTAAAGAATATAGAGATGCCCAAATATTAGAAACAGTGTTGGTGTGTATCATTCAGAAAAATATAGAAAAAGACTGGAGACAATGTAAAGCCCATGGCCACACTTCGCTGGGAATTGCCAGTTGCTATGTGCTGTACGACTGCAAGTCTTTCTGCAGGTGTCGCTGCAATGCTGTGTATTTTTTTGCGCTGAAGCAATAGTCCCAATCTGTTGAACAGATCATCAAACCTTTCACCTGTCATTCCAAAAATGCCTTTCTTTCTGACAACAGCAAGTCTGTTACAGCAAGTATTTCTGGGAGAAATCTATATTGTGCCCATGTTTCTATAAATAACTACAGATTTCTACCAATTACAATATAGGTTTAGTTTTTAAAGTACACATCAAGTAACCAGACTAATGGGCACAGTACTGTTGCAATCACTGGGGACAGTAAGCTGCAATGCTGAAGGTCCCGCGACACAAGAAGTACTAGAAAGCTTGATTGCCTTTTCAGTGTCAGCTGAAACAATGTTCAGTGCTTGTATGCACTTTTGAACATTTCCGTGACAGTCTAAGAAATAATAACACACTATACAAATTGACCACGTGGGCTTCTTCTGATAAACATGCACCCTGTGCGGTGAGGTGTACACATGGTTCTGTTTTAGTTAAATTGCACACGCTCTTGCTGTTTCATCACCTATTTGTTCCTTTTCATTATGCAACGTTTGTTTATGTGCTTGTGACAGCAAGAGGAAGAATTTGAGGGACCCCGAACATGTTCCTGTGCAAAACCAGGATTACAATTGATCCAATTTTCTGCTTAGATACAAATGATGGCTATGACTTGAATATTGCTGATTGATTTTGCTTGTTAATACCATAAGGGCACTGGCAGGTGTTTATTGGCAGAATACATCACATGATGTAAAGTCCCACATCCTATGTGTTAGTATAAGAACTGCATGTGTGTGATGTAAAAAGTTCAATTTAATATTTGCTTAAATGAAAATATACCTATTGAATCTTTATTTCTAAGACAACTCAGACTCCGGATAAACTCATCTAGGACAAAGAATGCCATTTGTTAAGCTAAATCCTTGCCGTGAAGATCGGCTAGACTATGTTAAGCAGATTCAGATTGTTATCAGAACTAAGTATCGAGCTTCAAACAAAGGGTTTCACACTTGTGACAATAAATTCCTATCTACGAGACATCGTGACTTCGAATGGATACTCAATAAGAGGTCTGGTCAAAAACAGAGTAATACTGCCATCTAGTGGACAATGGCGAAAAAGGCAGCCAGTGTTCACTGCGACAGCGAGTGAGGCGACAGCGTTGGAGAAGTACGAGTGGACAAGTATAGCACAGTTAGAAGCAGTTTGAAAGCAGGTTGACAGCTGCAGAAGCTAAACTGAACTTCCAAAAAAACATAAATAAATAAATAAATAAATAAATAAATAAATAAATAAATAAAACAGGGTCTTCAAGCCAGTAATCTGTGACAACTGCATGATGTGGGAAATCCGAGAAAACCCAACAGAGCTCAACCAAGTGTGTGTAAAGTGCCGCACGATCCAGGACTTACTTCAACGACTAAATCTGTTAGAAATGGAGCTGGAGGAAATGAGACAGCAACAGGAGCTTGAGGAGCTGACACACCCACAATTCATGGAAGTCTGCACCCCTAGTAGACAGAAAGCCACCAGGGAGATGGAAGAGAGTCGAAACAGCTGGGTTCAGATAGGCAGAAGCAGGGAAAAAAAGAAACTTCATCAAACACAACCACCAGAGATCCAAACATCCAACAAATTTGAGCCACTTCTGGTATAGTAAGCAAACTTGTTAAATTTGCAGACGACACAAAAATAGGAGAAGTGGCAAATACTGTTGCAGCAGCAAAGGTCATTCAAAATGATCTAGACAGCATTCAGAACTGGGCAGACACATGGCAATAAAAATGTGCATTATAAATATGGGAGATACTGAAATTGAAGAAGGGAACTATGAAAAAGACCTTGGAGTTTATGTTGACTCAGAAATGTCTTCATTTAGACAATGTGGAGAAGCTATAAAAAAAGGCCAACAAGATGCTTGGATATATAGTGAAAAGTGTTGAATTTAAATCAAGGGAAGTAATGTTAAAACTTTGCAATGCATTAGTAAGACCTCACTTAGAATATTGTGTTCAGTTCTGGTCACCTTGTTACAAAAAGGATATTGCTGCTCTAGAAAGAGTGCAAAGAAGAGCAACTAGAATTATCCCGGGTTTAAAAGGCATGTCGTATGCAGACAGGCTAAAAGAATCGAATCTATTCAGTCTTGAACAAAGAAGACTACGCGGCGATCTGATTCAAACATTCAAAATCCTAAAAGGTATAGACAATGTCGACCAAGGGGACTTTTTTGACCTGAAAAAAGAAACACGGACCAGGGGTCACAAATGCAGATTAGATAAAGGGGCATTCAGAACAGAAAACAGGAGGCACTTTTTACACAGAGAATTGTGAGGGTCTGGAACCAACTCCCCAGTAATGTTGTTGAAGCTGACACCCTGGGATCCTTGTAGAAGCTGCTTGATGAGATTTTGGGATCAATAAGCTACTAACAACCAAACGAGCAAGATGGGCTGAATGACCTCCTCTCATTTATAAACTTTCTTATGTTCTTCTTATGTTCTTATGATTGTTCAGTTTGTAATTAAAATACATTGGCTTAGCTGGTGATTTTTGTTAACTGTTAAAAAAACAGTATTCTTGTGAACTCTTAAATTTACCAACATAGAAAATGTAGGGCATTAAAAGTCTTACTTAAATCACTAAAAATTAAGTAATTTATCATTCAGGAAATTGATTAAAATCTAATTAATTAGAATGATAGTTATATGACTTACATAATTTATTTTGGCACTGTATGGTGTGGAATCACACCAGGAAAATAGAAATGTGATTATTAAGTAAAAATTAATAACTTAGGAAAAGTTATTTCACAAAAGTTTAACTGAATGCATTTTCTGTGATTTACGATCTTTTGTGTTTTCAGCCTACACTCTCAGGGAGAACACCGTTCCTCCACAGTCGGGGCTAGGCTTTGCCATATCCCCGCGAGTGATTGAGTGATTCTGCCAGCTGCTCAGTGCACTAGGTGCGCGCGGTGCTGGGTATATACAGTGTCTAGTACCTCGGTGCACATAGCGCCCTCTGTGCTCGGTACACTCTGTGCATGCGGTGCTCGGTGCACACAGTATTCAGTGCACTGGGTGAGCTTGGTGCGCATAGCGCCAGCAGTGCTCGGTGCACACGGTGCACATGGTGCCGAGTGCACTCGGTGCATGGTGTTTGTTGGTACTTTAGTGCCTCAGTTCAAGCATAGCCTGGTGCACGCGGTGTCCTTGTGCTTCGGTACCTCGGTGCCCGCGGTGTTCAAGCGCTCCTGTGCCTTGCACTCCGTGCAGGGCGGTGTGCGGCACCTAAGGTTTAAATAACAGCGGTATTGAGACGTGACAAGAAGCATGTCGTGGTTCCATGCTTGCACGTCCTGCAGGGCAAACATGCCCCAGAAGGATGGGAATTCTCTATGTGTGCGGAGCTCAGGTGTCCAGCACGGCACTTTGGCCCTCTGGGATGAGACCTTTTGGGACGTCTGCATGGCTTTTCAGCCCCGGGGGCGTCGCAATAGGCTGGTTAGGGCCACGGGGCGGAGGCTCTGTCCCCTGTGGCCGACCCGTTAGTGGCCCTGGTGGCCTCGGTCCCCTCGCTCTTCCAATTGTCCCAGAGCCCCTCAAAGGGTATTCCCTGCACACAGGCTCAGTTGCCAACCTCTCGTAGCCACTCCCCATCTCCACAAGTGAAGCAGGTTAAGTGCTCAAGGCAGGCGAGGGACATAATGGACCTCAAGGCACAGGTGGCCCAGGTCCTGGAGTTATTGGTGCAGCAGCAGGCTCCTGCTGCTCCGGCCGCAGCTCCGGCTCCACCAGTGCCCACCCCAGTACCAGCTCCTGTCTCCCCCAGGGGAGCTCAGGGTGAGCTGAAATCGCCTGCATGGGAGGCAGAGGAGGAGGACGCATTTTCGATAGCGGCCTCCTGGGGTGAGGACTCTTTCCCTACCGAGATGGAGGAAGGAGAGGAGCCTGCACTCTCTGCTGAGGCAAAACCTAGCTCCGAGGTTGTCTCAGAGGTTAGTGTGCCCCCGCTTTCGAGCTCCATGTGGGCACTGATGGGACGAGCTGCAACCTTTTTGCAGGTCCCTTGGAAGACAGTGGCTGAGCCACGCCAGTCCGATGCTCGGACGCAGGCTGAGGCTCCCTGCCCTCCCAGTGTTCCCCTATTTCATGGAGGAGGTGAGTTCCTCCTGGGATCATCCGGCCTCAGCATCGAGTGTGCTGAAGCCAGTGGCACCGTTTGCTTCCTTGGAAGGCTGGGCCTGGTGGGTTTTCCCCCAGTAGATTCCACTATTGTGGCCTTGGTCAAGGCTCCGTCGGTGGGGCGATTACCCAAGAACCCTGTATGCCTGAACCCGCAGTGCAAGGTCACAGAGACGCACCTGAAGCGGGCTTATGCAGCGGAGGCACAGGTGACCAGCCTAGCAAACACGGCGGGTATCCTGACCGCCTATATGGATGGCATACTACGGGAAGCTTGTGGTTTCCGAATTACGCTTTCTTTCATGCACATTGCTCCAGCTCTCCGGCCTTCAAGGGCAAGCCCTATGCCGGAGCCTGGCAAGCCTGGTGGTGGCTCCCAGACAGCTATGGCTGTCACTAGCAAAGGTCCCCGATGCGGATAAGGTGGCACTGGTAGATGTACCGATATCCCCAGGGGCATACCTTTGGGCCAGCAGTGGAGGAGATTCTGCAGCGCTCCCACCGGCAAGTGGCCGCGCTCTGACTGCGTATGACAATGCCAGCTTGCCCCCACCTGGGTGGGTAGCCGCACACTCTACCAGAGGGTTGGCTACATCTTGGGCCCTCTTCAGAGGGGCCTCGGTGTCCAATATTTGTACTGCTCAGTGAATACCTACCTATGGCATGCATATCCCATCAGTATGTTGGTGGTCGTCTTCTCTTTCAGGGAACCAGGGTTACGGTAAGTAACCTAACATTCAGTTTTATGTTAAACATCCAAAAAAACAGCCAAAATGGTTTATACCAGACTTGTCAGAAAGTCTGTAACAAATTGTTTGATTGTTATTGTCAATACGTTGTAGATACTGCTATTATTACTGAAGAACGTACTGCAGGTATCGCAAAGTCCATAAACAAAACAAAACGTTAAAATAAATCAGTCCTGCACCGTATAAAACTGAGCTGATTTTATCAGTGCTTGCTAGTCTATTAACCAGTTTGAAATATTTTGAAGCGAATTAAAGCATTTTCGTTTATATTGTTAAAGTTTTCACACGTGGCAATACTGTCCTACAATTACATTATACCATTCCACTGTGTTATGTTGTGAACCACAGCTAAGTTTTAAAACTGACATATAGCAAATGCTTATCTTAAAATTAAGGGCCATATAAGAACGACAAATACTGTACCTGATTAGAAGACCTTATTGTTGTTCTCCATGTTGCTGCAGTGACATTGTAGATGCTATAACGAGTTACTGTTTTAGCAGACAGATTTAGTAAACATTTATTTGAATGTTTTTGTAATTACAAATATAATTTATGAACTGCGTTGCATTTTTCTTTGTGAGCGTGCTTGGTAAAAAAAACGGCAATTCAAAAACTGGCAAAATCCCCCATGGTAGCAAATCTGCCGAAGTTAATACCAGCCAAAATGTCCCATACGGTACGGAATGCTCCCGCCCTACAACATGTTTGATTGGCATTTAGTGATGTAATTTCCTCCCAGCCCGAATTCAGACTTTAGAATTCAGGCCAGCCCGAGGAGTGAAGTCGGACCAGATAATTCGGGCTCCCATCCGAACTGGGAGCCAACTTGAGTAATTTAAAAACATGGAAACGTAGGTGTGCGGGGGCAACTCGGTTCATGGAAACGTGGTACGGTTTTCCTTGCCAAAATTAACATTGGCCAGTCCAGGACTAGTACTAATCAGGGTCAATTATTTGGCAGAAGGAAACGCAAACAGAGCAGTACAGCTCAAAAAAAAATGTCATATTATAACTAAAATTGATTACTTGTAATTGTCTTTCAATACAATTTCATGTCACTTGCAAACAGGTATGATGAATCCATCGTAGATCGGATGATTAATTAATAAATCAGTAGAAAATGTCAAGATTAAACATCCTATGTAAAACACAAAATGTATGAATTTTTAAAAAATGAACATGTATAACCACATGAAAAGTTCCCTTTTCTGTGAATGTGTGCAATAAGGAAGGTGATTTCACTTTGCTCATGATGACGGTACAGGGCTGAAACAATTTTCATGATTTCACTGCTCCCGTCTCTGTGGTGCAACAGGGTTCCAGTAGAAATACATGGTCAAGCCTACCCTAGTGCAGAGACCACAAAGCTACAGTGAAGGAAAGACTCGGGGCCCTATTTAGCAACATTCACAACCCCCTAAGGCAATCGCAGTTAGCGCACCAAAATCAGGGGCACGTTAGCATCAGCGCTTGACATTAGCTAAACTTGGAGAGTTTCCACATTTAAATACAAATGTAGTGATTTAGCAAACCATCAACAGCGTTAGCGTTTGCGTTTCAGTAGACATGTGAAAACCAGGTCTAAACTGTGTGCAAATTACATGGTCGACTATAAATACCGGTGAAACTACCAGGAAAGCAGGCAAAGAAAAGAGAGAGAGAAAAAAAGTAAATAAAAAATAAAAGAAATATGCCGTGCGCACTGGATTAATGTGATATTTTATAATGTGATACTTTGTAATGTGATTTTATAACAATTGTAAGTCGCCCTGGATAAGGGCGTCTGCTAATAAATAAATAAATAAACAAACAAACAAACAAACAAACAAACAAACAAACAAATAATAATAATAATAATAATAATAATAATAATAATTATTATTATTATTATTATTATTATTATTATTATTTCTACATGGACAGACAAAGAGTGGAGGAGGAGACGTCCCCAAATATTTAAAAGCCATCTGTCTTTTCTGAGCCTGCCTGACATACAATGTTGCAGCAATTTCGCCTCAACAGACAAACAGTCACTGACATCTTCCAACTGCTTCAGGCTGACCTGGAAGGAGACATGCGCAGAGCACACCGTTTGCTTGTAGCACTAACGTACATGCACCAACACAGAATAGGCACTTATACGTAAATCATAAGGGGACCTATTATGTCAACGTGCAAGTAATGTGTGATCTTTGATGTAAACAACTACATCACAAATGTGTATGCAAACTATCGTTGCTCCGCTCATGACTTATTTATCCACGCTAATTTGCAAGTGATAGCTGCATTTCAGCGGTATGACAGTCTGAGAGGCTGGTTGATAGGGGACAATGGGTATCCACTGAAGCGGTGGTTACTGAGACCGCTGCTCAACCTTACAACCCCTGCCGAAGGTATAATCGTACCTTTAAATGTGCTCATACTGTAATTGAGCAAACATTTGGAATCTTCAAAATGTGATTCAGATGTTTGGATGTCTACACTACAGTACACTCCTCAGAAGGTTAACATTATCATCCTGGCTTCTTGTTCTTCTTGTTTTATTCACTTCACAATGGAAATAAATAAATGCTTGCATCTGCATACATATTCATACATACATGAAAGGTAAATGAAAATTAATCCGAACTAAACATTTCACACATGGGGTCTATGGCTTTGGTGCTTAGCATCCATCTTAGATTTTTTTTAGTACTTTACCAACCGCGTACAATTACAATGAGGCAAGTTTAGAATGTAAAACAGTTTTTGTTCACAACACAACAGAGGGTAAAATACAATCATTTCGGAGGAGCTACATACCTGGTAAGTATTTTAAAATAAAGAAAAACTTGTCAAGACAGTGCAAGCTTTACACATTGCAGCTTCGTGTTTTATTCACTTCACAATGAAATGGCTCGCATCTGCCACCCACTGGTCTCTATAGGTAAGTACACTACAGATTGAACCCCCTCTGCTTCGCTGTTCATTATTACATGTGCCCCACACTCTCCCCAGCCAAGTTCAATGTCGTCCCGACATTATGCAATTCCTAGGCACACCTTCAAGACCAACATAGAACCCTATTACATTCAGAACTACTCAGTCAACATTAACTTTAATAGACCTATACCACTAATACTCTGCCCCCTGTGCTCCTGATCCCATCAGTAGCCATTTAGAGTCTGGCAGGTTGATCAAGCCTCCCAGTTCCCTCTTGGAATTCCAACCTTGGCCACCTTAGTAATAACATACCATTGGAAACACCAGCATCACGACCAGTAATGTTCAAAACATTTCAAGCAATACAATGTATAACATAACACCAATACAGAATAGAACAATAAGCAACTTTTTTTTTTTTCTTAAGTCTTTTTGACAGTATTAGCCATTGTCCCCCTGTTGTTGTTGTTTTTTTCTTCTCTCTACCACCTATTTACTGCTGGTAAGTTCCATAAAAGTTGACAATTTACCATCCAAGGAGGTGGATGATATCCAAACACAGGATAGGGTATTTGAGATGCACACACATTATTGATACTGGGACCTATATTTTGATAAGTTGGACTCCCTAAATTGTCATAAGTAAGGATTTGGGGCACCCTTATAACCCTTGCTGGCCTGGATTGTGGTATATTCCAGTATTTTCTGGTACTTCTTGTGTTTCTGTATTCTCTGGAATATCAGGTTCTGTTGGTTCACTGTCACTGCTGTTGTCTGAGACAACAGGATCCACTACCTCAGAAACAGAATTCAGATTCACTGTCTGAACTGTCACTACTTCCATCACTCAATACTTGAGTGGGATAATTTATTTTGCTTCGTCTTACTTTTTGCTTTCTGTTTATGCTACTTGTTTTTTTTTTTAGTTTCTATTGGGAAGCAATCACAGGGTAACAAGCAGTTACGATGCAGGATTCTAGACCTCCCAATCCCATCCTCAGGTGACACCTCATAAACAGGGCTATCTGCGCCTTTCCTTTGGATAACAGTGTAAATCTTATCTTCCCAGTAGGATCTTAATTTTCCAGCCCCCTCTCTCTCAGTCAAATTTTAAACAAGAACTTTGTCACCAATTTGTAGTTTGGCTGCATTTGCTCAACGGTCATAGTACTTTTTTCCCCTCCTAGCAGCATCAGCAGTATTCTTGTTTACTATGTTGTAAGCATCCTTCATTTGTTGTTGCCACGTTTTAACAAATTCTGTATAGTTCACAGCCCCCTTTTCACCAAGTCTATGGGCAGTCGTGGTGATCTGCCATATAGTAAATGGAATGGGGAGTATCCCGTTGCGTCACAAGTGGTACAATTATAAGCATTTACAACTTTGTTTAAATATTCTTTCCAGTTAGCCTTTTGCTCATTCTCTAACGTCCTTAGCATTGACAACACGGTCCTGTTAAATCGTTCGGCCTGGCCGTTACCCTGAGGATGGGACGATGTTGTACGTGAGCCAGCCATACCACAACATTTCTTTAACTGCTTAAACAGCTGGTTTTCGATTTCAACACCTTGGTCATGATGGATCCTTGCAGGGAACCCAAACCTCAATGCAAAATCATTGAAAATCTTGTTTGCTGCTGTCTTGCCAGATTTATTAGTTGTGACATAAGCTTGCGCAAACCTTGTAAAGTGGTTAACAATGACCAGGATATATTCATAACCCACTTTACATTGTTCGAGATGGAGATAATCAATCGATACTAACTCAAAAGGATAGGTTGTCATTATGTTTTTGAGAGGGGCTCGAATTTCCTTGCTTGGCCTCTTCCGTTTTACACAGGAGCATACATGTGTGATATAGTGTTCTATGTCTTTAGCCAAAACCGATCCCTGATGAGATTTGTGCTACGTTCTTCACCTAAGTGTCCCATTTCTTCATGGAGTTCTCTATACACAATGTCTTGATATTTTTCAGGTAACACAAGTTGTGATCTTGACCCTGTAACTCGATACAGTATACCATGTTCATCTATTTGAAGCTTGTCCCACTCTCTGCAGAGAACCTTAGACCTTGTACCATAGCTACCAATCTCACAATTTTGTGGTTTTTGACCCAATTTCTTTTCCTAAGTATATAACTTATTAATGGGTCTTCAAGTTGTGCCTGCTTTAGTTCCTGCTTGTCAATTTTTTTATTGTAGGCCTTTCTTCCCCAAGAAGCTCTGCTTGAACATCAACGGGGTTAACAGAAATTGCCATTGCCCATGTAACCTCCTGTGACACGATGGCTGCAGGGAGGAACTCAGACCAGAACTAGAAACACACAGAGCAGACAGAGACTTGGGGTTTTGGTGAAGCTGAGCGCGTGATCGCGCTCAGCATTTAATAAACAAAATTACAGAACACAAAAAACAGGACACGGCACTTGCGCCAAAATAAATAGACGAACAAAAACGGACTATCAATTAAACAAACGGTGGACGGACAGACACACAAACACGGTGAGTAAATAAATAAACAAGTATCGTGCTGGTCCTACAGCACGCGATAGCAATTGTTAAATATTACTCTCCTTCTCTCTCTCCGTTCTCCACTCAACGAACACACCACCCCGAGTGAGTGAAAACATGCAGCTTTTATGCAGTTGTACCGAGACTCGATTGCTAGTCAATCATTCAATTGGAATCTCGGTACAACTGCACGTGAATTAATTAAAGTGCAATTCCCGTGCTCACATATTATTACTTTAACCAGCACGTGAAGTGATTTGTGCCCTCCTCGTGCCTAAATACAAATCTACATTTTTAAATCACACGTGAAACACAGACCCGTTTATATCCCGTGTACCGATGACTATACCCCAACATTTACACACAACACGTAACATATAATACACAGGGGGGCACTTTGCCACATATACCCCCTTGTGCAAAGCACACATGGCCTCAATGGCCACCTCCCCTCAGTCCCAAAGTCCCGAAGAGGGGAAGCAAGTTGTTTCTGGGGTGGCCATGGTGGAATGTCCGGCACCCCAATTCTTCGTGGCTGGCAGCTCCCTCTTCCGGGCTTCAGCCACACAATCTCCTGCCGCGAAAGTGCAGCTGGGGAGCTGGTCTCCTGACCTCCCCTTCTTCATGGCGGCAGTTCCCCTCCGTGGGGCTCCGACCACACAATCTCCGGCAGCGAAACTGCTGCGGGGAAGCTGGTCTCCTGACCTCCCCCTTCTTCATGGCGGCAGTTCCCCTCCGTGGGGCTCCGGCCACCCAATTCCGCAGCGAAACTGCTGCAGGGGAGCTGGTCTCCTGACCTCCCCCTTCTTTGTGGCCGCCAGCTCCCTCCGTGGGGCTCCGGCCACCGTGTTTCCTGCCACGGAAATGCGGCTGGGGAGCTGGTCTCCTGACCTCCCCTTTCTTCATGGCCGGCAGCTCCCTTCATGGAGCTCCGGCCACAGTGTAGCGACCGAGGCAAAGCAGAGGCCCCGGCGACCCCAGGCGAAGCAGGATCCCTGGCGACCCCAGGTGACGGCAGCAGCAGCGGACCCTCGGGAGGCGACGGCAGCAGCAGCGGACCCTCGGGAGGCGACGGCAGCAGCAGCGGACCCTCGGGAGGCGACGGCAGCAGCAGCGGACCCTTGGGAGGCGACGGCAGCAGCAGCGGACCCTCGGGAGGTGAACTCGGGAGGGGAGCCCCTGGCCATAGATGCGGCAGCGGGAGCTCCACTTCTCCCTCGCACCCTGCACCCTGTGTGGAGCAAAAGGCAGCCCCAGGCGATGCGGAGCGACAGGCAGCGACAGGCAGCCCCAGGCGATGCGGAGCAGCTGGCAACCCCAGGCGATGCGGAGCGGCTGGCAACCCCAGGCGATGCGGAGCGGCTGGCAACCCCAGGCGATGCGGAGCGGCTGGCAACCCCAGGCGATGCGGGGCAAGCATCCTTGGGCGAAGCGAGGCAAGCATCCTTGGGCGAAGCGAGGCAGGCATCCTTGGGCGAAGCGAGGCAGGCATCCTTGGGCGAAGCGAGGCAGGCATCCTTGGGCGAAGCGAGGCAGGCATCCTTGGGCGCAGTGAGGCAGGCATCCTTGGGCGAAGCGAGGCAGGCATCCTTGGGCGAAGCGAGGCAGGCATCCTTGGGCGAAGCGAGGCAGGCAGTCAGGACAAGCTGGGGTGCGGGTTTTGGCCCTCTTCTCGGCCACTGCGGCCGGGCGGTTCTTCCCCATGCTTTCCTCAGCAGCCTATGCAAGGGCTGCTGAGGACCGCCAGCATCTAGTCCTGGTCCTTCTGGTGACGGGAGAGGCAGCTCCTGCTCCTCTCCTCGTGACGGTGGGGAAGTGATACCAGCAGGCATTCATCCTCTGCTGGTGGGGAAGTGATACCAGCAGGCATTCATCCTCTGCTGGTGGGGAAGTGATACCAGCAGGCATTCATCCTCTGCTGGTGGGGGAAGTGATACCAGCAGACATTCCTCCTCTGCTGGTGGGGTTGGCGGAGGCAGAGGCAGCTCCTGCTGCTCTGCTCCTGCCGATGGAGGTGGCGGAGGCAGAGGCAGCTCCTGCTGCTCTGTTCCTGCCAGTGAAGGTGGCGGAGGCAGAGGCAGCTCCTGCTGCTCTGCTCCTGCCAGTGAAGGTGGCGGAGGCAGAGGCAGCTCCTGCTGCTCTGCTCCTGCCGGTGGAGGTGGCGGAGGCAGAGGCAGCTCCTGCTGCTCTGCTCCTGCCAGTGGAGGTGGGAGGCGTGTAGTCTCCTGGCGCGGAGGTGGGAGCAGCGTGTAGTCTACCCTTGTTTCAGGGGACTGGTGCGGCCCTCCCCTCTTGCAGGGGACTGGTGCGGCTCCGCCTCGGAAGGGGAGACCAGCAGGCATTCACCCTCTGCTGGTGGACAGGGACCCAGCAGGCATTCACCCTCTGCTGGTGGACAGGGACCCAGCAGGCATTCACCCTCTGCTGGTGGACAGGGACCCAGCAGGCATTCACCCTCTGCTGGTGGACAGGGACCCAGCAGGCATTCACCCTCTGCTGGGGAACAGGGACCCAGCAGGTATTCACCCTCTGCTGGTGGAAAGGGGCCCAGCAGGCATTCACCCTCTGCTGGTGGAGGAGGCAGAGGCAGCTCCTGCTGCTCTGCTCCTGGCGGTGGAAGTGGCGGAGGCGGGACCAGCAGGAATTCACCCTCTGCTGGTGGAGGTGGGAGCTGCAAGCAGTCCTCCCATGGCAATGGAGGTGGAACCAGCAGGAATTCACCCTCTGCTAGTGGAGACTGGGGCGGTGGACGCTCTACCTTCCCCTTTTTGGGCCGTGGACGCACTGAATCCTCCCCTTTGGGCTGTGGACGCACCGACTCCTCCCTCTTGTGCTGTGGCCGCACCGACTCCTCCCTCTTGGGCTGTGGACGCACCGACTCCTCCCATTCAGGCGTAGGACGTTCGGGCTCCTCCCACTCAGGCGTAGGACGTTCGGGCTCCTCCCACTCAGGCGTGGGACGTTCGGGCTCCTCCCACTCAGGCGTAGGACGTTCGGGCTCCTCCCACTCAGGCGTGGGACGTTCGGGCTCCTCCCACTCAGGCGTGGGACGTTCGAGCTCCTCCCACTCAGGCTGTGGAGGCAAAACCAGCAGGCATTCTTCCTCTGCTGGTGGAGACTTGGGCGGTGGACACTCCGCCTTCCTCTTCCCCTTTCCCCTTCTCTGCCTCCTCCTCACCTTCCTCTCCTGGGCCAGTTCCTCCTCTCCCTCTTGGTAGGGGCAGTGCACCACTGGGTGCCGAACTCCCCACAGGCAAGGCACCAGCCTTGGTCTTCTAGACCACCGAGGAGGACCTCCAGATCCTGGCAGCCATCTCTCCAGTTCCAGCCTTCCATTTTTCCCCTTTTATTTTTCAAAAACAAAACAAAACAAACAAACAAAAAAAAAACTGCGGTTCCCGCTCTGGCCTGAGTCCTGGAGGCGCTGTTATCCCACTTCTAACACCACGTGTGACACGATGGCTGCAGGGAGGAACTCAGACCAGAACTAGAAACACACAGAGCAGACAGAGACTTGGGGTTTTGGTGAAGCTGACGCTAAAGCGTGATCGCTCGCTCAGCATTTAATAAACAAAATAACATATAATACACAGGGGGCACTTTGCCACACCTCCCCTTTGTACTGAGCTGTTACAGCTGTAGTGGTTGCCTGTATTGCATCTTTTGCAACTACCTCTGTACACTCATTGATATATTTTTCTCATATCAAGGGGGATCCTTGATAGCGTATCCGCATTTATATTAGACTTCCCAGGTCTGTACTTAATTACAAAGTTAAAATCCGCTAACTCTGCTACCCACCTGTAACCAGTGGCGTTAAGTTTTGCAGACGTTAGTATGTAGGTGAGCGGGTTATTATCGGTATACACTACAAATGATGGAGCATAATACATTTATCTGTAATGGCCCACTTAAGTGCCAAAAAGTCCAATTTTCCTGAGTGGTAATGATAATTTCTTTCTGGGGGAGTAAGTGTTCTAGAACCGAATGCTATGACTCTAAGTTTCCCTCCTAAAGTATTGCACCCAGCCCGTCCTGAGAAGCGTCTGTGTGAAGTATAAATGGTTGGGAGAAATCAGGGTAACCCATTACTGGTGGCTTGACTAGGTTATCAAGAAAACATTCTAAAACCTGCCTGTGTTCCTCAGTCCAATTAATTGGCTGTGAGGACATCGTCTGTCCTGTAACTTGTTTTTTTCCACTTTTCTTTAACTTCGGTCCCACATTTCCATTGTCTCCCTGAACAGTGAGAAGTTCATAAAGTGGTTATGCAAGCTTAGAGAAGTCTTTTACATACTGACGGTAATAACCCAGTAATCCCATCAGTTTGCGTAATTCTCCCACAGTAGCAGGACTCTTGCCTTTCAGAGACTGAATTGCTGCAATGTCTCTTGGGTCCATCTTACTTCCCTCGACTTACACAATTCTACCCAGGTAGCGAACTTCTTGCTTAAATAGCTCACATTTAGTTGGTTTTAGTTTCAACCGCTGTAGTACCTGCTTAACATGTTTAACATGATCCTGAAAACTCTTACTGAAAACCAGGACATCATCCAAGTATGGCACACATATTTCATCTCTTAGCTTTCCCAGTATCTCTTCCATCCCCCTTTGAAATGCCGCAGGGGCATTCATCAGACCAAACGGTATTCTAATCCATTCGTATAACCCCCAGGGTGTTATAAAAGCAGTACATTTTTCGACAACCCTACATATAGTGCTCATCACTGCCGCAGTGAAAGCAGTGGCTGCAGTTGTATGCTTGCCTCTTGTCCTGACACAAAGCACATCCACGCCGCCATGGTCCTCTCGGTGTCTCTACAGCAACTGGAGGTCCATTTGGTCTGATGGTAGTCCCGTGGTTGGAGGAGTGTAGAGTCTGTCTGATTGAAACTATTTCAGCTTTCAGCTCTTTGAGAGAAGAAACTTCAATTTTCAGTTCCTTCAGTTCAGCCAAAAGTGCTGATGTGTCCTGCTTTTTACTTTCAGGTTGCTTGGTGGCTTGGTTGTCATCTGAGTGTAGTGCATTCACTTTGACAGATTTGTAGGAAGTAGATCTAAGCTTTCATTGGCGCTCAGCATCATTACTACAAGCAATATTTAATTGTTCTAAGAGCACCTCATCAGTAACACTGTTGTAGGTACGCTTTCATATCAGTCTTAATACTGTAATTTTGCAACCCTGTCAGTACAGTATGCAAAAACATTCTCTGGACAAGCTCAGAGTCATACTTCAGTCCTGAGTCAGACTCCTGAGAGGCAAATAATATTTTCTGTCTCAGATCCATTACCCGCATCAGAAAGTTTTGAGGTGTCTCTTTTGCCTCTTGCACCCCTGATGCCAGTTGCTTATACAGCTCAGTAGCGTCTTTCTCTTGAAAATGGGAGCGCAAAATCCTTCTCAGTTTTGGCAACGTCAGATCAGTTTTTCCTTCAAGATAACTTCTAAGTTGCAGCCCTGGTACTATAGCCCTGATCACAGCTTCAGTTATTTCAATTTCAGTGTAGTCTTTATTCAGACCACTTTCAATTTGATGAGCTAGGGTGCCAAAGCTTAGCTTATCCCTCTGCCCAGGTTCCCCTACTTGACCAATGATCTTAAAGTCTTTCTTAAATATTGCTAGTTTTGGTCCGTTTGCTTGAGAGTCAGTGGCTGAGGCAGATCTTACTTTCACTGCACTGTCCTGTGAAGCTAACATTCCCACTTCTTTCCTTTTCTGTTCAAGCAATGTCTCTAATTCCTCACATTCCCTTTGCAGCTGGTTAGGTTCTGCTTGCATTTCATTTACGTTGCTAACAGTAGCCACGTCTCCATTCATCAGCTCGTCAATCTTATCTTTTATTGCTTTCATAAGAATTCACTGTACCCCCCAGACTGCTAAAAAAAATTAGACTTGATTGAGGCACTTAATCTTCTTCCTTTCTTCCTTGCCTGCAGGGTAAGGTTTTAAACCAGTGAACCACACTTGTCTTTCTGTTGATACGTCCTTTAGTTGTTACAACGTGGAACAAAACAGTCATGTCCAGTTCTAGTTTCCGAACTCTTACAGGATCTCTACACAGCTACTTCAAACTGGAACCCTGATGCGTTATGCGTAACTGATTAGAGGTCTGTTGCGTTGAACTCCAATAACTGGGGAACTTGTTAATCAATACCTCCCGTAAGGGCACACAATGCACAGTCAACCAGTGAAATACAGTGTTGTTTCCCAAGAGGGGTGTCTCAGTGGCTCATCTGGTAGAAACACAGCTGTGTGCTGTGCGTGGTGAGTCATACAGCGCAGGTTTGCGTCCTGGCTGTGCGAAATCGCTGCTATTCTCTGGGGCTCTGGCGCAGTTAGGGAGGCGCGGTTAGGGAGGCAAAACTGACAGGAACTGTTCGTCCTCATCGCGCTACAGCGACTCCTGCTGGCCAAGCGCCCAGTGAGCTCAAAGGCGGACACCTGCAGAGCTGGCCTTTGTCCTCCAGAGGTCGGTAGCTCACTGAAATCTGCTCTCGAGTTCCTGGGTGTAAAAGAGGAAGCTGGCTCGGTCGTGGGGTCGGAGGACGCCCACTGAAAGTTCAATTCTCCTGAGCTGTGTTGTAAATTGCTGCTGTGAGGGGAAAATATTATTGGACATTTCAAATTGGGGAGAAAATCAAGGTTAAAATAATTGGCCAAAAAAATAAAAGAAATCCATGGAACTTCTTGCACAAAGGCAAATAGGATGGTTTGGTACATAATGCAACTGGATTGAGTTATCGAATTATTCTGATTAGTAAGTTGCTAAAATAATTGGGAAACAGTTTATTTAATTTATTAAAACCCTCCATAACTATCAAACACTCAGTAGTGCTGAATTTAGAAATAATAAGAAACTTTGAAGAAAGCGTCATATGAAAACACAGCAGTTTTCTTTTTACTGTTTTGAATTTTGTGTTGTTTTTTTTCTCACAGATTCTCATCTATGAAGTAACAGATGTATAGTAAGACAGGAAACAGATGGTATTTTACAGAAGTTGCCCTGCTGTCCTTTACAAATAAAGCACTCAGTACTGTAAGCCTCTCAGTCACTATGTTGGAGAACAGCAACTTGCACTGCCTGTCTGCCCAGAGCAATGTTCCCTCCATCCTCTCCCCAGTTCTCATCGTGGAGTTCCTGCTGGGGATTCCCGGGAACGTCGTCGCCTTGTGGATCTTCTGTTTCCGTATGAAAGCCCGGAGGCCGAGCATGGTGTACCTGCTTAACCTGGTGCTGGCAGACTTCCTGCTCATCCTCAGCCTGCCCTTCAGGATCGACAACCTCCTGAGAGGCGAGCACTGGGTGTTTGGGGACCCCTTCTGCCGCATCAACCTCTTCATGCTGGCCGCAAACCGCTCGGCCAGCATCAGCTTCATGACGGTGGTGGCCGTCGAGCGCTACTTCAAGATCGTCCACCCGCACCACAGGATCAACCGTCTGTCTGTGAAGCAGGCTGCTGTGATGTCCTGCGTAGTGTGGGCTCTGACTTTGTGTCTGAGGATCCCCCTGCTGACCAGCCAGCTTCTTCAGGAACACAACGGCACCTTCCTGTGCCGCAGCTTCAGCTCCTACAAAAAGCTCCCCACAGAGATCCACCTGCACTACCTCCTGTACGTGGTAGAGTTTATCCTTCCTTTCTCTGTGCTGCTGTTCTGCACAATCAAGATCACCTGGGTCCTGAAGCACCAGAGCATGAACAGGGACTGGAAGATCAGGCACGCCATAAGGGTGGTGGTGGTGATCACCCTGGTGTTCGCCATGTGCTTCGGGCCGGGGATCGTGGCCGGTCTGACCGCGCTCCTCATCAAGTGGTTCAGTCCCGAGGACTGCGCGTCTTTCCGGGTGGTGTCAGAGTGGTTCAACGCCTCCATCGCTTTCACCTACCTGAACAGCGTGCTGGACCCGCTCATCTACTGCTTCTCCAGCACCATGTTCAGGAACACTTTGAAGAAGTCCATCAACTGCGTGGGCCTGTGCCAGCTGGAGGTGTCCAGGAGTGACAGCGTCACCAGCATCACCTGAGGGGTTTGTCGGGCTGTATTCCACAGCAGCCACATGTCTTATGGAAAACTGAGGTGCATTGTTTATTTGTACAGAGAGTATTACAAGATATGAATCTGGAACCAAATACATTGTATCAATCCAGATGATCTGCAACCTCAGTTGAGACCTCTGCTTTTCCATTAGCTCAATTTAAACACGGCACAAATCGTGAGTCGCTCTGTCTGCTATGAAATGTCTTATTGCAATTGCTGAACAAAGCATTGAGGAGGAGCACAGTACAGATATACTGGACTGGTCTGATTTCCAGCACACACATTCATACACATGTGGGCTTGCATGCTTGTCTTTTCCATCCATATCACAGATAAGCCTTTTATGGCTATATGTCATAGGTACTTTGACTTATTGTATAAAATGTGTTCATGTGAATTATGAATTAAAGGGCATATATATATATATATATATATATATATATATATATATATATATATATATATATATATATATACAGTGCCTATAGGAAGTCTACACCCCCTTGAACTTTTTTCACATTTTGTTGTGTCAGTGCCTCAGAGTTTCACGCATTTAAATGAGGATTTTTTTCCACTTATCTACACACCATACTCCACAGTGTTAAGGGGAAAGAAGTTTTTATTGAGAAAAAAATTATATATTAAAAATACAAAACTGAAAGTTCAGAATTGGATAAGTCTCCACCCCCCTGAGTTAATACTTGGTGGAAGCACAATTACAGCTGGGAGTCTGTTGGGATAGGTCTCTACCAACTTTGCACACCTAGATTTGGCAATATTTGACCATTCTTCTTTACAAAACTGTTCAAGCTCTGTCAAGTTCCTTGGGGAGCGTTGATGGACAGCAATCTTCAAGTCATGCCACAAATTTTCAATTGGATTTAGGTCGGGGCTCTGACTGGGCCACTCAAGGACATTTACCTTTTTGTTCCTTAGCCACTCCAGTGTAGCTTTGGCTGTGTGCTTTGGGTCGAAGTCATGCTGAAAGGTGAACTTCCGTCCCAGTTTCAGCTTTCTTGCAGAGGGCAGCAGGTTTTCCTCAAGGACTTCTCTGTACTTTGCTCCATTCATTTTCCCTTCTATCCTGACAAGTGCCCCAGTCCCTGCCGATGAGAAACATCCCCATAACATGATGCTGCCACCACCAGTAGGGATGGTGTTCGTTGGGTGATGCGCTGTGTTGGGTTTGCGCCAAACATAACGCTTTGCATTTAGGCCAAAAAGTTCCATTTTAGTTTCGTCAGACCACAAAACTTTTTGCCACATAGCTACAGAATCTCCTGAGTGTTTTTTTGCATACTTCAAACGGGATTCAAGGTGGGCTTTCTTGAGTAATGGCTTCCTTCTTGCCACCCTACCATACAGCCCAGATTTTTGGAGTGCTTGGGATATTGTTGTCACATGCACACTTTGCCAGTCTTGGCCATAAAAGCCTGTAGATAAATGAAAAAAACTATTTTAATGTATTTTAATTCCAGGCTATAAGGCAACAAAAGGTGAAAATTTTGAAAGGGGGTGTAGACAAAGTGTTATAAAGCACAGTAAAAGCATGGTAAAGCAGAGGAAGCATTGTAAGAGATATGGCAAACCAGGGTTAACAATGGTAAATGCATAGTACATCAACCACTGGGAAAGTGCAAAATGGCCATGGTAAACTTCTCTAAGGGTTAGTAAAGCTTTGTTACTGTAGGCAGTATTTATGAAATCACATTTGCTAATGAAGATCGGATGCTTCTTTAGACACACATGTCTGTATTTTTCATTGTCAACAGACCTGCATTAGACACATGTATTTGTTTTTGTTATGAAGTATCTCCTCTGTTTTACTGCTAGTCTTCTTTGAAAGCTTTTTTTGTTTGTTATGCTGAAAATATTTTATAGGGAAATAACTATTAAAATGACATTGTTAACAAGGACATTAAACAGCTGAAATGTACTAGAAACATGCATGAAAAACCTTGATTGTATTTTGATACTTAAAGCAATTTTTTAAAAAGCATTTCACATAGATTGACAATTGAGGGCATTCTCAAACTGTACTCAGTGCTCATTAGTAAACAAACTAAACAAGCAGTTTAACAAACGCTATCTACATTTGGCAGGATGCTTGTGTTAGAGGTGCATAACCCTGATAATAAATTAATTGATGATTTCATGTTGCCTCTTTTGTTGTCATTGGTAAAGTCCATAGAGGTTTGGCAAAGCATATTAACAGAAACATGGCAAACTATGGTAAAACTACAAAATTGCTGTGCAGATTTACCATGGTGATTTTTTTAAAGGATAGGATGCTTTGCTGAGCAAGAGAATTTGACAAGACAGTGCAGTTCCAGCCCACTGAAACTGTAACACTGTCTGTTAGGATTCCAATGAAGACAGAGCAACTGTGCCACCCAGCCTCACCCACCCAATCATTGTAATACTGACAGCAACCACCCACGCAGCATTCTCACCCTGAATGTATCGCAAACAGCAAAATCCACAAGCAGCTCTGGGCAGTGTACAGCAATAGATGGCAAAAAACACTCAACATTCAACACATCAGTTTGCTTCAACCACATCCCTTCTTGCACAATGTCTTTTCAAACGAATCCACTTAGAATATTCAAACAAAGAACAAGAGCAGGATCTGTATTGTACAAAGCTGACCTGTTCTGTTTTACAGCTGTGACAGGGAGAAGACCCTGTAAATATTGCAAATTGAAGTGGGTTTCAAAAAAAAAACATCACTGAGTAATAAATCTTTTCAACTTTCCTTTCCAATGGGGCAGGACAATTTGAAAAATGTGTTGCTTTGAAAAGTCCTGACTGGATTGGAGGGGCAGAGCCATGTGCAGAATGGTGGTCAGGTTCAATTGTTGAACTGAGTGCTAGTTTAACCTGGCCACATGTACAAACAATTAGTGATGTGAGAACCCATGTAGGTGGGTAAATGGAGTCTGGAGGTAATACCTGCTGCGCGTGGCATTGAGAAGCAGAGACCTGGAACTGCATCAGAGGGCCGGGCACAGACAAGCCTCAGGCCAGGTTATTTAGTTATTTAGAAAAGCAGCGCAGATATCAAGTAATAGGGAAAGCATGACAAACCGCAAAATGATTGAACACTAGTCTACGGGTCTGTCTACACAGTTTGCTTTAAGAGCAGAGGCGAGATACACTAGAGTCTTCTAGTCACTCTCAAACTGCAGACAGTCCAATCAGGCTGCCAACCTTTCTTCTGCACAAAGGCTCTGAAAACGTTTTGAAAGAGCTTAACATTACGAAAGAGATTAATGACAACAAAAGGGGCCCACAAGCTATGTTGCTGCATAAAACAGGCCACCCAGATAAATCACAGAGCTCTGTGGTAATGCATAGTAAATGTTTTGTGTATTCATGGAAAAAAAACAACTGATAAAATGGCTAGTGGCTAAATGATTTTTTTTTTAAATCATCTGCTTTATTGTTGTAAACATATACATCAAACAGAATATGCAAACATACAGCATTGTACATTTTCCACATTTATGGTCCCCCCTCCATCAACCCCACAGCAATAAAATAAAATAAAATGAAAAATAAAACACCTTCACTCCCCCAGAGCAATGGTATCATTATACTTATCTGTTCAGTTTGTCAGTAGTGAGTCCTATCTTGAGCTTGAACTGGTTGGAGTGGTACAAGAAAATAAGTACCTAGAAATGTAACCTATATTGCTTCTAGGTTCTGTTTGTGGTTTCTGTAAACCCTGTGTACCCCAAAAAGGGATTCCACACCTCTTCAAGGAGCCGCATAATGTTTTGTATTTTGTATATTATGCTGTCTCAGTTAAGGTATTGTACCATTCCTCATATATTTGAAATAGATGAAAACCGTTTCATCTTTTTTTCTTCTTAGCTCTCCTGGGAAAGATTCGTCAATTATACATCAGAACCAACTCCCCAGTAATGTAGTTGAAGCTGACACCCTGGGATCCTTCAAGAAGGTGACTGACAAGATTCTGGGATCAATAAGCTACTAACAACCAAACGAGCAAGATGGGCCGAATGGCCTCCTCTCGTTTGTAAATGTTCTTATGTTCTTATGCTCTTATGCCCGCAGTATCCTGATGGTAAAACAATGTGAAACACTGGCTCAGCAGCTACAAGCAGTGGAATAGAGGAACTCACTGCTGTTTGGTAGTCATTCACTGAACTATTTTCCTTTTTTGTTTGAGAACTACAAAGACACAAAGAGAAGTTATGTAGGATCTGGCCTGTCTTCCCACTTTGTGTTGTATTGAATGCAGCACTAACTCCTGAATATTATTGCAGAGCTGAGTACACACTGCAGGATCCAGAGTGTGTTTCAGGAGTGCTGATAGATGTAGCCAAGCACCTGGGCTCTCTGAAGTCCAAAGTGTGGGAGAAGATGCTGGGGATTGTTCAATACAGTGAGTACTGTGGGGCAGCATCACAAAGGAGGAGGGTGTGATACACAACTCACTCTGAAGAAGAAACCCCAGAAGATCAGGGTTCAGCTGGACTATACCCGGGGGGAGTTGGCATTCTTTGACACTAGTGATATGAGACCTATCTACACTTTTAAAGAGAAATTTACTGGGAGAATGTTTCCATATTTCTGTACTGGCTGTTCTGCCCCCCTCAGAATCTGCCCTGGGAAGGTAGTTTAACTTTACCCGATCCGCACTCCTCCTGATATATCCGTCCACATCTGCAAAAATGCACACAGATTGCAAAAATATGTTTGAAGATGTTGGGATTGAAGGGAATATTGGGCGCATGTTAAGTGTGTGCTGTCTGCTGTCATAGAGCACGCCTGGGTGATTAACCCATTAACCCAGTTGTGCTGCTAGTTTGTGCAGAACTGCTCTTAGATCAGGTATGATAATAGACCTGGAGATGCTGACACAGACATGCACGCACACACACACAAGAAAAAACAAAACTCAAGTGTCAGACTTTTAAAATATTGTAGGACGAGGATGCGCTCTCTCTCTCTCTCTCTCTCTCTCTCTCTCTCTCTCTCTCTCTCTCTCTCTCTCTCTCTCTCTCTCTCTCTCTCTCTCTCTCTCTCTCTCTCTCAGATGAGTGTGTGGCCAGTTTGCCTGCTTGTGTATGCTCAATAAAGATCAGTGACATGCATCAGAACTAATAACATTTTACGTTACAAAAAATTAGTAGTCTATGCCTACCGTCGGCTCTGAATCAGGATCCCGATTCCGTTTCACTTTTATGTTTTAATACGTTTGTTTTATGGTTACTGAAAAAACAGACTTTCTTGCATGAGACACAGGCGACGTATCGTCAAGTAATCGGAATGTTTTCCAAATTGATGACTTGCCTTTCTCATTTTCCTTAAGCTGCATTCACCTGTGATTAATTTCTTGTAAATTTGGTTCTACATATTAAAAAAAGAGTTTGCAAACGTTTTCGTTCAGAAGCAACAGGCAACTAAGGAAAGTGCAAACAGGTGACCGTGTTGACCATGTTTCTACTCACTGTACTCTGGGCTTGCAGTGGTAAAAGAAACTGATGGCTTGACAAGGCAAGATAAATACAAGCTGAACTTTGATCAGCCAAATGTTAATAATTATATCCGCAAAGATGTAAAACAATGCACCTGCATCCGCTGATATAAAGCAGATATCTGGAGATTTTGCAGGCCTTTACTCATTTCCTCCTGGGTTAAAGGGCTGGCCAGTACAGGAGCAGGTTGTGCAGTTTACTGAAGGTGCTGGGGGTAGGGGGTTAACTTGTGGATTCATTCAAATTAAAAGGGCACTGGCTGGCAGTGAACTCTTTGTAATTAATGTCAATGTTCTAAATCTAATATAATGATGATAACACATTGTTCAGTAGCTTGCACGCACCCTGCTTCTTTGTTGGGTTCCAGTGCAAAGCCCTGGTGGATACCGGCTCCACCATCTGCACTGTACGGCCCGGGGTCCTGCCTGACAACCAGGATGGGCAACAAGACAGCTGGGTCCTCACCAAGGTCCACCTCCGCACCATCACCAGGTAGGTCTCTCCCGTGGTGCACCTCCGCACCGTCACCGTGCAGGTCTCTCCCATGGTGCACCTCCGCACCGCCACCTTGCAGGTCTCTCTCGTGGTGCACCTCCGCACCGTCACCGTGTAGGTCTCTCCCGTGGTTCAACTCCGCGTCGTCACCGGGCAGGTCTCTCCCGTGGTGCACCTGCGCATCGTCACAGTGCAGGTCTCTCCCGTGGTGCACCTCTGCAAAGTCACTGTGCAGGTCTCTCCCGTGGTGCACCTCGTCGTCGTCACCGGGCAGGTCTCTCCCGTGGTGCACCTCCGCATCGTCACAGTGCAGGTCTCTCCCGTGGTGCACCTCGTCGTCGTCACCGGGCAGGTCTCTCCCGTGGTGCACCTCCGCACCGTCACAGTGCAGGTCTCTCCCTTGGTGCACCTCCACACCATCACGGTGCAGGTCTCTCCCGTGGTGCACCTCCGCACAGTCACCGTGCAGGTCTCTCCCGTGGTGCACCTCCTCACCGTCACAGTGCAGGTCTCTCCTGTGGTGCACCTCCGCACCGTCACCGTTCAGGTCTCTCCCGTGGTGCACCTCCGCACCGTCACCGGGCAGGTCTCTCCCGTGGTGCACCTCCGCCTCGTCACAGTGCAGGTCTTTCCCGTGGTGCACCTCGTCGTCGTCACCGTGCAGGTCTCTCCAGTGGTGCATCTCCGCGCCGTCATCGTGCAGGTCTCTCCTTTGGTGCACCTCCGCGCCATCACCGTGCAGGTCTCTCCCGTGGTGCACCTCCGCGCCGTCAACGTGCAGGTCTCTCCCGTGGTGCACCTCCACGCCGTCACCGTGCAGGTCTCTCCCGTGGTGCACCTCCGCACTGTCACCGTGCAGGTGTCTCCCGTGGTGCACCTCCGCGCCGTCACCGTGCAGGTCTCTCCTTTGGTGCACCTCCGCGCCATCACCGTGCAGGTCTCTCCCGTGGTGCACCTCCGCGCCGTCAACGTGCAGGTCTCTCCCATGGTGCACCTCCGCGCCGTCACCGTGCAGGTCTCTCCCGTGGTGCACCTCCGCACTGTCACCGTGCAGGTGTCTCCCGTGGTGCACCTCCGCGCCGTCACCATGTAGGTCTCTCCCATGGTGCACCTCCGCCTCGTCACAGTGCAGATCTCTCCCGTGGTCCACCTCCGCACCGTCACTGGGCAGGTCTCTCCCGCGGTGCACCTCCGCACCGTCACCGGGCAGGTCTCTCCCGTGGTGCACCTCCGCCTTGTCACAGTGCAGGTCTCTCCCGTGGTGCACCTCCGCGCCGTCACCATGCAGGTCTCCCCCGTGGTGCACCTCTGCACCGTCACAGTGCAGATCTCTCCCGTGGTGCACCTCTGCCTCGTCACAGTGCAGGTCTCTCCCGTGGTGCACCTCCGCACCGTCACAGTGCAGGTCTCTCCCGTGGTGCACCTCTGCAAAGTCACTGTGCAGGTCTCTCCCGTGGTGCACCTCCGCGTCGTCACCGTGCAGGTCTCTCCCATGGTGCACCTCCGCACCGTCTCTGGGCAGGTCTCTCCCGTGGTGCACCTCTGCCTCGTCACCTTGTAGGTCTCTCCCGTGGTGCACCTCCGTGCCGTCACCGTGCAGGTCTCTCCCGTGGTCCACCTCCGCACTGTCACAGTGCAGGTCTGATTACAAATGTTGTTCTCTAACAGCGACACAAATAAATACATTCACCAATATCCACACTGCGATGAAACTTGCTAAGGATACCCTAGACATGGCGTATTAACTTTTTTTTTTAAAAACCTTTATTTTACTGGGTAAGCACATTGAGATTAAAATCTCTTTTACAAGTGCGACCGAGCCAAGAAGCAACACAATAAAACACGGTACAAAAGCAAAGAAACAAAAATACAGTCAACAATCAGTGATACAGTCAACAATCAAATAGTAATAAACAGTAACAAGTCTACTCAGCTACTTAAAACATGCACAACTCTCAAGTAGATAATCATGCAGCTTACTCTTAAATTGTACTAAAGGTATTCAGGACTGCAACTTAAGTTTAGATTGTAAATCATTTCAAGACCAAGGAGCAGAATAAGCAAATAATCTTTTAGCAGCCTCTGTACGCACTTTATGAACCGTGAAATTAAAAAAATATATGCGATCTAATACTGTAGTTACAAAAAGCGACTATAAAGTATTCATTTATATATGGAGGTAATTTACAAAGAATAGCCTTATATAGCCTTATATAACAGAATATACCACAGCATCAACCTTTGCAAAGCCAAGGAGGTCCAGCGAACCAAACTGTATAACACACAATGATGAGTACTGTAACTTGAATTCGTAATATATCTCACGGCTGCATGATATATAGCATCCAGTTTGCTTAATGTTAAGGGCGATGCAAACCTATAGACTGTCCCCATAATAAAGATTGTACTCAGTAATAGCTTCAAAATGAAACATTTTTATTTTTGAAAACCATAATTTCTATCACCCCACCCCCAGTCTTGAACACTAGCACACAATGCTGCACAATCGTCCCAGTGTTTCATGATCTGCTCATTATTTTACATTATTAAAAACTCTCAAGTGAGCTATTCAAGAAATATCAATTCCATAGACAGACTCAATGAAGCAGACAGTTGTTTTGTTTTAAAAGGATTTTTATGTTCACTACACCCAGTCTGCATGCGTCAAGTCCTTCCTGGCCATCCCCACCCTCAGATCTGCATAAAAAAAAATGAAATAAATATGATTTATAAAGATTTAAAATGATACTTTATAACATTCGGAGGCTCACAGCAACAACAGCATAACCTGCGGCTGAGCTCTGATTGGCTCGTTAGACACGCCTGAATGGGGCTGTTGGAGGAGAAAGCCATGGCACTTTTTCTTTTTTTATCCTCAGTTTTACCCTTTCCTGTTTAAAATGCCCAATTGAAATGTCTTCTTACAGGCCATTTTCTGATTAGGAGGACTGAAGATCAGTTCCTGCTATTGAGCCAACCTGAGCTGTTGATTTCCCTTGTGCTTCCCTCCAAAGGCCCAATTTTTCTGATTAACATTTTCAATTGTATTTCTAGACTACAATTGAGAAACATAAATACATTGCTGTGAGGCTTACCTGTTAGAGTTCGACCCTGAGCCTTTCTGAGACTGCCTTCTTCATGTTTTCAAGCACTACAGAGAAAATACCAAAAGATTAAAAAATGTATTCCAGTGACTAACAACCTCTCTCACCCCTAAAGAAAGGGTGCTCCCTCCAGTCCAGGGCAAGCTTGAGGCATGGAGACTGGACTGCTCCCTCTCTCACCCCCTAAAGAAAGGGTGCTCCCTCCAGTCCAGGGCAAGCTTGAGGCATGGAGACTGAACTGCTTTCTCCCTCACCCCCTAAAGAAAAGGTACTCCCAGGCTTGAGGCATGAAACTACAGCTGATGTAACCTGACCCTGTGCATTGCATCTCTGGAGCAGGTTCCTGTTGTATTGTGCATATGCATTAGTATTGGTCCTTACATTTATCAAGGTCGTCTTGGCTGTAGGTGTATTTGAGTGTCTCAACGTTTCCAACGAGGTCAGTCCGAACGGTCATAGTCGGATCTAGAATTAGGACAAACTTAATGAATACTTGATGTAATGCCCTGGCAAAAAATGCAGAACCCTTAAAGAGTAAGTAGCGGGGTTCCGAGAAATATAGCGTTACACGTCTCCACATGTTGCTACAGCTGTTTAAATAATGTACCTGTAATTTTTCTTTTCATAGTTAACATCCTGACAATGTTTTACACTTATAACTTTAAAGTTTCAAAGCTCTTTTCAAGATGTCCACTCTAGTGCACTGGGGTTTGAGACCTGTCCTCTAAATCACTGCAGGAAGAGCAATAAAAAAGTGCTCTGGCTTTTCTATTCTGTACTACATCATGGATGGTTATTGCTGTGTTACCTGTTAGACAATGTGGGCAATAATCCTTACACTGTCAGTGCACTAGAGCGGACATTTTGAGAAGAGCTTTGAAACAAACTTTAATTTTGCAGTTTTCCCCCATGCTTTGCCATGGTTATACTCTGCATTTACCATAGTTTAATACGCTTTACCATACCTCTCTGGGCTTTCCAATGCTTACCTATGCTTTACTATGATTTCACTATGTTTTAATACACTTTGCTATGCTTTGAGCATTAGAAACATTTATTAGGGAAACTACAGGCACATAATTTAACACTAAATACATTTGCAAAATAAAGCTCCTCACCGACAAAGATAATCCGAGGGACGTAGTAACCGTCCGGGGCCAGATTGCTGTCCGCTGTCTCATGCTAGTTAGTACAAAAGACAAAACAGACAGGAGCCCTTAAACATCCAGAACTATTAAACACTCAGTAGTGCTGAATTAAATTTAAACACGCATTGCACGAAACATTTAACCAACAATGTACCATTTCATGCAGATTTTGACATTTTTTCAATGTGTCCTTATTTATAGTGTTGTGATACATTGTACACCACTGTACTGTTGACTGTTAACTGTAACAAGTAAAGACACAAGTAAGGGGGGAGAGTGGGGGGGTCCGTGACAAGCACTAAAAAGGGGGCGTGTTTGAGAGGTCACATCTACTATAGCATTCAAGATATATTCTTGATACTCGCTACACACACAGAACTGCTCTACTGGTTTAATAATGTGTCAACATATTACCTATTGGTGACCACAGATGTTAACGCAATAGAAGTAAATGTAGAAAAAAGTACAATGCTGCCAATAAAAAGGCCATATTGTACTAGTGAGAACTTCTGAAGCACTGTAGTCATCATCTACTCCAGGCTATCTAACAACAAACCTCTATATGTAATGTCAGTGTCACAGGGTAAATGGGTACTGAGTTATGAACAAAGCCTCTATAGGCAATGTGAGTGTCACAGGGTAAATGGGTACTGAGTTATGAACAAAGCCTCTATAGGCAATGTGAGTGTCACAGGGTAAATGGGTATTGAGTTATGTTGACATCAGGCCTGATATTGCATCCCTTCAGCACTGGTTACCTCAGGGATGGAAATAAGACTCCCATTGCATAGCAGTTTCACCCACTCCAAGTTTTACTAAGAGCTGATTAGCCACAGCGTTTAGGTAGCAAGCTCAGGTGTGTCTTATTAAACTCGAAGCAAAACCAAGAATGGATCAAACTGCTATACAATGGGAGTCTTGTTTCCATCCCTGTACCTTATTTCTTTTTAAATTGACTTGCAAAAAAGAGATGCAACTTTTATCAATTGCAAAATGCATTTTGGATTCTATTTGCATTTTAATAAGTCATGTGAGGTTCAGCCTACTACACATAATATAGTGTAGTGTGCATGGGGGTAGGCAGCAGCAGGGCTGGTAAGTGACGTAATCACACACAAAGACATAAGCCCGATATACGCTCCTTGCAAAGGAGCCGGCTCTTTTGTACAGCGGTATCGATGCTATGCTTTAGTGCGAGAGGTCCCAGGTTCGCGCCCGCCCTCCACCTGTGTGTGGATTGCCTCGCCCTGTGTGATGCGCCTGCCTGTGGGAACCAAGATCGCTACAATATCAAAGCCTAGTTTTTTGTCCAACCCATCGTATCACCTTTCGTGTTACTACAAATAGTTATTTGAACTTCTAAATGTGTTTCTTCTACATATATAACAAGGGCTACTGTATTAAGACAAGGATTGTTCTACTTTAAATATAAAAACTATTTAAAGAAAAAAAATAAGAACATTTCTTTGAAGAATGCCAATTTGTCTTGAGTTTCTTTTTAAGAAAAAAATTTAGAAAATTCTTAAGAAAAATTGTTGTGAACAGCCATTCTTCTTAACTTTTTCTTAATTACAAACTTAAGACAAATGTTGGATTGTTTCAAAAATATGGCCCCTGTCTCTATGGCAATACAGAAAGGTATTTCTATGACAATTTGAGTTAGTCGTTTTAGTTTTTTTTAAAAATAATGTAATAAAATAATCTACAAGCAATGTGAGCAATCAGCTAAATCTTAACTGATCAGACTTATAGGTTATCCACCCAGAAATCAATCTCACCTGAGTCTCTACATCTTTAATTCATTTACATGTTGAAAGAAATCCAATAAACCATAAAGAGAAAGCTTATCTTAATAAGTTCACAGTATGTTTAGCAAGGGCTTGATGGTCACATTGCTGGCACATGATTATTTTATAAAGAGAAAGCTTATCTTAATAAGTTCACAGTATGTTTAGCAAGGGCTTGATGGTCACATTGCTGGCACATGATTATTTTATAAAGAGAAAGCTTATCTTAATAAGTTCACAGTATATTTAGCAAGGGCTTGATGGTCACATTGCTGGCACATGATTATTTTATAAAGAGAAAGCTTATCTTAATAAGTTCACAGTATATTTAGCAAGGGCTTGATGGTCACATTGCTGGCACATGATTATTTTATTATAGTATTTCACAAAACTAAAATGGCTGACTCAAAGGCCCTGTCCATACTATGCCTTTAAACCGCATTAGTTGCATTTATGTCGGCTTAAAAGTGCTAAATACGGTTTGCGTCCACACTACGCAGCATTTAATACCGTACTCGAGAACCGGACTCGAGACCACCTCATTAGATTGCATCAGGAAGTGCGGTTTATCAGAAGTGTGGACGCTGTAATACCAAACTACATTTTTTGTGTATTCTCCAATATCCCAAAATGCTTTGTGGTATGTTTGGCGAAATACTCAGAGCAGGCGCATGAAGGACTTGCTATCAGTGTACACTCCGCACTAGGTATTCATTTTTATGCTTCAAAAAATCTGTCAGGACATCTGTTAAACTAGTGGGGAAAATAACAAAAACACAACGTTAAATTAGGCGACTTCAAAAATGAAATGCGAGTTAAAAGTAGGATCGGGGATGAACAAATTACGTAATTTGTCAGCTCTGTTTGAAATAAAATTAAGTGGACCAGAATTAGGCTCAGGCAAGATATGAAGGTAAAAACAAAGATTGTTTTGTAATTAACAGCTTTTTCTGAGTTTAATTATAAAACAGAATCAGCTCAATTTGTTTAAAGGGACTTCACCCGATTAAAAATAAAACCTGAAAACTTCAAGCCCTACTTGTGTGTGTGTGTGTGTGTGTGTGTGTGTGTGTGTGTGTTCAGATTTACTTTTTCCGCAATACTTGTTATATTTCATTTATGCAATATGGACCTCTGTTAATATGGGGCATAACACATTATTTTAAAATAAAATACAGTGCATGGTGGGATACTATCGTATTAATTTCCACTGTTCATTGCGCTGCTAGGAACTGTAACTATTCTAATGGTGTGTGGACACAATAAGTCTGACTAAACATGAAAAGGTACTTCACTGTGGACGCTTTGAGCTGTATTAATTAGAGCGGTTTCGAGTACGGTTCTCGAGATCGGTTATGTAGTGTGGACAGGCCAAACTGTCCGAGAAAGACCTTTCGATATTGCCATAGAGACCAGTCTCCTCAAGAGATACAAATACAGTTCAGCAAAACTGTATACAATACTTTGTACATATGTGCATAGTTTAACTGATAATAATTTACATAGAAACCATTTTTGTTATATGGTGAGGTGGGGATCATTGGTCCCTTTGATGAGGGGTTTCTATGACAATCTAATGCTTTAAGCGAGTCATTCACTGTAGCAAACATGAGGCAGTTAATGGAAAAAACTGAGCATATCACAAAAACACATTCACTTTGATAAATACCAATGGCCCGATAAATGCATTCAACATCATTGTACCTCAGGATATCTTACATAGCTACGTGAGAGAAGAACAGAATTCACTGGTTTTTGCCATTGAAAAGATTGAAACTTACCATCACGTTCATCATGATAAAATCCACTTTGGCTATGCTCTGGATTTCTTCATGCTGAGAAAACGCCTCCTTCAGAGCTGTTTCAAAGAAAGAGGGAGAGTGAGTGAGTGTGTAGGCAATTAAATGTTAATTTCTTCTGAAAGAATGACATATCTAAAAAGACTATAACAATAAATGCTGAGCACTTCCGATACTATACCAATAAACTGGCAATTGCATATAAGTAGGCTGGAGCTTTCTGCTTCCATTCCATTCAGCTGAACATTTGGCTCCAGTACTTGCAATGAAGTAAATGTCCATTCGGTGGAATATGCTAGTGTTAAGCATATATGTACATGCAGTTAAGTGTTAAACTGCATGTACATCTACAGCATATATTAATTGAACCAAAAGCTACAACAGTATAGTATGTAGCACCTTGTGAAACTGGACTATTCTTCACATGACAGGTTAATCCATATCAAAGGCTGCACAAATCGTTAGTCATTTTTGAGGAATGTCTTTATTGGTTTTGCATTAATACAGCAGGCGCTGTTGTGTGGAAAGTGAGTTCTAAATTTCTATTTTCCCTTTGACACTTAAAGGAGACTTAACTGAAATCTGTATGTGCATTATTAAATGGAAGTGTAATTCATTCAAAGGGTGTCACTGATTAATGTTCACAATTTCTGTGCTACTTTCCCCATAATTTAACTAAATAAGTCAGGTTCTTATTACCTCAAGCTGGACCCAGCCCTTATCACCACATATTTATAAAAGCAGGTTCGTTAAACAGTATGGCTGAGTTACACTCTAATGAAGGCATTTGTATTTTGTAATATATCTGGAAAGAAGTTTTTAAAAAGAGGCTACTGTTTGGTTTTATACACATGTTGGATAATAAATAACTTTTTGGAGGAAAAAGTGAAATGCAAAACAGCGTTAACTGTGTTATTATAAACTGATTGAACTGGGAGGTAGTACATATTGCTATATCCTACTTCCAGTGCTAGTTAACATGTGTTAGTTATGTGTATTTTAACAGTATGTAATTTAATTAAATGTAAAATGTAATACATGTTAAGTGTTTATGAGGTAGCATTATAGCTTGTTGGAAAGCTCTGATACTTTTTTTTGCCACTAGTCACTGCTGCCTTGATTAAACACGCAGGGTCTCACAGTAAGTTCCCTGTCTCATCCAAGGGCTCTCTGCACCTTCTTACCCTTGCTGTAGGGGCAGTCCATTAAGTGATGAATCACCATGAGGGGTTTATCCCTGTAACAAAGAGAGAACCGAAACAGGGATATAAACTGTATAGCAGGACATACACATGAAAAGAGAAGTTTCCAGAATTTCTGGGGAACCCCCAGAGTTCCCTGAGCCCCAGTTTAAGAACTAATGATCCAGATTAATGTAAAACTCTAAAGTGCGACATTATAGCCCTGTGCATTCGCCGGCGCACTGATACTACACCGATCCAGCCCATAGGATCACACATGCACATGTACCTGGTCTGGGCTTCAAATAGTCCTTCTTCATACGATTGAACCCAGTCAATATCAGCACCCCATCCTGCAGGACAAAAAGAAAAGCTAAGTTCCTAGTAGCTGATTGATCTCAGAACTTTGTCAAGTTGGGTCTTAACAGAATCTTAACAGAATCTTAAGTGAATCTGTCTCAACAACATGACCATTCCATCCCCTCACCCTCTCTGTGCTGAAGAAGTGTGAAGAAGTGTCTCCTCCTCTCTGCCCTAAGTTATTCATTTCTTCATTTCTAGCTGTGTCCTCTGGTCCCAGTTTCGGTGTTGTGTTTAAAGTATTGTTTAGGGTTAACTTTGTCAACTCCTTTTAAGGATTCAATCGAGTCCCCCCTGTTTACAGGTTTGCATCTGATCATTATGTCATGATATGTGCTCAGCAGTCATGGATATTTGGCATGTTTATTAGAAATCACGTGTTAGAAGTCAACCAATAACTGTTTTTTTCTTATTCTGTGTGTGAAGATGTCACGCTTCCTGAGTGCAAGATTGTGTGCAAATTAAGTTTTTGGAAAACTTGTTATTCCAATTTCAAAATTCACGTTTTCAGAAAACGTATTAAAATACTGTTATTTGATAAAGTGTTCCAAATGAAGCATAAGAGCCATGCTTTCTTAAACCGGCACTTCTAGTAAACTCCTGTAACAGCCCTGACTGTGGTAGCAAAACAGAACAGGCAAGTTCTAAATCAGTAGCTGGCATCAGCCTGTTGCCTGCCATGCTGTGAGGATTATGGTATTAGTCCTACCCGTGTGACTGTTGTTAACACAGGAGATTACATTCCGACACGGTTTTACATGATTGTTTAATCACCACAGTAAAATAGCTACTGTCATAATAAGGTTGGGTTGATTATAAATGTGTTGAAGTGGCTGTTTGTGAATGCTCATTGTCTCTACGTCTGCAGTAAAGAATCCCATTCACCAAGCATTGTCTCGGTGGCTATTTAAACTGTTTTACATAAATTGAAAAGCGTTTTGTATTCATTCTATTGTATATACAGTCGACCCCTTTTAATATTAAAGGTAGAATGGAGAAGGTTTGTTCTCTTAAAAGGATTGTTCTCTTAACCGTGTGTCATTCATGTTATTTTGTTTCCAGTTCCTGTCTTGCTCCTCTTTTTCATCACATCATCAATAATGTTTAACAGTTTAAGCTCTGCAAGGTCAAGAGCCACAAGCTGGACTGCTGAAGAGCGTCTCAGCTAGTCTCGGTTCAGAATCCCTCAAGTAAATTTAAACAGTTTGTGTTTTACACACCACACTATGCCCCATACAGGCTTTTCCTGAACTCTGCATTCCTAACAGAGTAGGGTCACTGCCTCAGAAACAAATACTTTCTCACCAGAATCAGAAGCTAATCCACAGGACTGTGGAACAATATCTTAAAGGTGCAGAGTCTGATGTTGTGCGTTTTCTTTTATTACACTTTGAAAGTTACAACAGTACCTGTGAGCTGCATTAGAACTCGCTGTAGCTTTCCTATTGGCCTGGTTCACTTTAAGAGAGCTGGTCTTAATTTCCACATGGACTTCAATCTTAGTACTTTTATTTATGGTTTTTATTTGGAAAATCTATGAAATGATAGTGCAGGTAGCCCTGCAGAAAAGGTAAAATTGTTCATAATGGCAAAATAATGCATGTACAACACTGTGATCGTTAAATTATGACACTAGCTCTTTAACAAGGGCTTTTTTTTTGGCCTGTTTTTTTTTTATGTAAAAAAATAACAAATATCTATATTTCTGAACACTATTTATTTTGTAGTTATCTTTATTCTCAGACTCCCAGCTGCAGTTTGTGTGTGTGGTGACACTAGGACTGTTTTTTACACACTAAACTCACAAGCAAAGACTGAGTAACAGCACACATCCTGCAGAACAGGTTAAACACCCTGGCAGGCAAAGATCACCCTTAACCTGACTGGCAACGGTATTGAAGGTGTTTCTTTTCACTTGCTCAGGTGTTTTCGTGTACACAATGCATATCATTTGTACAGCACACAAATACATCATACTAGTTGCATGACATGCACACACTTAAACATACCCCCTCCTCATGGCTGGAACTGGAAAATTAATCCAGCATCCTAAAAACCTACGTCCACAGCATGTACATGCGGAAAAGTAAGTGTGACATACAGACATACTGGGGTCTCCACTAAAGCCCTGTCATCGTGGATATGCATCAAGAGCCAATCAAGAGAGCTCAGCTACACAAATGGGTTTCAGATCTTTCCATTATGTTGTCCACACCCTAAATATTCAATTTGCAAGCTTCGTTGCTGTTGTTCCCAGGACCGTATCTGTTCAGATCAATGTGGAGAGCCTTACCTCTGGATAATGGGTGAACAGTTTTTTTCTCTGCGGGATAGAAAAGGAAGAAAGCTGCAGTGACCAGGCTGAAGAACAGGCCCTGTAGAATTTCTTTCATTTTGCCTTGAGGAGCGTCGCCTGCAAGGTTAAACAGAAACAGACAGATCACATTTGACAAACTTCTTATGCAAGTTCATTTTACTAGCTGTTTCTACATGTAAAGATCACGACAGGACATTCCAGTCCAGTTCAACAGTGGTCAGAGCTGGTAGTAGAACAGGATTTCACTGGTCAAGCTGGTTCTTCAATAGATTGGAATCCTGGTTGTCACAAATGTCAGTCCAGCTTCTTGTGATGAGGTGTCGGACAGGTTCCAAAGAATCACGTTTTAACCAATCAGCTTCCGGCCATTGCTGGGCGTCATGTGCAGCAGTGGCATCTGTGGTGAATGAACTCAAAGGCCTATCGGTTTTACATACAGTATGTTTGATTTTTGTATTTTCAGACACCATTATATTTTTTTTGGAAAAATGCCTGCTGCAACAGTAATTGTACAGAGTAAATAAAATACCAAGACAACTCTAGTTGTAAGCTGAGGTCAGAACCAGTGTTAGAGAATGTATTGTTGTTAATTAAATCGTCTATTCTATTGATTCCCTTAGAATCTCTTAGAACTCTTAGAATCCCTTAGAACTCTTTTTTAATTCCGAACACTTTACAAAGTTTGTTAAAAATAATATCAGCATTCTTGAAGAGTGGGTTATGTCTTATAGAGGGAGACATGCATAAAGATTTCCTTTAAAGAAAAGGGACTAGCAATTTCTTCTTCTAGCTTCAGCAAAGAAAGAGTGTTCAGTGCATCAAATTAAGGAAACAACCACTGTGTAATCTGTCTACATTGGTAGGCTGTATGGTACCAGTATGGGGCAGGGCAGTTATAAGAACACACTGTAGCCATTCTTGTGGTCCCAGAGGGACTGATTCTTACAGCAGAAGCACGTCTTGTAGAGATTACCAGGAAATGTGCAGCTAAAGAGTTTATCACTGAGCAAAACACTGACCAATTCGGAATGGAATTTTTGACAAAACAAGACCAGTTCTGCAAGTCAGTGAGAGAGACAGTTTAAAAATGCATTAGTGAAAACTGCGTTTACAATTCAAAATTAGCTTTGCTTTTGCAATTCAAAATTTATGTTCTGTTTTCCTCAGTGATGTTCTTTAAGCGAATATTCAGAAAATGTGAGATTTACTCAACGTAATATACCAAGTGTACACAAATATAAAAGCGAAAGTAATTTCAGACACGTGGTGTTTTTTGCATTATTTATGAAAAACAAGAGGCAGACTTATAAAGTAATGGATCCATGCAATTTCTCATTCATTTAAAAATTCACAATAGAATAAAAAATACTTAAAATGCCTTAATGTTTTTACCTACAGATGCTAAAATGTATGCATTTGTAATAACTAAATAAATAAATAAATAAATAAATAAATAAATAATCAAACCTGTGTTGTACCCACAAGTTTTCAAAGTCTCCTGTACAGTGAACTGAAGAGATTGTTACTCACCTTTGCCTCAGAAGAATGGGGCAGTTTGTATCCAGTCAGTTATATATAATGAGAATGGGTGGGTCTCCTTAAAACCAGTTCTACTGCCTTAGCTCACATGACAGCGCCCACGGGATGAGTCTTCAAACGCTGCTCTGCAGGCGTGCAAGAGCACCTCATTCCTGTCCTGAATGAAGTCTTCAATCACTGCTTTGCAGGCGTGCCAGAGCACCTCAGTCCTGTCCTGAACAGCCCTGCTCACTTGTCCTCTGTGGGCCTGTGGTCCCAAACTAGGGTCTGGCAAAGTGGTTTTAGGGGGCTGCAGCAAAATGAAATTACATCAATGTTGTTGTGAGGTGCTTGGGGGTTACTGGATTGCAATGTTATATTTACTACAGTATCTTAAAGGCAACTTCATTGTATATTTATAATCTCAATTTCCAAATCTCAAGCTAACTGTATCATTATAGAACAGAGGATAGTGATGGGAATTGGGTGGGGATGCCTTATATGATTGAGACCGAAACATTTGGGAGCCCTTGAGCAAAGCTATAGTCCCCAGGGGGTACTGAGCAGTCAGGTTAGATCCAAGGGCTCCAGAGGAGATGAAGGATAAGCTGGCCTGTTTGCCTGCCTGCAGTAGCAAACCCCGAACAGAGTGCAAGAGAAATGAATAGACAGTAATCTGCATGAATCGACTGTACACCTTGCAGAACAGCTTTGGCTCAAACCCACTTGGCAGGCTGTCAGGTTGATTTTTACATTTAAATGAGATTCTGGGGTGATTATTTTATTCCTGGGCAGCAGTGTGGAGTAGTGGTTAGGGCTCTGGACTCTTGACCGGAGGGTCGTGGGTTCAATCCCAGGTGATGGGGGACACTGCTGCTGTACCCTTGAGCAAGGTACTTTACCTAGATTGCTCCAGTAAAAACCCAACTGTATAAATGGGTAATTGTATGTAAAAATAATGTGATATCTTGTAACAATTGTAAGTTGCCCTGGATAAGGTGTCTGCTAAGAAATAAATAATAATAATAATAATAATAATAATAATAATAATAATAATAATAATAATAATGCACTCTACTTCATCACAAACCACATCTTAGTAGCCTTTGCCCTTTACCGCGCAGTTTCAGTTGATCCCCAAGATGGATTGACAGCATCATACCTTTTAAACTTCTGGGTATTTCAACAAAACACTTTGTTACAGATTAGAGAGAGCAATACTGGATCCACGTGTGGAAGGAATACTAGAATCATAGAATGTGAGCTAAATATAAGAATGCATTTATTGATACTTTTACAATTTGTGTAAGAATACAAGAATGCAAAATACAGTTTACTAGATGAACCATGTTATTTTGGATTGTGATGTCAAAATGTATTTGAGGATGATATTAAAGACAATAGAATAAGTGTGGGTCACACCAAAATAGACATAATGTAATAGAACTAAAGGAAAGCAATACAAAACAATATGAAATGTACATCGACTCAGTGACCCATATTGAAAAAATGAAATGAAGTGACGGGAGTATAGATTCTTGGGCTACAGAGGCAGAAGTTCTGGCAGCTGTAGACCTCCTAAATAGGCCCATACAGGTATACAAAGACTTAAAGAATAAGGACTGTTTTAAATATGAAGGCACAATAGAAACTATTAAAAATAAGAACGATCCAATTAATATTTTATACAGCAATAACCATTTCTCAGTTATTGTATTTAAAGACAATGAAACCTGAAGAACATCTGAATACTGTGGCATAATTAAGAAAGATAATCAAAATAAATCTAAAACAGTAAAAATAAACCAGTTTAAAGTAAATAATAAAATGCAATACAGAGAATTAAACTAGGACAGAAAATTCAAAACAGAAAGATAGGAGACCCAAAAATGGAAATAGTACCAAATACACTAAAGATAAGACAGAAGACATAGTATTTAATTTATCAAGTAAAACTTTAACCACATCCCAAAAAGTAGTATTGAGTAAAGGACTTAAGTTTATACCGACTAAAAAATACATCAATAAAGATAAACTGGTCACCGAATTAAAGGAGTGGGAGAGACGATGAGATTAGCAGAATATTTTTTCAATGAAAATATCTCAGATTCAGAGGGTAATTATGAGCATGGGATTAAGGTTAATAGTACACTTGGACTCCTCTGGATGGAAGAGATCAATGGTTAGATATGTATATTGAAGCAGTTAAACAATAAATTATAGTAGGACTAAAGAAAACATGCAAACTTAATTTAACCAATATTAAAGAAATTGCAGAGAGACTATACAATAAGGGCATTATATCAAAAGAATAAAAAAATACATGCAGCCACATAATGCAAGAACAGGCCTAGCAAGATTAAATCCTAAAATGCACAAAGAAAATCACCCTATGTGAATGATAGTCAGCATGATTGATAATCCAACAGATATACTGTAATAGCTGAAATAGCAGAAAAACAACTTAGGTCACATGTTGAGAAATTACCAAGTTATGTTAAGGATACAACACCATTTTTAAAAAGACTCAATCACTAAAAAGACTAAAAATCACTAAAGCACAACCTTCCAGAGAATACAATTTTATTTAACATGGATGTAAAATCTTTGTACCCAAGTGTCCCTCGTAAAAAAACTTTAGAAGCTTGTCAAAAGGCACTAGATATAGATAAATCAATACCAATAGCAGAGGTGCTGAACATGATCAACATAGTTTTAGAAAACAGTTGTTTTACATTTGTTAATAAGAATTACAAACAAAACGATGGTACAGCAATAAGATCTAAATTAGGAATGCATTTTGCCAGTACATACATGGGGAAATGGGAAGAACAATTACTTAAAAAATCAGAAAGAGAACCTTTAGAATACATTCGGTTTGTAGATGATATTTTTGGGGTTTGGACACATGGAGAATAATCTCTTTTCCAGTTTCATAAAATGGCAAATGAAATACACAGTAATATTAAGGTGGACCTTCGATGGACAAGAAAAGAAATATAATTTTTAGATATCATAGTAAAACTTGAAGAAGGTTCAATTGAGACTGACCTCTTTTGTAAACCTACTGACATGCACCAGTATTTACACATGTCCTCTGCACATCCGATACACACTAAAAGGGCAATCCCAAAGGGTCTAGGAATAAGAATACGAAGAATATGCTCAAAAGAAAGTGACTATGTAAAACAAAGAAATGTATTAAAAACAAATCTTAAAAAAGAGGATATAAAGAAAGAATTATAGACAGAGTTAAGAAAAGAGGATAAACTAAAAAGAGATGATCTACTAGATTATCAACATAGAGATAAAAAAGTCAAAAGAGTCCCATTAGTAATGACTTACTCTAAACTTCTGCCCAATATTTCTAAGATAGTTTGGAAACACTTGCGGATTCTACATAATTCAGAACATTTTTTTAAAAGTATTTCTTAAGGCCCCAGTTGTAGCATTCAAAAGAGAAGCTCATTTAGGTGACATTTTTAGTTCACAGTAAACATAAAAGAATAATTGACAGAATAGGTTATACAAATGCTTGCACTAGTACATGTAAAGTGTGTAAATACATGGACAAAAGTAAAAATATAATTAAACATAAAAACAACACATATCCACTAAAACTAATACCTACTGTAAAAATAGCAATGTTGTTTATGGAATAGCCTGTGAAAAATGTGATGAAATAAAATATGTTGGAGAGACTGGAACAACTTTATATAAAAAAATTCAGAACCACCTTTCATTAATTAGAAATAAAAAAAAAATGAATGAACCAATAGTACAGCACTTCACCAGTCAAGGACATGACATACATTGTGTAAAGTTTGTAGTATTAAAACAGCTAAAATTAGACAATGCGACATATAGAAGAATAAAAGAAAATAAATGGATAAATAGACTGAACACAATTATGCCAGCAGGACTCAAAGGAAAAGAATGAACTAATTAACTCCAATATATATATATATATATATATATATATATATATATATATATATATATATATATATATATATATATATATATATTGTGAGACAGCAGGGAGGGGGTTAATTCCTCCCTATAGGAAAACATGTGCGTAAGGCACAGTTTGGTTTTGTTTTGTGTAATTGTTTAATTGGTGTTATTTGTTTTGTTTAATTGTTTTATTGTTTAATCATTACCTGCACCTGGCTATTATTGAAAATTAGAACCAGGTGCAGGGTATAAAAAGAGAACAGTTAGTTTGCTCCGGGCTGCTGAGGAGAAGGAGGCAGAAAGGAGTGCTCTGCTTCCAGGCAGTCAAGTGAGTGTATTGAGAGAGAGAGAGAGAGAGATTGTGTTTATTGCAGGTAAACGGCTTAGCTGTCCTGCGTATCAGTTTAGGTTCCTGCGTGATTATTCAGTGCTCATTTAGAGCTAGGTGTTTATTTTGTGTTTTGTTTTGTTTGTGTGTTTACTAAAAAAAAATCAGCGCAACACCGCTTGAAAAATCAATTTCTGTGTGTTGGGTCTATTTTTAAAGGGGCAACGAACCCGAGTGGAAGTGGCTCGTTTACATATGGTGGCAGCGAGGGTGGGCAGCCCTAATGACCCAAGAATGGATTTTAAAGATTTAATTGAGACGATTAATAAAAACACCGCTGCTCAGGAGGAGCAGACAAGGAAGATGGAGGAGCAGACAAGGAAGATGGAGAGGCAGACACAAGAGCTGGGGTTGGCCCCGTGGATAATACCGGAGCGGGAACCAACCGAACTGGAGCTGCTGCTACAAAAGTGGGAGCTGCCGTCCCGAGAGCCAGAGGGGGTGGAGCTGCCATCCCGAGAGCCAGAGGGGGTGGAGCTGCTGTTACCAGAGCCCAGAGGGGAGGAGCCGCCTCTTCCAGAGTCATCATCCGTGCAAGTGAGTCCGGCGTTGCCGAGGGAGGTCCCCCTGCGCTGGACCTTGCTCCCAGGTCGCAGCACTGCCAGGCACAGTCGCTTACCTGGTCCATTACTTCACTCCCCCTGGAATCCCAGACGTCGCTGCGCAAGAGGCAGACGTCGCTACACAAGGGGGAGAGGTCACTAGCATTCCCCCTGCTGATTGCTCCGCTTCCTTTGCATCGTGCTGCGCTCCACCTGGAATTCCAGAGGTCGCTGCGCAGGTCCACAGGCGCACACCTTTGCCTGTCAGTCCTGGCTCCCGGTCACCGGTATGCGCTATGGTCGCCCTGGACAAGCCGTCTGGGTCCCTCCTCGCCGGTCCTGGGTCCCTCCCTGGAAATGCCAGAGGGACCAACCCACCCTCAAGCCCGCCCGTGGAAGAGGGCGAAAATTGACATTTGTGGACTTGAGGGTGGGTGGTCTTTTAAGGGTGGAGGGAGGTGGCTGTTGTATGGCCGATGTCTTGAAAAGACATGGGGGGGGATGTGTGAGACAGCAGGGAGGGGGTTAATTCCTCCCTATAGGAAAACATGTGCGTAAGGCACAGTTTGGTTTTGTTTTGTGTAATTGTTTAATTGGTGTTAATTGTTTTGTTTAATTGTTTTATTGTTTAATCATTACCTGCACCTGGCTATTATTGAAAATTAGAGCCAGGTGCAGGGTACAAAAAGAGAACAGTCAGTTTGCTCAGGGCTGCTGAGGAGAAGGAGGCAGAAAGGAGTGCTCTGCTTCCAGGCAGTCAAGTGAGTGTATTGAGAGAGAGAGATTGTGTTTATTGCAGGTAAACGGCTTAGCTGTCCTGCGTATCAGTTTAGGTTCCTGCGTGATTATTCAGTGCTCATTTAGAGCTAGGTGTTTATTTTGTGTTTTGTTTTGTTTGTGTGTTTATTAAAAAAAAAATCAGCGCAACCGCGCTTGAAAAATCCATTTCTGTGTGTTGGGACTATTTTTAAAGGGGCAACGAACCCGAGTGGAAGCGGCTCGTTTACAATATATATATATATATATATATATATATATATATATATATATATATATATATATATATATATATATATATATATATATAATATATACAGTACTGTGCAAAAGTTTTAGGCAGGTGTGAAAAAATGCTGTAAAATAAGAATGCTTTCAAAAATAGACATGTTAATAGATTATATTTATTAATTAACTAAATGCAAAGTGAGTGAACAGAAGAAAAATCTAAATCAAATCCATATTTGGTGTGACAACCCTTTGCCTTCAAAACAGCATCAATTCCTCTTGGTACACTTGCACAAAGTCAGGGATTTTGTAGGCATATAGTCAGGTGTATGATTAAACAATTATACCAAACAGGTGCTAATGATCATCAAATCAATATGTAGGTTGAAACACAATCATTAACTGAAACAGAAACAGCTGTGTAGGAGGAATAAAACTGGGTGAGGAACAGCCAAACTCAGCTAACAAGGTGAGGTTGCTGAAGACAGTTTACTGTCAAAAGTCATACACCATGGCAAGACTGAGCACAGCAACAAGACACAGGGTAGTTATACTGCATCAGCAAAGGTCTCTCCCAGGCAGAAATTTCAAGGCAGACAGGGGTTTCCAGATGTGCTGTCCAAGCTCTTTTGAAGAAGCACAAAGAAACGGACAGCGTTGAGGACCGTAGACGCAGTGGTCGGCCAAGGAAACTTACTGCAGCAGATGAAAGACACATCATGCTTACTTCCCTTCACAATTGGAAGATGTCCAGCAGTGCCATCAGCTCAGAACTGGCAGAAGACAGTGGGACCCTGGTACACCCATCTACTGTCCGGAGAAGTCTGGTCAGAAGTGGCCTTCATGGAAGACTTGCGGCCAAAAACCATACCTCCGGCGTGGAAACAAGGCCAAGCGACTCAACTATGCCGCGAAAACACAGGAACTGGGGTGCAGAAAAAGGGCAGCAGGTGCTCTGGACTGATGAGTCAAAATTTGAAATATTTGGCTGTAGCAGAAGGCAGTTTGTTCGCGAAGGGCTGGAGAGCGTACACGAATGAATGTCTGCAGGCAACAGTGAAGCATGGTGGAGGTTCCTTGCAAGTTTGGGGCTGCATTTCTGCAAATGGAGTTGGGGATTTGGTCAGAATTAATGGTCTCCTCAATGCTGAGAAGTACAGGCAGATACTTATCCATCATGCAGTACCATCAGGGAGGCATCTGATTGGCCCCAAATTTATTCTGCAGCATGACAACGACCCCAAACATACAGCGAAAGTCATTAGAACTATCTTCAGCGTAAAGAAGAGCAAGGAGTCCTGGAAGTGGCGGTATGGTCCCCACAGAGCCCTGATCTCAACATCATCGAGTCTGTCTGGGATTACATGAAGAGAGAGAAGCAACTGAGGCTGCCTAAATCTACAGAAGAACTGTGGTTAGTTCTCCAAGATGTTTGGGCCAACCTAGCTGCCAAGTTCCTTCAAAACTGTGTGCAAGTGTACCTAGAAGAATTGATGCTTGATGCTGTTTTGAAGGCAAAGGGTGGTCACACCAAATATGGATTTGATTTAGATTTTTCTTCTGTTCACTCACTTTGCATTTAGTTAATTGATCAATATAATCTATTAACATGTCTATTTTTGAAAGCATTCTTACTTTACAGCATTTTTTCACACCTGCCTAAAACTTTTGCACAGTAGTGTATATATATATATATATATATATATATATATATATATATATATATATATATATATATATATATATATATATATATATATATATATATATATACAGTATATACAGAAAAATCTAAATCAAATCCATATTTGGTGTGACCACCCTTTGCCTTCAAAACAGCATCAATTCTTCTAGGTACACTTGCACAAAGTCAGGGATTTTGTAGGCATATAGTCAGGTGTATGATTAAACAATTATACCAAACAGGTGCTAATGATCATCAATTCAATATGTAGGTTGAAACACAATCATTAACTGAAACAGAAACAGCTGTATAGGAGGAATAAAACTGGGTGAGGAACAGCCAAACTCAGCTAACAAGGTGAGGTTGCTGAAGACAGTTTACTGTCAAAAGTCATACACCATGGCAAGACTGAACACAGCAACAAGACACAAGGTAGTTATACTGCATCAGCAAGGTCTCTCCCAGGCAGAAATTTCAAGGCAGACAGGGGTTGCCAGATGTGCTGTCCAAGCTCTTTTGAAGAAGCACAAAGAAACGGGCAACGTTGAGGACTGTAGACGCAGTGGTCGGCCAAGGAAACTTACTGCAGCAGATGAAAGACACATCATGCCTACTTCCCTTCGCAATCGGAAGATGTCCAGCAGTGCCATCAGCTCAGAACTGGCAGAAAACAGTGGGACCCTGGTACACCCATCTATTGTCCGTAGAAGTCTGGTCAGAAGTGGCCTTCATGGAAGACTTGCGGCCAAAAAGCCATACCTCCGACGTGGAAACAAGGCCAAGCGACTCAACTATGCACGAAAACACAGGAACTGGGGTGCAGAAAAATGGCAGCAGGTGCTCTGGACTGATGAGTCAAAATTTGAAATATTTGGCTGTAGCAGAAGGCAGTTTGTTTGCCGAAGGGATGGAGAGCGTACACGAATGAGTGTCTGCAGGCAACAGTGAAGCATGGTGGAGGTTCCTTGCAAGTTTGGGGCTGCATTTCTGTAAATGGAGTTGGGGATTTGGTCAGAATTAATGGTCTCCTCAATGCTGAGAAGTACAGGCAGATACTTATCCATCATGCAATACCATCAGGGAGGCATCTGATTGGCCCCAAATTTATTCTGCAGCATGACAACGACCCCAAACATACAGCGAAAGTCATTAAGAACTATCTTCAGTGTAAAGAAGAACAAGGAGTCCTGGAAGTGATGGTATGGCCCCACAGAGCCCTGATCTCAACATCATCGAGTCTGTCTGGGATTACATGAAGAGAGAGAAGCAACTGAGGCTGCCTAAATCCACAGAAGAACTGTGGTTAGTTCTCCAAGATGTTTTGGGCCAACCTACCTGCTGAGTTCCTTCAAAAACTGTGTGCAAGTGTACCTAGAAGAATTGATGCTTGATGCTGTTTTGAAGGCAAAGGGTGGTCACACCAAATATGGATTTGATTTAGATTTTTCTTCTGTTCACTCACTTTGCATTTAGTTAATTGAAAAATATAATCTATTAACATGTCTATTTTTGAAAGCATTCTTACTTTACAGCATTTTTTCACACCTGCCAAAACTTTTGCACAGTACTGTATATATATATAGTGAAAGATCCTCGCTCACTCTGGTTCTTTTTAATCACGATTGACTGACTCACACACAGGAATTTTATTTGAAATACCAAACAAAACTAAATAAACCAAACAAAAACCTATCCGAAAGTGTCAATTTTCCAGCAGGGCAATGTAAGACCACACAGTGCTAGGATTACAATCGCACGACTTCAAGAAAACAATGTCAAGGGCTTCCCGTGGCCAGCCTTTTCTCCTGACCTGAGACCAATAGAACATCTGTGGGACCAAATCGCCAGCGCCATCCACCGGAGACAACCGCGACCAGCCAACCTTCACCAGCTGGCTGCACAGCTGCACAGGAAGAGTGGCGGAACATCCCACAGCAGTCTATCCAGAGGCTGATCAGGTCTATGCGTCAACACTGCCAGGATTGTGTTAATGCTCAGGGAGGTCATACCCGATACTAACTTTGTAATGTTTTCATTTTGACAGTGTGTCACTGCTGAAAACTTATCATGATTCTTTGATCTGTATTTTTGTTCACATTTTCAGTGATTTTGTTTGATATCTATGTTTAAAATATTTGAATAAATCCATTAGACCTGAGTCTTGTGTTTCTTTTGTGCATCAGTATATATATATGGATGCCTAAGTCCCACCAAGCTTCTGGTATATATTCCTTTTTAATAAATCACATAACCCCCAACCTGACTCGAGTGAAAATAGCGTGGGAGCGGGACTCGGGTTTTAGTCAGGAAGACTGGTGAAATCTCCTTGCTAATATGAATAGACCCATGAAAGAAGCACATCTTAAATGAATACAGTTTAAAATACTACATAGGTTATACTGGACTATCAAAATGTACAGCGTGAGACTGAGGGGCTCGCCACCATGTTGGAGAGGTACACAGAGTGTTGGACATGTGGTACATGTGCTGTGGGATTGCGCACTTCTAACAGTCTTTCGAAGGAAGGTTCTCGAGACGATCAGCTTGGTGATTGGGATAAAAGTTAACACTGACCCGACACTGTGTCTTTTACACAAAGATCATTTTGAAAGAAGGGTGGAGGGTAAAATATTCAATTGGATTGTGCTGGCAGCTTCAACAGTTAAAAGAGTTAGATCAACCCCCGATCCCATATGAGGAATGGTACAATACCTTAACTGAGACAGCATCCTATGAAAGACTGATATACAAAATACAAAACATTATGCGGGTCCTTGAAGAGGTGTGGAATCCCTTTTCGGGGTACTGTGACTGAAGAGCGAATGAATCCGAATCAACAACCTCCCTCTTGACCGGTGAGGGCACTGTACAACAGGAACTGCGGGCTTCGTACTAAATGGTTGGGCAGTTCATTCCAGGGGCAGTCGGAAGCCGGCCATTCAGGAAGAGGGCGGCGTTACGGTACCTGGAGTCATCGCCCTAGTACGGTGAGCAAAGTTTCAGTCATGAATTGGAGGAGACGTGATTGAACTAGCTATCGGAGGGGCGGGGCTTAGAGTACTTTAGGGGATGTGACGCGTAATCAGTTCCTTTGTTGTGGTTAATGGGAGGAGACAAGGACGGGAAATGTGAATGAAACAGTGTTCCATTGATAAAACGGTTGTGTTTGTCTTTGCCAGGCGGCTGATCTGAAGCGGGAGCTGCAGCCAGAAGCCAGCCCGGACCTGAACGCACAAAAGCACCAGCACTCAGAGCACCGCACCTGCACCAGAGCACACAGTCCGGAGACGTGTTGTTTGTGACTGTGTTACGTGTTTTGTGTTTGAATTATTATTTCAGGACTGCAACCCCTTGTTTTTGGGACTGGCATTACCCATTGCTGGGTAGAGCCAGCTTTATTATTTGAGTCCAGTTTTCGCTGGCAATACCCATTGCTGGGTAGAGCCAGCTTTATTATTTAAAAACCCTTGTCAGTGATATTAAAGAACCTGACCTGTGAACTTTGTGTTTGTCCTTTGTCTGGAGCACCTTGAATCACCTGTACACCGGAGGACTACAAACCACTTTGCCACAGGTACACAGGGTACAGAAACCACAAACAGAACCTAGAAGCAATATAGGTTACATTACTAGGTACTTATTTTCTTGTACCACTCCAACCAGTTCAAGCTCAAGATAGGACTCACTACTGACAAACTGAACAGATAAGTATAATGATACCATTGCTCTGGGGGGGGGAGTGAAGGTGTTTTATTTTTCATTTTATTTTATTTTATTGCTGTGGGGTTGATTGAGGGGGGGACCATAAATGTGGAAAATGTACAGTGCTGTATGTTTGCATGTTCTGTTTGATGTATATGTGTACAACAATAAAGCAGATGATTTTTAAAAAATCATTTAGCCACTATCCAATTTATTAGTTGTTTATTTCCATAAATACACAATTGTTTCCTTGTTTCCTGGTGGTGCCAATGGATGGCGGTCACTGGATCAGTATGAAGGTGGTGGTGGAGGAACTGGGACGAAAAGGACACCAAGTGGTGGTTGTTATTCCAGAGGCCAGCTTGCTGTTGGGGCCTTCAAACCATTGCACCACCAAGACCTTTGCTGTGCCTTACACTCAAGATGCTACATCGAAGTCAGAGTTCAACTGAAAGCCCTTTCTTGAAAAAATAAGCACATTTGGTACGTGGCTTCAAACTATATCCAATTTCACAAGGTCTACCAGCGAAAGCTTGCTGTACAACACAGAACTGATGCAGTACCTGAAAGAGCAGGAGTTTGAAGCTGTTTTCACAGACCCTGTAATTCCAATCGGAGTCATTGTGGCTGAGTATCTCTCCCTTCCCTCACTCTACATGTTATGCGGGATTCCTTGCGACTTGGAATTTACGGCTACCTAGTGCTCGAGTCCGCCATCCTACGTCCCAAGATTGTTCATGCGGAACACGGATCGAATGAGGTTTGCACAGCGAGGGATGAACTTCCTTGTCAGTCTGTTGGAGCCTTTGTTTTGTAAGCTTGTTTATTATTTGATGACATTACATCTGGATTTCTTCAGAGGGACATCACAGTGGTGAAAATGATGAGCAGCGCCTCTGTGTGGTTACTGAGCTTGGATTTCACTCTGGAGTTTCCGAGGCCACTGATGCCTAACATGGTTCTGATCCAGGGAGGAATCAACTGTGGGGTGAAGAATTCGCTGCCTGTGGTGAGTTGAACACTTCTTCAATCTAATCCCCTTGTGCAAAATGAAAAGGAAATCAGAATAAGAAGCTTATTCTGTACACAGCTTGTGGGTCTAAGTTATAAATCACCTTTGCCTTTGGAGAAGGGATTGATGTTGAGGGGAAGTGCTCGAACTTTAGACAGTTCTATATGTTAATTCATTGCTTGCATGGAGTCTGTTATTGCTACAAGAGATGTCATCTTGTGCAGTTTGTGTGATAGGAAAGCAAAGCTGAGTGAAATTATTTAGGACATAAGAACATAAGAAAGTTTACAAACAAGAAGAGGCCATACGGCCCATCTTGCTCGTTTGGTTGCTAGTAGCTTATTGATCCCAGAATCTCATCAAGCAGCTTCTTGAAGGATCCCAGGGTGTCAGCATCAACAACATTACTGGGGAGTTGGTTCCAGACCCTCACAATTTTCTGTTCTGAATGCCCCTTTATCTAATCTCCATTTGTGACCCCTGGTCCTTGTTTCTTTTTTCAGGTCAAAAAAGTCCCCTGGGTCGACATTGTCTATACCTTTTAGGATTTTGAATGCTTGAATCAGATCACAGCGTAGTCTTCTTTGTTCAAGACTGAATAGATTCAATTCTTTTAGCCTGTCTGCATACGACATGCCTTTTAAACCCGGGATAATTCTGGTTGCTCTTCTTTGCACTCTTTCTAGAGCAGCAATATCCTTTTTGTAACGAGGTGACCAGAACTGAACACAATATTCTAGGTGAAGTCTTACTAATGCATTGTAAAGTTTTAACAGTACTTCCCTTGATTTAAATTCAACACTTCTCACAATATATCTGAGCATCTTGTTGGCCTTTTTTATAGCTTCCCCACATTGTCTAGATTAAGACATTTCTGAGTCAACATAAATTCCTAGGTCTTTTTCATAGATTCCTTCTTCAATTTCAGTATCTCCCATATGATATTTATAATGCACATTTTTTTTGCCTGCATGCAATACTTTACACTTTTCTCTATTAAATGTCACTTGCCATGTGTCTGCCCAGTTCTGAATGCTGTCTAGATCATTTTGAATGACTTTTGCTGCTGCAACAGTATTTGCCACTCCTCCTATTTTTGTGTTGTCTGCAAATTTAACAAGTTTGCTTACTATACCAGAATCTAAATCATTAATGTAGATAAGGAATAGCAGAGGACCTAATACTGATCCCTGTGGTACACCACTGGTTACCTCGCTCCATTTTGAGGTTTCTCCTCTAATCAGTACTTTCTGTTTTCTACATGTTAACCACTCCGTAATCCATGTGCATGCATTTCCTTGAATCCCTACTGCATTCATTTTGAGAATTAATCTTTTATGCAGGACTTTGTCACTTTTTCTAAATTTCTGTTATTTAGAGAAAAAAACAACAAAAATACTTAAGTCTCAGTTCCTGGTTAAAATATGTTTGCACTCTACTTGATCTAAACTGCAAAACTTTCTTTGAAGCCAATCATCCACGAGGCCTTCCCCTCTAACCCAGTAATTTCGTCAATCATCATGAGGCCTTTTTACCCAATTACCTTTAATCTTGGTAAAAGGTTACCCTTTTATTGCAGTGTGCAGCCTTTGTACTCTGGTAAGATACTCTCGCTCAGTTACACTCATACACATATCAGACAAGCAGTGGTGGAAAAGGCAGTACTCGCACTCACACACACACACACAGACACACACACAGCTCTGATTTTCCCGTGATTTCATGTAAAGTGCTCCAAGAGTTTTCAAATCCTTCAGCACATTCCCCTGCAGCATGGGGCGAGCAGTCTGCTATCCAGCACGGGGGTTGCTGCTGTTACTCGCTGTGCTGTGGTCTGCCGAAGGAGGCAAGCTTCTAGTAGTGCCCGTGGATGGCAGTCACTGGCTCAGCATGAAGATCCTAGCAGAGGAATTGGGCCAGAGGGGGCACGAGGTGGTGGTCCTCGTGCCAGAAGCCAGCATTCTGATCAAGGGCTCAGATTTGTACAAGACTGTGATGTTTGCAGTGCCATACAGCAAGGAAGAGGTAGCGGGCAACATCGGAATGCTGAAGGACAGCGTCTTTCACAATGGATCACACCAGGAAGGGCTCCTGATTAACATAGAGAGGATTAAAATGTTCCAGGCCTTCCAGGCCAGGGGCTGCGAGAGTCTCCTGTATAACTCAAAGCTGATGGCGCAGCTGGAGCGGGAGGAGTTCGATGCCTTACTGACGGACCCCTTCCTGCCTTGCGGGGTGATCATCGCAGAGAAGCTGGCTATCCCGGCTGTGTTCTTCCTGCGAGGGGTGCCATGCGGGATGGACAGAATGGCAGCTCAGTGCCCCTCACCCCCATCGTACGTCCCCAGGGACTTCACCGATAACACGGACCACATGACGTTTCCCCAGAGGGTGCAGAACCTCCTCTCAGCCTTGTTGCAGCCGATGCTCTGCAGAATGATCTACTCCAGCTACGACGAGTTGGCCAGCCGCTACCTGCAGAGAGACATCTCCTTCCAAGAGCTCCTGAGCCACGGGGCGGTTTGGCTGCTGAGATATGACTTCACCTTTGAGTACCCCAGGCCGCTGATGCCCAACATGGTCCTCATCGGCGGCATCAACTGTGGAGTCAAGAAGGGCTTACCTGTGGTGAGTCTTTGCAGTGCCAGTGGAGACCAACAGCCATCCAACAGCCGACCTATTTGGCATTGTATTTAGTAATGTGCAAATCCTATACAAGGGTGTGCCACTCTTCAGAGTAATGCGTTTATCTAATGAACCACTTGGCTAATTGTGATGAAAAAAAAATCATTTAGCACAAGTTATTGATAGTATCAGAATATAGGTGTATGTCTGTCTGACCGCCTGTTTAAATGCCACACTTTTTTAATATATATTATAAAGCACTTGTCCAATTTTTACTAACTTACTAAGGACATTCTCTAGCATAGGTTATTGATAGTATCGGAATCTGGGGTAAATGGAAGCGCTCCGTCTGTCTGACTTTCTGAAACTAGGTATGAACAATCTTTATCACAAGCTATTGAGGGTATTGTTTAATGACTTCTATTTTTTAATGAACGAAAAGATAAAGCCATTTTGCAGGGCTGAACATTGGTACAAATGATTTAGGAATCAATGAAAGTCTTTGAAGAATGGTCTTCTTACACCCTATTGGTCCTGTGTTAGGGCATGCATTTATAATTGCATACATTTCTAACTATCCACATTCTTTAGCATGTGCAGTAAACAGGTAGAAGCAAAGAGCCATGTGTAAGGCAATTGTTATGCTAAGATAGCTGTAACAAGGCTTATCTAATGTGCTTCCCTGTCTCAAGTTCAACACTGTGAATTGTTTACTGCTGCTGATTCTGTAACAGTAACTGGAGTTCAGCGAGTTCAGCCCTCAGTTTTTGAAGTTCAGCCACTGCTAACCTTGGACAGGGTGAAACGGGGTGTAATCACAGCTCCACAAAACTCAACAGCACTTTGTCACAAAGACGGCCAGAGTGGGTGACGTCAGACCAGAGCCAGGAAATAAAACAACAAGAGAGGTGGAGTTTGGTGGAGCTGAGCGAATGGTTTCGCTCAGCATTTAATAAATGAACAGACAGCCAGAAAATAAACGGTTGTAACAAACACAAAAACACAGGACACGGCACATTCGCCAAAACAAAAGCGACAAACAAAACGGTCTATACAGACAAACGAACAAACACGGTGAGTGAAAACATATATTTAGTTTTACTTTTTAGTTTCCCCTTCTCCACACCCGTTCTCCACTCACCGAACACCCAACCCCGAGTGAGTGAAAACATGCTGTTTTTATGCAGTTGTACCGAGTCTCGATTGCTAATCAATCATTCAATTGGAATCTCGGTACAACTGCACGTGAATTAATTAAGTGTACTCCTGTGACCACACATTAAATTTTAACCAGCACGTGAAGTGATTTGTGCCATCCTTGTGCCTAAATACAAATCTACATTTTTAAACACACGTGAAACACAGACCCGTTTATATCCCGTGTACCAATGACTATACACCAACATTAAAACACAACACATAACACAAAATACACACAGGGGCGGGCACTTTGCCACAACTTTTACTTGTATTCTCGTCTGTTTAGTATTTTTTTTAGATATTTTAGATCAGCTTGGAACCAGTGGCAAATGGAAACGTTGCATCGCTAATCTGTGTTGTGTTCTGGTCCACAGGAGCTGGAGGAGTTTGCGAACAGCTCCGGAGAGCACGGCTTTGTGGTCTTCACCCTGGGCTCCATGATTTCAGAGATGCCGCTGGAGAAGGTCAACCAGTTTGCAGAGGCCCTGGGCAAGATCCCACAGAAGGTAGGAAAGTTCAATGTTCAACTGTCCCTTGTAAAGGATTATCACTGTATTTTTTGCACTAGTGCCATGCTTTTCCCATTGTTATACTATGCGTTTACCATAATTTATCTGGTTTGCTGTGTTTGTTAATGTTTACTTAATCTCACTGGTCTTCAGAACCAATTATTAGAGGGAAGTGGAGCCAAGGCAACAAGTTCAGGTTAATAAGCTCTGACAATGAATTATATTACCTAGAATACCTTATTAAACCATGTTAAATGAAGAACAAAACACATTTGTTGTGTTTAAAATGTGTTGTGCTTAAGATTATTCACTGTGCAAAATTGTATATGAACTTTTGCTCAACATTCCAGTTACAACAAAATAATGTATTGAGAGTTTAAAAAAAAACAAAAAAACAGGAAACTCCCTGATTAGCTTAAAGGTGCCTACAGACTTTATGAGTGTTGAGTGACAAGACTTAATTTAAATACAATTGGGTGTGGGCTCTACAGAACATTAATAAGCTTTGAGTAAAGCTATCATATATCACATCCATACTAATGATCAGTTTTGAGAACATGAATCATACTGCAGTAAATGTCCACTAATACTGCCAAAAAGGAGTTACTCAACCCTAGGATAATGAAATAACCAGTTTCCATATAGAAAAAACAAACAACCATAGATATACACATTAGTAAATGAGATCAGTTTACTGCTATGTTGTTTTGAATACTGTAGTTATTTTTCCTACATCTGTATACAAGTCTGCAGTGTTGAAATAGTTCAAACAAAATAATGCACTGCCTGCACATCTAGAAACTGCTTGAGCAACTGTTACCTCTGCCTTAGGCTCTTATCTACATAGTTAAAAAACATCTATCTACCACAGTTACACAATGTAAATTAAAAAAGTGGTTCAATAACTAACCATATGTATGCTACTGCTGCTTAAAAAATGTATATTCATAACAAAATACCTGTCTAAAATTGTTCTTTGTATTCAGTATCCAACAAATATCATTAGTACAATGCATGCAATGCAATGCATTTAAACAATATATATATATATATATATATATATATATATATAATATATATATATATATATATATATATATATTGTGCCTTGCAAAAGTATTCAGACCCCTGACCAATTCTCTCATATTACTGAATTACAAATGGTACATTCTGTTTGATATTTTATTTTAAAACACTGAAACTCAAAATCAATTATTGTAAGGTGACATTGGTTTTATGTTGGGAAATATTTTTAAGAAAAATAAAAAACTGAAATATCTTACTTGCATAAGTATTCAACCCCCACACATTAATATTTGGTAGAGCCACCTTTCGCTGCAATAACAGCTTTAAGTCTTTTGGGGTAAGTATGTACAAGCTTTGCACACAGTGTCGGAGTGATTTTGGCCCATTCTTCTTGGCAGATTTGCTCCAGGTTGTTCAGGTTGGTTGGACGATGCTTGTGGACCGCAATTTTCAAATAGTGCCACAGATTCTCAATGGGATTGAGATCAGGACTTTGACTGGGCCACTGTAGGACATTCACCTTTTGTTCTTGAGCCACTCCAATGTTGCTTTGGCCTTGTGCTTGGGATCATTGTCCTGCTGAAAGGTGAATTTCCTCCCAAGCTTCAGTTTTTTAGCGGACTGAAGCAGGTTCTCTTGCAGTATTTCCCTGTATTTTGCTCCATCCATTCTTCCTTCAATTTTAACAAGATGCCCAGTCCCTGCTGATGAGAAGCATCCCCACAGCATGATGCTGCCATCACCATATTTCACTGTAGGGATGGTGTGTCTTGAGGCATGGGCAATGTTAGGTTTGCGCCACACATAGAGCTTTGAGTTTTGGCCAAAAAGCTCTATCTTGGTCTCATCTGACCACAAAACCTTTTCCCACATCGCAGCTGGGTCACTCTCATGCTTTCTGGCAAACTCCAGACGTGCTTTCAGATGGTACTTTTTGAGTAACGGCTTCTTTCTTGCCACCCTCCCATACAGGCCAGTGTTATGCAGTGCTCTTGATATGGTTGACTGGTGCACCATTACTCCACTCCCAGCCACTGAACTCTGTAGCTCCTTCAAAGTGATTGTTGGCCTCTCTGTGGCTTCTCTCACAAGTCTCCTTCTTGTTTGAGCGTTGAGTTTTGAGGGACGGCCTTTTCTTGGCAGTGCCTGGGTGGTGTGATGCAGCTTCCACTTCCTGATTATTGATCCAACTGCGCTCACTGGGATATCCAAACACTTGGATATTATTTTGTACCCTTTCCCTAATCTATGCATTTGTATTACTTTATCTCTAACTTCTGTAGAATGCTCTTTGGTCTTAATTTTCCTTCAGATTCACAGCCTGACCAATGATCCTTCAACGGTGGGGTTTTTATCCAGAAAATGTGACAGCAACTTTAATGGTTCACAGGTGGAGGCCAATGGTAAGGTAATTGTGTCCTTGTTAGGGCAATTTCTTTCATCGGTGTAAACTGGGAGCTTCCACAGCGCAGGGGTTGAATACTTAAGCAAGCAAGATATTTCAGTTTTTTATTTTTCTTAAAAATATTTTCCAACATAAAACCAATGTCACCTTACAATAATTGATTTTGAGTTTCAGTGTTTTAAAATAAAATATCAAACAGAATGAAATTTCAATGTACCATTTGTAATTCAGTAATATGAGAGAATTGGTCAGGGGTCTGAATACTTTTGCACTGTATATATATTTCTATATGTATTAACTAAAAAGGACATTGGTGGCGACGCTCAAATGAAAATCAAAAGAAGATGATAACCCAACAGCAGCAATGCTCTGTGTCGCTCCAGCTTAGCCCTTCTGACCCTTTTGTTTCGACCTCTGGCAAAACTGTCAGACAAAGTTAAGAAAAATCATATTGTAAATAATAACAACTTCAGCTGTTGTATATACCCTGCTTTAGTGTGTTTTGAGTTCCAGTAAGTAAATTGATCAGAGTTACTGCTAGTCCTGATGTGAATTATTCTTTTTTTTTTTTGGTGGGGGGTTAATAAGTGTAGATGAGAAACTCTCTCCTGCACAACAAAGTTAATTTAAAATGAGTTTTAATCTAATTTTGGGAACAAACACTTCAATGGCAATGTTTCAATGTCAATTTTTAAAGCAGTTTGGGTGCACTCTATGGTTTCAGAAGTTGCGCTGGTGTCTGATACAGTTATGAACGTAGGGACCGAAGGGGTCACTGTTTATTTCTTTTTACTCATGGACCCCTCTGATCTGCACACTCCGAGGTGCAACCCAATCAACGAGGTCAGGAGCATGGTTAGCACTTCTCTTCAGGGGGCAGTAAAGAGGGACCGGATTTTCAATCTGTAATCGGGGTGCTTGCCTGCCTGTCTGTTTGTTCCTGCAGGTTATATGGCGCTTCACTGGACCCACACCTGAAAACCTCTCTGCAAACATCAAGCTCATGAAGTGGATGCCACAGAATGATCTTCTGGGTAAGTGTCCTGTCAGCCTTCCCACCCTGTAACACAGCACTGAAAGAGATGGAGATCAGGGAAGATTTACTGGAATTATTTTGCTAGCTCTATGTACTCTATTAACTCCAGTACTGATTATCATATGGGGATCTACTAGATATTACAGAAAGGTTAGTGACAGCCCTTATAAAAGTTTACCACTGTATTTTTGTAGTTTTCCCATGCTTTTCTCATGGTTATACTCTACATATACAGTACCATAGTTTACCCTGGTTTGCCATGTTTATTAATATGCTTTACTATACAGCACATGTTTTTTATAATGCTAACGTATGTTTTACCATGTTTTCACTATGCTTTATTACACTTTGATGTGGCATTACTATGGGAAACTTTTACAATGAAGGACACATTTTGCTAGTCAATAAGAGCTCAAATGGTCTTTCTTATACCCGTAAGCCTGTCTTGGACCATGAAAGTCTGACTCGCTAGTGCCCCCCACTGGCTCACCTGGTAAAAACCGCAGGTCTTCACTGGAGATTCCACAGGGTGCGCATCACATTGGCTCTCGTGCTCTCGCGGGTTAGAGAGGCAAAACTGTCAGGGACTAATGCGAGCAACATCCGTACTGACTTCGCTGAATCTCCATTTATTAGTCCAGCATTCAACCGAACCACAGAAAACCTCCACATTCTACAACACTTTAGTACAGCAAAAATACAGTAAAATAAAATATAACCATTATTGACGAAACACAGCTTACAACTAGCTAACAGTATTGGCAGTGCAGTTCCTATATTCCAAAGCATTCAACAACAATTTAGCATGTTAAATTGTAAAATACTAAACTTACTCAAGTACTGTACAGCACTATTAGCCAGCAGTGACAAAAACCTATTCAGCAAAACGTAAAAGTTAAATGGGCAGACATACAGAATATCATAAGTATCTTATATGCAGACGTTTACCATATATGTGTCCTTACATATCCTTTGCAATGTTTTATAACAGTCAATCAAAATCTTATATGAAACATATAGATTTTTTCCATATGGGTTTCTCCTCTTCACACTACAGCAAACCCTACCAGCCAGGCGCCTAGTGAGCTCAGAGCGGACACCTGCAGGGCTGGCCATTGCTCTCTAGAGGTCGGTAGCTCGCTGACATCCGCTCCTGGGTGTAAAAAAGGAAACAGGCTTGGTTGTGGGATCAGGAACCTTCAGTTCTCCTGAGCTGTGTGGGGAATTGCTACGGCGAAGGAACATCATTGGACATTCTAAATTGGGAAGAAAATCAGGGGTAAAATAACTGACCACTCTAAACGTATAAGGGAATTTACGCCTCTGCCTTTCTAGAAAGTTGCTGCCCATTTCAAGACGCTTCAGTTGTGGTTAATATTACTATTGCAAAATACACAAGTTAAATATGACCATCATTCAACATTAGAAGCAAGCTTTTAATAAAAGTGGTTTAACCATGGTGCCTCAACCCCACTTAATGACAACAAAGAAAGAAGTTGAAAATTTTGCCCCGACCCTTCTCTCCGGTATCCTCACACCCCTCCTTGTGCTCCCCCCTCTCCAGCACACCCCAAGGCTCGTGTCTTCATGACGCACGGTGGGACACACGGAATCTACGAAGGAATTTGCAGCGGCGTTCCCATGGTGATGCTGCCTCTGTTTGGAGACCAGGCAGATAATGTGCAGCGTGTAGCGTCCCGTGGAGTGGGCGTGGTCCTCAACATCCACGACATGACATCACAGAGCCTGCTAGACGCACTTAACACCGTCATCAACGACAAGAGGTAAGACACCTTTGGAAAACCAGTGCTAAAAAAGAAGCACTAAAGTACTACATGCAATGACAAAATAGAAGTCTTGAAGACACTGAGAAAGACTTCTACTCGAAATGTTTGTCATTTATTTATTTTTTTGTATGTCTATCAATCTACATACATAAAGTACTCCCATTTTTTACCATTTTTGTCACCTTGTGAGATTTCCATGTGTTATGGGATAAAAGTATTTGCTTTCATGAATACATGAATTTTATTGATTTATTTAATGGAAAATAATAATAATTTAAAAAAAAACATATGGTCCCCTTTTTGCTTTTTTTGATAAAATATATGAAATACCATAAACAATGAAGATTCATGACTGGTTTGAAAGAATCCCACTGATTCTGTGTGAAACATCCATGGTCTGATGGTTAACCATGGTATAGTACATGAGGGCCAAGTCAAGACTGACCACATTGATAATTTTTCTCCTCTTGTAGCTACAAAGAGAACATGATGAGACTGTCTACAGTGCACAAGGACCGCCCCATAGAACCCATGGACCTGGCAGTTCATTGGACAGAGTTTGTGATGAGACACAAGGGGGCGGAGCATCTGAGACCGGCGGCTCACGACCTCAACTGGATCCAGTACCACTGCCTGGATGTGATCTGCCTTTTGGTTGTCATAGTGATTGCTGTTACCTTAGTTACGGTTAAAAGTTGCGCATTTTGCTTTAGAAAATGCTGCAGAAGATCCGAGAGGAAGAGGAAGTCTGACTAAGTAATAACACGGGACAGGGGTTGATTAACATGAGATAATCACACTCCTAAAGGTGTTCAGGGTATAAAGATCTCATCTTAATCACAGCCCTAGAGTTGCTGGTTTTAATCGTTTTAAATTCAAAGCATCATTTTATAATGTTATTTTCTCAATGTGAAAATGGGCCTCAATTCCATCAATGCTGTTTACCTTTCATTGCTAGCACAGTGGTGGAGAAACTCGGGCTGCTACCAAGAACAGATATTATTTGTGTGTCTGTGTTTGTTTTTTTTTTTTTTAATTTAGTGGTCGCTAATTATTTTTATTGTTTTCTCCCCAATTTAGTAATGTCCAATTATTTTTAGGCTCAGCCCACCGCTACCACCCCTGCGCTGACTCGGGAGGAGCGAAGACAAACACACGCTGTCCTCCAAAGCGTTAGTGCTGTCAGCCGCCCGCTTCTTTACACGCTGCAGACTTACCATGCAGCCACCCAGAGCTACAGCGTTGGAGGACAACGCAGCCCTGGGTGACATTTCAAAATCTAACATGAAATACTGTGCTACTATTATGGTTTCCAGTAGACGTTTGTAATATCATTTTGTAGTTTCTTTGATTACATGATGTTAAATAAAACATCTAAATTGTCTTCATATATATATATATATATATATATATATATATATATATATATATATATATATATATATACAATACTGTGCAAAAGTTTTAGGCAGGTGTGAAAAATGCTGTAAAGTAAGAATGCTTTCAAAAATAGACATGTTAATAGTTATATTTATCAATTAACAAAATGCAAAGTGAGTGAACAGAAGAAAAATCTACATCAAATCAATATTTGGTGTGACCACCCTTTGCCTTCAAAACAGCATCTAGGTGATGCAAAACTGTTGGCTATAGCTGTACACTAAATAAGTGTCAGTACTCATGATCCAAAACTTTCTTTAATAAAACAAATTGTTCATTTTTATTTTGGACCAACAGTAAAATTGCACTGCCAGAAAGCAATGTCATCTAAGGCTGGTTTCAAAAACAGACAGTCAGGGTGAAACCAGTCGTAAAAGAAGTATTTCATTAACTTGTAACAGAATGTCAATTGATTATCCAAAAACACATTGTGTTTATACTAAGACACAAGTGTATATGAATGACAAACCATATCTGCCACTGTATTAAAAAGAAAAAAGTTTTTCTACATTAGTTGTAAGTAGATTATTTGGGGTGCCATTGCACTTTGGGGGTCTTGCTTATTGAAATCCTTTATCTATTTTCAAATAGGGGATGGTTATCTACTCAAGATTACAGTCTGGGGTAACAGCTCGTAAAGCAATTTGCTCATTAATATCATCATGTACTTGAAGAGTGGGTTAATTTATCAAGTCAGGGAGACCAAGATGTTCAATAAGCAAGCCATCTGTGCAGTGTGCTAAAACAGGCAACACATTCTTGAGTAACGTAGGGTCCAGTTTTGGTCTGGTTGGTAACTGCTATCCTGCGAGATTTCAGTTGTACAGTATATGCAGGTGTGTTCGGTTTCAGCGATATGAGATTTGGGGAGAGTGCTGACAGTAAGCAATACCTTTAAAAAATGTACACAATACAGAAATCCTTTATCATAGCATTTATTATACATGTGTTTGTTTCTGAAACTGACAAGTGCTACTGGTTCCGTCTGAGATCTGTTTTTCTCCAGGGTAGCGATTCTTTTATTGACTAATATATGATATTGATATTTGAACGTTATTTGAATAGAATGTAAAGTTGCAATTTTTAATTTGGCAAAAGGGGTATAGTTTTTACTGACCGTGACTGTAAAAAATGATTCTTTCTTATATATTATTAGATAATGACCCCATAGATTAACGTTTATTGTGAAGCCCTCAATGTTCCAGTGATACCTCCAGTCACACTGTGGTCAGTGAGATGACATTTAGGTTGTGTCAAGCATTAATATCGTCTAACAAGGTGATCGATCAATGGCTTATCATTTTACAGCGTAGCAATGGATAAAAAAAAAAAAAATCAATGTGTTGTTGTTGTTGAAAACCCCTTAAAATAATACAAAGAAAACAACAATCATCAAAATGGGCATTTTTTCAAAGACACGTTTTCACCACATGGGGCACAAGCCCCCAGATCTTCCCCAGCATGCACTCTCCTACCCTGGGACCTGTTTCTCAAGGACTCTGGTGGTGAAATGCCATTTATAATCCTTTACAAGTTAGCAAAGTTTCTCCTTGAAGTCATTATCCATGTTTTATCAGTCGTCTGTGGAGGTTCCCCTTATGTAATAGTGTTCACAGAATGGAGAGGAAACAAACTATTTCCATATAGCTGAACTTGATTTTTACATGATTGAGGTCAATGCTTATGACCTGTTTAAGTCATTTTACTCTCTCAGCATCCTCCCTTATAATTCAGAACAGTGCTGAAAACCATTCATTAATTGCGTCCCAGGTTTACCATACAGTAGATTTGAGCATTAACAGATTGCTTTTCAAATTTAAGTCATAAACTCAGCATGGTAATATTTAAGAGTACACATGAGGGTTATCCTTGTTGTTCTGGTAACAGGTGATCACAGAAACCAACCTCCAGTTTGGATCTGTTTCCAGGCTTTGATTGTGATGTCACTTTTTCAGTTTGAGTTTCATGTTGAGATAAGTGTTGTGATTGGTTGATTTGGTGACTCTTCTTTGCAAACTAGTCACATTTGGTTAGATTCTCAAAGCTACAGTATTTACTCCAAATCGTTATCAGTGCACTTTTTTAAAATGCAAAAAAACGCCAATTAAACATCTTAAACAAGTAAGAAACAACTTAATACTCAAGTATTAAAAGTATATTTCTGGTTTGGTTACTTTATTGGGGGCGTTTCTCCTTTCTGAAAAAAAAAATGTCTTAATGATGAATTGAAGTAAAATGCTTTTGAGAATTTAGCCCATTGTTTTTTACACAGAAAAAATGAATTTCTCACGTATGAGACAAGATTGAAGGCATATGAGGTAACAATATTCATAAATACACAGTACAAGGTATACAATCAGAACATTGATCCACCCCTAACAGGATTATTTCCAGACCATTGCTTGCTGTTTTATGGAAGTTCTCAGCACTGTTGTTAGAAAATCTAACCCATTTCATACAGCTATTTTTACAATAAGATAGACAGATAGATAGATCGATCGATCGATCCCACAATTGAAATCTGCGAGTTGGTTAGTGGCTTCTGATTCTGCAGCAGGATCATACTTCCCTAAGGTTATACAAGGCAGTTTTTTTTTTGAGACTCCATCGTTGGTTTCTGGTCCAACAATAATTGTATAAACTTTAAAAAAACGGTGTGTATTACTCATACTTTGTTGTTGTTGTTGTTCAAGTACATTCACAGCAAAAGCCTTTTAGTACCATTTAACCATTTAAGTTGACTAATTGCATTAAGCAATCAATTTTACATTATTAGTTTTGAAGAGTTCCAATATGAAGTGGTAACATAATAATCTATTTTTTGCTTGAGAGAGAGAGAGCGCATCCTGGTCCTACAATATTTTAAAAGTCTGACACTTGAGTTTTGTTTTTTCTTGTGTGTGTGTGCGTGCGTGTCTGTGTCAGCATCTCCAGGTCTATTATCATACCTGATCTAAGAGCAGTTCTACACAAACTAGCAGCACAACTGGATTATTTAGTTGTTGTTTTTTAAGGTTGCAAGAAATTAAAACAGACTGAATGTAGGAAACATACAAAAAAATAACAAAAAAACTAGATGCACTACCAGGCACATCACACAAAAAGGTCACTTTACAAACTCTGATCATTTCATGGATACATAGAATAACAACAACATTTATTTACTGCATCTTCCATTATTGTGAGGACTGATCACCAACTTCCAAGATAGGAATTGGTTCCAAGCTGTGGAAAGATCAGTCTCTTCACAGTCCTTCTCACTTCACAGACATTGGAGCTGTGTGTAGTTAATTAATTTTGATAAATATTTTGCAAATAGATTGTCTAGCTCTAAGCTATATTTAAAACAAATTAACCTTAAAAACATTCATGTTCTCAATAGCCCTTATCTGTATTACACTACAATGTTGGGGCATGTAAAATCTGGGTTGGGCAAGATAGACATTCTGGGGGGGGGGGGAACGAACCTTCCTAGTGCAGCTTTCAACACTGCAGCCCTATAGAGAGGTCTAGGAAACTGCAGACCATTACTGTAGTATAGGAAATACAACTTATTTTGCAGTACATGAAGCTAAAACATGTTAGTTATCCTTGGGTTGTCTATCTGTAAGGTGCTGAAACCTTTGGAAACTAGGGAAAATTCTGAAATGAATCACATACATATGTATTTTAAAGGAGTCTTTTTAGAAGATCATCTGTCAGCTCAGATCAGTCATGTAAGGAATGTAAAACTCAAAGTGCTAAGGAATGGGAGATAAGTTTCATTTCAATCTCTGCACAGGTTATGTGCACCTGAACATTTTCTGTCCCCCTGGATACCACTGCAGCTGTGCTGTAGCAGCTGCCGTTATCTACTCCATTCCTGCTGTGATTCTTCTCTTGTGGTGCCCCAACTCTAATAAAGATGAGTCTGGTGTTCTCTATCAGGTATACAATGAGTTTGTATTAAGGATATTGCCCCTGCTGCACTGTCAGGGTATGTAGCCGTGTTCACTTGCCCTTCTTGCCTTTCCCCTTGGCCCTGGTCTTGGCCCTGGTCTTGACAGACTGGGGTGGTGAGGGCAGTGGTGGTGGCTTCACGTCCTCCTCCTCCTCCTCTTCCTCCTCCTCCTCTTCCTGGTCCTGCTGCTGGTGCCTCTTGCAGTGGCGCTCGAAGGTGGCCATCTTGGTGTAAGTCTTGTTGCAGACCATGCAGTGGTAGGGCCGCTCGCCACTGTGGGTGCGCATGTGGAGCTGCAGGTAGGAGGAGCGCGCGAAGGAGCGCTGGCACACCCCGCAGCGGAACGGCTCACGGCTCTCGTGGGTCTTCAGGTGCTGCTTGAGGGAGGAGGCCGACTTGAAGGCCTTCTCGCACTGGGCGCACTTGAAGTTGCGCTCGCTGGACTCCAGGACCTGGTGGGAAAGCAGGTGGCCGGATGAGCGGAAGGTCTTGCCACACCTGTCGCACTTGAAGGGCCTCTCGCCCGTGTGTAGGCGCTGGTGCATGATGAGGCCCGCCTTCTGCGTGAAGGCCTTGTCGCACTGCGTGCACCGGAAGGGCTTCTCACCCGTGTGCAGGCGCCGGTGCGTCTTGAGGTGGGACGCCCGGCCAAAGCTCTTCCCACACTCCGGGCACCGGAAAGGCTTCTCCCCTGTGTGGATGGCCCGGTGCCGCACCAGGTGGGAGGACTGCAGGAAGAGCTTGCCGCACACGCTGCACTTGTACTTGCGCTCGCCGGTGTGGGAGCGCAAGTGCAGGGCCAGGTGGGAGGAGGAGATGAAGGTCTTGCTGCAGACGGGGCAGGTGTGGGGCCGCTCACCTGTGTGGATCCTTTTGTGCAGCACCAGCCCTGATGACAGGGCGAAGCACTTGCCGCACACAGGGCAGCGGTAGGGTTTCTCGCCGGTGTGCACGCGCTGGTGCTTGGTGAGCGCCGAGGTCTGGGCAAAGGTCTTGCCGCACAGCTCGCAAGGGTATGGCCGCTCCGCCGCGTGTGACATCTCGTGCAGCTCCAGCCCAGTCAGCTGGGTGAAGGAGCGGCCACACTCAGAGCACTTGAAGGGCTTGCTGATCAGCAGCGCCTTCCCGTCACCCCCGCTGCTGCTCCCCCCTGCGCTGTGAGAGACTGACATGCTGTCCAGCAACGAGCTGTTGGGCACCATCGTGGGGAGGGAGTAGCTGCTGCTGCTGCTGCTGCTGTTCATTTTGATTGTGTCTAAAGATTGTTTACTGGGTGTTTAAAGTCATACAGCCATCCAGTTTCACTTTCATCCACTGTGGGATTTTAGCATGTAATCGAGAGAACCGCTTGTCCAATTGTTACAAAACTTGCTCAGGAGAATCTTCAACACAAGTGGACGCTGCTCTTATTTTACAGGATTTAGATTTTTTTAACCCTTCCACGCAGTTATGTTTCCTTTCTATTGAGAACTTCTTTTTCTGTATCTGCAAGAAACCAAATGAAGAATTTAGGGACCTGCAGATAGAAAGAGGGTTACAGGTGGCAATGGTGTGATATGGTGTAGTGTGCATTAATGCAGCCACAACGCAGAGCTGCTCTCTCTAAACTGTGAACCCTTTAAAGACTCTATTGTGTGTACACCATGTAACACAAGCAAGCCCCTATGTGGACATGTTTGTGTGCATTTCGATTTAACAATTAAAGGGTACATAAGGACCTTTTTTTATTTTATTTTGTTACATGTTCCCATGTGTTCCTACAACTGTTTACGTAAGGTGTGTGCATTGTTTTAATTTTTTTTCTTTCCATTTTGACCACTCAGAACTACATTTCCCATCATCATCCTGCTCACTGGTAAATCCATCTGTTACATTTGTGAGCAGGAGCATGATGGGAAATGTAGTTCTGGGAGGTCCATGAAGGTACATGGGAAGCCATCTTGACGCAAGTTTAAAAAAGTGGTCAAAAGTAAAAAAATAAATAATTAAAACAACACACACATCTTATGTAAACAGTTGTAGCAACACATGGGAACATGTAACACAATAAAATAAAAAAAGGTTGTTATATACTCTTTAAGTACATAACATAACAGTTTATGTGTTTATATCTTCTACAATGGAAATGCTATTTCAAATCGTTCTTGCAAAGCCAGGTGAAGGTTATTGTCACTGCCCACTGTGATATACAGGCATCGAGAAATAAAAGGGGTTTTTTTTGTTGTTGATACGAACACACAGAGCACCATTTTCAAAACCTGACAAGTTACTCAGGGTAAGGGTTATGTTGAAATGTGGTCTTTTCTATGCAGTGTTCCTAAGACTTCACACCTGGGTAGCAGAACTTGCAATTGATTATGGACTGCTTTTTTAATAAAAACCTGTACCCAAACCCCAATTAATATGTGATGTACTCTATAATTAGACTTGAATTTAGAGTGAATTTACTCCCCAAAAAAACAACACAATAATTTATGTATAGAAAATGTATTCAGATTGGAATAGTGAAGTGTTATACATTTACCAAAAAACTAGGATTAATAGTTTAGCGTGTAAACATTGAAACTGTATTGTGTGCACTGTGAGGTTATAGATTTAATACTTATTCAGTCTTTTCCAAAAACATGTGTTAAACTCAAGTAGTCTCATCCACTTTAATGTTTTAGTGCATCATACAAAAGTATCATAATCTGGATTTACTTTAGCACCCAAGCTAGTGAAAGCATGGGAAAGTCTTGTTTATCTGCCTGTATGTCACACTTACATTTTGCCAAGTGCACACAGTGAATGTAGGATGTGGTGATCTACTTTTTCATATTTCTGATGGCTCTAATTTGTCATATGCGGCTGTGGCAATAGGGGATGAATATCACTTGTTTGTTTTTTGGGTTTTTTTGTGGCCAATTTACACTGAATGTACCTCATTTCCCAAGTCTACATTTCCTAATTATTACATCCAATACTACATAAAAACTAAACTTAGCTCATCTACTTTCAGTTCAGCTAAATATACAAAAGTTAACAGTTCCCCAGCCGTGGCTTCTGCGCACTCTACTTTATCAGACGAGATCTCTGTTGACAGACCAGTTGGTTTACAATGCACAAAAGTAGTTTAACGGTAAGGGAGGGCACACCCATAAAAGAAAGACATCGCCATCGTGAGCCAAATAAGAATGCTCACATATTACAGCAGTAGGATATGAATGACAACTTCAAACTGTGTTCCAGAAAACAAATTCAAAATGGAATAGTGGATTGCCTTTTCTTTGTGACAGTATTAACAGCTGGAGTGCCCTCAGCCCCACAATCATGTTCAAATGTATAATGATTCCTGAGTGCCTGTTCACTGCTTTTGTGTTACAGTTCACCCTTCAATTCGCCATACTGCATCCGAAGACAAGCTGTGTTGGGTGTCCAGTTTGTTTGCATGCTCTAAATGTAGTTTGCAGGAACACAAGCAAATTCCTCCCTCCTTGAAGCCTCTCTGCCACTCTTAACTGAAAGGGGATGCTACTACCTGCAGCAGCGGGAGGTTATGAATGCACATGCTGTAACACAGAAACATGCAATGCTGAGTCTTTTAATATTTACATGAAACAGCCCTGGAGTTGATATTTTCAACACAGGCTTAGAAGTTTTAATAATAATAATAATAATAATAATAATAATAATAATAATAATTTTATATATATATATATATATATATATATATATATATATATATATATATATATATATATATATATATATATATGGGGGACACACCTTTTAAATGCAAAAAAACTGAAAAATAAATTCTGTATTATTTTATAATGGCCTATACTCGTTGCGCGTTAATTTTTACAGGTTCCACTGCCTGTTTTCTCAACGAGCCACAAACAGCGAAGTGTGCTCACAATCTCTTAAAAATGCATTTTGATTTTTCACAATGCAAACAAGTAACTGTGGTGTGCTAAAGACACGCAAAGCACTTCGGTTTGTTTTGTTGTACAAATAAAACGAGGAATGGTACATTTCCGCTGTACAGTCAGAGTGCTGCTGCTGCTGGCGCTAGGTTAAAACAACAAACCTCTTCCAAAGTAAACCACAAGACGCCGTTTAATGGCGAAACTTCAACGGCTAACAAGCAAAATAAAATAAAATAGTTAGGACGTTTATTTTCCTTTTACAGTACTTAAATGAAACACATTGTGCGTGTGCGATACAGACTGTACAGTATGTTGAGCTGTCTTGAATGGAGGAAGATGGTAGCCATTGCCGCATTCCCTTTTTCTAATAGTATTTACTCCCGGCCGGAGATACTTTTCCGATTCCTTAATCAGAACAACTGTTAAAAAGGTGCATGTCAAAATGCAGTCTAGAAGAAACATGAACACCGTGCTTCCGACTGTGTTAATTGCCGGGATTATGAGTCTAGATAAGAGTGCATGGTTTAGTTATAACTATAAGGAGAAACTGCATCTTATGAAATGGCTGCCCTGTTCCTTTTAAAAATAATAATCTCCTTTTAAAGAAAGGCGTTTCGGCCATACATCGTTTAAACGTGTTAAAACACCTTGTGAACATTGAAAGAGCCACTTACTTTGATGCGTTTTCGTTTTAACGAATGCAGAAAGTAACCAGGAGTTTTGTATAGATCGTACGGGAGACTGAGGCAAAAGCGGACAAGGTGTTCTCTAGTAGAAAAGGGAGATGGCAATGAAATGGCTGCAGCACAATGCTAGCTTGCCTCACACTCGTGGACTTGAACCACAGGTACCGTCGCGGTATTCTCTTCTCGGTAAAGGTTTCATTTTTATTTTGGGACGTCGCTAAATCACCACCAAGTACTTCAGGAGTCGCATAGTTAACAGTTTATCTCAGTTTTATTTAGTTTATACTTGCATAGATTACAGCACCGTCTCCGCCTCTAGCCCGTCAACACATTCAACATGAAAAGCAGTTTTGCGTCAAATTGATTTCCTCCATCTTAGTTGCAGTACATAGTGTACTGGTGGCTTGCGTTTTATGTGTTTGTCTTGCAATGTCCCACAATTCGTTTTCCACGCAAATAAATAATCCTTTGATGGCTGTTTCCTAAATGTGTTCACTGTTTCACAGTGCTCTGTACTTAAATAAATAAATAAATAAATAATTATGCTGACCTTGTTGATAGTCCAGTTTGTGTGTTTACATACACTCATGACCCTCCAAATAGGCAGGATGCTATCTTAGTTGCCCAGGAAGGAAAATTGAAATCAAGGCAGATTGTCTTGTATTCCATATGATTTTTTTTTAAGACTGCTGTCATTGCACAGATATGTAGCGCTTATATAACATACAACTATCAGGCTGACCTTTGTAAACTATTACAGATTATCATATAGGGTACAGTGCGATACAAGCTGACATCCACTCCTCGACAGGCCAGAGCAGCTACCCACCACCCAGTGGCCACTCTGACCTTGAGCATCTCACATAACACCCTGGACCATAATACAATATATTGTTAAATAACTATAGAATAATAATAAAACAGTATAGCTAATTTTATTGTGATGTTGTTGCTATCTGATACAAATTGATAAAAAAAAAAAAATTCAGACAGCTGTATCACATCAATATCAAGATGTACTATATATTATAAAGAAATGTTAGATGGCCGTATCACATCAATATCAGGGTGTACTATATATTATAAAGAAATGTCACATGGCCGTATCACATCAATATCAGGGTGTACTATATATTATAAAGAAATGTCAGATGGCTGTATTACATCAAAATCAGGGTGTATTATTTATGCTAACTTTATATGAAAAAATACCTTTACAAGCTGTCAGTGTCATTTGGAGGAGGGTTATTTCATTTGAAAACATATCCTACAAAAATATAACGCTGGTGTTTAGTCATTATACAACCTTAGGCAGATGCTATATAAACAAGCTGTAGGTCGGGTCAGTGCAACATTGATTATTGTCGTTAGGAAACTGGCACACAGTTAATCTTTTTTTAATTAATATTTTATTGATTCTAATAAAGAACTATATTTCATATTTGAAATTAGTTACAATAATTGTTATGGGCTTTATGAATGTATTTTAAGTACACTTTTTATATACAGTACTCAATTCTCCCCATTGATTTTCTTGTATTCTTATTTCTCATTGTTTTGACAATGAATATCAATATAAACAGCAACATTTGCTTGAAATAGAAAACAGCATGCAATTTAAACAAGATGTACAGGAAGACACATATACAGTACTGTGTTATACAATGAAACATGTACATTAACTGTACAGTACTTAAAATGTAATCAATCTGCAAATGCTACTAATGTTGTGTTAGTACATTTTGAGTACCCAGGGCTGATTCAAGCGCTCAAGTGAATGAAGTCGTTGCTTAAATTGCCATAACTTGAAATCATTGAATTGTTGCTCTGTTGAAAGTTGATTGTAATGCCTTATTAAAAATAACTGAAATCAGACTGTTTGCTTCATTATATAATTTTAGGTATAACGTCCTTAAAGTAAAGATAGTGATACTGTAGCCTAACTAGAAAAGTAATCATTGATTTTATTATTTTAAAAGCATCGTTGTTTAGAAGAACTTGAATATACTTTCTTCATCTACAAAAATACTATTGTGAAAATGTGATGATTGCTTTAATAACCAATATAAATAGGTCCAAGACTCCAGTCTTTATACTCATTTGTATTTAATGCTAAATATTTAATACTAATGAGTTGTCCTTGCTTTATGAATAAAATTAATCACTTGATGGCACGTAAAGAGAAAGCTGATGATAGTAGTATGTAGTGACAAAATATATTTTTGTAACGTAGTGTGTAGTTACATACTTATAATAATAATAATTATTATTATTATTAATCAATTACCTCCATCTGCATGTAGTTTCTTTGGGAAATATCTTGACACGATCATCAGCTGAAATATACTTAGCTTTTATTTTTTGCTTTGTCTTCCATTTCTGGTATTTTACCTCCAATGCTGAAAACTAGATTTTAGCAACCTAAATCAAAAGAATGCAGCACTGACTTTGTCCCACCCCCTACTGTACAGAGTAAAGGTCACAGAAAAGACAGTAGAGACGCACTGATAGGCTGATTAAACATCGTTGTCATTTGAATAGTAAACAAGAACGTTAACCGCTTTGGAGTATTTTTTTGTAAATGTTATTTGTCTAAGGACGTTTTTTTTTTGTTTGTTTTTTTGCTTAAGTGCAACGCACACAGGACGAAGGAATTAAAAAAAAAGCCTATCTACAGAAGGAAGATATGTAGTTTGCGTCACTTGCATTGTGCAGTTCATTTAAATGGTTTATTTTTTTTCTCTCCGTACTTGTCCGGTATGCATTGGCCCCTAAAAGAGGTGAATTTCGCGGTGACCCCTCAATTTCACGATATCCGCGAAATCGCAATTTAGTTAGACCCCTATATATAGTTTATGGGCAATGTGAACGGGTGTGGGGGTGCAGAAACAAACACAGAGTCCAACGTTTTGCTGATGTACTCGTGAACACACAGTGAAATGTAAACAATGATGTGAGAAAGCATGGTGAAGGCTGGTGCTGGTTCTGGTGCTCTCGTAATGAAAGGACACCCCTAAGAAGTATGGTCCTGTCCTTTAGTGTCCAACAGGCTTCTTCTTTCAGTCTGTAAAATACAAGTCTGTTTGCACACACAGTTCACAGTAATTACAGCACTTTTTTACCATCTCCCCCTTCAGTCCATCACAGGGTAAATTTTGTGTGAAACATACATTCAAGAAGTAAAACAACTTACCTCAACTGACTCTCTGAGGGGTAAGACTTGTGCCTTACAAGCTGCTGATGAATGTGGGTCTTTGGTTAGTTTGCCAATGCAAACACTTGGCAATATTAATAAATTACAAAAACAATTTAAAAATACTCTCCATAGCTGTTATTTTTTTTTCTTTTTGTATCAGAAGACATGTTGTTCTATTATAAAGTTGATAGTTGAAAACGTTTTGTATTTTCATATTTTGATAAAGCTAACAGTCAATGCAAGCCTATGTCTGCAGCATAAGTGTAAAAACTGATTACTGCAAAAAACAAACCAGTTTAAACTAGCTTTTTCAGCTACAGAATGAGTGCATTAGGTTATCTTAAGTTCATAAATGTATAATTGTGCTGTGTTAGAACATTCTAGAAGTTTTGGGCAGATTCCCCCCCTGAACAGAAGGTGTGCTGAAGGTGTGTGTTAACAGGGTGGACCAATACTGACTAGAAAAGAGTAAGGGTATTTAACATAATGCTTCTGTTTGAATCGTCAGTCACTTCCTTGAATTGATTCCACATGACATATGTGTTTTAATGCAAACATATCAATCAATCAATCAATCAATTAATTTTTATTCTATATAGCACCTTTCATAGTGGACCACCATCAAAAAGCGCTTTACAAGATGCAGTAACAACAAGAAAATCTATAATACTTTAAATACAGAAACAATGCATAATACATGCCATACAGAAAAAAAAACAGTGCATAATACATGACAGTAGCATAATACATGAAATAGTAGCAGCAACACAGCAGCTAATAGCAGATATCAGGCTTAAAGAGCATGGAAACCAAGAGAGAACAGGTGGGTCTTGAGAGTTGATTTAAAGCGAGCAACGGTGGGAGCATCACGCAGCAAAGCTGGGAGAGAGTTCCAAAGAGTTGGAGCCATGAAGCTAAACGAGCGTTCTCCAAGCGTGGTGCACTTTTGCTTGGGGATAACAAGCAGGCCAGAGTCGGGAGGACCTCAGCTTGCGGGCAGTGACATAGCAGGTCAGCAAGTTGAGGAGGTACTCAGGACCTGTGTGCTGAAAGGCATTGTAGGTGAGCAGGAGAGTTTTGAAAGTAATCCAGTAGCCAGTGCAGCTGGGAAAGACGGGGGATGATGTGATCACATTTTTTACATCTGGTAAGGATCCTGGCAGCGGCATTCTGAACTAGCCGCAGTCGCTTTATGGTGTGTGCTGGGAGACCATATAGAGTTGCAGTAGTCAAGTTGTGAGGAGACAAATGACAAAGTGACAAAGTATCTCCGCATCCAGGAAGGAAAGGTAGGGGCAGACTTTGGAGATGTTTCGAACATGGTAGAAAGAAGATTTGACCACGGAGGAGATGTGGGCATCAAAGGTGAGGCTGCTGTTAAGAAGTATACCATGGGGGAAGGCAGCAGCAGACAGTTTCCGAGATTCAGGGCAGCTATATTGAGATTCTTAAGTTAAGTTTTAGATCCTACTAGAAGGAGTTCAGATTTGCTAGTGTTCAGCTGAAGAAAATTGTCAGGCATCCAGGCCTCGATGCCTTGAATGCAAGCCGAGAGCCGGACCATGGCAGAAGGGCTTCCAGGGTCGAGTTTTAAGTAGAGCTGGGTGTCGTCAGCATAGGTGTGAGACATGAGGCTGTGAAGCATGTAGATATTGAAGAGAAGGGGCCCAAGAACAGATCCTTGGGGGACACCCCAAGTGACTGGGTTTGCGAAACTACTGCATCCAGCATAGAATACAGACTGCATGGGTCTGGATAGGTAAGAGGACATCCAGAGATTCCAGCATACTTCTGAGACGGAAATTAGATAAATCAGCTGGGTCAAGGGAGGTTTTTTTGAGTACCGTTGTAACTCGGGCAAGCTTAAGGGCAGCAGGAACCGAGCCAGAGTCCAGGGACAGGTTGAGAGTGTGCATAATGGAAGGAGCAAGATCAGAAGCACAGAGACGGACAAGGTTAGTTGGCCAGGGGTCCAGGGGGCATGTCTCTGGCTTACTGTTGATTTCAACAGTAAGCCAGAGACATCAGCAATGGAGAGAGGAGAGGAGGAGAGGACAGGAGGAGCAACTGGAAGAAGATCAAGGTAGTCAAGTAGCAAACTGGGTTTGTGGTGGGAGAGTGTAGAATATGTTGTCAATTATGCATTAGGCCATGCTGCGACCTTTGCTTGGTTGTATCTAATGTTTATACGATTGTATTAACAGTATTTCTTTTGTCCATATAAAGTATTTTTTATTTAAAAAAAAAACAAAAAAAAAACAACATTTGTTGATTTACTCTCCCTACAGTCCTGACTGGCCAGTGCCCAGTGTGTACAAAATAGTCTATGCTACTGTGCTGATTACTCTTCTTGTACCGTAAAGATGCATTTCAGATCATACAAATCATTTTGGATAATAGAAATTGCATTTTGTTTGGTTGTAAATACACTGCTTGTGTAAAATAAGTAACTTTTAATTTCTATTTTTCAATGCTATATAGTCACAGACAAAAGTACTGGCACACTACACTTAATATAAGATCATTCAAGAAAACATGTTAAATATAAGCATTTAGTGAACATTAGACACTAATTCTGGGACCCCCATTTTTTATTTCTTTCTCTATTGGGCTTGGCCATGGAAAGGAACATGCAAGGGGTGAGCAAGTTTCGTGCAGGATATACTCCCTTGCCCCCGCCCCGCTCGGAATACATAGACTGAAAGCTAGGACTGCCTCCTAAGTACCACATGTAGCATGATTTCCCACTTATACCCCAACTTTTGCTTTCCCTTTTGGCTTTTGTTGGCCACTAGTACTCTATCCCCAGGGTTTAAAGTTGCTCCTTTCATTCCATGGTGTGACAGGGTAGCGTCACGACCAACTGTTACCGGCAGGTAGGGAGACTCAGACACAGAAAGCTGCAGTTTAGTACTAATGCACATGTTTAATAACAACGACAATATACTAAACAAACAAAACACAATAACAAAACAAAAAGGTCTACACAAAAAACTCAAGGCAATACAGGACAGCACAGCAGCACACTTTCACCTTCTAATCCCAACATTAATTCTCCCTTAACAGCCATGATCACCCTTTTTATACACCTGTGGCTGATAAGGAGGAATTTAACCCCCTCTCTGACAACCCAATATTCCCCCCCCCACACACACACATTTTACAGAGGCAGGGCTTTCACCCTGCCACACATGGTCATGGTATTGCTTCTGCTTGTCCTTTGCCTTTGTTGACAGCTGAGATGTCTTTCTGTAGACATGCTCCAGGCGCTCTCGGAACTGCAGGACATAATAATAATAATAATAATAATAATAATAATAATAATAATAATAATAATAATATGTATTTTGTATAGCCCCATTTATTAAAAGAAATCCCAAAGCGCTTTACATTAACAACTTCAACTCCAGATGTAAAAATGAAACCCCTTCCCAGGTGAAAATAATAATAATGTTTTCAAACCTGTAATTGCTATAAAATGTTAACATATGATGAAAACACAAATAAATGACTTAAACTGTGTTTTTCATTAACCCTTTATGCTGCTGTGTACTACATTCCCATATTCAATATAGAGATAAAAACATTGGTTTTTTTAACAATGAAAACAAAAACGCTGCAAATAACGATAACAATAATAATCAGTTAACAGTAATTATCAAACAAAAATCAAATCACATCAAAACATGTCCCATTATTGACTTGCTCTGTGCCATTTATTGAAATTTTCAATACAACAGAACCCGGGGTTGCCTTCACAACCACTGCACATTTTTTTTGTGTCTTTTGTTTTCATTTTCGTAGCAGACCCTGCACCTTTTTTGCGGTCTCTGCTTCACTTGTGTTGGAGGGATAGTCACAAATGCGTGTACACAGCTACTTTGCGCAGGCATTGTGATGGATCTGGCTGCCGCAGATGCCTGCTTTATTGCCTTGTACCCAGTGCTGTGTTTTGATAGTATTTCATCACAGTGCTGCCATTTCAAACCAAACAGCTTCCTGTTTGCAGCTGGCTTACCTGTAAAGTAGCTGCATGCTCTTCTGTTTGTACAGTTTGTACTGTTCTTGGCTCCACATCCTCTTCATCATCATCGCTGAGTGATAAGTTACCATCACTGTCGCTGGTATCGAAATCCTCTGAACAAACTTCACTCCCGTTGCTCATTGTAGAAAGACCATGTACGTTGCCATGTTTAGCTTTCACTAAAAACTATATAAACTATAACTAAACACGTAAAACTAATAATAAATCAAAAAATAATAATTGAAGATGCTATATATATATATATATATATATATATATATATATATATATATATATATATATATATATATATATATACACTTGTAAAAGCTGAATGGCTTCCTGCAATATATCTCCGCCTTCTAAATGACCACAGCTAGATTGGAATCGCTACATGACACACAATTGGATTCAAATGTCACCTGACCCTCCCCTGACTTTCATTGCACATTCCACAGTATTGGCACTGCCTTAGAGAATGAAACCTGAAATGCTAGACTGAAAAACCGATCACAGAATAGAATGGGAAACTTGACGTATGCAGGTACGGCATAGTACTGTGAGTTTTCATTTGACTTACGTGCGAACGTCATGGTGTTGAAGTGGTTAAAATACATAAACATACATAAAATAGAAACTATGCAGTGCAGTAACCCAATATATATACACTGAACAAAAATATAAACGCAACATGTAAAGTGTTGGTTCCATGTTTCATGAGCTGAAATAAAAGATCCCAGAAATTTTCCATACGCACAAAAAGCTTATTTCGCTCAAATTTTGTGCACAAATTTGTTTACATCCCTGTTAGTGAGCATTTCTCCTTTGCCAAGATAATCCATCCACCTGACAGGTGTGGCATATCAAGAAACTGATTAAACAGCATGATCATTAAACAGGTGCACCTTGTGCTGGGGACAATAAAAGGCCACTAAAAATGTGCAGTTTTGTCACACAACACAATGCCACAGACGTCTCAAGTTTTGAGGGAGCTTGCAATTGGCATGCTGACTGCAGGAATGCCCACCAGAGCTGTTGCCAGAGAATTGAATGTTCATTTCTCTACCATAAGCCGCCTCCAACATCGTTTTAGAGAATTTGGCAGTACGTCAAACCGGCCTCACAAAAGCAGACCACGTGTAACCACGCCAGCCCAGGACATCCACATCTGGCTTCTTCACCTGCGGGATTGTGTGAGACCAGCCACTCCGAAAGCTGATGAAACTGTGGGTTTGCACAACTGAAGAATTTCTGCACAAACTGTCAGAAACGGTCTCAGGGAAGCTCATCTGCATGCTCGTCGTCCTGACTGCAGTTCGGCGTCGTAACCGACTTCAGAGGGCAAATGCTCACCTTCGATGGCCACTGGCACACTGGAGAAGCGTGCTCTTCACGGATGAATCCCGGTTTCAACTGTACCGGGCAGATGGCAGACAGCGTGTATGGCGTCGTGTGGGCGAGCGGTTTGCTGATGTCAATGTTGTGAACATTGCTGATGTCAGTGTTGTGGTGGCGGTGGGGTTATGGTATGGACAGGCATAAGCTACGGACAACGAACACAATTGCATTTTATCAATGGCAATTTGAATGCACACAGATACCGTGACGAGATCCTGAGACCCATTGTCGTGCCATTCATCCGCCGCCATCACCTCACGTTTCAGCATGATAATGCACGGCCCCATGTCGCAAGGATCTGTACACAATTCCTGGAAGCTGAAAATGTCCCAGTTCTTCCATGGCCTGCATACTCACCACACATTGAGCATGTTTGGGATGCTCTGGATCGACGTGTAAGACAGCGTGTTCCAGTTCCCGCCAATATCCAGCAACTTCGCACAGCCATTGAAGAGGAGTGGGACAACATTCCACAGGCCACAATCAACAGCCTAATCAACTATATCCGAAGGAGATGTGTCACGCTGCATGAGGCAAATGGTGGTCACACCAGATACTGACTGGTTTTCTGATCCACACCCCTACCTTTTTTTTTTTTTTTTTTAAAGTATCTGTATTCCCAGTCATGTGAAATCCATAGATTAAGGCCTAATGAATTCATTTCAATTGACAGATTTCCTTATATGAACTGTAACTCAGTAAAATCTTTGAAATTGTTGCATGTTGCGTTTATATTTTTGTTCAGTGTATATATAAAAGAGTCTTGAGGTGCAATTTAAACAGACACAGACTCTGAGTCCCTGATAGACCTTAGAAGCGAGTTCTAGAGATGAGGGTCCAAAGAGCAAAAGGCACAATCTCCCATAGTTCGTAATCTTGTTCTTGGCACGGAAAGGAGATCATTTTTAGCTGACCGTAAGTTGCGTTGGGGAATGTAGCAGCAAAGCAGATCCTTGATGCAAGGGACCTAGGCTATTCAAGGACTTGAAGGTCAGCAGAAAGATCTTAAAGTCAATTCTATATTTAACAGGTAACCAGTAGAGAGATGCTAAAACTAGTGTTTCATGGTCATGCTTTCTTTTTTCTGCTTTCTGAATGCATTGCAACCTATTAAGAACATTAGTGGAAACACCCACAAACAAGGCATTACAGTAGTCAATTCTCAATGAAATAAAGGCATGTATCAGTTTTACCACAAGTATTGCTCCAAGTCTTTGACTCACCTTCCATGTGGGATAGACCCAATGCCAGATCCACTGGTAGCCTAGTGTGGCGGAGTGTCCCGCCCCTATATATTTATTTATTATTATTCATATTATTGTTTGCGGCACGGATAACAGCGCCGCGTATTTGTTAGTGTTTTGTATATTTAAAAACCCTGTGAGGATGCGTGGCTGATCAGCTACTGATTATTTAACTAGCTGACAGTCACGCATCCTTACCAAACGCGTGCAGACTGTGGCCGAGGGGTAATAAGATAATTAACAGCTAGTTAACCCCTCGGCCAGAGTATAAGAACCTGCAGCTGTCCGTGCTGTGGGGTTGTGTGTAGAGAGGAGAGTACGGGGAGCGGAGAGAGAGAGCGAGGAGAATATAACGAACAATTGCTATATAAGATATACTTGTTTCTGTTTATCCGTTTGGCCCTCGTGCCCTTTTGTTTTGTTGTTTTGTTCAAATCATTTGTTTTGTTTAGTTAATAAATACACAGAGTGCCGTAGCATTCAGCTTCACCCGCCCATCCATTGTTTTGGTTCTGTTACTTCCTGGTCCGTGACATCACCACACCTCACCACTGCAAGCCATCCTGCCACACCTAGGAATGAAGAAAACCCTGTTGACTCATGCCTGGTGCAGTTGTATCGTGGGTCATTGGTTCCACATACTCCTTCCAGTTCAGCTTCTAGACTGGCTTCAAGGTACAGAGCCTGTATATCAGGATTCTATTGAATCTTAGTTGTTCTATTTCCCTGTGGATGATACAGGGTGGTCCAACTCTTAGATATGTCAATTAACTTCCAAAGAGGCCGCAACATGTAACTCTCAAAGTTCCTCCCCTGGTCAGTGTGGATTCTCTGGGGGATCCCATGATGGCAGATGAACCTCTTTCATATCACCGTGGTGATAGTAGATGCCTTCTGATCTGCTGCTGGGTAGGACTGGGCAAACTGTCTTCACCCAGTGGTGTAGGGAACACGCCTGAGAACACAGGTAGGCATTTGTATCGACTCCCATCCACTGTGGGTTGATCCACTTGGGCCATGGCCTCGCCAATCGCCTGGATCATATAGAATATATGGGCTGCAGTGCATTATGAGAAAAGATTTCATCCAGGGGTTATGCTACATTGGGACCAATGCCAGCCTCTTTGGACAGTTGGCACAGTTGTGTAAGGCGCAGAAGCCCAAGACGATCAGCTTTTGTGTATAAAATTGTCCAATTCCTAAGGAAAAGAAAATTATCCATAATGATTGTGATGGCTCATCATCACAATATATTGCTCAAACGAATCAACTTCCCAACATTTAGGAATGTTTAACATCTAAAAAAAGTAAGTTTTCAATTTTGACTTAAAGTCATCAACTGATGTACCACTCCGATATGAGGTGGCAGTGTGTTCCACAATCTGGGAGCATAGTGACTAAAAGCTCTCTCTCCCTCCCTTTTGTGTACACTTGTGGGAGGCACAAAGGCCTGCATCAGCTGATCTTCAATCACGAGAAGGTATATATGTGGCTAGAAGCTCTGTTATATAATCTGGTGCCATACCTTTAAGTGCTTTATAAGTCAGAAGTGCAATTTTAAAATCAACTCTAACCTTCACTGGGAGCCAGTGCAGTGAAGCCAGCACAGGTGTTATACAGTCTCTTTTTCCATTCTGCTGAGAAGCCTAGCAGCTACATTCTGTATAAGCTGCAGGCAATTTATGGCATGACCCAGAAGCCCAGTGAATAGAACATTGCAATAGTCAAGTCAGGAAGACACAAAAACATGATTTTGTTTCTCAGCATCAGACAAAGCGAGAAATTACCTAGTTTTAGTAGTGTTTTGCAAATGGTAAAATGACACTTTGGTAACATTGAGGATATGTGACTCAAAAGATAAATCAGTCAAGTCAATTAAGACCCTAGATTTTTCACTTCTTTTTTATGTTTGATCAAATTGCCCAGATCTATTTTTAGAGATTTTGCTGCTTCTAGTTGCTGCTGAGAACCTAATAATAGAACCTCTGTCTTATCAGATTTTAACTGTACAAAATGTTGGACTCTCCAGCTCTTCAGTAAAGCATTCAACTAAGGCTGATACAGCCAGAGTATCATCAGGTTTTCAGAGATGTACATCTGTGTGTCATCGGCAGAGCAGTGAAAGTTAACACCATGCTCCACTGTGCTCTGTGCTGCCCGTTTAGATAGCCGATTTGTGGTCACTGACTCTATTTAGTTAATAGGTGTTTGTTTTTGGGGTTCTTGATGATAATTAGATACAGTACCTATAGTAAGTATTCACCCCCCTTGGATGTTTTCAGTTTGTTGTGTTACAACCTGAATCTTGATGCATTTAAATGGGATTTTTTTTCCCCTTTGATTTACACAACCTACTCAACACTTTGAAGAGGCAAGAGAATTTTTATTGTGAAACAAAAGTTAATGAAAATAAAAAAACTGAAATGTCTTGGTTAGATAAGTATTCACCCCTGAGTCAATACTTGCAGAACCACCTTTGGCAGCAATTACAACTGTGAGTCTTTTGGGGTAAGTCTCTACCAGGTTTGCACATGTGGATCAGGCAATATTAAGCCCAGTCTTCTTGGCAAAATTGTTCAAGCTCTGTCAAGTTGGATAAGGATAGTTGGTGGACAGCAAGCTTCAAGTCTTGCCACAGATTCTCAATCAGATTCAAGTCCGGGCTTTGACTGGGCCACTCTAGGACACTCACTTTCTTGTTTTTAAGCCACTCCAGTGTTGCTTTGGCTGTGTGCTTGGGGTCATTGTCCTGCTGAAAGGTGAATCTCCGTCCCAGTCTTAGGTCTTTTGCAGATTGAAGCAGGTTTTCCTCAAGAATTTTCCTGTATATAGCTCCATCCATTTTGCCCTCTACCCTGACAAGCTTCCCAGTCCCTGCCGATGAAAAGCATCCCACGTAGCATGATGCTGCCACCACCATGCTTCACAGTAGGGATGGTGTTACCTGGGTGATGTGCTGTGTTGGGTTTGCACCAGACATAACGCTTTGCATTTAGGCCAAATAGTTCAATTTTTGTTTCATCGGACCACAGAATCTTTTCCCACACCTTTTCAGAGTCTCCCACATGCCTTTTTGCAAATTCCAAGCGGGACTTTACATGGGCTTTTTTCAGAAATGGCTTCCTTCTTGCTACTCTTTCATACAGGCCAGATTTGTGGAGTACCTGAGCTATTGTTGACACATGGACAGTTTCTTTCATCTCAGCCATGGAACGCTGTAGGTCTTTCAGAGTTGTCATTGGCCTCTTGCTGGCTTCTCTGACCAATGCCCTTCTTACCCGGCTGCTCAGTTTGGGAGGTCGGCCTGCTCTAAGCAGATTCTGGGTGGTGCCATATGCCTTCCACTTCTTAATGATCGACTTGACTGTGCTCCAAGGGATATTCAATGCTTTTGAAATCTTTTTATACCCTCCCTGATCTGTGCCTTTCCACAACTTTATCAAGGAGTTGTTTTGAAAGCTCCTTGGTCTTCATGGTAGAATCTTTGCTTTTAATGCACTACCCAACTGTGGGAACTTACAGAGACAGGTGTATTTAATCTGAAATCATGTGAACCACTTTTATTGCACACAGATGGACTCCATTTAACTTATTGTGTGAATTCTGAAGGAAATTGGTTGCACCTGAGCTTATTTAGGAGTGTCATAGGGGGTGAATACTTATCTAATGAAGACTTTTCAGGTTTTTATTTTTAATTGATTTTTTTTTTCTCTTCTGTGTGCACACAGAACAGAAGGTGTGTGATTTCTGTGGGAGTTTGATCCCACTTTGAGGAATCTGTGCTCATGGTTGTACCTCAGACTTCACTCTCATAGAGAAGAACTGGCTGTATTTTGCTGTCAAACAGGCAGATATCTTGCCTGTGTTGTGTACGTGTTTGTTGATCAGTGCGTTTAAAGATGTGGTCAGTAGTGCAGTGTTTTGGAAGGAATCCAATCTGGCTCTAATTTATATCTTGACTCATTAGGAATTCGGATATTCTGTGATTTAGGATGCTACAGAATAGTTTCCAGAGCTTACTCTCCACACAGATCCCTCTGTAGTTGTGCGGTTTGAGAGCGTCTCCACTCTTATAGATGGGAGTGATGAGCCCCTCTGCCCACTGCTTAGGGAAGTGTGCAGAGAGCAGGACGAGGTTAAACAGCCTCGGCAGAGCAGCCTGCAGGTCAGAGTCACTGTGCTTCAGCATCTCATTGAGGATCTGATCGGGGCTACTTGCTTTTCTAGGTTGTTCTCTATGGCCTCTTTGATCTGGGCCAGTTTGTGTTGTATGTAGCAGGCCTGTTGGTGTCAGAGTGACACTGTACTTTTTCAGTGTCTGATGATACAAGTTCCACAGATCTGCCCTTAATTTTACACAATCTCTGTCAACCCATCCACTTGTTTTGCTTTTCATTTTTCTTAGGCTTTTTTGATGTTTTTATGTTCAATGTTTTTCTGCAGCTGCTTTAAAAATGGTGTCTACATCAGTAACTGTAAAATTTGTATAAGTTTGGGTTGGATTGTTGTTTTTGCTGAGGCAATTATTAATCATGTCTTATTTCTGGGGTGCTTAGGGCTTGTTGGTATTTTTCTCTGCTGCCCTGATTCCAGCTGTATTGTGTTGTCGTCATTTGGGGATTTCTTTAGGCAGAGGACAAGCTGAAAGTGGTCTGATTTATAGGACCGAGGTTGGTTAGTGCATTTATTATACGCTCATCTCTCTCGACTTTCTCGCTCTTACAGAAACATGGATCACCCATAGAACACTGCTACCCCTGCTGCTCTCTCCTTTTCTGCATTTCCTCTTTTACTCTCCCTGTTTGTTGACAAGCTTGACTTCTTCTTCTCCTCTATCCCGCCAACTGGACGGATTTTCTCCAGAAACTGCTCTCCTCCTTCCTCTACTATCGCCCTCTCTCCTTCTCGGACCACTTCCTCATCTCCTTCTCACTTCTTCTACCATCTCTCCCATCCATTTCTACCCCCTCTCTTTGCTGCAAATCTCTGCTCCCTTTCCAAACATCTCTACTTCCTCAGCTCTCTCCTTTCTTCCCACGTGTCAAATGACTAAGTGAAATACTGTGTATACTTCATGTAAAACCTTTATTTTGAACTTTGACCTCTTCTGTGGGGGTCACAAAATGTTCGACAGCGTACATCTCCTTACAGACTGCAGATACTCATGTTTACAACTGAACACGTATAGAAACCAACCAAGAGCTTTCCAAAAATGTCCTGGACCTTGACCTTTGACCACTGGAAATGTTTGACAGCTTATATCTCCTTATAGACTCATGTTTACTATTGAACACGTATAGGAAACCAACTAATACCTTTCCAAAATGTACTGCACCTTGACCTTTGACCGCTTGTTCATGGTCAAACTGGACAATTCCCTGCTTTGATAGCTTATATCTCTTAAGACTGCAGATGGACTCATATTTACTATTGAACATATTTAGGAAACCAACTATGCCCTTTCCAAAAATATATTGGACATTGACCTTTGGAAATGTTTGACAGCTTATATCTCCTTACAGACTGCTGATAGACTCATGCTTACTTTAGAACACATATAGGAAACCAAATATGCCCGATCTAAAAATGACCTTGATCTCTCGCATTTTACAAAGGCAGATGAAGTTTCTCCAGAAACTTCCATTCTAGTTAACACCTCTTTTTTGTGGCCGTTTTCCCTCAGCCTTCAAAAACGATCACATCCCCCCCCCAATTTTAAGAAACCTTAACTTGACCCTTTTTCCACCCAGAGCTATCGCCCTGTCTCTCTCCTCCCGTTCCTCTCTGAAACTCCCGAGTGAGCTGTCCACAGCCAGCTGGCATCCTTCCTCACCAAGCACTCTGTGACTGACCCATTTCAATCCAGGTTCCATCCTGCCCTCCTGTCTGTGATGGACTCTCCTCTCTGCGATGGACTGCCTCCCACTCCTCCATTCTAATTCTCCTTGACCTCTCCTCTGCCTTTGACACTGCCGATCATGCTATTCTCCTCTCCTCTCTCTCTGACCTGGGGATATCAGGCACTCCTCTTACCTGGTTTTCCTCTTATCTCTCGAACCGTTCCTTCCAGGTTTCCTGGCATGGCACTCTCTTCTCTTCGCCCCCTCTTTACAGGTGTACCACAGGGATCTGTCCTGGGACAGCTCTTGTTCTCACTCTACACCTGCTCACTAAGCACTCTCATCTCTTACGACTTCTCCTACCACCTCTACGCTGTTGATGCCCAGATCTTCCTCCCCTTTCCCTCCTTCGACTCCCACATCTCAGAATGCCTGTCAGCTACCTCAGCTTGGACGTGTTCACACCACCTCAAAACTCAACCACTCTAAATCTGAACTCCTACTTTCCTTTTGCTTCCTCTCCCTCCTCTGACCTCTCCACCTCAGTCTCCCTTGACTACTATCACTCTCTTTCTGCTAAAAACATACTGCAACTATGTAGTGCCACCTGGCGGTCATTGGTGGAAGGTTCTCATCAACCTTTAAAATGCAAGTCAGTCATTCTCAGGAAGTGTGTTGTGCCCGTAGGAAAGCTAACAGTTTCCTGGGGTCTCAGGCTGAGAAGCTCTGCTCTGCTGTGGGTTAATATTGTGTTCAGAGGTGAAGAGTGGGTTAGCATGCAACAGTTGATAGGTTTACATATTGAAGACGAGCTCTGAGCCAGAAATTCAGCCCTCCTGATAAAGTAAAGCTCATTGCCCTGTTTGCTAAGTACTGGAACAGGTGATCTACAGATAAAAACAGAAGGACCTGCTGCATGTCTGGTGTACTTAGTGATACGACACAGTATGAGGAAAGCTGGCACTTCATGGTCCCGTTTTCGCATTGCGACTCTCTAGTGCCACCTTTGGTCATTGGTGGAACATCATCTCATTGTTCAAAATCAGCATAACTCCCAGCAGCCATCTGTGTACAAGGGGCCATTTTTGTTCTTTTAAGAAAAATAAAATGTAGGCACATTTTAAGCAAACTTAGAAGTTAAAGAAGATGTATTTTTTGTATTTATCTATTTAAAAATAGGACACATTCAGAACAAATCTTGCCTCCTACCTTCCTTTTGCTTTTTTAATAAAACAAAATTCCTCCACCACTTCCTTAGGCAATCACAGTACTTGAACATGTATAGAGCCGTTGATCGCAGAGTATAATCGTGCTCGCTTCGGCAGCACATATACTAAAATTGGAACGATACAGAGAAGATTAGCATGGCCCCTGCGCAAGGATGACACGCAAATTCGTGAAGCGTTCCATATTTTTACTTACGTTATTCAATAAAACAAATTATACATATATATTTTTTTAAAAAAACATACTTTAAAGTCGTCACTGGTCAATTTTCTGGGTCTCCAAGGCCCATCTGCAGACGCTTTGTCCACTCAGTGCTGGACAGCCCAGTCTTCGGCATGAGGACATCTCTGCGGAAGGGTGACTTTTTATCGCTCATTTATTTTAAATGAACACAAAGGGTGAGTATGTGTTAATTCTAAATAAATGAGTGATACAAATACAAAACAAAAACCACTGCACAATGAGGGCTAGAAACCCATACTAAAGAGAAAAGGTAGACTTTAGGACCCAGGGGAAGCCAAAACTGAGAAATCACTGCCCTCAACAATATGGGGAATTGTCACAGCAGGGCAGCCATTTTGATAAGGTCAGAGAGCTTAATTGGAAGACAAAGACCAACACCTGTCGGCCCTTGTCTACCAAGCCAGGACTTGGGAGTGTGATTGAACAACTAAGCAAGAAGCTTGGAGAAGAGAAAACAAAAGAAAGCAACTGCATCGGTCACTGTAGTGTCTCGTACAGTCAGAAGATGCTGACTGCTTAGCAAAAACTTCAGATTGACAACTGCTTCGCCATATTGTCAGACACTGGTCCGGCGCCAGAAACGTCTAAAAGTAAATATCCTTCTTAATATTGCTGCGTAAGCCAAATATGAGGCTTACTGCTGCCACCTACAGGACTGGAGTGCACCTTAATCAAGGCTGTTATATTCCAGAACAGGTTTTTAAACAAGCAAGTATTTTACAGCCATTTTGCTGCAGTGTAATAGATTACCACAAATATGCATGTCTGCTTCCCTTTCCCATTCTGTGCGTCATGTGAACGCAAGACAAAATATTTTTCCGTCCAATGATAAATTTTACGTTAAATGCAACCTCTGTGTGTATGTATATAATTCTCCAATAATACTGACTACAAAAATATTCTCTTTGATAAAACCAGAGATTGAGAGTGGTAAGCCGTTATTCAAACAGCAGTAACATCATAACCCTTGTGCACGAGATAAAGCAAACCTTGCTTTAATGAATAAAGCATTAACAATCATAGCCATACATTCCCTAACCAGCAAAGTCCATAGATTGCCCCACAATTCAAGTTAATAAATTAAAACCCCAGCTCACTCACCGTTCCCTTTTTGATCCCAAGCCGTTTCCCATTCATGTTCATAAAAGATTCCAATCAGAAGGCTGATACAAAAGTTCTCTAGAACCGCTTTCCACAGCAATTGTATTCCAAAGGTGTATCTTCACTCACTGCATGCAGCAAGACAAAACTCAGCAGAACAGCTGGGTGATTCTGAAATGCAACTTTTCATGAATGGGAATATCTCAATAAATGACTGCTAAAAAAATAACCAATTATTTTAAAAGCAAAAATAGTGACAATGAGTTCAGGGGGTCAAAATAAGCCGGCGATCGACGCAATCCACCGCCTAATACTATATTTGCGTAGGCTACTTTCTTAAAAATATTAAGATTATTTTCGGGTATTATCATTCAGTCCATTTTTTTTTCATTATTGCACTGTAAGGTGATATATAGTACATAATAGCTATACATACACATAAAAAAGCGCATTCCTTTTGTTGTGATATTGTAACAATATGTACCTTGTTGCTTGAAAGATATTGGGGGTTCATATATAGAGGCTGTACGCCTTTAAGAAGAAAGTCGTGATGGAATATCAGCTGAACATTGTCTGCTGACACACTATATATATATATATATATATATATATATATATATATATATATATATATATATATATATATATATTAGACACACAAACACATTTAAATGCAATGTGCACTACAATATTAAACATAAACTTTAATGTAATAGTAAAGGTGCACAAAGTACAACAGTCAAAAGTATTTAGGACCTTTCGGAAATACAAGTCCTTCATCAGCTAAAATGCCATAAAGTCCAGTGAGTTGTTTGTTTTTAAGAATGAATTTCAAATAAAGCGAAGTGGGGCTTCATAGTAAAATGTTTATCCCAATATATATTATCATATTGTAATATTTGTGCAAAATAAACATCTATTTAATGCATCTAACATTTTGAGTACCTTTGCAAATAATGTAACAGGAAACAGGAATATGCTTACCTTAAGACGTATTGCTTGTCAGATGTAAAAATAATCTGAACACAATAAATCCTCTAGTTGTAAATCGACCATTTTACATCAGTATTATTTTCGTTAATGTCTATTTAAACACGGCTGTGGTTTTAGTATTGCAAGATGTACTTTAACGGTTAACTTTTGATGCGACGTGTGTCACCCCTGAGCACACTGCAAAGATTAGAAAGATCGTTCTGCAGCTACACTGTACCCCAGTGTCGGTACTGTTGTTAAGCACCGCGCAATGCAACTGCTAACTCGGGTTTCGTGCATCTCAAACTGTAAACCGTCCTCTCTTTTTTAGGTTTTGCAAATATTAAGGGTATGTAGAGGAACGCGTTCTGCACAAAAAAGCCTTCGGTTTGAAAAGTTTGTTTCCCTTAGCTGCCCCCTCCCTTTCGTTTGTTTGGGATATTGTTCTGCTTAGAACGTCATTTCAACACTTTACTTTTTTGTAGTTCTGTGCAAGTATTAATTGCTTGCCGTTTGCTAACCGCTTTAAATGTGCAAAACACAACACAGCGTGATCGTGTTCATTTCCTATGGGAAGCACTGTGTGCTGCAGCAGTTTTGAAATCGATGTAAAATTCTCAGTAATCAATCGAAAAACATACATACATTAATATAACTTTATATTACACGTCTGTTTAAGTAGTTTTACGTTTTACGTTTACATAGCTCTAAAGTCACTACATACCGCAAGAGACAATGAAACCTGTCGTCTTAATCGGAATAATAATTTCTGAAAATATTATATAAATCTCACAAAATATAGGACTTAGGATTTTACAATTCACCTAGATTACATTCGGTACAAAAGCATACTTTTCTAAATGGGTTTTATTGTATAACAGTTTGTTTTAAGACAAGCGGCAATAGCATTTCCAGACTTACCAGCGCCATGTCTGTGGCGCACTTCGGTTTTGTTTGCGGGTTACTTCTTAAAAAAAGCACTTTAAAACGTTTCAAAACTTTTTGTAATTTGATATATTTAAGTTAAGTAAAACTGTTAATAATAACCGATTTGGTGTTTTATTTGTTGCCCAGCCTACGAGTGGAAACAAAACGCAACATTCACGTTCCATGAAAGCATTGATCACCGCGTGATATAATCGTATGTATCCCTAGACATGACTCGGCAAACTCGCCTTCTTAATAGGATTGAACACTCTGTCACCATCCTCAATTTTTCAATTTTAACATTCACAATGACATATAGTACAGTATTTATGAATACAGTTTACACTTACGAGTCTGAGCCCGAATATTTCGGGTCCCACATCCTCCCGTTTCAGAGCGCAGCCTAAACTGTTTTTCACAGGTATTGTTTAAAATGGCGATGTGTGTACGGGACAGCAGTCACGTGGATGATACCCGGATGATATCGTCGACAGTGCATTTTGTGAGGAGAGAAGTGATAGCTGTGAAGGGTTTTACTGACCCAAGCAATTAACCTTTATTATTACCAGCATTATTATTTAGGGTACATAGTCGTGACCTCACCACTGGAGCTGTCTTGTCCCAGAAATAGTTAACCGATACCTCTAAATTACTTTTTTTTTTTAATTTACATGTAAAATATTTTTCTTTTTATTAATTTTGTCTGTATAAAATGTATACACTGCACTTAATGTATCCATTTGAAGGACATATTGATTGTCACACACACACACACACACACACACACACACACACACACACACACACACACACACACACACACAGGGTGATTCCGTGGTTTTCAATACTAGGTGAAGAAAGGGTTAGCATGCAACAGCTGATAGGTTTACATATTGAAGAACACTGCGATGAGCTCCGAGCCAGAAATTCATCCCTCCTGATACAGAAGTAAAGCTCATTGCCCTGTTTGCTAAATATCGGAAAAAAGGTCGCTGGTCGAGCGCAAAACCCTTGTATCTCCACTTCTTGAGAAAAAAATAGTTAATGGTTTATGTTGATGTTTAAACCTCATCTACATATATATGACCTTTTCATCTCATTTTTCTTTAAAAAAAAAAAAGCACAGATGTCTTGTGCAATAACATTGTATCAGACTTTCCCATAATCATCTGAGTGCAAAACCCTTTGAGTGTGACAGTATCACAGCTTAAGTGCAAGAAAAGTGAGACATGCAGAAGTTTATTTGCCATCACACAACTGCCGCTTTGCAAAGGAAGCCTGTTTTTGTCAACCATATGAAGCCACAGCGATCACCTACTATGACTTTGTGGACTGGCACAGAAATACAGTGATTCTTGGTGGTAAATCTCCCTCCTGACCTGTGAGGGCACTAAGTAGCGAGAACAGAGTATCTTGGACGAGTTGGCTCAACAGTTCTTTCCCAGGGTTCAAGGGAAGTCGGCCAGCTAGAAAGGGGGCAGAACTCTGGTGCATTAACTCATCGACCCGGAAGGGAAACGATGTGGCAGTCGCAGACTGGAGGGGAAGTATCTCTGCTTCGCCTTTTAGGGAAGCATTTATGAGTTTGCTGTGCTGCTGTTCGGCCTTTCCCTAGCTCCTCGTACGTTCTCAAAGTGCGTGGACGCTATCCTGGTCCCCTTGCGGCTGCAGGGGAGCAGAGTAATAAACTACCTCGACGACTGGTTGATCTGTTCCCAGTCGCAAGAGGGAGCAGTGGTCCACACGGCAGTTGTGACAAAGCACCTGGCAAGGCTGGGCCTCACCATCAACGATGCAAAGAGTCAGCTTACACCGATGCAGTGCACAACGTAATTGGGGCTCCGGCTGGACTCCAGTACAATGCGTGCATACCTGTCGGATGACAGAGTAGCAGCTATACAAGGTCTCCTCTCCCTGTTTCAACAGGGATCGCAGGTCATCCTCATATTGTGCCAGAAGCGGTTGGGTCTGATGGCGCAGCCATATCAGCCATTCAACTGGGTCTACTTTGCATGCGCCCGCTACAAGCGTGGCTCAATGCGTTCCACCTACATCCCAAGCGTGACAGACACCGTCGGCTGATGGTGTCTCATGCGTGCCCGGAAGCCCTAAGTTGATGGAGGACGACCTCTCACCTGCGCTAGGGTCTGAGCATGGGAGTGGTGTTGAACCGCCAAGTGGTGACGACAAACGCCTCCAACTTGGGTTGGGGGGCGGTCTGGGAAGGCCGACGAGTCTGCGGATCCTGGTTGGACTGCTGGACGTCCCTGCATATAAACATGCTGAAACTGCAGGCGGTCTCCCTTGCTCTCCACCATTTCCACCCAGTGTTAAGAGGTACACATGTGCTGGTCCGGACGGACAACACAACAGTGGTGGTGTATGTCAACCACCAGGGTGGCCTATGGTCCCGGGGTTGCATTGCATTGCCATCAGGCTTTTGCTGTGGGCTCAGAGGAACTTGCTGTCCCTGCAGTCCTGCGGGAAACGATGTAGCAGTCGCAGATTGGAGGAGTGGCTGCACTCGTTTAACAAGGGGTCATGTGTGATGGCATAAAAGGGGACGGAGAGACGCAATCTGTTCCTTCACTTTGGTTTAAGAATGGAACCGGAAGGACCTGTGAGAGTACCTGTGATAACGTATCGTGAGTGTTTGTTCGTTTGTTTTGTCTTTAATTGTTATTGTTTGTGATTATTAGATGGCTAACACGTTCCAGAGCTGTCGCCAAGGGCCAGCACAAACCCGAACAACACTGCACTATTGTCATGTATAAACCGGAATCACCCACCAAGAGCACTACTGCACGCAGCCAGGACTGGTGACCTTGTTAGTACATTGTGGGAAGGATACTGCGTGTTTATTGTTTGGGACTGCAACCCGTTATTATTTACCCGTGCACTACACATTGTTGTGTAGTGCGGGGATTATTATTTGGTTACCAGACCTGGATTAAAAATAAACGTTTGTTCCAACTGGATTATAACCTCTCTGTCTGTTGATTATGCACCACATCACTCTTGCACCTGTACATAGTAAACCACTTTGCCACAGTCAGTTAAACAAATTTCAATGCATTTTGGTTATTAACATATATGGCTTTATTATATCATTGTGGAAGGGTGAGGGAAAACACAAGGCAGACACACAGTTCAAATATAAAATGCCAGCACACACACCCAGATTTATTATCCCATGCTCAGTTGGCAGGTGCTTCTGTTACAGTTCGGTAATAAATCACACACGCAGGTGTGTAAACCAAAAAGAATAAAAAAAGGAAAACAAAATAATTTAAGGAAAAACTACAAAATAAAGTGTGCAGGTTTTTTTACCGCGGCTCGTTGCTTCTTCTAGTGGTGGAAGCCCCGAGAAACAGGCACTGCTCTGTATCCTCTTTATATACTGTGGGATGGCTCAGTCCCGCTAAGCTAACTATCCAAGATAGTGATAAGAAAATAACCGGTGCGTGGCTTGCTTGCATCACCGGGCCCTGTCTCATGCTGGAGTTGCCGCACTGCCTCCCCGACTCGCTGCTCCAGAGTTTCCAGTTTCCCTTCAGAGTATCAGGATTCCACCGTGAAGTCACGCTCCACTATACTTCCTATATGAGTCAGAGAGGATACAAAACAGTACCTTTTTATTTAGCCATTCACCCCGTAGCCACCCCCCAGCCAATGACAGAGCGTCAGCCGATTCCTTCACAGCTGACTCCTGGGGGCCCAGCTATGCCACTGCCCTGCATGTCACAGTTGTACATGTATTAAGTTAAAAGAATAACAGCGTTATATTAAGAAAAATCTTTCCAATTGGAAAAGTGAATTAGTAAAGGTGCATTGTGGCCTATTATTTTACTCACAGATAAGTCACATAAAACAGAACAACTGGCACCTAATACAAGGCAGTCAGTGTCAAAGATGGTGTTCAAAATATATTAATTCAATAGATTGTATTTAGCAACTACTGCAGTGATGCTTGATTAGTTGTATGGTAATATTTGAATTCCAGTGATTTAAGGTTCACCAGTGGGTGTGTATGTTTTAGTCTAATTATTATCATTATTTATTTCTTAACAGACACCCTTATCCAGGGCTGACTTACAATTATTACAAGACTTGCAATTTTACATACAATTACATTATTTATTTTTTTACATACAATTACCCATTTATACAGTTGGGTTTTACTGGAGCAATCTAGGTAAAGTACCTTGCTCAAGGGTACAGCAGCAGTGTCCCCACCTGGGATTGAATCTACAATCCTCCAGTCAAGAGTCCAGAGCCCTAACCACTACTCCACACTGCTGCCCTAATGAAGTTTGATACAGGTTACCAACATTGTATTAACTTCAGGTCTGTTGGACTAAATCTATTAACATGTTTGTGTTCTTGGTCCTTAAAGGGTTAAAGACTGCATGTGTAAAAATATGACTAATGTTTAATAGTGCAGGTCCACATGAATTCAACCACTGACAGTGAAATATATAGAAAATCAAAGTTCTACATCTTCATTCAGATGTTTATAGACACATAACTATGTGAGAAATGTTGTGTATCATACAATGCTTTGCTCTTCCCAGAGTGTGATGTCTTTTTGTGCAAAAACATTGTAGGAACCATTGTAGGAAACTTGTGGTCTTTTAAAAGCTATTTCCTATGACATATTAGTTTAATATTCTGGAAATGGGTGATTTTATGGAAACATTCAAATCGTTGATGTTTCATATTTCAAAAGTAGGTTGAATGGGAGTTACTAGTTTTTTACGCTCAGCCAACGACAGATAAAAACGAAGGAAATGTAAATGCATGTGTATAAAACATCGTACACGGTGTTAGGAAAGTCAAGCCTTCATGCTACAATTTTCGCATTGCAACTATCTAGTGCCACCTGGCGGTTATTGGCTGGATATTGTGTATCTTGGTTTAAAATATGTCAACTCAAGAATTATTATTTTTCTTCACAACATATTTACATAATTGCTGTATATATAAGTAATGTTGCAACAGGTATTTCTTTCCACTTTTTCTCCTCTTGTGGTGAAATGTGTGCCTTTTAGGACTTTATAAAACATCGTACACGGTGTTAGGAAAGTCAAGCCTTCCTGCTACAATTTTCGCATTGCAACTATCTAGTGCCACCTGGCGGTTATTGGCTGGATCAGCAAGAGAAAGACAAATGGTGAGTCGTTCAAATATAGCATAACTCCCAGCAGCCTTTTAGTGTACAAGCGTTCCTTTTTGTATGTTATTTAAAAATATATATATATATATATATATATATATATATATATATATATATATATATATATATATATATATATATATATATAGGTTTTACTGTGTAGCTGCAGGTAAATATTGTGTATCTTGGTTTAAAATATGTCAACTCAAGAATTATTATTTTTCTTCACGACATATTTACATAATTGCTGTATATATAAGTAATGTTGCAACAGGTATTTCTTTCCACTTTTTCTCCTCTTGTGGTGAAATGTGTGCCTTTTAGGACTTTGCGAGGCCCTGGTTTACAACACTATATATCCTATTGACACAAATGGATGTTTATATACAACGAAATAAAAAATGTGGTGAAGAAAAATAATAATGCTTGCTCTTGATGTGTCATCTTTTAAATCAAGGTAAATAATAATGACAGGTCCCTATAGCTACACAGTTTGCGTAAAACCTAAATAGTTTTGTTGTTTTTAAATAACACACAAAAAAGAACGCTTGTACACTAAAGGCTGCTGGGAGTTATGCTATATTCGAACTACTTCTCATCATTTGTCTCTCTCTTGCTAAGCTATCCAATGTCCGCCAGGTGGCACTACATAGTTGCAATGCGGAAATTGTAGCACGAATGGCAGACTTTCATTATTTGTTTATTAAGCAGACGCGTTTCTCCAAGATGATTTACAGAGATTAGGGCATGTGAACTATGCATCCGCTGCAGTCACTTACAACTACGTCTCACCCAAAAGACAGAGCACAAGGAGGTTAAGTGACTTGCTCAGGGTGAGTGAGCTGGGATTTAAACAAGGGACCTCCTGGTTACAAGCCCTTTTCTTTTACCACCGGACCACACAGCTTCCTACATAATACAGTATACAGTAGACCCAAATGAGCAGATTGGGACCAATTTGAGCCTGAATTAGTGAAAACATGAATGAGCCGACATTGAGTTTACTGTTTGGGAAATCCCTGCACTATTAATCGAAAAATGCAATAATACAAATTAAATATAATGTCCCAACAATGGTCAAAAATATATATGCTATACATAATCAGCATGAATCAGAAGCAGAGAGAGCTGGTTTAAAAAGTCACTGATCTTGCTCTGAGTCTTGAATTGTTATAACTGCTCTTCATACTCAGACTGCCAGGCTAAGAGCGTCTTAAGTCTGCTTTCTGCTTGCTTGTCACTGGTTTCAGTAACTACAATACAGCACTCTCCATTGGCTTGCACTATACTGTACTCAAATTAATTGAATTAAATTAAATGACGACCACCTGCTTCCACACAGATACGCTGATTTCTGCACTAATAAAGCCTGTGAATACACGCTTCTACATAGATCTGATGATTTCTGCACTAATAAAGCTTGCAAGTACACGCTTCTACATAGATCTAATGATTTCTGCACTAATAAAGTGTGCGAATACACGCTTCTACATAGATCTGATGATTTCTACACTAATAAAGCGTGCGAATACATGCTTCTACATAGATCTGCTGATTTCTGCACTAATAAAGTGTGCGAATACACACTTCTACATAGATCTGATGATTTCTGCACTGATAAAGTGTTTGCGAATACACACTTCTACATAGATTTGATGATTTCTGCACTAATAAAGCTTGCAAATACACGCTTCTAAATAGATCTAATGATTTCTGTACTAATAATGCTTGCAAATACACACCTCTGTATAGATCTGATGATTTCTGCACTAATAATAATAATAATAATGGAGCACATTTGGGAACGATTCAGGAGGGCACAGGTCTATCTCGTCGCCTCAGCGGAGACGACACACTGCCCCCTGTGTTACTCCCTCCACCGCTTAGTCGGTGAACTCGGCGTCGATGCCCTTGCTTACGAATGGCCCAAATCGTTTCTGTATGCTTTCTTGCCTATACCGCTGCTCCTGGCCTTTCTCAAAAGGGTCCGGTTGAAGAAGGCATCACTTCTCCTAGTGGCCCCCAGGTGGCCCAGGAGAATCTGGTTCTCGACCATGTGCCAGCCGTTACAAGGCCAGCCCTGGGAGATTCCACTTTGCATGGATCTTCTCAGTCAGACGAGAGGCACTTTTTGACACCCGGAACCGGGCAGGTTCCAGCTATGGGTCTGTCAGATGCAGTTGTGGGTGCCTTTCTTGAACATTGGAGCACATTCTACAACAAGGACTATCTATATAGGTGGGACGGACTGCACTTAAACAGAAAGGGAACCAATCTACTCGGAGAAAGGATCCTTGAGGAGGTCCAGAAGCATTTAAACTAGAAAGGAAGGGGAGAAAACAAAAAAACAGAAGGGAGACCACATCAAAACAAGGGCAACAACTCAGGTAAGACAACTATTAAATGTATTGATCTTAATGCTAGAAGTCTCAGAAACAAAATGTTAGAACTTGAAGCTACTGCACTAACAAGTAACTACGATGTGATAGGTGTTAGAGAAACTTGGTTGTCTGAGAGTGATGGAGACGAATATAATATTAGTGGGTACACACTATATAGGAAAGACAGGTAGGACAGAAGAGGCAGAGGGGTAGCGCTTTACATAAGAAATAGTCTTGAAGCCCAGGTGTTAAATCAGGACAAAGAAAACAATGCAGAATCAATATGGGTCAGAATAATGGACACAAATTCAAAGGGCATAATAATAGGAGCATGCCATAGACCGCCAAATTCAGACGCTGAGCAAAATAATCTGTTATACAATGACATTCAAAATGCATGTAGAAAAGGAGAAGCCATACTAATGGGGATTTCAACTTCCCCAGATAAAATGGGAGCACCGGTTGGGGAGCACGACGGATCTAAATTGAAATGGTGGAAATGACAAATGACTGCTTCCAAACGCAATTTGTCAAGGCACCGACTAGAGGGGAGGCATGCCTTGATTTAGTCTTTTCAAATAATGAAGACAGAATAACTAAAACAGAGGTCAGAGAGCCATTGGCAAACTCAGACCACAACATGGTCTCATTTGAAGTATTTTTTAAAACCCCAAAAGTAATGACTAAAGCTAAGGTTTATAATTTTAGAAAAGCAAACTATGAAGGTATGAAACAGAGACTAACAGAAGTAGATTGGAGTAAAATAGAGAAAACATCCACAGAAAAAGGATGGCTGTTTTTTAAAAATGTAGTACTAGAGGCGCAAAACAATTACATTCCAAAAGTAGACAAATCTAAATCTAAAACAAAATGGCCAAAATGGTCTAATAGATCAATTAAAAAAATATTCAGTGAAAAAAGGCACTTTACAGAGCGTTTAAAAAGGACCAAAAACAAAGTACACAGACAGACTGGAAAATAGCAAACGTAATACCGATCCACTAAAAGGGAGACAAAACCGAACCAGGTAACTACAGACCAATAAGCCTGACTTCTATTATATGTAAACTTATGGAAACTATAATAAGATCCAAAATGGAAAATTACCTATATGGTAACAATATCCTGGGAGACAGTCAGCATGGTTTTAGGAAAGGGAGATCGTGTCTAACTAACCTACTTTTTTGAGGATGCAACATTGAAAATGGATAACTGCAAAGCATACAACATGGTTTATTTAGATTTCCAGAAAGCTTTTGACAAAGTCCCGCATAAAAGATTAATTCTCAAAATGAACGCAGTAGGGATTCAAGGAAATGCATGCACATGGATTAGGGAGTGGTTAACATGTAGAAAACAGAAAGTACTGATTAGAGGAGAAACCTCAAAATGGAGCGAGGTAACCAATGGTGTACCACAGGGATCAGTATTAGGTCCTCTGCTGTTCCTTATCTACATTAATGATTTAGATTCTGGTATAGTAAGCAAACTCGTTAAATTTGCAGACGACACAAAAATAGGAGGAGTGGCAAACACTGTTGCAGCAACAGAGGTCATTCAAAATGATCTAGACAGCATTCAGAACTGGGCAGACACATGACAAATGAAATTTAATAGAGAAAAGTGTAAAGTACTGCATGCAGGCAATAAAAATGTGCATTATAAATATCATATGGGAGATACTGAAATTGAAGAAGGAATCTATGAAAAAGACCTAGGAGTTTATGTTGACTCAGAAATGTCTTCCTCTAGACAATGTGGGGAAGCTATAAAAAAGGCCAACAAGATGCTCGGATATATTGTGAGGAGTGTTGAATTTAAATCAAGGGAAGTAATGTTAAAACTTTACAATGCATTAGTAAGACCTCACCTAGAATATTGTGCTCAGTTCTGGTCACCTCGTTACAAAAAGGATATTGCTGCTCTAGAAAGAGTGCAAAGAAGAGCAACCAGAATTATCCTGGGTATAAAAGGCATGTCATATGCAGACAGTCTAAAAGAATTGAATCTATTCAGTCTTGAACAAAGAAGACTATGCGGCGATCTGATTCAAACATTCAAAATCCTAAAAGGTATAGACAATGTCGACCCAGGGGACTTCTTTGACCTGAAAAAAGAAACAAGGACCAGGGGACACAAATGGAGATTAGATAAAGGGGCATTCAGAACAGAAAATAGGAGGCACTTTTTTACACAGAGAATTGTGAGAGTCTGGAAACAATTCCCCAGTAATGTTGTTGAAGCTGACACCCTGGGATCCTTCAAGAAGCTGCTTGATGAGATTCTGGGATCAATAAGCTACTAACAACCAAACGAGCAAGATGGGCTGAATGGTCTCCTCTCGTTTGTAAACTTTCTTATGTTCTTATGTCCTTATGTTCTTATGTTCTTATGTACCTTGCAGAACGCTAGGGCAGACTCCACTAGGTCTTTGCACGCCTACAAGTAGAAGTATTTCCAAGCTTGGTGTCAGGCTAGAAGCCCAATGCCACTTATCTTACAGTTTCTGCAAGAACTGCTTGATACTGGAAGGTCACCTTTCACTTTGAAAGTGTATTTGCCATGCCCCGGTAGATTCGGTATCTCCAGATGTGCATTTTTTGGCTACCCGGTTTCTTTAAGACGGCGATTATGCCCTCCCAGGAGGGCTGTTCTCCCTGAATGAAGCCTTAATATTGTACTGGAGGCTCTCACGAAGGCCCCGTTTGAGCCCATAAACTCCATAGAGTTGAAGTACTTGTCCATGAAGAGGGTTATCTACATCTTGGGCCCTCTTTAGAGGGGCCTCGCTGTCTGAGATCTGCACTGCAACTAGCTGGGCTACGCCGCATACTTTCTCCAGGTTCTACCACCTCAATGTGGTAGATCCTTCCTTGCCTTCAATAGGCACAAGGATCTTAGAGGTTGCACGCTCACACTGCTAACCTTCGGTTATTACCCTCGGTTAGGCGATTATGAAGTGCCCTCATATGCTGCCATTCCTTCTCCCTCGCGACGGCTCTGGTATACTATCCCATAGTCATGTTGGTGGTCGTCTTCAAATTGAAAGGGAACGTTAGGTTACTTACCGTAACCCTGGTTCCCTGAAAGAGAAGACGACCACCAACCATGAGGTTGCATCGATCGCCCTCACGGGTTTAATGGAAAAAGAGAAATGGCTTCCCCAGGTTGACGGTTTTAACCCCTCAGTGGGCGGGACCAAGTGCGTCATCCCAGGAAGGGGCCTATCGGCAGCTCTGATATAGAGAGCTCAGAATACGTACCCAATGAGCAGGGATATCCCATAGACATGTTGGTGGCCGTCTTCTATTTCAGGGAACCAGGGTTACGGTAGGTAACCTAACGATCTATGTAGAAGCATGTATTCGCACGCTTTATTAGTGTAGAAATCATCAGATCTATACAGAGGTGTGTATTTGCAAGCATTATTAGTACAGAAATCATTAGATCTATGTAGAAGAGTGTACTTGCAAGCTTTATTAGTGCAGAAATCATCAGATCTATGTAGAAGCGTGTATTCACAGGCTTTATTAGTGCAGAAATCAGCGTATCTGTGTGGAAGCAGGTGGTCGTCATTTAATTTAATTCAATTAATTTGAGTACAGTATAGTGCAAGCCAATGGAGAGTGCTGTATTGTAGTTACTGAAACCAGTGACAAGCAAGCAGAAAGCAGACTTAAGACGCTCTTAGCCTGGCAGTCTGAGTATGAAGAGCAGTTATAACAATTCAAGACTCAGAGCAAGATCAGTGACTTTTTTAAACCAGCTCTCTCTGCTTCTGATTCATGCTGATTATGTATAGCATATATATTTTTGACCATTGTTGGGACATTATATTTAATTTGTATTATTGCATTTTTCGATTAATAGTGCAGGGATTTCCCAAACAGTAAACTCAATGTCGGCTCATTCATGTTTTTCACTAATTCAGGCTCAAATTGGTCCCAATCTGCTCATTTGGGTCTACTGTATACTGTATTATGTAGGAAGCTGTGTGGTCCGGTGGTAAAAGAAAAGGGCTTGTAACCAGGAGGTCCCTTGTTTAAATCCCAGCTCACTCACCCTGAGCAAGTCACTTAACCTCCTTGTGCTCTGTCTTTTGGGTGAGACGTAGTTGTAAGTGACTGCAGCGGATGCATAGTTCACATGCCCTAATCTCTGTAAATCATCTTGGAGAAACGCGTCTGCTTAATAAACAAATAATGAAAGTCTGCCATTCGTGCTACAATTTCCGCATTGCAACTATGTAGTGCCACCTGGCGGACATTGGATAGCTTAGCAAGAGAGAGACAAATGATGAGAAGTAGTTCGAATATAGCATAACTCCCAGCAGCCTTTAGTGTACAAGCGTTCTTTTTGTGTGTTATTTAAAAACAACAAAACTATTTAGGTTTTACGCAAACTGTGTAGCTATAGGGACCTGTCATTATTATTTACCTTGATTTAAAAGATGACACATCAAGAGCAAGCATTATTATTTTTCTTCACCACATTTTTTATTTCGTTGTATATAAACATCCATTTGTGTCAATAGGATATATAGTGTTGTAAACCAGGGCCTCGCAAAGTCCTAAAAGGCACACATTTCACCACAAGAGGAGAAAAAGTGGAAAGAAATACCTGTTGCAACATTACTTATATATACAGCAATTATGTAAATATGTCGTGAAGAAAATAATAATTCTTGAGTTGACATATTTTAAACCAAGATACACAATATTTACCTGCAGCTACACAGTAAAACCTATATATATATATATATATATATATATATATATATATATATATATATATATATATATATATATATATATTTTTTTAAATAACATACAAAAAGGAACGCTTGTACACTAAAAGGCTGCTGGGAGTTATGCTATATTTGAACGACTCACCATTTGTCTTTCTCTTGCTGATCCAGCCAATAACCGCCAGGTGGCACTAGATAGTTGCAATGCGAAAATTGTAGCAGGAAGGCTTGACTTTCCTAACACCGTGTACGATGTTTTATAAAGTCCTAAAAGGCACACATTTCACCACAAGAGGAGAAAAAGTGGAAAGAAATACCTGTTGCAACATTACTTATATATACAGCAATTATGTAAATATGTTGTGAAGAAAAATAATAATTCTTGAGTTGACATATTTTAAACCAAGATACACAATATCCAGCCAATAACCGCCAGGTGGCACTAGATAGTTGCAATGCGAAAATTGTAGCATGAAGGCTTGACTTTCCTAACACCGTGTACGATGTTTTATACACATGCATTTACATTTCCTTCGTTTTTATCTGTCGTTGGCTGAGCGTAAAAACTAGTAACTCCCATTCAACCTACTTTTGAAATATGAAACATCAACGATTTGAATGTTTCCATAAAATCACCCATTTCCAGAATATTAAACTAATATGTCATAGGAAATAGCTTTTAAAAGACCACAAGTTTCCTACAATGGTTCCTACAATGTTTTTGCACAAAAAGACATCACACTCTGGGAAGAGCAAAGCATTGTATGATACACAACATTTCTCACATAGTTATGTGTCTATAAACATCTGAATGAAGATGTAGAACTTTGATTTTCTATATATTTCACTGTCAGTGGTTGAATTCATGTGGACCTGCACTATTAAACATTAGTCATATTTTTACACATGCAGTCTTTAACCCTTTAAGGACCAAGAACACAAACATGTTAATAGATTTAGTCCAACAGACCTGAAGTTAATACAATGTTGGTAACCTGTATCAAACTTCATTAGGGCAGCAGTGTGGAGTAGTGGTTAGGGCTCTGGACTCTTGACTGGAGGATTGTAGATTCAATCCCAGGTGGGGGACACTGCTGCTGTACCCTTGAGCAAGGTACTTTACCTAGATTGCTCCAGTAAAAACCCAACTGTATAAATGGGTAATTGTATGTAAAAAAATAAATAATGTAATTGTATGTAAAATTGCAAGTCTTGTAATAATTGTAAGTCGCCCTGGATAAGGGTGTCTGTTAAGAAATAAATAATGATAATAATTAGACTAAAACATACACACCCACTGGTGAACCTTAAATCACTGGAATTCAAATATTACCATACAACTAATCAAGCATCACTGCAGTAGTTGCTAAATACAATCTATTGAATTAATATATTTTGAACACCATCTTTGACACTGACTGCCTTGTATTAGGTGCCAGTTGTTCTGTTTTATGTGACTTATCTGTGAGTAAAATAATAGGCCACAATGCACCTTTACTAATTCACTTTTCCAATTGGAAAGATTTTTCTTAATATAACGCTGTTATTCTTTTAACTTAATACATGTACAACTGTGACATGCAGGGCAGTGGCATAGCTGGGCCCCCAGGAGTCAGCTGTGAAGGAATCGGCTGACGCTCTGTCATTGGCTGGGGTGGCTACGGGGTGAATGGCTAAATAAAAGGTACTGTTTTGTATCCTCTCTGACTCATATAGGAAGTATAGTGGAGCGTGACTTCACGGTGGAATCCTGATACTCTGAAGGGAAACTGGAAACTCTGGAGCAGCGAGTCGGGAGGCAGTGCGGCAACTCCAGCATGAGACAGGGCCCGGTGATGCAAGCAAGCCACGCACCGGTTATTTTCTTATCACTATCTTGGATAGTTAGCTTAGCGGGACTGAGCCATCCCACAGTATATAAAGAGGATACAGAGCAGTGCCTGTTTCTCGGGCTTCCACCACTAGAAGAAGCAACGAGCAGCGGTAAAAAAACCTGCACACTTTATTTTGTAGTTTTCCTTAAATTATTTTGTTTTCCTTTTTATTCTTTTTGGTTTACACACCTGCGTGTGTGATTTATTACCGAACTGTAACAGAAGCACCTGCCAACTGAGCATGGGATAATAAATCTGGGTGTGTGTGCTGGCATTTTATATTTGAACTGTGTGTCTGCCTTGTGTTTTCCCTCACCCTTCCACAATGATATAATAAAGCCATATATGTTAATAACCAAAATGCATTGAAATTTGTTTAACTGACTGTGGCAAAGTGGTTTACTATGTACAGGTGCAAGAGTGATGTGGTGCATAATCAACAGACAGAGAGGTTATAATCCAGTTGGAACAAACGTTTATTTTTAATCCAGGTCTGGTAACCAAATAATAATCCCCGGCACTACACAACAATGTGTAGTGCACGGGGTAAATAATAACGGGGTTGCAGTCCCAAACAATAAACACGCGTATCCTTCCCACAATGTACTAACAAGGTCACCAGTCCTGGCTGCGTGCAGTAGTGCTCTTGGTGGGTGATTCCGGTTTATACATGACAATAGTGCAGTGTTGTTCCGGGTTTGTGCTGGCCCTTGGCGACAGCTCTGGAACGTGTTAGCCATCTAATAATCACAAACAATAACAATTAAAGACAAAACAAACGAACAAACACTCACGATACGTTATCACAGGTACTCTCACAGGTCCTTCCGGGTTCCATTCTTAAACCAAAGTGAAGGAACAGATTGCGTCTCTCCGTCCCCTTTTATGCCATCACACATGACCCCTTGTTAAACGAGTGCAGCCACTCCTCCAATCTGCGACTGCTACATCGTTTCCCGCAGGACTGCAGGGACAGCAAGTTCCTCTGAGCCCACAGCAAAAGCCTGATGGCAATGCAATGCAACCCCGGGGACCATAGGCCACCCTGGTGGTTGACATACACCACCACTGTTGTGTTGTCCGTCCGGACCAGCACATGTGTACCTCTTAACACTGGGTGGAAATGGTGGAGAGCAAGGGAGACCGCCTGCAGTTTCAGCATGTTTATATGCAGGGACGTCCAGCAGTCCAACCAGGATCCGCAGACTCGTCGGCCTTCCCAGACCGCCCCCCAACCCAAGTTGGAGGCGTTTGTCGTCACCACTTGGCGGTTCAACACCACTCCCATGCTCAGACCCTAGCGCAGGTGAGAGGTCGTCCTCCATCAACTTAGGGCTTCCGGGCACGCATGAGACACCATCAGCCGACGGTGTCTGTCACGCTTGGGATGTAGGTGGAACGCATTGAGCCACGCTTGTAGCGGGCGCATGCAAAGTAGACCCAGTTGAATGGCTGATATGGCTGCGGCCATCAGACCCAACCGTTTCTGGCACAATATGAGGATGACCTGCGATCCCTGTTGAAACAGGGAGAGGAGACCTTGTATAGCTGCTACTCTGTCATCCGACAGGTATGCACGCATTGTACTGGAGTCCAGCCGGAGCCCCAATTACGTTGTGCACTGCATCGGTGTAAGCTGACTCTTTGCATCGTTGATGGTGAGGCCCAGCCTTGCCAGGTGCTTTGTCACAACTGCCGTGTGGACCACTGCTCCCTCTTGCGACTGGGAACAGATCAACCAGTCGCCGAGGTAGTTTATTACTCTGCTCCCCTTCAGCCGCAAGGGGACCAGGATAGCGCCCACGCACTTTGAGAACGCACGAGGAGCTAGGGAAAGGCCGAACAGCAGCACAGCAAACTCATAAATGCTTCCCTAAAAGGCGAAGCAGAGATACTTCCTCCAGTCTGCGACTGCCACATCGCTTCCCTTCCGGTCGATGAGTTAATGCACCAGAGTTCTGCCCCTTTCTAGCTGGCCGACTTCCCTTGAACCCTGGGAAAGAACTGTTGAGCCAACTCGTCCAAGATACTCTGTTCTCGCTACTTAGTGCCCTCACAGGTCAGGAGGAGATTTACCACCAAGAATCACTGTATTTCTGTGCCAGTCCACAAAGTCATAGTAGGTGATCGCTGTGGCTTCATATGGTTGACAAAAACAGGCTTCCTTTGCAAAGCGGCAGTTGTGTGATGGCAAATAAACTTCTGCATGTCTCACTTTTCTTGCACTTAAGCTGTGATACTGTCACACTCAAAGGGTTTTGCACTCAGATGATTATGGGAAAGTCTGATACAATGTTATTGCACAAGACATCTGTGCTTTTTTTTTAAAGAAAAATGAGATGAAAAGGTCATATATATGTAGATGAGGTTTAAACATCAACATAAACCATTAACTATTTTTTTCTCAAGAAGTGGAGATACAAGGGTTTTGCGCTCGACCAGCGACCTTTTTTCCGATATTTAGCAAACAGGGCAATGAGCTTTACTTCTGTATCAGGAGGGATGAATTTCTGGCTCGGAGCTCATCGCAGTGTTCTTCAATATGTAAACCTATCAGCTGTTGCATGCTAACCCTTTCTTCACCTAGTATTGAAAACCACGGAATCACCCTGTGTGTGTGTGTGTGTGTGTGTGTGTGTGTGTGTGTGTGTGTGTGTGTGTGTGTGTGTGTGTGACAATCAATATGTCCTTCAAATGGATACATTAAGTGCAGTGTATACATTTTATACAGACAAAATTAATAAAAAGAAAAATATTTTACATGTAAATTAAAAAAAAAAAAAGTAATTTAGAGGTATCGGTTAACTATTTCTGGGACAAGACAGCTCCAGTGGTGAGGTCACGACTATGTACCCTAAATAATAATGCTGGTAATAATAAAGGTTACTTGCTTGGGTCAGTAAAACCCTTCACAGCTATCACTTCTCTCCTCACAAAATGCACTGTCGACGATATCATCCGGGTATCATCCACGTGACTGCTGTCCCGTACACACATCGCCATTTTAAACAATACCTGTGAAAAACAGTTTAGGCTGCGCTCTGAAACGGGAGGATGTGGGACCCGAAATATTCGGGCTCAGACTCGTAAGTGTAAACTGTATTCATAAATACTGTACTATATGTCATTGTGAATGTTAAAATTGAAAAATTGAGGATGGTGACAGAGTGTTCAATCCTATTAAGAAGGCGAGTTTGCCGAGTCATGTCTAAGGATACATACGATTATATCACGCGGTGATCAATGCTTTCATGGAACGTGAATGTTGCGTTTTTGTTTCCACTCGTAGGCTGGGCAACAAATAAAACACCAAATCGGTTATTATTAACAGTTTTTACTTAACTTAAATATATCAAATTACAAAAAGTTTTGAAACGTTTTAAAGTGCTTTTTTTTTTAAGAAGTAACCCGCAAACAAAACCGAGTGCGCCACAGACATGGCGCCGCGGGTAAGTCTGGAAATGCTATTGCCGCTTGTCTTAAAAACAAACTGTTATACAATAAAACCCATTTAGAAAAGTATGCTTTTGTACCGAATGTAATCTAGGTGAATTGTAAAATCCTAAGTCCTATATTTTGTGAGATTTATATAATATTTTCAGAAATTATTATTCCGATTAAGACGACAGGTTTCATTGTCTCTTGCGGTATGTAGTGACTTTAGAGCTATGTAAACGTAAAACGTAAAACTACTTAAACAGACGTGTAATATAAAGTTATATTAATGTATGTATGTTTTTCGATTGATTACTGAGAATTTTACATCGATTTCAAAACTGCTGCAGCACACAGTGCTTCCCATAGAAATGAACACGATCACGCTGTGTTGTGTTTTGCACATTTAAAGCGGTTAGCAAACGGCAAGCAATTAATACTTGCACAGAACTACAAAAAGTAAAGTGTTGAAATGACGTTCTAAGCAGAACAATATCCCAAACAAACGAAAGGGAGGGGGCAGCTAAGGGAAACAAACTTTTCAAACCGAAGGCTTTTTGTGCAGAACGCGTTCCTCTACATACCCTTAATATTTGCAAAACCTAAAAAAGAGAGGACGGTTTACAGTTTGAGATGCACGAAACCCGAGTTAGCAGTTGCATTGCGCGGTGCTTAACAACAGTACCGACACTGGGGTACAGTGTAGCTGCAGAACGATCTTTCTAATCTTTGCAGTGTGCTCAGGGTGACACACGTCGCATCAAAAGTTAACCGTTAAAGTACATCTTGCAATACTAAAACCACAGCCGTGTTTAAATAGACATTAACGAAAATAATACTGATGTAAAATGGTCGATTTACAACTAGAGGATTTATTGTGTTCAGATTATTTTTTACATCTGACAAGCAATACGTCTTAAGGTAAGCATATTCCTGTTTCCTGTTACATTATTTGCAAAGGTACTCAAAATGTTAGATGCATTAAATAGATGTTTATTTTGCACAAATATTACAATATGATAATATATATTGGGATAAACATTTTACTATGAAGCCCCACTTCGCTTTATTTGAAATTCATTCTTAAAAACAAACAACTCACTGGACTTTATGGCATTTTAGCTGATGAAGGACTTGTATTTCCGAAAGGTCCTAAATACTTTTGACTGTTGTACTTTGTGCACCTTTACTATTACATTAAAGTTTATGTTTAATATTGTAGTGCACATTGCATTTAAATGTGTTTGTGTGTCTATATATATATATATATATATATATATATATATATATATATATATATATATATATATATATATATATAGTGTGTCAGCAGACAATGTTCAGCTGATATTCCATCACGACTTTCTTCTTAAAGGCGCACAGCCTCTATATATGAACCCCAATATCTTTCAAGCAACAAGGTACATATTGTTACAATATCACAACAAAAGGAATGCTTTTTATGTGTATGTATAGCTATTATGTACTATATATCACCTACAGTGCAATAATGAAAAAAATGGACTGAATGATAATACCGAAAATAATCTTAATATTTTTAAGAAAGTAGCCTACACAAATATAGTATTAGGCGGTGGATTGCGTCGATCGCCGGCTTATTTTGACCCCTGAACTCATTGTCACTATTTTTGCTTTTAAAATAATTGGTTATTTTTTAGCAGTCATTTATTGAGATATTCCCATTCATGAAAAGTTGCATTTCAGAATCACCCAGCTGTTCTGCTGAGTTTTGTCTTGCTGCATGCAGTGAGTGAAGATACACCTTTGGAATACAATTGCTGTGGAAAGCGGTTCTAGAGAACTTTGTATCAGCCTTCTGATTGGAATCTTTTATGAACATGAATGGGAAACGGCTTGGGATCAAAAAGGAACGGTGAGTGAGCTGGGGTTTTAATTTATTAACTTGAATTGTGGGGCAATCTATGGACTTTGCTGGTTAGGGAATGTATGGCTATGATTGTTAATGCTTTATTCATTAAAGCAAGGTTTGCTTTATCTCGTGCACAAGGGTTATGATGTTACTGCTGTTTGAATAACGGCTTACCACTCTCAATCTCTGGTTTTATCAAAGAGAATATTTTTGTAGTCAGTATTATTGGAGAATTATATACATACACACAGAGGTTGCATTTAACGCAAAATTTATCATTGGACGGAAAAATATTTTGTCTTGCGTTCACATGACGCACAGAATGGGAAAGGGAAGCAGACATGCATATTTGTGGTAATCTATTACACTGCAGCAAAATGGCTGTAAAATACTTGCTTGTTTAAAAAACCTGTTCTGGAATATAACAGCCTTGATTAAGGTGCACTCCAGTCCTGTAGGTGGCAGCAGTAAGCCTCATATTTGGCTTACGCAGCAATATTAAGAAGGATATTTACTTTTAGACGTTTCTGGCGCCGGACCAGTGTCTGACAATATGGCGAAGCAGTTGTCAATCTGAAGTTTTTTTGCTAAGCAGTCAGCATCTTCTGACTGTACGAGACACTACAGTGACCGATGCAGTTGCTTTCTTTTGTTTTCTCTTCTCCAAGCTTCTTGCTTAGTTGTTCAATCACACTCCCAAGTCCTGGCTTGGTAGACAAGGGCCGACAGGTGTTGGTCTTTGTCTTCCAATTAAGCTCTCTGACCTTATCAAAATGGCTGCCCTGCTGTGACAATTCCCCATATTGTTGAGGGCAGTGATTTCTCAGTTTTGGCTTCCCCTGGGTCCTAAAGTCTACCTTTTCTCTTTAGTATGGGTTTCTAGCCCTCATTGTGCAGTGGTTTTTGTTTTGTATTTGTATCACTCATTTATTTAGAATTAACACATACTCACCCTTTGTGTTCATTTAAAATAAATGAGCGATAAAAAGTCACCCTTCCGCAGAGATGTCCTCATGCCGAAGACTGGGCTGTCCAGCACTGAGTGGACAAAGCGTCTGCAGATGGGCCTTGGAGACCCAGAAAATTGACCAGTGACGACTTTAAAGTATGTTTTTTAAAAAATATATATGTATAATTTGTTTTATTGAATAACGTAAGTAAAAATATGGAACGCTTCACGAATTTGCGTGTCATCCTTGCGCAGGGCCATGCTAATCTTCTCTGTATCGTTCCAATTTTAGTATATGTGCTGCCGAAGCGAGCACGATTATACTCTGCGATCAACGGCTCTATACATGTTCAAGTACTGTGATTGCCTAAGGAAGTGGTGGAGGAATTTTGTTTTATTAAAAAGCAAAAGGAAGGTAGGAGGCAAGATTTGTTCTGAATGTGTCCTATTTTTAAATAGATAAATACAAAAAATACATCTTCTTTAACTTCTAAGTTTGCTTAAAATGTGCCTACATTTTATTTTTCTTAAAAGAACAAAAATGGCCCCTTGTACACAGATGGCTGCTGGGAGTTATGCTGATTTTGAACAATGAGATGATGTTCCACCAATGACCAAAGGTGGCACTAGAGAGTCGCAATGCGAAAACGGGACCATGAAGTGCCAGCTTTCCTCATACTGTGTCGTATCACTAAGTACACCAGACATGCAGCAGGTCCTTCTGTTTTTATCTGTAGATCACCTGTTCCAGTACTTAGCAAACAGGGCAATGAGCTTTACTTTATCAGGAGGGCTGAATTTCTGGCTCAGAGCTCGTCTTCAATATGTAAACCTATCAACTGTTGCATGCTAACCCACTCTTCACCTCTGAACACAATATTAACCCACAGCAGAGCAGAGCTTCTCAGCCTGAGACCCCAGGAAACTGTTAGCTTTCCTACGGGCACAACACACTTCCTGAGAATGACTGACTTGCATTTTAAAGGTTGATGAGAACCTTCCACCAATGACTGCCAGGTGGCACTACATAGTTGCAGTATGTTTTTAGCAGAAAGAGAGTGATAGTAGTCAAGGGAGACTGAGGTGGAGAGGTCAGAGGAGGGAGAGGAAGCAAAAGGAAAGTAGGAGTTCAGATTTAGAGTGGTTGAGTTTTGAGGTGGTGTGAACACGTCCAAGCTGAGGTAGCTGACAGGCATTCTGAGATGTGGGAGTCGAAGGAGGGAAAGGGGAGGAAGATCTGGGCATCAACAGCGAGAGGTGGTAGGAGAAGTCGAAGAGATGAGAGTGCTTAGTGAGCAGGTGTAGAGTGAGAACAAGAGCTGTCCCAGGACAGATCCCTGTGGTACACCTGTAAAGAGGGGGCGAAGAGAAGAGAGTGCCATGCCAGGAAACCTGGAAGGAACGGTTCGAGAGATAAGAGGAAAACCAGGTAAGAGGAGTGCCTGATATCCCCAGGTCAGAGAGAGAGGAGAGGAGAATAGCATGATCGGCAGTGTCAAAGGCAGAGGAGAGGTCAAGGAGAATTAGAATGGAGGAGTGGGAGGCAGTCCATCGCAGAGAGGAGAGTCCATCACAGACAGGAGGGCAGGATGGAACCTGGATTGAAATGGGTCAGTCACAGAGTGCTTGGTGAGGAAGGATGCCAGCTGGCTGTGGACAGCTCACTCGGGAGTTTCAGAGAGGAACGGGAGGAGAGAGACAGGGCGATAGCTCTGGGTGGAAAAAGGGTCAAGTTAAGGTTTCTTAAAATGGGGGATGTGATCGCTTTTGAAGGCTGAGGAAAACGGCCACAAAAAGAGGTGTTAACTAGAATGGAAGTTTCTGGAGAAACTTCATCTGCCTTTGTAAAATGCGAGAGATCAAGGTCATTTTTAGATCGGGCATATTTGGTTTCCTATATGTGTTCTAAAGTAAGCATGAGTCTATCAGCAGTCTGTAAGGAGATATAAGCTGTCAAACATTTCCAAAGGTCAATGTCCAATATATTTTTGGAAAGGGCATAGTTGGTTTCCTAAATATGTTCAATAGTAAATATGAGTCCATCTGCAGTCTTAAGAGATATAAGCTATCAAAGCAGGGAATTGTCCAGTTTGACCATGAACAAGCGGTCAAAGGTCAAGGTGCAGTACATTTTTGGAAAGGTATTAGTTGGTTTCCTATACGTGTTCAATAGTAAACATGAGTCTATAAGGAGATATAAGCTGTCAAACATTTCCAGTGGTCAAAGGTCAAGGTCCAGGACATTTTTTGGAAAGCTCTTGGTTGGTTTCCTATACGTGTTCAGTTGTAAACATGAGTATCTGCAGTCTGTAAGGAGATGTACGCTGTCGAACATTTTGTGACCCCCCCACAGAAGAGGTCAAAGTTCAAAATAAAGGTTTTACATGAAGTATACACAGTATTTCACTTAGTCATTTGACACGTGGGAAGAAAGGAGAGAGCTGAGGAAGTAGAGATGTTTGGAAAGGGAGCAGAGATTTGCAGCAAAGAGAGGGGGGTAGAAATGGATGGGAGAGATGGTAGAAGAAGTGAGAAGGAGATGAGGAAGTGGTCCGAGAAGGAGAGAGGGCGATAGTAGAGGAAGGAGGAGAGCAGTTTCTGGAGAAAATCCGGTCCAGTTGGCGGGGATAGAGGAGAAGAAGAAGTCAAGCTTGTCAACAAACAGGGAGAGTAAAAGAGGAAATGCAGAAAAGGAGAGAGCAGCAGGGGTAGCAGTGTTCTATGGGGTGATCCATGTTTCTGTAAGAGCGAGAAAGTCGAGAGAGATGAGCGTATAATAAATGCACTAACCAACCTCGGTCCTATAAATCAGACCACTTTCAGCTTGTCCTCTGCCTAAAGAAATCCCCAAATGACGACAACACAATACAGCTGGAATCAGGGCAGCAGAGAAAAATACCAACAAGCCCTAAGCACCCCAGAAATAAGACATGATTAATAATTGCCTCAGCAAAAACAACAATCCAACCCAAACTTATACAAATTTTACAGTTACTGATGTAGACACCATTTTAAAGCAGCTGCAGAAAAACATTGAACATAAAAACATCAAAAAGCCTAAGAAAAATGAAAAGCAAAACAAGTGGATGGGTTGACAGAGATTGTGTAAAATTAAGGGCAGATCTGTGGAACTTGTATCATCAGACACTGAAAAAGTACAGTGTCACTCTGACACCAACAGGCCTGCTACATACAACACAAACTGGCCCAGATCAAAGAGGCCATAGAGAACAACCTAGAAAAGCAAGTAGCCCCGATCAGATCCTCAATGAGATGCTGAAGCACAGTGACTCTGACCTGCAGGCTGCTCTGCCGAGGCTGTTTAACCTCGTCCTGCTCTCTGCACACTTCCCTAAGCAGTGGGCAGAGGGGCTCATCACTCCCATCTATAAGAGTGGAGACGCTCTCAAACCGCACAACTACAGAGGGATCTGTGTGGAGAGTAAGCTCTGGAAACTATTCTGTAGCATCCTAAATCACAGAATATCCGAATTCCTAATGAGTCAAGATATAAATTAGAGCCAGATTGGATTCCTTCCAAAACACTGCACTACTGACCACATCTTTAAACGCACTGATCAACAAACACGTACACAACACAGGCAAGATATCTGCCTGTTTGACAGCAAAATACAGCCAGTTCTTCTCTATGAGAGTGAAGTCTGAGGTACAACCATGAGCACAGATTCCTCAAAGTGGGATCAAACTCCCACAGAAATCACACACCTTCTGTTCTGTGTGCACACAGAAGAGAAAAAAAATCAATTAAAAATAAAAACCTGAAAAGTCTTCATTAGATAAGTATTCACCCCCTATGACACTCCTAAATAAGCTCAGGTGCAACCAATTTCCTTCAGAATTCACACAATAAGTTAAATGGAGTCCATCTGTGTGCAATAAAAGTGGTTCACATGATTTCAGATTAAATACACCTGTCTCTGTAAGTTCCCACAGTTGGGTAGTGCATTAAAAGCAAAGATTCTACCATGAAGACCAAGGAGCTTTCAAAACAACTCCTTGATAAAGTTGTGGAAAGGCACAGATCAGGGGAGGGGTATAAAAAAGATTTCAAAAGCATTGAATATCCCTTGGAGCACAGTCAAGTCGATCATTAAGAAGTGGAAGGCATATGGCACCACCCAGAATCTGCTTAGAGCAGGCCGACCTCCCAAACTGAGCAGCCGGGTAAGAAGGGCATTGGTCAGAGAAGCCAGCAAGAGGCCAATGACAACTCTGAAAGACCTACAGCGTTCCATGGCTGAGATGAAAGAAACTGTCCATGTGTCAACAATAGCTCAGGTACTCCACAAATCTGGCCTGTATGAAAGAGTAGCAAGAAGGAAGCCATTTCTGAAAAAAGCCCATGTAAAGTCCCGCTTGGAATTTGCAAAAAGGCATGTGGGAGACTCTGAAAAGGTGTGGGAAAAGATTCTGTGGTCCGATGAAACAAAAATTGAACTATTTGGCCTAAATGCAAAGCGTTATGTCTGGTGCAAACCCAACACAGCACATCACCCAGGTAACACCATCCCTACTGTGAAGCATGGTGGTGGCAGCATCATGCTACGTGGGATGCTTTTCATCGGCAGGGACTGGGAAGCTTGTCAGGGTAGAGGGCAAAATGGATGGAGCTATATACAGGAAAATTCTTGAGGAAAACCTGCTTCAATCTGCAAAAGACCTAAGACTGGGACGGAGATTCACCTTTCAGCAGGACAATGACCCCAAGCACACAGCCAAAGCAACACTGGAGTGGCTTAAAAACAAGAAAGTGAGTGTCCTAGAGTGGCCCAGTCAAAGCCCGGACTTGAATCTGATTGAGAATCTGTGGCAAGACTTGAAGCTTGCTGTCCACCAACTATCCTTATCCAACTTGACAGAGCTTGAACAATTTTGCCAAGAAGACTGGGCGAATATTGCCTGATCCACATGTGCAAACCTGGTAGAGACTTACCCCAAAAGACTCACAGTTGTAATTGCTGCCAAAGGTGGTTCTGCGAAGTATTGACTCAGGGGGGTGAATACTTATCTAACCAAGACATTTCAGTTTTTTTTTATTTTTCATTAACTTTTGTTTCACAATAAAAATTCTCTTGCCTCTTCAAAGTGTTGAGTAGGTTGTGTAAATCAAAGGGGAAAAAAAATCCCATTTAAATGCATCAAGATTCAGGTTGTAACACAACAAACTGAAAACATCCAAGGGGGGTGAATACTTACTATAGGTACTGTATCTAATTATCATCAAGAACCCCAAAAACAAACACCTATTAACTAAATAGAGTCAGTGACCACAAATCGGCTATCTAAACGGGCAGCACAGAGCACAGTGGAGCATGGTGTTAACTTTCACTGCTCTGCCGATGACACACAGATGTACATCTCTGAAAACCTGATGATACTCTGGCTGTATCAGCCTTAGTTGAATGCTTTACTGAAGAGCTGGAGAGTCCAACATTTTGTACAGTTAAAATCTGATAAGACAGAGGTTCTATTATTAGGTTCTCAGCAGCAACTAGAAGCAGCAAAATCTCTAAAAATAGATCTGGGCAATTTGATCAAACATAAAAAAGAAGTGAAAAATCTAGGGGTCTTAATTGACTTGACTGATTTATCTTTTGAGTCACATATCCTCAATGTTACCAAAGTGTCATTTTACCATTTGCAAAACACTACTAAAACTAGGTAATTTCTCGCTTTGTCTGATGCTGAGAAACAAAATCATGTTTTTGTGTCTTCCTGACTTGACTATTGCAATGTTCTATTCACTGGGCTTCTGGGTCATGCCATAAATTGCCTGCAGCTTATACAGAATGTAGCTGCTAGGCTTCTCAGCAGAATGGAAAAAAGAGACTGTATAACACCTGTGCTGGCTTCACTGCACTGGCTCCCAGTGAAGGTTAGAGTTGATTTTAAAATTGCACTTCTGACTTATAAAGCACTTAAAGGTATGGCACCAGATTATATAACAGAGCTTCTAGCCACATATATACCTTCTCGTGATTGAAGATCAGCTGATGCAGGCCTTTTGTGCCTCCCACAAGTGTACACAAAAAGGGAGGGGAGAGAGAGCTTTTAGTCACTATGCTCCCAGATTGTGGAACACACTGCCACCTCATATCGGAGTGGTACATCAGTTGATGACTTTAAGTCAAAATTGAAAACTTACTTTTTTTAGATGTTAAACATTCCTAAATGTTGGGAAGTTGATTCGTTTGAGCAATATATTGTGATGATGAGCCATCACAATCATTATGGATAATTTTCTTTTCCTTAGGAATTGGACAATTTTATACACAAAAGCTGATCGTCTTGGGCTTCTGCGCCTTACACAACTGTGCCAACTGTCCAAAGAGGCTGGCATTGGTCCCAATGTAGCATAACCCTGGATGAAATCTTTTCTCATAATGCACTGCAGCCCATATATTCTATATGATCCAGGCGATTGGCGAGGCCATGGCCCAAGTGGATCAACCCACAGTGGATGGGAGTCGATACAAATGCCTACCTGTGTTCTCAGGCGTGTTCCCTACACCACTGGGTGAAGACAGTTTGCCCAGTCCTACCCAGCAGCAGATCAGAAGGCATCTACTATCACCACGGTGATATGAAAGAGGTTCATCTGCCATCATGGGATCCCCCAGAGAATCCACACTGACCAGGGGAGGAACTTTGAGAGTTACATGTTGCGGCCTCTTTGGAAGTTAATTGACATATCTAAGAGTTGGACCACCCTGTATCATCCACAGGGAAATAGAACAACTAAGATTCAATAGAATCCTGATATACAGGCTCTGTACCTTGAAGCCAGTCTAGAAGCTGAACTGGAAGGAGTATGTGGAACCAATGACCCACGCATACAACTGCACCAGGCATGAGTCAACAGGGTTTTCTTCATTCCTAGGTGTGGCAGGATGGCTTGCAGTGGTGAGGTGTGGTGATGTCACGGACCAGGAAGTAACAGAACCAAAACAATGGATGGGCGGGTGAAGCTGAATGCTACGGCACTCTGTGTATTTATTAACTAAACAAAACAAATGATTTGAACAAAACAACAAAACAAAAGGGCACGAGGGCCAAACGGATAAACAGAAACAAGTATATCTTATATAGCAATTGTTCGTTATATTCTCCTCGCTCTCTCTCTCCGCTCCCCGTACTCTCCTCTCTACACACAACCCCACAGCACGGACAGCTGCAGGTTCTTATACTCTGGCCGAGGGGTTAACTAGCTGTTAATTATCTTATTACCCCTCGGCCACAGTCTGCACTCGTTTGGTAAGGATGCGTGACTGTCAGCTAGTTAAATAATCAGTAGCTGATCAGCCACGCATCCTCACAGGGTTTTAAATATACAAAACACTAACAAATACGCGGCGCTGTTATCCGTGCGCAAACAATAATATGAATAATAATAAATAAATATATAGGGCGGACACTCCACCACACTAGGCTACCAGTGGATCTGGCATTGGGTCTATCCCACATGGAAGGTGAGTCAAAGACTTGGAGCAATACTTGTGGTAAAACTGATACATGCCTTTATTTCATTGAGAATTGACTACTGTAATGCCTTGTTTGTGGGTGTTTCCACTAATGTTCTTAATAGGTTGCAATGCATTCAGAAAGCAGAAAAAGAAAGCATGACCATGAAACACTAGTTTTAGCATCTCTACTGGTTACCTGTTAAATATAGAATTGACTTTAAGATCTTTCTGCTGACCTTCAAGTCCTTGAATAGCCTAGGTCCCTTGCATCAAGGATCTGCTTTGCTGCTACATTCCCCAACGCAACTTACGGTCAGCTAAAAATGATCTCCTTTCCGTGCCAAGAACAAGATTACGAACTATGGGAGATTGTGCCTTTTGCTCTTTGGACCCTCATCTCTAGAACTCGCTTCTAAGGTCTATCAGGGACTCAGAGTCTGTGTCTGTTTAAATTGCACCTCAAGACTCTTTTATATATACACTGAACAAAAATATAAACGCAACATGCAACAATTTCAAAGATTTTACTGAGTTACAGTTCATATAAGGAAATCTGTCAATTGAAATGAATTCATTAGGCCTTAATCTATGGATTTCACATGACTGGGAATACAGATACTTTAAAAAAAAAAAAAAAAGGTAGGGTGTGGATCAGAAAACCAGTCAGTATCTGGTGTGACCACCATTTGCCTCATGCAGCGTGACACATCTCCTTCGGATATAGTTGATTAGGCTGTTGATTGTGGCCTGTGGAATGTTGTCCCACTCCTCTTCAATGGCTGTGCGGTTGCTGGATATTGGCGGAACTGGAACACGCTGTCTTACACGTCGATCCAGAGCATCCCAAACATGCTCAATGTGTGGTGAGTATGCAGGCCATGGAAGAACTGGGACATTTTCAGCTTCCAGGAATTGTGTACAGATCCTTGCGACATGGGGCCGTGCATTATCATGCTGAAACGTGAGGTGATGGCGGCGGATGAATGGCACGACAATGGGTCTCAGGATCTCGTCACGGTATCTATGTGCATTCAAATTGCCATTGATAAAATGCAATTGTGTTCGTTGTCCGTAGCTTATGCCTGTCCATACCATAACCCCACCGCCACCATGGGGCACTCTGTTCACAACGTTGACATCAGCAAACCGCCGCCACACGATGCCATACACGCTGTTCTGCCATCTGCCGGTACAGTTGAAACCGGATTCATCCGTGAAGAGCACGCTTCTCCAGTGTGCCAGTGGCCATCGAAGGTGAGCATTTGCCCTCTGAAGTCGGTTACGACGCCGAACTGCAGTCAGGACGACGAGCATGCAGATGAGCTTCCCTGAGACCGTTTCTGACAGTTTGTGCAGAAATTCTTCAGTTGTGCAAACCCACAGTTTCATCAGCTTTGGAGTGGCTGGTCTCACACAATCCCGCAGGTGAAGAAGCCAGATGTGGATGTCCTGGGCTGGCGTGGTTACACGTGGTCTGCTTTTGTGAGGCCGGTTTGACGTACTGCCAAATTCTCTAAAACGATGTTGGAGGCGGCTTATGGTAGAGAAATGAACATTCAATTCTCTGGCAACAGCTCTGGTGGGCATTCCTGCAGTCAGCATGCCAATTGCAAGCTCCCTCAAAACTTGAGACGTCTGTGGCATTGTGTTGTGTGACAAAACTGCACATTTTTAGTGGCCTTTTATTGTCCCCAGCACAAGGTGCACCTGTTTAATGATCATGCTGTTTAATCAGTTTCTTGATATGCCACACCTGTCAGGTGGATGGATTATCTTGGCAAAGGAGAAATGCTCACTAACAGGGATGTAAACAAATTTGTGCACAAAATTTGAGCGAAATAAGCTTTTTGTGCGTATGGAAAATTTCTGGGATCTTTTATTTCAGCTCATGAAACATGGAACCAACACTTTACATGTTGCGTTTATATTTTTGTTCAGTGTATATATATTGGGTTACTGCACTGCATAGTTTCTATTTTATGTATGTTTATGTATTTTAACCACTTCAACACCATGACGTTCGCACGTAAGTCAAATGAAAACTCACAGTACTATGCCGTACCTGCATACGTCAAGTTTCCCATTCTATTCTGTGATCAGTTTCTCAGTCTAGCATTTCAGGTTTCATTCTCTAAGGCAGTGCTAATACTGTGGAATGTAGCGATTCCAATCTAGCTGTGGTCATATATTGCAGGAAGCCATTCAGCATTTACAAGTACTGTGCCTATAGAAAGTCTACACCTCCTTTCAAAATGCTCACCTTTTGTTGCCTTATAGCCTGGAATGAAAATGCATTAATATATATATTTTTTTCATTTATCTACGCATCCTACCCCACAACTTCCAAGTGAAAAAAATATTCTAGAAATTCGTAGAAAATTATAAAAAATAAAAACTGAAATAGCTTGGTTGGATAAGTGTCCACCCCCTTGTAATAGCAATCCTAAATTAGCTCGGGTGTAACCAGTCGCCTTCAAAATCACACACCAAGTTAAGTGGCCTCCACCTGTGTTAAATTGTAGTGATTCACATGATTTCAGGATAAATACAGCAGTTTGTGTAGGTTCCCTCTGCTGGGTAGTGCATTTCAAAGCAAAGACTCAACCATGAGCACCAAGGCGCTTTCAAAAGAACTCCGGGACAAAGTTGTTGAAAGGTACAGATTAGGGGATGGGTATAAAAAAATATCAAAGGCCTTGAATATCCCTTGGAGCATGGTCAAGATGATTATTAAGAAGTGGAAGGTGTATGGCACCACAAAGACCCTGCCTAGATCGGGCCGTCCCTCCAAACTGGATGACCGAGCAAGAAGGAGACTGATCAGAGAGGCTACCAAGAGGCCAATGTCAACTTTGCAAAAACTACAGGCTTTTATGACCAAGACTGGCCAAAGTGTGCATGTGACAACAATATTATTATTTGTTTATTTAGCAGATGCCTTTATCCAAAGCGACTTAGAGACTAGGGTGTGTGAACTATGCATCAGCTGCAGAGTCACTTACATCTACGTCTCACCCGAAAGACGGAGCATGAGGAGGTTAAGTGACTTGCTCAGGGTCAATTAATGAGTCAGTGGCTGAGGTGGGATTTGAACCGGGAACCTCCTGGTTACAAGCCCTTTTCTTTAACCCTTTGCGGTCCATTGTCGGACTGGGTCCGACATTGCAATTATTCCCACCAGGTCCTTTGTCGGTCCCTGTCCGACATCATTTTAAAACGCAAAACGCAAAAAAGTCGGTTTTTCAACGGAAAAAGCCGAGAAAACCATTCAATGGCCAAGTGGGAACGAAGGAGCCGAGACAAGCCGATAAAAAAAAAAAAAAAGGCGATCTCATGAATAGTCATAGTAGCCCCTTCTTCAGATAGGGCGGTCGTATGGAAACAAGCTGGGTGTACAGTATCAGCGCACAGAGACTATCATGGACATTTGCAGAGCTTTTTGAGATGTTATAGCAATAAAATAATGACTTGGATTGCATTATTGAGGAGTTTGGTGATAAAACGAGTCATCAGGAGACGATTGATCGGTATGTACGACTATTATTATTATTATTTTTTATTTGGTAGCATATGTGAAAGCGATAGCAAACGAAAGGGTGGGGCGGGGCTGGAGATGCCTAGTGAGTGCTTTGTTGATCTGCAGGGCCATTTAAACCCGTTTGACTGTGAAAAAAATACTTTTAAACAGCGCGTCTAAAATTAAATGCGCGTGTAAAAATTAATTTGACCTGGCGAGCCTGATGCAGAATTAATAAATGGACCGCAAAGGGTTAACCACTGGACCAGTCAGCCTCCTATATCCCGCAATATCCCATGCACTCCACAAATCTGGCCTGTATGGTAGGGTGGCAAGAAGGAAGCCATTACTCAAGAAAGCCCACCTTGAATCCCGTTTTGAAGTATGCAAAAAAGGTAAGGAACAAAAAGGTAAATGTCCTTGAGTGGCCCAGTCAGAGCCCCTAAATCCAATCGAAAATTTGTAGCATGACTTGAAGATTGCTGTCCATCAACGCTCCCCAAGGAACTTGACAGAGCTTGAACAGTTTTGTAAAGAAGAATGGTCAAATATTGCCAAATCTAGGTGTGCAAAGTTGGTAGAGACCTATCCCAACAGACTCACAGCTGTAATTGCTACCAAAGCTGCTTCCACCAAGTATTAACGGGGAGGGGGGGATGCGACGAGAGGCTTTTTTTTCATTCATTCGTCGAGAGGCTTATCATTCATTAATATGCTTTTGTTGTATTGCAATGTTTAGCATTCATTAACTTATTGCTTCTGTAGTATAGTAATGTGTACTCGACTTTTGAATTAACAATAATTTGAATTAACAATAAAAAAAAGCATTAATGTAGCTACCAAATAGCTAAGAGATAAGCTTAATCATCTTCTATTATGTGCATTGCTAGCTGCCAGACACCTGTCTGCTATAGCACCATTCAATCGAAGTTTTTCTTTCATTCTTCTCTCATTGCTGTTTTAATACAAATACTTATTGTAGTTAAACATACTTTTAAATCCTGCAAAACTTCTCTTCTGCCATTTTTACTGTCATATTTCTGTATTGTCCTATTTAATCTGCTTGTATATTTTTCAATGCTATTATTTATTTACTCTGTACTTTAATGTTCACTGTTGTCTCACTGAATCTGTTATATTGAAGTTTTTACACTGTAATGTTGTTTTTATAGTAGATTGTATTTTTTTGCTTGATAAACCTTAAGTCGCCTTTGATAAAGGTGTCTGCTAAATGTCTGCAATAATAATAATAATAATAATAATATACGCGTTACTCATACCAACATTCCAGTTATCCACCATTGAAGCAACCCTAAAGTTCCGATGTGTCCCAGGGTCCAAATCCTGCTCCTCCAGGCCCCGCCCGAAGCCACCAGTGTCTCCGCCACCATAAAGGGGTCCACTGAACACTTTGTGGTGAAGAGACCGGAGGAGGTGTGGAGGGATGCCGTGGCCCGTTTCAAAGGGAGGTGACCCTGGGAATGCCATGCGGGTACTCAGCCAGAGTACCATTTAGTTTGGCAAGTACCGGGGTCAGACATTCCGATGGCTCCTGGTGAACGACATGGGCTACGCTGTGTCGCTGGTGGCAAGTCACCAGAGGAGGGTGAGAGCTCTGACATGTCCAACAAGGACGCGCTGACCAACTACGCCTGTGCATTCCCTGACTTTGCTGCTGAGCACAGGACGCAGTTTAGGTCTGGTCCTCCCAGCCTGGCCTGGAGGACTTGCGCCTTGTTGCATTTGGGGCACACAAGGACGTCACCTGGAGGGATCTGTGCGACACAAACATGTTAAGTAATAGATTTAAGTAGTCCAATAGACCTGAAGTTAATACAATGTTGGTAACCTGTATCAAACTTCATTAGCCTAGAACATACACACCCACTGGTCAACCTTAAATCACTGGAATTCAAATATTACCATACAACTAATCAAGCATCACTGCAGTAGTTGCTAAATACAATCTATTGAATTAATATATTTTGAACACCATCTTTGACACTGACTGCCTTGTATTAGGTGCCAGTTGTTCTGTTTTATGTGACATATCTGTGAGTAAAATAATAGGCCACAATGCACCTTTACTAATTCACTTTTCCAATTGGAAAGATTATTCTTAATATAATGCTGTTATTCTATTAACTTAATACATGTACAACTGTAACATCCCGAAATTCATTATTCAACGACATGGGAGAGAAAAAAATGTCTAGCCACCTGGGACAGTGTAAACCTCCGTCCCAACCAATGTAAGCTGCACATGTCAAAAAAAACGTACTGTTCAAAATCAGGTGCGACAGAGGGAAGAGAGCGGAGCTAGCCCCTGAAACTTTAGAGAAAGGGGAGGAGATATAAATGGTGTTGAGAAAGATATTTTTATCCAATCAGTTCATTACAGTTAATTATTATTGTTATAATTAGTGGTGTTGATATTACTACTATTGTTATGATTTTATTTGGCTGTCGCTTTTAACCAAACCAATTTACAAGGGTTACAATTACTTAAGAAGAAAGATGGCAGTCTCTTTGTATTCTACTTTTTAAATGAAACAACACACGTATTACTCAGAAAACCAACAATTTTATTGAAGACACAAATAAATAATATTATATATAAACAAATAAAACAGTATATACATATTTACAAAGCAGCTTGGTCTTTGCCAGTCTGACCGCATGTCAGCCAGTCACTGCTGAGCAGGTTTTGTGGAGAATGCAGCGCACAATGTTTCTTTGCCGAAGTGGCTGTGCCCAAACTCCTTCTGCTTCGGCTGTCCACATTTGGAGCACTTGTTCTCCTCACACGTTCGCTGGTACTTCCTCCTCGAAGTGTGAACTATCCTCCTTGGCCCTATTCTTGCAGTTACAAGCAGTGGTTCTGGGCACGGGGCCAGCAGGAGAAGGCATGGGAGGAAGCAGGGGGAGGAAGCAGAGGGGGAGGTAGAGATGCCAACTTATGAAAGTAGAGTGTTAGCATAGTAGCAGAAATATAGTAGCCTCAAAACCCATTTGCACAGTGTCAGATTTTGCTTATTGCTGGTGTTTCTTCTTACCTACGTGAGTGATACAGTCTTGACGCCCACCATGTTTCATGGAGAAGTCTGTCTGACAGTATTCACAGCAGATGTGAGATTCAGACACTCGACTTCTTTTAATGAATGACCATTCTGTGGTAAATTCCTCTCAATTTTTTAGATGGAAGACAACGACATGGTGTGTGAAGTCACGGGGATGAAAATTCAATTTTTTTTTTTTAAATACAATATACAGTACCTGCATTTTGGTACACCGCATTTACTGTGATCTTGCTGTAAAACTGACCATCTTTACTGTTATGTAGAAATGTCAAAGCACCTATCAATGGAAATATAAATGGTCTGTATTGGTTTGACATGTAATGTTATGTCTGGAACTTAAAAAGGAGTACATGAGGAATTTATTACCAGGAGTATACTGTGTAAATCAATATCAAACAAGAAGATTGAAAATAAAAATAAAATAAACATCATAAAAAAGTCCAGTTCGTATTTGTTATAAAATGTGCTCATGTAAACCCTAGCATTTTTATTTTCACAAAACACAGTTTTTAGAATACTAATGAAAATCAGCTCTGTGGTGAAGATCTGGTTGAGGCTTCCAGCTCTGCAAAGAGGAATGATGTGTCTAACAGTTCATGCTCTTTGATGCTTCTGTTCAGACGCTCAATGTGAATCCTCAATCGGGCTCAAGTGACTGGGTCTCCAGGACTTCCAGCTCTGGCATTGTGTGGATCACTGGCTGTGTCAAAATATGGTCTCCAGTAGCAGCATTGACACAATGCCTCTATTGTTTTATTTCCTTTTTAAAAGGCGTTACTGAAGAACGTACAGTATGTACTCTATATAAATCTCTGATCCCCACTTCTATAGTAAAATCCCCATTCCCCAGTATTGAAAATTACCATTTAGGAGCTTCTAAAAAATTCCCTTTCTGATTTCCATACGGTGTGGACACCACATGACGGGGGCTCAGTGTGCAGCTGAAATACGGGGGCTTAGCACAGATCAGACAATTTTGTTAGCAGGGCTCACTTTCCAACAGCGGATGGCTGGAAGATGCATCATTTCTACAGCCTTGGAGGGGTGCGTGACCTAATCCACAGCATTGGCAATGTTTTTATGGCCTTGGTTTGGATGCTATCCCTGGTTATCTGCAAGTTTAAATGCAATTGAAATGTTTCAAGATCTAAACCACTCAGGATGTTAATCTGGGAGCTCAGTTACACTCTCACCCGCAACTCCAGATTCACAATGTCACAGACTCAGACGTTGGGACATCCCAGCCAGTTGATCAACAGCCCCCACCTCAACTTCAATCACAGACTCACAAATGATAGAGTGCTTATAACAATGTATGTATGTATTTATTTGTTTTTCTGTGTGCTGTATGCATATCGATGAGGCATGTTTTGTTTTTATGAATAAAAACAAAGCATCCCTGTGTAAGGGGAACGGCATCTCTGATACAATGGTTTGTTAACATGTGAAGAAATGGTGGTTGTAGTATTTATTTTATTTTTTTTACTGGACAATGACCATTATAAAATGTCCAGAAAATAGAAAGTAAGCAGTGTTTGTTTAATACAACAGGAATCAGATATTTTCAGGGAATACTGTTTACAGGAAACCAAGAGGCATGTTTTCATTTTAAAATTTAATGTTCTTTAATGTGCTTTCTGTTTTACAAGGCAACCAGTCCAGTCTCACTGTCACCAATTTCTTAATACAAAATCTTACAAGGCTTTTTTTTTTGTCTTTTTTTTTTGTTTGTTTTAAGCTATAAAACAAAAACTACAACATTTAAACTGTAGGTGAGTCAGAATGTCTGTCAGTCCAGCGGCTGCCACGCCCACTTCCACAATCACAGTCATAAGTTACGCAAGGTCTGTACATAATTACAAGACGAGTCCAAGACTGGTCTACAAGCACACAAGCTAACAGCACAGCTACAGCATGGAGTCAGGGAGCCAGCGGGTTGTATTGTGTATGTTGCTTCCACAGTCCATCTTAAACTCAAACAGTTTCTGAAATCTTTTTATTGTTCGTCCTGCTTAGCTTAATATTAAAAAACTAAAAAAAAAAAAAGCAGTAAATTAATTAAAATATAGAACTATAGCATCTCGTGGGAGATGGGCAATGTTAAATAAAATGCATCATGGATAAACTATTCTCGTTCATAAAAAGCAAACACTTTTTTGTGCAAAAAAAAAGAATAAAATTCACATTCTTCATATTGTTGCAAACTTTTTTTAAAACAAAGTCCTGATTTGGCCCTCATTCACTGTGTTGATCTTGGTACCAATCTTGAAAAAATCCTGGTCAGCAGAGGTCCCAGGGCTGACAAATGAAATTGTGCCAAAATATACCCATGATTGTTGAGGGGAGAGGGGGGGTCCTCTCGTCTGGAAAAACAACCCATGGAACGCAAGGCGAGTGAAGCGGGGAAGTGACTTAGTCTGGAGTGTGACTCCACTGGGCTCCAACTGGAGGGCAGTGCATCTGGAAACAATACTGACATTCAAAATAAAATGCTGAAAAAAAAGGCTTGTCCACAGTCTAAAATGGAAATTCTGAACACCAAAGCAAAAGCTGCACATCCTAAGGTGTGGGTGAAGAAGTAGGGAGACTCCTTTGCTGTCAGTAGTCCTGGTGTGTGCCTCGGTGCTGCTCCCTTCTCCCTCACATGTTGTAAGCCACGTATATGGGGTCAAGCTGGTCCGCCAGGAAGCCGTCCCGCAGGTGCATGCGCTGCTTCTCCCCCCGCGAGTTGATGGGGATCACGCCGGGGTCCACCACCACCACCACGCCCACGATGAGGTAGTGCTCCTCCAGGACCACGTTGGTGACCAGCGGCACCAGGTCCAGAGCCTCCTGCTCCGAGCCGTCCAGCTCCACCACCACCACGAGCAGGTTCGTCCAGGTGAACACCGCGCTGAGAGGGGGAGAGAGATGCAGACAAAGAAAAACGCTTAGAGCACTCATTCTGTCAAAGCATTTTTATAAGCATGCAACGTCTGGATTTTAAACCCACTTCCATTAAACCCAGCAGGCTACAAGATCTCTACTAGATCAATGCAGGAGCCCATGCGACCAGATGGAGGCAGTGTGTTTTTAAAGAGACCACACTGTTGAAACCTTTAAATTTAACTTTTTTGTGCCTTTTAATATTCTTTTTTTAAACATTTACTCTGTTATACACAACCTCTTAGTGAGCGTGTGTGCCCACGTGTGCTTGTCTGAGTGTCTGCAGCCCTTACCACTCTGCGATGCTCTTGTGTGCTCTGATCACGGAGGTCTCTATGTCGATGGGGTGGTACCTCATCCCCCGCAACTCCAGCGTCTCATTCAGGGAGCCCACCACGTACAGGGCATCGTGCCTCTCTGCAGAACAAAAAAGAACCAGCCGCATCAGCACCAGCACCATAACAACACAACACCGCAGCACCCAGCGCCACAGCAACACAGCACCCAGGCACCACAGTAACACAATACTAAAGCACCCAGGTGCCATAGCAACACAACACCACAGCACCCAGGCGCCACAGCAACAACAGCACCAGCACCCAGGCGCCATAGCAACACAACACCACAGCACAGCGCCATAGCAACACAACACCACAGCACCCAGGCACCATAGCAAAATAACACCACAGTACACAGGCGCAACATTGATTGAACCTTGTTATCTTTAACCCTTTGCGGTCCTTTGTCGGACTGGGTCCGACATTGCAATTATTCCCATCAGGTCCTTTGTCGGACCCTGTCCGACATCATTTTAAAACGCAAAAACGCAAAAAGTCGGTTTTTCAACGGAAAAAGCCGAGAAAACCATTCAATTGCCGAGTGGGAGCGAAAGGAGCCGAGACAAGCCGATAAAAAAAAAAAAAAAGGCGTATCTCATGAATAGTCATAGTACCGCCTTGGCATCAGATGGGGCGGTCGTATGGAAACAAGCTGGGTGTACAGTATCAGCGCACAGAGACTATCACGGACATTTGCAGAGCTTTGAGATGTTATAGCAATAAAATAATGACTTGGATTGCATTATTGAGGAGTTTGGTGATAAAACGAGTCATCAGGAGACGATTGATCGGTATGTACGACTATTATTATTATTATTTTTTATTTGGTAGCATATGTGAAAGCGATAGCAAACGAAAGGGTGGGCCGGGGCTGGAGATCCCTAGTGAGTGCTTTGTTGATATGCAGGGCCATTTAAACCCGTTTGACTGTGAAAAAAAATACTTTTAAACAGCGCGTCTAAAATTAACTGCGCGTGTAAAAATTAATTAGACCTGGCGAGCCTGACGCAGAATTAATAAATGGACCGCAAAGGGTTAAAAGGGCTATTAAGATAATTGATAGCTGTATAAAAGGAAGTTTGTCTTTGTGATTCTTTGAGGGTGCAGAGGAGAAGCGGAAGCGTGTTCATTGCTGAAGCCAACTGTGTGAGTTATCAATTACAAAAGCGAACGTTTACTATCTCCTAAAACCAGTATTTATTGTGTGTTGTTCCATCTGTTGTGGTTACTGTGTGTGCCAATACATTTATCTGTGTGTATATTTCCTGTGTGGAATTAAAAACACCTATTACAGCATGTTTTCTTGTCAGGAAAACGGCTTAGACATCCTGACCTCAGTCAGGGACAAGAAGATATTGTGTAGTTAACGCTCGAGTACAAGCTAGGGCTATTTTGGTTATTTTTTTGTGTTTGTAATTGCCAATTATCCCTGTGGGGGAAATTAATAAAATAATTACCTGTGTTGCAACTGCATATCCTGTCTCCAGCCTGTTTATACGGTATACCTCGGTCACACTGACACAGTATGTAATTCTATATATATACACTACCGTTCAAAAGTTTGGGGTCACTTAGAAATTTCCTTGTTTTCGAAAGAAAAGCAAATTTTTTGTCCATTAAAATAACATCAAATTGATCAGAAATACAGTGTAGACATTGTTAATGTTGTAAATGACTATTGTAGCTGGAAACGGCTGATTTGTAATGGAATATCTACATAGGCGTCCAGAGGCCCATTATCAGCAACCATCAGTCCTGTGTTCCAATGGCACGTTGTGTTTGCTAATCCAAGTTTATCATTTTAAAAGGCTAATTGATCATTAGAAAAACCTTTTGCAATTATGTTAGCACAGCTGAAAACTGTTGTGCTGATTAAAGAAGCAATAAAACTGGCCGCCTTTAGACTAGTTGAGTATCTGGAGCATCAGCAATTGTGGGTTCGATTACAGGCTCAAAATGGCCAGAAACAAAGAACTTTCTTCTGAAACTCGTCAGTCTATTCTTGTTCTGAGAAATGAAGGCTATTCCATGCGAGAAATTGCCAAGAAACTGAAGATCTCGTACAACGCTGTGTACTACTCCTTCACAGAACAGCGCAAACTGGCTCTAACCAGAATAGAAAGAGGAGTGGGAGGCCCGGTGCACAACTGAGCAAGAGGACAAATACATTAGAGTGTCTAGTTTGAGAAACAGGCGCCTCACAGGTCCTCAACTGGCAGCTTCATTAAATAGTATCCGCAAAACACCAGTCTCAATGTCAACAGTGAAGAGCCGACTCGGGATGCTGGCCTTCTAGGCAGAGTTGCAAAGAAAAGCCATATCTCAGACTGGCCAATAAAAAGAAAAGATTAAGATGGGCAAAAGAACACAGACACTGGACAGAGGAAGATTGGAAAAAGTGTTATGGACAGATCGAATCTAAGTTTGAGGTGTTCGGATCACAAAGAAGAACATTAGTGAGACGCAGACCAAATGAAAAGATGCTGGAGGAGTGCTTGGCGCCATCTGTCAAGCATGGTGGAGGCAATGTGATGGTCTGGGGGTGCTTTGGTGGTGGTAAAGTGGGAGCTTTGTACAGGGTAAAAGGGATCTTGAAGAAGGAAGGCTATCACTCCATTTTGCAACGCCATGCCATACCCTGTGGACGGCGCTTGATTGGTGCCAATTTCCTCCTACAACAGGACAATGACCCAAAGCACAGCTCCAAACTATGCAAGAACTATTTAGGGAAGAAGCAGTCAGCTGGTATTCTGTCTATAATGGAGTGGCCAGCACAGTCACCGGATCTCAACCCTATTGAGCTGTTGTGGGAGCAGCTTGACCGTATGGTACGTAAGAAGTGCCCATCAAGCCAATCCAACTTGTGGGAGGTGCTTCAGGAAGCATGGGGTGAAATCTTTTCAGATTACCTCAACAAATTGACAACTAGAATGCCAAAGGTCTGCAAGGCTGTAATTGCTGCAAATGGAGGATTCCTTGACGAAAGCAAAGTTTGAAGGACACAATTATTATTTCAATTAAAAATCATTATTTCTAACCTTGTCAATGTCTTTATTTCCTATTCATTTTGCTATATTTCCTATTCAAACTCATTTCATGTATGTTTTCATGGAAAACAAGGAAATTTCTAAGTGACCCCAAACTTTTGAACGGTAGTGTATATATATATGTATATATATATATATATATATATATATATATATATATATATATATATATATATATATTACATATTGTCTTGAACTATACACATACCTTAATAATTGACTGAAGTTACATTTAAGTTGGGTAACATTTACAAACACATTACTCTATTAGAGAATGTCTCTTTTGTTCACTATCACTCATCACTATCACTATCAACAGTTTTGTTCACTATCACTCAGTTTGGGAAGTGTGCTCTGCTGCATGGGAACCCTCGCTGTGCCGGCCGTATTTCTGGGGGGCGCTCTTACCCCCGTTGGCGTCGGTGAGGTCGGTGCGGCGCAGGAAGCCCAGGTAGCCGCTGCGCGCCCACACTGTGGCCGTGTCTCCGAAGCTCAGCTTGGTGCTGAAGTGATCGGCGTGCAGAGCCTCCTCCCCGTACACGGTGTAGTAGCCGGTGGCGTTGTGAGGGCTGCTTACCCAGATCTACACACAGAGGAGACAGCGTGAGGAGCACAACACCTGCAGAGTACTGGAGCTCCTGCTGCAGAGCAGTTTAATCCATTACTGTGAGCTGGAATGTGGAATAAGGAATCTGGAATGAACAGACTCAGATGGTTCAGGATAGAAAACGCTCAGTCGTTGATATACAGGAAGAGGACGTTTAATCAGGATAAGCACGGTGTGGTACATACAGCGCAGTCACGCTGCCTGCAGGCTCGCTCTTACCTCTCCTAAGTGCGAGTCTCCCAGCGGTCCTTTAGTCTCTGTGTTCGCAATGATAACCCTCACACCGGGCAGGATCTGCATTACAGGGGTGGAACAGACAGGCTTCATTTAACAACATCATAAAACAAAAGAGGCAGGAGAAAACAAAAGAGGATCACCATGCAAACAGGAGTGTGACACACACAGATCTGTGCTAAGGAATGTCCTCACCAAGTTCCACCACAATGTGACTTCTATACAGACACAGGGATGGAAATAAGGCTCTCATTGCAAAGCAGTTTGATAAGACATACTGTGGCTAATCAAGTTCATATTAAAACCTGGAATGGGTGGAACTGCAGTGCACTAGGAGTCTTATTTCAATCCTTGCAGACAGACACCAGATTACTAAATAAAAGAATGTCCTGATCAAGTTCTCCCATTAAGACAAGCGGTTCTCTAGATAAAAGTGTAATGCTCAGTGTGTACAGGTCTGTAAGAGGAAGGTGCCGTCGTTGTGCTTACCTTTCCTGACTCCATCAGTGGCAGGCTGTGTGGGGAGCCTCTCTCAACCAATCGAACCCTAAACACAAACACACATACCAACATTACTCTATCTGCAGAACAAGTGAATACAGTGCAGAGTTACTGTACACACAAGAGGCTGAGATCACAGTGCTGGATAACCACATTTTTCTCTTTATTCAATTCGATTTCACATGCCCAGCTACCTCAGCTTTATACAGCAACCAGTTATACATATGAACACCACCTGGGCTGTAGCATGCTCTAGCATAAGACTTCGGGAGAGTCTAGCCAATGAAAAAACATGGTGCTTAGTTGTTTTTTTTTAGCATTCAAATGAACAAGGATGATTTCTTATGGAAAAGTTTTTTTTGTTTTGTTTTTTTATCAGTGCTACCAAAGATCATGGCATTAAACATGATGATGTAATTACTGTCGCATTTACTGTCGCAAGTACCACCGTATTTTTGCAGTTTCACCCCCATGTTTTTCCCATGGTTATACTATGCATTTACTATAATTCATCTTGGCTTGACATGTTAATTAATATGCTTTACCATACCTCTCTGTGCTTCACACTGCTTATCAATGCTTTACCATGTGTGCACTGTGCTCTATTACACTTTGCTGTGGCTTTACTGTGGTAAATGTTTACAAGGGGGCAGAGACGTTTCTCAAATGTTCAGATTTCTAGAACGTGTTTTCCATCAGCTATTAATAGCGATGCCCATGTCTGAACTTCAGGTGGGGCGCAGTACCTGTCGTGGCGCAGAGCTCTCATGTCCAGGTACACTGTGGTGGGGTCCGGACCCGCTGTACCCTGGAAAACACACAGAGAAGACAAACTGCTCAGAGACGGGCAGCCAGGGTGTCTCCATTCACACATGAAGAGTGCTGAATGAGATGCAGGGACAGCATTAGTGGGCTAGGGAGGCAAACTCTCAGCACTCACAATAGGAGCTTGACCCCCTTTTCCAAAGCGGTCTAGAACAAGGAACCTAGCCAAAAACATACTACCCAAAGACCAAACGGGACTGCAGTCAAACTAAACACTCCTTACCGACAGCAAATAAAATATCTAAACCGTCTAACAGATATAATATAGGGGGATTATATGATATATAATAGATTTCCTAGATGAGACCTCATATAACACACTGTTTCTATCTGCCACTGGGACCAGTTGAAAGGCATTTCAAATCAGAACTCTTCAGCTGAACCTCGTGTCTTTGAGGCATACTAAAATAAACAGGATAGGATGGTCGTCTGAATGCTCTGGTTTGTGGCGAGTTTCTAGAACCTCGTGTTCAGTTTCTCTCCACACCCGATTAATGACCCAGGGTACAGTGTGTGGGTAATAATGAAGCTGCTTTCTTTTGATGGATCCCTTTCAACTCAACACTTGTCGTAAAAAAAAAATAATAATAATAATAGCAGACAAGACTGTAAGGCACTGTAAATCCCCTTGTACTCGAGTGATGCTCGGCTCATCTAATTCTGCAACATACCTGTTCCTCATATTGTACTTATGTTTTTGGATAATTTGCAAACTTCTAGATAGTCAGAAAGTTAACAGCAGTACTTTAGCAGTGGATGTTTTGCATGTTGCTTTTCAGAATTCCCTTATTTCTCGTGATACAAAGATAAATCTTAAAATCAGTTGCCCAAGGCACTCCCAGGGGTGAATTCAACGAAGACGACCGTGCAGGATTAAAGAGAGGAGATGAGCGTGCTGATAAGGTGTCAGCGATGAAATGTACATCACAATAAGGAGCAGGGATTTTAAAAGAGCTGCTAGTATTCTAAGCAATACTCCAGTTTAACTGCTTGCCTGTTCAGTCGTGAATATTTATTTCGTTTTAGTTTGGGGTTGCTTGAAAAATCACTGAAAGAGCGCACAGGTTGTAAGGGGGTTACAGCACTGCTGATTAACTGCGTCAGTGAAAGGGGGAACAAGGAGATGGAAGCTGTGCATATCAGAGCAGAGTGGTACAGTACAGGGCTCCCTCTGTTTCACTATCTGACTTCACTAATAACCTATGATTAACAGTGAGTAAGTAAAGGGACACTTATACAGTACAATGTGGTGCTTGTTCAATTCACCATCCACATGGCCTAACCCGTGAAGTCTCGAGGGAACGCTGTACTTCAAAACAGCAGGCGCAGTCACACATGCGGCACTCTACCTGCTCTGCCAGCTTGCTCAGCCTGTTCGGCTGACAAAAGGAGCAGACCCCGAGGTGAGGCAGGCCAGTCGTGAGAAAGAGAGAGAGAGAGAGACAGCGAGAGAGAGAGAGAGAGAGAAAGAGAGGGCGGGGAAAAAGGGGGTGGAGGCAGGAAGAAAGAGGGAAGGGGAGGAAGAGGGGGAGAGACAGAGAGGAGGTGGGGAGAGATAGAGGGAGGGGGAGGAGGCAGGGAGAGAGGGAGGAGGCAGGGAGAGACAGACATGGAGACAGGAGGACACAAAGAGAAAAAAGTACAATAAAAGAAAGGAGTGTGAGAGGAAACCAACAGGAGGAGGAGAGAAATAGAACAGTTACGATATTGCCTTCTCATCCAGACACATTTCCACATTGACATACTGGACTGGGACCCAGTTCACTGGGCTCTTTGGTAAGAAACTGAAGTTCATGTACTAGAAATTAAGTAAATGTGGGACGATATTTGCACAGCAAGGGCTCTGTTCACAAACCATTAAGGACTGTTTTCAGAAATGTTTTTTTTTTTTTTATGAGAACAGGGTTGTATACTGCATCACCAGCGGAGTGCTCATTCAGTCAAGATGATGTTCTGAATACTGCACAACTTACACAATGTATTCGATGACAGAAAGCGGGCATGTTTGATAAGTAACTTTACAATAAATAAAACTAATTTGCCAAGGGCGGGGGTGGGGGCATATTTAATTAGACTTGCGTTTATTATACACTACCGTTCAAAAGTTTGGGGTCACTTAGAAATTTCCTTGTTTTCCATGAAAACATACACGAAATGAGTTTGAATAGGAAATATAGCAAAATGAATAGGAAATATAGTCATTGACAAGGTTAGAAATAATGATTTTTAATTGAAATAATAATTGTGTCCTTCAAACTTTGCTTTCGTCAAAGAATCCTCCATTTGCAGCAGTTACAACCTTGCAGACCTTTGGCATTCTAGTTGTCAATTTGTTGAGGTAATCTGAAAAGATTTCACCCCATTCTTCCTGAAGCACCTCCCACAAGTTGGATTGGCTTGATGGGCACTTCTTACGTACCATACGGTTAAGCTGCTCCCACAACAGCTCAATAGGGTTGAGATCCGGTGACTGTGCTGGCCACTCCATTATAGACAGAATACCAGCTGACTGCTTCTTCCCTAAATAGTTCTTGCATAGTTTGGAGCTGTGCTTTGGGTCATTGTCCTGTTGTAGGAGGAAATTGGCTCCAATCAAGCGCCCGTCCACAGGGTATGGCATGGCGTTGCAAAATGGAGTGATAGCCTTCCTTCTTCAAGATCCCTTTACCCTGTACAAATCTCCCACTTTACCACCACCAAAGCACCCCCAGACCATCACATTGCCTCCACCATGCTTGACAGATGGCGTCAAGCACTCCTCCAGCATCTTTTCATTTGGTCTGCGTCTCACGAATGTTCTTCTTTGTGATCCGAACACCTCAAACTTAGATTCGTCTGTCCATAACACTTTTTTCCAATCTTCCTCTGTCCAGTGTCTGTGTTCTTTTGCCCATCTTAATCTTTTCTTTTTATTGGCCAGTCTGAGATATGGCTTTTTCTTTGCAGCTCTGCCTAGAAGGCCAGTATCCCGGAGTCGCCTCTTCACTATTGACGTTGAGACTGGTGTTTTGCGGATACTATTTAATGAAGCTGCCAGTTGAGGACCTGTGAGGCGTCTGTTTCTCAAACTAGACACTCTAATGTATTTTGTCCTCTTGCTCAGTTGTGCACCGGGGCCTCCCACTCCTCTTTCTATTCTGGTTAGAGCCAGTTTGCGCTGTTCTGTGAAGGGAGTAGTACACAGCGTTGTACGAGATCTTCAGTTTCTTGGCAATTTCTCGCATGGAATAGCCTTCATTTCTCAGAACAAGAATAGACTGACGAGTTTCAGAAGAAAGTTCTTTGTTTCTGGCCATTTTGAGCCTGTAATCGAACCCACAATTGCTGATGCTCCAGATACTCAGCTAGTCTAAAGAAGGTCAGTTTTATTGCTTCTTTAATCAGCACAACAGTTTTCAGCTGTGCCAACATAATTGCAAAAGGGTTTTCTAATGATCAATTAGCCTTTTAAAATGATAAACTTGGATTAGCAAACACAACGTGCCATTGGAACACAGGACTGATGGTTGCTGATAATGGGCCTCTGTACGCCTATGTAAATATTCCATTACAAATCAGCCGTTTCCAGCTACAATAGTCATTAACATTAACAATGTCTACACTGTATTTCTGATCAATTTGATGTTATTTTAATGGAAAAAAAATTTGCTTTTCTTTCGAAAACAAGGAAATTTCTAAGTGACCCCAAACTTTTGAACGGTAGTGTATATTGCAACACCACCATTGTCAGGGTCTGTATATTGTAATACGGATAACAAAATGTACTCTGCTTATTATGCAGCTCGCTGAACATTAATTCACAAATGACCTGCATTGTACTATTTACAAAACTCTGCAGCAGTGAAATACAATGTCGTAAGAAACGCAATACACTGAATCTACAGTAAAAACGTCTGTCCCGATGTGCAGCAGTACATGGTCTGATGCAGCAACCAACAGCAACAAGCACTTTGTGTTAATTCCAATTTGAATGATGATGTAACAAAACACAGACGGTGTGGGTGAATTACATTCTAGGCGAGAATAGAGCAGCAGGATCCAGGGGAGGGAGGTGAGAACAGAGCAGCAGGATCCAGGGGAGGGAGGCGAGAATAGAGCAGCAGGATTTTCTAAATGTTACACATACGTTTAGTCCAGGGCCTGAAGGGAGCAGTGTTAGGACCCTGTCCTGTATGTGTATTTGGTTAAGAGACTGACTCGCTGGCCTACTCACCTGCAGACACACAGCCACGTTGACCCGGCAGCCGAAGGTGGTGCTGACCGCTCGGGCGGACAGGCCCAGGTCTTTGAAGAGCTTGGAGAAGGACTGAGTGAGAGCGATGCGGGGCCTCTCCTCTGCTACCACCATGCAGGTGCGCACACAGGAGAGGTTCACCCCCTTCACCTGGAGAGAGACAGAGAGGGGTGGTCAGTACTGAACACAGGGCAGGGTCAGCCCCTTCACCTGGAGAGAGACAGAGACACACACAATCAATAACACTGACTTCAACAATAAACAAAACAATGAATTCCTGAGAATATACACTTTCTTGAAATGAAGTAGCGGTAAAAAAGAAAGCAGCCCAGTAAGTGTGACTCACCCGCAGCGCGTCGGTCTGCGTGCCCAGGCCCTTGGTGCACATCTCCATGACAGAGTAGGAGCAGAACGTGACGCGCACCTTGAACTGACTGACTGCAGACAGCCACAGAGACACGTTACTCTCCAACTCAAGAGGGGGCACCAGGATAGACTGGTGACCAGAGTACACGCTGTGAGTGAGGGGGAGAGAGAGAGAGCGAGTCAGTGAGGAGAACATGCGGAGAGAGACAGAGAGATTGAGAGACAGTCAGTGAGGAGTAAGAGAGAGAGAGAGACAGACTGTGGAATATGCTGAGAGAGAGAAAGAAAGAGAGACATTCAGTGTAGAGTACACAGAATAAGAGAGGGAGAGATTGAGAGATAGTATCACAGAATACACACTGCAACAGAAACATAACCAGAGGCACATTCACTCCACAGCAAACTAAATAAACAGAGCTTTCATCAGAGGGTACCAAGGATTCAGATTTACTGATAACGCCACACACTGTAGCGCAGGCAGCTCCTGCACCACATCGTACCTGCAGAGGCACCAGAGAGCAAAGCCTAGGCCGCAGTAGGGGTCCAGGCAGATAGCGATCTGTCGAGAGGGGTACAGCTCACATTGCAGCTTGATGGAGCGACACAAGGCACTGGTGGCAGCGTGGGACATCTGGAGAGGAAAGAGGGAGAGGAAGAGTCGTAGGGAGGAAGAGGAGTGGGGGGAGAGCGTCAGTCCACTGCCATTATAAATGATCATGAGCACAGGAGATCACTGTGTCCACATCCACTGCACAGTCTATAAGGCAATGCCAGTAACACACAGTCAGAGCTTTTAAAAACTCAGTGGAGCTATATTCCATATTATTTTGAAAGCTATTTAGTCAGTGTTATAGATTGAAGCTGAATAACAAAGAATCTACTTTATATGGTTTCAATTTGCAGTAGAGCCCTCACTAGTGCCACCTGCGGGTATAAACGGGTACTGCACCTTCCCCTGCTCCGTGCTGCACAGAGGGAGTGTGCAGCACTCACTCTCTCTCACTCCATACCTTCACTCCTGCAAGGATCCCTGTGGTGGAGACACTGAAGTCCAGGTACGCCAGCATCTCCGGAGTCGGTGGCTTGTAAATCTGAAGGGGCTTCTTTCTTGGCAAGTCATCTGATCATTAAAAAAAAAAAAAAAAAAAAAATGCATGAAACACTGACAAACAAAAAATGTTACAGACAGGCAGCAAATGACTTCACTAGCCTTTGGGGGCCTGGGTTCCAATCTGGGGGGGCTAGGTGGTTCAGAGAGTTAAGGTTAAAGAACTAGACCAGCCTTTCACCTTTCTCTGGAGGCCTGGGTTCCACAATGGCTGTTCAGATCCCTAGTGAAATGAGTTTGGTCAGTGGTCTCAACTGCCCAGCCTCCAGACCGCGGCCTCAGTGTAATGCAGATGACAATACAACCCCCCCCACCCCTCCCTCAGTGAGCGGCAGGGTCACCTGTGTCCAGTATAATCGGCCAGCTCTTCACATCGACGGCTGCAGATGCCTCTTTGGATTTCAGCAGCTTCATTATTGCTTGTGTAGTGAGGATGCACACGGACTTGCTGACCTGAGAGAGAGAGGGGAGGCAAGGTGAGCGCACTGATCCACAAGGCAAGCCCTCTGCACATAAAAACGTGGAAACAAACCTTCAGAGTCATAGTTTGAGCAACCCCTGTGAAACATTGTTCCTTCCCTTATCGCTGCATTAGCTCCTAACAACCTAGAGGCAGGCGATACTTATTCAAGTGTGATCTGTTCAGAGCAGATTTAGCAGGGGCCTGATTGTTTAAACTCCTGGCACATTTTGATTTCAATAATATGCCTGATCACGGGAAGTTCAGAAACCCAAGACTGGGTGCATGGCTAGTGGAAGTTTCTGCCTCCTTGATTCACACAAACACAGCTTCTTCTAAAAACTCCTATCTAATTTTAGAACCAAGTTTCTGTTTAGAATTATGAAATATCTCTTGAATTTTTTTTTTTTAGTTAGGTTTAAAACAATTACTGATAAAGGTGGACCTCCGCTCATTCAGCCCACCTGTACAGGGATAAAAGTAAGACTCCCATTGCATAGCAGTTTAATCTTTTACTGGTTTTACTATGGAAGTTAATAAGACACACTTGAGCTTGTTACCTATACACTGTGGCTAATCAAGCTTGTAGTAAAACCTGGAATGGGTGACACTGCTCTGAATGCACCCACCTCTACAATCATCCGGACAGTGGGCAGGGTGGTGGCCAGGTTTTGAGGGTGGGGGGGACGCACAGTGACAGGCACACAGCCTGCATACAGACACCCATAGAATGTGGCTATCAGGTCCACACCTAGAGGGGAGAGGGAGGGAGGGAGGAGAGAGAGAGAGAGGGAGGGAGGGAGAGGGAGGGAGGGAGGAGGGAGAGGGAGGGAGGGAGGGAGGGTGAGGAAGAAGAGAAGCGAAATAAATCGGGGCTGAATTAAGCAGTCCTAACCAAGGCTTTCAAATCCATTTTCTTATCTACCCCAATTAGGTATCAGAAAGATCAGTCATTCATGCAGTCTCTGCTACAGCAGCAGATGCCAACCCCAATCAAAGTGAAAACTAGCCCGGACTAAACTAACACGCAACTGGGAGATGCAGCTTTCATATATTACAGCGTGCATGTTAAGGGAGGCATTTGAATAGCATTTTTGAGGGACAGTCAGTTTATATATTTCAATTACAGCAGGCTGTAACAGAACAGTGTTCAGTACAGCAAGGCTGTGTCAGTGTCCCTGGTTCAGTACAGCAGGGCTGTGTCAGTGTCCCTGGTGCAGTACAGCAGTGTGTGTCAGTGTCCATTTATCTTGGTGAGCGGGGAGGCAGGCTGTGCTGCTGCTTACCTGGCGGGTACACTAGAGCCACGTGGTCCCCTGCGTTGAGACGGCCCTTCTCCATCAGCCCCAAGGCTACCCTCTCTGCTCGCTTGTGAAGCTGCAGGCAGGTGGCTGTGCTGGCGACTGTGCCCTGTACCAAACACGAGACAAGACACAGGACAGGGCTTCAAATCACACAGAGGCAGGGCCTTTCAAAAGGACCGAAACACATCATCCAAAACTGGTTAAGAAATGCCAAAAGAAACGTAACAAGTTCAATGACTCGACAGAAGTCATTGAGAAATAAACAAATTATGTTTCTTTTAGGATTTCAGATCTGAAATAAAGAGAGAGGGGACATGATCACTAAGTGAGGGATGAGGCCAGAGGAGTTTATCTCTTTACTCACGAATTGATTATTTTTTTAGTCACCCACTTAGAAGAATCATTGTGTAACTAACCAGTCGCTCATTATGATAGATTAAATTAAGGCAAAGAGTAGGTTCTCCAGCCCTGAGTGCAGCGCAGGCGGGGCTCCAAATACCTGCTGCACAAGAAGGAAGTAGATCTGTAGTGTGGGGCTGAGAACTGAACATCTACAGCACAATGATGGGTTCCTCTGACGAGAGAGAGGTCTTGACCTTGACTCTAGAAGTGCTATTAGCTACTCATGCACACGGCTGCGGTTCTTTATTGCAGTGCCGTTTGAAGCCGAAAGGGCTGCGCTCTCAATTACCTTGGCGTTGAGTAGGAGGAAGAGAGGGTGGTCCGGTGTGGCCTGGGCCCTCCACTGCAGCACGTCCTGCATGTACAGGAACTGAGGACAAGAGAAGAGAAACCCGTCACCATACCGCAGTCTTCATGCTTGGAAAGAACTCCAGAGAGTGCTCACCAAGGCTCTGAACATCTTACTGCCTCCTGATTAGAACCAGCAACACAATCACAGCTCCCACTGACAAGCTGGGCATCTTCTGGGTCTTTGCTTGTTTTTTTTTATTTTTGTGTTCTTCATATACAACAGATTTGGCAATTCTAAACTGCGGCTTCCTGGCCTTTTTAAAACGCACAAGAAAGTCCTGAGAGGAGGAAAACCAGCTTGTACAGCTAGCAACAACTTTGATGCAGGAAGCTGCAATTCAGATATTGCTGTTGGTGTGATTCTGTTCAAATATTGTTATCCCATGACAACAAAATCTCCCTAGAAAAACTGGGGGAAAAAAAAAGTTTCCGTGGATTTCACCTGGTTTGTATATAAAAAACAATGACAATAACTGTCAGTGCCACTGTATGAGGCAGCGTTGCAGGAGGACTGCCAGGTACACAGCAGTGCTGTGAGAGTACAGTGCAGTGCAGTGATTAGTGGAGTGCAGTGATGTAGGGACAGTGTGGAGTGCAGGTACAGTACAGTCAGTCCAGTACCTTGCGCGCCTGGTCATTGTCCTCCAGCGCGGCCACATCCCTCCCACAGGCCTGAGCGATCCTCTTCCCAGCCACCAGGTTCCCCACCACCACCGGCCTTAGGGCCCACTTCTATAGACACAGACACACAGACAGACAGGATCACAGCTGAATCACTCAACTGACTTAGGTGGAAAAAAGTGTCAGTATATTCAATGTTTTCACAGACATAAAATGGCAATACAAACCTCTACAGAGAATCAGAAAAGTATTCAATCACCCTGCTGGGACAGGTGATGTTTCACCTCACTACTCAAACACCTGCTTACTGTCTTTTAGTATCCTTGAATAGATAATTGTCTGCTCCAGAAGAGTAGTCAAAAGTGTTTAATAAGCACGCCTTCCCACAAGTGCTGTGGCACCCAAAATATAATTCATTACAAAATAGCAATAGGGGGAGCAATCTCATTGGCTAACAAGCGTTCCAGCCTGTGCAGATATGTCACCATTGCAGCACAGCTTGGAACTTTCAGAACTTTCTGCCTGATTCACTTGACAACCGATTCACTTTGGTACAGGGGGGGAGGACGGTAGACATTCTCCAAGTGCAGTAACACATTCCAGAGTGTTCAAAGGCCAGGGCTGTTTAACTCGGCTTCACTTTGTGCCCAACAACATCCCTTTAGGTGTGCGGATATTGGACCATATTTGATCAAAATATATTTGTTTGACAATGCATTTAAGTTTTTTATTTTATTTATCTCATGTACAGCACTTTGAGGTGCATCAAGGAGGGCACTTTATAAATTCCTATTGTATTGTACTGTACTGTACTGTACTGTCTTGTGTAAAGTCACTATGAAGTCTGCCTGTGACCTGCGCTTTCGTACCGGGCTGTTTCTGCCTGGGCTTGGGCAGGTTCGTGACGCAGGTGTGGGGGCACATAAGCACGTTGCAGGGGTGCAGCGCCCCCTCTAGGAAGCGCTGCTTGGTCTCCGAGATGTGGATCCCCCCCAGTGGGGCTTTGGGCAGCGTGTTGGCAGGAACCAGCGCCAGGCAGTATACCCCCACCTGGTGGATACTGTCAATGGCCTGAAATACAGAGAGACAGGGTACAGGTCAGAACAGTGATCACAGCACACACAGACAGACAGACAGGGTACAGGTCAGAACAGTAATCACAGCACAGACAGACAGACAGACATGGTACAGGTCAGAATACAGTGATCACAGCACACACAGAGACAGATGGTACAGGTCAGAATACAGTGATCACAGCACATACAGAGACAGACAGACGGTACAGGTCAGAATACGGTGATCACAGCACACACAGAGACAGACAGGGTACAGGTCAGAATACAGTGATCACAGCACACAGAGACAGACAGACAGGGTACAGGTCAGAATACAGTGATCACAGCACACACAGAGACAGACAGACAGGGTACAGGTCAGAACACAGTGATCACAGCACACACAGAGACAGACAGACAGACAGACTGGGACAGGGCAGAACAAACGTAAACACATGCTCTAAACCAAATGCAGACAGGACAAAACTGCAGCAAAACTAACAGCAAGTTCCTTCTCCGGCCTCGTGTTCAGGATAGCTGTACCTGCAAGATTCGGCTCATCCACTGGAAGCTGTCCTCCTCCGAGGCGTCGGGACGCTGCTCTGCAACCACCACAACCCTCTCATCATGGAGCACCGCCAGCGAGAACACTGCAATCCTGAGAGAGAGATACAGAGACAGAGTGTGAACAAGAACACTGTGATCCTGAGAGAGACAGAGTGCGAACAAGAACACTGTGATCCTGAGAGAGAGAGTGTGAACAAGAACAACACTGTGATCCTGACAGAGAGACTGTGAACAAGAACACTGATCCTGAGAGAGAGACAGAGTGTGAACAAGAACACTGTGATCCCGAGAGAGACAGAGTGTGAACAAGAACACTGTGATCCTGATAGAGAGACTGAACAAGAACACTGTGATCCTGAGAAAGAGAGTAAACACTTCTTCTGTAAACACATTATTCTGTAAACACCTCCTTGCGGGTTCACAGTAGTGCAGCCAATAGTGCTTGCAGGGCTGAATTGGGCCGGTTCCCTTTACTCCACTCCATACAGAAATGAGCGCTCAACTACTGGGTCCATCTACAGCAAGCTGATCCACAGTCCTACCACCACACTGCACTGCGGAGCTGCACACAGCCCCCACAAGAGAATCCCCTCAGTAGAATGGTACTGAAGCTTAGTCAACTGAGCCAAATTAACACCAGCGAGCTTCAGAACACCACCAACAAAAAACTCCCAGCACAAAAAATGAAACAAATTAATCTAAATCTGGAAAACAATTATAAAGTACATTGGAATAACGAAATTCAATCACATAATAAATTACAATGTTATCTGGCCCTAAAAAAATAATTTACCCTGGCAGAATATCTGGTCAGGGTCAAAAACACAAAACATAGACAGATCCTGACCAAGTACAGACTCAGTGACCACAGCCTGGCCATCGAAACTGGCCGGCACAAAAAAAACTGGATTGCCGAAGAAAAAATGCTGTGCTGTCACTGATCTGGGAGAGGTAGAGACAGAGCTGCACTTCCTGTTGTCCTGCCCAAAATACACAGAGATACGGGAGAGATATATCCCCCCCAAGTCAAAAACCAAATGGCAGATTTTAACCTCCTCTCCAATTCGAGTAAAATCCCCATCCTTCTAGGAGAGGAGGAGCAAACTGCAAATCTAGCAGCACAGTATGTGTCTGCCTGCCACAACCTGAGGGACAGTATGTGACACCCTGTATACACGACCATGGCTTACTGGTGATAAGGAGGGGAGGGGGAGGGAGGGAGGGAGGTAGTTATATTGTTCAAAGGGAAGGGGACAATGGCTTTTGTGTTTGTTATGTTCTGTAATTTTATTTCTGTTTTATTATTTCTGTTTTGTATTATAAAAGCTTTGGCAATACCTGAGCGCTCTCCTCATGTCAATAAAGCATTTTTTGAATTTTTGAGAGACAGAGTGTGAACAAGAACACTGTGATCATGAGAGAGAGACTGAACAAGAACACTGTGATCCTGAGAGAGAGACTGTGAAACAAGAACACTGTGATCCTGAGAGAGACAGAGTGGGAACAAGAACACTGTGATCCTGAGAGAGAGACTGTGAACAAGAACACTGTGATCCTGAGAGACAGAGTGTGAACAAGAACACTGTGATCCTGAGAGAGAGACTGTGAACAAGAACACTGTGATCCCGAGAGAGAGACTGTGAACAAGAACACTGATCCTGAGAGAGAGCGGATTCCGTGTGAGCAGTCACCAAAAAGATGTGCTCCTGAAGAATTTGTATTTATACTATTTCTTAGTGAAATGGAATGCTAAATTAATAACACAAAGATATGTAAACAAATATTGAATTAAAATAGAAAAGAAAAAATAATTTAAACAAAAATAACAAGCACATGAAAACAGAAGTAAAATAATCAAACCTACCCAGGATCCACAGAGCGAAGGAAATAAACAAAAAAACAGAGAGAGAGAGGAGGGAAGAATAGGAGAGAGAGGAGAGAATTAGGAAAGAAAGAAGGAAAGAAAGAGAAAGAAATCAAAGAAAGAAGAAAATAGAGGTAAAAAGTAAGCCTCTTATAGCTGCTACAGTTAAAAATAAATAAAATAATAATAATAATATAATTTAAAAAAAATAAATAAAATAAAATACAAACAAATAATATAAACAAAGTGTAGTTACTCTAAAAGTACAGTGGTTCTAACTGTTCAAATTCAAAAAAGCAGTGGCAGTTGGAAGCAACGGTTTGAAATTGGAACTTTAAGTGTAGCAAGTTGTTGTGGTTGCCATGGCAGAGTTGCCAGGTCCGCGGTTTTCCCGCGGAATTGGGCTACTTAAAAAAGACAGCCGCGGGAAATATTTAGGAGTCGCTGGTTGCTACTTTTTGGGCTACTTTCAAGAGGTCTCGTGGTTTTTTGGGCTAGTTTACTTTATATATATATATAAAAAAAGAATAACTTTATTAAAAATTAATAAACTTTTGCAGCCTATCCGCTGCAGTGCACACTAACTATGTAAAACTGTGTTTCCCAATAAAATAACATATTGTGCATGACCACAACCACCACTGACTGCGCATGACCATGCGAGTGAACAGGACGAACGATTGTGTTAATTGACAGTAAAAAGCAGCCATTTTAAGAAACAGCGTAGAAACATCAAAACTGCTAAAAAGCAGGAAAAATAAAGAAGTTTAATGTGAACCAGAGATGCCACTGGGTAAGTGGGCTAAATACAGAAAAAAATACTGCAGACTGGGAGAAAGAAAAAGGGTTAAAAGAATGGATTAGCAGTGTACCTGGCGATGACTCAAAAGCAGCGTGAAGGTATTGTAAATGTGAAGTGCGAGCGCATCACAGCGATCTGTTAGCTCACAGTAAGACAGAGAAACATTAGAAACGCGGCTCCCTATTCAAATGCAAGAAGCTTATTTGACACGGGATTTAAGAAACAAGTTGACAATTCCGTTAAAATATGCGAGTTGAAGCTGGCAGCCCATATTGCTTGCCATTCCAGCATCCTCACCGTAGATCATTTGGGATGCATAGTCAGGGAAGTTGCACAGAAGGATATTAGTCTTCATAGAACAAAATGCTCGGCACTTATAAAATCTGTCATCGGGCCCGTTGTTCATCAGGAGATGCTTGAAGACATCGGCAAAGAGCCATACTCTCTAATTGTCGACGAAAGCACAGACATCAGTGCAAACAAGCAACTCTGTGTGGTGTTCAGGTACTTCAGCAGAAAACTTGAAGGTATCGTGACATCGTTTGCCGGGATTGTTAGCTTGCCAGCCGGTGATTCTCACAGCATTGCAACAGCCTTGTTCAAATTCTTAAAGGAAAACAAATTGGAAGTGGAAAGATGCATTGGTCTGGCAACAGACGGTTGCAATACAATGTGTGGGAAAAATAATTCGGTACTAACAAAGTTCAGGGAGGTGAATCCAAAAATTGTGTACATCAAGTGTGTTTGTCATTCACTGCAGCTCTGTGCATCTAAAGCAATGGACGTACTTCCTCGAAACATTGAGTACATGGTATCACAGGCGCACTCGTGGTTTTCCCACAGCACTCAGCGTCAAAATAAGTACCGTGATCTCTATGCCACCATTAATGTTGGAGAAGCCCGCTGAAGATTTTGCAGCTTTCTGACACAAGATGGCTTGCAATTAGCCAGTCGTTGATCGAGTGCTTTCTCAGTACGAAGAGCTAAAGTTGCACTTTCAGCTTACAAAGGACACTGAAAGGAACTACAGTGCTGAACTGCTGTACCAGATGTATTCAGACCCCGTAAACAGAATGTATCTGGTTTTTCTTCAGCCCCTCGTCACTGAGGTCAACAGAATAAACAAGCTGTTTCAGCTTGACAGTGCCAATCCAGCGAAACTTCTTGCTGATTTAATGACATTTTACCGCAGTTTAATCCAACGAATCATGAAACCTCACGATTTTCCAACATGGTCACCTGTAATGGATTTTGACATAACGTCCGACAGAAACAGCTTGCCACTTTCAGCAGTGGACTTCGGGATCAAGTTCCAGTTAGAACTGTCAGAATCAAAGATCGAACCCCAGAAAGCAGAGGATATCAAACGCAGATGCAGAGATTACATGTTCGAGTTTCTGAAAGAGATCAAACAAAGATTGCCTCCTAATATCCAGCAACTTGAGTCACTTGCCATTCTCAGCCCATCTGTTGTACTCAGTTCCAAAAAGCCACAGCTGGCAAATTTATCATTTTTGCCACTTTACAATGGAGATCTTGGCAAACTCAAACAGCAATGGCGAGCTTTGAACAATGTACACTGGGAGCACACTGAAGACAGCCAAATTGAAGAGTTCTGGGTTGAAGTGGCTAAACACACCGATGCAGCTGGTGATAAAGATTTCACTGAACTTGGTCTTTTGCCTTATCTCTTTTAGCCCTACCATTTAGCAATGCATCAGTGGAGCGTGCTTTTTCACAAATGGCCCTAATCAAAACCAAACTTAGGAACCGAATGCAAGAGAAATTGTTGGAAAACATTCTTAGGGTCAGAGCATATATGCAGCTTAATAAGTGTTGCTGCAACCAATTCCAGCCATCCAAAGCAATGCTGTCACTGTTTACAGGCGACATCTATGAAGCAAATAACGCAGAAGATGGTGCCGACTCAGAGGAGCTTTTGAAACTAAAACAAATATATATAAAAAACAACAAAGTAAAAATGTTTTATTTTGTACACAGTTTTTTTCTTTTGGACTTTTTTCTTTGTACATATTTAAAATCGACTTGAGATACACCTGCGTGATGATAACAGCTGGCCCTTGCACGAGGAGTTTGAAGGTAAGAAGTTAAAAATGTTTTTATGTGTTTTCAGTGCATGGGGCATACTTTCAATTAACTTAACTTTTTTGTGTTTTTTTTAAAAAAAAGGCAAGCTGTTGGCTCTATTTTTTGCAGTTTGTTAGGTGCATTTAATTGATTTAATTGATGTGATCATCAAATTAGATTGGTGGCATAACTTTAAAAGATTGAACTGTTTTCTTCTTTGGGAAACGGTAGCAGCATTAAAGGATAGGGCTACATGTTAATAGTAATAAGCTTGGTTTCAGTAAAAAAACAAAAACAAATCGGGTTAGTTTTGAAGTGACTTTGGGCTATAAACACTGTAGAAATCTGGCAACCCTGTGCCATGGAGACGAAGCAGAGTGCAGGCAGCAGGGAGGTGCAGTACCCTGCAGAGCTGAGCAATGCACAGACCAGGAGGCAGCACAAGCTCAGTGTGCTGAGAGACAACCCTGAATGCCTGTACTCCGACTACACGAACACAGGAGGCAAGAGGATAAAAAACAACCTCATCTTCCACACTGAATACCCCCAAACCTGGCATGCTGCTATATGTAGCAAGCACAGAAACATTAAAAAAAGAGGGATCTGGCACGGAAGACAAATTACTGTGGGAGAGGACTCAGACCCAGACAGCACAGTCCTAACTATAAACATATACCATAATTGGACTGTGGTGATCCAGGGAAATGAGGCCAGCCTTGACCTCTTTGAGGAGTCCTTTCAACCCCTGAAAGAAGAGGTGGAGAGAGAAAAAACACACCCGGCAACCACCGACCCTGACGACCCCGGCCCTGAAAACACAGCACCAATCACAGATGACACACCCGACGCCAGCCAGCTGCCCAGCTGCACCCAGCACCTGCGGGAGAGCCTGTCCCAGCTGGAGCTGGAGTTTGCTGAGTTCAGGGAGCTCACCCTGGCTAGCTTGTCCGACACCAGCCTCACCCAGCAGCTGCGAGACGAGGTGAGCCAGGTGAAGAGAGAGAGCAGGGGGGCCGTCAGTGAACTAATTACCGAGGTGAGAAACCTGCAGCTGGAGAGCGAGACCTGAGAGCCCAGCTGGCCAGTGTCATGGAGGACATGAAGCCGAGAGAGGACCCACACCAAGGAGCTGCAGGGGCTGAGGGAGCAGCTCCACAGACACACAGCCCCTCCCTGCACCACCACACACAACACAGCCATCACACCCCCACCTCCCCTGACACACACTCCACTCCCCCACTGACACACAGCCCCCTGACACACAGCTCCCCTGACACACAGCCCCCTCCTGACACACAGCTCCCCCCTGACACACAGCGCACCCCTCACACACAGCCCCTCCCAAACACACCAGCCATAAGGAAGACCAAAGCAGAAGTGGCCCTTCTCACTGACTCCAATGGGAAATACCTCGACACGCGGAGGCTGTTCCCCGGCCGTCAGGTGAACAAGATACGTTGTGTGAACACGGAGCGAGCCCTGCAGCTGCTGGACCGCCATACTCTGGGGAGCCCAGCCTGCATCGTCATCCACACCGGCACCAACTACCTGGGCTCCCTGCGCCAGCACACCGGCAGAGCCATGAAGAGAGTGGCAGAGAGAGCCTCGCTGGAGTTCCCCGACTCCAGAGTGGTGATCTCCACACTGCTACCACGAGCCGACACCCCCCCACACATCATCGAGACCATCAACACAGAGCTAGCCAGGGGCTGTGCCACCCTGCCCAATGTGCACCTGGCACACCATCCTGCTGTGGGCCCCTGGCACCTGTACGACAAGGTGCACCTCAACAAGAAGGGGTAGGGGTATTCGCCAGGACCCTGAAGGATGCAGCCCTCGGCTGTGGCCCAACCAGCCCCGTCTCAACACGCCCAGCAGAGCCCAGTGGAGCAAGAAACCCCCAGGTGCCACAGCACACCCCCAGCCCCACACCCTCCATGCAGCACCCCCAGCCCCCACGCACCTGGCCCGCCTCCCCCAGGCCTCCTCCTGCCAGGCCCAACGCCCCCCAGCAGCAGCTCAGCTACGCCGCAGCCCTGGCCCAGCCGCCCCCCCACGCCCCCAATGAGCTGGGTGAGATCAGGCAGCTCCTCAGCATGCTGTGCTCCAGACTGCTGAACTGAGCTCCACTGCACCCGGGAACAGCACTGCCTGTATGTATACACCTACATCTGGATAGTTTTATACACATTGAAAATATACATGAAAACTAAAAGTAATAAATAAACAGGTAAATAAATTATATATATATATATGTGTATGTGTGTGTGTATGTACACGCGCATGCATATATATAGTGTTAAAAAAAAAAATACGCTGTACGTACATATCTATAGATATGTATATATCTCTATGTATGTATGTATATATGTATGTGTGTGTATATATACGGTATATATATGTATGTGTGTACTTATATACAGTATAGATAAGTACCAAAATCTATTTTTGTGTTGCTGTTTGCATTTTGTGTTGACTGTTTGCGTTAAGGGGGCTGTGTGGTCCAGTGGTTAAAGAAAAGGGGCTTGTAACCAGGAGGTCCCCGGTTCAAATCCCACCTCAGCCACTGACTCATTGTGTGACCCTGAGCAAGTCACTTCACCTCCTTGTGCTCCGTCTTTCGGGTGAGACGTAATTGTAAGTGACTCTGCAGCTGATGCATAGTTCACACACCCTAGTCTCTGTAAGTCGCCTTGGATAAAGGCGTCTGCTAAGTAAGCAAATAATAATAATAATAATAATTATATTTCACTAGAATTGATAAGTATAAAAACAAACAAATATATATATATATATATATATATATATATATATATATATATATATATATATATATATATATATATATATATAAAATAAAATAAACATGAGATCTTTTTCAGTGAGTTGTTGGAACATACAGGGTTTGTATTCCTCGGCTTTCGGGCTGAAGAGCACAGACCCTGAGTTTATTAAAAATGTAAATAACTTAAGACGTTCTCATTTTGTTAGAGATGTGGTGCCGCACAGACGTGATCACTCACTGCCCCTCAGGCTACAGGGAGGTAATAGTGCCCTCTATCAAACTGAGTACTGTCCGGCGCGGCAGGGACTCAGGGGGGATTATAGTGTGGTACAGAGGGGAGCTCGCCAACTACATCAGCCCAGTCAAACAGGGCCAAACACACACATGGCTCAAAATTAACAAGGGACTAGCCCAGTGTGAAAATGATATTTACCTGTGTGCAGCATACACGCCCTCTTCGGAATCCCCCTATTATAATGAAGAATATTTTAACACCCTCCACACAGAGATCAGTCACTTCCAGGTCCAGGGGAATGTGCTGCTCTGTGGGGATTTCAACGCCAGGACAGGCTCAGAGCCTGACTGTATAAACTCCCAGGGTAACAGGCATGTATTTGGAAAGAGCCCTCTGTACCTCACACCTACTACAATCCAGAGAAACAACCCTGACCCTGTCGTAAACAAGAACGGGAGAGAATTAGTGCATCTCTGTCAAGCCCTGGGTCTGTACATCGTTAATGGCAGGATCAGAGGGGACTCTTTAGGGAGGTTCACGTTTTGCTCAGCTCTTGGGACAAGCGTAGTCGACTATGCCATCACTGACATGGACCCCTCCTCTCTTAATGCATTCACTGTCAGGCAACAAACCTCTCTATCGGACCACAATCAAATCACTGTGTTCCTGAAAAGGACAGGTCAGTCTAGCACCGCACAGACACAGCCCAGTAAGCTGTACAATCTGAATCAAACATACAGATGGGCTTCAAATAGTGCAGAGGAATTTAACAAGGCAATCAGTTCTACTAAAATAACTAACCTCATGAACACTTTCCTCAACATACAGTACCAACCAAATGTGTCAGGACTAAATCTGGCAGTTAAAGACATCAATAAGATATTTGAGAATACAGCCACAATGGCAAATCTTAAAAAGAACAAAAAGAAAATACAGCAGAAACAAAAACACAAACAAAGCTGGTTTGATGATGAGTGTAAATCTATTCGAACAAACCTAAGAAAATTATCCAATCAAAAACACAAATCAACCACAAAACCCAGATTTACGCCGGAGGTACTGTGAGACCCTGAAATACTACAAACACACCCTGACCCAGAAAAAACAAAAACACATCAACAAAACCCTCACTGACATAGAACAAGCTGTCGACAAAAACCAGTTCTGGGAAATGTGGAACAATTTAAACTCAACAAAAAAACAAGAACTGACAATACAAAATGGAACAACCTGGAAAAATTATTTTGAAAACCTTTATAAAGATATCCCTCAAAAAGATCTAACAGATACACAAAATGAAACTAGAGAAAAACTTAACTTACTAGATAAATCAATTAAAGATAACCAAAATCCAATTGATGCTCCAATCACCCCACAAGAATTAACAAAGAAGCTCCAGGCACTTAAACCTGGAAAAGCCTGCGGCCCTGACAGCATCTGTACTGAGATGCTAAAACACAGCAGCCCTAAATTACAAGGAGGCAATGCTTAAATTGTTCAACATGGTACTAAGTACTGGTTACTTCCCTGACATCTGGAACCAAGGGCTTATATCCCCAATTAAGAGACAAATTCGACCCCAACAACTACCGGGGCATCTGTGTGAGCAGTAATCTGGGGAAGGTGTTCTGCAGTATCATTAACGCCCGGATACTGGCCTTCCTTACCGAACACAATGTCCTGAGTAAGAGTCAGATTGGATTCCTACCAAACCATCGCACAACTGACCATATCTACACCCTGCACACCCTAATAGATAAACATGTACACCAAAAAAGTAAAGGCAAAATTTTCGCCTGCTTCATTGACTTTAAAAAAGCATTTGATTCAATTTGGCATGAAGGTTTATGTTATAGAATTCTTCAAAGTGGTGTAGGGGGTAAAGTCTATGATATAATAAAATCAATGTACACAGAAAACAAATGTGCAGTAAAAATTGCCAACAAAAGGACAGATTTCTTACACTCAGGGGCGGGGGGTGAGGCAGGGCTGCAGTCTGAGTCCAACACTGTTCAATATTTACATCAATGAGTTAGCAACAATGTTGGAACAGTCTGCAGCCCCTGGCCTCACATTACATGACACTGAAGTCAAGTTCCTGCTCTACGCAGATGACCTGGTCCTGTTGTCACCCACAGAGCAGGGGCTGCAGCAGAGCCTGGCACTGCTAGAGCAGTACTGTCAGTCCTGGGCCCTGGCAGTAAACCTCAAAAAGACCAATATAATGATTTTTCAAAAAAAGTCCAGATCTCAGGGAAACAGATATCACTTTACACTCGGCAACACCACCCTAGATAGAGCACACCACCAGCTACACTTACCTGGGTCTGACCATCAGTGCGTCAGGCAGTTTTAACCTGACAGTGAATGCACTAAAAGCAAAAGCACTCAGAGCTTTTTATGCCATCAAAAGAAGATTCTATAAAATCAATATACCTGTCAAAATCTGGCTAAAATTAATTGACAGTGTTATCCAGCCCATTGCGCTGTATGGTAGTGAGGTATGGGGTCCACTCAGTCAACAAGACTACACTAAATGGGACAAACACCCAATCGAGACCCTGCATGCTGAACTATACAAGAATACACTGCAGGTGCAAAGAAATACACCAAACCACGCATGCAGGGCAGAATTAGGCCGATACCCAGCTCTTATTAATATAAAGAAAAGAGCACTCAAATTCTGGTTGCACCTTGAAAAAAGTGAACCTGACTCACTCCAGTACAAGGCCCTCCAGACCCAAGAGCTCAGCCCTGAAAAAAGTCCCCTATGCCAGCTGGCTTTGAAGCTCATCACACTGACCCCCTCCAATACTAACTCCAACCAGCTTCAGGTCAGCACTGCTTACCAGCCCCCAATCAGAGTAAACCAAATTATAAAACAAACCAAAAACTCCTATCTGGAACACTGGGACACAGAAATAAAATCCCAAAATAAACTTGATTGTTGAAAATCCCAAAAGAAACTACAGCTTAGCAGAGTATCTCTCCACTGTCAGAGATACGAAGCAGAGACAGATCCTGACCAAGTACAGGCTCAGTGACCACAGCCTGGCCATAGAGACAGGCAGACACAGGCAGACCTGGCTGCCCAAAGAAGATCGACTCTGTGGTCACTGCGAGACAGGAGAGGTGGAAAATGAGATGCACTTTCTCCTACACTGTATAAAATACAGCCAAATTAGAGAATCATTCTTCAATAAAATGCAACAAAAATATCCTCTTTTCAGACAAATGGCAGACTCAGAGAAACTTGCTGTCCTCCTAGGGGAGGGACACACAGCTCCACTGGCTGCCAAATATGTAGCCACCTGCCACAACCTGAGGGGCACTCAGTGACACGGCACAATTTAACAATATTTCAATTTCTGTATTATTACTATTTATCTTCTATTTTATTTATTATTATTCTGTTATCATTGTTCCTTGTTTGTATATATATGCATATGTTCATAATATGTATGTAATTGCTTTGGCAACACTGTGGAAAAATAAGTCATGCCAATAAAGCACTTTGAATTGAATTGAATTGAATTGACAGAGTGTGAACAAGAACACTGTGATCCTGAGAGAGACAGAGTGTGAGCAAGAACACTGTGATCCTGAGAGAGAGACAGAGTGTGAACAAGAACACTGTGATCCCGAGAGAGAGACTGTGAACAAGAACACTGTGATCCCGAGAGAGAGACTGTGAACAAGAACACTGTGATCCTGAGAGAGAGAGTGTGAACAAGAACACTGTGATCCTGAGAGAGAGAGTGTGAACAAGAACACTGTGATCCTGAGAGAGACAGAGTGTGAACAAGAACACTGTGATCCTGAGAGAGACAGAGTGTGAACAAGAACACTGTGATCCCGAGAGAGAGACAGAGTGTGAACAAGAACACTGTGATCCTGAGAGAGACAGAGTGTGAACAAGAACACTGTGATCCCGAGAGAGAGACTGTGAACAAGAACACTGTGAACCTGAGAGAGACAGAGTGTGAACAAGAACACTGTGATCCTGAGAGACAGAGTGTGAACAAGAACACAGTGATCCTGAGAGACAGAGTGTGAACAAGAACAAGGTGATCCTGAGAGAGACAGAGTGTGAGCAAGAACACGGTGATCCTGAGAGAGACAGAGTGTGAACAAGAACACTGTGATCCTGAGAGAGAGAGTGTGAACAAGAACACTGTGATCCTGTGAGACAGAGTGTGAACAAGAACACGGTGATCCTGAAAGAGACAGAGTATGAACAAGAACACTGTGATCCTGAGAGAGACAGAGTGTGAACAAGAACACTGTGATCCTGAGAGAAAGACTGTGAACAAGAACACTGTGATCCTGAGAGAGACAGAGTGTGAACAAGAACACTGTGATCCCGAGAGAGAGACTGTGAACAAGAACACTGTGATCCTGAGAGAGACAGAGTGTGAACAAGAACACTGTGATCCCGAGAGAGAGACTGTGAACAAGAACACTGTGATCCTGAGAGAGAGACAGAGTGTGAACAAGAACACTGTGATCCCGAGAGAGAGACTGTGAACAAGAACACTGTGATCCTGAGAGAGAGAGTGTGAACAAGAACACTGAGAGAGAGAGTGTGAACAAGAACACTGTGATCCTGAGAGACAGAGTGTGAACAAGAACACTGTGATCCTGAGAGAGAGACAGAGTGTGAACAAGAACACGGTGATCCCGAGAGAGACAGAGTGTGAACAAGAACACGGTGATCCCGAGAGAGACAGAGTGTGAACAAGAACACTGTGATCCTGAGAGAGAGACAGAGTGTGAACAAGAACACTGTGATCCTGAGAGAGACAGAGTGTGAACAAGAACACTGTGATCCTGAGAGAGACAGAGTGTGAACAAGAACACTGTGATCCTGAGAGAGAGAGTGTGAACAAGAACACTGTGATCCTGAGAGAGACAGAGTGTGAACAAGAACACTGTGATCCTGAGAGAGAGAGTGTGAACAAGAACACTGTGATCCTGAGAGAGACAGAGTGTGAACAAGAACACTGTGATCCTGAGAGAGACAGAGTGTGAACAAGAACACTGTGATCCTGAGAGAGAGAGTGTGAACAAGAACACTGTGATCCTGAGAGAGACAGAGTGTGAACAAGAACACTGTGATCCCGAGAGAGAGACTGTGAACAAGAACACTGTGATCCTGAGAGAGAGAGTGTGAACAAGAACACTGAGAGAGAGAGTGTGAACAAGAACACTGTGATCCTGAGAGACAGAGTGTGAACAAGAACACTGTGATCCCGAGAGAGAGACTGTGAACAAGAACACTGTGATCCCGAGAGAGAGACTGTGAACAAGAACACTGTGATCCTGAGAGAGAGTGTGAACAAGAACACTGTGATCCTGAGAGAGAGAGTGTGAACAAGAACACTGTGATCCTGAGAGAGACAGAGTGTGAACAAGAACACTGTGATCCCGAGAGAGAGACTGTGAACAAGAACACTGTGATCCTGAGAGAGAGAGTGTGAACAAGAACACTGAGAGAGAGTGTTAACAAGAACACTGTGATCCTGAGAGACAGAGTGTGAACAAGAACACTGTGATCCTGAGAGAGAGACAGAGTGTGAACAAGAACACGGTGATCCCGAGAGAGACAGTGTGAACAAGAACACTGTGATCCTGAGAGAGACAGAGTGTGAACAAGAACACTGTGATCCCGAGAGAGAGACAGAGTGTGAACAAGAACACTGTGATCCTGAGAGAGACAGAGTGTGAGGAAGAACACTGTGATCCTGAGAGAGACAGAGTGTGAACAAGAACACTGTGATCCTGAGAGAGACAGAGTGTGAACAAGAACACTGTGATCCTGAGAGAGAGAGTGTGAACAAGAACACTGTGATCCTGAGAGACAGAGTGTGAACAAGAACACTGTGATCCTGAGACAGAGTGTGAACAAGAACAGTGATCCTGAGAGAGACAGATTGTGAGCAAGAACACTGTGATCCTGAGAGAGACAGAGTGTGAACAAGAACACTGTGATCCTGAGAGAGACAGAGTGTGAACAAGAACACTGTGATCCTGAGAGAGACAGAGTGTGAACAAGAACACTGTGATCCTGAGAGAGAGAGTGTGAACAAGAACACTGTGATCCTGAGAGACAGAGTGTGAACAAGAACACGGTGATCCTGAAAGAGACAGAGTATGAACAAGAACACTGTGATCCTGAGAGAGACAGAGTGTGAACAACAACACTGTGATCCTGAGAGAAAGACTGTGAACAAGAACACTGTGATCCTGAGAGAGACAGAGTGTGAACAAGAACACTGTGATCCCGAGAGAGAGACTGTGAACAAGAACACTGTGATCCTGAGAGAGAGAGAGAGAGAGAGAGAGAGAAGCAACAACAACATCCACAGCACAAAGTAGTTTCATGTTGGATTGCGGTAAAGCTATGCCCCTATATCCTATAACCAGTGATATGTTGCTAGTGCTAACCAGATATATGGAAAAATGTAAGTGTGACATGCAGACAGACAAATGTACAGACAGATAAACACCCCCTATATGCCCACAACCTGATATTCTAAATAATGTCAATATCAAGTTTCATGACAATTGGATAAATGGTTCTCTAGATGTATGGAAAATGTGTGTCATATATATGGACAGCTGAACAGACACCTCATATACCCCCTGGATCTGATATTGTCAATAACTTACCCTACATTCAATGTTAATGTTGACCGCCTCCACTATATCACCTTTGGGTTAATAAAGGTTTTAAGATTGCTTTTTAAAAACTCGATTAGCGCTCCTGCAGGACCAAGTGGGATTAATAAAGCTGGTCGCTCACCTTCCTCTGTAAACAAATTTCATTGGCTCCACTGCCAGCGCTGTGGCGACAATGTCATCAGCGTTGTGTCTCCGCCCACTAACCACCATCAAACCATCCATCTTTCCCACCACAAAAACCAGCTTATCCTTCAGATGGGGAGGGAGAGAGGGACAGAGAGGGAGGGAGAAAGAAAGGGAGAGGGACAAAAAGAGAGGGGAGCGGAGAGGAAGAGTGGGAGGGAGACAGATTTTCAAGACAGGAGCATCTCTGTCATGCCAAAGCTTATTTCAATTGAATTGAAACATAATTCGTCAATACATTTGTCTAAGAATTTTCTTTTAAATTTCTTTTCTTTCAGTATTACTAAATTGTTTTGCTAATAGAACAGTCATAGCAAGATGTAACTAAGGGCCACGTACAGTAGGAGCTCTTTCATTAAAAAAAAAAAAAAAAAAACATTTAAACTTGGGGTACATGTTTTGTTAATGTCCCTTGACTCTGTGGTCACTCTAGTTACTCACTCACCGGCCCCACGAAGCCTAGCAGGCCAGTCCTGGTGAAGTGCCGGTCAGTGAGGGGAACCCCTGCGGCGGTCAGAGGAATGGTCTGGAGGACAAAATAACAAGCAGGTCATCCGAGAGCACAGAGGATTAACAATGCAAGGAGGCTGGGGGGGTTTCACTACTCTTGGACAATTAAGGCAACATTAAACAAGATTAGTGCTAATCCAGGTCTGTGAAACTAATTAAGCACAATTGTTATTTATGTATTTAATAGATTTATAGTGTCAAATTCCCCAGTTTGGAGTGTCCAAATCCGTTCCCTCCCTCACTGTAGAAACTCCCTACAATCCCACGACCAAGCCAGTCCTTACAAGGATGGGAATAAGACTCCCACTGCACAGCAGTTTGATCCATTCCTGGTTTTACGGAGTTTAATAAGCCCCAGCTTGTTACCGATACACTGTGACTAATCAAGCTTGTAGTAAAACCTGGAATGGGTGAAACTGCTATGCAATCTGTGAGTCTGACTGCCATCCCTGCATTTCCCCCTGCCCTGGGGTTAATGCTCTCACCTCGAAGATGTTCTTGGTGATGCCCGGTAGCCCATAATAAGCGATGCCGGTGGTGTTGGAGCCGACGCAGATCTCTCCCACCTCGTCCGTCTTGCACAGGTACGGGGTGCCCTCCACCCTCACCACGCAAACCAGAGCTAGGGGGCAACGGGGCACAGTGAGAAACCACTCCCCTAACGGAGCACAGGGGGGCAGTGAGAAACCACTCCCCTAATGGAGCACAGGGGGGCAATGAGAAACCACTCCCCTAACGGAGCACAGGGGGGCAGTAAGAAACCACTCCCCTAACGGAGCATTGGCGAGGGCTGAGGGCACTAGGAACACTTTGTTATTAAAGCAAGGAGCCCAAAAACAAACAAACACCTCTTCACAACAAACAGCAGGAATGGAAATAAGACTTCCATTGCATAGCAGTTTGATCCATTTCTGGTTTTACTATGTCTAATAAGACACACCTAAGTTTGTTACCTAGCTAATCATGCTCGTTGCAAAATCTGCAATGGGTGAAACTGCTATGGTATGGGTCTTATTTCCATCCCTGTAACAGCTTTCAAATAAAACTAAAAATAGGCATGTGCATTATTAGACATAGTGCAATATGCACTGAGAAAAAAAAATAGCTATTAATTATAGGATTAAAAGAAGACATCTGTGTTTATCATTATATGGGGTCAATTGCAACTGCAAATAATAATTCATAATTAATTGCAATATATACATGATTGATTACAGTTCAATTTATTTGTCATGCAATCACTATTCTTGTATTTTCAAATACTTTTCGTGACTCCATTTGTTGGAAAAAAAAGAAGAGTTATTTAGAATAAAAACATGTTAATGTGTCTAGTTGTTTTTGTTACTTTTTAGTGTAATTGTAATTAATTTAAATTACTGCAGCACAGCCTGTAACCAGGAGGTCCCCGGTTCAAATCCTGGCTCACTCACTGACTCATTGTGTGACCCTGAGCAAGTCACTTAACCTCCTTGTGCTCCGTGACAGGACAATCACATGTCTCGTGATACACATCGTGTCGTGACAGTCAGGACAATCACATGTCTCGTGATACACATTGTGTCGTGACAGGACAATCACATGTCTCGTGATACACATTGTGTCGTGACAGGACAATCACATGTCTCATGATACACATCGTGTCGTGACAGGACAATCACATGTCTCTTGATACACATCGTGTCGTGACAGGACAATCACATGTCTCGTGATACACATCGTGTCGTGACAGTCAGGACAATCACATGTCTCGTGATACACATCGTGTCGTGACAGTCGGGACAATCACATGTCTCGTGATACACATCGTGTCGTGACAGGTGTTGTATCATTAGTGTTGTGCAGAGAGTGGCTCACTGACCCCCTGGCATGACCTGGCCCACGTCCTGCACCGTCAGCACGGAGAGCTTCTCCTCGCTGTCCACACGGATCACGCTGTGACTCAGCCCAGTCATTGAGAGCACTGCCTTCCCAGGTGGGGGCACGCCCATCTCCGGGGGTCTGCATGACACAGAGAGGCAGTGTTACAAAACTATCAACCAGCAACTGAAGCACATCTTTACTTTATTTTCCTTTCACAGAAACGCAAACTGCAATGTGGAACAAAGATAAATCTGACCCTTAACTAGTGCTGCACAAAACGATTATTCGGATCACTTTGAATGGTAAATTTAGCCCGATCAACACCAATTACCCTCACCTGCAGAAAGAATAAATTGGTTTGTGCAGCATGACCCTTAACATAAAAAAAAAAGAATTACATAACCACGTGGACGGAAATACGATGAGAAACGGTTTAGAAATGACATTTATTTGCATAAGCAGAACTTTGTTTTTGCATCTAGGAAAGCTGCCCAAGTACAGTAAGAAACTGCTCAGGTGCACCTTTCCTGACCGGGTCCTCTAGACTGAACTTCTCTGTGGAGCTACAGTGTGTCTCTGCTGGCCTGCATCTCCAGCGTGGCTCTGGTAACATTGGAACCTGCAGTGTGGCACCGTACCTGCGGATGGCGACAGTGAGGGCCTCGGAGGAGGTGGCGCAGGGGCAGATGACCTCGGGGCGCAGCCCGCGCGCCTGGAAGACGTTCAGGAAGGCGTCACACGACGAGATCGACCCTGCGGACGAGAGGGCACAAGAAAGGGGGCAGTTAGACATGACACACGAGACAAGTTCTTTCATTTTCCTCTGAAAAGGACAAAAACACCTGCTCATTTAACCCTTTCATGTATTGCTTTTTCTGTATGAATTTGGGGTATAAAGATCCACAACGCATAGATTTAAAAAATGTAATTAAAACAAATGGTGTGACCGATTGACAAGAACAGTCACTTTTAACCTGAAGAGACCCAGCCTTGGTCAGCACTCTATTAAAAGCCATTGTCAATGTTGCATGCAATCATGCTATACGTGGTGCTGACAGCTAACTTTTCTAAATGAAGAAACGTTTTAAAGTATACAGTGACACGCTGACCCCAATGCGTGTGGTTTTATACAGTAAGCATTTCTACATTGCTGTCTCTGAACGAGTGCGAGTGGAGACTCAGTCGGAGTGGCACTCACAGGGGTTGGCCCCGTCGGCTACGATCAGCATGCGCAGGGAGCTGAGGCTGATGTCCCGCTGGTCTCTCTGTGACAGGAGGGACCAGTGCATGTCCCGCGACTTCACCACCGCCACGCGCGCTGAGGAAGAAACACAGTCAGCAGGGGGCACACTCTCACAGCTCACACTGAGTTTGCAGTCATTTTGCAGTTTTCCCCCATTGCTTTTCCCATGGTTATATACAATGCATTTACCTTAGAAGTTCAAACAGATAACTTGAGAATAAGGCATAGAAACAGAGCTTCCTTTAACCTAAAGCAGAACCAGATGTCATGTTTTAAAATAAAAATACATGTGTGCTAGCACACGTTTCTTTCAAAACTGCACAATTTAGACCCTTATAAAAGCTTCCCATTGCACAGATAGGTATGGTAAAGCATGCTTTACCAAGATAGGTATGGCAAACTGTGATAAATGCATAGTATAACCATTGGAAAAGCATGGTAAAACTGCAGAGAGAACACTTTTTTAAGGTAAGTAGTGCGTGTGAGGAGGCTTACCTTTGTAGGAGTGCACTTTCTGTATCCAGGACAAGGGATTGACCTTCATCAGGGAGTAGGGGATACTGATCACGTGCATCCTGTTCATAACACTCTGTCACAGCAAGAAAACGACAAGAGGCTGATACACCCTGTACTATCGACCAGTACTGTACAAACGGAGATAACAGCTGCATTTATCTAATATATCATTTATTAAATGCAACTGGATATGCCTATAGGAGGGTAGAAGTGTATAATAAACTTGGTGCAAATTCAAACAGTCATGTTCCCCATGTAGAGTGCGACAGACAGACATACAAATCCGAGCACTGCAAACAAATCCCCCTTTTATTGAATAAAGACCCTAAAAACCGAAGAACAAAATTAGAAAACTTATTTAAAAATGTGGAATACGCGAGCGAGATTTTCAAAATGAAAATGCTGCAACATGTGCTTCTTTCAAAACTACACGTTTCTGACCCACAGTATAGAGTGAATGGAAGAATAATGGAACCACTGCATTAGCTCGGACCCCTTTAACAAATCCAAACCCATTCTCAGAGCTGCGTATCCCCGGTGAAGCCCCCCTGCTCACCGTCAGAACCCCGTGCCACAAACCCGCATCCCTCTTGAAGTCCAGCACGTTGGTGATGGTTTCAGCTGAAATCGGGGGAACAAGAGAAAGAGACTCTGGTTACAGAGGCAGTGCGTGCTCAATCAGGTGAAGGTTCACACAAACCCAAGCAGCTGTTTCTTACCTTGTTTCACTTGGAATGGTAATTTAGCCCAATCAACATCAGTGACCCACCTGATTTCTGTGGAGAGCTCCATCTGAATAATTGGTTCGTGCAGTTCTATTTCAAGCATTCTTAAAAAGGGCAGCTGTATACCATCTATATTTTTACTTAATATTTAATTTCTCTGGCAAAACTGAGTTAGCAAATGGAAAAGCTCTTTATAAAAAACAGTTTCAGAGAGGACAGAAATGCACAGCCCTGGTGCTTTTTTTTCTAGATCAAACCTCAGAAATTCATCTTTTCATCTCTTTCTGAAAAGGGACATTATAGAGTAAGACCAGTAAACAGGATCCAAGCCTAAACAGCAACAGAGAACTAGAAACAAAAACAAAAGCCGCCCTGGCAGCTAAGGTGTAGATCATCATATCAGATAGCATGGCTTGTGTACCAAACATTAAGACAATAACATATATTAAATTTGTCAACGTGTACAGTCTCTATACAGAAGAAACTTAAAGTCACGTGACCTCGGCCATGTCAGGTGACAGGTGAACGGAATGGTCTTGTTTGCGAGTGACTCACCCTCTGCATAGCCGCAGGCCTGCGTCAGGGCGTGGCAGTGTGCCAGCATGGCGGAGTGAGACACGGCGATGCCCATGGTACTGTCCTCCTTGCTGGTCTTGTACTGAACGAGCGAAAACAAAACCACACTGTCAGGAACATTCACCCTCCTTCCACACCACCTCGAAACCCACAACTACAGCCACCAGCATTCACTGAGTCACATCTCCACTGGCACCTACTGGCTGCAAATACACTTAGAATTTCACCGGGAGTGTAGATCTCACACTAATGACAAAGCATTCAAAATGTTTAAACCACAATAGGTTCTATTAAAAACAGATTAAAAATGCTAATATATCGGGGTTATGTGTCTAAGTGTTTGGTGGCTACCACTAATCAAATCAAGAGTGTATCTTTGTATGACACACCCCCCGACACAGCAAACAATGCGTGAGAAATACACTCTGAACTTGATTAGAGGCAGCCACCGAACACTTTGAAACATACATGAGAACACAGGAAGATCACAATGACCTACAACAAAACCAATACATTCATTTTATATATAGCGCATTTCAATCCTTTCCGCCAACGTCAACAACGCTGTACAAACATGAAACAGACCAAGGCTTTCTTTCTAGTGCAGGTTTGCCAAATGAATAAAATACGCTTTTAAGCAAGTTTTTAAAAATACCAATCGTTTCGGAATAATTTTTTGTAACAAACTCAATGAGCGCAAAGCCTTGCCCTGGGGACTTGCAGCAGGCCCACGTTGAAAATACATAAATGCGATTTGGAGTCCACTCCAATGAAGGGTAACTCAAGGCTGTGTTGGTTTTGCGGACGTTCGGAAGGTGTGCTCTGAATAAAAACTTCCTGAGCAAACCGGCGCCTGCACAGCTGCTGCTGCAGATTCCCCAGCACATCTGCCAGAGCAATGCAGTTCATCATCATCCACAACCCCAAACACTGACCCGGGGGGCGTTCACCCCAGTCTTTAATTAATTCGTATTCTTTTGAAAAGAGAAAAAAGAAGGAAAAAAAAACGCTTTGTAATTTGGCAAAACCAGACAGCGAAGTGATATATCCCAAGGTCTCGCTGGCACTCGCAAGGTGTTTGTTTCTGTTTTGTAATGTTAAAGAGCGCCATCTTAACTGTTCTTTCACATTTCTCCACTTATTATTTGATGGCGTTTGCAATCCTTCTGAGCTGTTCTGGGTTACGGACATGTTGGAAATCCACCCCCCGCCGCCTCACAGCCGGGTCTCAGTTCTACCTCTATGTAGTGATGTCAGTCTCAGCTCTATGTAGTGATGTCAGTCTCAGCTCTACCTCTATGTAGTGATGTCAGTCTCAGCTCTATGTAGTGATGTCAGTCTCAGCTCTACCTCTATGTAGTGATGTCAGTCTCAGCTCTATGTAGTGATGTCAGTCTCAGCTCTACCTCTATGTAGTGATGTCAGTCTCAGCTCTACCTCTATGTAGTGATGTCAGTCTCAGCTCTACCTCTATGTAGTGATGTCAGTCCCAGCTCTACCTCTATGTAGTGATGTCAGTCTCAGCTCTACCTCTATGTAGTGATGTCAGTCCCAGCTCTACCTCTATGTAGTGATGCCAGTCCCAGCTCTACCTCTATGTAGTGATGTCAGTCCCAGCTCTATGTAGTGATGTCAGTCCCAGCTCTACCTCTATGTAGTGATGCCAGTCCTACCTCTATGTAATGATGCCAGTCCCAGCTCTACCTCTATGTAGTTGATCTCAGTCCCAGCTCTACTTCTATGTAGTGATGTCAGTCTCAGCTCTACCTCTATGTAGTTGATGTCAGTCCCAGCTCTACCTCTATGTAGTTGATGTCAGTCCCAGCTCTACCTCTATGTAATGATGCCGGTCCCAGCCCTACCTCTATGTAGGCGATGTCGTTGCTGGCATCTCGAACTAGGGGGTGCCAGTCTTTTGGGGGCTTCGCTAAGTGCTTCCCATCCGTCACAAACCAGAGCAGACGAGGCCAACCTGGAATCAAACAAGCAGGAGCAGAGTGAGGGACTCTCCTCTCCGTTCCTAATGCAGGGGAGGAAACAAGCAGGAGCAGAGTGAGGGACTCTCCTCTCCATTCCTAATGCAGGGGAGGAAACAAGCAGGAGCAGAGTGAGGGACTCTCCTCTCCACTCGCATTCCTAATACAGGGGAGGAAACAAGCAGGAGCAGAGTGAGGGACTCTCCTCTCCATTCCTAATGCAGAGGAGGAAACAAGCAGGAGCAGAGTGAGGGACTCTCCTCTCCATTCCTAATGCAGGGGAGGAAACAAGCAGGAGCAGAGTGAGGGACTCTCCTCTCCATTCCTAATGCAGGTGTGGAAATTAAACTCCCATTGCCGTTTGATCCATTCCTGGTTTTACAAGGAGTTTAATAAGACATACCCGAGCTTGCTACCTATACACTGCCTGTTAGTCTGTGTTTGCCTTACCTCTTTCCAGTCTCCTGTTAGTCTGTGATTCTCTCACCTTTGAAAGTCACCACCTCCCCCGTCTGTGCTTTGGGCAGGCCCTTCTGGCAGGCGTCAGTGGTGAGAGCCAGGGTGACCCCGCAGCTGCCCAGCAGGAATCCGATCTGCTGGCTCCCCGCGTCCTGCGAGCAAACATACTGCAGGTAACACCTCGCGATACAGCTCAGTAACAAGTCTGTCGACAGTCTGTACCCTTCCTTTTCACAGAGGAACTTGTGAACGTCATGAAAACATGTTACCTAACGTATTATTAGGCTTTCTACATTTTCAACGTTTATTTCTCAGGGACTCACAACATACTGCAATAAATCAGTAACTTTTTAGAATACATATTTGACTGGGGTTCTTCATTGGAGCACCATGAAACCTGTTAATTATACAACAGGTTTTGCCACTTTCTGTTTCTGACCAGCTGGGCAGAGGAAAACGCTGTGATTGAGTGGAGCAGAAATATCCATAGTCAACAATCATCAGGTATGATTGACACCCATTTCACTGGATTTTCCTTAGCTTGGAAACAGTATCTCCGACCCAGCCGCATGTGGTCAGTTGCTGGTCAGAAGCAAAGAATGAATTGAAAATGATCACATTGAGTAGCAAAGACCCTGCAACAACTTTTTCACAAGTAACACGTTTCATGATGTTTCAATAAAGGACAGTGAAAAGGTGTCTGATTTACCATGGTAATGTATTTCATTACCCCTGTAAAACATGCAGCAGAGCTAGAGATAGTTTCTAACCCTGCTCAAACTCCTGGCTCCTGATCATTTCAATAATGGACGTCATTGAGGGGGAGTTCTGAAACCCAGGACTGGGTGCAGCAGGGCTAGTGCGAGCTTCAAAACGCTCTTTTTGATTTCTTTGCAATCAGTTGCACAGCTCAAGCTTGATACTTCACGAAAGCATTTCTGCCATGAACTTACAAACATACAAAGTGAGCCTGACAGTAATTCAGGAAGGTTACCGTAGCTGGGCTGAGCTGCAGTGGAGGACAGGGAGAGGTTTTTCAGACTGTGAGGCTGCTGCGATTTCTCAGAGCACTCCCTGCTGCAGGGTCGATAGCTGAAACGCGTTCCGCACCGCTCAGCTGTGCTGTAATGATGATGAAACACAATACTGTGCACACACCAGCGCAGTACAGCACAGAGCAGGGACATTGCGGAACTGTGATAAGGCAGTAGAGCAAGAGCACAACTGACAATGATGCACATGTGGCAGATCACTTCCTTCCAGTGCAGCAGGTATTAGGATCCCACCTTCTACGTGGAGCAGACAGAAAATGTGAGGCACAGATGGGCTCCTAATATCTGCTGCACAGGAAGGGAACTTATAGAACTATAGTCCATGAGGCAATGAGTCTTGAAAAGCCTTTAGTTTTTGAGGTTCGAGGTGAAAGTTTTTTTGGGGGGGGGGAATCGTATTGAAAGAAAATATGATTGAACTCCCTATGTCTCACTCAAAATGTTTAGGTGGTAAGGGGGGGTGAAGTCATACCATGGCTGTTACTGCCACTTGAAATTGCGGACTACTAATATTGTACTATAAAAGGTAGCACCAATCCAATGTATTATAGGTTCAATTCAAAAAGGTCATCAATTGAAACTCTCTCTCTGCCCTGCCGAACTGTGTATGAAACAGTGTAGAACACAGAAAGAGAGGCGGATTACCTTCCGAGTCAGCGGCACTTCAATGGGAACTGGGACCAGCTCCACCAGCAGACAGCCATAGAACGCAACCATGAACATGACTGGGTCATTGTTCGGGAACACAAGCGCAACCTGGAGAGAGAAACACATATAGTACAATCAGGCAGACCGACCCATGGGCTCCACTTGTGTGCTCGCTGTTACAGCTCTTCATATAGAAGCCTGTGCACCCATCTCTGAGTACAAACCCTCTGGTTGAACAGGAGTGCAAATTTACAGTAAAGGCACTCCACGTGGAGTGCAGGATGAGCTCTATAGCCTGGACGTCACGAGTTCGAGTCCAGGCTATTCCACAGCCGACCGTGGACAGGAGCTTCCAGGGGCGGCGCACAATTGGCGGCGTCGCCGGGAGAAGGGAGGGTTAGGTCGGTCAGGGTGTCCTCGGCTCACCGCGCACCAGCGACCCTTGTAGTCTGGCCGGGCGTCTGCGGGCTTGCCTGTAAGCTGCCCGAGAGCTGCGTTGTCCTCCGACGCTGTAGCTCTTGGGTGGCTGCATGGTGAGTCCGCAGTGTGAAAAAAAGCGGTCGGCTGACAGCACACGCTTCGGAGGACAGTGTGTGTTCGTCTTCGCCCTCCCGAGTCAGCGCAGGTGTGGTAGCGGTGAGCTGAGCTTAAAAAATAATTGGCCATTCTAAATCGGGAGAAAACAATAAAAATAATTGGCAACAAGTGCAAATTTAAGGGATGGGGGCTCAGGCTAAGAAGTTGTTCATTAATATCCACCAGCATGGTATCCAGTGAAAGAAACACTGATAAAAAGACACAACGTCTGGTAGCTGGATTTATAATAGATTTTCACTCCGAGTTCTCTTCAACTCTTTCCTGAAACAGTGGCTCTGAATTTATTCATCAATCCAAATGCTTTGGTTTGAATATAGCCAAAATAATACATTGCCCCTATATCTGCATTCCAATCTAATTTCTGTCATGTGTGTGACTTGCTAGCCTTTGAAGAGATTTCAGGACATTACCTGAACGAGGCTTTCTTTGAATTGCACCCCCAGCTGAGTTGAAAACCCATCTTAATAATAAATACAGACCTGCGAGGTGAGGAAATTGATTTTTAAAAGCTTGTACTAAACAAGCAGCCTGGGAATGACAGCCTAACTGCATCACTGTCTCGCCTGCGCTTGCTCTCTTCTGCTTTCTGTGAGATGGTGTGAATCAGTTGTCAAGTAGAGAATGCAGATTTGCTGTTTTCTGATTAGAGATTTTGGGTGCCTAATGGCTTCAAATGACACTTCAACAGGCTTTTTATTTTGGCTGTCTCCTTCCCTGTTTATGTGCAATCATTCGGTCTCTGAGTTAATGTGGTCTATTCAATTGATCTAAAGTGTGGAGGACCTAACTACTGCTGTCATTCAAACTACTAAATCTTCCCCAGTTTTTTTATTTTTTTATTTAACATTTTACAGAGAAATAAAGAGACTAATGTGTACTGGTTGATGTCTGCTTCTGAAATAGCTGATGTATGTACTGCAGATTGTATGTACTCCCATGCTTTTCCCCATTATTATCTATGGATTTACCAGTTTACCATGTTTACTAATATGCTTTACAATGCTTTTACTACTACACTTTGCTATGCTGTTATAAGGGCAATAGACCCCAGTGTATTTTCTAGGTAGGGCTCTCCTCCTGTATCACGATACACACCTCAATACTATATATACTGTGAGAGAGGGCAGAGCTGCTCTGTACATACCCGGTCTCCTGGCCTCAGCAGGGGCTCATTCTTGGTGCTCAGCTTGTTCAGCAGAGTGTACGCCAGCTTCACACTGCGGCTCCACAGCTTACCTGCGCAGAGACGGAGAGAGACAGAGACAGAGAGACAGAGAGAGAGACACAGAGAGAGCAAGAGATACAGAGAGAGAGACAGAGAGAGACAGGCAGAGAGACAGACAGACACAGAGAGAGACAAACACAGAGAGAGCAAGAGAGAAAGAGAGACAGACAGACAGACGAGAGAGAGAGAGAGAGAGAGAGAGAGAGAGAGAGAGATATAGGGAGAGAGCCAGAGACAGACAGAGAAAGAGAGAGATATAAGGAGAGGCAGAGAGAGACCAGACAGAGAGAGACAGAGAAAGAGAGACACACACATACAAAGAGAGACCGAGAGAGTTACAAGGAATGCTTCTAATGTTGATTATAAAATCAAGAATGCCAATCAAGCGCTGCATTCACAAGTATTTTAGCCCATAAAATACAAGTCATCTCCGTTCAAACAGAAAAAAATAAAGACTGAACCACAGACTGGAAAAAATGCTTCAAAAATGTATTTTTTATTAATAAAAAAGAAGATCAAGACTCTTCTTGTGGAGACATTTCTCTAATTCTCTCACTAAGTTTCTATTAGTGCTGCAGTATTTCTCTAAGCCTGGGTGTTGGGGCTCCCGAGTGGCACATCCAGTAAAGGCGATCCGCGTGGAGTGCAGAATGCACCCTATAGCCTGGAGATCGCAGGATCGAATCCAGGTTATGTCATTGCTGACCGTGACCGGGGGTTCCAGGGGGTGGTGCATAATTGGCCGAGCACCACCTGGGTAGGGAGGGCTTAGGTCGGCAGGGCAATCCACGGTTCACCATGCACCAGCGACCCCTGTGACTGATAGGGTGCCTGCGGGTCTGCAGTGGAGCCATTCAGATCTATTTTGTTCTCCATCACTATAGGTCTGATGGCTTCGCTGTGGATCTGCAGTGCGAAAAATGACGGCTTGGCAGGAACACGTTTCAGAGGATGCATGTTTCAGCCTCCTTTTCCCAAGTCTCCGGGGGGTTGCAGCGGTGAACCAGGATTAATAATAGCACAATTTGCGATTCCAAATTGGGGAGAAAACTGGGATAAAATCATTGGCAAAAACTATATATATATATATATATATATACAGTACTGTGCAAAAGTTTTAGGCAGGTGTGAAAAAATGCTGTAAAGTAAGAATGCTTTCAAAAATAGACATGTTAATAGATTATATTTATCAATTAACTAAATGCAAAGTGAGTGAACAGAAGAAAAATCTAAATCAAATCCATATTTGGTGTGACAACCCTTTGCCTTCAAAACAGCATCAATTCTTCTAGGTACACTTGCACAAAGTCAGGGGATTTTGTAGGCATATAGTCAGGTGTATGATTAAACAATTATACCAAACAGGTGCTAATGATCATCAATTCAATATGTAGGTTGAAACACAATCATTAACTGAAACAGAAACAGCTGCGTGGGAGGAATAAAACTGGGTGAGGAACAGCCAAACTCAGCTAACAAGGTGAGGTTGCTGAAGACAGTTTACTGTCAAAGTCATACACCATGGCAAGACTGAGCACAGCAACAAGACACAGGTAGTTATACTGCATCAGCAAGGTCTCTCCCAGGCAGAAATTTCAAGGCAGACAGGGGTTTCCAGATGTGCTGTCCAAGCTCTTTTGAAGAAGCACAAAGAAACGGGCAGCGTTGAGGACCGTAGACGCAGTGGTCGGCGAAACTTACTGCAGCAGATGAAAGACACATCATGCTTACTTCCCTTCGCAATCGGAAGATGTCCAGCAGTGCCATCAGCTCAGAATTGGCAGAAAACAGTGGGACCCTGGTACACCCATCTACTGTCCGGAGAAGTCTGGTCAGAAGTGGCCTTCATGGAAGACTTGCGGCCAAAAGCCATACCTCGGCGTGGAAACAAGGCCAAGCAACTCAACTATGCACGAAAACACAGGAACTGGGGTGCAGAAAAATGGCAGCAGGTGCTCTGGACTGATGAGTCAAAATTTGAAATATTTGGCTGTAGCAGAAGGCAGTTTGTTCGCGAAGGGCTGGAGGCGATACAGAATGAGTGTCTGCAACAGTGAAGCATGGTGGAGGTTCCTTGCAAGTTTGGGGCTGCATTTCTGCAAATGGAGTTGGGGATTTGGTCAGAATTAATGGTCTCCTCAATGCTGAGAAGTACAGGCAGATACTTATCCATCATGCAATACCATCAGGGAGGCATCTGATTGGCTAAATTTATTCTGCAGCATGACAGCGACCCCAAACATACAGCGAAAGTCATTAAGAACTATCTTCAGCGTAAAGAAGAACAAGGAGTCCTGGAAGTGATGGTATGGCCCCACAGAGCCCTGATCTCAACATCATCGAGTCTGTCTGGGATTACATGAAGAGAGAGAAGCAACTGAGGCTGCCTAAATCCACAGAAGAACTGTGGTTAGTTCTCCAAGATGTTTGGGCCAACCTACCTGCCGAGTTCCTTCAAAAACTGTGTGCAAGTGTACCTAGAAGAATTGATGCTTGATGCTGTTTTGAAGGCAAAGGGTGGTCACACCAAATATGGATTTGATTTAGATTTTTCTTCTGTTCACTCACTTTGCATTTAGTTAATTGATAAATATAATCTATTAACATGTCTATTTTTGAAAGCATTCTTACTTTACAGCATTTTTTCACACCTGCCTAAAACTTTTGCACAGTACTGTATATATATAAAACAAAAAAAAAAGCCTGTGTGTTTACAGTGACAGCTCTGCTGTGGTCTGCTCACCATATGTGAGGGTGTAGACTGGTTTCCCAGAGTTGTCCAGTGCGGTGAGACAGGGGGTTTTGGGCTGAGTGGTTCCCCAGCGCTGCATGGCAGCCAGGAGGGAGGGGGGCCAGTTCGTCACGACCCCGGGGGGCTCCCCTGTCAGCGGGGACATCGCCGGCCCCTCAGGCTTGGGCTGGTTCGGGTCTGGCTGCTGGACTGCAACACAGACAGACACACAGAACGTGAACCCTTTCTCCAGAAACACACATATCAGGATTATCGTACCATGAAAAAGAAATGAGGACACTTCCACCCAGATGCAGTGCTTAGTTACAGAGCCCTACTTAAAACCCCAGATTTCCAGACCTAGTTTCATTGCAATTGGATAAGCTGTTCTCTATTTGATCAAATCAGATCTAAATGCAGCAGCTGTTTAAATATTACATTAGGACCAAGCCAGTGTAGATGCGCTACAGACTTTGTTCTCAAAGTCCCCCTTATTTTAATAATTCAAACAGCAGCTGGGTTTAGATCCACCAAAGTTTAGATCAATTGAACAGATGGCAAAAAATATCTGGGGAACATCTTTTGTCAAGAGAGTCTTAACTGTTGATTACAAGACTCTCTTCTTGTCCCCATCCTCTCCAGCTCAGTCCAGCAACGCTCAACAGGAAACATGGACAAATAGACCATGAACCTTTCTGTTTACACCCGGATGAAAATCAGAAATGGGCAGAGGGCTCAATGCTAATGGGTACCTCCATGTACTGTACCGTATGTATTGAGCCCTGTGCACGCACACTGATCTGTATTGGGGTGTATTATACAGAGCCCTGTGCACGCACACTGATCTGTATTGGGGTGTATTATACAGAGCCCTACCATCCAGCAGCTCCTCGAAGTCGTCCAGGAAGAACTCTCTCAGCGGGGGTCGCTTGGGTCTCTTCAGGGTGTTGAGCAGCTGCTGGATCTTGGAGGAGACGCGGCTGTTCACTGGGACACCTTGAGACAAGGAGGAGGAGCAGGAGCCCTAATAAGTCCAATTCAACAGCATTTCATTCAATTTCAATTCAATTCGTTTCAACTCAATTCATTAAAGCTATATCAAAATCACAGCCTGAGAGTTTAATGCACTGTTTCATTATTATTATTTACTGTTATAAGAGATGTGATGTGCAGTATTATTGTTTAGTGACAAAACCTGAACAATCTTCTTGTCTCATTGTGGGACTCCAGCTAATCCTGTTTCACTGCTGATAATTTCAGCATTGCGTTTCTGTAATCATCTTCTTACTAACAGTTACGGCACATTGTGCTTTTGGTGTTTCATTCTAATATCAAACTGCGTTTGGTTGATATTTCTAGATTAGAGTTCGTAGTGATGGCCGGGGCAGGTACTGGATTGTTGGGAGCAGCCCTTGTAAAGGAGCCTGTATGTACAGTACACACACACACCCACACACACACCCACACGCAGGGGAACACACTGACTGTCAGGAGGAAGACACGCTGCACACAGTAGAGAAACACTGCACGCAGTACTAACATGAAGCGCTAGTAATCCACAGAGAAGCACTTTACTGGAGCAACAATAACCCTGTTGCTTTGTTTCAGGTTTTATATGTGGACGGTCGAGTGCTCATGAATGTGCTGACTTGGTGTTAAAACACAAGTTTCCAATACCTGTGTGCAAGGCCAATTAAGGCTGAAAAGCCTGTTTAAACATTTAAATGGAGTAGTACTTTACTAAACGTCTAACTGGAAATGTCCCATTTAATGAGGGTCAAAACATTTCATCACTAGTATATAGTATCGCATTGCTTTCATATGGTGATGGACAGATCAGCACGGGACGATCCCGCTAGTCCTGCAGTGACGCTGAGCGGTACCGCTCAAATTGAATCCAGAGCGATTTTTTCTGGCTGCCGCCAGAGCCAAGTGCTGACAACACATGCTTGACAGGCAAGTCAGTATTTTATACATCACCCTTGATAAGCATCCTTTCTCTAGCCAATTTGATACTGTTATCATGTTTTGCCTTTTTTATTATTTCTGTAGTTCACTGCTATTTTTACTAAATAACTGGCTGTAAATGGATTTATTTTCTAACACTTCATGAAATTCTATACTACTATTGTAGTTTCCGGTAGACTTTTGAGATAACATTTTGTAGTTTCTTAGATGATGTTAAATAAAATATCAAAATTATGTTCATATAGTTTTGTTTTTTTTTTAAATTATGTCTGCATCCTAATATTCTACTAGATGATGCAAAACTTTTGGCCATAATGTAAATTATATTCATAACATAGCCATAGCCTACGGTGTGGTACTGACAGCTACTGTACTGTACCATTCAATTTTTCTATATTGTAAGAAAAGTCAGTCTCATAGTGCATACCGCTCCTGTGTGTCCAGGTGCAGACTAGCGGTATCGCACTGTGAAAATGCCCAGCAGTGCTGTGTCTGTCTGTCTGCCTCGGGCTTATGTTGGTTAATCTACAGCGATTTTACACTGTGTGATTCAGTGCCTGGAATATTAACAGCTAGCTGATCAGACAGACAGACAGACAGACCAGTCCAATCCCTCGCCTCATTTCACCAGCGCAAATTATAAAAGCCCTCCCTGTGAGATCCAGGCAGCAGGTAATCAGGAGGGGAGGTCACCTTGCTTTGAAGGACACTCAGCAAGGCTGAGGCTGAAGGAGAGCTCAATGAAAGCTCTCTCAATTCTAGGCAGTCTGCAGGCACACAACCTCAGATAGCCCACAGTGCACCTGATGTGTAATTAGCAATGGTACCAGGTGGCTCCACACTGTGTGCTATTATATCAAACTAAACCATTTATGATTAAATTACTTCCAGTTTCATGACAGAAGCAGAGGTGTGGCAGGGCAGAAGCCCTGCCACCAATAACAGATGTAGCCATTCCCTATTTATTTAATTGACACTGGGGAGTGGCCACATGCATATAAAAGGAGCTCAATCCTGTTGTTAGAGGAGTTTGGGGCGAGTGTGTGCCGCTGTGAGTCTTTGTACTGTTTTGTAACGTTGTAGTGAAGTCGAATGCCCAGCCTGCGTGTAGGTACTCTGTTGTTGAAACCTTTTATTTTGGCCCTCGTGCCCCATTGGGTTTTGTGGATTTTTGTTAATAAAGCATGCGCACCAGCGCTTAAAAGGTCACTTTCTGTGTCTGGGTCTCTTTCCTGCCGGTAACCAGCTCGGGCCGAGACGCTATCCTGTCACAGGAGTGTTTTTAGACAGGTGTTGCTTCAGTGCTATGAGTGGGAGCTGAACAGCTTGTGAGAAAACAAACACAACACTAGCCAGCACACAGAGATAGTCACCCATCGGGTCACTATTATTGCAGTGCACATCCAGAACGATCACGTACAGTATGCTCTACATGTATATAACATAGCACACAGTGAGCGCTGCGGTGGCATACTGTAGGAAGGGTTCATATATACCGTCTTGCAGCAGAGAGGAAGTCCCTTGTATTGGAGGAAGGAAGCCTATGAAAAAGACCATTGAAAGAAGTGGTCAGTCCAGGCACTATAAAATACAAGGATACCACTGATTTATGCCAGTTTCATATCTGTTATGAGGCTTCTATAGCTGGCAGATGCTACTGACCTCTGCATTGCAATAAAGGCTCTATAACTACCACAAAAAAGGATCATATCAATTTGAAAGATTAGTTATAGAGCAGATACAAGGGAAAGATGGCTCTTTCAGGCCAGGTTCTTTGAAATGGCATGCCGGAGCGAATTTAAAGTATTCACTTGCAGCAGGTATAAAATATCCTCTCTCTTAACTAATGAACTCCTCTTCTTGTTTAGAATCACTTTGTATCATTTCTATTGCTAACATCCTGGTGACTTTTTATAACTCAGATATTTAAAAACAAGCTCTCTGCCCCACAATGATATTTCTTACTGATGTAGTTTTTTACACCCACCAGGGAGTGTTGCAGGGGGACAGGTTAATGGTTGCACTCTGGTGTACCAGATGTACTTAGAGATAAGACGTTTGAGAGCTCTATAGAGGCCACAGGGTGGCTTAGCTTAAACTTCTAAAGTGGTTCTAAAGAACAAGAATACATTTGTTAGGGTAATTGTAATATTCCAGAGCTGTGCCAAGCTTCTTTTTAAAATTCCAGAGCTGTGCCAAGTTCTTTTTTTAAATGACCCTCTAACAATAATATCTTTTGTGGGAGGCTTAAGGTTCTTTGCTTGGTGGTTTAATATGTAAGGGTCCATAGACAACATATTGACGAAGGACTTGCAAAGAGGAGCTTTGTTTTAAAGCTACTTAAATATCGATGTGGAATTTGATTTTTAGAAATTGGTGCACTAATTGAATGTCATTGAAGCACTCTGGTACCAAAACATCTTAGATCGGTGATCAGAAAATAAGCACAGATAGATTGGTACTGACTCAATATATGAAGTGAGTAGGTGCCACAGCCCCCAGAACTGTGGAAGTCTTCATTATTTAAAGCATCTCAAAATGTCAGTGTTTTTTTTTTTTTCTTTTTTTTTTTTTAATTAGTTCAATTACAGGCTCAGATGAGCTGCTCCGTTGTTACTGCAGATCATCTCAGGCAAGAACCAGCCAGAAATTCATGGGATGACAATATGAACAGAACAGAGTTCTTTGTTAAACAATTTAGTATTAAAACCTGTTGATTAGAAAAATGACTGTCGGTCACTCACCGTCCGCAGTCTCAAGGATGGTGGTGTTGTGGAGGCCTCGCGGGACCCCCCGCACAGACGCCACCTGGGGCCGCTCAATGTGCATGGAGCGCTGGGACAGGCCGGTGGTCACATCTGGGGGGGCAGAGTGGTTTTCTGTGGGAGGAGAAGGAAGAGAGCTGTCAAACAGCAGCAATCTAAGTAAGCATTACCCTGAAACCCATGCAAGGTTATACCAAAAGAGAATTCACAGAGTTTATTACATACATATTATCATTCTTATTATTAAAGTGACCAAGCACCATATCTTACAATAGTATACCATATATACTACCATGTAGATGTTCTTTATTTCGAGCCTGGCACCAGCAAGAACTTCGAGGCGGAATAACATTTCAATGGTTCTCGAACTTCTTCTCTCCAAACTGGCATATAACCACAAATAAACACACATTGTTACACTGAAGTTATTTCTTATTAGTTTTAGAAATGTAACCGACATTTTTTTTTTTTCAGTTATGCCAATAACAATTTGGAGTAAAAGCTTTAAAGAAAAAGCTGAAATCCATGTAGCTGCTCCTGGCATAGTAACCAGAACTGTTTTCGCCACACAACTATGACATCACAATGGCTGGCCTTCAGCAGATGTCTCAAAGCTAAACCGCCCGGCTCTGCTGCACATATCGTGCCATTGTATTGTTGCTTAAGTCATAACTACACGCAGTATCTAGTAGCTGTGACCAAGTTAGTCACTTATGTGCTGGTTAGGTCTGACTTCACCTGAATTTGACTCAGCGACAGGCTGCTGTCACTATGCTGTCAATGGGAGCCTCTGTGACGTTTGTTGATTGAAATCACAGTGTGGCGTTATTACAGGATGACTGGATTTGGATTTGCAGTGACAGAGAATAGCAGGAGAATTTACATGACATATAACATCTTGCCCCCCCCGACTGTACTGTACTGAAATGCAGTACAATATGGGTTGTGCTGTACTGGGTGCGCTGGTCATGCTGTGCTGTGCTGTACTTGGTGACCTTGCCATGCTGTACTGTGATGGGTGTGCTTGGTGCCCTGTGCTGTTCTGTACTGGGTACCCTGTGCTGTGGTGTGGTGTACTGGGCGTGCTGTACCGACCTATCTGGGACTGAGCCATGAGGTCTGCCAGCACGGTGGCGGTGGTTGCAGCGCTGCTGGCCGGGCCTAGAGGCCACCCTCCCGGGTGTGATGAGGTTGAGGAGGCGGAGGAGGAGGTGGAGGAGCCCTGGATCACTCTGTTAAACCAGCGCTCCACGCTGGGGGGGCCGGGCCGGCGCAGGGAGCCCTCGTCCTCCGAGGCCGACGAAGTGTCTGTGTGCCAAAATAACAAACACAGCGAGTGGATGGGAGGCAGGCAGGCGCGAGAACCTCAGCACGGACACCTAGTCTTACTGGCAGGACTTAGCTCAGCTAAAGAGCAAGCCGCAACAACCTTCATTTATACAAGGATGGAAATAGGATTCCTGTTGCATAGCAGTTTCACCCATTCCAGGTTCTAGTACGAACTTGATTAGCCACAGTGTACAAGAACAAGCTCAGGTGTGTTTTATTAAATTCCTAGTAAATCAGGAATGGACCAAACTGCTATGCAATGGCAGTCTTATTTCAATCAATCAATCAATCAATCAATCAATCTTTATTTTATATATCGCCCTTCATAGTGGACCACCATCACAAAGCGCTTTACAAGATGTAGTAACAACAAGAAAATCCATATTTTAAATACAGGGAAATTCATAATACATGCTATACAGTAAAAAAAAAATAAAAAAATGCATAATACATTAAATACAGTGGAAAGTGCATAATACATGACAGTAGCATAATACATGAACTAGTAGCAGCAACACAGCAGGTAACAGCAGATATCAGGCTTAAAGAGCATGGAAACCAAGAGAGAACAGGTGGGTCTTGAGAGTTGATTTAAAGCGAGCGACGGTGGGAGCATCACGCACCAAAGCTGGGACAGAGTTCCAAAGAGTCGGAGCCATGAAGCTAAACAAGTGTTCTCCAAGAGTGGTGCACTTTTGCTTGGGGATAACAAGCAGGCCAGAGTCAGAGGACCTCAACTTGCAGGCAGGGACACAGCAGGTCAGCAGGTTGAGGAGGTACTCAGGACCTGTGTGATGAAGGGCATTGTAGGTGAGCAGGAGAGTTTTGAAAATAATCCTGAACTTTACAGGTAGCCAGTGCAGCTGGGCAAGATGGGGGGGTGAGGTGATCATGTTGTTTACATCTGGTAAGGATTCTGGCAGCGGCATTCTGAACTAGCTGCAGTCGGTTTATGGTGCGTGCCGGGAAACCACCATATAGAGAGTTGCAGTAGTCGAGTCGAGAGGAGACAAATGCATGACAAAGTATCTCCGCATCTGGGAGGGAAAGGTAGGGACGAACTTTGGAGATGTTTCGAAGATGGTAGAAGGAAGATTTGACCACAGAGGAGATCAAAGGAGAGGCTGTTGTCAAGAAGTACACCAAGGCTTCGTACTGTGGGAGAAGGCAGCAGCAGACAGTTTTCGAGGTTCAGGGCAGCTATATTGAGATTCTTAAGTTGAGTTTTAGATCCTACTAGGAGGAGTTCAGATTTGCTAGTGTTCAGCTGAAGAAAATTGGCAGACATCCAGGCCTCGATGTCTTGAATGCAAGCCGAGAGCCGGACCATGGCAGAGGGGCTACCCGGGTCAAGTTTTAAGTAGAGCTGGGTGTCGTCAGCATAGGAGTGAAACATGAGGCTGTGTTGGCGGATGAGGTGACCCAAGGGAAGCATGTAGATATTGAAAAGAAGGGGCCCAAGAACAGAACCTTGGTGGACACCACAAGCGACCTGGTTTGCAACGCCGCTGCATCCAGCATAGAAAACAGACTGCATGCGTCCAGATAGGTAAGAGGACATCCAGGAGAGACAGGTTCCAGAGATTCCAGCATACTTCTAAAGGCGGTCAAGAAGAATGCCATGATCTATGGTGTCAAAAGTGGCTGTTAGGTCAAGGAGGACAAGCACAGAGGGAGCACCAGCATTAGCATTGAGCAGGAGATCATTCACAATCCGAAGCAGAGCAGTTTCAGTACTGTAATGTGGCCGGAAACCAGACTGTAGAGATTCAAGCAGAGATCCGGGAGATGTTTCATCAGCTGACTGGCTACAGCCCATTCAAGAGTTTTTGAGAGAAAAGGGAGATTGGAGATGGGACGGAAATTAGATACGTCAACCGGGTTAAGGGATGTTTTTTTGAGTACCGGTGTAACTCGGGTAAGTTTAAGGGCAGCAGGAACCAAGTCAGAGTCCAGTTACAAGTTGAGAGTGTGCATAATGGAGGAAGCAAAATCAGTAGCACAGAGACGGACAAGGTTAGTCGGCCAGGGTTCCAGAGGGCACGTGGCAGTAGTTGAGTTCAGTAGGCCAGAAACATCAGCAATGGAGAGAGGAGAGAAGGAGGAGAGAGCAGGAGGAGCATCAAGGTAGCAAACTGGGTTTGTGGTGGGAGAGCGTAGAATAGATGTTGTCGATTTTGTTCCGAAAGAAAGAGGAGAAATCATGACAGGTAAGAGAGGAGGATGGATGGGAGTTGGATCTGTCGGTGGCTGGATGTAGGATTTGGTCAGTGGTCTTAAAGAGAACATTGGGTTTACCGTGTCCCAGAGTTATGATTTCAGAGGAGTATTTTTTTTTTCTTTTTTTTTTTTTTAATAAATTTAGTCGTTGCCAATTATTTTTATTATTTTCTCCCAATTTGGAATGGCCAATTATTTTATTATGCTCAGCTCACCGCTATCACCCCTGCGCTGACTCGGGAGGGCGAAGACGAACACACACTGTCCTCCGAAGCATATGCCGTCAGCCGACCACTTTTTTTCACACTGCGGACTCACCATGCAGCCACCCAAGAGCTACAGCGTCGGAGGACAACGCAGCTCTCGGGCAGCTTACAGGCAAGCCCGCAGGCGCCCGGCCAGACTACAGGGGTCGCTGGTGCGCAGTGAGCCGAGGACACTCTGGCCGACCTAACCCTCCCTCCCCCCGGGCGACGCTCGGCCAATTGAGCGCCGCCCCCTGGGAGCTCCCGTCCTCGGCTGGCAAAGGAATAGCCTGGACTCGAACTCGTGACGCCCGGACTATAGGGCGCATCCTGCACTCTACACAAGTGCTTTTACTGGATTCGCCACTCGGGAGCCCCCCAGAGGAGTATTTCACCCTGGCCGCGGCAAGCGCACGCCTGTAGCTCGCGAGATGGTTGGTCCAGATCTCTCTGTGAACCGTTAGTCCAGACGACCTCCACTTGCACTCAAGCTTGCGGCAGACAGACATAAGCAATCGAAGTTCGAGGGTGTGCCATCGGCAATTTTGATCTTTCTTGATGGTTCTGGTTGTAAGCGGGCCAATATACATATATATTTTATTTTTATTACTTTATTTGTTTATTTTTAACTGTACCCTAAACTCTATGATGTTTGCAATTCATTTGAAGCTGCTTACTCTTTAAAGATTTTTATAATTGCAGTTTTGTTTTCTGGACTGCTGTCAAAGAAACATATAACAACAGTCTAGAAGTTTTATAAACATAAAAATTTGGATTCATCAATACAGACTTTAGATGAGTGAAATTATGTTATAAAGTATTCCAAATACCTGAAATCAGTCATTTTTAAAACCTGGTTTAGATCAGTAATCAGACACAGCCATCTTTAACATCAACAGCGATTTAAATTTGCGTTTTTCCACATTTTATTGTGTTACAACATGGAATCAAAATGGATTTAATTAGGAGTTTTTGCCACTAATCAACACAAAAAGTCCATAATGTCAAAGTGAAAATTAAAATCTACAAATTGTTCTAAATTAATTACAAATACAAAACAGAAAATAATTGATTGCATAAGTATTCACCCCCTTAAGTCAATATTTGGTAGAGGCACCTTTGGCAGCAATTACAGCCATGAGTCTATTTGAAGAAGTCTCTACCAGCTTTGCACATCTGGACACTGCAATTTTTGCCCATTCTTCTTTGAAAAATTGCTCAAGCTCCGTCAAGTTGGATGGGGACCTTTGGTGAACAGCAATTTTCAACTCGTTCCACATATTCTCAATTGGATTGAGGTCCGGGCTTTGACTGGGCCACTCCAGGACATTGACCTTTTTGTTTTTAAGCCACTCCAGTGTGGCTTTGGCTGTATGTTTGGGGTCATTGTCCTGCTGGAAGATTAATCTTCTCCCAAGTCCTAGGTCTCTTGCAGACTTCAGCAGGTTTTCCTCCAGGATTTCTCTGTACTTTGCTGCATCCATTTTGCCCTCTATCTTCACGAGCTTTCCAGGCCCTGACGCAGAGAAGCATCCCCATAGCATGATGTTGCCACCACCATGCTTCACGGTAGGGATGGTGTTCTCAGGATGATGTGCGGTGTTAGGCTTGCACCAAACATAGCGCTTAGCGTTGAGGCCAAAAAGCTCTATTTTGGTCTCATCAGACCATAGAATCTTCTTCCACTTGGTCTCAGAGTCTCCCACATGCCTTCTGGCAAACTCTAGCCGAGATTTGATGTGGCTTTCTTTTTGCCACTCTCCCATAAAGGCCAGTTTTGTGAAGCACCCAGGCTATTGTTGCCGTATGCACAGTGTCTCCCAGCTCAGCCGTGGAAGACTGTAACTCCTTTAGAGTTGCCATAGGCCTCTTGGTGGCCTCCCTGACTAGTGCCTTTCTCGCCCGGATACTCAGTTTTTGAGGACGGCCTGTTCTAGACAGATTCACAGTTGTGCCATATTCTCTCCATTTCTTAATAATGGACTTTACTGTGCTCCGGGGGATATTCAATACCTTGGAAATGTTCTTATATCCTACCCCTGATTGGTGCTTTTGAAGAACCTTATTCCGGGTTTGCTTTGAATGTTCCTTCGTCTTCATGATGTAGTTTTTGTTAGGAAATGTACTAACCAACTGTGGGACCTCCCAGAGACAGATGTATTTAACCTGAAATCATGTGAAACACCTTAATTGCACACAGGTGGACTCCATTCAACTAATTATGTGACTTCTAAAAGACAATTGGTTGCACCAGAGCTTATTTATTTAGGTGTGTCATGCAATCAATTATTTTCTGTTTTATATTTGTAATTAATTTAGAACAATTTGTAGATTTTATTTTTTTTCACTTTGACATTATGGACTTTTTGTGTTGATCAGTGGCAAAAACTCCTAATTAAATCCATTTGGGCAATGTTGGGGATGTAGATGCTGTGTACAGGGCAATGCTGGGGATGCAGATTGTAGACGCTGTGTACAGGGCAGTGCTGGGGATGCAGAGTGTAGACGCTGTGTACAGGGCAATGCTGGGGATGCAGAGTGTAGACGCTGGGTACAGGGCAATGCTGGGGATGCAGAGTGAAGACGCTGTGTACAGGGCAATGCTGGGGATGCAGAGTGAAGACGCTGTGTACAGGGCAATGCTGGGGATGCAGAGTGTAGACACTGTGTACAGGGCAATGCTGGGGATGCAGAGTGTAGACGCTGTGTACAGGGCAATGCTGGGGATGCAGAGTGTAGACGCTGTGTACAGGGCAGTGCTGGGGATGCAGAGTGTAGACGCTGTGTACAGGGCAATGCTGGGGATGCAGAGTGTAGACGCTGTGTACAGGGCAATGCTGGGGATGCAGAGTGTAGACGCTGTGTACAGGGCAATGCTGGGGATGCAGAGTGAAGACGCTGTGTACAGGGCAATGCTGGGGATGCAGAGTGTAGACGCTGTGTACAGGGCAATGCTGGGGATGCAGAGTGAAGACGCTGTGTACAGGGCAATGCTGGGGATGCAGAGTGAAGATGCTGTGTACAGGGCAATGCTGGGGATGCAGAGTGTAGACGCTGTGTACAGGGCAATGCTGGGGATGCAGAGTGTAGACGCTGTGTACAGGGCAATGCTGGGGATGCAGAGTGAAGACGCTGTGTACAGGGCAATGCTGGGGATGCAGAGTGTAGACGCTGTGTACAGGGCAATGCTGGGGATGCAGAGTGAAGACGCTGTGTACAGGGCAATGCTGTAATGGACCCGAGTGGCACTCAGTCAGTGAGTCATTGCAATAGAGTAATCGACTGGGATACAGGACTGACAGTGAGTGTGCAGATCAGAGCGCTTCAGTGAAGAAGAGGTATCACTGGGGAGAGGTCTTTTGCACCACTGAGATTCAATATGTACATGTTTGTGTATGTATATATGTATGAATCTAAGTGTGTGTTCATGTGAACAAATCCATGTATGTGTGTGCGTATGCATGCATGTACTATTTCTAATTACTGATATCACATTTTTCTTGTCTTTTTGTATATGATATCCTAATCTCTCCAGTATTTCACTTGGGCACATGGACAATGGGCTGAAAACAAGATAATCATAATACAGAATACACCAAGCTTGTGTAACATTGCTTGGTGTATTCTGTTCACCCTGAGATCTACAGTATCTGTATTACTGAGCTACAGGGACTCACTGGAAATAAGCTGGTAACACCTTGTTATCTCTTTCTTGACATACAACTTGTGTATTCTGTTTTTCAATACATAAACAGAATTAAATTAAATCAAATTGTGGTACTATAGTATCACAACTTCCACTGTGGCCCAGAAGAGGCACTGTTTCCCAACATTCAGAAGTTTCAATCCACATGCTGTTCAACAGGATTTAATTTGCTTCAGTTACTGTCCAGTGCTGGCAGAGTGTTAGAAAGATCTGGTCAGAGCTTCAGCACTGGCAGAGCATTTCTAATGTGTTGCTCAGCTCTAATACAGGGCATGACTACAGCCAGCAGGACACAATGTTTGCTTGCTAATAACATCCCAGTCTCTCTTGCTTTCAGTGTGTTTTCTGAATGAATAAATCGGAGACTTAAAAAACAAGGTTCAGTGATTTTCTGACCATTCAAGTGCTTGCGAAGGCTCCCAGGGTAATTTCAATTATCCCACACTCTCTAAAAGCTAATTAATGATTACGTAACTTCAACCAAAAAAAAGATACATTTATAAATAAATAAAATTGATCAAATACCGAAGAAATAAAATAAACAAGTAAATATAGTTTACACAGGCCATGCTTGGAGAAACTGAAACTCATTTTACTGTGAAATGATCCCTGCAGCTTAGGTGTCTGGTGTTAAATTGACACATTGTGCTAATTCAGGTAAGTGAATTATCTGCTTAGCCATACTGTTCTATTGGGCAAGTTATATAAGGGGCTCTGAGGCTGTGGCAGAATTTAGTAAAAACAAATATTGGTCAATTGCTTTGGGGTGGTGAAATGTTGTTATTGAGAGCAGGAATGTTAGGAAATGTGATCACATCAACCTGGTTTTGACCTCATTACACTGGCTTCTGGTACGATTTAGAGCTGAATTTAAGATCCTACTCCTTACCTATAGGGCGTTACATGTTCTTGCTCCGTTACATGTCACTGAATTATTATCTCCATACATCCCTTCCTGTACATGACGCTCACAGGATGCCAGTTTGCTGTGACTTCCACCGTTTACAATGCGTGCCAGGGGTGAAAGGACATTCTCTAACCGCGCCACGAGCCTTAGGAATTCCTCACCACTTTTGGTCAAACAAGGTTTTTAAATCTCTTTGAAAAGGCATTCCTGGTACATTGCCTTGAGACTGTGAATACATTTTAAACACTAAAAAATGTTTATTAATTTTAAACCATAGGTTTTGAATCATATTTGCTAAAATGTGATCAGTGCTTTGAGAGAACCTGGTCTTGAAAGGCCCTATATAAAAGTACAATGTTGTCATTCCCGGGGTGTATTAGTAACAGCCAAAAAGAGTACAGTACACTGCAGCAAGGAGCCTTGCAGCCTATCAGAGGAGTGCTTGTTTATCCCCTAATCAACCCCAGCTCTCACGCACTGCCAGTCTCTGTCAGTCTGCCTGTGCCTCCCGCAGCTGTGGAATGTCAAGTTCTCCAGCTATTTCCTGACCCTCCACAGTGGTGGGTTTGGAGCGAGTGGCTCTGCTGCAGAGCATGCACCCCCGACAGACAGGCAGGCAGAGACGGATGCTGTGCACTCCGAAATGATCCTTCTCAACAGCAGTGTGATACAGTCTCAATCACACTTATTCTTCAAATGAATATAAGCAGAGTAAGGATCATTTACTAACTGGTTCCTTTACCTTGAAGTAAGTTACACAGTTCTTTAGTGCCACCTACTTGGTTGTACTCTGTGGAGTGTCTCTCAGTTGCGAGGAAGGAAGGTGGAGAGTTGTGTAGACGTTCCTTGGATGTATCCAGAGTGACGTAGGTTAACTAGAGGGCTGAACAGAAGTACCCGACTCTGTCATATGTATTTTATACAATGGAACTGTGGAACTAGGCTATGTATGGTCTGAAGCATTTCATTACTAAAATAAATGTGCTCTGTGCTTGTACCTGCAATCCGTGTCTGCACTCCCTATACTGCCTTCTGGCCTGGATTAACATTAAAAGCAGCCTGCCCAGCGTTACAGCAGGCGAGGTGCATGGTTAGACACTCAAACATTCAAACTGAGGTATAGTGACAGAGGTCCATGTCAGACCTGCCATCTGTGTGGTAAAATGAAGAAGAGCTATCCCACCCAGTCATTCTGCACTGGATAACATCTGGGGTGCCACTGCTGAATTAGGGAGAGGGCTTGTTTATTGAAATACAATCTTCTGCCTACTTTGGCATTATTAGCCTTTCAGGGTTCCCAAGATATTTTCCTGGATTTTTAAAGCCTTGGTTAGCACTCTTTTAAAAGTTAAAAACAGTGAGTAAACCTCACATGCAGTATGAACGGGCTAATGTCATAATAAAAACACTACTAATAATACCACGATGCAGTACTTCTGTGTCTGCTTGTATTGTTACAGTGTATTTAATCTGAATATTCAGGAAGAGCCAGGAAAAGCCTATATGGTGTAACATCTGCTGAAGAACATGGAGTCTGGTGGCAGAGTTAACAAAGGACTAAGATTCTTGGTGAGCTTGATAACTCCCATTGCAGAGCACTAGGAGTCAGTCCAGATTTTACATTCATTCGTGAGCTCAATGAAACTCCCATTGCAGAGCAGTTTGAGGCAGTTCAGGTTTACATTAATTCTGTGAGCTTTCTCATTGGCTTAGCAGGCACTATATCTTTCTGATCCCCAAAAGAGCTCTCAGAATCATGTCTGACCTCTAGATACATCTGGTTCGCCACAGTGTAACTAATACCCTGTCCCCTGCAACGCCAGTAAGAAATACCACGTAAAACAAATGCGCTATTACTTACATCCAATAAGGTCAGCAGATTGTAGGGGGGACAGGTTAATGGTTACACTCTGGTGTACCAGCTGAACTTAGAAGACAGGTTTTAGAGCCTGTTCGAAGCCACTTCGGTGAGTTCTATTTCTGAGTTTTAAAAAACGTCACCAAGATGTTCTGACAAAAAACAGAAACTGATCTACACATCTAAAGAATGCATTAGTTAAGAAGTTAAGATAACCAAGCTGCTCCTCAATGCCCCCTCCCTGGCACTGAACTGCTCCATACCTTGCCACACTCAACTACTGCTCCTAACTAACTTACTATGTCTTGTATTTGGTTTTACTCTTATTGGTAACCGTACTCACGTTTTTGTAATTGCTCTTACTTGAATTTGATCTTATTGTACTTTCATAACCGCTCTTACCTGTATTATGATATTCTGTAATGTGATTATTTTATAATGTGATAACTTGTAATGTGATATTTTATAATGCGATACTTTGTACTGTGCTATTTTGCAACAACTGTAAGTTGCCCTGGATAAGGGTGTCTGCTAAGAAATAAATAAATAAATAAATAAATAAATAAATAATAATAATAATAATAATAATAATAATAATAATAATACAGCCACATTGAAAAGCACTGACAGCTTACAGTTCCGCTGCTGTTGAGTTCTTGAGCAGCACTGGATTGTTCTGATTCAAACTGTAAGGTACAGAACTCTGCAGTGTCTCGATTACAGCTTTGTGGTGTTTATCAAGTAAAATGTGTTGTACATGTGCAGCAGATTTTATTGTATTGGCATCTAAATACAAAGGAATTCTAAAATGAGCAGTGTTGTAGTGTCACTGCACGGCATTGTGCTACAGTTTTATATCCAGCAAATGAAACTGACTGATTATATCTCAGCTTCTTTCTGGTGTGTTTTGTTTTATTACTGGTTTATTGCTTAACAGATAAAGCCAGCTTGTTACTCTATACTATATATTTAGCTGACCCTTTTATAAAGTGATCACCAAAAACATGAAACTCCTGCTGCAAAATGCTTTGTCGTGCTGAAAATGAGTGTGTCGGATTGAAGTAAGCAGCACATTAACTGACTGCAGGATCCAACACCCACTCAGTGCAGTGCACAGCACCCTCTTCATAAGCAGCAGATCAGCCTGGGCTTGAGAACCAGGCTGTGAAGAGGTCTGTGCTGTCATCACTGTATAATTGGGATCTTCACACATCAAGTGACAGCCTAGCCCCCCCCACCCGGATTAACCAGCCCCCAGATTCCTAATCGTCGTCCAGACAGATTAGCCTCCTGGAGCTCTTTACAATTTAAGGTTAGGTTCCAAAACTAGGGCTTCTGCTCGTTTTTTTTTTTTGTTTTTAAATTTTTTAAAAAAAAAAATTATTTTATGTTGTTTACAGTTTAAGAGTACGAACAAAAACAAAGCATCCTCGGGGAATGGTACATATCCCATTTAAAAACATGACATTAAATTGCTATCCGCAATGATCTGTATCATTGATATTATTAGAGGTTAAAACAATGTGGCAATGGAACAGCTAATGCTGACTGGACAACACATTGTAAAAATCATGGTAAAGCACAGGAAACTGTGCACTAATTATAACAACATTATGTCAAAGTGTGTGATCTGGTTAACTTATATGGCTAAAAGTTGAAATAATGTTGAGGTGAAACAGTTAAACCGGTAATGGAGCCTAATATTAGGACAATAGACCCCCGTGTACTGTCTCTATACCCAAGAGTCACATTAGATCAGATGGCACTGTCGTGATCACCAGTGAATTCAGCTTGCGGTGTTTTAATGTAAAGCTGAAAATACAAAGTCGCTATTTCCAATGGTCTGTGAGATGTGAGGTTTTGACGCTGGCATCAGCAGCTTCGCAAAATTACTGACAAAAAAGGGTTAAATTGTTTTTGCAAGACGGAGATCATCACAGAATACAGCTGTGTGCCGATTATGAAGACACTATCTCAAAGCTTTAGGAAAACAAAAGTGTCATGACCATAAGGAGGCTGTGTGGTCCTGTGGTTAAAGAAAAGGGCCTGTAACCTGGAGGTTGTCGGTTCAAATCCCGGCTCAGCCACTCACTCACTGTGTGACCCTTGAGCAAGTCATTTAACCTCCTTGTGCTCCGTCCTTCAGGTGAGACGTTGTTGTAAGTGACAGCAGCTGATGCATAGTTCACACACCCAAGTCTCTAAGTCGCCTTGGAGAAAGGGGTCTGCTAAATAATAATAATAATAATAATAATATAGTAGTCCTCTTACTGGGATATTAGCATTACATTTTTAGCCTAGAAGTTTACTATGGCACAATTGCACAGCATTTTTGGAGTTTGTGTGTTTCCTGTGCTTTACCATGTTTTTCCAATGCTCTGCCACACTTCCAGCGGTACTACAGTCATTCACAGTGTAATCCACCTCACAACCTCCCCCACCACACAGTTCAGCATGCCTTTGCAAAGGGACAGTGTCTAAAAGAAGTGCACAGCAACAGTTTAATATCCATTGTGTTACCTCTTACACTGACAACAGTATTACTGATGCCTCTGTTGTGCTGAAGTGCGACACAGATACAGACAAGTGCCTCTTTATATACGATTGTAAAGAATATTCTTAAGTGTCACTGCAAGTGGATAACCGACTCTCAAGATTTATGTAAAAATGTATGACACGGGGATGGGTTGGCGAACTGGCACCTCCATACGGCACACCTCCAGAGTCTTACACCTGTGCTAAAGAATGTCCTCACCAAGTTCCATCACGGCTGGTTCTCGCAGATGCTAGTAAGAATGTGCTTTAATCCGGGGCTCTCCTGTGTTTCTTACCTGGGGGGGTGCATGCTTCCACGGAGGACTGCACTAGAACAGAGCGTCTCTTGGAGGGCATTGGCATTTTCCTCTCTTTGTATTTGGCCAGGGCTGCTTGAACTGCTTCAGTGTGCACATCTGTGAAGAGACACAGGGGTTTGCAGAAGATTTCACATGCTGCAGTACATCACACCCACCCCCTCTCCAGAGGCCAACACACAGCACCTTATCATCTGGCTCCAATGATTTTTTTTTCATTTTACCCCCAATTTTCTCCCAGTTTGCAATGCCCAATTATTGGCTCCAATGATTTTAATAACAAATTACAGTTTAGTGTGGCATACATACTAGTGCCGCATGAACCGGTTATTCGGATGGAGCTCCACAGAAGTCAAGTGCAGACAATCAGGTCAGGGTCATTGGTGTTGATAAGGCTAATTTGCCATTCAAACTGAATCATGCGAACAAGCAGCTGCTTGGGTTTGTGAGGATTGCTGCTTTTCTTTGACTCTGTGGAGAACAGCAATCCAAGCAGCTGTTTCTTCAGATGTTTCACATGGAAAATTAGCCCGATCAGCACCAGTGATCCTCACCTGATTGTTAGCGCCTGGTTTATGTGGAGAGCTCAATCCGAATAATAAGTTTGTGCAGCACTAGTACAGACAGACAGATGGACGGACAGACAGTCTCCTACATACAGGACAAACTCTGATATGCTCAACTGCTTGTGCTAAGTGTCATTATTAGGTTTCACTACTATGGGTGACAAATGGTTCTCTACATGTTGAATTGAGGTGCGATACTTTATTCTATTCTATACCATCTATACACCCCAGGTTGGATAATAATATCCAGGGATGTGATTTTAGAGTTAAACCTTGTTAAAACCACCGAATAGCTGTATGTGGTATAAACACAAGTACATTACAGGGATGGAAATAAGACTCCCATTGCACAGCAATTTGATCCATTCCAGGTTTTACTAGGAGTTTAATAAGACACAATCTGAGCTTGTCACCTATACACATTGTGGCTAATCAAGCTTGTATTAAAACCTGGAATGGGTGAACCTGCGGTGCAACTGGGGTCTTATTTCCGTCACTGCATTAAAATGCAGAACCCTATTTCACCCTGACTCCGTGTGTGCAGTACGAGCGAGGAATAAAACGTGTTGAGAAGATCATGGCTTTTCATGTGCAAATGTTTTTTTTTAAATTTTTTTTAATTAATTGTATTACTATTATTATTAAACACAAAACAAGCTGAACACAAGTCGCCCATAAAATCCACCCACTCCACAGGTAAATTTACCACAGGGTATTTGAGTTCACATTATTATTATTATTATTATTATTATTATTTATTTTTTTTTTTTAACTGAAAAAATGTAGGGTTCTATGCATGAACATATGCATACATATGTGTACACAAACACACACATATATAAACATTCACATGAACATATACATACATAGCTACGCATATATACATATACAGATATACAAATACCCATACATAACTGGACACAAACAAACATATGTAAATGAATATTCAAATATTCTTTAATTGTTTAAGAGTTAGCTGGAAAACAAGAGTATAATCCGTACCTTGTTACAGTAAAAAACAAAAATGAAGAAACAAAATGGGCGGAACACTCTTTCATGCATGTTTAGAAATGTGTTATATGAACGCATACCAACATGGTCATTGGTGCGATGCGTTTCAAGCAGTGCTTGTTCCAATATTTGACTTTCTAACCCAACACAAGAATTAAGCCCGATTAAACACCTTTGATTATTGAACTCAAAAACCATATAAATCCTGAGAAAATCAGTAGGGGTGTAACGATTCACTGTGTATCCATGAATCCTGTTGGCTTCTTTACATGATTATGTATCGTATTGTAACAGAGGTATGTATCGTTTGCATTGACACAAGATCAAAAGCACAACTTTGCTCATTGTAGGTCACCAAGTGGTTCTTGACTGAAGAATGGGTTTTATAGTTGGTATGGAAACATAGTCTCCCTATCTCATTTAATTTTTGTCTTTTAACAAATTGGCCCATCATTAAATGATGATTTGATCTTATTATGCATCATACAAGTAGCCAGTCAGGACCATCTCATGTATCGTGACATTAGTGCATGGTGACACCCCTAGAAATCAGACCCCTGAAGGCTCCCCTGCTGCGAGGCTCAGACGCAGGGCAGGGCAGGACTTGTGTTTCCTTACCAGATCGAAAGCGCTCATCCCGTGAATTGGACGCGCGGGACTTCTGCTGCTTGCTTACAGCAGGGGCGGGCTGGGAGGAGCCTTGGATCCTGTTCTCAATCTGCAGAGAGGGGTCTACACCTGCAAACACAGACAGCTTCAATCAGGACAGCACACGCTACAGGGAAACCAATGCACCATCACTCGCTGCGCAATCCCCGGGGAGAGAAAGTGAAACGCAGTACTGTACATGACCAGACTGCTGCTGGGGTGAGGCAGGAGGGATTGAATGACAGGTAATGAATCACACACACAAATGAAAATTTAATAAGAGGATTCTCAGAGCTTCTCACTTTCACTCCTTCCCATGCATACTGAGAGGTAATGAATTCACTGACTTCTCAGAACAGTGACGGTGGAGAGTGTGAGAGAGAGATATAGTAAGAGAAAGAGGGAAGTGGGATAGAGAGATTGATAGAGGGGGAGACAGGGATAGGAGGAGGGAGAGAGGGATAGAGCACTGGAATATAGTTGGTGGTGTTGCAACATGATATGCTCTGCATGCTGTGCCTGCTTAATCTACATAAAGTTGTATGAACCAGATTGTGTGTGAAAGCAAGTTTGTTTTGCACAAAAACCTGTATTAAGCCAACACTATCAATGCTTACCGAAAATCAAACAATTAGACACGCATTTATGGAACCTAGTTATGTAAAACATGTAAATGCTACACATACAGACAGCTCCGCTGCATCCACTCAGGGATTAAAGTCTAGGCATGCAGGGATAGCATGTATCACGATGTGTGAATGCTCCCAACTGATTCATTAATGATGCACTATTTTTGCACGGCTATTTCATCCGAAAATAAATCAATTGAACAGTACTCCACATTCACAGTGGCAGTAAGCTACTCTGCAAGTGTGCACCTGTTATCTTATTTCAGATACAGCCCAGAGAAACACATGGCTAATTCGAATTGCACAGGGTTTCACCCACACTGCAGAACCATGCCAATCACCTGACATTCTGGAACGTACAGGCAGAGCACAGTAACTGGCAAAAGCAAATTAACCAGCAACAATGTGTAAAAAAAACAAAAACAAAAAAAAACACACAATATTACAAGCCTTTGGGGTAATACAGGGTGGACCAATCATTCAGTGCACTGCAACACATGCCCTGGTCCACCAGAGATAATGCAGTCAGGCTGGTCAGATGCACAGCGGTAGGTTTAGGATTATCATTAATAAGCTTAACTGAGAAGTATGCGTGTGGGAAATGTTACATTATCATATTTCTCTAATATTTCATTTCTAATCTGTTCAATACCATGGTGCGTGTTTTCTGTGTGATTCCCTATTCATGCTTTTGCTTAGATCATTTTTTCTTGTGCTTACTAACTAATCCTGAAAGCACTCCTCAAGGCTGATTGTGGGGAGGCACATCAGTGTTGCACAGTGCACAGCCCAACACTAATATGCTTCCCCACACTTAGCCTTTAGGAGCCATTTCAGAAGCCATTTTTTGCAGGCATAGTTAGTAAGCCAGGGAACTATTGATCTGAGCATAACCAACAATAGAGAATCACGCAGAACACACACATAATAGAACATGAAATAGGTATGGAATTCAATATTCGGAAAATGTACAGCAGATGATACAGAACAGCCCAGATCACAGTGGCAAGTATGTAGAGAGAAAGAATCTCAAGTCCTCGATAGCAACACCGCCTCTCTTGCCTGTGAGCGCTATCGTCAGGGAAGGCAGCAGACCCTGGTTTTGCAATTAGCAGCGCTTCTCTCAGTTTTAATTACTACCAGTTAATATTGAAGAGGATTAGCAGCAAATCCAGATAACTGGCAGCCCGCTGTAGTATTGCACAGCAGGGTGAACTAATCCAGCCCTCAATACAGCCACGCTGTGCCTGAACCTTCTGCAGTGTTCCACCCTGTAAAGATCCAGATCCAGATGCCAGCCTGGTTTATCCCCTGCGCGAGGGCAGCAGCGTCAGCTGAGTCTGGCAGACCGCTGCCCAGACTCGCATTGTCAAGAGGCAGGGAATGAGGCAGTACTGCCCTCATAGCAAATCTAGCACCCTGATACACTATAACCTCTCACATCACAGACAACCCTAACCTACATTCCCTTCCATAGCAGCTCAATGCAGTGTAAACATGCACAGCTTTTGGACCTTCGCGTGAAAGACCTGATCTGGATTCTGAAGGGAGTGACTTTTATTATCAGTTAGGACACCTTTTACAGTTTGGACACACATTTGATTGGCTATCTGAACAATCAATAATAAAATCAATAGATTTGATATATGCACTCAAGTACAAAGATAATACCAATTCACCACATTCCCAATATAATACATTCTGCATCGTGATATGCATGGCATACTATGAATAGATATGAATCACCATACAGAATCATTGTTGATAAAAAAAAAGTGATAAAAATGGCAAAGCTTTTATTTAAAATGTGTTGTAAACAGTAGCAAGGCAATAGACCAACCCCTAAATTATTTTTATTTGAGAAAAGACTGGCTGAACTACAAAAGGTCGGGTATGAACCTCTGCATCACCATTCATCAATACAACACACTGTCCGTGTGTCCGTCCTCTAACTAACATTAACACCCAGTCCATCACGTGCTGGCTCTCAGCCCCTGTGGAATACAGCCATGCTTCTAATGCAGCCGAGAAACTTCTGCTTCAGCACAATCAATACACTCACTCACCCAACCCAGCCACTGCTCTGCAGGGAGACCAGGGCACCATCAGCAAGTCCCAGCAGCCAGGCAAGCACTTTATTAGAGCCATCAGCAAATCAGGGCTACAGCATCACCATGACCCACAGCAGCCACAGCACAGCGAGACACACACAGATGATTTTAATAACAAGCCGTCTTCCCAATGCAGGAGAAGCAATACTGTACACAACAGGGGCTTTCAATCAGAAATTATAAAAGCTTACCACTGTATGTTTGTAGTTTATCATGCTTTTCATTTACTGTAGTTTGTCACTTTTATTAATACACTTTACCATACCTCGCTATTCTTTCCAATGCTTACCCAGGCTTTACCATGCTCTCACTATGCTTTACTACACTTTGCTATGCTTTTCCATGCTCTCACTATGCTTTACTACACTTTGCTATGCTTTACCATGCTCTCACTATGCTTTACTACACTTTGCCATGCTCTCACTATGCTTTACTACATTTTGCTATGCTTTTATTATGGGACACTTTTAAAAGGGGTTCTCCATTACATAACGACTGGGAGGGGAAACCCTGAATAGTTAATAAACCTTTCTTCTAAAACAGGCAAAACGATTTAATAAGCATGTCTCACGAGGGCTCCCCAAATGTAGACCGTTCTTCAGTTTACCACGACAAACAGGTTTGTGCAGTGGAGAAACTGTGTATGAGGCGGAGCCTCCTTCAGGTCTACCAGCACTAGGAGCTAGTAAAGGGCACTTTCACTCTGGAGACAGTTCTTTCTGAATGTTTTATTCATGAGGAAAGCATTCCCATAACAGTTTTTATTTGAGCTGGAACACGATGTCGATTTGCAGGGTTACTGAAAGGGTTAGCATAGAGATGCTTGATTATTGATCGCCATGCCTTCAATTGAACACTCATCGATCAATTAAATCACCCCGGTGCCCTATTTGTCTGTTACTAGCACTTGCATGTTTTCAGTTGTATTTGAATTCTCTCTCAAAGGCACTTCTTGCCTCTTGTTTTCTCCATGCATGTTTTATATTACTGTGTAATAAGCACGTTTTGGGTGGTGTTTGAAGGCTTTTGTGAAGAGTCTATATAGTTTTATTGCTTCTTGCCTTAGAATAATAAAGTGCTCTCAATGCATTGATTATTGCCCATTATTACCAGTCAGACGTTACCTACATGCATTACACAGATCCCTATTCTGAAGAGAGGCAGGCCAGTGGTGGAATATAATTAAGTAACTTTCATCTTGAGCGTTTTATTTTAAATGATTGTATAAAAACAGAAGAAAAAAAACCTTGGCTAATACTCATTTGTTAGTAAAAGTTCAAAATAATTAATTCAATAAAAAAACACCTGCTTAAAACACAATGCTATGGCTACTGCTGCCTGTACTGGTACCTCATAGCTGGTGCTGTGTTGGTTACACAGCTTCATCCTTTGTTTCTAGTGATGTACATTTTGTGAGTCTGTATGAGGCAGCTCTGCTTCTGGGCACTGAAACGGATGAATGATCAGTAGCAAACCAGGAGACTAGTTCAAGCTTCTTCAGTTCTTCATTTCCTACCGTGTCTACATCAGTCCCCTGGACCACAGCACTGATGTGTAATATCCTCACAGCCAGCTAATAACCACATACAGCCCTCATTAAACAAACAATCTCCCGAGACATTCCTGCTTCATTTCTCTTGATGTTTAAGGAGCGCGCTGCTCTCGGGTGCCAGTCTCCTCAATTAAAATGTCCCAAGCTGTATTCTTTTTCCTTTAATTTATAGAGAAGCGCTGCCCCAGGATTCACAGGAACGCATGCGGAGGACGATGCAGTGTGAAGTATGAAGTGAAAACCCATCATTAAGAACCACTTGATGAACTGTAATGAGCTGTGCTGTGCTTTTGGTCTTGTATCACAAAACAAACCACACTTACCTTTAGTACAATACGATATATCATGTAAGAAAGTACCCCGATGCATCAATACGTGATGAATCGATACAACTCTAAATTAGTTTTGCAGGCTTCATTATTAATGCTCCCCCGTGATGAACAGGAGCTACTGTCCAGTCACTGTTCACCCTGTAGAGGCTTTCAAATCCATTTCCTTATCTCTTTTTTCCAGACATTCAGTAATCCACAGGGCCGTTGCTGATTTACTGGACACCCCTGGTACAACAATGACTGCTTGTAAGCGCCGTGGTCTGGCAGTGACATGGTGTGTGAGTGGAACAGGGTCTGGCAGTGGTGCCAAGCGTGGTCTGGTAATGCTGTGGAAATGAGGACCATACAAAAGGCTGATAAACATGGCAATAGCTGGCATTCACTAGCTTCTCTTGTGTCTTGAGTGGAGGCCTGGGCTGCTATATTGTGTCAAAGTAAAATTAGTTTGTAAGTCTCGAAGAGGTTCACCATCACTCTATCTGAAAGATTTTCTTAGAGTAACAAACCCATTTTAAACACAAGAATCAACTAACTGAACTGCTCTCCCTGCAGTGGTTTGGCTGTCCTGTTGGAAATGTTCTCAGCAATGTGCCTTCCCTTGCTTTTTCTTTTCTTGCTACGGTGTGCACCGCAAGACATGAAACATTTATACTTCCTAAAGCAAGCTCAACAAAACAAGCAGTCCCCTGGGGCCTGTTTCCAGTAATATAGCACACGGTACCAGCAGTAAGGGATGGCTGCAACACCGCGCAACTCAAGGAACCAGAGAAGTCTATTAAAACACGTTGCAGAAAACAGCTGGACATAAAATTAGAAGCATGTGCTATATGTAGCACATACTTTACAGACAGGCTGTCCCTTAACATGGAGAATAATTACAAATGCAGATGGAATCCTGACAATTACACTTTTCAGAACATTCCAACACATTTTGGATAACGATATTAGCTATTCTTTTAATTAAAACATGATTTACAATAAGCGGATATGTACAGATGACCCTGTCTCTCACGGTATAACGTCTATTCTACTTGCACACACTGGGTGACAGAACTGCTTAGTACAATTAACATCCTCTGTCACTGGTTTAGGGACAGGAGAATCTTTTTTTAGTTCCAATAATTCTCTAATTCTCTGTATTTATTGCATTTAACCTCTTCAATATTGGGATGCGTTGTGTGGATTGATGGATACTGAGATTTTGTTTGTCAGAATAGTTTTCTGTCCTACTGTATGTTTGAATCGATAGAAGAAGGCTGCATCTCCCTGCAGGACAGCAGCTTCAGTGAGATGTGATAGTACAGGGCTGTTAGCTACATGGACACCTGCTTTGTTTGCACAACTGATCATATTCCTGCCTTTTGAAGAACAGTCTTAAAACTCAATGCAATACCTCTTCCCTGGAGGAATCAGAGGCTGTAATCATGGCGGAATGGTCACTTGTCCATCAGTTTAAACTCGTGCCGGGCTGTTTGTTTGAATATTAGTATATTTGTCCCAGTACTAATTTAAACACCCTGCAGACTCTTTGAAGCAGAGTAACCTTTCATTGTCTCCCCGTTCGTGAGCATCCGTCTCAGCCGAGCATAACACAGGAGTTTTACATCATCGACACTTAGACTCACAAGCCTCTTATTTGGGGTTGATCCTTCATGTTCACGTTGAGGTGTACTGTGAAATGTGTATCAGTGTAGAATAAGGTTCATTTGCAGATAAGGACTAGAGTCAATGAAGTAGCACATTTTTATTCCATATTCCTACATCTAAGGGGTGTCCAATCACAGTCCTGAATGGGCATTCTTCTCCAGGTTTAACAGGTAACATTATATCATTAACTACACTACTTACAGAAGGGTCTGGATCGAGGTTTAATTAGTTCAATTATACCATTTAGAACAAGGCTGGAACAAAGACCAGGAGTGCCCTGCTATTTTATATATATATATAGTTATATATATATATAAGTTTTTTAGAAATCAAGTTTTTTAGAAATCATATATCAACAAGAGAGCCTGCAGCGTGAAGGCTGCCTTACCTTGAATCTGGGGGATGTAGGGCGCTAGCAGCTTGGCTCTTTTCTTTTCGTAGCCCTTCTGTGTGATGTCCCCTGAAAGGAAGCAGAGAGTCTGCTTATTCACTGTGCGCAGGGCAGGCAGGAGACAGTGAGGTCCAGGCTGTGTGAGGTCTGCTCACAGCACTGCAGTGCATTTCTGTTCCAGGCAGCGGCACAGACAGGGGCTCCAGTGTTCACAACAAACCAATTAGCACAGCGAGACAGAGAGATCAGACCATCAGTGACAGAACAGAGCGGCCCTGTCACTGACTGACCGGCTCCTCTCTGCTCCTCACTTCTCAGAGCGACCAGACCTCTCCATCAAAACAGCAGCAGCGGTTCCTACCTGCACAGTCACAGGGAAGACCTTCCCATAACCTACAGGAGGAGCAAAAACAGCGACTGCTACACACACACACCTTACCAGCTTATAAAAATGAGAACGGTATTTCAGCCTTCACTGCCAATACACTATAGCTCCATTTCCGGTGCAGAAGGTATTGGAACTCCTGGATACTGAACAGATTGACCCATCAGATAAAATTACCACATCAGAAGTGAGCATTTCAGGCATTTAAGCGGAGGGGCTTGCAGATAAAGAACTATGTGCTGATAACGCTGAACTCTGAGAATCTTACCCACAAGTCTGAGAGCCCTACGCTGTTTGGAAGCTACTGTAGTGCAGGCAGCTTTTCTGAGAGAAATAAAGCAATTTATTAAGAAACAAACTGTGGTTGCAGGAAGTTCAAGTACATATTGGAAGCGTGGCTTCTTGCTAGTTTAATGCATGTACAAATTTTTTTTTTCTCAATTCTGTGACGTACTCAGATCCAGAGTTTTAATGCATTTTTCAGTTGATTTTTTATACAGAGATTTAAACAAATACCGTATTGTAATGTACACTCTAGTTCAAACCATGTATTAACAAACGATTATTCCTGCAAATCCAGTATAGCATATCTAAATCCAAGGCATGTGCGCCACCCCCTCCTCTCACAGTGATAGGGATCGAGGGCTACATGCTCGCCTCATTCTCACACCGCACAAGCGGTAACAATAATCCTGATCATTAATATTGTGCATGGTAATGGCAGCAATTATGGATTAGTGCAAGTGATTTATTTCCCAGCGTCTGGTAATTGCTGCCAGGAGAAATCTAATTTAGTTACATAGAACATTACAGCAAGCATAATTACAGCAAATCAGGATGAAAAATATCGAATTATACAGTACAAAACGCTGACGGATAAGTTTTTGTGTTTTGTTTCTCCTGTTTGTTTATTAAGCAGACAGCATCGTTTCACGCGTGACATCTACTTCAGGCTAATTTGATGAAAACAAGTCATTAAAATCGGCTGCTTTATAAAAACGGATTCAAGTACAACTGTGCCTAAAGTGGAGGAGAAAATGGGAGATGTTCAATTCAAGACAGACATAGACAGGTACAGTACATGCAGATAGACAGACAGATAGTATACATCAGTAACTTTAAAAGACAACTAACTCAGGACTCTAGAAATTAGACTCCGCTAACTGTAGGGACTGAGTAGGACATGGAGGTCAAAGGTCACACAGAGTTCAGTAAACTTGTCTTCCCAACGTGGATGAACTTCGAACCAGGAGACAGACTGTGGGTTTGAACACACAGGAAGGTTTTGAGTTGTGAGGGTCTGACAAGTATTAGTCCCCGTGTACTGTTCCCGTCACTGCACCCCGCAGCCCTCCTACAGCAGCTTCTCAATCTTTATAATTCATCAAAAAGAAACCAATGACCCAGCAATGGCACTTATTCTTTAATGCAGAACAACCAATGCCTTCAAAAAATAAACAGCTCTCTCACACATCACATTTTTTTTGTATAAATTTAGTAGTCGCCAATTAGTTTTTTTTGTTGTTTTCTCCCCAATTTAATAGTGTCCAATTATTATATATTTTTTTTGTTTAGCTCAGCTCACCGCTACCACCCCTGCGCTGACTCAGGGGCGGCAAAGATGAGCACACGCTGTCCTCTGAAGCGTGTGCCATCAGCCGACCACTTTTTTTCACACTGCAGGCTCACCATGCAGCCACCCACAGCTACAGCGTCGGAGGAGAACGCAGCTCTGGGCAGCTTACAGGCAAGCCCGCAGGTGCCCGGCCAGACTACAGGGGTCGCTGGTGCGCTGTGAGCCGAGAACACCCTGGCCGACCTAACCCTCCCTCCCCCAGGCGGTGCACCCTTACACTCAAGCATGCAGGTTCTTATGATTTTGCATAAAAAGATGCAAGTTCAGCAACCTTCAGCCAGGAAGCCATTTGTCAGCGTGGCAGGACCCGACCCCCTCTCTTAATCAATACCCAATCAGGTTAGGATAGGAGTCTCTGGGGAGCAGGGCAAGCCAAGCAGAGAGAGCGTCACACTTAACCTCCCCCTGTGTGTATGTGATGGACCCGATTGGCTATGTGGATTATGCATAATAAGATCAAATGGTAATTTAATGATGGATCAATTTGTTAAAAGACAAATAATTCAATAACCATTTGGTGACCTACAAATAAGCTATGTTGTGCTTTTGGTTTCACAGTACAGCCGATACATGCCTCTATTACGAGACGATGGATCAGGTTAAGAAAGCATTCCTATTTCGGGACACATGATGAATCGTTACACCCCTATTTCCTAAGAGACCCACTCAGGGTGTCTGATGCTTTCCTTGTGTGTTCACAGTAAAGCATGAGAAAACAGAATGCAATTCGAATCACAACAAACTTACTGAGATTGAATCCAGTCTCACTGAAATGAATTGAAATGGCAACTTCACCAGTACAGTTGTAATGCTTACCTTTCCAAAGTCTTGAATGAGGAATACATGAACATCATTCTGATGTGTGGTGCAGTTACTGCAGGTCAACCGATTTAACAGAGAGCATCCTAATTTGCAGAATACAGTAAATGATATTTGCTGTGATTCCTGACTTACGAGTCGGTACAAGTCCAATAGCAACTGTAACGCCCTTCTGTAAAGCATGACTGAAGTGAAAAGCATGGGGGCTGTGCTGTTCAGACATTAGCTTAACTATACAACAAGGATTCTGGCTCCTTACAGGTACAGTGTGCTCCTAAACTTGGGAACCCTTTGACCTTTCTCCGGCCTGTACAAAGCCACTTGTCTGCTTGACTCAGTTTCTTCTACTGTAGTTTCAGCTCAATTACACTGGTAAAGGCTCTTGCCAAAACGTGTATCTGCTTGGCTCAGTGTCTTCTAGTTTCAATAACACTGATGCACTAGCTGAGATGCTTGTCTCTACCAACACATTGAGTACTGCAGGTTTCTCCCTATATCCCAAGGTTCTCCAGAGGCCAGTGTTTGGTACAGTAGGCAGTATTTCAGTAGACACTTTCTCTCAGTCTGGAGCAGCGTTAGCTCTTGTGATATCTGAGAGAGTGTGGCTCGCATTCCTGCAAGCAGAGCTGAGTACGGCAGCCAGGAGGGACCCGAGCAGATAAAAGTGAGTCTGGGGTGAAAGGTCGTGCTGCCTTTTCCTGCTCCCCCTCTTTCTCTGTCTCTGTGTCTGTATAACTGTATCCCTGAGCCAAACACTGCTCCATTCTTCAGCAGGAAATCTGGCAGAGGTTACTGCGAGGACACAATGAGAAACACCAGCAAATGCAAAGGAGCCTGGAGCAGTTACAGAAATGAAGCTCACACTGGGGAGGAATGGTTATCAAGGCTGGGGCAGACATTCATCTGGGTGCTTTGTTTTTTACTTTAGTAAAGGATAGAGATTTTTCAACACTACATATTTAGTAAAAAAAAGCTGCTGCTTCTTGGTACTGTACCTAATCCCTTTTGTGTGCTGTGAGCACGTGTCCCGATTGCAGCGAGACCATAGAATTGACGAGAGCACAAGAAATGATTAGGCACCAGCAAACGGCAGCAATTTTGAATCTCTAGCATTGTATCGGAAATCTCGGCATATAAAAAGTATTAAAAAAGAAGCATATAAACCAAATAGACTTTTCAACACAAGAAAAGGATGATGTTGATATAAAAGATAAGAAAATATCCTAGATTAGTGCTTCTTTTAAAGGGAGGGGGGCGGCAGTGCAAATAGCCTTGATTAGTGCTTCTTTTAAAGCAAGGGGGATGGCAGTGCAAATAGCCTTGATTAGTGCTTCTTTTAAAGGGAGGGGGACGGCAGTGATGCGGTTGCTTGAAGAGCTAAGGAAATGTCCTTTAAAGGGGACCAGTGATAATTTTGCAAGTGCTAGTAAGAAAATGGATTTTAAAGCCATGGTTCGTACAGCTCTAAATCAGCACCAGTCTCACGGAGAGAACACAGCCCTGTTCTAGGAAGCAGACAGCCAGGCTAGCACCTCAGGGTGTCTGTATAATTTAACACAAGCCTCAGACTGGAAGATAGCCTGTCAACACTGCAGTAGATACAGCCATCAGTCAAGGTGAAGGCAGAGCTCTCAACAGACACAACAAAAAGAAACTGAAACCCTGCCCAACATGGGGGTCTAGTTCAAGAACTGTGTGGTGAGAGTGTGTGTGCATGTCATCATGATACATGAAGCACCGCACACTGTAGCTACTTATACTGCAATCCACCAGCGGTACAGTACTTGACATGAATAAATGTGATCTATGAATACATGCTTTTTCGTCTGGCTAGCTTGAATTCTGCAATCAAACATTCTGAATCCTCAACATTGTGTTTATCAGGAGAGACTGGACCTGCCTGCGTTTCTCCCTGCTTTCCATCATTAGAAGACTGTGTCTTAACGCCACTGTACAGTGCCAGCTCATTACAGCTGCCATTCCCTCCCTCCCTGCCTCTCACCACATGGATTCAGACGCAAAGCCCTTCCAGGATGGCACATGCTCATTAGTGGATGTCAGACTCCAGCATGCCATCCTTTTATAAAACTGTCAGCACATTTGCAACGAGAAGATATTTCACATTCCTCATCAAAGGGAGGAGAAACACACTGTAGCTCTCCAGATGGAGCGCTGGATCTTTTATGCAGTCATTCCTATTCAAAACACAGCTCTCTTTCTTTTTAGGAAAGTGACATTCTGTATGTTCAATTTTAAAAACAAGGAAACGTATTCTATATATTTATCAAACACTGACGAAGCATATCTCAAACATCTGTTTGAAGTGACCAAGGAGTAACATTTGCAGGGAACATGCGATTTTAAAGGGAGAGCAGCAAGGCAGAGCTGAAAGGTTGTCTAATTGACTGTTTTTTTGTTGTTGTTTTTTTTAAATAGTTTTACCTAAAATGCACAATAAAAATATCAACCCCAATCCCAATCATTAACATCTTTTTCAAAACGTTCTTGTTCTTTTCGATTTGACTTGTTTTAAATACCCTACCTTGTTAAACAACAGAAATAAAATCTTACCAAGATCTGGAGCCTTACAGTATTTGCAGATGAAAAACTAGACTATACAATATATTGCCACTTTAAAATGCAAAGATTTGTATCCGACAAGGCAGTTATAGCACATATTTAATGTAACACCTTTTCCCCAGCTCTGGTTATTAGCAGAAGTACTGAATCTTTCTTTCCAGTCGCTGCCTCATTGTCTTAACACATGATGTGCAGTCCGAGTGCTCTCCCTACAGCGCAGTTTAAAGGTTCGTCCCCGTACACTACCTTACATTCCTGCCCAGACCTTTCACAGGTTCCTCCAAGCCTGGTGTTGCAAAGCTGCTAGTCCAGCAGGAAGACACACTCTCTCCGGCTGTAATCAGATGATACTCACAACAGGGTGCTTGAAGCACAGTCACAGAGGCAGGCTGGCAGCACCTCTATAGTTTAAAATGAAATAAATATTTTCTTCTCTCCCTTGCTCAAATGCTGAAATCCTTGGAGTTGTAAAGGAACCAGAAGGATGCTGGCTGGCTGGCTCCCTACTGTAGTTGTGTCTGTTTGTCAGTGTGGGAGAGCTGAATTAAAAGTCAGGCAGTGCTGCTTTGCAGATTTCTTTGTTCCCTTTTATAAAAGCTTGCAAACCCTCCCCCAGCTTCCTGGCTCTTCACACAAAGCCATGCTGGGATCAAGCTGTCAAAGCGATCCCCCCCACACACACACCCATATACTGACACTGACACACATACACACACCCCCACCCCCACCCACACACACACACACAAATACAAACTCAACCCCACACACATTCACAAACACACACACCCTTACATTCACAAACACTGACACATACTAGGTGGACCCACCCACTGTCCCAGTCCTACACAGTCACATCTGGCTTAGGCTGTGAAGTCCTCAGCTGCTGTCCCTCTCCTCTCCTCTCTCTCCCTCTCCCTTTCCTGACAAAGGAGGGCTGAGGCTCTGACTAGCAGAGAGAAAGATCTTCTCCAATGTTCAAGACCAGCCCATTGGAAGACCATTTAGGTCTAGGGCTGCATCTGTAATCAGTTACCAGGATAATTAATTAATTTCACTTCAAAAGGGGGTTTATTGTAACCATCTTGTTGAAACGGTTACATACTGAACTAAACATTAAAATTAAATCAACACAAAACATTACAGACTTCAAAAAAAATGCAGGGTCAATTGAGTGCTACCAAAAGAACAAAATGAAAACTGCTGTGTAATAGGAGTGTTACTTCCATGCCTGCAAACTGGTGACCAGTTCTACTGAATGCTTTTCGTTGTGCACATAGCAGCTGTCTGCAATGCATTTCTAACTAACGATGTAAAGGTTTGAACAGTAAATGGAAAGAAAATCCTTAATTGCAACTAAATGTTTAACGTAAAATGGTCTTTTTAATGTGGATCATTGGTTTTCCATTTTTTACAAAAAAAAGTTTCACTGTTTACTGTATTCTGATGTACTTTAAAATGCTGGAATTGGACACCTGAACACTGCATGCAAGAATTCAAAAAAAAAATTAAAAACAGGAAAATGTCAAAGTACTAAATCGAAGAAAAAAAAAATATTCAAATGAAGTTTATTTACAGTGTTACATTTTTCATCTGTCATTTTTGTGCCAACAGTGGGCCGCAATGCCTAATGCAGCTGAACAGGTGGGCCTCAGGTAAAAAAAAAAAAGAAAATGGAGAACGCCTTGTTTATGTGATATTAGCAGTTGAAGTAGAGGCAACGGCTTAACAATACCATTATAAATCTGCCCTGACAGGGATTCTGGAGGATACAGAGAGAACACACAGTGCTGGTGGTCTAAGCAGAAGCAATGGAGAGTCAGACAGAAGACACGTGTTATAAACTATCCCTTCTGCAGAGAACAAACACTCGACCGGGAATTCATTACAAAAACTAAAAAATAAAGAGTTAAGATTTCAAAAGCAAAACTAGACAAAGGAAGGAGATGTGTTACCTTTTGTTGGACTAACTAAACAATAATTATGTAGGAAAGAGAGATTGATGTTTACATTCCTTTCACCTGAAAAAGACACCTTTGAGGTCTTGAAAGCATTGTGATTAATTATTGTTTAGCTAGTCCAATAAAAAGGGATCACATCTCCTTCTCTTTGTCTATCATCTGCAGACTGACATAGCTCCCATTTCATCCATCAAAAGCAAAACTTGAACTTTCAATTCCAGAACGACCCTGAATGAGATCCACCTGCCACAATCACACTCTATTGTACTGTACATGTATCAATGCAACTGTGTATCTGCAGTTGACAAGGCACAAAATGCACATCCTTGAGAGTCTGCAACACAGACGGCAGCAAAGCATTTCCCAGCACTGGAGTCTCACACGTGCCCCACAGAGATCTGCAACAAAGCAATGTGTCAAAACCACCAGTTGACGAGGCACAAAATGCACATCCTTGAGAGTCTGCAACACAGACGGCAGCAAAGCATTTCCCACCACTGGAGTCTCACACGTGCCCCAGAGATCTGCAACAAAGCAATGTGTCAAAACCACAAGGAATGCAGATCTCTGCATGAGCAGAGAAATAAAACCCAGCAAAGCAAAATCAGTATATGTCTGATATTGAGCCAACATGGGAAACATCTTTTTTACAGGCCGATTGAGGGGGGCGCGCCTGCAATGTGAAGAGATGCTGATCGCAGTGCAGGAGTGCCTCTTCCTCCCCGAAGTCATCATACACTGACAGAGACCAACTCACTTGCACGCACTCTCACAGACACACACTGACAGACACCAACTCACTCGCACGCACACTCACAGACACACACTGACAGACACCAACTCACTCGCACGCACACTCACAGACACACACTCACAGACACCAACTCACTCACACACACTGACAGACACCAACTCACTCGCACGCACTCACAGACACACACACACACACACACACACACACACACAAATAGACACACACTCACAGACACCAACTCACTCACACACACACACACACTCAGACACACACTCACAGACACCAACTCACTCACACACACACACACACACACACACTCACAGAAACCAACTCACTCGCACGCACTCACAGACACACACACACATAGACACACACTCACAGACACCAACTCACTCACACACACACTCAGACACAGACACACACACTCACAGACACCATCTCACTCACACACACACAGACACCAACTCACTCACACTCTCAGACACAGACACTCAGACACAGATACCAACTCACTCACACACACTCACAGACACACTCACAGACACCAACTCACTCGCACGCACACACTCACAGACACACACTCTCACAGACATCAACTCACTCGCACGCATACTGTCACAGACACACACACATTCACATACTCTCTCACACACTCACAGACACCACACATTGAACTGTGCCAGGCACACAATGAGATCTGCCAGGTTCTGCAATAATGTTCAGTTAGATAAAATGCCCCTCAATGGTGTTTCACTCTCGAACAGAACTCCTTGTTTACTATGACATTCTTTCACAGTTTAGTTATTTTCATTAAGGCTGCAGACTGAATATTGAAATAAATTAGTAAATACAATTTTGACAGGACCTGGAGGAACTAAAATGAGTGTGCAATGCAATACAACAGAAAGGGAGGCTCACCCTTACAGCACTGCATTCAGTCAGTCAAGAATCAAAGAGGCAGCTTCCACCATTCTGTGCATCCTGAACTGTGGAATCAAGGAGCCAGTCTGCTTCCTCTTCACTCACTGCTTTCCAATTCCCTTTTTCACGTCCAGGGCTGCTCAGCTCATCGGCTGTGAGCGCAGCGACGGGGTGACACACAATCCCCAGGATGCAAACTCTTTAGCAAAGGCAGCTGATCTACTTACAGGAGCTTAGCAGCCCGATCGTTGCCAGCCCTCTCCCACCTGCCTAGACTGCCTGCCTGCTTAGATTGCCTGAATGCCTGCCTGCCTACACTGCTAGCCTAGACTGCCTGCCTGGACTGCTTAGACCTCCTGCTGGCCTGCCTCGACTGCCTGCCTTCCTGCCAGCCTAGACCGCCTGAATTTAAAATACATGGACCGCAGCATTCACTGTGTATTATTGTATTATGTTCATGCTTTATAGTGAGTTCATATGTACAGCTGACCCAGTCTCTTCTGGTACGAGATCTGGGTGACAGAACCATTCAGCCTCACCTTGCAGTCCACTTGCCCACCCAAAGTGCTCACGAGCAGACACTCTTATACCATCAGGGTCACCTGGACATGTAAACTTATATAAGAGACAGGGTCAACTAGACATGTAAACTTACATAAGAGACAGGGTCAACTAGACATGTTAACGTAAAACTAGAATTGTGTATTGTGGGATCTGCAGAGGCAACACCATCATGGGATCTAAACTGTGCATTGCAAATGATGGCACTTCCTTTGAATGAATATCCTGGAAAGCGTACAGAAATCAGGTTTGTACCTAACTGAGTGCTACCTGAATCAGATCAGTTCAAGGTGAAAATAGAGGACGGCGGTTTGCATTTCACAGGTTTGCTTCACTCGCTCATAGAAAACAAGTTTGTACCAGACTGACTTTCCAGTTTCTCCATTTTGAATCATTGGCTGTACAGAGGGTTGACCTGCTGTTGTGAGAGAGTACAAGCTGAGTGCCGCACTGAGAGTTATGGATGGGCTGAAAAGGGGTAGGGCGTGAATTAAGGCAGGTCATTTGTTTGCTTTTAAACAAACAAACAAACAAACAAACAAACAAACAAACAAACAAACAAAGTCTCATTGGTCACAGAGGACAGTCAATGGCGTATTCATGTAGTGCACTATGTGAAAATCCCATTAATGGAACATTGTGCTTCCCAGTCTGGGCTCCACGCGGAGTTAAATCAATGTAATTACACTATAATGCAGCTCATCACTCACAGGATCGTTGAAGAAACACAACCAGATTTGTTTTCCCTACAGTTTCTTCTAGGTTTTGTTTTTGCAGTGTGCAGATGAGCCGATGTGCACCAGGCTTCACAGTTCAATTCACAGCTAAACTAGACACTGAAAGAAGGTGTCCTCTAATCCTATGACTAAATCCAATTTCCTAGGAACTCAATAACGGATGTAAGCGAGCTACCAGCCTCTGGAGGACATAAGCCAGCCCTGCAGGTGTCTGCTTGAGCTCACCAGACGACTGGCCGGTAGCGTCCTCTGTAGCGCGATGAGGAGAAACAGTCCCTGCCGGTTTTATCTAACCAGCAAGCGCACCACAGCCAATTCGACACTCCCTTCGAAATCCCCAGAGAAGCCTGGAGATTTCGCACATACAGGACACGAACCTGCACTCCCTTGACTGTATGACTCACCCTGCACACCACGCAGTCATGCCTTTACCAGGGATGACAGTCAAAGTGACCCCCCAATTACTTCAAGAGTGAAGGGGACATGGTCTGGGAATTCTGATATAGTATTGCACATTCTGTGTGGTTTTGTTTTTTAAATATTGCATTTTTTAGAGCAGGTACCAATAATGCTGGCACATCAGAGAGCCAGACAGCTTTGCTTCATGGTCCCCTCGCCCATACTGCACAAGATGACATCTCTTATACCAGACACCACCTGCACATCACTGATGAACTTCTATTATAAATCGCATATCAAAAACAAACCAATCACAGTTAAGTATTTGCCAAAATTCCAGTACCTTATCCTGTGTACAGATGTCATCCAGTGCATAGAACACCACAGTTAACAAAAAATTCATGCTTGGAGTTAAGAAAATATTATCGACATAACATATCTTATGCAATAAGAGACACCCTACACATGACATATTAGCTTGTAATGTAATAATGTATAATGTAGCAGGAGCCTGGATAACTTTATGCTGTACATTCGAAATCTAAATTCTAAATCTACTCACAAATTACTGACAATAAGCAGGCGAGAGGCAGTCTGAAAACATGAAGCAAGCAGAGTCTCGCATCTATGTACACAGTTTTCTTTCCTGTTAATTCAACTGATAAGAAACGCAGACTGACATAAAGCAATGCTCCTGACAGCTGGCCCCCAATATTCATCTTGTACAAATTCAAGTGTGTAACAACACCAACACCAACACAAGGAAACCTACAACTGATATTTCCAAGAACAGACTTGAATGTTTTGTTTTCACAGAATGGTGGCCTGTTACTTCTATCTTCTCCCATGGGAAACAGGGGACGATCCAGGGAAAAAAAGGTGGCAACCCTAATAGGACACCACGGATGTCCCAACTATGGGATGTCACTTTTATCTTATTGCTGCAAGTTCATTAGTACAGAAGCAGCATGTCTGTCTGGACCGCTGTGAACCTAGAGGCAAACAGGTTTCAAAAAAGCTCTAGGAGATAGAACCCGCCACGTCTTTCTTCCTTCACTGCACTTCTCTTTCTTTATATTTCAATACACAGTGAGGCAGAAGTGGCTAAACTCCAGATTAATTAACTGTTTTGGTGTGAAGCTGTAGGACTGGTGGAAGGACAGTGTGACACTGCAGGCTTAACACAGCAAGCCACCTGCAGGGGGCAGTAGAGCCTCACACTGCCTGTGCAGTAGCAGCATCCCTCCTCTCCCCTCCCCTACAGTCCATTCACAAATCCACCTGAATGAAAATCTGTGCCTTTGCAGTGTGTGCTGAATATCAGTGAGGAGAAACAACAGTCCCGAGGCAGAGGAGAGAGAGAGAGAGACAGAGAGGGCAGAGAGGAGAGGAGAAAGAGTGAGGGTAGAGGAGAGAGAGGGCAGAGAGGAGAGGAGAGGGAGGAGGGGGAAAGTGAGGATAGAGGAGAGAGGGAACAGGAGAGGAAAAGAGTGAGGATAGGAGAGAGGAGAGGAGGGGGAAAGAGTGAAGATAGAGGAGAGAGGAGGAGAGGAGATGGAGGAGGGGGAAGAGTGAGGATAGAGGAGAGAGGGTAGAGAGGAGAGAGGAGAGGGAAAGAGTGAGGATAGAGGAGAGAGAGGGCAGAGAGGAGAGGGAGGAGGGGGAAAGAGTGAGGATAAAGGAGACAGAGGGCAGAGAGGAGAGGAGAGAGGAGATGGAGGAGAGTGAGGATAGAGGAGTGAGAGAGAAAGATATATAAAGCAAGCTTGTCATGAGCCAATATGATACCCTATTGCAATGGTGAACAGTAATACTGGTAAAATGAAGAACACTATAACGTATGCGCTAAAGATTCTAATGTGTAAGCCATCATAAAAATTGTATGGCAAATATCCATTTGCTACCAGCGCAGAAGGCCTGATGGATCCAAGGTGGCTCTGTTATAAAGCCGGATACCTCCTCTAAGGGTCACATCAACACACTTGCAGGTTTCCATTACTCCTAATCTGTTTTTTTGTTTGAATAACTCCAAATGTCAGATTTCTGCTCCATTGGGCCTGTGCTTTACAAGCTGTGGAGTGGAATGCAAATCTGTTGTGGACTATGGACAGGAAAGAAAAAGCACAAAATCTTCAATTACTGGTTGAACTTCTTGTAAGTGCATTGCTGAACTCTTCCGGAAGCTAATTGGCAGTAACAAGCTGCCCTGATCCCAGCACCAGAGGAGGCAGCTGTTTCAACATAGCTAGTCTGGGGTATTGCTCTTCACTTTACTGACTCGACTGGTCTGTCATGTACACTGTGTAACTGTGCAGCCACAGGGAAAATCAACAGAGCTTCTCAAAGAGCAGGGAGGAAGAGCGGTCTGCGGGATAGAGAGAGTGGCAAGAGGTCAGAGGAGAGGAACTAACAACCCAGTGACAGGGAAGAAGTAAGGCTACAGCACAGCACTGCCCAGACACACACACACAAAGATACACAACCCACAGTGACAGGGAGGGAGAGAGGCTACAGCACAGCACTACCCAGACACAGACACAGACACAGACACAGACACAGACACAGACACAGACAGACAGACACACACACACACACACAGATACACAGATACACAACCCACAGTGACAGGAGGGAGTGAGGCTACAGCACAGCACTGCCTAGACTCAGTCACACACACACACACACACACACACACAGTGACACGGAGGGAGAGAGGCTACAGCACAGCACTGCCCAGACACAGACACACACACAGATACACAACCCACAGTGACAGGAGGGAGTGAAGCTACAGCACAGCACTGCCTAGACACAGACACACACACACATGCACACACACACAGTGACAGGGAGGGAGAGAGGCTACAGCACACCACTGCCCAGACACAGATACACAACCCACAGTGACAGGAGGGAGTGAGGCTACAGCACAGCACTGCCTAGACACAGACACACACACACATGCACACACACACACACACACACACACACAGTGACAGGGAGGGAGTGAGGCTACAGCACAGCACTGCCCAGACACAGACACAGACCCACACGCACACACACACAGTGACAGGGAGGGAGTGAAGCTACAGCCCCCACCCACACACACACACACACACACACACACACAGAACACACAGATAAGTTACCAGACACTACCAGCATGCAGTGCTACTAGAAAGTTGAGGACACAAATCCTTTTTTTTTTCCCAGCCTCGTAGCACACCTAACCAGGAAGAATTTCTGAAGGGCAACGATGAGGTGACATAGCCCCAGGGGAGCGCAGAGACCAACACAGCACCCCAAACCTCCGGCGCCCGCGGGACACACCCTCTTAAGTCAGCGGTACTGGAAAGAAACATTTCATCAAGCTATCTTCGCAACATGTCATTTTGATTGCAACATACAGGGTTGACTTGACTTTTGAAGGGAATGTCAAATTAAATCTGGATCAGAGGCTCTGGGTTTTCTCACTGCCCCCTAGAGGACTCTGAATCAGGAGCCACATTCAAACTCCTCCAGCATTGCAGAGCTGTGACGAGACACAGGAAGAACAGCTCCACTCAAAATAGCAGTGCTGCAGCTCTATAGAAAAAATACCTCAACAGCAAACCAGTTAACCAATACAGGTCTTGGGTATGCCAGTCACTGACTTACTCCCATACTGAAACTATTTAACTACAGAAGTCCTTTTCTAAAGGGTCACAGTCCATACTACAAGTCAACCCATGGTGGTCTGCTGTCACTTATCATAAGAGATGTCTTCTCATGGAGTTTGGGTTCTGTCTGCTGAAACTGCAAAGTGGTTCCTGTTACAATAAGAGACACACAAACCCACATACTACTACTGCAACGTATTATGAATCACAGTCACGAAGACTGTCCTCATGGACTGCTGTTAAACATTTAAAAGGGTTGTTTATTACTATTAGCTTGCTAGCTTGTTTTATCCGCGTTCTACCGCAAATGAAACATTCCTGCTCACACTGAAGGCAGTGGAACCTCCTGTCTCTTTCTCTGTGTGCAGCAGGCTCTCTCTATTCTCTCTGCCTCGCACCCCGAAGGGCTCAGACCTGCCAGGCACTTCCTTCTCCATTGTTCGCAGGCTTGGCCTGCTCGCCAGGAAGTGGGTTCTTTGTTTCCTCTCTCCTTCCTGCCAGCCAAGGAGAGCAGAGCGTTTCTGTTGCAGTGGGAGGAGAGCATGTCTGAGGTCAGAGGCACGCTCTCTCAAGCTGTATGAAGAGGTGATTCCACCCATTGCCTGCCTGCTGCAGTGCACTACAGTCTACATGTGTTTAATGCGATTACGTGGCTGTGTCATTTGTTTCCCATAATTTACATATGCATGTCTGCATAAACTAGCATCAGCTGGTTGAAAAAAAAAAAAAAAAAAACTTGGACTCACAGTAATTGTAACATTATTAGGGTTGGAAAGAAGACTCCTATTGCAGACTCTAGGCAGCAGTGTGGAGTAGTGGTTAGGGCTCTGGACTCTTGACCGGAGGGTCGTGGGTTCAATCCTACTTGGGGGGACACTGCTGCTGTACCCTTGAGCAAGGTACTTTACCTAGATTGCTCCAGTAAAAACCCAACTATATAAATGGGTAATTGCATGTAAATAATAATGTGATATCTTGAAACAATTGTAAGTCGCCCTTGATAAGGGCGTCTGCTAATAAATAAATAAATATTATTATTATTATTTATTATTATTATTATCATTAATAATATTAATATTGCATAGCACTTTCCCACATTCCAGATTTTACTATGAGCTTCATTAGCCCCAGTGTATAGGTAACAAGCTCAGGTGTGTCTGATTAAACTCACAGTAAAAACAGGAATGGATCAAACTGTTAAGCAATGGGAGTCTATTTTCATCCCTGCATTTTAAAAAACACATATTCTAAAACACCTTCAAATAAGTGCCACTAGTAATACAGCACTTTCACTTCCAAATAATAAGTCATGGTTTGATGCATTTCCAGTGGACAGACACACTAAAAACAGAGGCTTTCTCTCCTTCCGACAGTGGTGAGAAGCTACAGTAGGAGGCGACATGCATTTCCTTTGCAGGAAACATGCAGTTCCCAACAATGGGATGTAAGACTTGATGTACTTTAAGACTGCACTGTTTGTATCAGGAAACAGCCTTTGAAATGCCATGAGGTCTCAGGTGCCGAGCTGCAGCCCTGGGATGAAGCAGCCTGTCATTAAGCCTACACCAGCAGGGAGGACTAGAGAGAGACACAGCCAGCTCTATGTGTGCAAGAATGGGGTCTGAATCTCTCTCACACAGACACACACACACACACACACACACACACACACACACACACACACACACACACACACACACACACACACACACGCTCAGACACAGACAGACATGCTGTGTATTTCCACACCCCCTTCCCATCTCCAGGGCAGGAGAAATGAAGCACTATTTAACAAAGTATGTGTAAGTGTTAGTTGGTGTTAGTTTTGCGATGTGCGTTACATTTTTATTTTCGATCTGATACCAACTCATTCACAATGGTGTCCCAGAGGATAGAGACAGGCATCACACACACTCAATCACACAGTCACCGACCATATTACGTTTGGGATTGGAGCATTCTCAACCCTGACCTCTAGAGGTGAAAGGCAGGAATGAGAGGCTAGTGAATTAGCCTACTGTCTGTCTGTCTGCGCCACCTGGCCCCCCCAATCAGATTACATTTTCCAGATGATCTTGAAAGCCTGCAGGTTCAGAGCTCTATAACAGATGTAGCTGGTTTTTCAGGATTGGCAGCATGTTCTGCAGTCATGCCGAAATGCATGACTCTCTCATTTCAAAGAAACGAAACCTGTCACAAGCTTCTCAGAAACACAACAATCAGAACTTCCAAAGGGTTTATAAATCAATAATACACATTTTCAGTGTTTAAAATGTGTGTTAATATTAGCTAGATAACTTGTTTTTATCAGCGGTCCACTGCAAATGAAACATTCCTATGAGTTGTAATAGCCAGGCTGATTTACCACATTGCTCCCAGGCGAAGTACTGTTCTTATTTACGATAGAACAATGGCTATAGTATTTATACTTCATACTTTGAAATTCAAGCAGTTTCTTCCATTCACTTCACAGAACTTAATACAAGAATCATAAACTGCAGGTAGTAAATCTGCTTTCACCAAACTCTCAAAACATGAATCCCCTTCTCTGTACTGTACATGCCAAAAACAAACACCTTCCAAAGTGACAGCTTAACTGTCCTGAATCATTTCAATTAAGATTCGGTATATTTTCAATCATGCTTGAGAAATCTGGGCTCACCCCCAAACCTCACAGTTACAGTTTGTAGAGAGGAGTGGTTCACAGTGCTTCCCTTCTGTAGTCTAGGAGTTTACTGTCTGTAACAGAACTTGAGAGATTTATTCACCTTGCCTTACTAGCCCAGTCTACACCAATGATTGTCAGCACCTTCTGTGAAGAGCTGATCCGATTAATCGGTTCCTGCAGGAACGTATGTTTACTTTATTGTTACATGTTACGAAAGTTTCTTGAATAGGTTTTTTTTATTTTTATTGCTTATTTTGTTCCCTGGGGATTGTTATGTGCCAGTACCAAATTTCAGCACTCTACCTCGGCTAGATAAGCCACAGCCTAAGCCAAATCCAGGATAGCCCACCACAGGATAAGCTACTTTATGCCAGCACTGCATAATCATTGTGTTTAAAGTTATGGTCAGAAGGACACTAAAACAAACATAATGAATTCAATGACAAGCGTTTCAATAAGAAGTCTTCAGTGCTGAAAGACATTGAAAAAAGACTTGATGCAGGACCTTATATCCCGATTGTCTCCATGCTAAAGCTCAGTAATCACAGACATGTCAAACGAAGCAAAGCTCTTGTCAAATGTATATTTTGAAAGTAGCTTAACTGTCTACTTGACTCACCGCTTCATTGAAATCCGTCGCTTTACTGCATGTGATCAAAATGAAGGTAATGCACTGGCTTTAAAAATAGTCCTCTACCATTTTCACACCAGCCCTTAAAAGATATTAAACAGTCCTCTGATCTGACTGCTTAGCAAGAGAGACTGTGAAAGGGTTCTCAGACTTTTGCAGCCTCATTTACCGAAAATTAGTCTTGGGTGTGAATCAGCCGATCGCTTTAAACAGATTAGCTGTTCCCAGAGGCCCAGGCGCATTCCTGACGCAATAATCTGTGCCATCTCCAACACAGACACAGTGCTCAGCTTTCAAAACCAACAGCAAGAAATAATACACCCGGGATTGCCAGCGGTGTCACATAGCTTTTTCTCCAGCCTGAACTCCAAATCCAGGTACTCACTGGGTTTCACACCAGCAGCCCAGGGATTCCAGGGGGATTCTGGGGGGATTCCAGAGGGATAGAGTGCTTAGAGTGCTCTGTAGGTTCAGAGGAAGCCGGTGTGAACTGCAGCCAGCTGCAAAGGCAAACACTGGACTCTCAGGCGTGACCGCAAGCCCAGGCAGGCTGGGGGAGCTGGGAAGAAGCCTGGGATCGGCCCTCACCAAACACACAGCTCTTAATGACAGAAAGGGTCCTGCACTCCAAATGGGCGACCACATGTGGAGGGGCAGCAGTGTGGAGTAGTGGTTAGGGCTCTGGACTCTTGACCGGAGGGTCGTGGGTTCAATCCCAGGTGGGGGACACTGCTGCTGTACCCTTGAGCAAGGTACTTTACCTAGATTGCTCCAGTAAAAACCCAACTGTATAAATGGGTAATTGTATGTAAAAAATAATGTGTAAAAATATAATGTAGTTGTATGTAAAAATAATGTGATATCTTGTAACAATTGTAAGTCACCCTGGATAAGGGTGTCTGCTAAGGAATAATAATAATAATAATAATAATAATAATAATAATAATAATAATAATAATAATAATAATGTCCTGCTGTCTAGCCAATCGCCTCTATTTACATGAACAACTGATGTTACGGAGTTACTGAAGCCCAGAGGAGAGGCAGGCTGGGAATCACAGGGCTTGGCAGCACCTTCCAACACAATGATCTCAATGATAACCAGGTCTGGTGTGAACTGGACAATTTTAATGAGCTGCTGTAAATGGAGCTGGATCAAAATACTACCCTATAACTATAAGAAAAACTAAGAGAAACATTCAATTCTGTGACAAACACTTTGACTAGGAAGTCTTTAATACTGAAAAAGACTTTTGTCAATGAATTTATCTTTCTGCTGTAGTTTCTTTTAGAATTTAGTAATTTAGCACTATCTTATACAAGCCCCGAGCGTGCCGGAGCACAATGGCTGGGATCTCTTTGAATCGAACTGACTCACCTTTCAGGGTGATTTTGAAAGCAGTGAAATTCTCCTCACAGTCTCTCAGGACAGCAGGACCCAGCTCAGTGGTAAGGAGGCTGACTCCAGGCTGTGCTCACTCTCACAGCATCTCAGGACAGCAGAACCCAGCTCAGTGGAAAGGAGGCCGACGGCAAGCTGCGCTCGCACAGTACTGGGCTGCAGTGCTCTGTATGATATGATCTGATGGCAGTCAGCTCTCTCTTGGGTTACTGCTGCGTTTCTAAAGCACTGCCGGCCTGACATCAACATTGTGCTGTGCATTGCATCCTGCATCTGTGTGCGATGCTGTGAGGACTGAAGCAGGAATGAGGATGCAAAGCCGCGGATTGTGTTGAAAACCTTATATATTTCTTTTAAATTACCCATGCGGTTTTTGATTACATTTTTCCCCCAACCCAATTCAAAATGCTCAATTCAGATGTCACCTCACTTATTGGTGAGAATGACTGAGGATCAATGGGCAGCCTTTCGTTCTCGCTGTCAATGCTAATGCCTCTTTGAACTCAAAGCAACTCATGTACGACCGTCACCAAGACAATGAACCCTGGAGGCGAGGGCCAGACAGGGAGTTCTCCTCCTGGAATCCTGTGTGGGTGCCTGGCCAGCAGGGGTTGCTGATGAGGTGAACTACCCCCACTATCTCTAACCCTGCTGGGGTACACAGACCAATGCACCCCTCCCTCTGGGGATCCCAGGCAAAACCTTCAATCTGGTGTGAGCGGGATTCAGATCACAGTATAATCCCCCCACACCCATCACCTGAATCCTCCCTGTACATGCAGTGCTGCTCACAGAGATCAAAACTCACACTAGCCTTGCTGCACCCAGTCTTGGGTTTAGAACTCCCCTCAGTATACTGATATACTGTAATATTGAAATGATCAGGAGCTAAGAGTTTGAGCAATCAGTCAGGACCCTATTAAACACACCGCTCTCCCCTACAGCTGAAATTAAGTGGAGGCAGACTTAGGAAAGAGGATAGGAGACACTTTAACAGAGAATATATTTGAGATAAATTACAGGAGAAGAGATCAAAAGGAGGGCCTCTGGTAAAACAGATTATTGGACAGAAAATACTTTCTAATCCGCGAGGCTATTCCTGAAATGCAGATGTATAACCTGAACCTGGTGATGTAATGTAGGAATGCCTTTGAACCCATTGGAAATATTTTTAATAAACAGAGTCTCTTTCTCTTCCTGTAGGTTGGCACTCTGGTTTGAAGTCTCTATTCTAACCCTGTCCCTGGATCCCTGAAGCAGAGAAACCTGCACTCCATACACTTCTCTGTACCCCCGCCAGCCCTGTCTGACTCCCTGTGAGAACACAGAGCCAGCTTGGAGCAGGAGGTCAAGCACGGCCCCTTCAGATCACACTGCAATGTCAAGACTTCAGCACAAGCCTCGCACTGATCTTCAGTGTGTCATTCCACAACCAGTGACTCAGAGGGACCTAGAGTTTTAATGTGTGTTTCAAAGTGTTTGGTAGCTACCTCAAGTTCAGAGGGTATGAGTGTGAACAACCACCGTGCGCTCAACCTCAGGAGGAATACAAACCTCTGGCTGTGACATTGTGACTGGGAGCAAGAGCCTACAATAGTTTAGAGTAAGTACATAAATTGCTTTAACGCTTTTACATAAAGTTTTAACACATAAAAATTCCAGTGGAATATTGTTTATATTGAGTTTATACATGCAAAGCGAACAGGAAGCTCGCCATGGCTTTGTAAGCGACCAGTGGCAGCAAGAATCCAATACCAATCATCTGAAGTTGCCGTCTGTCAACATTACAAATCAGATACATTCTCGCGTCACTTTTTGTTCCACTTGTAAAACCGTAGCCATTTTATTGTAGATTGTATGAGCCACACAATCAGAGGGGGTAGTTATTCATAAAGAAGGCCCCTTCCCCTTCCCCTTCCCCTTCCATCAATGGACAGCACTCCGTTGCCATGACAGCAGTAGGAAACACTCTGTGTTTGTTTCCCATGAACAGGAAACAGTGTTGCTCACATTTCAAGGCCCTTGTCTCAATCTCTCGCTTTCAAACAGACTAAACATTTCAGAGACAGCCTTGGACGCTGTAGGAGCGAAGAGCCTTTTCTTGTGTTTTCCTGTTTTTTAAATACCCTGGCCCTCCAAACAGTGGACCATGGTCAGTTCCAGTAACACACTACCATCTAAGTGTGGGAAATTATTTCAGAGAGTATTAATTCGAATGGCGATTCAAGCCAGACTTGCTATAAAAGCATGTTTATTCAAAGCTGAAGATTGCAGTAGAAGTATGGTAGGATGTGAACTCTTAACTCGACCAGTGACTTATAAATCTGAATTGATTTAGCCTAGAACAAAGAGGAATTACACTAGTGGGGGACTTGATTGCCATATTGATTCAAAACTTAAAAGGAATTTAACCCTGACCAATACTTCAAGTGCAGGACATTAAACCAGGACCAGAGGACACAGTAGGAAATTAAGTAGAGACTTAAGACAGAGGGAAGGAGACACATCTTCACACAGAGTGGTGAGGGGATGGAATGGGTTTCCTAGCCATGTTGTTGAGGCAGAATCACTGGGATCCTTTAGGAGCAAATCAGCTGCTAGGGACCAGATGAGCTCTGATGTGTCTGACTCATTTCTTCATTTTAACCAGCACACTGGATCAGTGCTCTACAAATCTAACAAAGGACACCCTATCAAACATAGAATTCCTTGCTGGGTAATACTTCAATTACATACAGTATCAAATGAAACATTCGCTTTGAATTCCACTGAAATGATCATGATAAATTCCACATTTATTTATGGACCGGGCACTTGTGCCAAAAATCAGACAGACAGGATGAGCTTTTGAGCAGTGATGTAATCGCCACCTCTATTGGCTGCTGTTACAATTGAGTGGATTGGACTCTCATTGGCTTGCATTCTAGAGTCTGCTCCTATTGGCTGTAACTGGGCAACACTGTATTTGACACACAGTTATTTGTTTCTTTTTTTTTTTTTAAACAAACACTGGTTAAAAGATACACCAAGGCTACCTGTGTTCATTTAGCTATTTCTAGGTTATTTAGTCACTACTGTATAAAACGCTAAGGCTATGAGTCACATGACTATTTCTGATGGCGTTTGAGATAAAATGCAAAACTACACTATTTGGACAATGTTTAAACAGTTAAACTCTATATTACTGACTTCCATATTCTGCAGCGCTGGATAGTATGACTGGCTTGTTTTTAAATAAATGCGACACATCGGTGACCTTTCCCATTGCTGCGATACACACACACACACACTTAATGTTTTATGTATTATAATAAAACAGTATCTAAAATGAGTATACTCTCAATAACTGATTAAAGTCTTCTTGCAATTGTAATTAGTGCACACACAAATACAGTCTCATAATCACATAGTACCTGGAAGGTTATATTTGCATAAAATCAAGAGTTTGTCGGACTCAACACTTCTACAGGAGGCTAGGAATGTGTGATAAGAGCATGGTGAAGACTGGTGCAAAATCACGGCCGTTATCGTGTTCACCATGTACTGTGACGACCGGACAGGGTCAGTGCATAAGGGTCTGAATGAGATAGAAACATGATGACAGACAGGCACCTTCAGACTACATATCCCCAGATGCCAGTTTGATCATCTTGTTTTTTTTCTGAATGAGTTCTGAATGATTTCCGTTGTCCGCACTGTACTGTATCTCAGTGAGACAACAGTGTGATCTGAGACAACAGTGTGATCTGAGACTGTGAACAGGATGCCTTCAGTGATGATGTCAGACCAGAAACACAGACTCAGGAAGTAGCGGGTGAGAGCTGAAACGCTACGGCGTTCAGCTTCTTTTATTAAATAATAAATCAAAAACAAAAGGATTTAAACAAACACCAAAACAGTACAAAACAAAAAGGCGCGTTGGCCAAACAAATAAACAAATAAGTGTTGTGCTGGTGAAAACCAGCACGCTTAGCAGTTGTTTTTAAGTTTCGTTTTCTCTCTCCTCGCTCTCTCCGCTCTCACTCCTAATACACTCTCTCCGCGAGGGTAGAGAGCTGCAGGTTTATATACAGTGACCATCTCCCGATTAGCAACAATTAATCAATGAATTAACTCGGGAGATGGTCACCATCTGCACGAGTTTAATAAGGATGCGTGACTGTCAGCTAGTTAAATAATCAGTAGCTGATCAGTCACGCATCCTCACGGGGTTTTTAAAAACACAAAAACAATAACAAATACACGGTGCTTTTATCCGTGCCGCAAACAATAATACAAATCATAAAACAGTGCACAAATATATATATATATATAGGGGCGGGACACTCTGCCAGAGAGACACACAGAGGTTTTCCCTCCAGATCTAGGAGGCTGTGTGGTCCAGTGGTTAACGAAAGGGGCTTGTAACCAGGAGGTCCCCGGTTCAAATGCCACCTCAGCCACTGACTCATTGTGTGACCCTGAGCAAGTCACTTAACATCCTTGCGCTCCGTCTTTTTTTAAAAAGGAACATTTGTAATTTTAGAGGATTTTCTAAAGTTTTTTTTTCTGTCTGAAAACATTTTGTTCATAATGTGCACGTCCTTCCTTTACTATGGTGGTGGATGCGCTGTGGCCAGTGGTGTAGTCGAGGGTATACGCAGGTAAATGCCGTTTACCCACTTTTAATTTGGGCAATATAGCGTTTACTCACTTCTCATAAAAGGGATACAGATTTTACTCATTTCTACTCTCCTTTAATATGCAAATCCTGGGTAAAGACACGATATTTTATCGGTGAGCGTCTGTGTTGCGTTGCTGGGTGCGAGACTGACACAGCTGAGTGCTCTCAGTCAGAACTGTGCTGCGAGCAGGGGGGTGTGGCCACTGGACTGCGTGTTCTATGTCTGTGTGTGTGTGTGTATGAGTGAGTATGATTGGTTGTTTATGTTCTGTTAATGTTATGTTGTTAGGCACACTGGACCTGCAGGGCGGTGCTAGTAGCCTTCATCCTAGCCTGTGAAAGGACGCTCACAGAACTGTTCAGTGAAGCGCACTGTCGGGTCTGTGACTGTTCACGTGAACAGCACCTGAAAGCATAAAGGACTGTATGGGTGGTCTGGTTGGCTGAGGGCCAATAACAAATGTATCTGTTCGTGTTTACCTGTTCAATCTATCTGTTCAACTCTACCAAACAGGGCAGTTCACCCACTTTTTTTATTTACCACTACACCACTAGCTGCAACATCATGCCTGCTGGCAGCTGCAACCTCTGATTTTTATAGAATTTCTCCAGACGTTCAATTTTCTTTGACTGCCCAGTATAAGATCACTTATGTGCACATGTATTAGGGCCGCTAGGCACACTAGAGTCTATGCTGCATGCTATGCTGCATAGAATTTGAGTGAGAGGCACAGGTGGAGGCCTAATTCTTGTTGCAGATGAAGTTAATTTAGTTGTAAGAGCAGTGTTTAAGTGTTGTGCCAATCTGTGAATATATATTCTGGATAATGAAGAAAAAACAATATTTTTACAATGTAGCCATGGTGTGCCAATATAAGATTACTGGAGGGTTAAGGTTTAAGAATTATACAAGTACAGTGCATTCCAATGAATTGCATACATGATAATTGCATATTCCTGTTAACTTTATGAAAATGAACATGCAGTAGATTCCTGTGAAATGCATATGCATTTAACCAGAATAAGGAACATGCATTTTCAAAAGAAATGTACTTCATAGTTGTATGCAGTTATATGGTATACAATTAAATGTATTCCACTGTATATGTTAATGATAATTGCAAATGCTGGTTAATTGCATAAAACTGTTAAGCACCTGGGCTATGCAATTAACAAGAATCTACTGTAATAGGACTTAATATGATGTGCTTCTGGAATTATTTAAAGTTGTATTTCAGTGTCTCTTAATAAATTCAGTTCGTATTGACCATTTCACCAGCCTAATTCTTTGAGTTTACAATTAGAAAAACAGGAACTTGAGCCTTCATACTAAATTTTTTTTTCCTAGAGGTATTGGGGGTAATTCTAAAGGTTTTCGTGCATTCATCTAGAGGTTATTTTGGGGAGGATCTGGCAACTCTGACGCACACCCAAACTGTGTGATCTGAAACAGAGTCCTGCACGGGTCCGATTTGTACGGTTTTGACCCGGACCCACTACTACAGGACCCGAACCGAACCCGCAGCCCGCTGCAGCACCATCTTCTTACCCACGATCCGACCCGCTTTAATAAGACCTGCAACCCGACTCAAACCCGCAAGTGTTTGTCCTATACCTACTGCCTGCGTCGACTGGCTCCCTCACGCTCTTGCATTCACACACAGATATCTCTACCATTCTCCACAGAGTTTATACATTAGGCTATACAGCGTTGTAGCTTTCTCAAGTGGTCTGGATATATTTTAACATAGTAATATATTAACTATCTCTACTTACTTTACTATAAAATACCTGTCTATTCCTTTCGTGCCACCAGTTGAAAAGGGAGCTACACCTGTGCTTTCTCAGAGGTACCAGTTTTGTGGCTGTCATTCACAAAAACATAATGACAGGCTGTACAAGCAACAAATCCAGTCACATGTTCATTATTTTCATTCGCTATGATTCCAAAAGAATTCCACACTTCTGATTTACCTCTCCAACTATTATCCACTGCATGATATAAACCCTGCGCTTTTGTTTCACCTCGTCCACATACATTTTTAATAGCAGTGACAAAAGGATCTTGCGACGTATCAAACAAGCAGCAATGCAAACCGAGAACACTGCTTAGTCAGCTGACTCCTCCCTAATCGCCTCCTGCTTTACTGCAGGAAATACCGGTACATTTACTTTCTAATACGTTATTTGGGAAAGGGTTACAGACGAGTACGCTGAAAGGACAGAAAACGTTTTTTGGTGATTCAAATTCAGACCCGAGCCTGACCCAAAAATAAAAAATTTTGACACGCACCCGAACAGCAAACCGTGAAAAAGTTAACATTCCGACCCGAACACGAACCACTTTTCTGGGTCACCGGTGGGTATCCGATCCGACTCTAATCCGAGACGCGGACCCACACCGTGTGTTCTGGGACGCGGACCCACACCGTGTGATCTGAGACCCAGACCGACGCCAAGGAACAACAAAGCTTTCACTAAACAGGAACATGAGTATCGACAAACAGACAGCAAGAAACAGAGAGAAGTCTCACCCAGGCAAGCACTTACCACACAACATGGGCTTGGATTGTTTTCATAGGAGCCACACTCAACCCGCTGCAGCACTCACAGCTCACCAAGACACTGTGACATCCAGGAATACAAAAAAACTGATGCAAGCACAGACACGGGGAATACAATGAAAACATAAAAACTGATCCAAGCACACAGACACACCCCCACCCCGAAGCTGTCACTACAGAGTCAGAGCTAACCATATCACAGTAAAATCTGTTGCCAATATAAACACACAAGTGTGAGACGCTTAGGGATGTACAGCCACCTCCACATTTCCCATCATTCGAAACACTTGTGTGTCCTTAACGAGTTTCATCACACTTGCATAATCAGTTCTCAATGTAAGTGTACAGAAAAGTACTCTCCTTACAGCCATAACTTGAAATACTCAACAGTATAGTAAGTTTAGTAAAAAAAAAAAAAAAAGTAAAAAAAAAAAAAGTAAAAAAATATGACAATCGCTTCAATGAGACGTCAGCGATGCTTTTGCTAATGAGAATTAACAAAGTACAAATACCTACTGGAACCAAAGAGCAACAATAACACCTTAAATGGGAAGTAATTTTCGTTTTATTTTACTATCATTGAATAAGTTGGGTGTCGGGTGTCTCTAATTGTTCTAAGATGTCATCTCGTGCAGTCTGGGTTCTGTCTGCTCAAACTGTGTGAAATGATCCCTGCTATAATAAGAGATTCCTACACACAATGTATGAACTTGTTATTAACCACAAAAAAAACAAAAACATGGCTTCTACTCCGGAACATCTATTAAACGTTTTTAAAACTTCAGAATATGGTGGTACAGAATGCACACAGTGACCTCAGTATACAAGATAAGATGGACTGGACAGTGATTGGTTGATTATTCAGGAATGATTTATTACGAAGGGGACATCTCAGTGACCCACTGATCAATGGATTCATGAAGATCACGCTCCCTCAGAGGCTGTACCCATAAGGTAAAAACAGCTGTGTGCCTTTATTAAAACAGGCGGAGTGCAGAAACAGCACGAAATGGGATACTAAGAAACAGATATTATATATACAGTACTGTGCAAAAGTTTTAGGCAGGTATGAAAAAATGCTGTAAAGTAAGAATGCTTTCAAAAATAGACATGTTAATAGATTATATTTATCAATTAACTAAATGCAAAGTGAGTGAACAGAAGAAAAATCTAAATCAAATCCATATTTGGTGTGACAACCCTTTGCCTTCAAAACAGCATCAATTCTTCTAGGTACACTTGCACAAAGTCAGGGATTTTGTAGGCATATAGTCAGGTGTATGATTAAACAATTATACCAAACAGGTGCTAATGATCATCAATTCAATATGTAGGTTGAAACACAATCATTAACTGAAACAGAAACAGCTGTGTAGGAGGAATAAAACTGGGTGAGGAACAGCCAAACTCAGCTAACAAGGTGAGGTTGCTGAAGACAGTTTACTGTCAAAAGTAATATACGATGGCAAGACTGAGCACAGCAACAAGACACAAGGTAGTTATACTGCATCAGCAAGGTCTCTCCCAGGCAGAAATTTCAAGGCAGACAGGGGTTTCCAGATGTGCTGTCCAAGCTCTTTTGAAGAAGCACAAAGAAACGGGCAACGTTGAGGACCGTGAGCGCAGTGGTCGGCCAAGGAAACTTACTGCAGCAGATGAAAGACACATCATGCTTACTTCCCTTCAATCGGAAGATGTCCAGCAGTGCCATCAGCTCAGAACTGGCAGAAAACAGTGGGACCCTGGTACACCCATCTACTGTCCGGAGAAGTCTGGTCAGAAGTGGCCTTCATGGAAGACTTGCGGCCAAAAAGCCATACCTCCGGCGTGGAAACAAGGCCAAGCGACTCAACTATGCACGAAAACACAGGAACTGGGGTGCAGAAAAATGGCAGCAGGTGCTCTGGACTGATGAGTCAAAATTTGAAATATTTGGCTGTAGCAGAAGGCAGTTTGTTCGCCGAAGGGCTGGAGAGCGTACCGAATGAGTGTCTGCAGGCAACAGTGAAGCATGGTGGAGGTTCCTTGCAAGTTTGGGGCTGCATTTCTGCAAATGGAGTTGGGGATTTGGTCAGAATTAATGGTCTCCTCAATGCTGAGAAGTACAGGCAGATACTTATCCATCATGCAATACCATCAGGGAGGCATCTGATTGGCCCCAAATTTATTCTGCAGCATGACAACGACCCCAAAAATACAGTTAAAGTCATTAAGAACTATCTTCAGCGTAAAGAAGAACAAGGAGTCCTGGAAGTGATGGTATGGCCCCCACAGAGCCCTGATCTCAACATCATCGAGTCTGTCTGGGATTACATGAAGAGAGAAGCAACTGAGGCTGCCTAAATCCACAGAAGAACTGTGGTTAGTTCTCCAAGATGTTTGGGCCAACCTACCTGCCGAGTTCCTTCAAAAACTGTGTGCAAGTGTACCTAGAAGAATTGATGCTTGATGCTGTTTTGAAGGCAAAGGGTGGTCACACCAAATATGGATTTGATTTAGATTTTTCTTCTGTTCACTCACTTTGCATTTAGTTAATTGATAAATATAATCTATTAACACGTCTATTTTGAAAGCATTCTTACTTTACAGCATTTTTTCACACCTGCCTAAAACTTTTGCACAGTACTGTATATATATATATATATATATATATATATATATATATATATATATATATATATATATATATATATGGAATTACCAGAGAGACGCTGTGTAGTCTCTGGTAAATTTCAATGTAGGAGGGTCAGCGCTGACAAACAGACAGACAGACAGAGAGAGAGAGAGGAGGCGTACAGGGTCCAGTGATAGTGATTCAGCCCTGATTGGAAAGGGCGTTCACAACATGGTCAGTGTGCGATCAGTGAGCATGCTGACTGCACTGAGTGCATTACTGAGAGTGTACAGCACACAGGAAACCAAGCAATCCCAGCAGTGCCTTGACATTCCTGAAACAGGCTCACATACACTATTACACATTGTTAAGTAATGATGCAACGCTTCAGCAAACACAATGTTACGAAAAAACATTCCGGCCACGACTGCATGTACAAAATTACAGCCATAGGTATTTAGAAACATGAAAAGAAACGTAATAAATGAAAACGACAAAGGCTTCGACTAGAAGTCTTTGAAGACATTGCGAATGACTCTTAGTCGAAACGTTTGTCATGTTAAAGTTTCTTTTAGTGTATATTAATAGTTATAGATGACATGAAAATGTGATCCCCGCTGTACTGTAAGCACATATGAAAAAGTGACCTGCATACAGACATCTCTCACTAACCTGACGCCTCTCAATAACGTGCTAAGAATGTCCCGAGGTTTCCTTACTACTGTACCCATGTGTTCCAGAGAGGACAGAGAAATGAAGAAAGAAATAACACAGGAGAGAAATCGAGACAAACAAACAGAAAGACAAGAAATAAAGAACAGCAGACATGCAAAAGAAAGGCAGTGAGCGAGCTAGGGCAAAGAGCGCAGACAAACATGGAAAACAACGCCTGATTGTGTGGGCGTGGTGCTGAGCTCATGGTCACAAATACAGACAGACAGACAGACAGACACACAGAGCTGTGCAGCAGGCTTGTCCCTGGCAGCCCTCCTCTGTGCTGTACTGCGGTGCAGTGCAGGAGTTTGAATCAGGAGGGTGTGGAAACTGCTCTTGGCATTAGAATAGGGTGGAAGGCAGGCAGCCTCCCTCCGGTCCTGGTAATTAATAGCCTGTTCCATTAATAACTCGTTTTTCGCTGCCGATTTAAACCTGCCTGCTGCCACTGCCGTACTGCACAGCAATACAATCTGCATCCTGCAGGCAGGGTCTGCCCAGACTTGCACTGGATCACTTTAATTGGATCTGCAAGTTACACTGATGCTACTGTATGTGATGAAGAAATGCACGTGCACTGTCGCGAGAGAGACATTATATCAGGTTTCAGGCAGTCACACAATTTCCCACAAAACTGGAATCTGTGCAGTCCTGTTCATAACACTGACAGGTTCAAACAACCCTAGACTAGGAACAATAGTGTGCTTCCATACCTATAAAACATTCAAAGATAGCACAGAATGTATGGTACTAACAGTGGTATAAGTCTCTGACTATGTCTTTGTGACTGAAGACAATGAGAGACCCCCTTGAGTCAGGCAGTATTGTGTCTGATCTTGTGCTGCTGCTGTACTGTACTGTACATCCCACGCCGGCTCAAGGTCAATTAAATTCTTTAATAATCCGGAATGAAACAAGCCTGTGGTCAGCTTTATCATTGACATTACCACCTGTCAGAGCTGTAAACTCCATTGTGTTAGAGAACAGCCTCACCAAACTGGACAAGATATATGTTGAAATGTAAGTGTTGCAAATATTCCTACAGTCAGAAAGACAGACAGCCTCCATCATATACCCCGAGATAAACATACACTCACTAATCTGAGCTAAAGCTTCATCACAATTAGACAAGCTCTTCTCTAGATATGTGAAACTCCAGAAAACCAGTCAGATGGACAGCCAAACAAACAGCTGTTGCTCAGTATACTGTGAGATTAGGATGTTAAGTATCTTGTGCCAAAGAAAGTTCCGAAAAAGCTTTGCGACAATTTTGTGACGAGCTGTTCCCTAGATATGAATAACTCTGAAGTGTGATCCTTACTCCACTACGGTACAATTTTCTGACGAGAAGTCTGACTGAAGACATTAAAACCTTAATTTAAATCTTTAAGGAATAGGTTATTTTGATTAACGAATTACTGAAGTATCATTGGGAAATCAATGTTGTATGCTGAACCATCCCTCTTCCACATCACATATCTAGGGTATATCTAAAGAACTGCTTGTCCGATTGTGAGGAAACTTGCTAAGGACATTCTTTTGTTATAGGGATCAGAATCTGGTGGGTGCAGGGTCATGGCGTAACCATATAGGCAGAACAGGCGGCAGCCTAGGGCTGCAAATTGAAGGGGGCGGCAAAAAGGGTACAAAATTACATTTTACACTTCACATTTCTTTAGTTGTAAAATGTTCAACATCTTAGATCACTGTTTCTTGTTCTGCAAAACGTATTGCTGATGTTACGGGCGGTCCCTGGTTCAAATCCCACCTCAGCCACTGACTCATTGTGTGACCCTGAGCAAGTCACTTAACCTCCTTGTGCTCCGTCTTTCGGGTGAAACGTAATTGTAAGTGACTCTGCAGCTAATGCATAGTTCACATACCCTAGTGTCTGTAAGTCGCCTTGGATAAAGGCGTCTGCTAAATAAACAAATAATAATAATAATACGGAACCATATCATGAGCAGTGGTGTACTCTGTAAATCTGGGGGGCGGGGTGATCATGCCGGTGTGGTGTCACGCGAAATCTGGTCTCCCCTGGGAACAGGCTTGTGGTTGTTGAGCCCATTGCAAAGCAAAGGACACATTGAAGTTCCTTGCGTATTTAAATGGGGTGGGGCATTATTGGATTCCATTTAATTACCCTGACAATGATTCTTATAAAAGGACGTTGCTAATACAGATTGATTATTGTCTTGACACAACAAGGAAAAGAGATCGCTTCATCAGTGCCCAGGCACTGAAATTAGAGCAGTTGTGTGCCATTAAAACATTTTCATAACAGATCAGTAAAGATTCTTTAAAGTTAATTCTTAAGTCAAAGATCTGCCTATAGAAAAAGGTACCAGAGGATTTGCTGTGCATGATTATATAAGGTACAATGAAAATACGATGTGTTTGAAGAAACCTGCGTATCCTGTATCAATTGTTATTTATAACTCTAAGCTCATGCATGGTGGTAGAATCCATTGATCATAAATATTGTCATTGTAGAGCTGACAGTAGATGTCACTACCGTTTGTAACCAGAGTGATGATTGTATATAGTTGTATATGGTGAAAGTAATGTTAATTTCTTACCGGTAGTGTATTATTGTTCAGTCGTATTCTCCATCTCCCCCCATCCTGATTTAAATATAGATCAGCTATTAGCATTAACATTTTAATGTGATAAACACAATCAAAATTATCAAACAAATAATCCAGAAGATTTGATGAGCACACCGATGCAGTTGTACTTTAAAAAAAGATGATACAATCGCAAAACAGGGATGATTTAACAATTTTAAATGTTTCTGACCAGGACAATAGTTGTTGCTCTACTTGTTTCCTCAGAATATGAACCAAACTAAGGGCGAAATGTTTACTTCCGATTGCTGTTACCTTGTATAGTTAGTTTTGATTGTGAATCATCTCATGGTTGTTTTTCTGTTTATATTTTCATTTTTAAAAGCAATTAGAAGGAGCTCTGTATCACAGTCTATCATTCTACCAAGTAATACAGTATGCCTTTGTCTTATGTAGGTATTCACTTCAATTTAGGCCAATAAGAGTTCAGTTTACAAAAGCTGCAAGAATTTCCACTGCGAGGAATATTTGTTTTTAGTTTTTCAGGAATGCTTCTTCCTGCATCGAATAGCTAAATGTCACGATCTACCATGTGACGGTTACCATGGCGATCACAAGCTTTGTCATTCTTAATCACGTGAACATTCTTTTGCTTAAATACAAAGATAAAATAATGTAGCCTAAACAATCGTTTTGATAAGTCGAACTATAACATGACCTTGACAAAATGTTTTGCCAGTACGTGGTAAATGGTTTGCCTAGGGTGGCAAAAATCCTTGCGCCAGCCCTGGGTGGGTGCATTCAGTGGCAAGCTATTGTTTCATGACACGGATGACTCTGGTTTTGAATTTACAGCCTTAACGGAATATAACGGACTAACATTCTTAGGAAGCAAATTAGCAAGACTTGCCTGCTAAATGAATTTACTGTCATCGGCAGGCAAACCCAACTGCTTAAGAGCACTTAAGAGCTCTGTTAATTACTGGAGAAATAGTTCTAAAGACACATACAGGGAGGTAGTGCCTTCTCTCTGAAACCCAGAGGCAGATACAGTAATGAATGCAAACCAAGCTGCTGACAGGGCAATTCCAAGCCTGTGCAGATCCTTACTGGCAAAGCTCCAGCACTGTACCAGGAAGAATAAAGAGTTCCTAATGCCTTCTGCAGCAACTCGGTCACACAGAGCAGAGCAGAGCAGGAAGAAGTGGTATGAGGTACAATGCGCGGCCACGGAGAGGGGAAAGGACAATGCAAGGACAAGAGTGCTTTATCATCTGGGAAGATGGAAAAAACAGCAGTGAGCCGATACAAAGGGTTTTACTGTCTCAGTAACTACATGGTGTTTGCAGTCATTAGATACAGAACCCAGGCTAGTTCGACCGAGGCGACAGCGCCATCTAGTGAACAGGTACACTACACATCTATGCACTAGATTAGGTTGGAATCACAATTAGTTCACATGATTTTTTTCTTTCTTTCTCTAAGCCATGTGTAAATTAAATTGAATTATTTATTTATTTAACTTCTGCGCTATAGGTCAAATGGTTAATGCAGAATGAATGAAACTGCCCTGCAATGGGAGTCTTATCAAGCTCACAGAATGAATGTAAAACCTGGACTGGCTCAAACTGCTCTGCAATGGGAGTCATATTAAGCTCACGGAATGTAAAGTGTAAACATTTAGAAAATTAAATGGAATCTAACATTTCCTTTTTTCACTTGCCATCTTTCTGTTATTTATTTTAAGACGCTGGACTGTTGTGTTTCCCCTCCTGCAGAATCCTGGAACTCATCACCTCCAGTACAGGCCTCTCTCTCAGTTTGTAAAACCTCATTTTGAAGATCTGCTGCACATTCCCGCTGGTCCACTCCTGAAATCACAAATGTCAAAGACAGCCCACACAGCACCGGGACAACAGGCAAGATTCCAAAGGGGTTTCCACGGAAACACTAGACTTTCTCACACTCACTCCACAAGATTCACACTCAAAACTGAAATTAAATAGAACAATACCAAGTTCTGATGTGTTTTTCTACAGGGACAGTTCTGAAAGTTGCTACTGTGGCTGCAGACCTGGGCACAATCTGAAGGGATTGACCTTGATTTCGCCATTTGGAATGGGGGTCTTGATTTTCACTAAGTCTCGGATTAACCAACTCCAATTGCAGTCACATCCCTCATAAGAAGTGGTTAGGTTAACCTTTTCCAGTTTGGTAGCTAAACTACAAAGACTGCTTCTCCAGCAAGTCCTGCATGGTTCTTTTCTCTGGTAATTATAATGTTATATGTCATGCTTAGAGTGATGAAAGTGTGTTTTTTATAAAGAGATGAAGGCGAAGGCGACTTGCATCCAGGGTCTTATTTTGGTATTTGAATTGGGGGTGCAACTTATATTCAGGAGTGACTTATTTCTTTACACAAAGTCTCCGTCCCTCTGTCCAGTCCAGTAGTACTGTCCCAGCGGACTGGCTGCCTCCAGTCACACATCTCTACACTATAGCAAGCCCCTGAAATGCACTGGGCAGCACTGACTGTGAATCCAGCACAATACCATTCCACACCGCAGTACACAAACTCAGCTATCCACGCACACACATTCCAGCAGCCCCGTCCCGAGAGGGACGAGGGGAGAGAGAGACTGAGGGAGGGAGGGAGGGAGGGAGGGAGGAGGGAGAAAGTGAGACAAGGGGGTATGAGAAAGGCAGCAGGAAAGGGAAAGGGAAAAAGAGAGACAGAAGAGAAGATAGAGGGATAAAAAAAAGCATTGCTTTTTTTGAGAGGTTCTTGATTACTTGTGTTGAATGTAATTATCTTGTAATGCCAATAAACAGAGACAGAGAGAGATTTTGTTTGTTGCTTTCTCTAACGCATTGTATCTTTAGCAAAACGAGTTCAACTTGTTATGCCAACAAAGTATTTGAACTTGAGAGAGAGAGAGCGAGAGAGAGAGCGTGCAAGGGGGGAGGCAGACAGCGAGAGAGAGGGAGGGAGGAAAGGAAATGGGAAAAAGGTAGAGAGCAAGAAAAATTCTCTTTAGTACAATGTATAAAATGTGTGTGTTTGTGTTTTGTTTTTTTAATAGAATTTGAAGAGTTGTCCCTGCTGTTATTTTCCACATGGGCTTACAGTGCAATGCAACGTCCTTCTGAAATGTTTTAGACTCAATGGGGGCTACAGTACAGAAAGCAAACCACTCTCTCTCTCTCTCCTCTGGGGGGCAATCCCGGCAATAGCAGCTTGTATCCTGACTGTAAAGAGACGGCAGGGTAATGGATAGTCTACTGATCGGACTAGGTTTAACAGTCTATTAGCCCCTGGAGAGGTGAGGGCAGAGGGAGGAAGCGAGGAGCTGGAGGGGGGCCGGGGTCAGTAGACTGGTAATGGGACTGGGGAGAGCTGCAGTGTCATTTCCATTGGAACGGGTCCTGAGGAGTTGTACTGTGCAGTGACCTCAAGACCTCAAGTTGGGTCTTAGAGGAAAGTGCTTCTGCCTCAACAACATGACTAGGTAGCTCATTCCATACCCTCACCACTCTCTACTTCATTTTCAACTGTGTCCTCTGGTCCTAGACACGGTTCAGCACAAGCCACCTCTTGCATGCTTCTCATTGGACTCTCAGTCACTTCCTCCCTTAGAAACTAGTTGGAGGGACCTCTAACTGGGGCTGTCCCAATTCTCATCTCAGTCTGACTGCCAATGGAAACGAATGGAAACTTGCTTTGAACTACCAGACAGAGGTATGGTGGCTGGAATCAAGACACCAGTAAAACACGAGGTGCAGAAACATGAGCCTGCGGTACAGAAAGAGAGCAGCCATTGAGGATTTTAAAGGATTCTTTACTTTCCCTTTAAAACCTGACACACACTAACACAGGGAGAGACACACAGATGCACACACACACACAGTATGAGATCATGAGGCAATGGATCAGGGTTTCCCAGAGGAGCCCTTGTTCTTCACTTCCTGAGCGCTGGAGGGAGGGGGGGGGGGGGTTGTTGGAATGGAGCTCCATCCTGATGTTTTGAGAATTACAAACACAGAGACACACCCCTCACGGCACAGAGACACACCCCTCACAACAGAGACAATTGAAGGATTCAAATCAGCATCAGCACCAAGAAACTTCAGACTGTAGCAAGTTTCCTATAGTTAAAGCATAGCAAAGTAAAATAAAAGCACCGTGAAAGTGTGGTAAAACATAGGCAAAAACATAGGCAAACCATGGTAGCTTATGGTAAATGCATAGTATAGCCAAGGGAAAAGCATGGGGGGAAAACTGCAAAAACACCATGCAAATTTACTGTGGTCAATGTTTTCAAGTCTTGAGTTGTTTATTTCTGGTTTGGCAATTTTATTGAGTACGCTTAGTGAAACGGACTGATGTTCATCGTGTATCAGGACACTGACAGCCCTGCAATCGCAGTGTGTAATCCTGCATGTTACTCATCACAGCGATCCACAGACAGTTCTGACAGCCCTGCAATCGCAGTGTGTAATCCTGCATGTTACTCATCACAGTGATCCACAGACACTTCTGACAGCCCTGCAACACAGGCTGCGGAGGCACAGCCTTCTGTCAACAAGGACATTTTAATTAAATTGATCATAACCATTAAACACTGAATACTGCTATAGCAAGTTTCTTCAGAATCGGATAAGCTCTTAACAAAGGTCTACAGTCAGGCAGCACCTTAGTGTTACTTGAGCTAACAGTTACAGTAGTGTATTGTTGCCAGTACTGCATCTGATAAAGTAAAAGCAAGTGCAATGCAACAGTACTGCTTATATCATAAGTGCACAGCCTCTTTATATTGCAAGTATAATAGTCTTATGTTTATTTTTTTTCATTAGAGTAAGTTTCAGTGTTGCAAGCTGCAGGCTTGCTGTTTTCCAGTACTGTAACCTAAATTGCAGAAACACTATAAACTGTATGCATGTTATTTATAAATGTCATGTTACTTGGAAAACATATTTTTATACTAAAATGTACAGTATGTGCGTTTAGTGATGACTTCTATTAAAATGGGGTTATTGATATTTGGTTTAGTTGTTTTGGTGCAGCATCATAATCTAGTGGACATTTCAAACCCGTCCCTCTTGTTTAGCCATTAGGGGAACCTGTGACGGGAGTGGTTGCGTAAAGACGTGCTGGCTGTACTGTAGCTTCGGAATTCTGAAACAGGACAATGAGAACTCTACTGGGAATCTGATTGGCTGAGACAGGCCGGGAGGCTTATATTCTCTTCAGTGTTACTTTGTTGGCAACCTGTGGTCTGGAGAGCACTTGTGGTTTGTGAGTTGATTCCAATGCTATAAACTTGATTAACAAGCCACTGCATCACCAGAGGTATAAAGAGTCAGACAGCTTTATCCCAAGTAACCCCAAATACTCTCAGTAAGGAATTACTTATTACTATGGGGCTGAACTGATTAATCTGGGAGAAGCCCGCCTTCCCGACCCCTCTCTCCTGGATCAGAGCCAGCTGTGAACCCTTACAGCTCTCTGTCATGTTTCAAAGCAAACCTGCGGAAAGGAAACACAACCCAGAGGTGCAGGCAAGAAGGAACAAAGTAGAGCTTCATCTGACAACATGGCCAGAGAACGGCGAGGGAATCAGCGCTGAGAGGCAAAAGGGTCATCCGGGGGCTGCAAAACCTGGAAATGACTTCCCGAAAATACAGGACGAGAAAATCCTGGAAAACTGTCCATTGTTTTTTTGTTTTTTCATGTGGGAAAGTCATGTTCTACTGTATGCTGTTTTTCATAAAAAAAGGGTTCTTACAGTAGATCAGTTCTGCTGTTCAGAAATACCAAAATAAGTTCAATGTCATTGAAAAAAAACATCTAGGTCGAAACATTTCCCATTGAATTCCTCAAGTTGCTTTTAGTGCGTCTAAATCCAGCCCTGTTGAGTGGTTAATAGTTATGGATGTCAGTTCTATTGTTTGGCAAGTGTTCTGTTTGACAAACTGAATAAAGAGAGGGACAAACGCCTCTGCAGAGCGGCATAGAAACGAGACACTAAGTGAAGTAACTTGGTAAGTAACTTAAAATAACAACTTCTTAAGTGGTAATCACAACACACGTTCATCATGGTTGAAATAGGCGGCCATCATTTTATTGCGTCATCGTATTCCTTGGCTTGTTCTGTGCCACACACACACACACACACACACACACACACACACACGTGGATATACCTCCAGTGCCAGCCCTGTGGCTCTGGGGTGCTGTGTGTACCCTTAGAAAAGTTTACAATAAAAAGTGCAGTAAAGCACAGTGCAAGCTTGGTAGAGCATTGATAAGCATTGTAAAGTCGAGAGCAGTATATTACTGTGTGGTAAAATATATTAAGAAAACATGGCAAACTATAGTAAATGCAAAGTATATGGTATTAAGCCCACCACCACTTATGTTTAAACAGTTTAAACAATCTTTAAATAGCTTTTTTTTTATTAATCTTGACAAATCCAGTGGGTTGTTCTACCAATCTTGCTTTTTATTTGAATCCAATCAGAGTTTTTGTTCTTAAGATATGCATACTTTTCTGTCTATACTTTCTGGTGGCCATGTTGAAAGGCACAAGAAAGCTTCAGTCTCCAAGCAACCAAAGAAAACTTTATTTTACATATTTTTTAAAAGGTAAGTATTAATACTTGTAAATTTAAGAGATTAATGTTCTGAATCTTAGTTAGAAAATCTGTCTAATTAGTACTTTTATTTGTCATATTATCGTCTGCAAAGATTGGTTATGTGATATTTTGGAAACTGAACACGTGCTAGGCCTCAGAGTAGTCATATGGTATTATACTTACTTAAAACAAAAAAGCCTACAATTCTGCATATTCTATACTTTCCAGTGACTTTTTTCCTAATTTATCATAAAATGAAAAAGACATTAGAAATATTTTACATGCTTTTCTGCAATTTTATGTTTTTTCAAGGTGGGCTTAAAGAGGTACACGACCACTTCAGATCACATAGCCACTGTACATTTCAATGTGCTCTGTCCCCAAACTTAGTAATTTAACCCCCAATGACCATCAATAAATAAAATGATATCTGAAGTAAGATGTCTTATATTTTTTATTAGAACAATAAGTTAGTAAATGATGTTGTACCCATTAAGCCCATTTAGGTGATAATCAAAACTAAACCAATTTTAAAATATGCATTTAAAAGGCAAGTGGTTTATAAAGGTAGTAAAACTAACCAAAATCATCTGCAACATTATATTATTTTAATTTCTAAATTTACACAGGATGAGTAAAAAACGTCAGAACTACAGTTCATGCCCTTGCATGGTGGAAGCATATTGCCTCCACCAAGAAGGCACCATCACCAACCTATCACTGCTAGCCAGGAAGTTTAGACAGAGTCACCGAAAAGCTCAAGGTTGAGGGACATCAGGGACCCGAGGTTCATCTAAGACAGCAGTAGTGTGAAATTTCAAGCTGTCTCCAGGTAGCATAACCTCCTGCAAACCTTAACAGTAATTCATAGGCAGAGCTCATCTTTGATATTACAGCAGGTCAACATTAGCCATAAGCAGTGCTTTTTAGGCTAAATATCAGTGTAGGTCAAGTGCTTGATTGAAATATCTAGCTTGTTTGCTAATTCATATGTCTAGAAATATTTTTTTAGTTTAGAGCACTTGTTTTATATCATGCAGGTCCTACAGTAGCTCAGTGGGGTTGGGGGTTTACTAAAGATGATCTTCTAGAAGAATATATTAAGTCCAACCACACTGAAACTGTTTACCAACCATAGACCTGGAAGGAAGTAGTATGCCAGGTTCATGAGAGATCATCCAGAGTGGTGTGCCAGGTTCATGAGAGATCATCCAGGGTGGTGTGCCAGGTTCATGAGAGATCATCCAGGGTGGTGTGCCAGGTTCATGAGAGATCATCCAGGGTGGTGTGCCAGGTTCATGAGAGATCATCCAGAGTGGTGCCAGGTTCATGAGAGATCATCCAGGGTGGTGTGCCAGGTTCATGAGAGATCATCCAGGGTGGTGTGCCAGGTTCATGAGAGATCATCCAAGGTGGTGGGTGTGCCAGGTTCATGAGAGATCATCCAGGGTGGTGGGTGTGCCAGGTTCATGAGAGATCATCCAGGGTGGTGGGTGTGCCAGGTTCATGAGAGATCATCCAGGGTGGTGGGTGTGCCAGGTTCATGAGAGATCATCCAGGGTGGTGGGTGTGCCAGGTTCATGAGAGATCATCCAGGGTGGTGGGTGTGCCAGGTTCATGAGAGATCATCCAGGGTGGTGTGCCAGGTTCATGAGAGATCATCCAGGGTGGTGTGCCAGGTTCATGAGAGATCATCCAGGGTGGTGTGCCAGGTTCATGAGAGATCATCCAGAGTGGTGTGCCAGGTTCATGAGAGATCATCCAGGGTGGTGTGCCAGGTTCATGAGAGATCATCCAGAGTGGTGTGCCAGGTTCATGAGAGATCATCCAGAGCTGTGCCAGGTTCATGAGAGATCATCCAGGGTGGTGTGCCAGGTTCATGAGAGATCATCCAGGGTGGTGTGCCAGGTTCATGAGAGATCATCCAGGGTGGTGTGCCAGGTTCATGAGAGATCATAAAGGGTGGTGTGCCAGGTTCACTAGAGATCATCCAGGGTGGTGTGCCAGGTTCATGAGAGATCATCCAGCGTGGTGTGCCAGGTTCATGAGAGATCATCTAGAGCTCAGAGTCAGAAAATCTGAACAGTTTTTGCATGCAAGAGCCAAGGCAACGTCAGATCCTACTATACTGGAGCACTGGTTTAATGAAATCCTTACAAATGCACTGAATGAAAACAATGTCCATGACAAACCACAACACATATTTAATGTAGACGAAACTGGCTTCATCACAGACCCTGTATCTGACAAAATCCCGGCTCCAAGTAAGATCAAAAAATGTCTAACAAATTCCTGGGGGTAGTGGAAGAGAACAAATAGCTGTATGCATGACCGGCAGCTGGGAGAAGTTTGCTTCCATACAGAATATACAAAGGTAAACACCTCGACAGCACATGGGGTCAGAATGAGCCACAATTAGCAAGGTATGCCGAGTCTGATCATGGCTGGATGGAGAGGTCACTGAAAATTATTTTGAAAATCTGTTTTAGACAGAGTCCTCCTCTTCCTCCAAGGTCTCAGATATGAAGTTTCCTAGTCCTTATTTTTGATGGACATGCTTCAGATGTCTCTCTGGAACTAGCTCTAAAAGCAAAAAATGTGCTCATCTTGAGGCTCCCATCTCATCTAATTCATCTTTTACAACCCCTGGACAAAGCTGTGTTTGGAGAGGTAAAACAACAGTGCAGGAAGACGCTACGATGTCATGCAAAAATCATATTAATTTATATAAAGTCATGAAACAGCAAATTAAAAGAATAATCTTTCATTTACGCCACTCTTAACTGGCAGAAAACCTGAGCTAAATATCTAAAAAAGTTTTCAAACTAGATGGTGGGCTTGAAGGTACACTTGCCCTAACCAAGGGAAAAGCATGGGGGGGAAACTGTAAGGCTGTAAGGGGAGCTTCCGTACTGTAGATGATAAAGCCCCATTGAAATACTCACACTGAGTTATAACAAGGACGGCAGTCTCAGTACTGCAGGACTGCAAACAAAAAGCCTGCTTGTTTTCTGCAGTAAACCTTGACCCAGAGTAATTCCCTCTAAACCTAAAGAGCATTACTGCAGCTCTGCTTTGAACAAGTCCGTGGAGTAAGATTACTGAGACCACGGCTATCCAGAGCGGATTTCCCACTGCACAAAACCTCACACACCCCCATACTATACACTGATACAGACACAGTGACATACACACACAGTCAGGGGTAGTGGGGCAGTAATGGATAATGGGTATTACATCTTGGTTAGAACTCACTTAAGGGGAAGCAGTGATAGTGTTGCTTGTGCTTGTAAGGGATTTGCTTTGAAAATCTTGGTTAGCCCTCCTTTAATGTAAAGTAACTAAGGCTGGGGCGATACCTAATTTTTCACTATCGACATATCGTTCTCCAAAAAAGCAGATGTATCGATTCATCAACATTATGAAAGGGTAAAAAAAAAAAACTGCAGTAATACATGTGGAGCTATGGATTACTGTGTAACATTGCAAGAAAAGCTTTAAAAACTATTATGCATATTAAATTAATTACATCAGTTTATGCATCTACAGTAGTAATTAAATATATTAAATTTATATATATATATATATATATATATATATATATATATATTTTTTTTTACCTTATTCGTGTTGACTTGTACCAGTTGGGGGTCAAAGCAAAATCCAAAAAAAAAAAAAGTTGTTTAAATCCATAACCAGTCAGAGTAACGACCAATCAAGAGAAAAAAAAAAAGAATTTCAAAAAAGTTATCACTGTCCACAGCAATTTAGTAACAAGAGTGTTGTCCATAGCTTATATTTGATGTGTGTTAAGGAACATGATAGTGTTCACATTTTGTTTTAATTAAGCAATGACTGGCACTTGCTTACAATCTGCCCAGCATTACAGAATATCTTGGTACTGACGTTGCCTGGATGCTTAATACTTCTGAACAAAGACATAACTTTTGGAACGTTCTTGGTTGTTTTTCTTCATTTTTACTCCGGGGTAGTTCAAATGAATAAATGTAGATTTTGTTTGAAGTTTTGTAGGGTGCCATCTACAGAGGTCGCTTTTACATGAGAATTCTCATGCGTCCCTGGTATTAGAGCGACTCAGTAATCTGTATCAGAGCATCTTACCTGTAGACTCTCAGGCAATAATTTGGACAAGTAAAACACATGCTCAAAAATCATGGTTTTAAGACCATGGATGAGGCCTGCAGGGTTTTTATTGAGAACTATTCCGACATCTTTGCTGCTTTCGCAAAACTTGCAGCAATTGCAATTACGATACCTGTATCTTGTGTACCAGCAGAACGGGGTTTTATCTGTCAGAACTGAGTGCAGACCAGCAAACACTCTTGTTTATGTGAGGATCATCTAAAACTTATGACAATTTCAATAGAAGCTCCTGAGAATTATTAAGACTTTGATTTGGAAAGAGCACAAATCATTTTAGACTTGGGTACTAAAAGGACAATTTAAAGAACCTTGAAACAGCAAAACTATAAAAAGTTCTGATGTTGACAGCTGCCCGCAGAGACATTGATACATGTTCTACAACACTGATTGTTACATTGTGAATGGGGGAAAGAAAACGTTTCATGGTACGCTTGTCTTGATGTCTATTTCTAATGCCATTATTTATACCGTGTATTGTTTGGCATGTTATCTTAGTTAATCTGAAATAGTTACACTGGAAAATAATATAACTATGTTGATGCAATATGTAAAAACGCAGATGTTATGGTTGAAAACGCAGACTTTAAGATGGTATGCTTTTGACAAATGCACATTTTTAAGGCTAGCGCAACCTCTGCATCTCATTAAATGATTACACAAATTACCTGTGTTATCAGAGTGTCCCAAACATTACTTTCTTTACTTTTCTTTCTTGCCGTCTTACTTTAGAAAATAATTGTCAAATATCAGAAGGCAGGGGGGAGAAGGTGAGCATGCAGATTCAGCGAGTCAGACTGAGGGGAGCAGAGAAGCTCTGCGCTGAATGCAAAAAATAATTGCAGATTCTAAATTTAATAAAAAAATAAAAGCTTTCCTTTGCTTAAACCCTTTACACAAAAACGATGCACAGGCTTGACTATCGATAGTTGTCAAGCCTGTGCACAGCTGTATCGCCTCAGCCTTAAAAGTAACTACTAATGTCTCGATTACAGGGCACTCCTGTGTTCCTGGGCTATAAATACACCAACTGACTCAAAGTCAAGTGCAGTGGTTTGATTCTGTATTGTTTGGCAGACCAACCCTTTTAAATCAACCCTGCAGGGTAATGGCAATAGAATCAAACCCATGCTGTCAATAGCTGTCAGACTGGCATGTGGTGTTTATATTGACTCATGACTCAGATCCAGCAACACTGGAATTAAAAGAGAAAGACGCAAAAATACTGTTTACAAATACCATGGTAAACTTCTAAAGGGAAATAGGACACTGAAGACACTGCAATCTGTACAAGGGGCTAACAATCCACTGTAGCAGAGGCTTCCTTACAAAAGAGACCTGTGTGCAGATTAGTGAAACCATACCAGAAAGCACACTCCTAACATGAAACCAGTCTGGACACAGCAGCGATCTCTATTCACTGCACAGCGGCGGCGGCAGCGTTCTATGAAATATTGATTCATCGAGTTACATTAAAGATTTAAAACGTGAACTAACTGAAGATACAAGGATGCCAGACTGCCAGACTGCATCAACAACAAGCAATAACTCTACTGGGCTGCGCGGCAGGCTTCTATTCCATTAAAGGGGAAGCTTTAAATAAATATAGGGGCTGAATTCACAAAGCGTAACATACAGTATTATTTTAGGCTGTGTAAAAAGTGGTCATATTCGTAGTGTATGTGTTCTTTTCATGCGTTCAACTTTAGATGCGGTTAAGAACAACGCCATTGAATTTGTTCAACATGAGCTAGGTTTGTTTCCACCTTCATCTCGTTCAGTTATGTGCAGGCAGTGAGCTGTGTGGTGTGTGGATTAAACAGAGTTGTATCAGGACTCTCTTTCACATTCAGGGGGTGGGTTTTTGGTTCTGTTAGCCATAACTAACTGACATTTCTACTTGTGTAACTCTTAGCCACTTCAAATCACTAGGAATGTTAAACCCTTTAAAACTTCTCCTCATCCTTTAACAGTTATCAATGATGTGCATAAGACCCCTATTGCATAGCAGTTTCACACAGTAAGTAATAAGCGGAGGTGTGTCTTATTAAAAACTCACAGTGGAACCAGAAATGGATCAAACTACTATGCAATGGGAGTCTTACTGTGTTTTCATCCCAGAATAGACAGTAGAGGTAGGCTGTAGCAGGATGTGTGAAGTGTAAGGTTCTTTGTTCGATACTAATCTAAAGTCTGTTCTACACATGTTGTAGATGTTCTTCGTTTTACCCCTGACCTGGGTTTGTGCAACAGTGACTGTCAAGGTAGCCCGCTGAATTTAATAGTGTTACAGTACAATGGAGTACAATGTATCAAGACAATAAGACACTGTAAATTATGTAGAGCACAGTCCTGAAACCTTGCCAAGCTCCCTTTGAAGCGTCTTGTGTATTGCAACACCCCCCCCCCCCTCCAAAAACATTACTGATATATTATAGATATATCATTTACCTGTAGAATTTCACAGCACAACAGAATTATTGACTCTGACACTCTGTATTATTCTTAATCTGTCTTTCATAACACAACTCGACAAATTCACTGCAAGTAAAAACCATAAAGAACTGAGCTCTACTGAGGTTGTTTTTTTTTACTGGCTCAGGACATGACTCTCAGTCTTTCAACTTCCATTACTTTGTATTAATATCAGTAAAGTGCACGGCTCAGATCCCAGCTTCTCTCCACCCCCCAGCCTGGATACTATACTTCTGCACTGGCACATACTAGAACTCGCCCCTCTTGTTTTAAGAAATGTTAGCAGGGTTAGAAACTCACACTATCTGCTGCACCCAGTCCTCGGTTCCTTCCCTTATACAGCAGCTGCATGAACAACTCCTAACGGTCAACCCGCTCAGCTGAGACTTATTCAAGTGTGAAACAACTTGCATATGGTTCTAAAAAAATGTTTTTCCATATTTAACTCTTACCCTGCCCTGCAAGTTTCTATAATCACCTCGCTCACTGTTCAATTCTACAGTGTTGCATTGTGAATATTCCAGAACCTGTGCACATCCTACAGTACCTACAAAGCTGATGAATGGAATATTTGGAGGTAATCCTTTCAGCTGCAACAGAGCCCTGGCTCAACTGAACATTACTCCTGCATTTTCTGGCTAGAACTGCATAACTTTAAAAAAACAAGCATTTTTGCTTTATCTTGTACTATACAGTAGTTGTTCCTACAGACTGAATTAAACTAAAGACAAAATAAATACCAGCTTGCAAAACAGATCATTAAAACCTGATAATCAGTCACTAATGACTCCCAAAAAATGAGCCCTTTCATTGCCCAAAACTTTCAAAACACATCTGCAAAACAATGTTTGACCTTGTGATATGAATCAGCAATGTGCACAGTCTCCGTTTTTCAACCTGTTCTCAAGACACAATGAAACATGTTTATTTAACGCAACTTCTATCTGGAAACTGATTCTTCAGACTTCCTGTTTCCTGCGCAATGTTATCGGAACAAAAACAGAAGAGATCCCTTTTTCCTTTGTTCCATTTTTGTTTTTCCTCCCTGAGCTAGAGCAGAGCTTGCAGTTGACATTCATAACCTCCCCCTGCTGTAGGCTGAAGCTGGCCTGTTATTCAGAATGACTCGGCAGCCTGTGTGTGTGTGAAAATGATGGTTCCACAGCTTGTCTGTGTAGCCATTGCCTAATATTTGTGATTTGCTTATTGTAGCAAATGAACCGATAATACATTGATACACTGTGGCTAATCAAGCTCGTAGTAAAACCTGGAATGGGAGAAACTGCTGTGCAACAGGAGTCTTATATCCGTCGCTGAAACTGTATGATAACAGTGCATATGTTGCAGAAGGCACACATTATATAACATTTTTAAGTCCAGAGATTCAAACTCACATGAAGGTATTTATAAACACATTATGAAAAGCACAGAACAACAAAACAAACAACCGTATCAGTGGAAGGTTATTTACTCAAAGTCTTTTCCATATATAAAAAGTAACAGCACTCAAATGGGGGGCTTCTCCTGATGGCTTTTTTGTTGGTTACAAAAATACCCAATATGTTGAAACGCGTTGAAATGTTTTGAAAATGAACTGGAATCGAACATCCATAGTTATCAGCTCAAGTACTGAAACCTCACAGGTCCATTCAAACTGGAATGAAATGTTCATCACCAGACTGCAATACAACAGCAAAAACAAAACTGACTGAAACAAAACCCCAGGCAAAGGGGGAGCAGGGTGAAGCTGTTCAAAAGGCTGTTCTGAGTTGTTTCTACCTAGTTTTCAACAAGATGATCTCATTCCTCTCTGAAGATGCCACGTCTCCTTCTATGTAGCCACAAGCTAATATTGTCCTGCTTATCTCTCACAAACAACCACTGACAAGCACATAGTGCACCAAGTCCTATTATAGCAAAGCGTGCTTCTCATGAATAACTGAAAGCCACCGCTCCCCTCCCTTCCAATACTGCAGCATTCTTTAAGAAGCTTCAGCTTCACTCCTACCACACACCCCCACCACGACTGTGACAATCTGAACCCTCAGTGTCATGAAGAATGAGACCCCTGTGTGCAACACTCCTGTGCAGTACATTAAACGCTCACAGTGTGACACAAACAGAACTGTGACAGAGCTGGTCTGCATTAACTGCTTCCTTGGAAATGTCTTATCCCTGAATAGATATAGCGAACCGGCCTCTCTTCAAAACACAGAGAAAAGATTTTTAACAAGCAAGTCTACCCTTTTAAAAGTTTACTATGTTTTTTTTCATGGTATTGCTGCAGTTTTCCCATGCTTTTCCCATGATTATACAATGTATTTACCATAGTTTACCCTAGTTTGCCATGTTTATTAACACTGCTTTCCCATGCATTCACTGTGCTTTATTACCCTGTGCCCAACTGTATATATATATTTTTTTTACTTACTGCACCACCGGGGTTAAATTACAAATAAATAAATCAAATCAATCCATAGAAATGATCCTTATTACAGAGTTATTTGCTGACCCAATCAAACCAATTAGCCGGATTTTATATTAAGAAATTCCAAAAGAAACGTAATAGCTTGAATGACAAACTACTCCTGCTGTCCGGTCCCAGCAAGAAACAAATTGTGCTATACATAGAATACATTTGATTCTTTAGGGAAAACGAATGAAACGCTGCGTGGCAGAAATGGGTCACTACCTGAAATGAAGGTGATTGAACCCAGTGCTTCAGACAGCCTTCCTCCACTGTGCTGTACAGCAGCTGCCAGTCCAGGTTACAGCACAGGGCAAACCATGCTGTACTCCAGTATAGACATGATGCAGCTCTCAATTGCAATCACAAGCAGTAAGTATAACCAATATTTTTTCTTAGATTTTGAAGTATGCTTTTATTTCTAGATGGTTGCTTGCTTCTTTAACAATTAATTATCAAACTATAATTTATTCTTTAAATAACTCATGGGTGAGAGATTTGTGAATATGTCAGCTAAGATTATTCAAATCTGAGAATCAAAGTTATGAAAAGATCATTTTAATATTACTTTGAATTCTCATCTTTGCAGGGGATTTACCAAAAACGCCATACCTTCCTGAGCCCTTAAACCCTGCAGCAAATTGTTTTTCATTGTTAAACAGGAGCAATGCCCCTTCATCTTGGTCAGGTTAAGTGTTGCAGTGTAGTGTGAATAAACAGGAACACTGGGACTTCACTCCAGCAGTCCTGTCACTGCTGAGGTTCTGGCACCACAGTGCTGTGGGGTTTTTACTATTTGTAAATAATGTCATTTTAATGGTGAGCAATTCAAATTAGCCCCCCAATCAGTTCTAGAGAGAGCAGACCCAGCCGATTCTACCCGAACTTCAAGACCAGTTTTACAAAACTATAGTCAAGCATGTTTTAACATCCTTGACAGGTACACCCTGCCCCTGTGTGTATTTTGTATTACTATTATTTAAAATGTATGGTTTAGTGTATAAAAAGACAATTTTTTTATTTTTTTATTTTATTGTTTTCACACACACACAAAGTGTGAAAAGCAGTGTGGGCAACAACACTAAAACATAGTATTAAAAAAGCAGGCACTATCCATCAGCAAATCCGATCTTTAATAACCATTTACATCAAACACGATGACACGTGGATTCTTTCTCGTGAAACTTTTCTCTGTTCATGTAAACAGTATTTTGGGGACTTTCACGGTTAACAGCATGAGAATCTAACTGGGCCGTCATAACGGTTAATTTAAATCTGAACCCCCCCCCCCCACCTCTCAACCTCTCCACTTCTTCATTTGCATAGCGTTCGGGGAAAGGTAGGTGTTCCAAAGGGAAATGGGGGGCTTTACATGTAAACACAAAAAGGCACCATGTCTACGTTTATTTCACGAGAAACAGAAGTCTCGAGAAAAGCAAACACTCATGGAACATGGCCCAATGACCGTTGCTCTTGGGCTCTGACAACACTGCCCGGTCACTGACGTGAATAGCCGCTCATTTTGGGCAATGTTGTTTTCTTAACATAAATGTAGAGTACTTCCGACATTAACCGGCCATTATCAACTATTCCCAGTGAATCTCTGGCAATGTGTGTAACTATGCCAACCACAAAACTACAATGCAGCTGTGTTATTATTGAATACGCCTTGCCCTGCTGTTTGGACTTCATTCCTGAGCTGTGATCAGCAAGAAAATTCTCTCTGAAGTATCATCCTTCTCGATTTGTATTACCGGTGAGACCCCCAGTTATTTTTGGGATTCAAAATATATTTTTGGGGGACTAGATATTTCGGGATGTTTAAACAAAGACTGATTTATACAGCATTTTGATTTTCAGGACTATTTATTTAAATAAATCTTTTGAGTTTGATACATTTTCCCCTTTCATATTTGCTATTAAGCAGTTCTGTTTTCAGTGAGGTGTATATTGCTATCTCTCTGTTATTCTCTTATTTAGACATAATAGAGAATGTACTTAAATTTATAGAGCTGTTTGTTATAAATTGATAGTCAATAGTTTCTAAAATGGCATATGCATTGTTGTTAATTTAAATCTGTATAGTTGATTTTTAAATATTGAATACATTTTGTTGAATAAAGCAACAAAGTATTCTAAAATATACAGTGTTGCTTATTTTATTTTTACCTCCAATATATTATAGTAGTTGTATTTACGATGGTTTCAACAGTGCCCGGTCATTGATGCTTGACACAATCACTGCTTCTCAATTCATTTCTAACAATCTGGAGCTCGGGCACCTGGGACTGCTAAACTAGGACTCTGCCCCTCTGCGGCACCTCGACTCATTATTGGAGATAGATATAGGTCTACCAGCCACCACACAGGAGCTCTGCGCTGAAAACAGAGCTGCGCTCAGTCTCCAGGGTCAGGAATTTTTAGGTAAAAATCAGTAGAATAAAAGGGCCTTAAATATAGTTCTTTTCATTATAATAGAGCACTACATCCTAAAACCGCACTTTCCTGTGCACTGACTGTAAATTCAACGTTGTATAATCCTAGTTTCCAATACTCAATCGTAGAGACCAGATTTTATCATAACTGAATTAAAGTTCTCTCTATTTATACAGTATGCACTTTGTCACGTACAGACCGAGACACAGGCAAACAGGTTCCTCCACAGACCCCCAGATTCTGATAGTCAGTTTGCTAACGACACTTCTTAGTAAATTTCATTTCAACTGGACAAGTGGTACTCTAGATAGACTACATGTAAACCTGTAAAAATAAGTCAGAGAGACCAACAAACTCCATATAGCCAAGATTATGATAAATCAATAACTTACTGTATATGCAGAACTATAAAGTTGGTCACACACACACAGGAATAGCAATCTGCTATTGAAAGTGTACAGTTCACACTGAGCATAGCTTCAGGGAACACCGTTCTAAATTAAAAACAAGCAGCTCTTTCATTAACAGGTACTGAACCCTGCAGCTACAGTAACTCTCTAGTGCAGCAAAACAAGTCCTAAAACAAAGGCAATTCTGAAAACATGAGGGGTCTGGAGTGAGAATTAATGTGCTGGAGCTTTGTACTGTACTGTACTCCCCTCCCCCTAAGAGAATGGATGCTTCATGCCTCCAGCCTGCCCTGGACTGGAGGAGGGAGACTAAACCACACTATTTTTGGTGTCTTTGATGACACGCTTGAAAAGGCAATAGAGCTCTCTGCACCCTTTCAACACGAGGATTGCAAGTCAGTTATAAAGAAACACATAAAAAGCAGCACATGCAGGAGTTTAAAACGGTCCTTTTATTCTGAGATTCCCACGGCGCACACACAGTGCTTAATCTGTCTATCACGGGAGCCGCACGCGGTGAATTAAGAATAGACACTCTCATCGCTCTCTTCACTGAACGTTGCCCTTATACAGTAAAGATATTCTCATGCAGTTTCCTTTCTTTGGGGAAAACCTTCTGAAAGTCCTTTTCTATTTGAGAATGCAGCCTTCTGGGCTCAAAACCCCAGCAGTTAGCTTCTCTTGAATTTATACTGAACGCACTGTAGAGGTGAAATTAACAGAACAATATGTAGCACACACTTTTGTCTGTATGCGCTCATGACTGATAACATGCAAACAGAGCCCCTGACATATAAAAGCAGCATCTCCCGGATGCAAGTCGCTATGGAGCAGACTTTGAAAGGGGGTGGCACGGCGATATTAGGGGTTCGGTTGGCAGATGCTTCTGTTTTCCAAGACCACACATACATTGCTTCTAGAGGTTCAGCCTCCAAAGTGATGACACTCTCTTTGTGCAGCTCTTCACAGACATTTCATATGCTTCTTATTTCAAACTCCCCTTTTGAACCAGTGCCATCCTGGTTGCTTGTGGTAACCCTGAATCCTGTTGACACTGCTATGGAAGGTGTTTCTGTTATTTTGTCAAACCCCTGTATACAGCACCACACAGTCAGAGACCTTGAGCACTGCAGGGGCATACAGAAAGGAAGAGAGTCAATACCTCTACTTTAAAGCTTGCATGAATTCTGACAGGACGGATCGATTCAGAATTCCAAGCAGGCAATGTTTACAGCAACATTCTACTGTCATCGTTCTGCGTGCAACAATAACGTGCTGATAGGGACTGGTGCATAAAGCTGCTCATCACAAGCAGTACAAGGCATGAGTCACGAAGAGCATAACAGAAATCAGGGCCAGAGTACACAGCTAACACTAACCAATACTTTATCACAGCACAGAAACCAGGACCAGAGGACACAGCTAACACTATGGAAGGAGACACAGAGTGGTGAGGGTATGGAATGGGTTACCTAGTCACGTTGTTGATGCTGAATCACTTGGATCCTTTAAGACCAACGTCGCAAAGTTTTGAGATCAATCAGCCGCTAGGAACCGGGCTGAACAGCCTCCTCTCGTTTGTGAGTTTTTTTTATGTGCTTATGTTTTAATTAGCATTAGCAACATTCACCCTTGTGCCCTTCTCGATAGGTGTGGGATATATAGATTGATGCATCCTGTAAAGAAAGCAACCCGATTCCTCAATGCACAGTGAATGGTAACACCCCTTGTGTTTGCTTCTTGCACTTGATTGTTTAATGAGTATATTTAATGGCATGCACCTGCAGGACAGGGATCTCTGAAAGGCTGCTGTTCTGTGACCCCCAGTCAGTACCCACAGGGCCATTCTGTATGGAATCAGTACACCAGGCCGGGGGCAATTATTTCAGCCCCCCTGAATCAAGCTGTTCACTCTGAACTTGTGAGCTTTGTCAAAATGATCACACTGTGATGTTGAATGCTTCACTTTTTATTCAATTTCACACAAGAGCATAAGAAAATGTACGAACGAGAGCAGACTCTTCTATGCTCGCCCGGTCCCTAGTAGCCGACTGATCCCAGAACGCTGGCTCGATAAGACTGCATAAGACCTGGATAAGGTGGCTCATAAAACGGTGGACCACAAGTCCCATTCCCCTCAGTGGTTTACAGTAACCAACAAAAGTGCAACTCCTTACACCCCTGGTAGTGTAACGAATCTCCTGCCAGCAGTTGAATTGTTAATAATACTGTCATCAGCTTAAGACACACACTTCCCTCGACTACAGAGCTTGCTCTTGAGTTGAATGGTAAGACGTTCCTCTTTGAACCGTGTGGTTTGGTTGGTGTCCAGCCCTTGCCTTTCTATTTAATGGGCTGAGATGCCAACTCATTACATTAGACCAAAATAAACACCCCCATAGCACTCTAACCCACACCAGTTACAGTGTGCAGCATAAACCTTGATCAGACATTAGGAGACCAGAGTACCTGTATGATTCAAGTCCTTAAGTTCAAAACTAATGGTGCTCGATCATTTAGAATTGAACTACCCCAATGGACAACATCATTCAAGCATTCTCACAATCATAAGAACAAGTGGAATTTCTGCCTTGAAAGGTAAATATGCGAAGAATTACTGGAGTGCAACACACAATGAGAAGCAATATTCACAGGGTGTCTATAATAGCTGGCTTTTAATAGCTTCTCCTCTCAGACTCCCAGAGCTTTGTGTGAGGTCAAAAGACCATCTCTTCTACTTCACACACCCACACCATCCATGACTGGAGTGAAAATAAGATTAGAGAAGATATTTTGCCCACACTACCTAGCTGGCTGAATTACTTAATTCATCTTCCAGTCAAAGGGTGGGGGTTAATAATTTGTCATCGATCTGAAAGCTTTTTTTAATAACCATTGTACTCGCTCAAGGTTTCAAACAAGGCGCAAGTGTTAAACTGACTGGTGAAATGAATGCGGTACTGTAACCGGTAAAAAGGCATCTGCAGATAGCCATAAATAAGTATACGCTAGCTACTTGTGTACCACCAGTCAAGGGTGTGACACTAATTGCATTGGCTGCTATTTATTGTGAAAGGTGGCCGGTCACAGTAATTACTCACAAAATAATCACACCGTTGAAGAGCGGTTACATAATGCACGCATTGGCATTTCATTAACAAGATCGGCACAGGCTGGGTAATGACACATACCTGGCATTTTTAAAACCGACTTCCTCTTTTTTAAACCCATACAGAATGCTTGATTATTAATCAACCAAATAGTGACGTACAGTAGCCTGCATAGCATATATCTCCTACTTAGCAAAGACACCGAATAAAATACTAATTTCGGGTTTACACTCGGATAAACCCAGAAATCAAAATCTACACCGTTTAAAATAATTAAGTAAAGGGTATTTAGACACATAATGGTCTAACACAACAATTATAACTCTGGTGATTACAGTTCCACACAGACCTCATGCATACATTTATTAAATCATTCTGTATATCGAAGATACACAGTTAGATTAGTATGCAAGTCAGAATTAATTCGATTTTCTAAGCGATGCATATTGTAATAAAAATAGGAACATGGGAATATACTATATCCGTTTTATATTGGTATGCATTGCCGTTGATTGAGTCACACTGGAGACCAAATCTGGACAAGATACCTGCTGGTTATGCAAAAGCATACTTATTCTCAATGCATTTGATACTTCTGCAAACAATTGCAATTATACTAACAATCACAAAATCTGAATAACAGAATCGAACAACATGCAAATACATTGACAATAACCAAGCGATAAACCGGCACAACCGCATCATCCCCACACTTGCCAGATCATTTACCTTCCGACAGCTCCAGTTCAAGCTCCGCCAGCTTCTCCCGCACCTCCGCGGGGAGAGTCATCGCCATCGCCGCTGTCGGCTCCATCAGTAAGAAACCGGCGGAACAGCGCTCAGCCATGCCGGTTTGCTCTGTAGATCCCTGGGTATCTATCTTCCTGGCCAGTGGGTGGTGGTTTATGCACACCGATACACTCCGCGGTTAGTAGAACGCAATGCAAATCGGGGTGCTAAAAATAAAGGACCATTCAGCCACGAGACGCGTCCTTTTCCGCTGACTTGCTAGGGGTGCTTTGTCTTTTTTTTCCACTCCCCCTTTGGTTAACTCGCTCTTGCAAAGAAAACCAAACTAATTGAAGTCCAGCCGCTTTCTTCCACCGTCTTCCCTGTCACAGCGCCGCCATTGCAGCAGCAGCAGCAGCGCCCAGAACGCGGCGCGTGCACAACAAGACAGAGCTCGCCAGCCGCCGCTGTACAGTGATGCTCACGGCGGTATCGATTAAGAATAAATAGTTATGTGTTGTTGTTTTTTTTACTATCACAATACCCATGCGGTTCATTGTCTTAGTATTTTGCAAGTCGTATGACATCCTTATAGATATCGTATACTTTAAGAAATGGATACCGGTACATTGTATAACAACAAAAAAGTAACCCTTTATAAATGCACACTGCATACACCCGCTCAAGGTTAGCGAGCTTTTTGATGTAGGAACTCGTACTGTAAAAAATGCGATGTGGTGTCGCCTTGTTATTGATGTAGGATCCTTAGTTTTTAAGTAATAGGTTATACCACACCCTCTAAACAAACACTCCTAACAGTGTTTCTAGGGTTTATGAATATAACATGTATGAATATAAATCCTTTATGAACGTGTGCCCCTTCAATAAATCGAGCGTACATATATAATTACAATCCTACACTCATCGTTTTGTGAAGTTTAAACTACCTCTTGGACCAATATGCCCAGCTTTAAAAAAAACAGCAAACCAGCATCTCATAATCACCACTACTCTAATAAAGCCTGCATTGGCTGTCACTTGAACTAATCTGTTCTTACTAGCAGGGTAACAACTAGAGCCGATATAGGTATTAGGGGGTGAAAAAAATCACATTGACTTTTTTGCCCTTCTTGTGAACGCGCCCAGTGAAACTCCATGGACACGCCTATAAAAATCCCTGATTGCCTTCAACAACGCACCAAATTCGACCGGCATCTGCTGATTGGATAGTCCGTGCGACGCGTGCCCAATCCCGTTTTGTTCTCCACGGGCGCACGTGCTCGGAATTTTTGAAAAATAATGTGCACTGCAGGTGTTCGTGTGTGCGTGTATCCCATCTGTATTCTGTGTGTGCGGAGGTTCATTCATGTCACTCGAGGAGTGTGTGTGCGTGTCTCACCATTGATGCATGTGCAGGGGTACTCGGAGCCACGTGACCGTACAGTAGAACAGCTGGCACGTGAGACCCCATTGCAGGAATGTAGCTCCTCTCTGCACACCTCCGGAGAATCATATGAGCGCGTCATGTTGTGCCTGACTGTAGGATACATCCGTTCCGCATCATCAGTGGTTTATATAGAGCATCCCTGGCGTTCACAGACTCTGCATATTAAAAGAGCACCCATGCCCTTTGATCATCTGAAATGCAAATCCTCCATTCGAAGAAAATAGATTTTAAACTAAGCCTGGTTTAGAAACCCTTTAAAGAGGGTCAGTGATAATGTTGCCTGTGCTAATAAGAGGTTAGAGAATGAACTGTAAAGCCTTGGTTACACAATGCCATAATCACAGCTAAAACACAAATATTATGTTACAAAAATGTTTGTTTTAAATAATTTCGTCTGCACATACCAGTATAGTATCTAACAGATGTTCAAAGAGAGACATGCTAGTTCACACACCTCTCCTTCCCCCTTTATAAAGCAAATGTTTCCATGCCTTCATTGCATTAGCATTTTCCCAATCCCTGATGTGCATAATTGTAGCCTGCAGCACACAGACCGTGACCACCACCTGCTGGCCACAGGCAGCATTATTATTATTTATTTATTAGCAGACACCCTTATCCTGGGCGACTTACAATTGTTTCAAAGTATCACCATACAAAGTATCACATTATAGAATATTATAATACAGATAAGAGCAGTTATGAAGTACAATAAGATCAAATTCAAGTAAGAGCAAAATAAAGAATACAGTAAATTATAAGAGCGAGTTGACTAAGAGCAGTTCAAACTATAGTAAATATTTGCTTACATGAGTAAAGTCCAGTAAGAACAGGTAGTAAGTATGATAAATGGATGAGAATGATTTAAAATCAGAGCAATTACAAAAATCGTGAATACGGTTACCTATAAGAGTAAAATCAAATACAAGGTAAATAGTTATAGTTATGAGCAGTAGTTGAATGTGGCAAGGTATGGAGTAGTTCAGTGCAGGTATAAGCTGATGCAAGCACTGGTACAATTGGGTGCCATATAGTCCAGTATAGTCGAGAGTTGTGAGGTTTACAGATGTGGTCTGAACAGGTGTGTCTTGAGGAGGTGCTGGAAGATGGTCAGGGAGTGAGCAGTCCTGATATCTGTGGGTAGGTCGGTCCACCACTGAGGGGCAAGGGTGGAGAAGGAGCGGGCTCTAGAGGCGGGGAGTGGAGGGGGAAGGGGTACAGCTAGTCTGGTGGAGGTGGAGGAGTGGAGGGGGAGAGCAGGGGTGTAGGGAGAAATGATGACCTCCATCCTCCATGACCCAAAAAACCAAAAACTGTAGATGAATGCAAGGAAACCTTTAGAAATTAGAATTGTCCCCAATACCTGTAGCAAATCATTTGCTGAGTGAAGCGAGGCATTTATTATTATTTTTTTTTTAGTATGAGGGCACAATCCTGTTTTTCTAATTGTAAACACAAACAATTTTGCTGGTGGAATTTTCAGTACATACTGAATTTATTAAGAGACCATTCATGGAAGTAGCACTGAAACCCAACTTTAAATAATATCAGAAGCATTTCATATTAAGTCACTATTACAGTAGATTCTTGTTAATTGCATAGCCCAGGTGCCTATTGGCTTTATGTAAGAAGCGTATGCTATTATCAGTAACATACAGTGTAATACATTTAAGTGTAGACCTGATAATTGCATACAACTGTAAAGTACATTTCTTTTGAAAATGTATGTTCCTTATTCTGGTTAAATGCATAAAATTTTTAGGCACACAGCATATGCGGGGCTGGGAGGTGCCAATGTGAAAATGCTTTTTTTTATTTTTTATGTTTTAGTATTTCCTATGGTGCCTGTACTACACTGATGCATCTACTGCAACTGAAGCAACACAAAGTGCAAAGCTTTTCCTGCTACAGCCTGCAGCAGAGGAAGGTTCTGGAGGTCACCTGTGAACTCTGCTGTAGTTTAGGGGAAACAGGAAAGATGTGTCTGACTATTCACCAGTTTCTTTTTCGTACTGCTGTGTATTTCAGGGAAGAAAAACTCTTAATATACGGGAAACAGCACTCCCTATGGGCTGCTGGGAGCACATCCTGTGGCAATTCTTGCTGTCACATTTATGGGCACTCTCTCTCCATCTTACCTTTTCTCCACCATTGTGTAGCGCCCCCAATTCACCCACCCTGTATAATTCTGCATGCTTAAGATTATCCAACAATGTCTAAGTTAACGCTAGAACCATTCCGTGATGCTGGGGGGGATTCAGACAGTATGATGAGCATTAACTCTGCTGCTGAAATAACTCCCAAGAGTGAAAGGATAAGGTAATGTAGGTCAAACTATTAGCAGAGAAGGGAGAAGCGCATGAGAGTGGGTGCGTCATTCACAGGCCTGTGCAAATCTAGGCAATTTATTTTTGGAAAAGTAAGTTGACAGTCTATTAGCATTTGAATTTGATACTTGGGGTATCCAAGAGGTTTTTATTATTGTTATTTATTTATTTGGTTTACTTATTTAATGTACAGTCGTTTTGCAGCTTGTCAATTCAATTCCCATGAAAAATAACGGAGACTGACAGCTTCCCCTCACAGCTTTGCAAGCAAGATAGAGAGAATGAGAGAGGGAGACCTTTAACAAAAACAGCTACAGATTCAAAAAATAGATTCCTGTCACACTTGGGAAAGTGACAAAGACTAGAATGGTTGGGTCCTAAAGAGAAAATGGATGCTGGCAGAATACCTTGTGAAGAACTAAACAGTAAAGGCAGACCCTGCGCAAACACAGCCTGAGGACCGACACAGACCAGCACACAAACTGGAAACCAGTGCGCGATGAGAGATGCATGTTGCACACAAGCATCACATAAATATTTCTTACTGATAACTGGCAATTGACATACAAATGGAGTTTTCCAGGTATTTCATTTTGCAGTATTGCATTTTTTTTTACACTGAAATACCTTTGATCCTACATTATGGGTTTACTGGCCCAGAAGGTCATGTTTGGATAAAAATATTAAAAGGCCTTTGTTTTTTGTTTATTTAATGCTTTTCATGTTCTATCTTTTCTTTTTTATAGCAAGGGTACCACTTTTCCAATTGTGATGACACATGCGTTGTTGGGTGCATCACAATCTGGGGGCGTATGGAGTCTGTGTGCCGGTCACACTTTATAATAAAGCACGGCACTCTACGAGAAGGGTCTGAATGGATTGTTCTTCTAAGGCTGATCTGGGGTCAGTTCACAGTGGCTGTGTTCAAGTTCTTGTCCAGGATCCAGTTCTATGCAGGTACTGAAGTTCTGTATAGTGGCACTCACCTGCAGGCCAGGTTGCTGATTTACTTTAAATTTTTTAAATTTTTTTTTTTAAAAAGATGCCTCAATCTGTACTTGAGAAATCGACTGCACGGTCGTGGCGTTTTGAACATTAAATCTTTGTGCTTTTCTTGTAAACGGACGTCAGATCAGTTCAGAAACGCTTTCCCAGTCTGACACAGGGCTCATGTTTAAACTGCAGAGGCCGTGGATACAGCGATGGAGATGCCTTGATGAATGATTAAAGAATGTATCAAACACATTTTATAAACCGTAAATAAACCTTTATTACAATATAATTTGTTACACGCTTATTTGTAAGTGATCAGGATTTGACAGCGGTGTTTCTGAAACTGAAGATTCAATGCAAACTGAAAAGGAGACACTACGCTACCATCTTGATTATCACCAAACTAGAAATCGTCTTCATTGTAGTGTGTTCATTTAGATTAAATCAATATGTAATGCCTTTTGGATGTACAAAAATCTCAAGCAACGTGAAGCAATTTTTACTGTGAAAATGTTAAATTAAAATACACCCACTTTTTAGTATTCTATGGCAATATTCAACTTAACTTTCAGTGTGTATGTGAAAAATTTTTGGCAGGTTCATTAACTTCCATTACCAAATCCTGAAATAAAATAATTGATCCATAATATTGAAGTTGTAACTGAGTCTTTAATCTGCAGTAGACATGGGGGTGAGGCTCACAGAGGAAGTGCACAGATACCAGCAAGCAACAACAGTGGCAACTCACGAAAGACCTAGTGTAGGCACTAGGAAAGTTATAAAAAAAAACAAAAAAACATTAGAATTGGATTTCAGTGGGGTTTTAAAGACTTGGTTAGCACTTGTTTAATACACTTTTTTTTTTTTTTTTGAAAATGAAATTAAAATCTTTTTTTTATTTTATTTATTTTTAAATATAGAAGCTTTTTCCCTGCCTTTATAAAAAAAACAAAAACACACCTCTCCCATTTTTCGTATTTGTCATATTTCTTGTGTTTACAAGCTTCTCCTCTTGGCGTTGCTTTCATTTTCAGTCTGCAGAGCGAGGAATCCTGGACTCCATGATGATTATCAGCTGCACCTTATACAGTGCTGCTGCTGCTGGGAGCCCTAACCCTGCATGGCTGTGGTTCTCACCCTCTACACCCCCCCAGCATGGCTGTTAAAAGAGTACAGTGTAACTTACAAAAAAAAAAACACATCAAGCAGACCGACGTTTTGGCTAGAGAAGTCTACTTGACTTGGTTTCTTGTAAGTTCAGCCTCAATTTGTGACCGAGTGCATTCGAAGTTAACTAAAGAGTTCTCTGGTTTGAGTTTGGACAAAGCAGTTGGACAATGGTGATTCTGTAGACAATGAAAATGCAGGAAATAGCGATTGTCAGTAACGATTCAGGAAGCCACACAACACCTCTCACCCTTCAGTCTGGTTAGGAGTGTGTTCTCCTCAGTAGCAGCCCTGGTATATTAATGTGGAACTCAATACTAGAGCTGCAGACCTTTTTGTCTAGCACAATAAAGCTTTGTCAGAATTCCCTTGTACTGTATTAAAGCAAATATAAGCACATGCTTTCCCCCTGCTGACTTGTTTCTGCCCATTTCAGTTTGCACAGAGGCACACCCAGCAGTCTGAGGTCAACTATCAGTCAATCAATTTAGTACTTAATCTGGTCTGCCAATATAGTTTAACGGTTTCACCCAAGCATCACTGACCACAGCATTGTAACCTAGAAATAAACAACGCTCCTTCTCATTCTGATCTCGTTAGGAAGGAGGGTACATATGTAGAGCGGAATTGCAATGCCGGATCTGTCGGAATTCATTGATCACAGTGTAACCCTCAACAAACTCTTATTTGACAAATCATCTTTGTTATGCACTTATTTGTAGGCGCTGTTACTTGTGTTTCACCTGGACTGGATCAGTAGTTTCATTATGTGGTTGGGAATTGCTTAAACAAAGATCTTAAACAGACCAATATAAAGTTGCTATTGTGACTGTGGCACAGCAGAAAAGGTAGCATTCTAATTAGCTTTGGCTGTGGGGAAGCGGGTCAGTGTTTAGCCGTTTGCTCTAATCGGGGTTCATGTGATCATATTCGCTAAGTACAATACCTGCAGCTGCGGCAGCAAAGACTTAAAGCGGGGTGAAGGTGTGGGGCTGAGCTGCAACCAGCTTCTGAAATCCAGCTGCAGGTCTGAGTTCTCTCTACTGAGGGGGGTTGCACTGCTGTGGGAGAGGGGCTATGTTATCTGAAGACCCCCACATTGATGGAGAGCGGGACCTCCGGTCTTCTATTACGTGCAGGAGGCTTCTTATCAGCGACAGCTTCCTCGCTCTGAAAGCGCACAACCTGCCCCCTGCTGGAGAGAGAAGGGACACACTCAGTAAACTTGGTTACCACAGACCAGACTGCAGGTGTCCGTCTGAGGTCACCGAGTGCCTGGTCGGTAGGGTCCGCTGTAGCGCGACGAGAAACAATCTCCGCCGGTCTTGCCCCCCTAACCAGCAGGAGCACCACAGCCAATACTACCTCTGGAAACCCCAGCAAAGACCGACGATGGAAACCTGCACTCCCTCGACTGTTCGACTCACCCTGCACACCATGCAGCCGTGCTTTTACCAGGGGAGACACTTGGGGACCCTGAATAGGATACCCTTGACTAACTTTTAAGGCCATCAAAAGCTTGAAACAATTGCAAGCAGATGCTGTCAGTTTTGATAAGACACTTTTGTTGCGGTTTGAGTGTTTGATGCAAAACACACACACACACACACACACACACACACACACACACACACACACACACACACACACACACACACACACACACACACACACACACACACACACACACACACACACACACACACACACACACACACACACACACACACACACACACACACACACACACACACACACTGTGTAGCAAGGGTTAGGGTTAGGGTTGGGGTTAGGAGACATGATCACTGATGGATCAGCAAGGATCTGTACTGAACAGGTGTTGAACCGGAAGCTGTGGATTATTTGAACACAGATTCAACACACTGGGTCAGATGATGGCGACTGCCCTGCCAGGACTGGCACCACACTAACAGTGAGGCAGGTTTCTGAGTGCAGAAGACTGGCACCACACTGACAGTGAGGCAGGTTTGTGAGTGTGGAGGAGTAAGAGAGTGCAATTCCTGCAGCACCTTTTCTTTTTGTCCTCAGCCTCCCGTCTCAGCTTCTCTTTCTCAGCGTCGTCTCTCTCCGTGCTGAAGTCTCGGTTGCTGTCAATCAAGAGGTTCTGACCGAAAAGAGAGGAGAAAGAAACACCTGCCATAACATTGTCAATAGTCTGGCTCGATTCCTTAAACAGTGACAGACGGATTGAGCAGCGAGTATTTCTAGAGACTGTAGAACTAACACAAGCTCTTTAAAAACCACACAAGAGCCAGTGAGTTGATCCTAAAAAAAAAACAAAAAAAAACAAAAAACTGAAGTCCCCAGCCCTGGCGTTTGTTGAAGTACGAGGTTCGATCCTAAGACAATGTCATATCTGTCTATATAAAATGTAGAGCAGGAATAGAATGAGGAAGGTTGTTCAGTGCCTGGCACTTCAGATAATCCAGGCAGGCTCAAACCAGCTCAAAGAATTTAGAGAAAAATGATTAGCAACTCACTGGAGCAACAGAACCGGGAACCACTCAGAATAGTGATGGAAATGTAAAAAAGAAATTAAATGACATTTGAAGCTGCTGGCTGCTCATAAGGTGTCCCCCAGCTCGAGTCTGTTGGATAAGCACTGAGCAGGCAGCCCTGCTCACCTTGACCCCGATCAGGTCTCCGTCCCGGAGGTGAAAGGGCGCCCCCTGCAGGCTCTCAGGCTGCCGCTTTTTCTTCTTTTTCCTTGACACTTGCTGACTCTAAACAAAACATTATACAGAAAAGCACACCCTTACTAAGTTATGAAAATCAAAGAAAAAAAAAAAACACACCCTTACTAAATTATGAAAATCAAAAAAGAAAAAAACCTTACTGGGCTTAAACATGAAGCTAAATACAAGACTTTCAGTTCTGTAACCAACAGGACTTTAAAAGGTTCACTTTTACCCAGAAACATTGATGAGCACATTCTGAACTCTGTTTAGTGTGTAATACAGATTGGAGCTGACTTTCAAAGCCTTTTACTTCATAGAGTAAATTACTCCATTTCTTGAAAAGGAGGTATATAAAAGTAAGTTATGTTGTTTATTTCTCATTTTGTAACTTGAAACTGGTTGTTTTTTCACTCCAAAAGGGTAAAAGCTTTTAAAACCAGCCCGTCTCTGATCTGAGCGGGCAGTGGCTCCAGCCTGGCTGGCTGGCTAGCTGGTTCCTAGCACACTCACCCAGCTAGAGATGGGCATCCAATGGCTCTTGTCTGGGCAGTACTTGGCGATGAGAGTCTTGTCAGGGGGCAGGGAGTAGTGGCTGGCGATGGCCTGGCGCAGGGCCCGGGAGCTGCTGTCTCTGCTGGTGTCCCAGACCAGCTCCTCCACTGGGTAGTACTGCCGCTCCCCAGGAACACCCACCTGAAGGTACAGCAGCAGCTCCTGGAGCCTGGGAGAGGAGAAGACAGGGCTTATCAGGAGGGCACTACCTTCCTGGCTTAGGAAGAGACCCAGGCAGGCAGGACTTAACACGTGTCTACCCTGTAAGGGATGGAAATTGGACTCCTATTGTATAGCAGTTTCACACATTTCAGGTTTTTCTGCAATCTTGACTAGCCACAGTGTGTAGGTAGCAAGCTTGGGTGTGTCTTATTAAACTCCTAGTAAAACCAGGAAAGGATCACACTGTGAGATCTCATGCACCGAGCAGTGCAGACACACCTTTATAAGAGCTCACTACACTTGTGGGATCTATTCAAATGTTCACAACTATAAATGATTAAAATGGGGCATTGTAAAAACCAACATCTAACAGTGCCTTATACAAACTATAAGAAACTTTTTCGGTTAGCGCCTTCTTCAGCGCTCCAGTGAGAGCAGCTGCAAAATGTCGATACTCACCCCAAGTTCTCCTCCTTTGCCAGGGGCTGGATGGCGATCTCAGTCCCGCTGCCCAGCTTTAAACTGCTGCAGAGGGAGATGAGAGGGACAGAGGGAGAGAGAATAGAAAGCTGCAGTTTAAACCAATATCATGTTTGTAATTCTTATTGGAGCTTCAGCAGGCAAGGGAGGGTTGCACACTTTAAAAAGCAGTTTGGCTCCCAGACGAGGACTCTATTGGAGATCTGTGTGAACATTAGAGACTGTGCCGCCCCATTGCCATGGACATGGCTTCATTCCAGAATATATGAAAATGAAACGGAATGCAGAGGCAAAAAACAAATCACTAGTGTCTTCAGCAGGTTGTTGTGTATTGGACCACCATGCACTCACTAAGGTGAAAGCAGGGATTCAAACGAGTGGTGCGCAGGTCCAAAAGAGGACCAGCATTTAGACATGCAGACTTTAGAACAAGGATCATGAGTGCAAAAGAAACAACAACAAAAACCCCTCCTGGCACACTAAGAGAACACAAATATTTAAATTATTATTACTTAACTGATATTATTATTGACTTCAATGCAGATCAAAAAATATCCGATGGTCCTCGTATGCAAACTGACCAATTACTGTTATCTGAAGCCCTGGGTATTCCAGCTATTCAAGCAGAGGTACTGTTGAAGTGCAGCAGGCAGGACTGGTTGCTGGTCACCTACTTGATGTGCAGCTGGTTTCCTCTCAGGATCCTGCAGGGGCGCTTGCTCTCCAGCACCCAGACTCGCAGGAACCCTGGTGACGGGACCCACAGATCAGGGAGGCCGGGCAGCGTCAGGACCTGAGACACAGAGAGGGAGGGGCAGTGAACAAGAACTGCTGACAGCAGGGACTATTCTTAACCCACAGCGTGCAGCTCGATCACCAGACTCAAACCTGCCCTGGAGTGAAGGGGGTGATGGAGGGAGCAGTTCAGTCTCCATGCCTCAAGTCTGCTCTAGACTGGAGGGAGCCCCATTTCTCTTAGAGGGGTGAGGGAGGGAGCAGTTCAGTCTCCGTGCCTCAAGCCTGTGCTAATCAGGGTCATTTGAAGACAGAGGCAAGTTTTTAGCTTTTCATTAGTAATCAAACCCAAAGTTTGCAGACATTTCAACAGGACCACCCTACCTGTGTCTTGAGATCTTCCAGTGTGGCCTCCCCTGAGATCTCCACGCCCCCCACGTACTGCAAAGCTGCTTCTGAGGACTCTACAGAGACAGAGACAGACAGAGCAGCGATCAGGAACAAAACTCCACACTGCCAAACACACAGGGGCTCCCTCAATCAGCACACAGTCAAACAGCAACAAAACTCTGGGGATTTGTTTTGTTCTAATTGCATTTTTTTATGTCACAATTCCTTTGTGCGATTTTATTATTTAAAAAACATACAGTGCCAACACTGTAGAGAGTTTCATCTGTATATGGCAGTGCGAGGTCTCCCTCTCTCTTCCCATGCTCACCTACAGTGGAGATGCTGTGCTCACAGATCTGCTCAGTGATGGTGTTCAGTTCTGTCTCTGTCTCTTTCTCCCTGTCTCTCCCTGTCTCAGAGTGAACTCCGTTTCTCAGAGATGATAAGAGCCAGACTGGCAGCTTCAGGAAACCCTGCAAGAGAGAGAGAGCCAGACAGCAGGAGGGGAGGTGAAGTGAAGCTAGCCATGTGGCCAATATTAAAAAAGACAAATCCTTTAAAATAAATAGTAAAAAGTTATATAATTGAAACATGTCTAGCTATTTAGAAAGCAAATAGTATCAATAAAAAAGTAGTACCCTGCAACAAGAAGACAAGCAGCAGCAACACTTAACACAGAAGTAATGCTATCCATCTTGAGAGGAAATTTAAACACTGCGTATGAAAGACTAAGTAGCGGGGTTACGAAAAATACAGTTACACTTCCCCACGTGTTGTACAACTGTTTAAATAACGTACGTAATTTACATTTTTTTTTGTTAACATCCTGACAACTTTTTACACATTTAAAGTTTAAGACTTTAAAGTTGGTTTCAAAGCTCTTTTGAAAATGACCGCTCTAGTGCACGGATATCGTAAGGATTAGTTCCCACATTGTCAAACAGGTAACACAGGTAACACAGCAATAACGATCCATGAGGTACGGAAAAGAAAAGCCAGAGCACTTGTTATGCTTTTTTTTTTAAATGCTCTTCCTGCAGGGATTTAGAGGACAGATCTCAAACTCCAGTGCACTAGAGAAGACATTTTGAAAAGGAGCTTTGAAACAGACTTTAAAAAGTTATGTGTAAAAAGTTGTCAGGATGTTAACAATGAAAAGAAAAATTACAGGTACGTTACTTACAGTTTTAGCAACAAGTGGGGACATGTACACTATATTTTTGGAACCCTGCTACTCACTCTCTTTCACACTGGCATGCTCTACTCAGGTGCTCGACCCAGTGTCATGCAGGTTAGCTGTGCAATTTCACACTGCTTTTTGAAGAAGCTGGCTCATGCTGTATCTCAATCAACAGAAATGTGGCTAAACAGAATATACAGAAATGTTCCTTGCTGCAGTGAAACCTTAATGCAGACGTGGCTGTTTGTTACTTTGTCTGCTTAAGAATGCCCATCATGCATATTTGTCTCGCCGACCGGGTCAAATTGTGTCGCACTCTACATCCTGAGGTGGGCCGCTGCCAGCCTGGGTTCGAACCAGGTATGTGGGATTGTAATCCAGGTAGTCAGAACCCGGGTCGGAACTCGGGTAGGAGTGCCAGTGTAAAAGGGGCTATGATAATGTAATAGACTGCATATTAAATAATGTAATACACTGCACATGCTGTATAAAACTCGATGCGAAGTGAGGGTCTGGGGGTACATGTGGTTGTGTTTGCTGTACCTTGGGGGGCAGTCGTCCCTCTGTCAGCACCAGGGTGTCTCCACTGCTGACCTGCAGCTCTGCCAGCGAGGCGTCCTGTCGAGAAACACACAGCACACAGTCACCAACCATGCGATACCCCGGACAGGCTGGTCTAGTGCACTAACCCACTGCACCACCGCGCCCCAGATTGGAACCTAGAACTCCAGAGAAAGGTAAAGGCTGGTCTAGTGCTTTAACCTTAATCCACTAGCACCACCTAGCCCACCAGATTGGAACCTAGAACTCCAGAGAAAGGTAAAGGCTGGTCTAGTGCTTTAACCTTAATCCACTAGCACCACCTAGCCCACCAGATTGGAACCTAGAACTCCAGAGAAAGGTGAAAGGCAGAAAAGGCTGGTGAATTAGTCCACCTGGCCCCTTCTGCATTATTTTTAGGTTTACCCTTTACAACTCTAATAAAACAGGGAAGGGGGCAGTAAACCCCCCATTATAATGGAACTGCAAGTTGTATCCTTTCAGATGTGATTATACACTGACTTTCTGCTCACCTCCTCACTCAGTTGGTCCCCTAGTTCATAGCACCAGTCCACTTTCCTTAAGTGCCAGCACTCTCCTGCACAAAGCAAACAGCATGAGGTTAGGTTACTGACACTGACAGACAGACAGACAGACAGTCAGTCAGTCAGTCAGTCAGTCAACACTCTCCTGAAAGAGGCAAAGAGCTTGGGCTGGAACACAGAGTTTGCAGCCATGTACACCGATACAGACAGACACACACACACACACACCCCGACACATACAGAAAGACAGACACACACAGACACACCATTGACAAAGATACGGACAGACAAATGCTAAACACCTACCTTCTAGACCAGCGACTTCCAGCATCTGCTTCAGACACTGAATAGGAAAAGCAATCAATGAATCAGGTGTTTGTGATGCTTTGTAATAGTTATCAATATCCACTGCATTCCCTGTGCAACAGGAATTCCACTGAGCCAGCAAGAGCTAAATCTTGGTATAGACATCATTGATTTACTTTACAGAGGAAATGGAACACACATATATCAGATTGCCACATGACACACTTTTTTAATGAAAATGCATGTTTACTTTAACATGTGTTTCTTTTAAAACTGCACATGTCCGATTTGCAAGAAGCCTGCCAGTGCATAACAGGTGTGATTTCTGGAATAATTTCCTTAGCTATGCCAGTCCCTGACCCTATGCCTGGTTCTCTGTTCCCCTGGTTCACCTCTCTCACGGTGGTGGTCTCCTCCACCACCAGCTCCATCTCAGGACCAGCCTGGGGGTCGGACCCCATGGTGTAGTACAGGAACAGCTGAAATACACAAGAGACAGACGGGGAATGAAATTCCCTTCAACACACACACACACACACACACACACACACACACACAGACAAAGAAACACAAAGATTCCACACAGCAGGCGAGATTTCCAGGGCCCAAAGATACATGAAGGGTTAAAGGGGTTTTGTATTTGGCACAGTTCTTCTGGAAGTGCAGTGAGACTCTAGTTTTGAAGGGAGGTGGGTCACCAGTTATCATCACGTAGGTTTTTAAACGGGTGTCAGTTGATAAAGGCTTTCTATTACTAAGCTTACAACTGTTCACTTTTACCCTGATCATAATTTCCCATTGTAATAACATAGTGAAGTGTAATAAAAGGACAGTGAAAGAATGGTAAAGAATATTGTCGCAAGTGACGCTGAATCAGTTAGGGTGGTCAGTAAGACATTGACTCCTTTTGCATGGAGGATCTCAGTAGCTGAGGTTCATGGTTCATCAATTGATTCAGATTCAGTTGTATTGTGTCTGCCAACTGATGATGTAGGGCAGAACAATAATTGGATACCAGAAAATATGAATAACAGTGAGTTTTGGCCTCCCTCTGTATTCTGGATGGATGGCATGCATCTTGCAAAGTGACTTTGTGCGAACAGAAGGAAATGTATAGCCATAATGTGTACAGATCCAGAACTATTGTACAGGGTGCAGAATTAACCCTGACACATAAATTAAAACATAATCCTCTTGTTAGGTGTGCATGTAATATGTGCCAAAGCAAGTCATCAGTGACCGGACCTAAACTTTGTCCGGCCTGCAGTCATTTGGCTAAACACTGTAGAATTCTGTTTGAATGCAAAGATTCTACAGGGATTTCTTTCTCTCATTTAAATGTAGATCCAAAAGATGTTAAGAGGATTGAATGCATGAATTGTGAAGGAGGTCACCTAGTGAAATGGGCACAGCTAGGTAAATTAGAATGTGCAGAAGGTGTCCCAGCTAAACGTGTCCAAGTATCTTGTAGGTACGAAGTGAGGAAGATGGCGTCTCACACCTGTGATGCTAAACTCTGGATAAAGGGGCCAGTGATCGCTCTTGTGAGCCGACCAGAGCTGAACCCGGCACAGAAGTTGAATCCTGCTGGGAACGTGTGGATATGCTGGACATGTACTAGGCAATTTCAAATATGGAATGTACTTTGATATAAAAATAAAGTGTTAGAGGTTTTTTTTTGAAGGAAGAATAAAGAGAGAGTATCCTTGTACCACCAGTAGATGGCTCTCTTGCTCCATTAAATAGGTCAGTCTACATATGTTTCTAATCAAACACTTAGCAATTGGAGAAATTCTAAAATATATAAATATTGCACGATTTACTGCCTTGTATATCTTATCCTGACAAAGCATGGCGCTTGATAAAAAGCACCATTCCGGCTAAAAAGTGAACTTAATCACACCTACAAATTTATGTTTCTAAAGACAAGATAAGAAAGAGATTCTTTATAACCTATGAATTAATCTAACAGCCAAGGTCGTAGGGTAAAACCTGTTTTTGGTTAATGGATTTTTGTATGAACAAAGGACAGGGTCAAGCCTAGTTCAGTCATTATAAAATATATAAAAGTTGAATGCATTTATACTGGCCTGTATTTGGATTTAAATCTTAAGAGGGATTCACTAAAGAAATAATGTGATATTACAAATTCTAGGAGCAACTGTTAAACTGAAGTAAATTAATTAAAAGTTTATTTTGAAATGCCACATTTAGAGTTAAAAAGGTTTAGTGATAATTTACACTGTCTATAGTACATATTAGTAAAAAACTAGAAATTAGACACGAAGGTATTATAAATTAATAAAACAAATGATCAACCCCTTTTTTAGACAGCATGATATTTGAAACTAAAAATAATTATTTGATTTCATAAGATTAATAATATGTTTTAAGTATTTGCTATAATAAGAAAACATATTATTTAAAACTGACAAGTATTATTGCTTGTTCATAACTTTACTGTATTGATAAGAAGATTAAAACCTGGAGCAGCATTCGATTTAATTAAATAGGAAAGTAGTACAGTTTCTTTCTTCTTTTATTGAACAATAAGACTTCTAGACATTATGATATCCACTGAATTATAGGATATAAAAGGTGTTGTGTTATGTTTTTGTGTTAAGTTTGTAATAATATACTATAATGTACCTTGTTATTAATCCACTATACTGTTGTCTAATGATGGTAGATGAAGTCATTATAATGGGGTTCTGTGAAACTGCTGCATTACAAGGGAGCCTCTCTCCTTATCAGATGGCGTGTAAAAGGAGGAGAGGGTCTTCTTGCATTCCACGCCAGTAAAAGTTGCAAATCTTACAGATTTGGAATTTAAGGTTTATGGAATCAGTGACCTAGCACAGCCAGGAATATATCTTGAAATAACATGCAAAAATTATGGCTTAAACAGACATTGATGGGTCAGAGATCTGAAAAGTGTTTGCACAGACTCTGGTTTTGGAGAAAACAGGAGACTGTGGAAATTATTGGCAATAGCATACACTCAGGAGTCAATTACAGGTCAGAGCCTGATTAGTGTATCTTTTTAGTAATAAAAGAAAAATCGTAATGAAAACTATTATCACTCAAACTTAGTGGAACTAATTGACTTGAATGTTGTATGAGACAATCTTTTGTCAAATACTCTGTTAGACAATGGTATATGGAATTAAAACTGACTCATTAACAAAATGATGAAACGACATGAGGTTAAAAGAAACACATACCTTTAATTTAGCAAAATATAATCAATTAGAAGATGATGTCACATATTAAGAACATCTCTTATATTTACCACATATAAAAATAGTGTTTTGTAATCACATATAAACAGTAGTGTTCTTATATTATATAGTAAACCAAGATCCTGGGAACCTTGGTTCACTTAACTTTTTAGATAAAGGAGGGGCTCGGAGGGAAGCAAGGAGTGAGATCATAAAGTTTGGAGTTAGACAAATATGAAGTCTTGAATTTATTGAGTTCATGACACTTATTAATTCTGAAAAGTTAGTCTGGATCTTTTGAAAACTATTATTTGTAAAAGGGATAGGAGCTGTCTCAACAGATTAATGACTGGATTTAATTGAGGCGTCCCATGTATTCCAATGAGACTAAAACCTATATAACTCCTAAGTAATTACAATGGAGTACCACACTCATCCGAGACAGGGTAAGGTGGTCCATCTTCTGCAAACCAAAATACAGCGGAGCTGATTAAACTCAGTTTAATTTGCCTGGTGGAGACAGTCATATCCTTTTAGGGTAAGCATTAATCAATTATTATTTTACCTCACATGTATTGCATGTATTGCTATAAGGGACTTACACTATGTTTTAGAGTTAGAGAGTGTTTTGTTGAATGTGCTGAAATAGACCATTGGGTACTTTAAGTGGCATGTTCTTGGCCAGCTTGTCGGCCTTGATTAACATGTATTTACATGTACTAAAGTGTTAATGGTGATATCTGTTAAGAAGCTGGACTGCCCAGTGTGTCTGTCAGCTGGGGATTCGACGTAGCCTGCAGCTGCGCGATCCAATATCCAACCGTTAATAAACCGAACGAGCACTAATCATACTCTGATTCGTAAAACTTTAAATACATGAGTCTGTCAATTTCTTGAGTACTATATTAGTCATCTGAATTTACTGCGGGTCCAGAGCACGAACTATATCCCACTAGGAGTAATAACATCTCTGTCCTCCTAACGTCTCCCCTGAGACAAGAGTGTGTGCTGAGCAATTCAAAAGAGTACGTAAAGAAATCTGAACACGCGGAATTCGTGACAATATGTAAGCATTGTAAAGCACAGAGATTCATGATAAAGCGCATATAAAAAAAAGAAAACACATGGTAAACTATGGTAAATGCATAGCATAACCATGGGGGAAACCTGCAAAAATACCATGCAAATGTACTGCAGTAAAAACTTGAAAGGTATTTTGGACTAATGGTAAAAAAAAAAAGTAATGAAGTGAATATTTCATATGAAGGGAAAGGGTTAAAGTAGCTTCACATTTCTGTTTGTGATGTTTGCAATCATTCTGAGTGGCTCATTATACAAGTATCCAGCTAGATGAGCCAGTGTCTTTGTAAAGCCACCTAGTGATCTGCCTCTTTAGTGCTTTTATTCACTATGTTCATGCAGGGCCAGGACAGGTACATCTCAATAGTGTGAGCACCGATACAAGAGAGACCTAAATAGCCTATGCTCAATAAAATATAAAAACAATACAGCAATTAAATAATTCCAAAAACCGTTACTTTACATCAAAATAAATACAAAATATAAAACAAATAACTACACTTAATTTACAATTTAGTGTTATAGAACACCTTGCAATGTTTACAAGAAACACATTACTTTACCTTTGCTGTGTCCCATGTGGTCTGAATTGCAGCGTTATATCATGGATCATAAATCAACGAGGGGACGAGCCTCGTACTGCAACTGTGTGAGTGAGGGAACATGTGTGGATCTGTCTGTCCGTGGTGAGCTGGATACCTGTGGCTTTCAGCGTGTGTGAGTGTGCGTGTGTGTGTGTTGAGGTGCGTACCTGTGGGGGGTGTGTCACTGTGTATGCGGTGAGCTACATACCTGTGTGTTTGTGAGGGGCGGGCCAGGACACAGAAACAAGGTGCTGGTGAGCTTCACTCCCCCCTCTCTTACACTGACATCCTCCCGCACTGCAGAGACAAGACAAGGAGTCAATACAGCTTGGTTGGTCTAGTGCACTAACATTTTAGGAGCTGAATGCGAGTCTTACTTCAATACTGCTTTGTGAATTCGGCATAATCAATAGAAGTCCAAGTTTAAATGGAGACTGGTTCATTCTACTGCAGCTTTAGTTTAGAATTAACTCGCTCCTGTGCTGGACAGCGACTCAGAAAAGTATTCAACCACCCATGGTGGTTTGTGGTGCAGGAGATGCGGTATTTAATGCCCTGAATGTCTCACTAGTCTTGGCAGAAACCAACCTCTGGGGGGCGAAGTCTTCTGCATATATTTAAGGAGCAGACGATTATCTATTCAGGCATATGTAGTGAGCGTGGGGTCTGAGTGGGTTAAAATCACTGGGGGAGTTCTGCATGTATTTATCTGTCCCCATACTTGCTGGAGGGGGGCGAGTACCTGGGGGGAGGAGCTTCCAGTTTCTGTCCATCGGCCTGAGACAGCAGTCACTTCCTGCATGGAGAGAGAGAGAGAGAGAGAGAGAGAGAGAGAAATGAAGGAAGGAAGAGGCTGAGACATTATCCAGCTGCAATGATCAAACTCAAGAGTGAAATTATAACTCAAAATAAATTAGACTATTACAATTCCCTGAACAAGAAATTCACCCTAGCAGATTACCACACCATGATTAAAAAACTAAAACACATGCAGATCCTATCCAATCCAAAATTAGTGACCACAAACCGCTGATTGAAACAGGACTGTGAAAGTGGAGAGACGAATCCGAGGCACATTTCATCCTCCACTGTGCAAAACACAGTGAAATTAGACAAATATTCTATCAAGCAGCTGGCAGAACAAGAAATAGATTTCTTGATGAAAGAGGACGAAGGAAAACTAAAAATCTTTTTTGGGGAAAAGAGGTAGCAGAAATCTCTGCACAGTATTATACTGTAGCTTGCAGCCTCCTTATCTGAAGTACAGGCTTTTCCATACATCTACTAGTATTGATATTTTTAATAGAGAGACAAATAGAGAGACAGACAGGCATAACTTTGGCAACTTTGGAAGCTACTGTAAATCAAGTTCATTACCATGGATCTAAAAACTAAAATACTACCCCTTCCTTAAATGAGATCCGGTACAACTTGTCATGCCAATAAAGACCATATGAATGTGTGTCATGTTACCCCCAGGCCGGCTGCCCTCTACCTCCCTGCCTACCTGCCAGGTCTAGAAGCTGTAGCTCTTCAATGGCCTTCTGCTTGATCTCAGACAGCAACTGCAAGTGAAAAGGCATGGCAGCAACACCACCACGGATATGCTTGTACATATACTTATTAAATAGGGACACATAAGCACACAGTACTTCCGAGGAAGTAATATTAACTGTAAATATAGCAATGTGAAGAATTGCTGGTTTGTTTTTTGGTGTTAGGAATTAGTAAAGTGTGATCTTTAAGTAAGTTGGAGAGACAGCCTGCACTCACGGTGTCTCCTTCAGCAGGCACTGTAGCCACTCTGCTGCCCTCTTGCGGATGGGAGGAGTATTCCACCTGCAGCCAGCTGCAGTCCGAGGGCGTTCCCACAGTAACCGTGTCTCCGCTCCGGGTGAACAGGCTGTGGGGCAGGACCAGCGTTATAACCAGGGCTGTGCAGATACTAGATTTTCAGAGTTATTCCCTTTAATGTGTTAATTTCACATGAAGAAAAGCTGCCTCTCTCTCATTTGCCCTCATCTATACAATAGAGTGCCAATTGATTCAACAGCAAAAGTGAATATTCCTTTCACCCAGGACTGCCACATTTTTACTGCTGACAATGAAAATATGTTCCCAAACTAGCAAATGCAACTAATTTGTCATCTACGTGTTCCTTAGCTGTACCTTAACAGCTAATCTCTCTGACTGAATTCTCTACTGCTGTGCATACTGGGAGATGTATTTGTTTGTCAAGAGGTCTTGCCTATGACTCTAATCCCACAATTCCCTGCAGAGATTTTGCTCACATTGGCAGATGCATTTCTACGGAATATCTGGAAGTGAAATCAAAGTGATTTGATATCAAACAGACAAAAGGAAAGAAATAATGGCCGATGAAATCACACTGTTGCCAATTATTTCCTTTCCTCTGCATGGTATCCTTTTGACAGTGGTTTATACATTCTGTTATCTGAACGAACACGAACATGGTGATTTTTGCTGTGGATGTGTCTCACCTGCAGTCCAGCGCCTGTGAGTGCAACACTAGCAGAGCGTCCCCGTCGCGCAGTGTCAGCTGGCTCAGTGTCTTGTGCAGGTCTGCAGGGGGGTAGACTCTCCAGCATGGGCTCTGCTTCTCCTCCCAGCGACACAGCAGCAGCTCCCCCAGCTCAGAGCCCGTCTGCCGGGCCAGCTCCACGCACACCTCCCCCAGCCTGCAGTCTGCAGGGAACCCCTGGGGAGTTTCTGAGAGGAGAGCCTCGCCCCCAACGCCCCTGCAGGACACACACGATGCTCAGCAGCACAGGCTGGGACTCCGCCCCCACCCGCACCGGCTCTCCGCACACCTGGGAGGTAAAGGATGGGACATCCGGTTCGTGATTATCAGCTAAAAGCAATTACAGTCATCAAAGGGATCTTATATCAAGCTTCAGCTACCTCTCTCCAGTTACTACTGCTTTTCACGTGCCGTCATTATAAGATTAAGGTCACACCCTTGCTCTCTCTCCCACAATGAAGGAGAGACTGAAAAAGGACTTTTCCCTTTTCCAGTTAAATGACATGGAACTTACTGAACACTTCTGGCTGTTCCAGTGCACAGCTGCATGTCTAGGTTTGCGGTTAGCAAGGACTTCTTAACTGTTATTGGACTATTTTAACCTTTATTGATCAGATTTTTTTGACTCAAATTTGAAATACCCAAAGGTGACTGCAGTGTGACTGTAAAGGAGTGTCCATACCTCTCTGCCGTTCCATACAAAGAGGTCTGACCCGTCCACGAGGCCCGAGCTGTGCAGGGACTGCTGGTCATCTGTGGGACACAAGCAGACAGAGAGAACTCTTATTGTCTTGTAGATATGAAGTGCTGTTGGAAACAGACTATAGATATTGACTGCTAGTGGATATTGAGTGGGTTAGATGGTTTAACAGAGACAGACAAAGTGCAGCAGGTCTCCTTACCGGTGAGAGTGTCATACAGGTGCAGTCCAGCAGGTAAACTCTTAGCAACTGTGAGCGCCATGTCCCCCTCCCACGAGTCCTGGAGCTGAAACACACACAGTTTAAACACACACACACACACACAGGCAGACATACAGAGACGGTTTTATTCAGTCCCGAATAAATGCCACAGGAATGCCACTGCATAGAGGTGCAGTATTACCACTGACCCTGACTCTGACCCTCTGCCTGCACTTGCTCACCTGGTATACAGCCTGCCTCAGGTCCCCCACACTCTTCCTGCGGTCGAAGGCCAGCCTTAGCAGGCTGTCCTGGGTGGGGAGGCTGGTGCAGTGCCCGTGTTGAAGGCGGTAATGGGGTCCCAGGTGCAGTTGCAGCTCCACTGTGTTGCTGACGGAATCAAACTCGGCCCTGCAGGGAGGGGAGAGGGGGTGCTCAATGGAGAGGTGCGATGGGAACCGAGCAAACAGAACGAACACAAAACAACCGGGAAAATGTGTGGGTATTTCATGTGCTCTTCCATTCGTCATACAAGTCTCAAATGTGCAGTTTTGAAAGAAACACATGGGATAGCAAACATGTATTTTCATTTTTAAAACAAGATATCTGGCACCACACCAAGTTCAACTCACGCTTACTAGAGGAGTAAGGATTCATAGTGCATCGATGATTTGTGATACTTTCTTTACATGATACAGTATATCGCATCATAAGATGGATGTATCCTTTGCATCGTGATACAAGACCAAAAGCACAAATGGTTGTTTAATAAAGAATATGTGGGTTTTGTAGTTGGTATGGACACATACTCTCCCTCTCATTAAATGATAGTCTTTTAACAAAAAGGTCCATCATTAAATGATCATTTGACCCTATTACACATCATACAAGGAGCCAATCAGGACAATCGCATGTATTCTTGAAATGTATGTTTACGAATGTAAGTCGCCCTGGATAAGGGCGTCTGCTAAGAAATAAATAATAATAATAATAATAATAATAATAATAATAATAATAATAATAATAATAATAGGGATACAGATCGTATCGCAACCTTAAAATTGCGATACGTATTGTATCGTAATATTAGTGTAACACCCTTCATGTTTACAGGTAGTGCTGCACTGCTGATGTGAAATGACTTAGCAAGTGAAACAGTAAGAGACTTCCTGAAATGAACATCCATGTTTGCTATAACACGTTTCTTTCAAAACTGCACACCTAAGACCTATGTAGCTAATGGAAGCGCAAAACAGGTGAGATTTAGGGAATTTCTGGTTAGCTACAAATCGGATATACACGTCCTTTTTTTCACCTGGTAAATCTTTTGATGCGTGTTTTTTTAATCATTGTTTTCTGCCGAGATCATTATTTAAAAGGCTGTCATTTTTCAACCACGGGCTGCTTCTGAAAAGACTCCTGCAAGCTGCATTTCTGCGGTGCGATGGTTGTAAGAATGCAGCTGCGATGCAGTCTGAGCTCCTACCTCTTTCTCTGGAGCTCTCTGCTCTCTGCCTCAGCCTCTTCCAGCAAGTGCTCCGGGACTTTGTACCGTGGGTTCCCTCTGGCTGAAACCACACACAGGGAAGAGCTTTAAACTTTACAGCATGGTTAGAAACTTCCACGAGTCTAGCACCCAGTCCCGGGTTTCAAAACTCTCCTTGTTCAGGTATGTTATTGAAATCAACACATGCCAGGAGTTTGAACAATCAGGCCCCTGCTAAATCTGCTCTGAACTGATCACATTTCAATAAGCCTCCCCTGCGTCTGTAGGTTGACTGTTAGAAGTTGTTCACGCAGCTATAAGGAAAGGAACACTATGTTTCACAGGGCTTGCTCAAACTCCTGGCTACTGAATCATTTAAATAATATACTTAATTAATGTAGTTCAGAAAGCCAGGACTGGGTGCAGGGTTAGTGTGTTAGTGTGAGTTTCTTTTTTTTTTTAATTTAGTCGTTGCCAATTAGTTTTTTATTATTTTCTCCCCAATTTGAAATGCCCAATTATTTTTAGCTCACCGCTATCACCCCTGTGCTGACTCGGGAGGGGTGAAGATGAACACACGCTGTCCTCCGAAGCGTGTGCAGTCAGCCGCCCGCTTCTTTACACTTTGCAGGCTCACCGTGCAGCTGCCTCAGAGCTACAGCGTCCGAGAACAACGCAGGTCTGGGCAGCTTACAGGCAAGCCCGCAGGCGCCCGGCCAGACTACAGGGGTCGCTGGTGCACGGTGAGCCGAGGACACCCTGGCCGACCTAGCCCTCCCTCCCCCCAGGCGACGCTCGGCCAATTGAGCGCCGCACCCTGGGAGCGCCCGTCCACGGTCAGCTGTGGAATAGCCTGGATTTGAACTTGCGATGTCCAGACTATAGAGCGCATCCTGCACTCTAGCGAGTGCTTTTACTGGATGCGCCACTCGGGAGCCCCATTAGTGTGAGTTTCTAACCCTGTTTACAGCATCACAAATTTTACAATTTCACAGCTTGTACAGGTGAATGTTTGATCTACTTCCATTCCACTTAAGGTTGAAACACATTTTCTCACCCATCATTAGCATAACATAATTTTGCTATAGATCACAGCGTTTTCATAGTTTGAAGATTTTTTAAAATTTAGAAATACTAAAAGAAACAACTTCACTGACGAAAGACTAGAATATTTGTCAATGATTCTTCCTATTTCTAAATTTGGCACTAATGAGTGTTTAATAAGTACAGAGGAAGTGTATCTCCAGCACACTATAAGTAACTGAATGCACTTCTTGTGCAGCAGGTATTAGGAAGAAACATTTAGCAATGTAGGGTAGAACTATAAACACGGAGTGCGGTGAGGAAGCAGGTCTTTCTCAGCTCACAGCGCCCCCTACCTTCCTCCGGCCTCTGCAGGCCTGCTCTCCTGTAGAACAGCATGTAGGCACTCTCCTTCCCCTGGAACTGCTTCTCTATGTCCCGCTCCGTGATGGGCTGCACGCTCGAGTCGTTGAAATCAAACCAGGGGTGCGGAGGGGTGCTGTGTGACCCAGCAGGCTCCTCTGGGGTCCCATCCCCCTGGCCCCCCCTCTCCTGGGGACCCTGCTCAGGACTCGGGGCCCTGCTCTGTTTGAGATGAACCCGAGAGCCGTTTGAGTCCAAGAGAAAGACGTCGGGGTGCTGCTGCAAGAACTGCAGAGAGAAAGAGAGAGCGCGAGCGTGTCAACCACACATCAGAACCACTGCTTTCAAAACACCCTGCAGGGTCACCATAAACACGTGGCACCATAAACTCTGCTGTACCCCATGTTGTCTGTATATTTTTCAAAAAACGAAGCCTGCTTGTATTTATTTATTTAATTTAGAGTGCTCGATTATTTTACCCCCTGATTTTAAACTCCAATTTAGACTGTGCAATCATGTTCCCTCACTGCAGCAACTCCCCACAAGGAGAGCTGAAGGTCAGTGGGTGTCCTCTTAACTCCACAGCGGATGTCAGCAAGCTACTGGCTTCTGGAGAACAAAAGCCAGCCCTGCAGTAGTAGCCAGTAAGGGCTGCTGTAACGTGCTGAGAGACAGTCCCTGCCGATTTTGTCTTCCTAACCTACCAGAGCCAAAACAACACTCCCTCTGGAATCTACAGCAAAGACAGCCAGGACACGACTCACCCTGCACACCACACGGTTGTGCCTTTACTAGGGGAGACCATCGGGGTCCGCCTAATTCTGTTTGTTTTGATATTTTATTCACACCTGCTGGGTATTCTAGCAACTGGAGAATAAAACCAAAAGCACTTCAACTCAGGAGCTTTCGTCAGGAGAAACAGAATTAGTCGCATGAACGTCATCATCAGTGTATCCAGGCTGATGTTCCCCCTGCAAGAATGCTGCTGGTTTTCTGTTCCTCCTGTAGTCACTGATTTCAAACACAGCACAGCGATGTTGCAGGAACAAGCCTGATTGGGATAAGCTTATTCCCCAGCTGATTTTTGACCCACTTTCCTGTATTTTACTGAAGCACCGTTTTTCCTTTGTCAGAGATGACACAGCAGAATAAAGTGAAACCCCTTTCTAGATCTCTTCACAGACACGAAGAATAACCTGACAGACAACAAATACAACATTGTTCCTTATCACCATTCCATTCACTAGAAATAAGACTCCTGTTGCATAGCAGTTTCACCCATTCCAGGTTTTACGATGAGCTTGATTAGCCCCAGTGTACAGGTAACAAGCTCAGGTGTGTCTGCTTTAACTCCTAGTAAAACATGGAATGGATGAAACTGCTATACAATAAGGGCTTCTCTGAAGAAGTCTCCAGCATGCGATGACTGAAACGGACGACATTCAATGCAATTCTAAACAAGAAGCAGAAGAGGAGAGTTAGGAGAGCTGTGATGCTGCAGAGCTGTTCTCACCCACCTTCCAGACTGGTCCGTGGCTCTTGCGGAATCTCTTGTTCCACGAAACCCCCACAGTCTCCATTACCTTCTGACCGAGCTGGTCCACACGCACACTGAGAGTGGCCTCCTGACAGGTCGAGGGAGTGAGGGGAGTCAGGGAGAGACACAGAGAGATGAAGGAGGAGTAGGGAGACAGAGAGCAAGATTATTCATCATACAACCCAGAGCAGGGAAATACCTGTAACAAATAACTTCATAATGGCAACCTTAGACCTAACAGCATTGTAAAAAAGAAAGTAAATCATTATGACCTGCACCACAGAATTGTGTGTGCCAGACAGATGGCTGCCTGCCTCCACATTCATGCAGATCTGATACACTCAACAACTTGTCTTCAGGAACTGGTTTCATCACAACTGGACACAGCCCCGCTGCTCGCAAGGTTCATACCTGGGCCAGTATGGCTTTGAGCACAGACAGAGGGTCTCCCATCTCCAGGATGGGATCAGGAGCTCTCACTCCGCTGACAGGCACTTTTGACTTGATCTCTTCCTCCTAAACACCAGCCAAGAGGAGAACCACAGGAGTCACGTTAAATAATATATATATATATATATATATATATATATATATATATATATATATATATATATATATATATACACACACGCTACCGGTCAAGTTTTAGAACACCTCCATTTTTCCAGTTTTTATTGAAATTTACGCAGTTTAATGTCTCAATGTACTCTGAAATTAAAGCATAGAACAAATAAACAATTGGAGATAAAAAAGAAATCATGGAATCGTTTTGTTTAACAAAATTTAATCTAAATTTTTGACTCATCAAAGTAGCCACCTTTTGCAGATTACAACAGCCGAACACACTCGTGGCATTTTTTCTACAATGGAAATCAAATATTGTTCGGAAAGTTCTTCCCAACACTGTTGCAGAAGTTCCCACAAATGTGTTGCACTTGTAGGTTGCTTTGCTTTCACCATTCTGTCCAGTTCATCCCAAACCAGCTCGATGGGGTTTAAGTCTGGAGACTGTGCTGGCCATTCCATGATTTGAAGCCTACCGTCTTGTTCTTTTCTTCTAAGGTAGTTCTGACATAGCCTGGAGGTATGTTTTGGGTCATTATCTTGCTGTAGGATGAACCCCTGACCAACTAGGCGATACCAGAGGGTATTGCATGGCTGCAAAATGCTGTGGTAGCCGCTTTTGGTTCAGGGTGCCACTCACTCTGTGCAAGTCGCCGACTCTGGATCCAGCAAAAGAGCCCCAGACCATCACGCTTCCTCCTCCATGTTTGACAGTTGGTGTCACACACCGAGGAACCATCCTTTCGCCTACTCGACGGCGTACAAAAACCCTGCGTGATGAACTGAAGATTTCAAATTTTGATTCTTCGGTCCCATAAGACCTTCTTCCAGTCTTCAGTAGTCCACTGGTGGTGCTTCATGGCCCAGGCAAGCCTCTTTTTCTTATTTTGCCATCTTAGCAATGGCTTTCTTACTGCCACTCGACCTGTCAAACCTGCAGCTCGAAGACTTCTCTTCACAGTTGAAACTGAGACTTGCTTACTTCGACCAGTGTTAAGCTGTGCTTGAAGCTGTTGTCCTGTGAGCCGCCTATCACGCAAGCTGTTGACTCTCAGAAACTTGTCTTCTGATTCTGTTGTGGCTTTGGGTCTGCCAGACCTCTTCCTGTCAGAGTTTCCTCCAGTTTCCAAGTGCCTTTTGATGGTGTAGGAAACTGTACTCACTGACACCTTGGCTTTCTTTGCAATTTCTCTAAAGGAAAGACCTACACTTGTAAGGGTTATAATGGTCTGTCTGTCTTCCTTTGTTAATTGCCTTTTTCTCGCCATTATGATAGCAATATACTACTTCCTGCAGTACAATACTGTCCAAATAATGCTTAAGAGGGTGTAGTAACACAGCCTGTTCCAACACTGCTTTTATACAGACAGAGGGTTTGTAAGTAATCAACAAAAGTTGGGACACCTGTAGGAATTGTTAGCATCAACTTTCAAGGCTTAATTTACTTCCATTGCTGCAAAACAGCTGTAAGTTGTTAACCCATTACTTGTTCCCTGAAAAAGGCCTTTTTGTATAACTCTGAAATGTACATTATTTTTCAGTTTTTGGTAACCTAAACTTTTTTTTTAACCTCTGGCAGTTTACCGCTTACCTTTGTACCATTTCAGGTTATTCACTGGACTTGAACTGGTTAAATTTCAATAAAAACCGGAAAAATGGGGGTGTTCTAAAACTTTTGACCGGTAGTGTGTATGTGTGTATGTGTGTATATGTGTATATATATATATATATATATATATATATATATATTGCAGAGTCACTTACAATAAGACATGGATTTAACATCTCATCCGCAGGATGGAGCACAAGTAGGTTAAGTGACTTGCTCAGGGTCACAGTGAGTCAGTCAGTGGCAGAAGTGGGATTTGAAACGGTGACCTTCTGGTTACAAGCCCTGGACTAACCAGTGGACCACACTGCCTCCTGTAAACAATACACAGGCAAGACCAGCTGGGAGCCCCTAGGGGGGACTACTGACCAAGGCTTCTTTAAACCACTGTCTAACCTCTTATTAGCTGTATATATCCTGACAGTGAAAGATCAGCTATAAAGTTGCTTCGCTGATAAGGAAGAAGAGTAGAGCAGCACTAACATAGTAATTGTGAGAGCTTCAGAGTACGGATGCTTATTTCCGTTTCCTATTCCTCAACTTTGAACCTTTAGGATAGAATACGTTTAAACTAACATACTGGGAATGTTTGTAACCAAACAGAAACATCATGAGAAGCCACGTTTTATAAATGACTCCAACATGCATCTATACATAAGACTGTAGGAGTTCAACATTTAACTGTATATGGAAAAAATGCTGAATATGAAACAAATCGACTTGCACTTACTATTATGCAAACACTGCATATTGGCGGTTAATCATTTCAAAATCTTAAACATTTCAACTCTAAGCTCTAAGACTGTAATCTTTACCCCCTCCCCCAATACACATGCAATGCACTGGTCAGTCAGTCTGTCCGTCTGTCTGTCTGTCCTTCCCTCCCTGTACTCACAGGAGCCTGCCAGCGTCCCAGCCGGTCGAGGTCTTTGATATACACGTGGTAGTGCCCCCCGTAACAGCCACCTTTGTGTATAATAACAGAAAAGAGTTCATATTCATAGTCTGAGTCAGCTGCCCCCGCGACCTGCACAGGGAGAACAAGAGAGGGTTAGACACAGCCCGGATCAAACACTTCAATTGTGAAAGAAAATAAAGCTGATAACTCCAATCAGCATCTATTGTAGGAGACATTTATTTATTGATTTATTATATTTTATTTATTTTTCCCTCAATTTGGAATGTCCAATTAAGTTTTTTCTCCTCACTGCAGCGAGTCCCCACACAGCACAGACGTTCTGAGGGCGTGTGAGTGTCCTCCGATCTCACAAGCTTAAAGCCAGAATCGCTTTTACGCCGAGCAATCCAGAGCAGAGGTGGGCGGGCTACCGATCCCGGAGAACAGAGACCAGCCCTGCCTCTTATCCACTCTGAATGTGTTCGGTGTCTGGCCAGTAGGGTTCGCTGTTGCACATTGAGGAGAAGCAATCCCTGCCGGTTTCCCATCCCCCACCCCGAGAGGATCAGAGCCAATGTGACGCACCCCTCGGGGTCCCCAGGAAAGTTCGGCCTCTCGGGGACCCCATAGGACACACCAGAGAAAGTACTTCCCATTTTGATTTGGTGCTTTGACCGAGTTCTAGTTGCCTGTCACAGATTTACTGTATGTGACAAAGTCTAGATCAGCCAGTCTCAAGTAAGAGTGATCTTGTGATCTGCCACTTTGCAACAAAGTATCCTTTTGTTTTGCTGGCAATACACTAGCTGTGCACTAGATGGCTCTGGGGCTTACTAATATAAACCCACTTTGGCTGATCAAGCCTGCATTGCAAAGGTCTGTGGCAGGCAAGTAGAACTGAAGAGCAGCTTCTGACCACATAATCAATATAACTTAATACAGACTTATAAAATAGAAAAAAGCAATATTTTAGTAATTGCCATTAAAACACCCAATGATTGCAAACATCATACAAATCTATAATAATAATAATAATAATAATAATAATAATAATAATAATAATAATAATAATAATAATAATAATGTAATTGAAGGCTATTTGTCCTTAAAGCCTGTATTCTGGTTGTGTTTCCTTTTCAGTTTGGAAGGAACATTACTAGAATGCAGATCTCCTTTCCTCCTCCTGTCACTGATTGGCTACACAACAGAACTTTCTTACTGGCTTGTTCTCACACAGGTGAAGCGATCCACCACAATACTGTGCTGTCTCCCAGAACACAAATGAAATCTTCATAAACAGGAATAAAAAGTGCTGTCTGTGTACTTGATGAAAAAGGGCAGCTTATCTGTCTGAGTTGCTGGTAACTACAGTAGCGTGATGACAGTAAGAGTTTGATTTTTTGCACCTTGCTAAATCTGGATGCATGCTTGCTGCAGGTAATGTATGTCTTCCTAGCTCACACATTACACATCTCTCATCTTTAACCTGTTCAGTGCCATGGCTCCAGTCTTACATCTCCACATGGGACCTAAGGATGGGGGGCATTTTAAAACTAGAAAGCATCTCTGGGGCCAGAGCATACGTGGAATGGCATTAGGGAGGTTATTAAAACCTAATGCATCTCAAAGTTCCTGAGGTGGCGTTGTTTTTATTGGACAATATCCATTAAAAAAGGGGTCACAGAACACAGCTGTCTGCTCAAGTGTGGGGTCTTTATCATGTATAGGCTTATAAGTCACATGACCTCACAAGGTGAAATGTGACAGGATGGTTGACTAAACCAAACCAGCTCTCCTCACAGGGATGGTGAATAAACTAATTCTCATGTGTGGAAATGGAAGACTGAACCCGCGACACTGAGCGAGTTAGAGGAGGGGATGAGACAGACTCTGTGCGCTGGGAATCGACAGTGGAGTTTCTAGGCTATTTCATGTCTGTAAGGGGTTCAGGGTGGTGACATTCTCATACCTGCTCGCAGAAAGGCCTGAGGTCTATTCTTATTGGGAACGCGTAGCTGCCCATCTCCTTGTAGCGCTCACACCTGGCAAAGTCGAAGTTAAACCTGAGCAGAGATACCGTCAGGAAGAGGGGCAGCTTCCGCAGCTTGGCAGACTGGACAGAGAAAGAAAGAAAACTAAATGACAGGCTGAACTGGAACACCAAAAGGGCCACGAGAAAACATGTGATTGGTTGGACTGAAATAACTCCACTTCCACGCTCCATGTTATAAAAGATACACAACTTATATGCACTTAAAATAAAATTATATCTGGATCGAGGTTAAAGAAAGTTCTCAGTTTGTTTGCCCTGCTTTCTGGTAGTCTGTTTTTTTGTTTTTACTTCCCAGGTAATTTCATTGTCTTTGGGGTCGGAGTATGTGTCTGCAAAGAATGTCAGTGAACAGGGGAAGCAGCTGGCTTGTTATTGACAGGAAAGAAGACAAAGACAGGGTGAAGAAAATGTACTCTCAGGTGAAATGAGCAAGGAAGCATGAGGCAACCAGAAAGCTAGGATTGCAAACAGAGATTTCTTTAACTCAGTATAGTACCAGATACCATGTTTTACAATGTGTGAGAATAGGTTTCCTTGAACATTTCTTTCAAAACCGCATGTGAGACCCAACAAAGACCTACCTAGAGAATGGAGTACACAACCGTAAGACAGGTCCCACTCCTCCCTCACATTCTCCACCCCCTCTCCTCCTTACCTTGGCTGCAGTGACCAGCTTGCTGCAGGCTCCACAGCGGTACAGATTGTTTCCCTCAAAGAGCTCTTCCTCCACAAACATGCTCCACAGCGCCTCCTCCAGGCCGCTCACCCCCTTCACAGCCACCGTCAGGTCCAGAAAGTCCTCCTGCACTCTCCCAAATCAAACACAGAGTGAGCAGAGAGTGGTGACTTTAACTGACACAGCAGGGCAGGGATGTCATTAACTGCAGCCCTATTCATAGACAAGGTCCCAATGAAGCAAAACCTTCAGGTGTCTTTAGTTCCCATAGAAACACAGGCAATAAAGATGATTAAAAATGTGATAGTCTGCTGTACAAATGTTTGGACTGCTGCCTTCATCCGTGTAACACAGGGATGGGAAACAAGACTCCCAATGCATAGCAGTTTGATCCATTCCTGGAACTTGCTGCCTATACCCTGTGACTAATCAGGCTCATAGTAAAACCTGGAATGGGTGAAACTGCTGTGCAACAGGAGTCTTATTTCCATCTCTGTAACATGCAAGTGATTTTGTAAGAGCTGTTTCTTCTTGTGTTAAGTGGATGCTGAAGGTAGTTGATCCAGAACTACAAACACTCTATATTAGACATTATATATTAATGTCTCTAGAGTTAAATAGTTAACAATGACAAATCAACCATGTATACTTTGCTCGATGCCGCTCGTAGAGATGAAGTTGGTTGCACACTCAAAAATCTCTTCTTTAAGACTTGACCGCTAATATTATACATCAGATTCCTCTTACATTTTGTTTAAAAAACATCTTACTATTATTGAAACAAAACAAACACAATGCGTTTCGACACATAGTGGGTCTTCAACAGGTGTCAATATTAGATGTTTTCTTTCCTCTCTGACCATTTCCATGTCTAAAGTTGTGCAGCCCTCGCTCTCCCCTCTCGCAGGTTGTGTACCTGTCTCTCGCTGGTGTTGCCACACTCCCTGCACACGATCTGGTTGACCACAGTCCCGTGGTACAGGCGGTTGATGAGGTCACTGCCCGAGGTGCCCACCAGGGAGCTCTCCAGAGCACTGAAGAGGATTCTGTTGAGCTCCTGAACGTCATGCTGGCTCATCTCCTGCAGAATCAGAGAGCAAGCAATCTCCCAATCAGTATGGTACAGTAACAATCCACCATAATCACTGCATTTAAAACACTTTAGTATTAAAAAGCAAGAGAAGACACACATGTGCTGGTACTGTAATAGAAATGTGAGGCTCCGAGCAGGGCACCAGGGAGATCAATCCTTCAATGAATGTTTGACTAAGGCTCACAGTCATGCCGATCCATAATCGACTAACTGTTCCAACCTTCCTGTCGACCAGGGTTGGGGTCAATTCCAATTACTTTTTAAAATCAATTCCCATTTCCTTTTAATCAATTCCAATCCTTAAGTGCAATTCTCCAAATTCTTACGGTCTTCTTAAATTTCTTCTTAAGAAGAAAAAATTATTCTTAAGATTTTCAGGAATACAGCCGCAGTTCTTAACTTTTTTTTCTTAATGTTTCAAGGATACAGACCCTGCCTATGACCTACAAAGCCACCAGGGGTCAGGCTTCTGCCTACAGTTGTATATTTCCATATAAATCAGAGATGTTCAGTAATTCACAGTATGAATACCGATGTGGTCTTCTTGTGCTGGGTTTTCAGACTTGTTGCAAACATTGCCGATACATATGTTATAGTTTAAGCAATCAATGAAACTCTCTCTCCACTAACCACTCAACCCCACCTTGTTTAAAACAGATTGAAAATAGACCAAAGTCTGCAAATGAACTACAACTTTATAGCAGTTCTATATTATACAGGTGGTATATGTGATATATTTAAACTTAGCTACACCAATACATTTTAGTAATATTTGTTGCATCACCCTGACTGACATTAACTTTAGACTTTTACTTTGTAAAGTACGAGATTCAATGTTTTAAATGTAAATGCATGTTTACTGTGTCTTTCTTCTAGATCGGCACATGCAAGTTTTGTTCCCCTGACAGGCCCCTAAGGGTCAAGCTTCTGCCTACATCTCCTTATGATCAGAGATGTCTGGTTCTACCTTACAGCCTCGGCTAGTTTTGTGCCCCTAGACTCTGGAACAATGACACAGGCAGTGCTGTAGTACCTCGTTGCTGCTCCAGCCGAAACTGTCGGTCAGGTCAGAGGTGGATGCAGCCTGCTGATCCACCAGCAAGAGGCGAGCAAACAGCCTCTGCAGCTCCAAGGGGATGACTCGCACCTGAAAACACAGAAAGCCTGAAATTAAGATAGTCAGCAAACACAGACGCACTCAGACAGCCTGAAACACAGACGCACTCAGACAGCCTGAAACACAGACGCACTCAGACAGCCTGAAACACAGACGCACTCAGACAGCCTGAAACACAGACGCACTCAGACAGCCTGAAACACAGACAGTCAGTGCAGTGCACACACCATCCATTTCACCTTACAGGCAGCCTGGTCCTCCAAACAGAAACATGGCTGTGCTAAGCCATGCTTTCAGTTGGAATTACTATTCTTTCACTTTTGTTCTTAATAAACAATTCTATATAACAAGAACAAGATACAGAAGAGCAAACCTAACCTAAACCTAGAAACAGAAGAACATGAACACATTAGGACAGTGCCAGTATAATACAGTCCTGGCTGGGTGCTTTTATAGCTGGTCCAGGTCATATTGTGTTCAAGACATTTTGACAATCGTTTCCAGCTTTCTTGTTCTCTTTTTGTTTTAAAATATGTCACCTCACCACTGATCTTGAAATTAACAGATTCCCGCTGTCACCCAATTGCTGACACAGAACGATAGGGGTTGTTGTAGCATGGTGAGGTGAATTAAACCCAGCTCTTTTGCCTCTAACCTTGCGGGGATCAAAGGCCAATTCAGTGTTTCCTGTAAACTCCCAGCCAAGCAACGGCGAGACCGGCTGAACGACTCACACTGCACTCACACGGTAGTGCCTCTACTAGGGGAGATAATGAGCAGTATCTTCATTTCCCTGATAGATAAATCACCCCCTCTTCAAATGTATTCAACAGATTAAAGCTATCTGTACCACAAATATACATTTCAAAGCACTGCAAAGCCGTGAAAACAGGGTAAACTTTGGCAAATCATCCATAACTTCAATCAGAATTCGAATAGTATAAGAAACCATGGCTACAGACAAAGGTTTCAGCACTGAGTTTCTAATAGTTTTGCCTTAACCATGACAAAGCCCAGCAAATACCCAACACAAACATGAGAAACTCTACCCTGCAAGCTCTAGAATGTGTAACAAGATTCTCAGGATTTCGTTCTCACCGTGGTCTCTGGTTTGTCCCGGTCGCTCAGAGTTCCCAACTCCTCTGGGCCCAGACTGAACAACGCCTCTGAAACACAGACAACAAGCACATCAGAAACACATACATAGCCATTTGTGGTGCAAAGACAGCGTGTGCTATACATGGCAGGTGCTTCTCCCCACTCACCTACACATTTATAGTACTTTCACTGCAGTACTGTTTTTCTTTTTTGATTATGATTTTCCTTCAGTTCTCAGTTGGCGGTTCCTATTCCAAATTATTTTTAAAAAGGGGTTCCCTTTGACAACCCCTGCTCTAGTACCGACTACATAGATATAACTGTCCGCACTGCTGACCTCTGAACTCTGGGGTGAAAAGCAGCGTCTGGAGCAGCGAGTTGAGGTAACAGGTGCCACCCTGGTTCTTGATTCCGCTCAGGGTGACTGCTCCTCTGGGCGGCGGGGGCTCGGCGTCCTTCACTCGGGATTTCTTACCATTGGAGCCCTTACAGTCCCCCACAAAGGCCACTGCGTCCTCCTCGAACAAATCTCCGAACATCTTTACAGAAGGCAGTTTCGGAGAGCCACCAAGCCAAAAAAAAAAAAAAAGGTTAAGTCACTGGATCTTCTGCTAAATGCTATCTCATGCTCCGGCGTGTTCAGAAGAGACGGACTTTGTAATTAATTATATTTTTAAATCTCAAGCGTGGAAAAGAACCGGGTTTAAAAGCAAATCACGACACAAGGTCAAATGTGCATTTTGATTAAGCTGTTCTGAAATAAAGGGCTCGTTATTAATAAAACGGCAATGGAAATTATGTATTGTCATTTGGTAGCTAAACTTATATTATAATTATCAATAGCATTATTAATTTGCACTTATGTAATGCTGCTTATATGCTTCAACTATATATATATATATATATATATATATATATATATATATATATATATATATATATATATAATTTCAAATTATATTACAAGTTAACATTTGGCATCACTGAAATATATTTTGTATGGCTTTATATTCATACGAGTTTGATGTGCAAAAAACCTAACAATAATTTAATTGTATATTACAGTCTAACCCCAAACAATTTAATGTTACTGTATAAATCGGTTCACTCGTTACATGTCCGGTTTAATAATACAGCGATACTATACATTGTGTTAGAAAAATACAGCGAAGAAAAAATATAAACACTCTTGCAATCTGTTCAATATGTTACTAATCATAAAAAATATTTAACCTTCATAATATTTACAAAATCACTCATTCAGCACCATGGAGGTGTCTCGTGTAGTCTTGCTCTCTGTGCAGTGCCAGTGTACGCCTAAACGAAACGAACAGGCTCCTACGCTTTTTACAGCGGGTTTTATTGTATATGACATACACCATTCGGCTATAAACACACTACCAGTACCTCTCTAATTAACTAAACTTGTCTTTTTCAATTCGCAAAGCAAAAAAATAGTAGTAACCAAAAACAAACGCACAGCTTAACAAAATATCAATCTTCCGTTGTCAGCAAAAATCTGAACTACTTTCGTTTTCCAACAAAAAGTAAAGAAGAAATGTAAACAGAAACACGAATAACGCAAGCAGCCATGTTTCTGTAAGTTAGGCTATGGCTATATGGTACTTGTAGTTTTGATGTTTTGAGCGGCAGTATTTTCTCTGAACTACAATTCCCTTCCCGCTTCAGTTATACTTCCTGGGTTTGCGGTGCATGCTGGTGATTGTAGTCTTCTAACAGTATAGTCGTCTGCCGTGTAAATAACTCGTGTTAGTTCAAGACTTAACTTGAAGCTACGTTCAAAAATGGAACAGAGATTGTGGATGGAATTAGACATGTATTTAGTAAACTAATTGTATTTGACTTTATGAAGGTGTATTTAACCACTAGTTAATTTCAAGGTTGTCATATAAGGGAAAGGGTGCGTGTTGGAACGCGATTTCAATTTACAGATTGCATGTACAACAAATTTGAAACACATATGCTATGTAGCACACACTTTGTTGTAGTTGGACTGTCCTGCTGTAACAGACCCTATTATAAATTGCTGTTACCCCTTGTAAGAGTTGCTTAACTGTATGCCTACTGTATATTACTGTTGCCCTTTTGTAAATTCTGATGAAGGTGCAAAGCAAATGCTGATTTGGCTTGTTCACTTTTTAATCCTGATGTTGCAAAAATAAAAGTTACAAATGTTTTGGTCAACAAATCCTGAATGTGGATTCTCGCAAGTGGGGCAAGGTAGCGTGACTTTACTGCCCAGTGACTGTAAAAGATTTATGGGAGCTCTGTACAGTTGGCAGATAATCGGCTGCCTACTCCAGGAGAGTAGCTCCAATCCTGTACCTTTGCCTCCTGCAATGCTCTGCCTACACACTGTTTGAGAGTGACTGTTTACTGAGCTAGCTGCAGAAGCAAGAGTTTACCCCAGAAGCCCCTACCCTGGATGTGACTGAATGATTTGTTATGGAAATTGTATCTCTTGATTGCTTTATGTAATACACTATATAAAGGATGCACATCCCTATCGCAAGTCGGTTTTAGTCAGTGCGTGCTTGGTTGGTCAGGATTACAGTCCTAATGTTTCACTGGGAAGAGCCTCAGGAGTGGTAACCCCCAATACAACTTCCCTGAAGGAATAAGTATGGTGATCATTTAAACACCTGGCAAACTGCGCTGTCCATGTTGGTCCTGCACTGTGTTTACAGTGATATGGCAGGTGTTTCTGTACAGTATATACAGAAGGATCTACAAGGGGATCTGGGGACCTGTAAACTTGACTTTGACTCACTAAATGATAAACACTATACTGTGACATACCAGAACAATTCAAACCCTGCTCTGCTTTGTGACACATTTCTATACATCTGTTATCCCTGAAATAGTTATCCTCTGCCCCGCTAATACATTATGCAAATGGTTTCAATGAGAAACCCACCTTGCCAATATGTTGCTGCCAAGGTATTGGTCCTCCCGCTGAATAAGGATTTTAAATGATTCGCCGATCCTAAAACAAGCGTTCGGACACTTCAGATTGATTCAGTATTACCATTGAAATCTAACCTTCAATTTTAAGCCCTGATTTGTATTTTTTTTTGCCACGTTGTAGAACTCTCTACAGTTGGGTTTTTATAAGATGCCCGAGGGATGCTATATTTTATTTATGAAGTTAATAAACTCCCAAGAATGAACCCGTTGAAAAGTGCCATGTTGATATGAGGACAGCGAGCACGGCCACTCTCTACTTGCCTTTGGAGAATCAGTGCAATTGACAAGGTTATGGCAGGTGTTTTTAATATTCTGTCCAACCCTGTGTAAGGAGGCCACAATTGTCCAATCTTGTCCTTTTCCAGGGAATCCAATAGCACTTGCTTCTACCTAAGACTACAGCTTTTTTAAAACCCATTGAAAACCTTCTGGGATACTTCAAAAAGAGCTGTATTAGAGGACACGTGTCCGTCTTCGTCTCTCCCGAGTCAGAGCAGGGGTGGCAGCGGTGAGCCGGGTTGAAATAAAAAAAAGAATTGGGCTTTCCAAATTGGGGAGAAAATGAGAAAATAATTGCCGATTCCAAATTTATTAAAAAAAAAAAAAAAAAAGCCGTACTGTGGAGTTCAATGAGCCCTCTGTTGAACAGCCCTGATGTGGGCTATACTGAGACAATAAGGACATTTGTTACACAAACCTTATATACATTTGTTTTTATCTCGATGAGAAGCAAAACTCGAAGACAGCTGCAATTTTTAAATATAAAAATGTAATAAGTTAAAATGTTACAAAAAGCTAAAAGGCAATATTACAAAGTGTTACCCTGCAATAAACAAACAGTGCAGAGTCAAAGCTGTATAAAACAATGGAACAGAGTTGTGGAAAGGGACCTGGGGACTAAACTGCACTGCAGGAGTAAAGCTTAGTCCCACTCAGAGCTCTGCAGTTTGACAGGAAGAGTTCATAAACAACTCCCCCTGCAGCCCATAGAGGGAGCCCTAGCCCATCAGAGGTTTCAATCCATGTGCTGTTCAATGGGGTTTCCACTGGCTTCAGGTGATCCATTCCTGGCAGGATGTTGTAAACAGCTGCTCACTGCAAGGGCCTGTTGGAATTCTTGATTCCCGTTGAGAAGCTCTTAAAGCTGCAGCAGCATTGCTCTTGTTGGCTTAATAAAGGCGTGGAGGCTTATTTGCTGTTCCAAGATCTAGCCTATTAGTGCCACCTGATGTACAGAGCTCCCCCTATTGGTCACATTTTCTCTTGCATCTATGTTTAGTCTGTAATATGCCAAGAGTATAGATCAAGTCATCCAATTTTAGAAGCGTCTCCTGAGCCTCGGAATTGGCTGAGTGATAATTTAAGCTCCTCCTCCCTGAGACTCCTGTCCAATCGCTGCGTCTCGGACTCCAACACAGAGGGAAGGGGCTCCCGTGAGACCAGGGCCAGCGATTGGCTGAGGTCCTGCCGCAGGGAGAGTAGCCATTGGTTGTTCCTGGAGGAGCGCTCGATAAAGTCCGCCCTCTCCTGGGAGTCGAGAGCCAACGACCGCCGGAGAACGTGCACCTGCAGAAGGCAAAGGTCAGTCACAAACAGGCACACCACAAACCCTGTCTGTCTACTGCATCTTTCTATTTCTTCTATGTATTAGCATGATCACATTTGTCCTAATAGCTTATTTTCAACCGTGACACACAAGGCAACTGCTTGAATATGAATCTGCGCATTGAGATTGAGCTTAGAGACAAACCAAGCAGACCTGAATGACTGGGAATAGAACCAGAGGGATGTTTGTGTTACATAGCAGTTCAGGCCAGTGTGCAAACCACTGAGCTCATAGTTCTGTTCACCACTGTTCTGAAACTGTGTGTCTCGTTCCCCATCCAGTAAACACATTTCAAACCAATCCAGCAACTCAGCACAAGCTTTCACAGGAACAAACAAACAAGAAAACATAAAAAGCAGCTTGCACACATAATTATACTATAACCTGTACACTCCTGGCTCCTCCCTCACCTGCTCCTCCAGCTCTCGAACCCTCTCTCTCAGCCTCTCTCTCTCCTCCTCTTCTGGAAGTCGGGACCCTCTGGAGAACTGCTGAAGACAGAGACACACAAGGATTTGATTTGTATTGCTGATTTTTAATCTCAGAGGGGGGCAATGGAGCTAGCTAGTGCCAGGCAGGCCGGTGTTGAGACAGCTTCCCTTCACAGCTCTCCACAGCACCTCAACCCTGTCCTGAAAACCCCTCCCTGCCTGTCTGCCTGCCTGCCTGCCTGCCAGCCATTCACACCTGGGCCTCTCTCAAGCAGAGACTGACAGTGTTGTGCTGGTGTTATTTTTGTGATGTTCACAAGTCAAAGGTAACAACAATGCAGCAGCGAAACATGTTCATTTCTACTTGGTACTTTATTGAGAGAATCATAGAATATAGCTGTGTACCAAAGTTGAAGACACTATCTCAAAGTATCACCAAACTATTAAGACAATATGTAAAAGTGAGTTGTCGCTATCATGCAGAATCACATGACCTCAATACCATGTGACTTCATTAAATCACGATTAGCAACAGATTTAGCATGAAAACCCTGCAAATACATAGCCACTACCTAAAATAGATCAAGGTTATAAACAATGTGGCAGTGAAAGGGTTAATTTTTACTAGAAGACACTAAAAATCAAACAATACAGCTGTGTACCAAACATTAAGACAATAACTTTGGTCTCTATGAAGCTGGAACTTCAAAAGTCACATGACCTCAATATGGCAGCCACAGTCAAGTGAATGAACATAGCATCTGAATTGTGATATGGGTCTTTTGTTAGAGTTAATTGTTTAGCAGCAGTAAGCTGAAGTGACGTGTGTGCATGCCTGCTGAATGACCACCCCCCTCCTTTGCTGACCTTTGAACTGTTGGGTGTCCTCTGCTCCCTCTGTGATGAGGAAAGGGCCGAGAGCTCGTCACGAAGACGAACACGCTCCAGCTCCACCTGAGAGAGGGATAGAGGAAGGGGAGAGTGAGAAAGGAAGAAAATGAGTCAGACGGAGGCAGAGAGGAAGAGAGAGGGAGTCTGAGTATTTACCAGCTCCCCCTTGTGTCTCAGTATTTATCTTCTCCCCCTTGTGTCTCAGTATTTACCAGCTCTCCCGTGTCTCAGTATTTACCAGCTTCCCCTTGTGTCTCAGTATTTACCAGTTCCCCCCAGTGTCTCAATATTTACCAGCTCCCCCTTGTGTCTCAGTATTTATCTTCTCCCCCTTGTGTCTCAGTATTTACCAGCTCTCCCGTGTCTCAGTATTTACCAGCTTCTCCTTGTGTCTTAGTATTTACCAGCTTCCCCTTGTGTCTCAGTATTTACCAGCTTCCCCTTGTGTCTCAGTATTTACCAGCTCCCCCTTGTGTCTCAGTATTTATCTTCTCCCCCTTGTGTCTCAGTATTTACCAGCTCTCCCCTTGTGTCTCAGTATTTACCAGCTTCTCCTTGTGTCTCAGTATTTACCAGCTTCTCCTTGTGTCTTAGTATTTACCAGCTTCCCCTTGTGTCTCAGTATTTACCAGCTTCCCCTTGTGTCTCAGTATTTACCAGCTTCTCCTTGTGTCTTAGTATTTACCAGCTTCTCCTTGTGTCTTAGTATTTACCAGCTCCCCCTTGTGTCTCAGTATTTATCTTCTCCCCCTTGTGTCTCAGTATTTACCAGCTCCCCCGTGTCTCAGTATTTACCAGCTTCCCCTTGTGTCTCAGTATTTACCAGCTTCCCCTTGTGTCTCAGTATTTACCAGTTCCCCCCAGTGTCTCAGTATTTATCAGCTTCCTCTTGTGTCTCAGTATTTACCAGTTCCCCCCAGTGTCTCAGTATTTATCAGCTTCTCCTTGTGTCTTAGTATTTACCAGCTTCCACTTGTCTCAGTATTTACCAGCTTCCCCTTGTGTCTCAGTATTTACCAGTTCCCCCCAGTGTCTCAGTATTTATCAGCTTCCTCTTGTGTCTCAGTATTTACCAGCTCCCCCTTGTGTCTCAGTATTTACCAGTTCCCCCCAGTGTCTCAGTATTTATCAGCTTCCCCTTGTATCTCAGTATTTACCAGCTTCCCCTTGTCTCAGTATTTACCAGTTCCCCCCAGTGTCTCAGTATTTACCAGTTCCCCCCAGTGTCTCAGTATTTATCAGCTTCCTCTTGTGTCTCAGTATTTACCAGCTCCCCCTTGTGTCTCAGTATTTACCAGCTCCCCCGTGTCTCAGTATTTACCAGCTCCTCTCCCTGTGCCTCAGTATTTACCAGCTCCTCCCCGTGTCTCAGTATTTCCCAGCTCCCCCTTGTCTCGGTATTTCCCAGCTTCCCCTTGTGTCTCAGTATTTACCAGCTACCCCTTGTGTCTCAGTATTTACCAGCTCCCCCCAGTGTCTCAGTATTTACCAGTTCTGTGTCTCAGTATTTACCAGCTCCCCACGTGACTCAGTATTTACCAACTCTTCCCTGTGTCTCAGTATTTACCAACTCTTCCCTTGTGTCTCAGTATTTACCAGCTCTTCCCTGTGTCTCAGTATTTACCAGCTCCCCCGTGTCTCAGTATTTACCAGCTCCCCCGTGTCTCAGTATTTACCAGCTCCTCTCCCCGTGTCTCAGTATTTACCAGCTCCTCTCCCCGTGTCTCAGTATTTACCAGCTCCTCTCCCCGTGTCTCAGTATTTACCAGCTCCCCCTCGTGTCTCAGTATTTACCAGCTCCCCCTTGTGTCTCAGTATTTACCAGCTCTTCCCTGTGTCTCAGTATTTACCAACTCTTCCCTGTGTCTCAGTATTTACCAACTCTTCCCTGTGTCTCAGTATTTACCAGGTCCCCACGTGACTCAGTATTTACCAACTCTTCCCTTGTGTCTCAGTATTTACCAACTCTTCCCTGTGTCTCAGTATTTACCAACTCTTCCCTGTGTCTCAGTATTTACCAGCTCCCCACGTGACTCAGTATTTATCAGCTCCCCCGTGTCTCAGTATTTATCAGCTCCTCTCCTGTGTCTCAGTATTTACCAGCTCCTCTCCTGTGCCTCAGTATTTACCAGCTCCTCTCCTGTGTCTCAGTATTTACCAACTCTTCCCTGTGTCTCAGTATTTACCAACTCTTCCCTGTGTCTCAGTATTTACCAACTCTTCCCTGTGTCTCAGTATTTACCAACTCTTCCCTGTGTCTCAGTATTTACCAACTCTTCCCTGTGTCTCAGTATTTACCAACTCTTCCCTGTGTCTCAGTATTTACCAACTCTTCCCTGTGTCTCAGTATTTACCAACTCTTCCCTGTGTCTCAGTATTTACCAACTCTTCCCTGTGTCTCAGTATTTACCAACTCTTCCCTGTGTCTCAGTATTTACCAACTCTTCCCTGTGTCTCAGTATTTACCAACTCTTCCCTGTGTCTCAGTATTTACCAACTCTTCCCTTGTGTCTCAGTATTTACCAACTCTTCCCTGTGTCTCAGTATTTACCAACTCTTCCCTTGTGTCTCAGTATTTACCAACTCTTCCCTGTGTCTCAGTATTTACCAACTCTTCCCTGTGCTCAGTATTTACCAACTCTTCCCTGTGTCTCAGTATTTACCAACTCTTCCGTCTCAGTATTTACCAACTCTTCCCTGTGTCTCAGTATTTACCAACTCTTCCCTGTGTCTCAGTATTTACCAGCTCCCCTTGTGTCTCAGTATTTACCAACTCTTCCCTGTGTCTCAGTATTTACCAACTCTTCCCTTGTGTCTCAGTATTTACCAACTCTTCCCTTGTGTCTCAGTATTTACCAGACCTCTTCCCTTGTGTCTCAGTATTTACCAGCTCCCCTTGTGTTTCAGTATTTACCAGCTCCCTGTGTCTCAGTATTTACCAGCTCCCCTTGTGTTTCAGTATTTACCAGCTCCCCCGTGTCTCAGTATTTACCAGCTCCCCCTTGTGTCTCAGTATTTACCAGCTCCCCCCAGTCTCAGCATTTACCCGGCTCAGTGTCTCTCTCAGCTGCCCTCTCTCTCTTCTCAGTCTCTCTGCTCGCCGCTCCAGATGTTTTCTCTCCTCTTCCAGCTGCTGCTTCTCGTGCTCCAGCTGTGCCACCGCCCTCTGCATGGATGAGAGTCTCTCCTGGAATACATTGCCCCCCAGCAGGACTGGAGGACCAGCTGGCTCAGCCTGAGAGAGCCATAGGGGACAGAGATGGAGAGAGGAACAAGGATGAGGAGGAGAGAGAAAGAGAGCTTTCAATAGAGTCAACTTCATTGTACTCCCTCGACACTTAATAATGTGATAAATCATAAATTTGGTTCATTCATTGCTGGGCCATGTTGACAGTAAATTGTACAAATCCTATATTTTCCTGTACCAGGGCCCTTCACTTATTCACTGTTTTGAATATTTCACTATTTTTGTGTAAGTCAGGCAGGGAAATAAAGAGAGGTGCTATACATGAGAATGCATTGCCCACTGAGAAAACACTATTGTTGGAAGGCAGGATGCAAATGCAAAATGATTGCAGCTGCAGATTATAAATCAGGAATGATTGCAGTGGAGGACCCTAACGCTGACTGCAAACTTTCAAGAGAAGTTAGAAAAAGAATGATAGAAAGTGACAGAAAAGAGCAACACATCTGCAGCTGATATTGCAGAGTCGTAGAGTTGAGAATGGTAGATCGTATTGCAATCTGATATTGCACAGTCGTGGAGTTAATCAACTCATTTTGCTTTGAGAGGTACTTTTTTAAAATCTAAAATAAGAAATCTTACTTTATTCCACTGGCTGTGTATGACAACCCTTTGAAAGGTCTCTAATGGGGTTGTGCAGATACACAGATTAACATGTTTTTTGTCGGCAGGTATTAAATTAAATTAAATCACATCAAACAAAAGTGTTAATTTCACAAGAAAATCTGCCATTCTCTCATCTACAAAACCAATCAATGGGAGTTAAGTTCCACACTGAGTCATTTAGGAAGTTAATTAATACCTAACAACTTGAAACATGGTACAGGGATCTGCTCAGACTGTCCTCCTAGCAGCACTGCCCTTGTCCCCAAGGTTTTTCCTGATTATTCAGAAAGAACGACCTTGTACTAACCTGCAGGGGTTGTGTCGACAATGAAGCCACCCCTTCCTGCAGTGGTCTGACTTCCTGCTCCAGGTTCCCAGCTCTCTGTCTCCACTCCACCTCTCCCTCCCTCCCTCTTTCTCTCTCCAGCTTCCTCACCCTTTCCTGGAGTCTCTCCATCTCCTTGTTCCTATTCTCTACTCCCTCTCTCAGTCTCTCCACTTCTCCCTCCCTCTCCCTCACTGCAGCTCTCAGTCTTACCCCTTCCATCTGCATCTCCCTCATCTCTTGGTTTTTCACCTCCACCCTCACTCTCAGCCTCTCTACCTCTTCCTCCCTGTCTCTCAGCCCCTCTCTTTCTCTCTCCAGCTCCTTCAGTCTCTCTACCTGTCCCTCCCTCTCTCTCTCCAGCTCATTCACTCTCACTCTCAGCCTCTCCGTCTCCTTCTCTCTCTTCCTCAGTTTCTCTCCTTCTTTCTGAAGCTCCTCCACTCCGTCACTCAGCTTCATGACCTCTCTGCTCTTCCTATCCAATCTCTCCTTAAGTCTCTCAATCTCTCCCTCCCTCTCTCCTCCTCTCTCCAGCTCCTTCAGCCTCTCTATCAGCCTCTCCGCCTCTCTCTCCCTCTCCTTCACCATGGCTCTTAGTTTCTCCTCCTCTTGTTCGAGTCCCTCCACCCTTTTGTTCAGAGTGTTGGACTCTCTTTGCTTCATTTCTTCTCGTTCTTTCCAACTCACAATGTCTGTCTCCAGCTCCTCCACTCTCTCTCTCAGCCTCTCTGTCTCTCCCTCCCTCTCTCTCCAGCTCTCTTCCACGCTCTCCCTCAACCTCTCTATCTCTCTGTTCTTCTGTTTCTGTAGTTCTTCCACCTTCTCTCTCAGCTTCTCCACCTCTCCCTCCCTCTCCCTCAGTTCTGAGGTCTGTCGTTCCTCTCTTTCTCTCAGTACAGTCTTTACTCTCTCTGCCTCTCCCTCTCTTTCTATGAGTAACTTGGCAATCTCTTCTCTTCCTTCATGCATGGTCTTCACTCTCTCCCTCAGCCTCTCCACCTCTCCCTCCCTCTCTCTCACCTCCACCATCACCTTCCTTCCCTCTCTCTCCAGTTCCTCCACTCTTTCTCTCAGCCTCTCCACTTCTCCCTCCCTCTGTCTCAATTGCGAGATCTGTTGTACCTCTCTTTCTCTGTGTAGGATCTTTGTTCTTTCCATCTCTTCTAGTTTCAAGCCTAGCCCTGCTCTCTCTTCTTCCAGCTCCTCCACCCTCTCTCTCAGCCTCGCCACCTCTCTCTCCCTGTCTCTCAGTTCTGAGATCTGACGTTCCACTCTTTCTCTCTGTAAATTCTTTGCTCTCTCTGTCTCTGCTTGCCTCTCTCTGAGCTCCGTGGTTAGCCCTGTTCTCTCTCTCTCCAGCTCTCTCACTCTCTCCCTCAGTGTCTCCACCTCTCCCTCCCTTTCTCTCAGTTCTGAGATCTGTTGTACCTCTCTTTCTCTCAGTACGGTCTTTGCTCTCTCCATCTCTTTTTCCTGCTCTGTGAGTGACTTTGCAATCTCTTCTCTTCCTCCCTCCAAAGTCTTCACTCTCTCCCTCAGTGTCTCCAGCTCTCTCTCCCTCTCTCTCAGCTCCTCACTCACCCCCTCTCTCTCTCTCTGTAGGGTCAACACTCTCACTCGTTCTTTCTCTATCTCTCCATCCTTCTCCTTCAGGGTGGCTCTCTGTCTCTCCTCCCCTTCTCTCCTGATCTCCTCTATTTGCTCTCTCAGTCTCTTTCTCTCTGCCTCCCTCTCTCTCACCTCCATCGTCACCTTCCCCCCCTCTCTCTTCAGCTCCTCCACTCTCTCTCTCAGTCTCTCCATCTCTCCCTCCCTCTCTCTCAATTGTGAGATCTGTCGTTCCTCTCTTTCTCTGTGTAGGATCTTTGCTCTCTCCATTTCTTCCAGCTTCAATCCCAGCCCGGCTCTCTCTCCTTCCAGCTCCCTCACTCTCTCCCTCAGTGTCTCCACCTCTCCCTCCCTCTCTCTTAGTTCTGAGATCTGTCGTTCCTCTCTTTCTCTCAGTAAGGTCTTTGCTCTCTCCATCTCCTTTTCCCTCTCTCTGAGTAACTTTGCAATCTCTTCTCTTCCTCCTTCCAAAGTCTTCACTCTCTCCCTCAGTGTCTCCAACTCTGCCTCCCTCTCTCTCAGCTCCTCACTCATCCCCCCTCTCTCTCTTTGTAGGGTCAACATTCTCACTCGTTCTTTCTCTATCTCTCCATCCTTCTCCTTCAGGGTGGCTCTCTGTCTCTCCTCCCCTTCTCTCCTGATCTCCTCCATTTGCGCTCTCAGTCTCTCTCTCTCTGCCTCCCTCTCTCTCAGGTCTGAGATCTGTTGTTCCTCTCTTTCTCTTTGCATGGTTTTCACTCTCTCTATCTCTGCTTCCCTCTCTCCTAGCTCCATGGTTAGCCCTGCTCTCTCTGTCTCCAGCTCCTCCACTCTCTCTCTCAGTCTATCCACCTCTCCCTCCCTATCTCTCAATTGTGAGATCTGTCGTTCCTCTCTTTCTCTGTGTAGGATCTTTGCTCTCTCCATTTCTTCCAGCTCCAAGCCTAGCCCTGCTCTCTCTTCTTCTAGCTCTTCCACTCTCTCTCTCAGCCTCTCCACCTCTCCCTCCCTTTCTCTCAGTTCTGAGATCTGTCGTTCCTCTCTTTCTCTCTGTAAATTCTTTGCTCTCTCTATCTCTGCTTGCCTCTCTCTGAGCTCCGTGGTTAGCCATGATCTCTCTCTCTCCAGCTCCCTCAATCTCTCCCTCAGTGTCTCCACCTCTTCCTCCCTCTCTCTCAGTTCTGAGATCTGCTGTACTTCTCTTTCTCTCAGTACGGTCTTTGCTTTCTCCATCTCTTTTTCCTGCTGTCTGAGTAACTTTGCAATCTCTTCTCTTCCCCCTTCCAAAGTCTTCACTCTCTCCCTCAGTGTCTCCAGCTCTCCCTCCCTCTCTCTCAGCTCCTCACTCATCCCCTCTCTCTCTCTCTGTAGGGTCAACACTCTCACTCGTTCTTTCTCTATCTCTTCATCCTTCTCCTTCAGGGTGGCTCTCTGTCTCTCCTCCCCTTCTCTCCTGATCTCCTCCATTCGCTCTCTCAGTCTCTTTCTCTCTGCCTCCCTCTCTCTCACCTCCATCGTCACCTTCCCCCGCTCTCTCTCCATCTCATTCACTCTCTCTCTCAGTCTCTCCACCTCTCCCTCCCTCTCTCCAAGTATCTTGGAAATCTCTTCTCTTCCTCCTTCCAAAGTCTTCACCCTCTCTCTCAGTCTCTCTGCCTCTCCCTCCCTCTCTCTCAGGTCTGAGATCTGTCGTTCCTCTCTTTCTCTTTGCATGGTTTTCACTCTCTCTATGTCTGCTTCCCTCTCTCCTAGCTCCATGGTTAGTCCTGCTCTCTCTCTCTCCAGCTCCTCCTCTCTCTCTCTCAGTCTATCCACCTCTCCCTCCCTATCTCTCAATTGTGAGATCTGTCGTTCCTCTCTTTCTCTGTGTAGGATCTTTGCTCTCTCCATTTTTTCCAGCTTCAAGCCTAGCCCTGCTCTCTCTTCTTCTAGCTCTTCCACTCTCCCTCTCAGCCTCTCCACCTCTCCCTCCCTTTCTCTCAGTTCTGAGATCTGTCGTTCCTCTCTTTCTCTCTGTAAATTCTTTGCTCTCTCTATCTCTGCTTGCCTCTCTCTGAGCTCTGTGTTTAGCCATGCTCTCTCTCTCTCCAGCTCCCTCACTCTCTCCCTCAGTGTCTCCACCTCTTCCTCCCTCTCTCTCAGTTCTGAGATCTGCTGTACCTCTCTTTCTCTCAGTACGGTCTTTGCTTTCTCCACCTCTTTTTCCTGCTGTCTGAGTAACTTTGCAATCTCTTCTCTTCCTCCTTCCAAAGTCTTCACTCTCTCCCTCAGTGTCTCCAGCTCTTCCTCCCTCTCTCTCAGCTCCTCACTCATCCCCTCTCTCTCTCTCTGTAGGGTCAACACTCTCACTCGTTCTTTCTCTATCTCTTCATCCTTCTCCTTCAGGGTGGCTCTCTGTCTCTCCTCCCCTTCTCTCCTGATCTCCTCCATTCGCTCTCTCAGTCTCTTTCTCTCTGCCTCCCTCTCTCTCACCTCCATCGTCACCTTCCCCCTCTCTCTCTCCAGCTCATTCACTCTCTCTCTCAGTCTCTCCACCTCTCCCTCCCTCTCTCCAAGTATCTTGGAAATCTCTTCTCTTCCTCCTTCCAAAGTCTTCACCCTCTCTCTCAGTCTCTCCACCTCTCCCTCCCTCTCTATCAGTTGTGAGATCTGTCGTTCCTCTCTTTCTCTGTGTAGGATCTTTGCTCTCTCCATCTCTTCCAGCTTTAAGTGTAGCCCTGCTCTCTCTTCTTCTAGCTCTTCCACGCTCTCTCTCAGCCTCTCCACCTCTCTCTCCCTCTCACTCAGTTCTGAGGTCTGTTGTTCCTCTCTTTCTCTTTGTATGGTTTTCACTCTCTCGATCTCTACTTCCCTCTCTCCTAGCTCTGTGCTTAAACTTTCACTTACTCTTTCCAGTTCTTCCACCCTCTCTCTCATCCTCTCCACCTCTCCCTCCCTCTCTCTAACTTCCACCATCAGCTTCCCTCTATCTGTCTCCAGCTCATCCTCCCTCTCTCTCAGCCTCTCCACCTCTCTCTCTTTCCTCCTCAGCTCAGCGGTGTGCTCCACCTCTCTTTCTCTGCTTAGCCTCTGCAGGGTCTCAATCCCTCGATCCCTCGCTCTCACTTTCTCATTCTCCTCTGTCCTGGCTGCCTCCAGCCTCTCCTTCAACACCTCTGCTCTTTCCCTGCTTTCCTCTCCTTCTCTCACCAGCTCCGTCGCTTGTTCTCTCAGTCGCTGGATCTCCTCGTCCCTCTCTCTCATGGCTCCTTCCTTCTCTTTCTCCAGTGCTTGCACTCGTTCTCTCAGCTCTTTGTTCTCTCTGTCCTGTCGTTCTTCTCTCTCTGTCTCTAACTCCTCTAGCTTCTCTCTCAGTCTGTGTGTCTCTGCACACCTCTCCCTGAGTTTCTCTTCCCCTGCTCGGCGATCTCTCTCCAGCCTCTCCACCTCTGCCTCCCTCTCTCTCAGCTCTTTCCTCAGCTCCTCTCTTTCCCTCTCCAGCGCTTTGACTCTCTCCTCCAGTCGGTCCACCTCTCCATCCCTCTCTCCCAGCTCTGAGCTCAGAGCCTCCCTCTCCCTCTGCCAGCTCTCCCTCTCCGTGTTGCCCCTCTCCCTCTCTTCCCTCTCCCTCCCCTCTCTCTCCCGGGAGAGGCTCAGCTCCTGGCTCAGCCTCTCCCTCTCTCCCTCCAACCTCTCCCTCGCCCTCTCCCCCTCCTCCCTCAGCTCCTCTCTGTCCTGCAGCAGCCCATCCTTCTCTCTCTGCAGGCGGGTGGTCTCAGTCTGCAGTTCTGTGCGGAGGCATTCGATCTCCCCTGAAACACACAGAGAGGACACGGACAGACCCACAGGTGAAGGGATACAGTAAGACATCTCCTTCAGACAGACAGAATGGAAGACAACCACAAAGGCTAACAGACAAACAAGACACACAGCCAGATAGGCGTGCACACAGACAGAAAGACTGACAGGCAGGCAGGCAGACACACAAACAGACAGAATAGAAGACAAACACACAGACCGACAGACAAACAGGTTGACATACATTCAGACAGGCAAATATACACAGACACAGACAGACAGACAGACACCATCCTCAGCTCATACATACACCACAATGGCTACTTCAAGTTAGTTTGAACTGAAACTAAACAGCCTCACTAAAACTGAATATGATTTGTGACTGTGCTATACAGGTAAAATGAGGCTGGCTGCTGTTGATTGAAATACTCACTATGCAGTCTCATCCCTCAATCCTCCAGCCTAGCCGAGGACAGTACTCGCACTTGTACATTTATTATTATAAGGTCACCTTTGTCATTTTAGAAGCTGGTGCAGCATACTAGTGTACACTAATAACTGCAACATGACTAATAACTTTGCAGATACTTAGAAACTCACATAGCATACAGCCAAAGGCTTTAAAACACACTGGCCTCCCATTAGCACCCTACACTTCACACTTCCACTGACAATGAGCATTATACACTCCCTACCGACCTACCCTGCAGCACCTCCTTTGCCTGCAAGAGGGTTTGAACTTTGACCTCCAGTTGACCCTGCAGGATCTGAAGGTTGGAGTTCTTGTGATTGGCTGCAGAGAGGTCGCAGTGCAGGGTCTCCTGGAGTGACCTGCGGAGAGAGGAGGTGAAACATGAACCCCAACCATCACTCGGTATCAGACCTGGGGTCAGTTAGGGTTATAATTACAATTACAATGATATTCTGTTCAATTACAATTATGCTGCAGTAATCACAGTTATGCTGTCACTATGCTGCACTTTGCTGTACTGTGCTGGACTATGCTGCACTATGCTGTGCTATGCTGCACAATGCAGTCACACTGCAATAATATTTCAACTCCTCTGTGTGGAAAATCAATTTCTAGAGCTGCTACCAGAATGTTGAGTACATCTCTGCAAATAAATCTCTGGGGCTAAAAAAGCACTGAGCAAAACAGAACATGAGGTTCAGTAGGTTTAAATATATAATGCAGATTCAAGGTTCAAAAGGTTTCAATGTTAAATCAGAATATGGAACTAAAAAAAGTGTTTTTACTTAATGGTTTACTGAAAATGTATAGTATCTCAAACATTGAAAACCACTGGGTGTGAAAATCAATGTAAAGTTTGAAAGGTGAAATACAAAGATATGTATGAAGACTAAATCAAGTCTACTTTTCTTGAAAATGTGTCTCATGGTATGAACTATAAGGCTTAAATGTTTTTTCTTTTGTTTTTTTAAAATAAATTTAGTAGTCATCAATTATTTTTTGTATTTTCTACCAATTTAGAATATCCAATTATTTTAGGCTCAGCACACCGCTACCACCCCAGCGCTGTCTCGGGAGGGGCGAAGATGAACACACGCTGTCCTCCGAAGCGTGTCCCATCAGCCGACCGCTTCTTTTCTCACTGCAGACTCACCATGCAGCCACCTCAGAGCTTCAGCGTCGGAGGACAATGCAGCTCTGGGCAGCTTACAGGCAAGCCCACAGGCGCCCGGCCAGATTACAGGGGTCGCTGGTGCGCATTGAGCCGAGGACACCCTGGCTGACCTAAGCCCCCCCGCCCCCCTGTGCGGCGTCTCCTGGGAGCTCGCGTCCACGGTCGGCAGTGGAATAGCCTGGACTCGAACCGGCGACGTCTAGGCTATACGGCACTCCGTGAGAGCCTTTACAGCCTTAATTTACACTTTTGAGAACGGATGGTTTTAGCGCTCCTGGGTGTCTGATACCTCAATTCCTCTCTCTCTTGCTCCAGCCCCTCCTTCTCTTTCTCCAGCGCTCTCAGCTTGCTCTGCAGCTTCTCTCTCTCTCTCAGCAGCGTCTCATTCTCGCGCTCCGCACGGCTCTGACTCTCCGTGACCCGGCTCATCTCCTCCCGCAGTGCCTGCAGCTCCGAGCAGGCGTCGCCATAGAGACGGGTCAGCTGGGAGGGGAGGGTAATTATTAAATAGTTTCTTCTGGCCTTGCCCCTCACCTGCCTCTCAGAGTCACAGACACTGGACTAACCCAGCATTCTGCATTGTACTACAGGCCCTGTCTGCTGCACAAGGCTGTGAGACTGGTAGGCAGGATTACTGTGTATTTCTGGGGGCTCCCTGGGCACAGATAAAAGTGCCATGTCCCGCACCAAATCCAATTGTGATTCCATAATTTATATTCGTAATTCATACTCACTTCATAGGTCTCTAATGTGTAGTTTAAAAACAAAAATTAAAATTCTCTCCTTTCTCCCTCCCTCTCCCTCTCTTTCACCTTCTCTTCCCCTACTCTGAATCAGCACCAGTCACAAGATGTTGTATCCAGGTTTAGGATGCTGGTAATTGCTAGAATTTAGCTAGATTTTAGTTACTACAAAATGATGCAGAATATAGACATGTTTGAAGAAATCTGGTGCACTGAGAATGCAAAATGATGAACTGGTTCTTAATCTACCATATATTTTCTTGTTATAATGACTTTTTAATGTATCTACAGTAAATTGATTGCATTAATAAAGTACTGTTTAAACAGGTTTTAAGTCAGTAGTATCTGACTGATATTGTGCTGATGCGCTTTGGAGTTCTGGATTGAGCCAGCACAATTTTTTTGGTGTGTTTTATTGTGTTGTATTGTGGTTAATAATGTAATTTTTTTTAATTTTTGTAATAAAGTGCTTTTTAAAAGTCAAAGTCCCCTTAGCCTCTCATTCTCTCTCTCACCTCCTTCAGTGTCTCCTCTTTTCTCCTCCTCTTCTCCCTGCTCTTTGTGCCCCTCTCTCCCTCATTCTCTTTCTCGCTCTCTCTCACCTCCTCTAGTCTCTCCTCTCTCCTCTGCATCTCCTCTCTGCTTTCGCTCTCCTCTCTCTCTCTCTCACTCTCTCTCTCGCTGGCTCGTTGGAGTGTGCTCCAGGCCCGGTCTCTCTCTGATTCCAGTTCCTTTCTCTCTCGTTCCGCTGTCCTCAGCTCCCTCTGCAGCGAGGCTCTCTCCGAGACCAGTGACTCCAGTCTGGATTGTAAACTGGACAGCTCTGTCTCCAACTGGGCAAGAACAAACACAGGAGTGAGTCAGTGCTACTGTTACTGGTTTACAATAAACACAGATTGAAGACTCTGCTTTAAAACACAGTCACTCCTGTGCGGGACACAAGACTGCTTCTAAATGCTGCGATTCTGAATCACTACTGCCATGAACATGACCTGCCCTAGCCTCTATTCTTCTCAATGGCTCAGGACGTATATACTAAAAGACCTTACCTGTGCAACATACTGTATACAGAACAGTGTCTTTAGGGAATTTCCACACAGCAGGTGAGCCTCAGGCTTCTAGGTTTTTAAAAGGAGTAGTTGGTCTGATCCTTTAAAACCACAGCATTCACGAGAAGACAGTGTTCTGCCAGACTCAGCTGGACACAGTGCTAACCCTAAGCATCGGCGCCTTTAACTCTGGTACATTTTGATGTTTAATAGCAGTTTCTCAGTACAATCTTTGTTTTTTGGATTTATACTATAAAAAAAAACATAACAAATTCGGTGACAAGCGCTTCAACAATGAAGACAGTGAGAATGTCTTCTGGTCGAAACGTTTGCTATTTAACTTATTAAGTTTCTTTCAGTATTTCTAAATTTCACACTATTGAGGCGTTATTAGAAGATTAGATAGATGATGAATAATATAGTTAATATGTGGTGTGCCGTCAGCTGACCGCTTCTTTTCATTCTGCGGGCCCGCCATGCAGCCACCTCAGAGCTACAGCGTTGGAGGACCATGCAGCTTTGGGTAGCTTACAGGCAGGCCTGCAGGCATCCAGCCAGACTACAGGGGTCACTGGTGCGCGGTGAGCCGAGGAAACCCTGGCCGACCTAGGCCCTCCCCACCAGGCGGCGCCGGCCAGTTGTGTGCCACCCCTGGGAACTCCAGTCCACGGTCGCCAGTGGAATAACCTGGACCCGAACTGGCGACCGCCAGGCTATAGGATGCATCCTGCACTCCATGCAGAGTGCCTTTACCGGATGCGCCACTCAGGAGCCCCGACTTTTGTTTTTAATAAATAATCTCAGCACCTGTAAGCCTACATGCATTATTCAGGTTCTGGGGCAGTTGATTCCTGACCGGGGGAAGGGGAGATAAAAGTTATGCTGAGATCGCCCATGAAGCCCTTCTATTTCCATCCCTGTTACACCCCGTAAGCAGGCTGGCTTGTGGTCTCCTAACCCCTACCTGCAGGCTCTGGGAGTGCAGCTCTCTCTTATCTATCGCCAGCGCCTCGTTCAGAGCGCCCATCTTCTCCAGTGAGTCCCTCAGATCAGCACAGTCCTTCTGCAGGAGAGTCTGAGAGAGGGAGAGGCTGGAGACAGAGTCCTGGGCCTGCGGAGAGAGAGGGAAGAACCATTACTGTACAGACAGGGAGAGAGTGTGTGAGAGACAGAGTGTAGTTAGTGTACAGTGAGAGATAGAGCGTGTAGCTACCATGTGCAGTGAGATACAGAGCGTGTAGCAACCATGTGCAGTGAGAGATAGAGTGTGTAGCTACCATGTGCAGTGAGAGACAGAGCGTGTAGCAACCATGTGCAGTGAGAGACAGAGCGTCTAGCTACCATGTGCAGTGAGAGACAGAGCGTGTAGCTACCATGTGCAGTGAGAGACAGTGTGTAGTTAGTGTGCAGTCAGACAGAGTGTGTTGTTACCGTGTGCAGCGCTTCCTGCAGCTCGTCCCTCTCTCTCTCTGCCAGCTCCTTCTTCAGCTCCACTTTCTCTAACGCCCCCCGCAGGCTGGACAGCTCCTGCTTCCTCTCACTGCTCTGAGTGCTGGCCAGGGACTGAGCGATGAGTCTGCAGGAAACAAGAGACACTGACAATCTACACAAGCACACACTGAAATCTAGAATCAACACACTGACATCTAGAATCAACATATTGACATCTAGAATCAACATACTGTTCTGATACTACACAGAAGAATATTATTGGTCCTGTTTTTCCATTTTTTTCCATTTTGTAGTAATTTACACTAAAACCACACCCTTTATTCAGTGATGTTTGTTCAGATTTTAGATCACACAGTTGGAAACTGTATTGAACTGTATGACTGTATGTTGATTTTGATTTTGTCAATACTAACTGCATACTAGTATTTATTTGTCATCTCACTCTGCAGCTCTCCTCTTCCCCTCTTACCGTTCCTTTCTCTCACTCTCCAGCTCTCTCCTCTCCTCCTCCGCTTGCTCCCTCCTCTCTCTCTCCATCTCTCTCTCACTCTGCAGGCGCACGTTTTCTCTCCTCTGTTCTTCGTTCTCTCGCTCCATCTCTCTCAGTCGCTCCCTCAGTGACGGCAGGGTCGCATTTTCACTGCAACGCAAAAACAAGAAGGGAAAGTCCACTAGGGAGACGCAACTGTGATCTAGTAACTGAGAATGTATAAACAAAAGAACACTCTTCAGAGCCGAGTGAAGTCAGCAAGCCTGGTAAGTAATGAAAAGCCAATAGAGAATGAACAATAATGTAGACAATATGTAGTAGTGTCCCTTCAAAACGGATGGAAACACACGTAAACGTGGCAGAAGAAAAGAAAAGGGAACGGATTGGTGATGTGTTTCCTTTTCAAGCTGAAATGTTTTCTCCTATTTTCCGTCCTAGAAAAACAAATAAGGAGAGACGGACTGCAAAATGGGAGGGAGCATCCCTGAGACAAGGCTGGGGTCTGGTGGGAGAGTGCTTGAATGGTAACAAACGCCAGTCAAAAGGAGTCGGAATGCAGTGTGACCGAGAGGGCGAGGTTACTGGGCCATCCAGGGCAGATGCTACTCCGCCCTCTCAATATACTGGACATGTGGTACTCAAGCCGACATAGTGTGGGGCCAACATAATGACCCTTCACTAGTGCACGCTTGGGGCAGGTCCGTCTGTTGAAGGTAAGGATATTGATGGCGCTGGCGCTGGTATATCCACACTTCAGTATCAAGGGGCAATTAATATATAGGGTAAATCTAGCCGCGGGCACAGGACAGCCTGTAACACAATTATTGGTTCCCCGCCTTGTCGGTCTGAGGTCATGAGGCTGGCGATGATATCCCTTTGGCGGGCACCTCGGAGCTGACAAGACAAGGGAGCGGATATTGGCTCGATTCTATTGGGTAGGTCTTCATACTGATGTGTCGAAATATGTAGCCACATGCCCAGACTGCCAGCGAGTAGCGCCGGTCGAGTGCCCGCCCTTTGGTTCCACTGCCGATTATTTCCACTCCTTTTGAACGCATTGCATTGGACATAGTGGGCCCTCTGCTACCTTCTGACTCTGGGTATATGCATATATTAGTAGTGGTAGATTATGCAACGCGATATCCAGAGGCAATTCCATTGAGGTCCACTAGTGCCACTGCAATAGCCACCGAGTTAGTACAGATTATGGCTAGAGTAGGGATCCCCAAAGAGATCTTGACTGATCATGGAACCATCTTTCTGTCTAAAACGTTACAGCAAGTATATAAAATATTAAAAATACGTCCCATCAGGACGTCTGTTTATCATCCACAGACGGACGATTTGGTGGAACGTTTTAATCAGACCTTGAAGTCGATGCTGAGACGGTTTGTAACGCAAGAGCAAAAGCATTGGGCATCGCTCCTTCCCTACCTCCTTTTTGCAGTGAGAGAGGTGCCGCAGAGTTCGACAGGGTTCTCCCCTTCGAGCTCTTGTACCGCTTGACAGCCTCGCGGCATCCTCGATCTGTTGAGAGAGGGGTGGAAGAGCACAAAGGCTCCTCCAAAAATGTAGTGAAGCATGTGCTCCTACTAAGAGATCGCCTAGATTTGGTCGGTCGTTTGGCCCAGGACAACCTCAGATCGGCTCAGCACCGACAACAGCAGCATTACAACAAAAATGCACGGATTCGAACCTTTCGACCAGGAGACAAGGTAATGCTGCTGCTTCCCTCCTCAGAATCCATGTTATGTGCTAAATGGCAGGGGCCATATGAAGTGATTCGGGCTATAGGAAAGGTGAATTATGAAATTAGACAGCCCGATCGCCGTAATGAACGTGAAATTTATCATGTCAATTTATTAAAGCCCTGGCAGGCAAGGGAGGTCTTGTTTATAGCCCCAGGCAACATAGAGGATGATTTAGGCCCCTGTCCAGTGACTCTTAGCACAAAAATCATTCCGATGGGGGAACAATTGGTTCCAGACCAGCAACGGGAGCTGCGTAAGCTTGAATTCAGCGATGTTTTTTCTGACTTGCCCGGCAGAACTAATTTGGTTGAATATGACATTATCTCTCCACCAGGTGTCATTGTGCGGGAGAGACCTTACCGGATCCCAGAAAGTCGACGAAGTGGCGTTCGCAAAGAGGTATGGGACATGCTCGAGCTTGGGGTGATTTAACCTTCCAGGAGCGAGTGGTGTAGTCCTATTGTCATAGTGGCTAAGAAAGACGGCACCAACCGCTTCTGCGTGGATTTCAGGAAGGTAAACGCTATTGCCAAGTTCGATGTGTACCCTATGCCTCGGGTCGACGAACTTTTAGACAGACTGGCGAGGTTTATCTCCACTTTGGACCTGACGAAGGGATACTGGCAGATCCCTTTAACCCGCAGTTCTAGAGAGAAAACCACATTTTCAACACCAGAGGGGCTGTTTCACTTTAAAACCATGCCGTTTGGGCTACATGGTGCGCCCGCTGCTTTTCAGAGACTGATGGATCAGGTTTTACGCCCACCGTGCAGGGAAAGACCATCAAAATGCGGATTATTTTTCCGGAGGGGAGTAATGGGAAAGATAGATTCAGCCGAGTGTTCCTTCGGCTCCACTCTGAGCGGTGGGATATGTGACGAAAATATAATGAGTTCTGGTTGTAAATCTCCCTCTCGACCTGTGAGGATACAAAGTGGCAAAAGGGAAAGGCTTTGGACAGGTTGTCCTGACAGTTCATTCCCTGGGTCGGGAAATCAATCAGCCTGGAAAAAGACGAGACTCCAGTGTGAGAATGTATTGACCGGGAAGGTAAACGAGGTAGCAGCTGCAGGCAATAGAATCAGCTGCAATCGTTTACCAAGGGGTCATGCATAATCGCATAAAAGGGGCTGGAGTCTTGTAAATCTTTTCCTTCGCTTGGGTTTTGCTACAAGGAAACTGGAAGGACCGGGAGATTGCCCAAAATAATAAACGAAAGGAGTTTGTGAGTGTTTTGTTTGTTTGTCTGTTTAGTAATTGTCTGTGTTTGTTATCACTAGACGGCTAAACACAAATCCGGAGCTGTCGCCGAGGGCCAGCACGAAACCGGATCACCACTGCACTACCGTCACGAATAAACATTGTTATCAGCACTTGTTTCACTAATAGCACGTATTATATTGTACTTCACCACAAGCACTGAGAGCACTCACTTTGGAACCGTGATCGTGTGTGTCTAATTGTGTGTGTTTGTACCGTGTCTATTATTTGCAGGACTGCAACCCTTTGTTTCATTACTGTGCAATACACATTGTTGTGTATTGCCAGCTCTTTATTATTTACCGGCGGGTCATCAGACCATTGGATTATGCACCATTAAATCAATCATTTTCACCCGTACTTTGTTGTCTGTGTGTTCTTGGAATTACGGTATCCGCACTGCACCTGCTATACACCCGCTACCACTTAGCACTTTGCCACATCATACCACAAACTTCTACCAGAAAACACACTGGCAGAAATCCTGCATTTATTTATTTATTTATTTATTTATTTAAATGTAAGGTTATAATTATGAAATGGATTCATTAGTTGCCAGTTTTATTCTCCTTACAATTACCCCCTTTTGTTGTATAACGGTACACACTGTTAGCGCAGGCGTGAGCTGATGTCAGTTTTACATTCCAAATAACCCCAAGCACCTAACAGCAGCGTTCATGTACATTAATTGATCCCCCCGGTCTGGGTTACATCACTTTGTGAGGGTCATTTGGGAGGAAAAATGTTTGCATATGCTACAACCTCCCTGAAACCATCTCACAGGCCCTCGGCCCCCAGTTTGGGAACCCCTGGTGTAGGATGTCTCTTAAATCTGATTTACTATGAATCACAAAAAAATATTTACTCAAGAACTTCTACTAAACATAACAAGTGTTGTTGTTTTTGGTATGAACCGGAATTCTAAGAATCCTTAAAGATCATTGATTAATTTCTCAAACGTGAATTATAACCAGAATGATAGACGAGGAGATGGTGCCCAAGGCATTTTGATAATTAGCTGGGAGGATGGTGTTAGCGGGAGTCAAATTGAACGATTCTGTCTGTGCTCACTTCTCTCTTTTTCTCTCCCCGCCCTCAGCCCTGTTACCTCTTCAGTGATTCGTTGGCAGCTCTCAGTGCCCGCTCCTCTCGGCCCGCCCTCTCCTGTAGCTCCGCCCCCTCCAGTTCCAGCTGTCTGATTCGCTGCTCCAGTGACTCTCTCTTTCTCGCTTGCTCGAACTCCGCTTTCCTCAAGAACAGAGAGGCCTCCTGAGGGAGAGGCAGGAATGATTACTGTCTGTCCAAAATCATTTCACATGTACAAACACAGCCACGTTAGAATAAAGGGACCAGCCATACAACAGGCCATATAAGGTTATTACATATGTAAATTCATTTAATAATAAAAAAAGAATTAAAGTGCTATAGAGTTCAGCCACTGCATTAACTGGTTTACCTCAATTATTATTATTATTTATTTCTTAGCAGACGCCCTTATCCAGGTCGACTTACAGTCGTAAACAAAAATACATTTCAAGAATCACAGTACAAGTAATAATACAATTAAGAGCAAGATAAATACAATGACTTTGGTTCTAGCAAGTACAAGTATGACAAAATATGATTCAATAACGGAGCAGATAACAGTGTCAGTGATAGTTAGATCAAGATATAATTAAATACAAAATACTACAGATTAAATAACACTTGACAGATTACAGTACTCTAATGTACAGGATTTAATGCAGTAAAATAGGGGGCAGATAAAAGCAAGTAAAGCGCATTTAAGGAAGAGTGATAAGTGTCCAGGGGGAAAAAAAGAGGAGTTCTACAGGTGCTGTCTGAAGAGGTGAGTCTGTAGGAAGGTCATTCCACCACTGCGGGGGGAGGGTAGAGAAGGAGTGGGTTCTGGAGTAAAGGAGGTAGAGCCAGTCTTGTAGTGCAGGAGGAGCGGAGAGGTCGAGTGAGGGTGTAGGGAGAGATGAGGGTCTGGAGGTAGCTGGGTGCAGTCTGGTCAAGGCATCTGTAGGCTATACAAGAGTCTTGAACTGGATGCGAGCGGTGATCGGGAGCCAGTGGAGTGAGCGGAGTACTGGAGTTTCGTGGGAGAAGCGAGGCAGACAGAACACCAGGCGAGCAGAGGAGTTCTGGGTGAGCTGGAGCGGACAGGTGGCGGACGCAGGGAGGCCAGCCAGCAGGGAGTTGCAGTAGTCTAGGCGGGAGAGTACCAGGACGTGGACAAGGAGCTGGGTGGCGTAGTTGGTGAGGAAGGGTTGGATTCTTCGTATGTTGCTCAGGAAGAATCGGCAAGTGCATGCCAGAGTGGAGATGTGCTGGGAATAAGAGAGGCAGGGGTCCAGGGTTTTTAGCTGAGGAGGAGGGAGAGAGTGTGGTAGATTCCAGAGGAACAGAGATAGAGAGATCAGAGGAGGGGGAGGAGGAGGAGGGAAAGAAAAGGAGGTCAGATTTAGAGAGGTTGAGTTTGAGGTGATGCGAGTGCATCCAGGAGGAGATAGCAGACAGACAGGTAGAGATACGGGAGGGGATGGTGGAGTCAGAGGTGGGGAAGGAGAGGAAAATCTGAGCATCATCAGCATAGAAATGGTATGAGAAACCATAGGATGCGATGAGGGGGCCCAGGAGCGGGTGTAGAAAGAGAACAGGAGAGGACCCAAGACTGACCCTTGGGGGACTCCTGTTGAGAGAGGGCGAGGTGTGGAGGTTGCTCCATGCCAGGTTACCTGGTAAGTGCGGTTGGAGATGTAGGAGGAGAACCAGGCCAGAGCAGTGCCAGAGATTCCCAGGTCAGCGAGAGAGGACAGTAGAATACAGCGATCGACAGTGTCAAAGGCAGCAGAGAGGTTGAGGAGAATTAGGACAGAGAGAGAGAGAGGCAGCTCGGGCAGAGTTTAGTGAGTTGGTGGCAGACAGGAGGGCGGTTTCAGTGGAGTGAGCAGAGCAGAAGCCAGATTGGAGAGGGTCGAGCAGAGAGTGGTTGGACAGGAAAGCAGAGAGCTGGCGGTGTACAGCCGTTCGAGGGTTTTGGAGAGGAAGGGTAGGAGGGAGATAGGACGGTAGCTCTGGAGGGAGGTGGGGTCGAGGGTAGGTTTTTTGAGGAGGGGAGTGATAGAGGCTTGTTTGGCAGAGGGAAAGAGACCAGAAAGGAGAGAGGTCTTGAGAAGGGAGGAGATGAAGGGAAGTAGAGCAGGAGCAGCAGCTTGAAAGAGGTGAGTGGGGAGGGGGTCCAGGGCACACGTGGTGGGTTTGTGACCCTGGAGCAGGTAGGAGAGGTCAGAGTCTGAGAGGGGAGAGAAGGTGGGGAAGGAGGGTGAGTTAGTAGAGGATGCAGTGGGTGTAGGGGTTGGAGCAGGAGGGGGTGCGGGGGAGGGAGAGGTGTTAAAGAGTTTGCGGATATCTGAGATTTTAGAAGAGAAGAAAGAGGCAAAGTCATCAGAGGAGACAGAGGAGGAAGGAGGAGGTGGGGTTTAGGAGTGAGAAGGTAGAGAATAGTTACATGGATTGTTAGTGGAGGCTTGGATTACAGATTGGAAATAAGTACATTTAGCAGAGGAGAGAGTAGAGGAGAAGGAGGAGAGGAAAGTGCGGTAGAGGTCTAGGGCAGCAGGGAGTTTGGTTCTCTTCCATTTCTTTTCAGCAAATCGCAGTGTGATTCTTGCTGAGCGGAGCGCAGAGGAGAGCCAGGGTTGGGGAGTGGAGAAGCGAGCAGGTTGGGAGGTGAGGGGCAGAGGGAGTTGAGGGAGGAGGTGAGGGAGGAGAAGAGGGTAGAGGTAGCAGAGTCTACAGAGAGTTGTGAGAAGGAGTCGATAGGAGGGAGGTGAGAGAGAGCATTGGAGGCAAGGACAGAGGGGGAGAGAGAGCGGAGGTTACGGCCAGAGGTGACAGTGGGGGTAGGAGGAGCAGGGAGAGAGGGGAGAGACAGAGAAAAAGAGATGAAATAGTGATCAGAGAGGTCCAGGGGGGTGACAGAGAGGGCGGAGGGGCCCTGGCGAAGGTGAGGTCCAGTTGACGACCAGCTTTGTGGTTAGGGGGGGATGGAGAGAGACAGAAGTCGAAGGAGTGAAGGAGAGGGAGGAATCCTGCAGAGTGGCTGGGGTTGGAGAGATGGATATTGAAGTCACCTAACAGAACAGTTGGGGTAGACAGAGAGGGGAGGGAGGAGAGTAGATAGTCGAGTTCATCGAGAAAGTGAGCGAGAGGTCCAGGGGTGCGGTACAGTACAATTAGCAGGAGTTGACAGGGAGAGGTTAGTTGGATGGCATGAAATTCAAAGGTATTAACAGAGAGTGAGGAGAGGTCGGCGGGGACAGATCCCTAAAACCATGCAGAGTTTCCTGAAGATCTGTCTTCATTTGCTGAAGAACATTTTTTCAATTTTGTGACTGCCTAGCTCTTTCCTAATATAGCCACAGATAGACTGTTTTGTATGTGATGGTAGAGTGTTTAGAGCTGTCCAGAGAAATTATTTGAATGGCGCTGACAAAACTGGGATAGCTGTGGCAATACCCTAGATTTCCCATAAAGTTCGGTCCTGTGTCGGGAGTCACTGTGGTTTTCCTCCATCCTTGATTCTAACTGCCGTGACTCCCAATTATTATTATCGTAATCAAAAGAAATGCAGACAATGACCATGTTTTAACACTTTGTCCATGTGATCTTTTCTCAAGTTTGCTGTGCGCACAGAATTATTTGCTACTTCTGCTTCTGATTCATGTATGAAGCATTGTAAAACCACTGGTATTTGTTCACTGTTGTAATTGTAATTGTTAAGCCCCCTGGGTGGCTTAGCATGAAGAGTGCTATATAAGAGTACACTTGCACTGTATTGTATGAAGTCTGTGGTTAGAAATCAACCCTCGAACACTTTCAAAATAAGCACACACAGACAGTTCTTAAATATACTTCTACAGTACCAGGCTATCGTGTATTCCAGGGGGTTGAAGCCCCCAAAAAGGTTTATCAAAATACTGGGGCTGTACAGATACTCTGACTTTGAGTTATTCCCATTAATATGTTTTTTTTTTGTAGGAAACCGAAGCAAACCTGTTAAAAATGTATTACTTTCACATCAAGAAAAGCTTCTTTTCTCTCATTCGCCCACAGCTATACAACCCAATACTGATCAATGGCAATGAACTTCTGCAATGAGTGATTTAAGAGCCGACCACTCTGACTGAAATATCTACCACTGTGTGTAGTAGGAGATGTAGTTGTCTGTCGAGGTTAATTAGAGGTTAAATCTTGGCCCAGGACTACAATCCCACAATTCACTGCAGAGATGCTACACATATTAGGAGATGGAAACAAGAAAAGTTCAAAATTATAAAAGGCAAGACAAATAATAGCAGAGAAAATAGGAGTTTGATCACAACAGGTTATGTATTACATAACACAGCCAGACTGTTACTGATCGGTACTCAATACCCGAGGGAAATAATAACCGAGGGAAAGCTTTCTTCTGTGTTGTGTAATCAACACGTTTTTAAGATTCCATTTAAAATAATACCTCACTATTTAAAACATGCTACATGGCAATCCTTGTGAATTCCGAGAATCTGCACAGCCCTATGAAATACAAATCACTGTGGAAGCTGTCATTTGGAACTTCATGATAGTACTGGTGCACCTGCTCTAGAAAGGCTTATGAACACCCTGCGAAGGCTCTGGGAGTGTGCGTTACCTGCAGTTCACTGTCTCTTCTGCGGAGGGAGATCTCTACCTGTGCGATGGTGTTCTGGAGAGCAGGCAGCCCCAGCCCCGCTGTGTGAGCAGGGAGAGGGAGACACACCCCCTGCCCATCACCCCTCTGCCCGCAGGCCACTCCTGCCTGCACAGAGAAGACACTGTTCACGTGGAATACATTGAGGGCAGGTCAAATACATCCCTGATCATCATTCCACCATACTGCGCCCATAACAGAGAATTTCTTTTATATACTGTTTTTTCCACAAATACATTTGCTATAAATAAGATATCAGTAAGAATATACTGTAGTTTCCCGAACTGATTTGAAGGTACTGTACGGTAACCTATTACTTTTTACATGGCAGCACGGAGCTTGACCCTTCAAACAGGTGAGCTGAGTGTAAAGAAATGCATTCTTCACACCCACTGTTTTGTGAAGCCTTTTTGAAATTCCTCTATTAAACTATCCTATTTTTGTGAATATGAGTGCTTTGTAAATACAGTTCGTTTTAAATGATACGCAGCAGAATCTATTTATGCTTGCAGTATGTTACAGTGAAAATAAAAAAAATAAAGCGCTTCACTGGGTTTGGTTTCTCTTACCAGCCTCTCGACAGCCTCCCGCATGGAGTCCAGCTCCCTCTCTCGCTCCTTTTCTCTCTCCTTCTCCCTCTCCATCTCTCTCTCCTGCTCCTCCTCCCTCTCCAGCTCTCTCTCTTTTTCTCTCTCCTCGCTCTCCATTTTCAGGGAGAGCAGAGAGGCAGAGAGATCAGCGATCCTGAGGCGGGAAACAGCAGGGACAAACTAATTCCACAAAGGGGAGCCGTTGCAGTTTCACCCCAGGTTAGTTGCACTCAGTCCAATTCTACCAGGTAAGCACGGTTCTCTAAAAATTATGCTTACAGTGTGATGCAATAGTGTCGTTGGGTTATTTTACGGCCAAAGCTTATTAACCCTACAGTACAGCATATTTTAAAGGTATGCAGTATGATCTTTTTATTCATTATCTAAATGATCACATTTAAAACCAGCATTAAACCTGTTTTTTTAAAATTAAAGTTTTAAACTGATTCTGTAACATGAAAAACAGTTCAAGAAATGAAATCCAGAAGCTGGAATAGCTCACGACAAGCGACTCTCAACAGTTTCTCACCTCTCTCTCAGCTCCTCTGTCTCTGCTTCAGCTCGAACCCTCAGCTCTGCCAGCTCCTGCTCCTTGTGCTGCAGGGACTCTGTGAGCTCCTGGAGAGCAGGGGAGGGAGCTGGGGGAGGGGGAGAGGAGGGCAGGGCGCACACAGCCCCACAGCTGGACTGCAGGCAGGTGGAGAGACGAGAGAAATCCGCTTGCAGCTCAGACAGATCTCTGCAGACAACAAACAATACTCCAGTCAGTTTAAGTCCTGTGTATTGCACGTTTCAACAAAGGAAGTGCAAGTGGAACAGACTAAAGCAAGGTATGCAATCTGAGATCTTTAAATGACTTTGTAGCTCAGAACTGGACCCAGTACTCACAGTTCAGTCTCAGCAGTAGAGATGTAACGATACACTCATGTCACACTGCGATGCGTATCACGATATGCAGGTCGCAATACACGGTACATGTGATGGTGCTGACTGGCTGCTTGTATGATGCATAGTAAGATCCTTTAACGTTAAAAAACTCAAATGAAACAAGATACGAAGAGTATGTATTCATACCAGCTATCAAACACACTAATTCTTCATTCAAGAACCACTTGGTGAAGTACATTGAGTTATCTTGTGCTTTGGTTCTTGTATCACGATACACACCTCTAATACGATATATCATGTAAAGAAAGTTTGTCTATACACAGTGAATCGTCACAACCCCATACTCAGCAGCGTATTATACAACCTCATCATAGCCTCCTTTGATTAGGACTCAGAGCTCAATGCTGTCAAGCCTGGTTTTGACCCAGCTCTGTGTCTGTCACTTTGACTGGACTCACACAAAGTCCTGGGAATCTGTTTAACGAGCTGCCATTTCAACTCTGACCTGTCGGTGGCGCTCTTCATGGTCAGGAAGTGGCGTCGGAAGGTCACGACCGCTCTCCAGAGAGAAAGCAGGCGTTTGTGTTCATTGGAGATGTGAGAGCTCAGGATCTGAGAGGGAGGGGAGAGAGAGAAAGAGAGGGAGAGGGAGAGGGATAGTCAGTTCACTAGTTTACTTTACATTAGTTTGGTCATGAGAATTTTGGCAGTACCACTGAAGAATATGTGTATTCGTCCTGTGTTTCTTATTGTTCTAGGAGATGTCATCTCGTGCAGTTAGGGTTCTGTCTGCTCAAACTGTGTGAAATGATTCCTGTAGACACCTACACACAATGTATTAGCTTCTAATATGAACAAAAAAATGAAGATTTTAGAATTGAATGATACTGAACATAAGCAAGTGAAATGTACACTCAGTTTAAGATGTACTAGGATTTTGACCAATCCTTAACTGTGGTTAGTTGATTTCTCATTTTGTGATTTCTAATGGAAAAGCAGGTCATTCACCTCCCTCTCTCTCTGCCACTCTCCTTCCTTGAGCCCTGCCTCCTCCACAGCTCTGGTCCAATCAGCGGTCAGCTTTCCGAGATCCTCCCTCAAAGCCTGATTCACCTCTCCTGATTGGTCCAGCTGGTTCTGCAGGAGGGAGTTCAGTTCTACCAGCCCAAAGCACCTGCAGAGGGGAAGAGAGTGAACGGGAGAGGGGAGGAGAAAGAGAACACATTACTGAAAGCACAAACAGAGGCCTCACTCTAACCAGTGCGATAGTGGAGGCTGAACCAGAGACACATTTCATACAGAGACATTTGAGAAAAATACCGAGCAGAAATGTATACCCAGTGTATTGCAGCCTGCAGCCTCCTGACTGGAAATGCAGAGTCAAAGCCTTTCAATACATCTGCTCTGTTAAGAATATTACATATTTTATATTTGCTTCTTTGACTTTGGAAATACCTGTATGTCCGTGGGTCCAGAGAGAACTATGTGCAGCGAAACAGGAAGAAGGTGAATTTACAGTGTGTGTGTGTATCTGTCTGTCTGTCTGTTTGTACCACTCTATTTGTGTGTGTGTGTGTGTGCATGTGCTCTGTGTATCTGTGTGTGTGTTTCGATGTGTGTGTGTCTGTCTCTCAGTATGTCAGTGTGTTTGTGCCTCTCTTGTGCCCCTCTGTGTGTGTCTGTACCTCTCTGTGTGTATGTGCCTGTCGGTATCTCTGTGTGTTTGTGCCTCTCTCTTTGTGTCTCTCTCAGTGTGTGTTTCTGTGCATATGTCTCTCTGTGGCTCAGTGTGTGTGTGTGTGTGTATGTATCTGTATGTCTTAGTGTGTCTGTGCCTCTCTGCTCACCTCTGCTGTTCCTCTTCCATCCTGATGAGGGCGCTCTCCAGACTGTCACTGTGCTCCCCACGGATACGCAGCTGAAAGGGAGGGGAGAGGGAAGAGAGAGATATAATCAGATGTTTTCAGCCCTAGTGGATTTACCAGTAACATCACAGGAGAATACAGGGGACTGTATTCTATTGTCTATGCACAGGCACCACGCTGATACCCATCTCTAAATCCACTCTAAGGGGGCTCAGGTCAGACTTGAGCCTGCATGGACAATCCTGCGTACCATGTGACTTGTCATGTGAGAATGACAGCATGTCACAGTCAGTACTGGCTCTCTCATGTTGTCTGGTCTCTGTGTCTCACTCACCTCCTCCCGGCGCAGCTCACTCTCTCTACCCAGCAGCTGCTGCTCCAACTGCAGGCATCGAGACCGGTACTGACACACCTGAGAGAGGGGAGGAGGGGAGGGAGAGGGGAGAGGAGAGGGACAGGAGAGAGAGACAAGAGGGTTAAGAAAAAAAATCCCTTAGAAAATCAAATTTGCAGGGGCTCCCGAGTGGCACATCCGGTAAAGGCGCTCCGCGTGGAGTGCAGGATGTGCCCTATAGCCTGGACGTCGCCGGTTCGAGTCCAGGCTATTCCACTGCCGATTGTGGATGGGAGCTCCCAGGGGGCAGCACACAATTGGCTGAGCGCCACCCAGGGGGGGAGGGCTTAGGTCAGCCAGGGTGTCCTCGGCTCACCATGCACCAGCGACCCCTGTAGTCTGGCCGGGCGCCTGCGGGCTTGCCTGTAAGCTGCCCAGAGCTGCGTTGTCCTCCGACGCTGTAGCTCTGAGGTGGCTGCATGGTTGGTCTGCAGTGTGAAAAGAAGCAGAGGACAGCGTGTGTTCGTCTTTGCCGCTCCCGAATCAGCGAGGGGGTGGTAGTGGTGAGCTGAGCCTAAAAATAATGGCTATTCTAAAATTGGGAGAAAATGATAAAAAAAACAACTGGCGACTACTAAATAAAAAAAATTTAAAAAATCAAGTATGTGTTTACCATAATGTGTGCATCTTTCAGACCTATGAGATAGTTCTGGAATTAAGATTTACTGGAATTACTGTATTTATTGTGATTTTACTACCTACTGTGCTTTCAGAGTCTACCAGGATGTATTAAAAATCAGCACAGCAGCACTGGCCAGCTCTTTGGGTCACTGATAGGGCTGTGCAGACACCCTGATTCGCTGAGTAATTCTCTTTAACATGTAAAAATTGGAATGCTTTAGAATGGAATAAAAACATGTTAATTAAACAAAACAAAGCTTTCCCTCATTTACACAATGAGTTCCAATAACCAACTAAAACCACTCGTAATTTAATCTGAGAGTATTTGTATTTCCTTCCTTCTATTCGTTAAATAAAATCATTTTGATTTCACTTCCTCATTTCCACTTTGCTTGCTTCCACATAAATGTGTAATCTCTGCAGCGAACTATGGGATTGTAGTCCTGGTCAAGATAGAAGCTCAGAATACATCTCCCACTGAAACAGTGGTAGATAATTCAGTCAGAGTGATTAGCAATTAAGGTATAGCTAAGGAAAGCTTTTCTTGTTGTGAAATGAAGACATTTTTAAAAGGCTTGCTTGGGTTTCATGTAAAGCGTGTTAAAGGGAGTTGCTTGTATTCAGCCACAGTGCTAAGCTCACCTTGCCTTGCAGTTTCTGCACCAGCAGCGCCTGCCTCCCCTCCCGCTCACGACAAGCTCTCAGCTTGCTCCGAAACTCCTTCTGCTCTGACAGAGACACAGCGAGAGAGGGGTTTGCGGAGCGAGAGGTCTATGGAGAGAGGGAGAAACAGAGATTAACACAGGACAAGCTCTCAGCCAGCTCTGAAACTCCCTCTGCTCTGAGAGAGACAGAGCGAGAGAGGGATCTGCAGAGAGAGGGAGAGACATATAGACAGAGAGATTAACACAGGACAAGCTCTCTGAGAGAGACAGAGCGAGAGAGGGGTCTGCAGAGAGAGGAAGAGACAGATAGAGAGATTATCACAGGACAAGCTCTCATAGAGAGAGACAGAGTGAGAGAGGGAGCTGAGGAGAGTGGGAGAGACAGAGAGATTAACACAGGACAAGCTCTCTGAGAGAGACAGAGCGAGAGAGGGAGTTGAGGAGAGGGAGAGTGAGATAAACACAGGATAAGACAGACAGACACCTGTCCTGCAGCACTCAGTATTACACAGACAAAAAGGTCCTTGCGAACTCTCATGCTTCTCCGCCTCAAATATTCTCTCACTCACTGCCCCCACGGATAATAATAATAATAATAATAATAATAATAATAATAATAATAATAATAATAATAATAATAGCTGTATTTTTTTTTACCGGAGATCCTACGTCAACAACAACAATAACAACACGATTTCTCAATGTGGTAATTTATTAAGCTCGTCTCTCTCTCCCCTCCCTCTCACCCTGTCTCTCAGAGCTCGATTCTCCCCCTCGAGCTCATCTCTCTCTGCTCGGCTGTCTGCCAGAAGAGTCTGCAGCTTTGATAGCTCCGCCCTCAGCTCCTCCTTCTCGTCCCTCCAGCCAATCACATCTCCAGACTCCATCCTAGTGAGGGAAGGGGGAGGGGACTGTCAGAACAACAGCGTCCAGAACCACACCGCCCCCTGGACGACAGACACAGTGTTTCCACAGCCGAGCTGGCGATTCTGAACCTGCATGTGATGGAGATAGGGTTCCAGGGAAGGAGTCAGTGTGAGCTGTGGATCTCATGCAGTCACCCATGCACACCTATTCAATGTGCAGTTTTAAAAGAAACACATCTTTCAGCAAAACATATTTTCATTTTAAAAACTGATCTCTGGTGGTACACTAGGTTAAAGAAATCTCTGTTGCAGGCCTTGCTTTCAGATAGACTTGCACTTCCTTGATCATTTCACCTGGAGAGTGAAACTGTCCCCACTCCTTTACTGGCTTCTTACTGTCAGAAACCAACCAGCTGCTTCCCCTAATGACTGACACGCTTTGCAGCCAGTCATATGTTTGACCCAGAGGACCCAGGAAGTGTAACAGATTTCCTGGAAGGCAAGGCAAGCAAACCAAGCACTTTCTTTAACCCAGTGTAGTACCAGACAAGTTCTATAACATGTTCGCACGGTCAACCGTGACATTTTTCTAGATAATATGATTATCGATACAGTGGCCCCTGTATTGGTACACTGTATAACTTTTTTTTTTGTTTGTTTTACAATGCCAATTCTGCTGGTGGCTTGATGGCCTTTGTCAACCAGTAGGCTCTAAATGGCATGCTCTGTACGGTTTATTTTGGTTCCCTTTTTCTGAACATTTAATTATACAGCATTTTTTTTGGTTAAAATTAGTTAATCACTCGTCTTTGTTAGCACCTTCCTTTTTGAATAGAATTTTTTTCTCCGGCTGTCACTCCACAGCTGGAGTAGTCCCCCTACTGGTGATTAAAGAGGACTACGACTACTTCGACTACTACTAATAAATATACAAAAAGCTTTCTAATTGTGGTAATGTATTAATAATATATGAATTGAATAATAAAGAACATATTGTTAATGAAGAGTAATACCATTATACATTATTATATCACTATGTGGGTATTGTTGCGCGAGCTCTGGATACTACTAGTGTGCAGTTTTTGCACAGTTCTGGGATCGCTATGAAAAAAAAAAATCATACCAGGGCTAACAGCTAATTAATAAGCAACTGTCAATATGATGAACGTTAATACAAATATGAGACATGCAAGATTAATGAGGAAATTCGTCCCATTCCTTTCCTAAAAAAACTGTCAACATGAGAAGAGCATGCAATTGTCAATAACCGCGACCACTTGCGATGGATCCCGTTATATAAAACGAAAGTGTAAATAAAGCACAGTCACAGCATGGTAAAGCAAAGGTAACATTGAATAGCGATGTATGGTAAAGCATATTAATACATCTTGTAAATGCATTAGTATAACCATGGGAAAAATGCACACATTTTGTGGTAAACTTGTATAACTAAGTAAGGGATGGTAAAGAAAGTACTGAACGATTCCTACCTCTCTCTAACTAGACTCTGACAATGAAAACGTTCCAAAACTGTGCTTCTTCTCAACCCATCTTCTCTAGTTTCAGTTTATTTATAATGAAGTGCCCCTGGCTTCACGTCAAGGCAATATACACCACGCTCTTTACTTTCTGTATGTACTGTATTAGTGTTAATATTTTCCACCGGATTCAAATCTCTCCACCCGACCCCCGACACCCAATCAAGGAGAAAGGAAGGACTACGTTGTGCAGCCCGATAGAGGGGAACAGCGGCGTCTTGTGGTCTGGAGGACAACAGAAACTCAATACAGTACAAACTACTAGAACAAGTTTAACAAATGCAGTGAATTCTTGATGACAATATCGCAGCTGTAGCATTTTGGTAGACGTCATCGTGAGACAAAACAGCGTGGAACATGTGTAAAATACCCCCCCTTTTTTGGTTTATCTTTTGTTTTTGTTTCCCAAGCTGAGCTGACATCAATAACCTCCCGCTGCTGCACGTTGTACCAAGCCCTTTCGAGACGACGTCAGGATGGAGGAAGCTTGTGTCAGCAGTTGAAACTACCTGTGGAAAATGCAAACAAACTGGAGAGGCAGCAGGGTGTGGAGTGTGCTGCAGCGAATTTCACAGTATGGTAAACTCTGTGGGTCAATTGCAATGTACTAACAGTTTTGTTGTAAATGGAGATCATCTCGTCGTGACAGGGCTAACAATAGTCTGCAAGATAGAACCAATTGCAATGAACTAAACGTCTCCAGATAGTCTGCAGGTGGGTGTTAAATATGATCTCAATTGCAATGTACACAATGTAACAGCTGTGTTACCCCTAGAGGTGTGTGAAACAGGTATAAAGTTAGTCCAGCAATTCTTTAGACTAAATCATGATCAGCAGCACTACATTTATTCCCCAACTACGGGCAATTGAATTAAATGTAATGAATATAAGTGTATAAAAAGTCAATGAGTGAAATATTCTTTTATTAATCAAGACCAGAAATGTAAGTCTGACATACAGATGGATAGGGCACCTTGATACACTACCATTGGGCTTAAAGATAATGTAATACATGTCCTGCAGTCTTTGGTTATCCTTACATTACAGAATCCCATTGTGTAGCATCTGAACTAGAGGAATGTGGAGCAGAGTTTGGAAGCGTCTATTCAGAGCACAGCAGGATCGTAGAAAGGGTTTGTTACAGCAACGCTGCCTGCTCTACCCCCTATGCTATCATTCTGGAAGTAATCACCGATAAATTATGTTTGCTGTTTTAAAGATTTTTGTCAGGCTTTAGATTTTTAATGTTCTGTAAACACGACTACTGGAGGCAACAGTGCACCAGCTTGTATCCGACGACACCCTATCTCAGTATAACAACCATCAGATATAACCTTATTATAGTAGACCCTGATATGCATGGGATACAGCCATCTGACATTTCTTTATATACTGTAGTAGACCCTGATATTGATGTGATACAGCCACCTGAGAATTCTTTATAATATATATTAGACATAGTAACACGAGACAGCCGTCTGAAATGGTGTTGTGGCAGATAGTTTATATCAGATGGTAATGACATGATATTGTTATTTAACTATATATTATAAAATCTAGTCCAGGATGCTGTTTAAGATACAAGCTGATTTTTCACCCATTCAGGGTTAGAGTGGCCAGTAAGCTCTTATGGGAGTCGCTATCAGCTTATATAGTCCAGCTTCCTTTACCATATTCTATATGTATCTCACAGCTTGAAATGACTCAAAAACACTGATTCTGATCCCGAGTGGCGCATCTGGTAAAGGCTCTCCGAGTGGAGTGCAGGATGCGCCCTATAGTCTGGAGGTCGCCGGTTCGATTCTATTCGCAGGCTATTCTATTTCCGGACCGTGGAGCTCCCAGGCGGCGGTGCATAATTGGCTGAGTGCCGCCCCGGGGGTGGGGGTTAGGTCGGCCAGGGTGTCCTCGGCTCACTGTGCACCAGCGACCCCTGTAGTCTGGCTGGGCGCCTGCGGGCTTGCTTGTAAGCTGCCCAAAGCTGCGTTGTCCTCCGATGCTGTAGCTCTTGGGTGGCTGCACGGTGAGTCTGCAGTGTGAAAAAAAGCGGTCGGCTGACGGCACACACTTCGGAGGACAGCGTGTGCTCTTCTTCACCGCTCCCAAGTCAGTGCAGGGGTGGTAGCGGTGAGCTGGGCCTAAAAAATAATTGGATATGCCCAATTGGGAGAAAATAATAAAAAATAATTGCTGATTACTAAATTTAAAATTTAAACTTTAAAATGCAATAGGCATTGCTCACATGCAGCAGTTTACAATCTACACATTATTTCAGCAGTTTAGGAATAAAAACTGGCAATAATACAAAAATACTTTATTCTACATTTCTGGTGCAACATGAAATGAAACATGAAAAACTGAGAAAGCTATTGTGTGCTACTGCATTCTGACCAATACATTCTTTATATATATACAGTGCCTTGCAAAAGTATTCAGACCCCTGACCAATTCTCTCATATTACTGAATTACAAATGGTATATTGAAATTTCGTTCTGTTTGATATTTTATTTTAAAACACTGAAACTCAAAATCAATTATTGTAAGGTGACATTGGTTTTATGTTCCTCCCAAGCTTCAGTTTTTTAGCGGACTGAAGCAGGTTCTCTTGCAGTATTTCCCTGTATTTTGCTCCATCCATTCTTCCTTCAGTTTTAACAAGATGCCCAGTCCCTGCTGATGAGAAGCATCCCCACAGCATGATGCTGCCACCACCATACTTCACTGTAGGGATGGTGTGTCTTGAGGCATGGGCAATGTTAGGTTTGCACCACACATAGCGCTTTGAGTTTTGGCCAAAAAGCTCTATATTGGTCTCATCTGACCACAAAACCTTTTTCCCACATCGCAGCTGGGTCACTCTCATGCTTTCTGGCAAAATCCAGACGTGATTTCAGATGGTACCTTTTGAGTAACGGCTTCTTTCTTGCCACCCTCCCATACAGGCCAGTGTTATGCAGAGCTCTTGATATGGTTGACTGGTGCACCATTACTCCACTCCCAGCCACTGAACTCTGTAGCTCCTTTAAAGTGATTGTTGGCCTCTCTGTGACTTCTCTCACAAGTCTCCTTGTTTGAGCGCTGAGTTTTGAGGGACAGCCTTTTCTTGGCAGTGCCTGGGTGGTGTGATGCAGCTTCCACTTCCTGATTATTGATCCAACTGTGATCGCTGGGATAGCCAAACACTTGGATATTATTTTGTACCCTTTCCCTAATCTATGCATTTGTATTACTTTATCTCTAACTTCTGTAGAATGCTCTTTGGTCTTCAGATTCACAGCCTGACCAATAATCCTTCAACAGTGGGGTTTTTATCCAGAAAATGTGACAGCAACTTTAATGGTTCACAGGTGGAGGCCAATGGTAAGGTAATTGTGTCCTTGTTAGGGCAATTTCTTTCATCGGTGTAAACTGGGAGCTTCCACAGCACAGGGGTTGAATACTTATGCAAGCAAGATATTTCAGTTTTTTATTTTTCTTAAAAATATTTCCCAACATAAAACCAACATTGTCACCTTACAATAATTGATTTTGAGTTTCAGTGTTTTAAAATAAAATATCAAACAGAACGAAATTTCAATATACCATTTGTAATTCAGTAATATGAGAGAATTCGTCAGGGGTCTGAATACTTTTGCAAGGCACTGTATATTGAAATTTCGTTCTGTTTGATATTTTATTTTAAAACACTGAGCACCAGCGACCCCTGTAGTCTGGCTGGGCGCCTGCGGGCTTGCTTGTAAGCTGCATAAAGCTGCGTTGTCCTCCGATGCTGTAGCTCTTGGGTGGCTGCACGGTGAGTCTGCAGTGTGAAAAAAGCGGTCGGCTGACGGCACACACTTCGGAGGACAGCGTGTGCTCTTCTTCACAGCTCCCAAGTCAGTGCAGGGGTGGTAGTGGTGAGCTGGGCCTAAAAAATAATTGGATATGGCCAATTGGGAGAAAATAATAAATAATTGCTGATTACTAAATTTAAACTTTAAAATGCAATAGGCATTGCACACATGCAGCAGTTTAGCAATCGACACATTATTTCAGCAGTTTAGGAATAAAAACTGGCAAGAATACAAAAATACTTTATTCTACATTTCCGGTGCAACATGAAATGAAGCATGAAAAACTGAGAAAGCTATTGTGTGCTACTGCATTCTGACCAATACATTCTTATATATATATATATATATATATATTTTGTGGTAACGTGGCGGGCAGTCAAGACTGACTAGCGGCAGGAACAGCAAACACCCACAGACAGATTTATCGTTCAGCGCCTTGGCGCACTTTTATTCTCACAAAATAAAACACAGGAACAAAGTAAATATTTGAACAAAAATACTATAAACCCCTTTTACAAACAGAACAAACCAAAAGCCTATCTTCACTTGAAGATACTAACTGCACTGTATTGAAGTCCCTAACTCACACAGGACAGCTAAGCTGTTTCCCTGTCTCAAATCCAGTTTATCAATTATTTTAATCCCTCTGTACTTACGTTCTCCCCATTCAACACTCCTGCCACCTCCTTTTCTCTTCCCCCCATTAAGCACAAAAGGACCGTTTATATAGGAAAGATAATTGCAAACACTCAGTCAATTAACACCCTATCTACCCAATAGACAGGTGTTTTTTCCTTTTCTGGCTGAATATCATCAGCCCTAAAGGCTTCTGAGAAATGTAGTTTCCCCAGCCACTTCGGCCATGTTACCTATCATGAACTACAAATTTTTCACCTTAACAGGGGAACAAAGATCTTGTCAGCCTCAGACTGACATACTTATTAGCCCTCACTTCCCACATATATATATATATATATATATATATATATATATATATATATATATATATATATATATATATATATATACAGTACTGTGCAAAAGTTTTAGGCAGGTGTGAAAAAAATGCTGTAAAGTAAGAATGCTTTCAAAATAGACATGTTAATAGATTATATTTATCTATTAACTAAATGCAAAGTGAGTGAACAGAAGAAAAATCTAAATCAAATCCATATTTGGTGTGACAACCCTTTGCCTTCAAAACAGCATCAATTCTTCTAGGTACACTTGCACAAAGTCAGGATTTTGTAGGCATATAGTCAGGTGTATGATTAAACAATTATACCAAACAGGTGCTAATGATTATCAATTCAATATGTAGGTTGAAACACAATCATTAACTGAAACAGAAACAGCTGTGTAGGAGGAATAAAACTGGGTGAGGAACAGCCAAACTCAGCTAACAAGGTGAGGTTGCTGAAGACAGTTTACTGTCAAAAGTCATACACCATGGTAAGACAGAGCACAGCAACAAGACACAAGGTAGTTATACTGCATCAGCAAGGTCTTTCCCAGGCAGAAATTTCAAGGCAGACAGGTTTCCAGTTGTGCTGTCCAAGCTCTTTGAAGAAGCACAAAGAAACGGGCAACGCTTGAGGACTGTAGACGCAGTGGTCGGCCAAGGAAACTTACTGCAGCAGATGAAAGACACATCATGCTTACTTCCCTTCGAATCGGAAGATGTCCAGCAGTGCCATCAGCTCAGAACTGGCAGAAAACAGTGGGACCCTGGTACACCCATCTACTGTCCGAGAAGTCTGGTCAGAAGTGGCCTTCATGGAAGACTTGCGCCAAAAGCCATACCTCCGGCGTGGAAACAAGGCCAAGCGACTCAACTATGCCCGAAAACACAGGAACTGGGGTGCAGAAAAAATGGCAGCAGGTGCTCTGGACTGATGAGTCAAAATTTGAAATATTTGGCTGTAGCAGAAGGCAGTTTGTTCACTGAAGGGCTGGAGAGCGTACACGAATGAGTGTCTGCAGGCAACAGTGAAGCATGGTGGAGGTTCCTTGCAAGTTTGGGGCTGCATTTCTGCAAATGGAGTTGGGGATTTGGTCAGAATTAATGGTCTCCTCAATGCTGAGAAGTACAGGCAGATACTTATCCATCATGCAATACCATCAGGGAGGCATCTGATTGGCCCCAAATTTATTCTGCAGCATGACAACGACCCCAAACATACAGCGAAAGTCATTAAGAACTATCTTCAGCGTGAAGAAGAACAAGGAGTCCTGGAAGTGATGGTATGGCTTCCCACAGAGCCCTGATCTCAACATCATCGAGTCTGTCTGGGATTACATGAAGAGAGAGAAGCAACTGAGGCTGCCTAAATCCACAGAAGAACTGTGGTTAGTTCTCCAAGATGTTTGGGCCAACCTACCTGCCGAGTTCCTTCAAAAACTGTGTGCAAGTGTACCTAGAAGAATTGATGCTTGATGCTGTTTTGAAGGCAAAGGGTGGTCACACCAAATATGGATTTGATTTAGATTTTTCTTCTGTTCACTCACTTTGCATTTAGTTAATTGATAAATATAATCTATTAACATGTCTATTTTTGAAAGCATTCTTACTTTACAGCATTTTTCACACCTGCCTAAAACTTTTGCACAGTACTGTATATATATATACAGTGCCTTGCAAAAGTATTCAGACCCCTGACCAATTCTCTCATATTACTGAATTACAAATGGTATATTGAAATTTCGTTCTGTTTGATATTTTATTTTAAAACACTGAAACTCAAAATCAATTATTGTAAGGTGACATTGGTTTTATGTTCCTCCCAAGCTTCAGTTTTTTAGCGGACTGAAGCAGGTTCTCTTGCAGTATTTCCCTGTATTTTGCTCCATCCATTCTTCCTTCAATTTTAACAAGATGCCCAGTCCCTGCTGATGAGAAGCATCCCCACGGCATGATGTTGCCACCACCATACTTCACTGTAGGGATGGTGTGTCTTGAGGCATGGGCAGTGTTAGGTTTGCGCCACACATTGCGCTTTGAGTTTTGGCCAAAAAGCTCTATCTGGGTCTCATCTGACCACAAAACCTTTTCCCACATCGCAGCTGGGTTACTCTCATGCTTTCTGGCAAACTCCAGATGTGCTTTCAGATGGTACTTTTTGAGTAACGGCTTCTTTCTTGCCACCCTCCCATACAGGCCAGTGTTATGCAGTGCTCTTAATATGGTTGACTGGTGCACCATTACTCCACTCCCAGCCACTGAACTCTGTAGCTCCTTCAAAGTGATTGTTGGCCTCTCTGTGGCTTCTCTCACAAGTATCCTTCTTGTTTGAGCGTTGAGTTTTGAGAGACGGCCTTTTCTTGGCAGTGCCTGGGTGGTGTGATGCAGCTTCCACTTCCTGATTATTGATCCAACTGTGATCGCTAGGATATCCAAACACTTGGATATTATTTTGTACCCTTTCCCTAATCTATGCATTTGTATTACTTTATCTCTAACTTCTGTAGAATGCTCTTTGGTCTTCATTTTCCTTCAGATTCACAGCCTGACCAATGATCCTTCAACAGTGGGGTTTTTATCCAGAAAATGTGACAGCAACTTTAATAGTTCACAGGTGGAGGCCAATGGAAAGGTAATTGTGTCCTCGTTAGGGCAATTTCTTTCATCGGTGTAAACTGGGAGCTCAGGGGTTGAATACTTATGCAAGCAAGATATTTCAGTTTTTTATTTTTCTTAAAAATATTTCCCAACATAAAACCAATGTCACCTTACAATAATTGATTTTGAGTTTTAGTGTTTTAAAATAAAATATCAAACAGAACAAAATTTCAATGTACCATTTGTAATTCAGTAATATGAGAGAATTGGTCAGGGGTCTGAATACCATATATATATATATATATATATATACACTGACAGCCCCCCTTCCTGTCCCTTTGCCTTGGATCCTCGTTAGTTCACTTCCTCGGGGTGGAGACGGTCTCTGGGTTTCCTCTTTGTTTGTCTGTCTTTCTGTCGATGGCCCCGTCGATGGCTTTTCAGTCGGGGGTGGAGACGGCCTCAGAGTGGCTCTTGTCCTTGTGGAAGTGCAGGTTCAGTTTGCTCTCAAACCTCTTCCCGCAGAGCTCACAGCAGAAACTGTAGGACGACGCCACGTCGTGCTTCTTCATGTGCCAGTTCAGAGAGGCCTTCTGTCGACAGGTATATCCGCAGAACTCACACCTGGAGGGGGGAGGGGAGCGAGCAGGGTGGAGAGGGAGAGAGGACGGACAGAAGAGCATCACTGTGTTAGGGTATGATAGTTGATCATCAGGAAATCATTAGTTAACTTTATCATGATTATTTAGATATTTAGTTAATGGTGTCCAGTTGACACAGTGTGCTGTCGTAAGTTGAACACAATTTAAATGGTGTGATGAGTGACTGGACAATAAGTTCATAGATATTTGTAGTAAGGCTGTAAAGCAAGATCTCCATTGAATCAGGGTATTTTTTACTAAACATTAAGTAACACACTACAGTATTTAGGCTTTTCCTTTTCATTTACTGTTTAAAAGCGTGTTTTTGTAAATAGTTCATTAATAGGCATGTTCATTAATAGGCATGCCTCAAAAAATTTTGAAGCATTGAGGTAAATACTACTAGTTTAAAACATCTTAGATGCCAACATGTTTCCTGTATTGGTGGCCACACTGCCTATACTAGAGCCGTGTGTGTGGATACTGCAGAGCCGTGTGTGTGGATACTGCAGAGCCGTGTGTGTGGATACTGCAGAGCCGTGTGTCTGGATACTGCAGAGCCGTGTGTCTGGATACTGCAGAGCTGTGTGTCTGGATACTGCAGAGCCGTGTGTCTGGATACTGCAGAGCCGTGTGTGTGGATACTGCAGAGCCGTGTGTGTGGATACTGCAGAGCCGTGTGTCTGGATACTGCAGAGCCGTGTCTCTGGATACTGCAGAGCCGTGTGTCTGGATACTGCAGAGCCGTGTGTCTGGATACTGCAGAGCCGTGTGTGTGGATACTGCAGAGCCGTGTGTGTGGATACTGCAGAGCCGTGTGTGTGGATACTGCAGAGCCGTGTCTCTGGATACTGCAGAGCCGTGTGTGTGGATACTGCAGAGCCGTGTGTGTGGATACTGCAGAGCCGTGTGTCTGGATACTGCAGAGCCGTGTGTCTGGATACTGCAGAGCCGTGTGTCTGGATACTGCAGAGCTGTGTGTCTGGAGACTGCAGAGCCGTGTGTCTGGATACTGCAGAGCCGTGTGTGTGGATACTGCAGAGCCGTGTGTCTGGAGACTGCAGAGCCGTGTGTGTGGATACTGCAGAGCCGTGTGTCTGGAGACTGCAGAGCCGTGTGTCTGGATACTGCAGAGCCGTGTGTCTGGATACTGCAGAGCTGTGTGTCTGGATTCTCACTGCAGAGGTTTCTCCCCTGTGTGAATGCGCTTGTGCACAGTGAGATTCTTGCTGGTTTTGAAGCCCTTGTTACACACCTCACACACAAACGTCCTCTCATCTGAAACAGAGCACATACAGATCAGTGAGAGGAGCTCAAATCAGACACACTGTATGCTGAAGGAGGCCACGGGGCTCTACAATAGTATACGATTTCAAAGAAAAATAACTTACATGATACAGGGGCATAGTATTCTTCTCAGCATGGCACTGAGCATGTTAACTGCACCCCACTGTGTGAGTGGTGTTGGGGTGCACACACACCCCTCCCTCCCTTCTTCACACACTCACTGCTGTGCCTGGTCAGTCCCTCCCTCCCTCCCTCCTCACACTCACTGCTGTGCCTGGTCAGTCCCCCTTCCCCTCCCCTCCCCTCCTCACACTCACTGCTGTGCCTGGTCAGTCCTCCCTCCCTCGTCACACTCACTGCTGTGCCTGGTCAGTCTCCCTCCCTCCCTCCCTCCTCACACTCACTGCTGTGTCTGGTCAGTCCCCTCCCTCCCTCCCTCCTCACACTCACTGCTGTGCCTGGTCAGCCCCCTCCTCTCCTCACACTCACTGCTGTGCCTGGTCAGTCCTCCCTCCCTCCCTCCCTCCTCACACTCATTGCTGTGCCTGGTCAGTCCCCTCCCTCCCTCCCTCCTCACACTCACTGCTGTGCCTGGTCAGTCCCCTCCCTCCCTCCTCACACTCACTGCTATGTCTGGTCAGGTGCTCTTTCAGGTGGGCTTTGTTGAGGCATCTCTGCGTGCAGCCAGGGAAGGTGGGGGTCAGCCTCCGGATTCTCTTGTGATAGGAGAGGATGTGGCGCTAGAGTGAAATAGAAAGAACTTCAAACTAACAGAGCTAGGAAGAGTGGGCTTCACACGAGTCAAAGAGGGGGGAAAAAGATGCCTGCAGAACAACAGAACAGCAATGAACTCGTGACACTGTTGTGCACAGACAGACAGACACACACAATTCCATTGTGACGAGAGGGGAGAGGAGACGAGACTCACCCTGAGACCGTTCTGCGACATGATAATTTTCCCAGAATCCCTGTAGGGGCAGGAGACACACCCCTTCTGCCTGAAAAGAAATGTCACAGAGAGGTCACTCTCCAAACTCAGACCATGACACACTCTGAGGCAGACAGGGAAGCTGGAAGTGGCTTATAAAAGCTCAGTGACAGCATGGTAAGGCATATGCAAGCATTGTAAAGAATAGCAATGGATGTAAAGCATATTAATAAACATGGCAAACCAGGGTAAACTATGGTAAATGAATAGTACAGCCATGGGAGAACTGCACAAATACTGTGGTGACCTTTTATCAGAAAAACAACTCTCTCACAAAAATGACTAAAATTCACACGAAAGACAAATCTCCATCATGATTCACACGAAAGACAAATCTCCATCATGATTCACACGAAAGACAAATCTCCATCATGATCTTCAGTACTATTAAAACAAATACAAAAGCTGCCTTTCTTACACCATGATAAAGTGCAACTACACACATAGCTTCCATTCAAGAGAACAAGGCATTTTTTTTCAATATTAACATCCAGGTGAAAATGCACCGACAAGGATTCCTAACATTGTGTAAAATAATAAAGCCGTACCATAGACCAGGCTTGGTGTTTTTTGCTGTAGAGAGTTCTGAAGTGATCCCTCTAAAAATACAGCTGAAAACATGTTTCCCCTTGTTCTGAGTTTTATACAGTGCTTTTTAAAGTAAGCACACTTTGACTATGTGGACTATACTGAGGTCTGGCTCCTGTAGTTAAGACCAAATAAAAAGCTAATTTCAGACTGGAAATCAATGGTCTTTTTGAAAAGGCAAATATTTGATTGATTCTGAATTGTTTTACTATCATTGTGTCGCTCACTATTCCTGGATCAATGCATATTAAATGATCGATTATCATTTCAATCAGACACACACAATAGCCTCCTCTCATAAGCACTGTGAGTGAAACTTGTATAAAGGAGGTGTCGCCATAAATTCCCACAGTCTGTTAATCGAAATAAATTATTATTATTATTTGTTTTTATTTAGCAGACGCCTTTATCCAGAGACTCAGGTGTGTGAACTATGCATCAGATGCAGAGTCACTTACAATTACGTCTCACCCGAAAGACGGAGCACAAGGAGGTTAAGTGACTTGCTCAGGGTCACACAATGAGTCAGTGGTTGAGCCGGGATTTGAACCGGGGACCTCCTGGTTACAAGCCTGTTTCTTTAACCACTGGACAATGTAGCTAAATAATGCATTTTCTAAGTTTCACCACAATTGAATAAGTGCTTCTTTTACATAAATATACATACCTACATGGAGATGCACAGGAGCCTCCAGTACATGCCCATCCAGGGAGAACCAGCTGTCCCCCAGTCTATGAGAGTGACAGTTCCTATGGAAAGAGAGCCAGCAACTGACAGATTGGAGCTGTGTGGCTGTCACCTACCTCACTGAACGCACACGCTTTCCTTCACCAGAACTGCAGAGAGCAAGGACAGAAAGAGAGACATGCAATTCATTAATCGTGTGATGACTCCCGACACAATCCCCTTGAACCGTCTCTCTGAGTTACCTGTCTGAGGGCTGGTACTCAGAGTCGTTTGGGTCCATCCTGTCCCACTCCTCTGAAGACTCCTCTGCTGGTACTCCAAATCCCTGGGGTCAATCTCACTCTCTTCACCAGACTCCTCTGCTTTTCCTCCGCTCTTCACACTTTCATCATCTCCTTCCTCCTCTTCCTCTGCCTCTTTCTTAACTATGTGGTGTGGAAGTGTATAGGCATGATCGCTGGGGGAGACAAAGCATTGGATAAAATGAAGATGTAAACAGACTAGCCTCTCATTCCGGCTGCCTTTCACCTTTTTCTGGAGCCCTTGGTTCCAATCTGGGGGGGCAAGGAGTGACAGACAGACAGACAGACAGAAGTCTAATTCACCAGTCTCTCATTTCTGCCTTTAACCTTTCTCTGGGTCAGTGGACATCAGTGTGATCCACTTCACAGACCAAACACAGTGATTGTTTTGTAACGATAGCCAAATGCAGTCAACTACCAATCTAACGTTAAAATACAGTATGTGCAAATGGTTAGGAATAGACTACAGGAAAATGTTTCTATTAAACAATTCAAGGGACCAACACAATGTGGCCTTAACAGTGTGGCTGACTTAATATTAAAGGTCTATTAATACTGACGTCAATGGAATCTGTAAAAATATGGCTTTAATTGTGGGGTGTCCTTTAAGCAATGTTGCACTAATGGTTGGAAATTCATCTTCTTTTCATCCCTTACCTTTGCAAGTCCTCCGGCTCCACATTCATTGCTGTGTGATCCAGGAACTCTGGAATAAGAGAGACACAATAAACTGAACTGATGTGGTAGCTTTATATCACGTGTGGGTTTTCCAAATCTCATTTATTTCTCCTATTTAAATGACCAGCTTGTAGCAGTGTGACATCACTGTAACGGCTTTGTGAAGCTCTGAATTTCAGAGCTCCCCACAGCAACGGCGATGTTTAATCCGGAAAACAAAAATGAATGACTTCATTTAATCTAGCATCACGAGTAAATGGTTTATTATGCGTGATATAAAGAGAAAACACTTGAAACACACAAACATAAATAATCTCTATGTTTATGTCTTCGAAGCATTGTGTACCCTCTTTATTATGTATTCTGGGAGCATGAGTATACAAACAAGACTGGCTCTAATTGTGCTTTACTGTACACCCTACAGAGCGGAAGGAGGTTTAGAAAAACGTGTCACAGGACTTAATCTTAGAAATATTAAAAGAAGCTTCAGTTTCCTCACAAACGTTTCAGCTGGAAGTCTTGCTCGATGTTCTCAATCTTACCTTCTCCAGAAAGGCTGAGCTCGTCCGGGACTGACTCACAGTCCATCTGCAGCAGAGTCACAACCTCCCCCTCCCCCTCCTCTTCTTCCTCTTCCTCCTCCTGCTTTACAGCAGGGGCTCGTCTCCCCTCCTCTACCCGCTCTCCTGGGGCGCTGTGAGGCTGTGTCTGCTCCACACCCAAGCCAGCCTCTCTCTCCTCATCGTCCCCCTGCGCCTCCCTCCTGGGATTCACCCTCCCTCCACTGACCAGCAGGGGGCGCCTCTCTGGCCTCGGGTGCTCCTTGGGATCCACCAATAGGCTGAGCTCCCAGGAGTAGTTGTGCCCACCTCCGCAGTCCCAGCGGGTCACCTTCGGGGGGCGCTTTGCTGCTTTCTCTGCCCAGGAGGGGTTGTGGCAGGGCTGCAGGGGGCAGTGGCGACTGTGAGTGTGAACCCACGAGAGGAGCTGCTGGAGGGCAGCCAGGGTTGTGCGCAGGGGGCGACCCTGGAGAGACCAGACTGGGAGCGCAGAGACAACAACATCAATCAACACTGTAAAATCTGTCAAAAGTTTTTGTCCAAGACATTTTTGTGCTAGAGTATTTCATAGTGCTGGACGAACAAGGGTTTTTTGTCTTTGAATATTCTTTCAAAACTTAAAAATATTCATTCATTTTAAATTAGCGGTAAAATAAAAAAGTATTTTGTACCGCATTACAGTAATAAAAAAATAAATAAACACATTTCAAGCACTATTCAATTTTTAATGCTATAAAAAGCTGCAGAATATTACTCAGACAGACAGATAGACAAGCAATATCTACCCGAAACTGCAGAGTGAGTCTGGAACCTGGAGGGCTTGTATCTGAGAAAGAGAAACAGGTGGCATCACAGCTCTGGAATATTCCAGTATTTTAATTTTGAAATCTAACAGAAGAGTAAATAAATATCCAGCTAACATTTTAGGATTGAGACATCATAAAAAAAAATAGCTGCACACAGAGAGACACACTCTTCCCTCTTCTGCACAGTAAACTAGGGGTCTTTATTATACTCAGCGAATACTTTACAGATAAAACCTGGTGGCAGAGAGCGTTATGGGGTTTAGGGGTATACCAATGCACCGTGTAGTTTGCTGTATGTACATTCGGTTTGAAACCCCTGATCAAAACTCACACACTGAATTCAAGCTATATTTGTTGGAATATGAGCAGGGTTGGACGGGGAATCATGTTTTTCAATTCCTTTTTAAAATTCCCAATTCTAATTTCTTCGAAGGAATTAGAATTGTTCTTCGAAGGAATTAGAATTGGAATTTTAGAGACATAATAATTGTTGAGATTGTTCAACTGCTTTCATTTGAAGCCAATCTAATTTTGACTAACAGTGACTTCAGCTGAAGTAATTTGCTGCCACAGCGAGAAGCTCATTTTAACAGAATACTGTTAATTGTAATTTTGATCAGTGATGTGTTGGAATTGATTAAAAGGGAATTAGAATTGACCCTTCTATTATAAACCAGACATGGATAGCTGTCTAGCTTGTTTACATTCCCTAAAAGTAGGTTCATCTACATGTGTACACGTTATCATTTAATCTGCTTCTACCTGCAGCAGCAGGAGGTTATTATTATTATTAATAATAATAATAATAATAATAATAATAATAATAATAATAATAATAATAATGCCATCAAACTTTGCTGTTGCCCAGGGAATCGTAAACCAGGGAAAAGGGATTTCATTGCATTCTGCTAGAGTTTTTTTATGCATTGAAGGATACCTGTACACAGGATAAGAGGGACGGTGTAAATGGCGTCAGAAATACTGTGAGCTTTACGAAAATGTGACTGAAATATACCATAGAGATGCACACAAAAGCATTATATATATATATATATATATATATATATATATATATATATATATATATATATATATATATAAAAATAAAAAGTAGCTTTCGAGTTAAGGTGAGTGAAAGCAATAAATTCAAAAACAAACAACTTTCACGCGATTTGATTGGCTCTTGTAATGCTTTATTTGCATATCTCCCTACAACCCATTTGTTTTTGTGTGTATATATATATATATATAAAATCTCAAACATGTTGGCACTGTAATCAAATAAGCGGCTGTAACATTAAGAATAGTTTCCCTACGCAGCTCGAGAGAGACAGAGAGGTGGTGGCACAGCAGTGGATAGGATGTAAACAGACCCCGGACTGTCCAGTGCCTACACAATATTCTAATGATTATAATCCTTACTTAATGTTTAAACATATACTGTACAAATTAACATGCTATCTGTATTCTGACACTTTAACACATATAAATGACGAGTGTTTAGGGCCTATGGTATTGAGTAGCTGTCATCAGTGCCTCAGGTAACAGAAAATTAAACCTGGTTTAACTCAAATTCATGTCCCCCTGGCATCACAGCTACGCATTTCACTGAGCTCGGATTAACCCTGACAGTAATACAGTCAATATCTCTTTCTTAACTCCACGGTTCCGATGTGTTTTCCATCTTACTTGCAAATTCTGATTCCTGTGGTTTACTTCAGAACTCCCTCTGCGGTTGTATTTATAAACCCTATGGAGTATTGAAAAGGACAAACTAAATCAACAGAACACCAGCCGTTTATTTATTTATTTATTTATTTATTTAAAAATGACCAACAATCAACAACGCAGGTCCTAAACAAGCAACGTCCCATTGAAATGTCTTGCCCCTGTGCTACGCAGTGGAAGAGGCAGGGTCCACTGACCCGTTCTGTTGGGAAGCAACACGTCTGCAGAGGGTGGCATCTTTAGCCGAATGGACAGTGGAACGAATGGGAGGTTAGTAAGTGCATGTTGATTTATATTACTCAGGTGACCATATGTCTCCGTGTTCAGCGGGACAGTTTGGGATAGTTCAGGCTTTTCAACTCACAACCCAGTGCTCCGACGCCTCATCTGTGTGGTCAGGTTTTACAGCCTGGGTCTAAAATATTTACAACACAGTGACCTGGCTGTGCTAACCTTGTCTCCCCTCTCTCACACTAGACTCCTGGTTGTGCTGACCCTCTCCCTCTCCCCTCTCAAACACTAGACTCCTGGCTCTGCTAACCCTGTCTCTCGCTCACATTGTGGCTTGTCACGAGCGGCTGCGTATTTAGAAGTGCCCGTTTCCCGGCTGAACGCACACATTCTCCTACTGCACACAAGGTAAAGTGAAGGTTCTCTATTGAAGGCATCTCTTGATCTGTGTTCTGGATGCTGTCTGCACCTGATCTAGAGAATGAATGCCCATTGAGGCATTGCAGGAGGGTAGTGTGCATTGTGGCCAGGGAAGGGCGTGGTTTGCACAGTATGATGTTTTTACTGATCTTACTCTTCCACCTGGTTTTTAGGAGAGAGGAGCTGTGGAGTGTGTGATGTGTGCAGCAAAGCCTTTAAGACCAAAAATAATTTCTTGGTTCACCAGCAAATTCACACTGGGGAAAAGCCACTGCAGTGAGTATATCTCTCACCCTCCCGCCAATAACCTCACTCACTCTCCTTCCATTCTACATTATACTCCTTGATATTAGAACTGTAGTTCTTAATTCATTGAGTGTTTATAGTTAGGGGTAAACTGCCCAATTGACAAATGTACCACTTCTATAAGGTAATTAGTACTGGAATAGGTATTGTTAGCTTTAATAAGGAATATCCCCTCCCCTCTCTCCAGGTGTGTGTTCTGCAGGTACACCTGTCGACAGAAGGCAGCTCTGAACTGGCACATGGAGAAGCATGACGGCGAGGCCTCCTATCGGTTTCCCTGCAAGCTCCGTAGGAAGAGGTTTAAGAAACGGGACAACTTGTACTTTCAAGGGATTCACCCCAAAGACATCACCCGACAGATCAGAAGAGGGGGACCCCACCCTGCACCCCGGGGCAGACTTTGGGGAACCAGTTTCTTGATAAGATACCATTTCTATTTTGTAAACTTGTAACTCCTGCATCTTCTTACTGGGGTGGGGATGGGTGTGGGGTGGGTCTACTATGAATTATTGAAAGTATCAATATCTGGGTCTACATGGAGGCAACCTTTCATAGGTATTGCAGATAACTTCATATCAGAGATTCTGTATTGGCAATTACTTCCATGCCGAGGATTTTGCACATTGTCAAGTGCTGAAAGGTGGTATGAAGACACTGCTGAACTGTCCGCTCTATATACTGTCCCCGCTACAGACTAATCCCAGGGCTTAAAGGACTGAGCTACGAAGAAAGGCTGAAAGAACTGAATCTATTGGGCTGGGAAGAAAGAAGAATGAGGGGGGAAATGGTCGATCTTTAAATTCTTAAAAGGAGTTGACACAAATAGTTACTTTAAGCACAGTATATAAGTTGTAAATGGAGATAGACTTAGGACAGAGGGAAGGAGACACTCCCCCACAGAGTGGTGAGGGTATGGAATGGGTTACCTAGTCATGTTGTTGAGGCAGAAACCCTTGGTTCCTTTAAGAGCCAACTTGACTACATTTTGAGATGAATCGGCTACTTGGAACCGGACAAGCTTACATGGACTGAATAGCCTCTCATTCGTCAATTGCATATTCTTATTTCCTTCCAGCTGGTCACCTGAGCAAACTCTAAAGGTGTATTGGTTTCCATTTCACTACCCTTAAGCTTCAATACCATTTTAGCTGCCCCATGTCATTATTTAGTTTTAAATGATAGCTTCTAATAGGTTTTCCTCATTCTGAAGCATTGCTAGAGAGCAGCCCTCTCCTCAACGCAGGTATTACAGTCCCCCTGTGCTCTCAGCCCCTTCCTTTCTTGGTCTTACACAGAGAATGCTGAACTCAGTCACTTGCCCTGCAGTTTCAGTATGGAAGCAGCAGGATCTATACTACCAGACCCTTTCATGTTTTCCAGCACAGTGTTTCAAACAGTTCACAGTTCGGTCGCAGAACAAAAGCAGAGAAAATGTCTTGACTACCTTGTCCAGTTATATGAAGTACATTAGATGTGCAACACACCACACCAACACAGGAATTTCAGTGTTAAAAGAAAAAAAAATACAAATGTGATTGGTTAAAGCCAGCCATAAGGAGTTTAATAGCAGCCAGGTTCATAGCAAAAAGAAGAACTAGAAGCACCTTGTAATGGTCTTGAACCTTGCTGAGCTCATACATGTTAAAAATAATTTTCAAAGATAAAGACAGAAACAAGAACTGGAAACCAAATACCATGAATTCCAGGTCAGTGAGATAATGATTGAATTGTGTGCATCCTATTCATTCTACCTCTAAGATCTGCTACTGTTTAGATCACTACAATACTGCTGGTGCTCTTCTCATGGTGGTGTCCCCGGCCTGGCTGTGTTCTGAGCTGGTTTACCAGCCTCGAGTGGGTTTCCAAGTGGCCTCAATCTCTCCATTCGAGTGCACGAAGTAGACTGGGTGCATGGCCGCTGTAGCACAGGACTGAAAGACACAGCACAAAACCACAGCGTTGAAAAAAAGCTGCCAGTCTCATGAAAAATAAAAGCAGTGAAACCCAGATAGATCTAACAGACCCTCGACCACAGAGTGACTAGCGGCTGTCAAAGTTATAGTTTCATAAATATCTTACCAGCTGTGCACTTCCATTCAATATATACAGCAGGTCTCAAATGTAATCTTTGACAGATACCCATGTTACAGTTAACATGCATCTCTCTCAGCAAGCCACGCTTCAGGAAGGGCTGCACGTCCTTGGTCATCTGGACTGTGAAATTGGCCCTGTGCCTTCAACGGCTTCTTCCATGTCATGAACCAACCAGCTGCTTCTCCTACTGGCTAACATGCTTTCGGCCAGTAGCAAGTTTTGACACTGCTGAGGTGAAATGACCCAGGGAGTACAAGTGTAACAGATTTCCTGAGAATAAGGCATAGTAACTTCCTTTAACCTTAATGTACTATCAAAAAACATGTTTTAAAATGAAAATACATTTAAAAACATGTGTTTTTTCAGGACTGCACAGACCTATGTCGCTATAGGAAGTGCAAAACGGGTAAGATTTGAGGAATTCTTTTCACACTTTCTAGTGATCCGGACTTGTGCATGTTCTCCTGGTTACTCACGTGGTAGGGAATGATCGACAGCATGGAACCCAGGGGGAACTTCTCAAATTCCAGCTGTCCCGAGACTGGCTCGATCCGGCCGTGCTCCTGGGTCATCCCGATCAGCCTGGTCCGTGGGAATGAAACAAGCCACACTCACTCAGAGCAAAACAAAACCAAACAACACAGGGCAGTGCAGGAATATCCAGCGTATGCATTTTGTGTTTTTGTTATTTATTTATTTTTTTTATAAGAGGGATGTCCTAGAAAAACTTGATGATCCACCTTTCCCCCTGATTCTTCTTAAAAGCCAAATACATTTTTAGTTCAATTTTTTTTTCCTGATTGATTTAGTTTCCTATAGTTTTGCAGAACAGTTTATGACTGGTGTTTGAGTTTCTGGATGAGTTCCAGGGAGGAATTGGCTAGTGTCCGTCTTGGTCGCTGTGCTGTGTTCCTCTGTGTTTTGTGTGCTGTGTTGAAGCTGCTCAATGAAGTGAATCATCACCAGCACAGGCCTTGAATTTCAAGTGAGGCCTGCTGCAAAACACAGCCAACACAAGCCACTTTAAAATCCAAAAACCAGGGCGCTTGCAGGGAGTACAAGGCACTGGCTGAGATTCTTAAAAATATGTTGTAAAAAAAACAAAGAACTGAGATTCAAAAAAATGTTAAAAACAAAAACAAGGAGCAAAAAACAGCAGTGAAAGTCGTTAAAAAAAAATTACAAAAACAAAAAACAAAAATAGTGAGAGTCACACCGCATATATAATAATGTTAACAGCACACCACACTTCCCTCAACAGACCCCCCTAGCCTTCCCCCTTCTAGACGGGTTGGGTATCTTTTTAGAACTCTCCTGAAGCTACTGTTCAATATCCCGTCTGAAATGTAAAGTTTCATTTTCACTGTACCAGTGTGTTTATTGTGTCAGTACTTGAGTGTAAAATGCTTAAACACTGATATAAGGTTTCAGTTTTGAGTCCTGTGTTGACAGCAGGGTACTCGCCTGAGTTCTGGGTGCCCGTCGATCACCGCATACCCAGTGTCCAGGCGCCCCAGACTGTGCAAACTGAGCCCGGTCCAGCCGCAGTCCACCAGCAGCTGGTTCCGGTGAGGGTAGTGACCAATCACCCGGGTCAGCACTCGGACTGCCACGTCCTCCAGCCTGCAGGAACCGATCAGAGACTGCTGGACATCTAGAGGAACACAGCGACCAGCGAACTGTTTAACACACAGACACACTGGCAGATAGCACTGGAGATACCAGTCCATTACAACTGTGAGATATACCTGTACAGAACATGGCATTTATACAGACTTATCAAGGTTTTGACCCACCATAGAATACCTTTATACACTCACACAAGAACCAGACACTGCTCTCCCATTGTTTTCTATGGAGATCATCTGTATGATGACACTAATTAATGACACCGTTGCCATGGACAATCGAGCCCTGCTCTTAAAGTATTAACTCTTTCAGTGACTACAATGGTTATTTCAGACAAATGTAAACAAACAACTTTAAAAAGTTGTACATTAGTGACAGTGACATTGCTGTGTCTCTGAGTTCCATTATTACCTTGTAACACACCACAGCAACGCCGTTTATCCATGTAATATATAGCAGTACTAAAAAGAAACCTACTAACACAATAATACCACGTCTGCACCATGAAACTAGGCTGTTAAACCATCTCTTCTCACTCCAGTATCAAACTGGGACTGCCGGCTTAGTGCTGGTTCCATCTGCAACTAGGCTTTACACAGAGACCAAACACACCCTCTCCCCCATTTATAATTTATTTACCTCATGATTTTCCTATGATAGGACTGTGTTATTGTGTGGTTACTCAATATACTATTTTTATTACTAAATCGGGATACTGATAAATCGGTATTGCTGCTTAAATGGGATACAACTCTGGGAGATGGTTCTTCCCAATGCTATTTATGTAGTTTAATTGGGACGTCACTTTGTTTAACTGGGATACAGTATTTTCAAATGTTGAATGGAGACCGCTTTTCAGAGCAAGATAGGTCACGTAGCAAAGTGCAGTGAGCATGTGTTTACACTGTGACTTGCGTAAACCACGTTGAACTCTTGAAGGAGCTGGAGTCTCCTGTGGTTTCTCAGACTGCTGTTGCAAAGAAAGTGGGCGTGTCAAGATTGCAGGTGCGATTAATTTTGTAGAGGAATAAAAAACATTGACTTGTATTTTAAATTATGTATTTAACATTTAATCATAACGTGACGTGATTTCATTCTTTTTCTTTTCATTAAGAATCAAAAAGGTCGTCTCAACTGCCTCTCGTTTAATTAAGACAGCCACTTATTCGGGATATTTCTCCTTCTCCCGAGGCGTCCTGATAAAGCGGCGCTGACTGTATTATAGTAATCATATTTAATGTCAAACAGTCAAGGGAAGCGCAGTTTTGAGTCCTGGCCATGCGAAGTTGCCGGCCTTCACTGGGGATTCCAGAGGGAGCGTCATATTGGCTCTGGCTCTGACACGGGTTCGGGAAGAAAAACCGTCAGGGACTGTTTCTCATCATCGCACCAGGTGTCTGGTGAGCTTAAAGCAGAGACCTGCAGGGCACGGGAGGACACTCATTGACCTTCATATCTCCTGGGCTATTATAAAATACACAATAAAAAACTAAAAAAACAAACAGGCCATTCTGAACTGACACCCACCGTAGAAGACGTAGTTCCCAGGATGCACCTCACTCAGCAAGGCCATGTCTTTGACGGGGTGACTGCAGGAGGGAGTGGAACCAATACTGGACACGGGACAAGAAATACCAGCCGCTTTCAACCTGGAACAAGAGGAGTGTTAGGAGGCTGAGTACAGGACAGGCAATACCAGGGAGGAGTGTTAGGAGGCTGGGGATGAGACAGGCAATACCAGGGAGGAGTGTTAGGAGGCTGGGGATGGGACAGGCAATACCAGGGAGGAGTGTTAGGAGGCTGGGGATGGGACAGACAATACCAGGATGGAGTGTTAGGAGGCTGGGGACGGGACAGGCAATACCAGGGTGGAGTGTTAGGAGGCAGGGGGAGGGACAGGCAATACCAGGGAGGAGTGTTAGGAGGCTGGGGACGGGACAGACAATACCAGGATGGAGTGTTAGGAGGCTGGGGACGGGACAGGCAATACCAGGGTGGAGTGTTAGGAGGCAGGGGGAGGGACAGGCAATACCAGGGAGGAGTGTTAGGAGGCTGGGGATGGGACAGGCAATACCAGGGAGGAGTGTTAGGAGGCTGGGGACGGGACAGGCAATACCAGGGAGGAGTGTTAGGAGGCTGGGGACGGGACAGGCAATACCAGGGAGTAGAGGAGTGTTAGGACGCTGGGTACAGGACAGGCAATACCAGGGAGGAGTTTTAGGAGGCTGGGTACGGGACAGGCAATGCCAGAGTGTTAGGACTATATAAACTATTATAAAGAAAAAAAGTATAACTTATTTTAAACAGTCTGATCTCGCTTGCAAAATGTTCCTACAATAACGCCTTTAATGCTTTTTAACATATTTTCACGATATGAAAGTTTTACATACGTGTGACAAACACAATCACTGCTGTACCATAACAGAGTGGCCTACTAACTTTAGAATGACCCTGTACTACACATGCCTCAGTCTGATCGGGACTCCTGGAATTAGCAGTAACAGCACGTCAGTATCATAGCAGTGCAGCCTGACTCCTGGCAGTAACAGCAGATCAGTATCATAGCTGTACAGTCTGACTCCTGACAGTAGCAGTATTGACGGTATCATAGCTGTACAGTCTGACTTCTGGCAGTAACAGCAGATCAGTATCACAACTGTACCGTCTGACTCCTGGCAGTAACAGCATGTCAGTATCAAAGCTGTACAGCCTGACTCCCGGCACTAGCAGTATTGACAGTATCATAGCAGTGCAGCCTGACTCCTGGCACCAGCAGTATTGAGAGTATCACAGCAGTATAGCCTGGCTTACTTGTCCATGAAGCGCAGAGTAGCTGTAGTCGTGGCCTGTGCCACGGCGTGGATCTCCTCCAGTCCTGTGCAGTCATAGCTGTTCCCGCAGTGTGCGTACACCCCAGTCAGCTCCACGCCCGGGCTCTCAGATATGGCCTTCGCTAGATCAAGAGCTGCGGGGTCATCGTGAGGAACTCCAGCTACGCAAACAACAATACCCAGAACCTTCAGAAACACAGTGACAGTGGCACCAGCAATCAGAACAGCCGACTAAACCCAGTTTAAACAGAGGTGTAGACACAAGTAGGTTCCGTTGTGTAAAACAGTTTCTTCTCTCGAGAAGCAGCCTTGTTCTTGCTGCAATGTACTGTAGGCTGTCTCATTATCATTTTTTTACTGAATATTTCATGAAGATTGCACTCATGAACTCCTGACATAAAAAGGGTTATTCATTTTTTTAACTTTAGAATTGTGTCTTATGTTCTCTGTACGGGATGACATCTACACACTAGAGAAGATGGGCAGCAGTTTTGACAAATCCTTACCAGAGGCTTCTCATGCATGACTGCTGATACTGTAAAACCTGCTTAACATCACTCCTGTTAATGTCACCCTCCGCTGATTATCAGCACATTGAAATGACCCGGCCAGGATAGTGGCAGCCAATGGGGGCTCCAGATAATAGCACTGTGCTTACTATCACACTCTACTTCATATCAATCACATTGATTTCTACCTCTCCTTTGTCACTTTGGGAAATAAAATGGTAAGATTAGAAAGTTACTGTATGCTGCTGAAATCATCTGAAGCATAATGTAGCCCAATACAGAACACGTGCATGTTTACAGCTTTCTATTCATTTGATCTGGTGCAACCTGTTGTACATGTATGGTAAACTGTACTGACTGATAATAAAACTGTACTTTGATCACTATTGTAATCAAAGTACATTGTACATCAGTGTGGAGTAGTGGTTAGGGCTCTGGACTCTTGACCAGAGGGTCGTGGGTTCAATCCCAGGTGGGGGACACTGCTGCTGTACCCTTGGTACTTTACCTAGATTTCTACAATAAAAACCCAACTGTATAAATGGGTAATTGTATGTAAAAATAATGTGTAAAAAATAATGTAATTGTATATAAAAATGTGTAAAAAAATAATGTAATTGTATGTAAAAATAATGTGATATCTTGTAACAATTGTAAGTCGCCCTGGATAAGGGTGTCTGCTAAGAAATAAATAATAATAATATAATACCTAATACTATCTTGTTCCACATCAAAATACGCATGTTTGTTAAATCAACACTTTTCTTAAATCAAATCAAGACTTTAAATCAAGATGTTAAATCAAGACTTTTCCAGGTTACTGGTGAACTCCTGATGCAGTCAACTCTATTTATTCTCTGTATATTCCTGCTGTCTGCTACTTAGTGTCCTTTATCAGCGTTGATGAAGGTTTCAGAACAACAGACTCTCTAATCCGGACCCTGGGATACTGAGCTGACCTATAATCCTGAACCATGCTGCTAGGAGTTTCCATACAGAAGAATTGAAATTTTACTGTAAACAGCGAGACAGCATAGAAGCAGCGCAGGTCAAAGGTGTGAAGAGCACATTATCTCAGTATTGTTAAGTAATAAAAACATAAAACAACGACAATTATTAATATGGTACAGATTCCAAGCAACTCACTACTGATGTGAACAGAGTCAAGTTTTATATTTTCCACTGCGAGTGCTGTGAAAGTAATTTTAACAGTGCAGTGCCAGAGCCAGTGCAGAAGTCCAGCTCTCTCTTGCTCAGATTTAAGCAATCACTTAAATAAGCAAGTGGAGATCACAGCTTTCTGACTGGATACAAACTGAGACGGACCACTACTGCTGCTTGGCTGTCAATGGGACCCTCTGATGTTAGTTATCAAGTGTTAGGATTGAAACAATGCCTTATTATTATTATCCTTTCTTTTGTCTTTCTTGATTAGCTGTTGCACTGAAAGATTCTTATTGATAATCGTGTTTGTGACTTTCACCTAAAGCTAACCAGGATCGGTGCCTCTAGGACCGAGATGTCGTGGTGTGGGTATGAGAGACAGCTCACTAGGCAGCTCACCGCGTTTGTTCTCGCAGTCCAGTTTCAGCCAGACGTTCCACAGCTTGCCTCCAGTCAGGGGTGTGTTGCGGAGCTCCTGCAGGGCGGCAACACTGTCCACCAGCACGTGGAAGAGGGTGAGTCTCTGTGCCAGCTCCGCGCAGCGTGCCAGCTTATCGACGGGCAGCGGGTACGCGTACAGGATGTCATCGAAGCCGTGCTCCGCGTAGAAGAACGCTTCAGCCAGCGTGGACACGACAATGCAGCGGCGAGAGCCCCCCGTCATGATGTCAGCACATTCCCTACAACGCAAACACACAGGACACAGTGTGACCATGCACATCCATCCATAACCAGGGCTGGGGGCAATTTATTTTAATTTCCAATTCCTTTTTTAAAATCAATTCCCAATTCCAATACCGTTGAAGGAATAATTGCCAACTGCTTTCATTTGAAGCCAAATGAATTGACTAACAGTGACTTCAATTGAAGTAATGTGCTGCCACTGTGAGAAGCTCATTTTAACAGACTACTGCTAATTGCAATTTTGATCAATGGTGTGTTAAAACTGATAAAAAGGGAATTGATTTTAAAAAGGAATTGGAATTGAAAAACAGGAATTGACCCCAACCCTGCTCATAACAAGAATTACATTTCTGATATCAGAAATTGAATCAGTTACCCAGTGAGTTCTTGGTTTCCTTTGTTATAGATTTGTTGATGGCAACATTTCAAAAGTGGCCTGGCTTGCAACCTTGCTAACCCTTTCAGTCCTGGAGGCTGTAGAGTGTTGTACCCAGGATACGACTTGAGTCAAGCTTCTGTGTGCCAAGTACGTTATTAAAGAATTGATATTACCAAACCTCACTCGTAGGTACCTGCAGGATATTTGTATGGGGGTGAGTTGTTGCAGTGTGCCAATAAATACACTGTCTATAGTGTACAGTCTACTGCAGGGGTCTCCAACCCTGGTCCTGGAGAGCTACTGGGGATTCTGGTTTTTGTTTCAACCAATCTCTCAGTTACTTAAATGAACCAATTATTGGCTTAGTCAAGATTAACAGGTGTTCCAGATCTTTAGCCACTGATGATGTAAAGACACTTATAAAACCTGCAGGATAGGGGCTTTCCACAACCAGGGCTGGAGACCCCTGTTCTACTGTAGACGAGCTTGTCATGTGAGTCTGGTTCTGTGTATCTTACACAGTTTTGTGAGTCTGGTTCTGTGTATCTCACATAGTTTTGTGAGTCTCGTTCAGTGTATCATACAGTTTTGCGAGTCTCGTTCAGTGAATCTCACACAGTTTTGTGAGTCTTGTTCTTTTTATCTCACACAGTTTTGTGAGTCATTCTTTTTATCTCGCACAGTTTTGTAAGTTTCGTTCAGTGTATCTTGCACAGTTTTGTGAGTCTCATTCAGTGTATCTTACACAGTTTTGTGAGTCTTCATGTGGGGCGAGTCGATCCCGTGTTCTTGAAGCGCTCGATCATCGCGGCAGCATTGTTCCGCACCTTCGGCAGGTCCACCACGAAGGCTGGGGTCTGCAGCTCCTCGATGCGCCTGGCTATCATCTCAGCCATCTCTCCCGCTCACACTCACTGTTAAGGCACACATTTAAAAGCTTCTGTCACTTATTAAATAACGTTCTAATCTGCTGTATGTGTATTTTTTCATAATGAGTTGGCATCTCAGCCCAATGAATTGAATAGAAAGGCAAGGGCTGGATGCAAACAGCAAACCATAAGGTTCAAAGACTATCATTCAACTAAAAAGCAAGCTCTGTAGTCAAGAGGGAAGTAGGTCTTATGCTGATGTCAGCAACTGATCAGCAGCTGGGGGGGGAGGTTTTATAAGCCTCAGCAGGGCAAATTCTCAATTTACAATCAGTAAGATCACAACAATTAAAAAAAAAAAAAACTTTCATAAAAAAAATCGTGAAGGCAGATTAAATAAACAAGTAACAGAAAAGTTTTATAAATATCCAACTTTACTTCTTTATTATTATTATTTATTTCTTAGCAGACACCCTTATCTAGGGCGACTTACAATTGTTACAAGATATCACATTATTTTTATATACAATTACATTATTTTTTACACATTATATTTACATACAATTACCCATTTATACAGTTAGGTTTTTACTGGGGCAATCTAGGTAAAGTACCTTGCTCAAGGGTACAGCAGCAGTGTCCCCCACCTGGGATTGAACCCACGACCCTCTGGTCAAAAGTCCAGAGCCCTAACCACTACTCCACACTGCTGCTTCCATCAAAACAGCCTTGAAGACTTACACAAATGCAAAATAAATCAAACTGTTCTAGATTGTTAAAGTAACAACAAATGTCGAAATGTATTTTATTTCAAATGTCGAAAAGTATTTTATTAATCAAAAAAAAAACGACTGTTTAAACTCTTTAAATATAAAATGTTAGCCTAGTTGTCCTGTACACACCAAATACTCACAGTAAACGCAGCCACGATATCTTAGGCGATACTTACTGAATGTTTATTTCACAACATTTTTTTTAAAAGATATTATACATGCACATTAAACGTGCATTCCTTGGAGTAATGTATTCAGTTTTACTTACCCTGTTCTTCACAATCGTTACTGTTTCGATCGACTGCAGTATAAGGAATCCTCTTCTCGCTTTGTTTCTCTCAGTCTGACTGGCCAAGGACCCGCTCCCGTGAACTATGATCCAGGAATTATGTAACACTTTGCAGTCGCTTCAGATGTTGTTGCTCTTGAACCTAGTAGATCATTCCCAGGCAACCTCGCTCAGTCTGCATGTTCGATGTTGTGTCGCTTACTCGCTTTTGTGATTTTTTTGTTATGAAAGACTTATTGTGCTTCATGCAACATTCGTCCAACACTGCAGTTCCACGCACACGCACATACAAATAACTATAGTATAATTTCGGTGGGAGAGGTTTGAATGGCTTACCGGTTACAGGCATGCATTAGTAACACGATAGACATATTAACGTTTGAAAAATGTATATATAAAGTGTATACTATTTCTAACTGCATATTAATTAAAACTAAAACAATATTTAAAATACATTCTTTTTTGACAGTTTTCCCTAAATTATGTAATATAACACGAATTAACTAACATACCACCACTATAAACAACCATTAACCACAGCAGTGTTCACGTATGCTTTAGTATTGTTTTGCTTTATTGCACAGCGCCCTCTAGTTGCTGTAGTGAAAACACACACTGTCGCTGTAATTGTTGTAAACCGGTTGCTTTACGGCAGTGTTTTTCGTTTGTTGACGTCTGTGTTATGCCTGTTTCTCTTTGAACGGGATTCCAATTTGTTTTATAACTAGCCTATGTCACTTACAATTACGTCTCACCCGAAAGACGGAGTACAAGGAGGTTAAGTGACTTGCTCAGGGTCACACAATGAGTCAGTGGCTGAGGTGGGATTTGAACCGGGGACCTCCTGGTTACAAGCCCCTTTATTTAACCACTGGACCACTCAGCCTCCAATAATGCCCTAATAATATTACAGGCTATTTAAAAGATGCACTGGTTTTGCTCCCCCCAAACTCTTCCAGAAACACAAAGTATTGAAACTTGCTGTAAAAGTACAGTACTGTGCACAAGTTTTAGGCAGGTGTGAAAAAATGCTGTAAAGAAAGAATGCTTTCAAAAATAGACATGTTAATAGATTATATTTATCAATTAACTAAATGCAAAGTGAGTGAACAGAAGAAAAATCTAAATCAAATCCATATTTGGTGTGACCACCCTTTGCCTTCAAAACAGCATCAAGCCTCAATTCTTCTAGGTACACTTGCACACAGTTTTTGAAGGAACTCGGCAGGTAGGTTGGCCCAAACATCTTGGACAACTAAACACAGTTCTTCTGTGGATTTAGGCAGCCTCAGTTGCTTCTCTCTCTTCATGTAATCCCAGACAGACTCGATGATGTTGAGATCAGGGCTCTGTGGGGGCCATATCATCACTTCCAGGACTCCTTGTTCTTCTTTACGCTGAAGATAGTTCTTAATGACTTTCGCTGTATGTTTGGGGTCGTTGTCATGCTGCAGAATAAATTTGGGGCCAATCAGATGCCTCCCTGATGGTATTGCATGATGGATAAGTATCTGCCTGTACTTCTCAGCATTGAGGAGACCATTAATTCTGACCAAATCCCCAACTCCATTTGCAGAAATGCAGCCCCAAACTTGCAAGGAACCTCCACCATGCTTCACTGTTGCCTGCAGACACTCATTCGTACGCTCTCCAGCCCTTCGGCGAACAAACTGCCTTCTGCTACAGCCAAATATTTCAAATTTTGACTCATCAGTCCAGAGCACCTGCTGCCATTTTTCTGCACCCCAGTTCCTGTGTTTTCGTGCATAGTTGAGTCGCTTGGCCTTGTTTCCACGCCGGAGGTATGGCTTTTGGCCGCAAGTCTTCCATGAAGGCCACTTCTGACCAGACTTCTCCGGACAGTAGATGGGTGTACCAGGGTCCCACTGTTTTCTGCCAGTTCTGAGCTGATGGCACTGCTGGACATCTTCCGATTGCGAAGGAAGTAAGCATGATGTGTCTTTCATCTGCTGCAGTAAGTTTCCTTGGCCGACCACTGCGTCTACGGTCCTCAACGTTGCCTGTTTCTTTGTGCTTCTTCAAAAGAGCTTGGACAGCACATCTGGAAACCCCTGTCTGCCTTGAAATTTCTGCCTGGGAGAGACCTTGCTGATGCAGTATAACTACCTTGTGTCTTGTTGCTGTGCTCAGTCTTGCCATGGTGTATGACTTTTGACAGTAAACTGTCTTCAGCAACCTCACCTTGTTAGCTGAGTTTGGCTGTTCCTCACCCAGTTTTATTCCTCCTACACAGCTGTTTCTGTTTCAGAATGATTGGGTTTCAACCGACATATTGAATTGATGATCATTAGCACCTGTTTGGTATAATTGTTTAATCATACACTTGACTACATGCCTACAAAATCCCTGACTTTGTGTAAGTGTACCTAGAAGAATTGATGCTGTTTTGAAGGCAAAGGGTGGTCACACCAAATATGGATTTGATTTAGATTTTTCTTCTGTTCACTCACTTTGCATTTAGTTAATTGATAACTATAATTTATTAACATGTCTATTTTTGAAAGCATTCTTACTTTACAGCATTTTTTCACACCTGCCTAAAACTTTTGCACAGTACTGTATTTTATTTTATGTTATTATAACAAGACTCGAATAGTATTGTCTACTCAGGAACACGTATTAATGAAAACTACACAATTCTACTTTTCTAGATAAAAACAAGTGAAAAAACAATGTGTTGCGCCCAAAGCCCAGAAATAGAGGATCATTCATGCCAGGCCCTGGATAAATATATTATTACACTATATGTGATTCTCTGGCAAGTTTTCCTCCCACGAGAACAAACTTTGCTACCTGTATCATTGAATTAGTGGCTGGCCTATTGACAGTGCTATGGCAGGTGAATCAGTCCTGCGATGGTCCTATACCTTGTTGACAGTGCTATGGCAGGTGAATCAGTCCCATGGTGTACACACTGTTGACAGTGCTATGACAGGTGAGTCAGTCCCATGGTGTACACACTGTTGACAGTGCTATGGCAGGTGAATCAGTCCCATGGTGTACACACTGTTGACAGTGCTATGGCAGGTGAATCAGTCCCATGGTGTACACACTGTTGACAGTGCTATGGCAGGTGAATCAGTCCCATTGTGTACACACTGTTGACAGTGCTATGACGGGTGAATCAGTCCCATGATGTACACACTGTTGACAGTGCTATGGCAGGTGAATCAGTCCCATTGTGTACACACTGTTGACAATGCTATGGCAGGTGAATCAGTCCCATGGTGTACACACTGTTGACAGTGCTATGGCAGGTGAATCAGTCCTGCGATAGTCCTATACCTTGTTGACAGTGCTATGGCAGGTGAATCAGTCCCATTGTGTACACACTGTTGACAGTGCTATGACGGGTGAATCAGTCCCATGATGTACACACTGTTGACAGTGCTATGGCAGGTGAATCAGTCCCATGGTGTACACACTGTTGACAGTGCTATGGCAGGTGAATCAGTCCTGCGGTGTACAGGCAGGAGGCAGGAGGCAGGAGGCAGCACACATGCACAATGGGGTGTCTCTTTTTGTATTTATTCATTTATACAGGCAACAAGTTACTCACAAATTCCACACAATACAGTCACATCTTATAATAAAACCTAATTTAAAACATCAGCTACGGTATAGAAAACATTCACATATTATTTAAACTCAATAAGAATTATATAAAAACAATGTATTAAACAGTCAGAGCTGTGCACTGCGAGACACAGACAACAAATTTCATCAATCCATGTTAGCTAAATTACAAGACGAACAAAATGTAAAAGCCGCATACTCAGCAATCCAGAACACATACAACTGTCCATCTAAAAAAACACGACTGCTTATCCATTCGAAAACATTCCACACAGCGGGCTTTGTTTATAAAGCCTTATGGGCTGTTTTAAAGACTGCTTTAAGGAACTCCACAGTGAAGGACTACAATACACCTGAGAAGCGTGCAAGCTGTTTCTAGCTCTTTCGAGAGCCCCTGGGTTGGACGTTGTCTCTGAAGTAGCTCCGATTGTCAATGTTTCCGGGGGGGTCATAGAGCGCGACGGCAATGAACATTCCGTGGCGGTCCGTCGCCAATCCGATTCCCACCTCTGTCGAGCACCTCCACACCATCTGAGAGAAGTTCCCTGCAGAGAAGCACGGTTCCATTAGGAGAGAGAGACAGGGACCCTTTACACTGCTTCACACTGCACTGTGGTGTATTGAGCTGTGCTGTTGTACTGGGGGGACTTACCGGCTCCTCTCTGAAATCCAGGGGAGCTGAAATCATATTTACTGTATTCTGAATACCAGGACTCTGCCACTTCACATCCTGCAAGAAAAATAAAAGCAAAATAAGAAGAACATGATAGAAGGTATTGCATGTTAAGTACAGTAGCTATAGACAGCACGGGCACCTAGTGTATCATCTACATTCTTGTAATATTTGATTTATTCCCTGTTTAATATCTCTATGAGTGCTCCAATCATTCTCTATTGTTGTTTCTGCTCAATATTTACCAGGCTTTAGGCTAGGGGCACTGTTTTGGAACTGTATTGCACAGGCATGCTATAACCTCTAGGGGGCACGTTGCTGGACTTGTCCTGCACATGCATGCTATTACCAATAGTGGGCACTTAGCTGCCCTGTCCTTCACATGCATGCTATATGCTATAACCCCCAGTGGGCACTGTGCTGCTACTGTATTGCACATACATGCTATTGCCACTAGTGGGCACTGTGCTGGTCTTGATTGACACATGCATGATATTATCACTAGTGGGCACTGTGCTGGTACTGTATTGCACATGATGCTATTACCACTAGTGGGCACTGTGCTGGTACTGCATTGCACATGCATGCTATAACCTCTAGTGGGCACGGTGCTGGTACTGCATTGCACATGCATGCTATTACCACATGTGGGCACTGTGCTGGTCCTTTCCTGCACATGTATGCTACTACTGCTAGGGTCACTTTGCTGCTGTATTACCTGAAGGATTTTCAGTGCTGGTGCCGGTCTGGTACCACAGGCTCTGTCCATGGTCTCCGGGGTGGTTCTGAATGACTCTCTTCTGGATCAGATGTTCTGCCCAGTCCTTTGCCTCCTTCGAGAGGACGGGGCTGATCCTGAGAGGCCCCGCCCCATGCTGCTGCCTCTTGTCATTCAGCTTCTTGAGCAGGTCGCGTGAGAACTGCTCTGACTCCCTGTCTGCAGAACACATCAAGCAACAATGGACAGCAGAGCACTGCTTTACAGTGGACATTACAAATAGACCTTGTATAGTAATGTAAAAAAGACTTATCTTAAGGAAGTGATAGAGTCAGCACTCACATATCTGACCCTATAAAGTTTTGACTTCAGTGACGGTTAAATGAGTGTAACGCATATCTGATTATTTCATTTTGGCCCATTCCAACCGTTGTCCGTTTTTTCAGGGAACACAAAAAATATACAATGTCAAAAATAGATAACTAAAAGCACTGTGTTTTAAAATATTATTTGTTTATTTAGCAGATGCCTTTATCCAAGGTGACTTACAGTACACACTTTTAAATCCGGTACGTATTGTAGCAGTATGTAAAATTCCCCAATAACGACCCAACAGCAAATAAAAATGTTACCCATGCACAGAACTGCGTAAAATGTAAAAGGCAATAAAATTTAGCAAAAGCTTAAAAAAACAACAACAACAGTTTCCAGAATTAAAACAGTATCCAAAGTCAGTATTCAAAATTGCAGAATATAGTGCTCGATAAGGCCCTAATGTCACAGTTCACTTGCAAATGAAAATGCACAAAAACAACTAAAGATCACAGATTTAAAAAAAATGTATCACAGTATTTAAAACTGTTTGATGATTAACTTTTACATTACCGTAGCTTACATAGTCTCGTAGTCTCATTCGCTTTGTTTTTACTGCATTTTCGTCATGTGAAATTGGGGGAAGCGCGGTGTAACTGCACAATAAAGACAGACTGACTTGGCATGTGAGAAAAAAAATAAAAAAATGTGGGCTGTGAAGGATGAAGTACATTGAAACATTGAAGAGATGGGCTTTGTATCAGAAAACTGGTGACGGAGTCGGAAATTGTGTGTGACGGGTAAATGCATTAATTTGTTACATATATATATAATGGGGATTGATTTTATTCTTAATACTAGGGCGGTAAAACGCGACTGACGCGTATCTGGGTAACGGATATCCGAGTGCTGACTGTAACGAAGATTTTAAAAATACTGTTGGGTTGATGCTTTAGGGTTTTGTAATTATTGAGTCGACTTTCAGTTTTCCAAATTATTTGGTCAGACCTGTCTTTAGATGGCTACACATCTCTCATTAAAAGCCATAAACAATGAGAGATGCATAGCCAAAGCGGGAAAAATCTGCAATACAGTAATACTGGGATGCAGTAAATGGCAGTGAATTGTATTTTTAATACATTTGGAATCATACAGATGTACAAAACTACATAAAAAAGAAGCAAAGCTTGCACAAAATTAAAACATAAATAAAAAATAAAAGAGGAAATGATATAAACCAGTCTAGCCAGGGCAGCACAGAGTGAACTCCAAGGCTGTATCCTCGCTGGTCTCGCCCATTCAGAGAGTGAATTCCATGCCTCTACCCTCGCTGGTCTCGCCCATTCAGAGAGTGAACTCCATGCCTCTACCCTCGCTGGTCTCACCCATTCAGAGAGTGAACTCCATGCCTCTACCCTCGCTGGTCTCGCCCATTCAGAGAGTGAATTCCATGCCTTTACCCTCGCTGGTCTCGCCCATTCAGAAAGTGAACTCCATGCCTCTACCTTCGCTGGTCTCACCCATTCAGAGAGTGAACTCCATGCCTCTACCCTCGCTGGTCTCGCCCATTCAGAGAGTGAATTCCATGCCTCTACCCTCGCTGGTCTCGCCCATTCAGAGAGTGAACTCCATGCCTCTACCCTCGCTGGTCTCACCCATTCAGAGAGTGAACTCCATGCCTCTACCCTCGCTGGTCTCGCCCATTCAGAGAGTGAACTCCATGCCTCTACCCTCGCTGGTCTCACCCATTCAGAGAGTGAACTCCATGCCTCTACCCTCGCTGGTCTCGCCCATTCAGAGAGTGAATTCCATGCCTCTACCCTCGCTGGTCTCGCCCATTCAGAGAGTGAACTCCATGCCTCTACCCTCGCTGGTCTCACCCATTCAGAGAGTGAACTCCATGCCTCTACCCTCGCTGGTCTCGCCCATTCAGAGACTGAACTCCATGCCTCTACCCTCGCTGGTCTCACCCATTCAGAGAGTGAACTGCATGCCTCTACCCTCACTAGTCTTGCCCATTCAGAGACTGAACTCCATGCCTCTACCCTCGCTGGTCTCACCCATTCAGAGACTGAATTCCATGCCTCTACCCTCGCTGGTCTCACCCATTCAGAGAGTGAACTCCATGCCTCTACCCTCGCTGGTCTCGCCCATTTAGAGAGTGAACCCAATGCCTCTACCCTCGCTGGTCTCACCCATTCAGAGAGTGAACTCCATGCCTCTACCCTCGCTGGTCTTGCCCATTCAGAGACTGAACTCCATGCCTCTACCCTCGCTGGTCTCACCCATTCAGAGGGTGAACTGCATGCCTCTACCCTCGCTAGTCTTGCCCATTCAGAGACTGAACTCCATGCCTCTACCCTCGCTGGTCTCACCCATTCAGAGAGTGAACTCCATGCCTCTACCCTCGCTGGTCTCGCCCATTCAGAGACTGAACTCCATGCCTCTACCCTCGCTGGTCTCGCCCATTCAGAGAGTGAACATGCCTCTACCCTTGCTGGTCTCGCCCATTCAGAGACTGAACTCCATGCCTCTACCCTCGCTGGTCTCGCCCATTCAGCCTGGCTGTGTTCCACCGTAAATTAACAATATCCCTGAACACGCAACGCCAAGAGCGGGCCAGGGTTGTATCTGGTGATTTCCAAAGCTGCAAAATTGACTTTTTAGTGGCTGTTAGGCCATGAATTGTATTGTATTGCATAAAATAGCACTATCTATTTGTTAAAACAAGTGTGACATACATTCCCCGCCACTGCTGTAAATTCAAAATTAGAGCTATCAGGATGATGACAAACTGGATTACCATGACGTATAGCAACAGTATTACATACTAGTATAGAATACGAATTAGCAATTCAGTGTTTAATCACAATTTGATAAGCGATTCTCCAGATGTGTGAGATACAGATGGATGGATGTACAGACAGACTGACACCCCCCTATGTCACCAGGGTCTCATATTCTCAGTAACTTGTGCTAAATAATGATACAAAATAGTCATGTAAATGCTTGCTTATGAAAATGGAATTGAAAAGGAAGACAGGTTTTCATGAAATGGAAAATGGCAAATATTGAAATGAAAAATGAAGGGCTTTTACGAGAATTTCTACCGACCCTAAATATAATGTGCGTCGCTCACCTTGGACGCTGGAAGAGCTGCAGGCTCCCGTCACTCTCACAGTCTCTGGCTTGTTCACCATCACTCTTACAGTTTCTGGCTTGTTCACCATCACTCTCACAGTCTGTGTCTGACTCTTGCACTGGAGGTCTGGATCCCTCCCTGGTGGCAGTGCCCCCTTGGGCAGCACGTTCTTCTGAAAGTACCCAGGGTTGGTGATGTTACCACCGGGTTCGTATCAGCGCCACATGATCGCCAGCCCGGAGTCTGTCGCCAAGGCAATGCCCAGCTCCCGGGAGTCTCTCCACACCACCTGAGAGAAGTGACCTGTAGAGGAGAGGTGTGGAGAGGTGAGGAGAGAGGAGGAGGGGAGAGGAGAGTAGTGGAGAGGAGAGCAGAGGAGAGGAGAGGATGGAGGAGGAGGAGGAGGAGAGGAGAGGAGAGGAGAGAGAGGAGAGAGGAGAGGAGGAGGAGGAGGAGAGGAGAGGAGGAGGAGAGGAGGAGGAGAGGAGGAGGAGGAGGAGGAGAGGAGGAGGAGGAGGAGGAGAGGAGAGAGAGAGGAGGAGAGGAGAGGAGAGAGAGGAGAGGTCCGGGATGTTAGGAGTACGTTTCTCTTAGTTATTTCACACTGAACGTTTAGAAAAACAATTATAGGAGAGAAAATTAATAAATTAAATCCGAAGTTCTCAGGGGCATACCTAAGACTGGTTAACTACAGTCAGACTAGTAAATGATCTAAGAAGAACCAGCTTAGAGGGAGAATTATCAAACACACATAGGGTAATGAAACAGGTAAGAAATGAAAGATTCTGAAAATATAGGTGTCGTAAAGTTACTGGCACGCCTTCAAAGGGTTATAAAAAACAGAACTTGGTGAAAACCTGGTCACTGGTCCTTGAACTACAGAGGAGTAAACTGATGAATAGTAATTCTAGAACCCTTAGACCTTCCAAGAAGTACCTGTGTTGTTCTGGAACTCTGGTCTGTACAGTAAGTCTTAGATCCTCCTATAAGTAACTGGGTGTGTTAAGTAACTGAGCGGAGTGGAACTGAGCATGCCGTTAAGTTGGTTCTTTCACTGAGCTGCTCTGAGTGGCTCACTTACTTAACGCACCCACTATGTTGTTTTGGAACCCTGGTCTGTACAGTCATTCTAGAACCCTTAGACCTTCCTAGAACAACCTGTGGGTGCGATAAGTAAGTGAACCGCTCAGAGCAGCTCAGTGAAAGAACCCACATAACGACATGCTCAGTTCCGCTCCCCTGAAAGTTCGGAGGGCTGCAGAGCAGATTTCATCAGTGATCCGAGTGAGCGGAATAATTTGCACTGAGCCTCTCAGTTAAGCACCCTGTGTTCTTCTGGAACCCTGGTCTATACAATAATTGTAGAACCCTTGGAACCCCTAGAAGTACCTGTGTTCTTCTGGAACCCTGGCCTGTTGAAATCGTAGTCCTTGATCTCTTTGTACCATGTCTCCACCACCTCCTTTCCTGAACATAAAATAAACACATTAAAAAGCCTGAACTCTCGTGTGATCTAGACCATGCTGTGAAGAGCAAAGAGTGCAGTGCTGACCCGAGACCGGCATTCTCACAGAGCTGGTCCGGCACCAGATGTTCTCCCCGTGGTCGGTGTCGCTGTGTTGCAGGGCGTGCATGGACAGCAGCTGATTGGCCCATTTCTGCGCCTCGAGAGAGAGCTGAGCGCTGAGACGCAGTGGGGGGGCTCCGTGCTGCTGCCGGTACATGTTGTGAGCTTCCAGGGCCTCTGCCTCGAACCCAGCTCCGCCTGAGGGTGAGCAGGCTCCTCCTACAATAAGAGGAACATTAAAGCCAGACTGCATTCTCATTTTAACTGAGTGACTGGAGTCATTGGAGGAGACACAACTACTGAGGGCATTACTGGCTGTTATCTTATGCAGACCGCCCGGTGAGCTGAACTGGTCCCATCACAGCTCAGTCACCTTGGGGGACGGTGTGCTACAGTATTGTGCCAGGTGTGCTACAGTGAGACCTTCAACCCCGACATCTCAACAATACGGTTGCAGCTACATGGTCCATCCCTCTAATGAGACCATTCTCTCATTTATTACCCACTCAGCGTATGACCCTAATCCTCCCATAATGCAGTGTGGGATGGTTACCTGAGGCTCCAGGCCACTGCAGGGTGGGGTTCAGGAGGTATCCACAGCTGGTCGGGTTCTTGGCTGGACTCTCCTGCCCCACAGTGTAGATCACACCCCCAGCAGAGGGCTTCCCCACAGACAGCTCCTTCAGACTCTTCCACAAGCCCTCCGTGACATCACCTGCTGAAGCACAACAGCACACCAGGTATGGATCTGTTTTCTCCCTTTACCTGATAACCCATTTCTACCCCATACAGATTCCAGTTAAATATGACTATTAACCTGCAGGTCCCTTCATTAATGTTGTGTGGGCATTTTAATCCTTTTTGTAAGTATTTCCTTTTTTAACAAGCAGGTCAGTGATATTCATCCCCTACCACGACTGCAGTTTCAAAGCGAGAGCTACAGTACATGAAAATGTAGAACTACTAACAGTGTAAGCAGAAAGATTATTCCCATGTTTACCAAGGAATTTCATACTGCATAGCATACTTATCAGTTTAGGAAACACAACTTGTATTGTGTTTTAGGCAATGAAAACTGAACATCATTTCTGACAATATAGTCATACCGAGTGCTTCCGTCATTCTCCTACACCACCTAGGTGGTGGTAGCAGTTTACACGTCACTACATTGTTTGTATATGCTTCTCTGGGTTTATTCAGACGCTGGCAGTCGTCAAGAATCTGTGTAACTACAATGCCACCCGTGGACACCTAATGGACAATGTCTTATTGCATCTTTGTGTTCCTGATGGCTGGTTCTGTACCAGTACCTAAACTGACATCGGCTAGATTAGCCATCACATTCATGGATCTATTCGAGTGAATGTATGCCAGTCCTGTGTATTAAAATGTAAAGTTTCTGATGTTTTATAACAGTAACAGGAGGACACAGGTTTTCAATAGGTGCAGCAACAAATGGGCACCTTGAAACGTTACAGTGTTAAAGTTCAGAAGTGTAGGGTTTACACCCACTAAGCAATCCAAAGACGTTTTGGACTGAAGACTCATTAGAATAGACCAGCACTGCACCTGCTTCTCACCTGTAGTGCCTCTCTGTGGAGGGCAGCTAAATCTGGGGTCTTCACCACGCTTACTGCTCGAAGAGTCCACAGTCTTCCTCCCTGCAAGCAGAGCAGAGGGGAGCTGGAGGAGTCATGAGACAGCTCACACAGATGACACACAGTCTACAGCCTCCCTCCCTGCAAGCAGAGCAGAGGGGAGCTGGAGGAGTCATGAGACAGCTCACACAGACGACACACAGTCTACAGCCTCCCTCCCTGCAAGCAGAGCAGAGAGGAGCTGGAGGAGTCATGAGACAGCTCACACAGACGACACACAGTCTACAGCCTCCCTCCTTGCAAGCAGAGCAGAGGGAAGCTGGAGGAATCATCAGACAGCTCACACAGATGACACACAGTCTACAGCCTTCCTCCCTGCAAGCAGAGCAGAGAGGAGCTGGAGGAGTCATGAGACAGCTCACACAGACGACACACAGTCTACAGCCTTCCTCCTTGCAAGCAGAGCAGAGGGAAGCTGGAGGAATCATGAGACAGCTCACACAGACGACACACAGTCTACAGCCTCCCTCCCTGCAAGCACAGCAGAGGGGAGCTGGAGGAGTCATGAGACAGCTCACACAGACGACATACAGTCCACCCTCTGCTTTAATAGTCACTATTCTTCATGCAGGGAGATATTACAAAGAGGTGACCGGTATTAGTGACCTCTTCGGATTGGTGGTGTATTGGTTGTATAAAAAGTATAATATCTTCTGAACAACATGTGTAACCCAACAGCTAGGTAGGTGCTCCATTATTTAATCTGAAAATAGAACAATACTGTTCATAACATACATCCCCCACCACAGCTATCAGTACCATAAAAAAACCGCCACCACTATGACCTCAGTCCACCATCTGCACATGTGATAATGTAAAGAGCCTCCATATTTCCCAGATTCTTGTGAAGGTGATATAATTTCACACTGGCAAATTCATCAGCCTGTGACATTTGAAGGGTGTGCCAAAACAGCCCTCATAAAAGTTTCCCATAAAAAGCCCAGCAAAGTGTAATAAAGCACAGTGACAGCATAGGCAAGCAGTGTAAAGAATAGCGAAGGATGGTAAAGTGTACTAATAAACTTGGCAAACCAGGGTAAACTATGTTAAATGCATAGTATAACCCTGGCAAAAGCATGGTCAAACTGCATAAATACTGGGCAGATATACCGTAGTAAAATTTTATATGTTATTGTTAAAGGTGAGGGTTAGGACAGGGAAGTATCAATGGAACTCTCACTCAGTTGTGCAGGTCAGAGTTACCTAGGTTACTGGAAGCCCCAGGAGACAGGACATTGCTCTGGAAGTAGCCCGGGTTGGTTATGTTCCCTGCAGGGCTGTAGTGCCCCACCACGTACACCGTCTTCCCATCAGTGGCCTTCCCCACTCCCAGTTCTGTTGAGCTCTTCCACACCACTTGGGTGAAGTGACCTGCGGCAAACAGAGGGTGCGTCCAACTCTTAGAAAGTTGAGAAACACACTGTAGTTAGGTTATAATGCATTGAATGCACAAACTACAGGTTTCACAGCCCTCGATTAGCACTAGTCTTGGACTACCTAACGTCATCTTAGGCAAGGTAAAGACTGCTGCCAATAATGGTAACCAGATGTGTAATTTAATGGGTATAATATAATTTAAGGACAGATAATACTTTTTGTTGTGGATCTGTTGTGTTTTCTGGTTTGCATTTTCTTTTTGTAGTTGGGAGTGAAGCGGTGTGTTTTGTTTTCGTAACATCTCTAACACAAGGGGCGTAGACAAAAATGCATTTTTACAGAGGCAACCCAGGACCGCCCTGCAACTTATCTTTGTGGGTTTTTTGGTGTGCATTTCCTGATGCTCTGAAGGTGAGAATTAATTTATGTATGCTGGATCCGACTTAAAACTTGTTTGCAATGCAATCCCCAGCTGACCCTTTACACCCATGTTGCATCACTTCACTGCGTTAGCGGCGAGCACGTCCATACTGTGATACAACAGAAAAGCAAGGTAAGGTTTCTCTGTAAAAACGCTCCCTTTTCATCAATGTAATGTTGCAGTAAACACTGTGGCAAATAGAGATATGTAAACAGAGAAGAACGCTAGAAACAGGTGGGGTATTTCTAGTGTTGCTGTCTGTAAGAGAAGTAAAATAATTTGCCACAGTTATAAGAAACGGTATTATATATAAACAAATGCAGGCATTGGTGTTTGGCATAAAAAGAATGTTGCTTCAAGTGGGGAGAAAAGACTACATCTCCCACAAGTGTTAGCGCAGACAGGAGAACTGATAGCTGGGAAAGCTGGAGGTAAATTTAAATGGAGCTGCGCTAGTCTGAGGGAGAGAAACAGGAAGTCAGTTTCAAGCGTACTACACGTAGTAGATACTGAAAACAAAAATCAACGGAACCTGGAAAAGGAAGAAGCCAGTTAACCTTAAGCATACAAACAGTGAACTAAAACAACAATAACTTTACTTACCTTTGTGGTGATCCACGGGTCAAGCTCCTAGTGACAAGTCTGGGAAGTACAGTCTCAGCTACACAGTTGTGTTATTATTTGACTAACTTTTAGTTTCTTTGATTTCTGAGACTGCAAGCCGTGTAGCCCAACGTTAGGGTCCGGCCGTTGTGTTTTGTTAATTTTTATTTGCTGCTTAATAAATATTCCCTTGTGACGTCTGTAGTCCGGCCTTCTCTAACCTCACACTATACTTCTTCGGCCATCCTACCCTCAGTGAATACCACAACACTTACCACAGAAGTCAAAATCAACCCAATTTATATTCAGTCAGTGGATTATAACTCTGGTACAACACAGACAGTACATCACAGTAAACTTCTGACACGGCAGCTGACCAAATGAGTTTGTGGAGATGTCGCAAAATACCCATTTCCAGCCAACAGGGTTTCCTATTCTAATCCCTTGCATCGCGGGGTCATTTAAATGTACACAAATATTTATATTAAATGACAAGTACTAGATAAAAGTCATCTTGTTCAAATGAGTTAAAATATGAATTTGAAAAATCTCGAAAACCTTGTATCTACAAAAACCTTCACCATAGAGGACAAACATTTCCAATACCATGGCCACATGCTCAGATTTAACTAACATTACTTACGAAACATCTAATGCACACGGGAATGAATCATATATATATATATGACATGTTTGAAGAACTGTTGGGGTGCAATAATATATGATATAACCACCAGATTTTGTGCAAAATTTACAGAGGTAAAGTTTTATCAGGGGCGTCCATTTCTCTTCTATGTCATTAAAGTGAGGAATCTAACACATTGCTGCCTTGAATGAAAAGTGAATTGGGTTTTAAGCTCCATTCCAGTATGCAGATGGAAGCGAGTGGCTCTTTCGTATTTTCCCCCTTACCTGTGTTGCTTCCGAAGCCAGGGTTGCTGAAGCTGTAGTCTTTAATCTCGCTGTACCAGGAGTCCACAGCCTTACTCCCTGCAAACAGAGCCACAGTGAGCTGGAGAAGTCAGCAGACAAAGACACAGTGCCAAAGAGACCCCAAACATACAGTGTGGGCTTTGCCAATGTGGGTGCCATCTTGGTGTTTAAAGATGTTTTTTTTCATGGAACACTGCCAGCATTTATTGTAATTGTAGCTTACAAAATAATTCCACAAATCATACCTGTTTTGCACAATAGTTGATGCTAATTGATGCTGCTGTATGCATAGTGTTTAAATAATGATATGGTGTGTACTGTTTTAATTGATCATCCTGTGTGCAGTGTTTTAATTGATGCTGCTGTGTGCATAGTGTTTTAATTGATGATATGGTGTGCATAGTGCTTTAATTGATGATATGGTGTGCAGTTTTAATTGATGATACTGTGTGCATAGTGTTTTAATTGATGCTGCTGTGTGCATAGTGTTTTAACTGATGATACTGTGTGCAGTGTTTTAATTGATGATACGGTGTGCATAGTGTTTTAATTGATGCTGCTGTGTGCATAGTGTTTTAACTGATGATACTGTGTGCAGTGTTTTAATTGATGATACGGTGTGCATAGTGTTTTAATTGATGCTGCTGTGTGCATAGTGTTTTAATTGATGATACTGTGTGCAGTGTTTTAATTGATGATATGGTGTGCATAGTGTTTTAATTGATGATGCGGTGTGCATAGTGTTTTAATTGATGATACTGTGTGCATAGTGTTTTAATTGATGCTGCTGTGTGCATAGTGTTTTAATTCATGATACTGTGTGCATAGTGTTTTAATTGATGATACTGTGTGCAGTGTTTTAATTGATCATATTGTGTGCAGTGTTTTAATTGATCATATTGTGTGCAGTGTTTTAATTGATCATATTGTGTGCATAGCGTTTTAATTGATCATACTGTATGCATAGTGTTTTAATTTATGATACAATGTGTATAACATGTGGTGGTAGCATCATGGCTGTCTGAATGCTGGGTGTATAACACAATGCTCCTAGCTCTGCAGGGTTTAATACCAGCAATGTTGTTGGAGGCGGAGCTCCATGCGTAGTACAGGTTCTCCCCGTTGCTGGTGGAGCTGTGCTGCATGGTCTTGGTTGCCAGCATGTGTTCTGCCCAGCTCTGAGCAGACTTGCACAGTGCCCGGTTGAGTCTCAGAGGCTCGGCTCCGTGCAGCTGCCTGTAGGTGTTGTGGGCAGCCAGGAACTCGCAGTCGAAGTTTTTGCCTGGGAAGCACACACAGCGTCACGCATTGCTGACAAGGATGTTAGATTCTGTTCAATTTCATAAACGTTTCAACTTTTGGAGTAAACGTGTTTAAAAAATATTGGGGATTTTTTTAACCAATGAAAATGAGAATCCCTCCATTTGTGCTGTTATTACAACATTAATATGGAGGAGGCTACATGTATGCAACATTAAAATGTATATGGAAAAAATATTGAATAAATAACCTTACACTGCACACATCTTACTGTATAAACACTACAGCATTTATACATAAAGCTACCGTCCCCATTTTCCCGGGACAGTCCCCTTTTTTGGGAGCACGTCCTGGTGTCACCACAGGTTTAGTAAAATCGTACTTTTGTCCAGCTTTTGGGTAGTTGTCCCATCTATGTCCCATTTTTCATGAACGTCTGTGTTTGGCCATAGGCTCAACGGTAATAAGGCACCACCATGATGGACTGAGGTAAATCAAAGAGGAACCAAGCTGGTTCTTTCTGAGCTGCTCTGACTGGGGGGGTTCAGTTATTTAACGCACCCACTGTTGCTTAATTACCGCTTGTCAGCATGGCGATCCTAGTTGCAAATTCCGCCCTGCATTCTGTTTCCTGACAGACAGTGTCAGACAGCTCGCAGGCAGTGGCTGTTGTCTAGAAAATTATTAAGGAGGTGAGCGGAAATAATTTTTTTTATCGAAAGAACAGCCAAAAAAATGGTTTGTAAATTATAGTAAGAAGAAAAAGGCTAATTTTATATATAAAATGTGTGATACAGATACAGGATTAATAAAAAGAATAATGTTTGCCACTGCTACGAAACACATGCAGAAGTGAATTAAACTCTTAATCACTGGCTCAGCATTCAGTTGAATCAATTTCAGAGTTTTAGCAAAAGTGGTAATTCATGCAAATCATATCAATCATATTATTGAGATTCTTACCTGCCATGTCTCTGTGATTCTGCAAATTAAACACAAAGCAAATGTTGGTTAATATGTGTGTACATATTACGTGTGTGTGCGTGCATGTTCAATAATTATTCCAAGTCCCTAGAAGTAGCCTACAGGTAAACTCTGTTTCAAATTGATAGCTATTAACTTGTAGAATGGATCTGGCAAGTATTTAATTACGGTTAAAAACTTGTTTTAGTTCTGCATGCAAAAACCTTTTCGTGCATGTTACAGATTTATCAAGCAGACAGTCAAACTGAGAAAGATATAAACTAGAGAATACATTGATATCACTTTTTAAGTCTAATTAGACCACTGCTCTATTTGCAGCAACTAAGTTGACAATTTTCTGTCGTCAACTAGAACTGACAATAAAAATAGCTTGTGTATCTCCGGCCTTAGGGAAACAATGGTGGACCAGGACCCCTTTGTACTGTCATAAGTCTGTGTGCTGTGTGTGTTTTTTAACAATTCTGCCTCATGACCAAATTGATCCACAAAAAATTCTATGTGCAGGTTTTACGTCCCGGTTGTAATCTTGTTTAATTTGGCTATTTTTTGTATTGCCTCTTAATATGGCTTGTCCTTTTTATACCCCACATTTGAGTTGTGCATATATCTATGAAATAGCATGTTGAGTTGTGATGAAACCTGTCAAGAGCATTCTTTAGTGAGAGTGTCAGAGCCTGGGGGAGGAGACCTGTCAGAATGACACACTTGCATTCGTAGGTATGTGCCAAATCAGTTGTGAAATAGGAAATCAGGATGAGGAAATTCTTTACCATGAGTTATTGAATGTATCGTAAACTAGGGGGCTGTAGAGGCATCGGCCTGTTTGTTAAACTTACATTTTCCACGTGCACATGGTGGGCGTTATTTCTTTATTGTTTAAAAAAAATTAAAATGTCCAATTATTTGTTCCCCATCACCGCAGCAATTCCCCACACAGCTTAGGAAAACGAGAGCAGAAGTCAGCAAGCTACCGGTATCTGGAGGACAAAGGTCAGCGTTGCAGGTGTCAGTCTGAGCTCACTAGGCGCCTGGCCGGTAGGGTGCGCTGTAGTGCGATGAGGAGAAACAGTCCCTTCTGGTTTTGCCTCCCTAACCTGTAGGAGTACCAGAGCCAAAGCGCCACACCCTCCAGAATCGCCAGCGAAGACCGGCAACTTTGCACACCCAGGACACGAACCTGCGCTCCCTTGACTGTATGACTCACCTTGCACACCACACAGCCGTGCTTTTACCAGGGGAGACACTTGCGAACCCAATTTATTTATTTTTCTAAACACATTTTAAAAGGTCTAGTGTTATTCCAAACAACTTCAACTTTTACATAAACTTCTCTGCATTTCTTTTCTCATGGCAAAACTATATTCACATTTTTTATATTCAACATTTACATCTCAATTTATAGTTTGTAAATCAAAGGGTTGATAGCTGATCTTTTCTTAGTTCAAATGAGGAAATGTGGCATTTTATTTCCGTTGGCACTCCTCTTCTGATTAGTTGTGTAAATGTGTTACTGTATGGAAATACATACAGCTGTGAATTCTTGTTTTGCACTGTTCAGTAGTGATGTCTGTTATAGGGATGCATAATCGACAAGTGCAAATGCGACCCAAAGCAAAGTGGCAGTAAGAAAGATTCCCCTCCAAAGCACAAATGACAAAAGAGCAGTGAAAAGGGAAGTACATCTTAAAAACTACGCCACAGTCATTTTTGTGGAGCATTAAAAAAAACATGTTTTTTTGTTTGAAAGCAAGAAGTTAACAATCAAGTGCTCCTTAAAAACACTTTGTAGGCATTCACACACTCCCACCCAATCACACCCAGAGATGCTTGAATACTGAAATGCTGTGTATTGTACAAGGCTAGGCTAGATCAACACTGAAATTAGATTCTTGCACAGTAAATTTAGCGCTGTGTTTTTCAGTAATCCCAGTCAGTCCTGTCTGCCAGTTAGCCCCCAGCTAGATTCCTAGCAATGAGACCATTATAAATGTTAATAGTACAACTCCCTCTCACCTTCTCCACTCGCACCTCACAGCTGCTGTTTGCGTCTCCCCTCAGTAACAGTTTCCTCTGCAGCAGTTGCTTCCGATGAGCAGTGAAGGTTTCTATACTCTGCCCTGCTGACTCGCCTCCCAGCCTGGGGAGGGGACTCTGAGTAATAACGAAGATACACTGTGATGGTTCCTCATTCCCAGGTAAAAGGATGTGTGCATTGTTATGATGCCAGAAATTACCAGGAACATGGGATTATCCAGGGACGACCAGACCTCCGATCCAAACTTTATATTACAGAAAGAGATTAGTAAACCCATACAGAACTCCAACAAGGATTATTACATGCTTCAGAGATTTTTAAAGTGCCCTCATACACAGATGTTCACTGCCCTAGAACTCAATTTTCATTGTCCTATAAAGCATTTAAATTGTGCAGGACATTAGTCATGTTCCACAAAAGGTGGACAACTACACCACCTGTAGGGGGTGTTATCTCTCGAATGATCTGTGCTGCCAATGTCAGCCTACACCATTAATAAACATAATCATACGATTTCCCCATAAATTACATTTGTGATCTAATCGCGGTTGATAAACGAATACATTGTTAATGCATTTGTAGTTTGATACAACCGCCAAAATTGACAATAAATAAAATATAGTAAGTGCCGGTAACTGCAGGGAGTGACAGCAAGGATGGAAATAAGACTCTGTTGCATAGCAGTTTGATCCATTTCTGATTTAACTATGAGTTAATAAGACTCACCTGAGCTTGTTACCTATACTTTGTGGCTAATCAAGCTTGTAGTAATACCTGGGATGGGTGAAACTTCTATGCTGCTAGAGCATCCAGCTGGAATCACCTTCTGCTAGTACTTTTGATTTTTTGGTCACTTCCACTGTACAAGTATGGCCAAAACTTTTGCATGACCCTGTAGAATTAACTAATTTTGCTTCACAAAGTTGAATGAAACCTGCTGAATAATATTACGTTAACATATTGAATTACATACCGCTTGGTAGTTTTCCCATATACTTAACGAAAAAAAAACACAGAAATTAAAATTTTTTAAAAAAGTGATATTTCAAAATCTAACATGAAATACTGTACTGCTATTATGGCTTCTGGTAGACTTTTGTGCTTATTCATTGTGTGGTTTTGTTGATTATATGATGTTAAATAAAAGATCTACATTATGCTCATATTGTTTTTTAAAAACCTTAAATCCTAAAATTCTAGGTGCTGCAAATATTTTGGCCGCACCTGTACATTGGAATATGGTCTGCGAGACAAAACATTGCCTCCTGCTAGCAGCATCTGTAATTATAATATAAAACACTTGATAGTATTCTTCCAGTAGGATGCTCAGCCCTAGATCTGTATATATATCTGTAGCTATATCAATTCATATATAATATAGCACCCCCACATATATGCGTTTATTGTTAAAGAAATGTAAAATACATTCCAAAACAAAGAAGCAATTAAACAGTGACCTAGCTTCTTCAACAGCATATTTGAAGGGTTAATAAAGTCCTACTCAGAAACATCATCTCTGTACTTGTGTGTGTGTTAACCACAGTGCTGTTCAAACTCACAGACTACATAGGGATGGGGGAGGGGTTGTATGCAATTAACAGGAACTGTGTGGTTTCACTAAGCCCAGGAAACTGTTAAACACAAAAATGCTTCAGTGTACTTTTGCACGTAGAATTGATCTTGCAGTTTATGAACTTCTGAACCGGATACCCTTAGATACAGCCACTTCTCCACTGGTAGTTGTAGAGATACCCGACAACTGCCTGCCCTTATGTTTGCAGTTTCACCCCCATGCTTTTGCCATGGTTACACTATGCATTTACCATCATTTATCCTGATTTGCCATGTTTGTGAATATGTTTTACCATACCTTGTTATTCTGTACAATGCTTACCTATTCTTTACCATGCTTTAACTGTGCTTTATTACATGTGTACCATGGGGAACCTTTAAAAGGATGCCTGCAGTGCTGGCATCTCGTCACTTCACCCACCGAACCCCTGCAGCAGCTGTGCTGAGCTCCTGAACCCCAACACCTGTCAAATAAACTGCTTTGCAATAAATGACTTCACTCAGGTATACAGCATGATTTTACAGAAACATTTGAGTTTGTTTGCAACCAGAGAAGCACTGAAGTGTGTCAAGCAAGTACAGTACTGCAGGTAAGGTGTGCATCCCACAAGCTGTATTGCAGACATGCTTTATACATTCAGTGTAGCAATACTGGGGACATGTAAGATAAACTCCAGGTCATTGAGCTAAAACCTGAAAAATGATCACAGCGATATATTTACAAAACATTTATTTTTTATTACAGTATGTCACAGGCATTTTCCATCATAGTAAGAAAACTTTGGTCCCAGTGGCAGCAGTGGTACATTGGGCAAATCAACCTGCTAAATAAACTGCTGAACAGCAAGTGAGGAAAACAATGCTTACAACTGGTCAGGGTCCTGAACCAATTTATATTACAAATACTGTAGTCACTTAAATAACCAATTTGTTTTTATTTTTCTGTGCTTACTCTCCACATGCATGGTATTAAACTATTTAATAAACTGGCTTTTTTGTTATACCTGTAATTAACACTGTTTTTGGCAGGCTTTTTAAAAATAAAACAAATAATAAATCATTTTACCTTCAGTTTCTTGTTAGTTGTTTCTCTGTTGTCTCCTCTTGTATCCTTCACAAGTTTCTGTTTTATACTGTGTTCAATACCTTGGGCCAGCGATTGCTCTTTAATAAGATCTGCTCAGTGGAGGTTAGTTTGAAACACAAAGGCAAACCTTTGTGTTTCAAAATAACTCACATCAACATGTTAATGAGGCCACACCCTGAATGAGGCTGACATCTGGCAGTAGCTCAAGCATTAAAAACATGGTACCACAATCACTTCGCAGGCACAGTCATCAGGCACTAACAACTTTTGTATCTGTGTTAGTGCCTTTCTCTGTGATCAAAACTGGGCCCTTATTCTTTCAACATCTGTTGTCTCTAATGTGGCTGCAAATGTCCTGCCAGGCTTGCAGAGCTTCGGTGGAAGGAGCTATTGAGGTCCAGTGAAGGCTCAGTGATCTGGAGGACAGACAAACTACAAACTATTAAATAGAAATTGACAGCCTTCAAAACTGTGGGAAATGCAAACATGCAGGCACAGCTATGGCCAATGGTTTTGCATCACCCTATAGAAATAACGTTAGGTTACCTACCGTAACCCTGGTTGCCTGAAAGAGAAGACGACCATCAACATTAAGTATGGGATATTCCCTGCCCTAGAGGTAGGTAATACTGAGCTCTCTATATCAGAGCTGCCGAAGGCCCCTTCCTGTGATGATGTACTCGGTCCCGCCTACCGAGGGTACAAAACCGTAACTCACCGGAAGATCTCCCTCTTTTTCCGCCGAACCCGTGAGGGCGACCGAAGCGACCTCATGGTTGGTGGTAGTCTTTTCTTTCAGGGAACCAGGGTTACGGTAGGTAACCTAACGTTCCCTTTCAAGTCAAAGACGACCACCAACATTAAGTATGGGATAATGTATACCAGAGCCGTCACGAGGGAGAAGGAATGGCAGCATATGAGGGACGCACAAGCACTGTCTAACCCAGAGGTCAGCGGTGTGAACTTACACCCCCAAGGACCCTTGTGCCCACAGACGGCACAGCAGGATCTACCACATTAATGCGGTAGAATCTGGTGAAAGTAAGCGGCGTAGCCCAGCTAGCGCAGGTACAAATATCAGACATCGAGGCACCTTAGAAAGGGCCCAAGATGTAGTCAACCCTCTAGCTGAGTGTGCAGCTACCCTACCAGCTGGGGCAAGCCAGCACCATTACACACAGTTGAGACTGTGTCCACAATCCAGTGTGACAGACGCTGCTTAGAGGGGCTGTCCTAGGGTCCGTGTTCCGTGACAGACAAAGAGCTGGTCAGATTGACGCAGCGCTCTTTTCCTAAGCACATAGCATCTCAATGCCTGCACTGGGCAGAGAAAATTAAATCTCTAAGAGGAAGGCTGTCTTCATAGACAGATACTTCAGCTCAATGGAGTTTAAGGGCTCAAACGGGCCTTCGTGAGAGCCTCTAGTACAATATTAAGACTCCATTCAGGGAGAACAGTCCTCCTAGGAGGGTGTAATCACCGTGCGCCTTTAAGGAAATGGGTAGCCAAAAATGCGCACCCGGAGACATAGAATCTACGGGGGCATGGCAAGCAGAGATAGCTGCTGAATACACCTTCAAGGTGGAAGGTGACCTTCCATCACCAAGTAGTTCTTGCAGGAACTGCAATATAACTGGCCTAGGGCAAGTGATGGGGTCATGGTTTCTAGCCAGACACCAAGCTTGAAAATACTTCCACTTATAGGTATACAAAAAACCTAGTGGAGTCAGCCCTAGCGCTCTGCATGGTACCCACAACTGCATCCGATAGCCCTAGGGCTAGCCAGCGGTCCCTTACAGGGGCCAAACCCATAGTTGGAACCTGCCTCGCTCCGGGTGCCAAAGAGAGCCTTCCGCCTGACTGAGGAGATCCAACGAAGTGGAATATCTCAGGGCTGGCTATGCAACAGCTGGCACAGGGTCGAAAACCACATTCTCCTGGCCACCTGGAGAACTGTCTCTAACCTGACTTTTCCTAGAAAAGCCGGGAGCAGCGATACAGGCGGAAAAGCGTACAAAAAGCGCTTTGGACCACTCGTGGGCTGCTCTCAGTTCCCACGCATCATGTCCAGCGATCCGACCAGGGTCCGCGAACTCCTCCACCTGCCCAGACCGGCCCCCCAACCAGAGTTGGGTGCGTCTGTCATCACCAATTGACAGTTGTGTATCACTCCTATGCTTGCACCTTTGCTTAGAAGAGAGGCTTGCTTCTATCAGCGTAGGGCTTCCCAGCCTAGGCGAGACACGGTCAGCTGATGGTGTCTGTCGCACTTGGGGTGCAGCCTAAGGCACTGAGCCACACTTGGATCAGGCGCTTGTGGAGTAACCTAGTTGGGTGGGTGATGAAGCCGAGGCCATCAGACCCAATAGTTTTTAACACAACACCAATTATACTGTGAACCCTTGTTGAACAGGGCCAGACAGTTGCAAATGGCAGCCACTCTGTCGTCCGACAGGTAGGCTTGCATTGTGTGGGCCACTGCTCCTTCCTGCGACTGGGCAGATCAACCAGTCGTTCAGCTAATACATCACCCTGATCACTTACAGCCACAAGGGAGCTAGGGTGGCATCCATGCACTTTGAAATGTGCGGGTGGCTAAGGAGAGGTTGAACCACAGCACTCAGGACGCTCCCCTGTAAGGCGAAGCGGAGATACTTCCTGTGGTCTAGACGAATAGCAACGTGAAATCCACGTTCTTTCAGTCCAGTGTGATAAACCATTTGCCTGGCGAGGACGGCAGATGCCAGCACGTAACATCCGGGGCAACCACCGGTGCAGGCGGGGTCAGCGTTATTGGCTGAGCTAAGGCCACAGCAAGGGCTTGAGCCTGCTGCCTGGCCAGGCCCAGCGCAGCGTACAGCTCAGCCGTGTACAGCTCAGCCGTGTACTGAAGCACTCAGGCACCAAGGGTGCAGACGCACCGAGGACACTGAGTGAGGTAGAATACAGTACTGGTGCACTGAAGCATCGGGTCACCGAGTGCAGGTGTTATTCACATGCTGTGGTGCTAAGCACTGAGGCATGGAGCATCTAAACACCGAGGGCGCCGACTGGGGGCGCCCAGCCTTAACCGCGTGAAGTCAACACAACCTGGGGTAGCGCATAGGATACACCGGGGTGGATACCCAGACTCGAGTGGCTGCGGTAGGCAACCAGGAGAGCAGTACAGGGGAGCGCGCGGTGCTGCACCATGGTGCAGAGCGGCGATAACCTGGTTCTGGACCGCGTGCAGTCACACAACGTGGCAACGCATAGCGTATGCCAGGGTGGAGCACAGGCTCAAGGAGCTGCAACCTGTTATTTCTTTTTAACTGCAAAGGCAGTAATAGGAACATACAGGCTTATACCCAGCCATTAGTCTATGGGAGAAACACATTCACCATGCCAGGCGGGTGACCAAGCGCACCAAATAGGCGGGCTGAAACAAGCCGGCGGATTCAACTCAACCGCGGGACACAGCAGCAGCGTTCCAGTGGAAGAATAAGCTTATTATTTATTTCTAACTGCCGGGCAGTGAGAAACAAATGCACACACACACCACAGAAGCTGTGTGGGTAAAAATATCAGTCACCACGGCAACGCGGTTAACTGATTTTGTTTTGTTTTTCCAGCCCACCGAGTATGCGGGCTGAAGCAAGCCTGCGTATGTAACTCAACAACGGGGCGCAGCAGAGCTGCCGGTTGATATCATACTACATTTTTTTTTTTAAACTGCAGGGCAGTAAAGAAAAAACACACATACATGCACACAACAGCAAGCAGTGAGGGTAATAAAGCAGACACCACGGCAACTCGGGTGAACTGAATATTTTAAGCGCACCGAGAGGGTGGGCTGAGTCAGTCCAGCAGAGTCAATTCCACAGCAGGGCTCGGCAGAGCCAGGGCCCGGTGGAGGAACATGCGTCTCTTTTTCTTTTAACTGCAACATTATTATTATTTTATCCTTAGCAGACGCCCTTATCCAGGGCGACTTAATAGCAGAGGAAAGCAGAAAACAGCGATCGCTGTAAAGCTTTCGGCAGACTGCAATCGCAAAGCGATGTAGGCTGTTACGCAGAAAAAAAGAGTAAACACAGCGTAGTAACTGGACGGGTGTCTAGCCTGGTCTACGTGCAGTCACACGACCAGGGCAGCGCGTAGCCTACCGCAGAGTGAAGCACCTTCTACAGGCAGAAGGCAATGAGTCATCTCGTGCATCACGCACCCGAGGGTGCTATGCGCCCTGATGTACTAAGCACCTGCCTACCGAGCACCATACGTCCTGTGGGTATGATGCGTCGCAGGCCGTACAGGGAAGGACCCCGTTATGGTGCTGACTTTGTGCATTAGCACTGAGGCACTGCTCGCACTATGTTAAACACTGGTAAGTGTTAACGTAGTGTGTCCACTCACTAGCGTTACAGCAAGGTATGCTGAGCCCTGTGCGCACCGAGTATCCAGTTTTCACAGATACTGTGCAGCACCTTGAGCTATGTGCCAGGTTGAGCAGTGGTTACGCAATAACCCGTGCGTCCCAAGCGCACTGTGTACTGCATTCGAGATGCTAGGCAGAGAGTCCTGAGACAGGATGTCTGGCTTGTGCATAGCACTAAGCACTGCTTTCACTGCGTTTGACCCACAGGTACTAACACAGTGTAAAATTCGCTAGCGCTACAGCTAAGGCTATTAACACCATTTACCCTGCGCCGGGTACCGTGGGCACAAGTGCACCGTGTACTACGCAGCGTATGTGCACTAGTGTACAACCAACTATGCCTGCACCGTGTAATATGTACACCGCGTGCAGCGCTTGAGCTGAGCTCAGTGCGCACTGGTATTACCATGCAGGACCACGAGCTATGCGCTAGTAGAGCAGTACTTACGCAACGAGCGCAACGTGCACAGCACTGCTTGCCTCGAGGGTTCCAAACGCCTTGCGCAATGGGTGTCATACACTGCGTGAACTGCGTACCGTGCACACTGTGCGTAACTGCACTTTAGAACGAGCGCAACGTGCACAGCACTGCTTACCTCGAACATTCTAGATGCCTTGCGCAGTGGGAGCGTAGACTGCATACCCTGCGCTCTGTGCGTAACTTGACTAGGAAGGATTAACGAGGACCTGCGCTCTATGTGCGCTGTGAATATCGCTCTGCGTACACTGCGTACTGGGGACACACCAAGTACCGTGTTACGCTATACTCCTACGCTGGCGTTGGATAATACGCAGCCTGCATCCAAGAGAGAATCAGGCTATGCGTGCGCCGCGGTACCGCAGCACCGGAGAGGACGCTACGCAAAGTGCGTACCCAGACCGCGTGGTCAACACACACACACCTGAGCGTGTACCAGGGGGGACAGAGACCGAAGCCGCGGTGGGTGAAGTTTTTGTTCAGCAAAAATTACACTTTTATAAGAAGCCGGCGGCTCAGCTCGGACGGGGATACAGCAGTACCTAACCCCGAGGAAGGGAGCGCGGCTGGGTCACTCGACAGCGGGATACGGCCAGGCCTGGCCCTGAGGAGGATACTTGTGTAACTCTCTTTAGGAAAAGACAACTCACTCGCGGGTGACTGCACAGACAGCCGCTCACATACGACAGACAGTAAAAAAGAGAGCGGTCCACCAAGGGGGGCCGCTGAAAGACAGAAAGATAAAAGACTCGTCTTGTCTTTTTCAAGAGTCGTTGATTCCAGGAAAGCGGCAAGCCAGCTTTCAGCACAAATGCTAGGGAAATACAACCGACCCGAATCGACTCGAGGTCTCTTCCTATCAACACGCTCAGTTCTAGACACAGAGATTCTACCTTACCGTCTTGAGAAGGAAAAAGAGGGAGATCTTCCGGTGAGTGACAGTTTTGTACCCTCGATAGGCGGGACCGAGTGCGTCATCACTGGAAGGGGCCTTCGGCAGCTCTGATACAGAGAGCTCAGTATTACCTACCTCTAGGGCAGGGAATATCCCATACTTAATGTTGGTGGTCGTCTTCGACTTGAAAGGGAACTCATTGTGTTTTATAAAGTCAAATGAAACCTGCTGAATAATGTTAAGTTATACATACTGAATTACATATCGCTTTGTAGTTTTCCATATACCAATGAAAAACTGAAAAGATAAAACAAAATGTGACATACCAAGCTCGAGTCGAGTCGAGTCGAGTCACTAAACTGCTTGAGTCGAGTCGAGTCACCAATCTGGCTCAAGTCACTTCAAGTCATTAGTTCTGATCAGTGCTTAATTTGTAAAGAAAGAGTTGCTGGGGCGCAAGCAATGACAATAATACCGTCCTTGCAAACCGCACATTCAAAATCATAACACATCGAGTATGGGAACAGTGTACCCAAGCCGTCGCGAGGGAGGATTCTCGGCAGTAGGACAGACTTACATCATAACGCAATTGCGTAGGCAATACATCTACGCATATGCGGAGCCGTGCCTCAGCGTCTACGCTCGCAATGACACCTATCCTAAAGTGGAGTCAACACAATATCGTGACAATACTCAATATGACCGCCAACTAGGGCATCATAGAGTGTAACACGGATGCTCCGAATGACTGAGCAGAGGATTCCAGTACATTTAAACAGTAGAACCTCATAAAAGTATGCGGTGTAGCCCAACTGGCTGCAGCGCAAATGTCAGACACCGGCACCCCTCTAAAGAGTGTCGCCATACCCCTAGTGGAATGTGCCTTCAACTGCCCTGGTGGTGGAAGGCCTGCAGATTCATATGCTAATTTAATAGCATCCACTATCCAATGGGAAAGGCATTGTTTAGACAACGGTTGACCCAAAGTCCTAGAACCATGGCATATGAACAGCTGTTCTGTTCGCCTCACAGTCATTGTACGGTCAATGTAACATCTCAATGTCCGCACGGGGCAGAGCATGTGCAACCGTTCTTCCTCTGGGGAAGAAAAAGGAGGAGGATGGAACGCCATCAACTCGACTGGTTGGTTCATATGAAACGGGGATATGACCTTGGGTAAAAAGGCCGGATTTGGATGCATGGAGACCTTAGAACTGTCTCCTGCAAAACGAGTACATGATGAATGCACTGAAAGTGCATGTAATTCGCCCACGCGTTTTGCTGATACCACTGATAGCAAAAACGCAGTTTTCATAGACACAAGCTTCATATCCACGCTGTGGAGAGGCTCGAACGGTGCCTTGGTAACGGCTTCTAACACCACGTCAAGGCTCCATGACGGTAAACTGGTCATCCTTGGAGGCCGCAAGCGTCTTGCGCCCTTCAGGAACTGAGATGCCAGAAAATGGCAACCTGGTGATAAACCGTCAATGCGTACATGGCAAGCCGATACAGCGGCTAAATATACCTTAAGTGTAGAGGGAGATTTCCCTTTATCTAACAGTTTCTGTAGAAACTGTAATATCATTGCCATAGGGCAGGATATTGGGTCATGGCCCTCCGCCAGACACCAATCTTGAAACAACTGCCACTTGTACGTATATTGCGACCTAGTAGAGGGCGCTCTAGCACTCTGAATGGTCGAAATCACCGCCGCCGAGAGCCCTAAGGCTGACAGGCGCTCCCGTTCAGGGGCCAAGCCCATAGCTGCATGAGCTTGAGGTTCGGGTGCCAAAGCCCTCCTTGGGCCTGGGACAATAAGTCCGCTCGCAGGGGAAGCTCCCTTGGGCGACCCTGCAGCAACTACACCAGGCTCGGGAACCATATCCTCCGAGGCCACCGAGGAGCGATCAGAATCACTGTCGCTTGCTCCACCCTGACCTTCTCTAAGAAGGCGGGGAGCATCGGAATCAGTGGAAACGCATATAGGAGCCCTGGCGGCCATTTGTGAGCCAGTGCATCGACTCCTAGGGGGCTGTCGAGGTCCCTCACTGAGAACCATAGGGGGCAGTGCGTGGTCTCTCGCGAAGCGAAGAGATCTACTTGCGCTATGCCGAACCATTCCCAAACGCCCTACCACCTGAGGGTGAAGACGCCATTCGCCCGCAAGAGGGCCTCCTCTGGATAGGAGATCCGCTGCATAATTGACTCTGCCCGGTAGGTGAACTGCACGCAGAGAGGTCAAATGCGGTTGTGCCCATAGCAACATCCGTGTTACCATCCGGTGAAGGCGAGGGTAGGCCGCCCTGGTGGTTGATATACGCCACAACCGTGGTGTTGTCTGACCGCACTAACACGTGCTTGCCTAGAAGCACTGGCAAGAAGTGCCGGAGGGTGAGGTCCACTGCTCTGAGTTCCAGAGCATTGATGTGGGCTGACCTCCAGGGTCCTGACCACACTCCACGGGTCCCTGAGCCGTTCCAGACTGCTCCCCAACCTTGGTTGGAAGCGTCGGTCATGATAACCTCCCTTCGAAGATGGGACCCAAGCGTACGCCCTGGCGGATGTTCGACGGAACTTTCCACCAGCGCAGCGCTTCCCAGCAGGTTCGGGATACCGTCAACCTGCAGTGTTTGTCTCTCCGCAGATGCAACGCGAAGGCTTTGAACCAGGCCTGCAGAGGTCTCTGGTGTAATAAGCCCAAGGGAAGGGCTTGCGAGGTGGCAGCCATCAACCCCAGCATGCGCTGACACAGCTCCATGCTGACTGTTTCTCTCAACCTGAATAGGGAGAGACACCACTCCATTGAGGCAACTCTTTGTGTCGACAGGATCGCTTCTATGGACAGTGAGTCCAGATGCAGACCCAAGAATTCGGTCTGTTGTCTTGGCACAAGGCGGCTCTTTCCTGAATTGACCTTCAGACCTAGCCACTGAAGATGGTCTGTAACCATCACTGCGTGCTGTGCTGCCTGCTCCTTCGACTGCGCGCTGACGAGCCAGTCGTCCAGATAATTCAGCAGTCGGACACCTTGAGCCCGCAAGGGAGCTAGAATGGCATCCATACATTTCAAAAAGGTTCGGGGAGCTAGTGACAGGCCGAATGGAAGGACACAAAACTCGTAGACCCTGCTCTGAAATGAGAACCGCAGATACTTCCTGTGACCCGGGCAGATGGGAACGTGAAAGTATGCATCTGTCAGGTCCACGGTGGTGAACCAGTCGCCTTGTCGGACAGACTGGATGATGTGCCTGTGCGTAAGAATCTTGAACGATAACACCCGCAGGTATTTGTTCAGTAGCCGCAGATCTAAAATAGGACGGTGCCCGCCGTTCTTCTTGGGCACCAGGAAGTATTTGGAATAGAACCCCTGGTCGGTCAGAGCAGGGTCTACTTGTTGGATGGCACGCTTCCTGAGCAATGCCTGTATTTCCACATTCAGAGCTGAGGACTGAACCGAGTCCTTCACTGCAGTTATCACCACTCCCCGGAAGGGGTGGGGTTTAACCAGAACTGAAGGGTGTACCCGGTGAATATAGTTTTGCGTACCCAGATGTCGTTGGTGCAATGTTGCCAGAACTGGAGCTGTGGGACAGTGTAGGGGTGGGTTAACAGCTGCCTGGAGTTATCAGGGCTGCGCTCGTTCGCGAGGGGCCTGGCCAGAGCCACGAGGGCGTGGCCTACCACCTCCTCTAGGGCGCCATGCTCCGTGCTGCAGTCTTACAAACGCGGGTTGGCCGCGCACTGATGAACCTGAAGGGGAGGTTTTATTACCCCGTGGTTGCGCCTGCTGCTGTGGCGATGCCCTGCGCCACTGGTGTTCCTGTGGCCGCTTTGGCTGGAACGGCTTATTTGGCCACATCTTGGCCATTTGCTGTGACGCCTCCCGTGCCTTGGCGGAGCATTGCAGCATCTCCTCCACCGCCGGGCCAAATGTGATTGGAGCATCCAGCAACGGGGCCTTGTCAGGCTCCAGCACTCTCGCCTGCGAGAGCCACAGCTGCCTTCTTACCACCACAAGGGAAGCGATACTCCTGCCCTGTGCTCGCGCATTTAATAGCGCCAGCTTCACCAGCAGCTGAGCAATTGTGCCTAGCTCGGTCCTAAGGGCAACGGAGGGGCACTCGGGCAGATCTCGGATGAGCGCCGCCTGATAGACCGTCAGGAGGCTGGCCACATTAGACAGCCTGACTGCCTCTGTGGCCGCGGCGTACCCCTTTTTTAGGTGAATCTCTGTGGTCTTACATTGCCTGTTAGGGCACCAAGGATCTTTGGTCAGCCCTGATAATGTTGGCGCCTTCACTAACGCGGAGAACGCAGCCATTCCAAATTGGGAGAAAATTATAAAAAATAATTTGCAACGACTAAACTTTTATAAAAAAAATAAAAAAATGATTATTGTATTATAAAATTACGGGGTGTGTGTTTCAGTGTGCATGCCTACAAAATTGCACTGTATCTACAGAAAACAAAATACCCCCCCCCCCTTAAAAATAATAATAAAGGCATCAGCTACATGTCTAAATAATAATTGTCCATCCATTATCCGCTTAATCCTTTATAGGGTCACGGTGAGCCGGAGCCTAACCTGGCAGACACAGGGCAATGCAAGGCGGGACTACTACTACACCCTGGACGGGACGCCAGTCCATCGCAGTGCACCACACACACACACAAAGAGGGCAATTCAGAGTGACCAATCAACCTTGGACTGTGGAAGAAAACACACACAAACACAGGGAGAACATGCAAACTCCACACAGACAGACCCCTAGGCTGGATTTGAACCTAGGACCCTGGAACTGTGAGGCAGCAGCGGTAACCATCACACCACCGTGCCACCCTAAATAATAATAACACTAACTCCACTACTAATAATAACAACATTAAAAAGTAGTTTGCAGCCCTAGTCACAAGCCATGTCAACTTGGTCACACAGATTTGTATGATAAACTGTGACCAAGTTGACTGTGACCAAGTTGACAGTTGACAGGTTTCCCGCCAAAAAATGACAGTTACAGCAAAGGCCCCATCTCCAAAATATACAAATAACCTTTGCCTTTTCTGTACAGTTTGAATATTTTAAACAACTTTTGTCAAATTGAGACTAAGGACCAAGTTGACATGTCATGGTTATCAATTCTACATACGTTACATAGATATGAAAAAAGAAATAAAAGATAAAAACTTACCAAGCCTCTCTTATCATCTTCCTATCAGCAGTGAGGTAGGACCCCTCTGAGGACCCCAACATTGTAGCTCTCTTTTTAAATTCCTTACTTAAATAGGCGAAATCCATAAACTGTGACCAAGTTGACATTTTTGCGTGACATGATATTTTCAGAATTAAAATCCATTTATTTCTAATTTTATTTTATTTTTATGTTTTGATTATTTGTTATTTAAAATGATACAACTGTTTATTATCAGGGAGGCTGAATTGCTTTACAACTTACAGAAATATTTTTGTTGGTGAGATTTTGAAATTTTGGGACTTTAGCTTGGGACACCCTATTGTAACCTTGTTACTGACTTAAGTGTAAATTTCTATAAATTACAATTGTATATTTTTTCAAAATATTATTGATAATTTGTAGTAAATTGATCCTACTTTAAAATATAAACATTTAATTAAATGTCAATTTAGGATGTAATTGAAAAAAAAATACTTAAATGCTGAGGACAGCAAAAGTCCCGATTTTCTGAAATCACTGAAATAAATAAAAACCTATATACATATTTTGTTACGGTTTTGCATTTAAATGTTATTAAAAAAAAATAAAAATAAAAGGGCATTCAGAGGACACCAGAAGGACGAAATTGATTAAAAAAAATAATATAATAATAAATAAAAATACGCACCCCAACTAGAACATTGGTTTTACCCACGGTCTGCACTATTATCAACGATGTGTATGCAACAGAAGCCGTGGTAGATTACAAAAAAACGATTAATTAAGCTTAGGCTAGGTAGTTGTTGTTCTTTGTTGAAATGAATGTTCAGCTTTCATATTTTGTTGTGTACTACTCATTTAATCAAACCAAGCAGTGTAAGAAGTTGCTTGTATAGTTCATGATGTTTTTCAAATCAAGTAAGCTATTTGTGTATTAAAAAACAACAACAGAGTTGCAGCCAGTGTCATCTTACTTAAAGGCAGTCAAACTGAAATCGTAAAGTAATTTAAAGTAGGCTACAAACGTGGCAGCGGACTGACTCTATTTAAAGCGCACGGGGCTGCCTGTTGCTCCGCATTGCCCGGGGCTGCCTGTTGCTCTGCATCTACCAGGGCTGCCTGTTGCTCCGCATCGCCTGGGGCTGCCTGTTGCTCCGCATCGCCCTGGGCTGCCTATTGCTCCGCATCGCCTGGGGCTGCCTGTTGCGCCGCATCGCCTGTGGAGCCGCCTGTTGCTCCGCATCGCCTGTGGAGCCACCAGTTACAGGGTACGAGGGAGAAGTGGAGCTCCTGCTGCCGCCTCCATGGCCAGGGGCTCCCCTCCCGAGTTCGCCTCCAGAGGGTCCGCTGCTGCTGTCGTTGCCTCCTGAGGGTCCGCTGCTGCTGCTGCCGTCGCCTCCGGGGGGTCTGCGCTGCTGCTGCTGTCGCCTCCTGAGGGTCCGCTGCTGCTGCCGTCGCCTCCCGAGGGTCCTGCTTTGCCTGGGGTCGTCGAGAGTTCTGCTTCGCCTGGGGTCGCTACCAGTCCTGCCATGCGGCAGGAAATACTGTGGCTGGAGTCCCACGGAGGGGAGCTGCTGGCCATGAAGAAGGGGGGGGAGGTCAGGAGACCAGCTCCCCCCGCAGCAATTTCGCTGCAGGAGAACGGGTGGCCAGAGACCCAAGGAGGGGAGCTGCCGGCCATGAAGAAGGGGAGGTCAGGAGACCAGCTCCCCGCAGCAATTTCGCTGCAGGAGAACGGGTGGCGGAGCCCCAGGGAGGGGAGCTGATGGCCATGAAGAAGGGGGGGTGGGAGGTCTGGAGACCATCCCCAAAATTTCCTTGGCCGGAGGAGCCGGCCTGTGCGCGATCCACTGGGACGCTACAGCTGTTTGGGTGGGAGGAGGACATCCCACCATGGCTGCCACCTTTGGCCCGTTGCTGCACGTTCCTGGGCCGGGACTGCTAGCCGGGACTTTGGGGACTAAGGGGGGAGGTGGCCGAAAAGGCCATGTGTGCTGCGCACAAAGGGGGGCATGTGTGGCGGAGTGTCCCGTCCCTATATTTATATGTGCACTGTATTTTTATGATTTATATTATTGTTTGCGGCGCGGATAAAAGCGCCGCGTATTTGTTATTGTTTTCATATTTTAAAATCCTTGTGAGGATGCGTGACCTATCAGCTAGTGATTTATTTAACTAACTAACAGTCACGCATCCTTATTAAACTCGTGCAGACAGTGACCATCTCCCGAGTTAATTCATTGATTAATTGTTGCTAATCGGGAGATGGTCACTGTATATAAACCTGCAGCTCTCTACCCTCGGGGAGGGTGTATTAGGAGTGAGAGCGGAGAGAGCGAGGAGAGAGAAAAAACTAAACTTAAAAATAACTGCTAAGCGTCCTGGTTTACACCAGCATGATACTTATTTGTTTATTTCTATTTGTTTGGCCAACGTGCCCTTTTGTTTCTGTCTTGTTTGTTTAAATCTTTTGGTTTATCATTTCATAAATACACTGAGCGCCGTAGCATTCAGCTTCACCATCGCCATCCATTGTTTTGTTTCTGTTACTTCCTGGTCCGTGACGTCACCTCACACGCCACTCAATGACAGCTCGGTCACAGTCTTGCATCAGCAGTCCAATTTATTAACGTGTCAGCGAATGAAAGGTAAAATCAAATGATACCCCATCAGTTTGCATGAGGTCAGCCTAACCCTGCCATCTTGTGGATGCTAAGTGTACATTGGAAATTGAAAAGCTGAAAACTACACCAATTGTTTAAAACACACTATCTTACAGCGGCCTGCTGAGGTAGTTTGCTAGGCTTTTTAGGATTTCTTTTTAAGCAACCTTGTCTGGGCTTCCACAGCGTGGTAGTGTTGTGGAAGTTGAGAATGAAAGGGAAAGAAAATGACAATGAATTAACAAACAAGGCGCAGAGTCATAACAACAACACAGGAGACAATCAGTGGGAAAAACTTGTATTTATTTTACTAAAAAAAAATGCACAAAACAGAAAGCTGACTGTGCTACATCCCCTTGAACACCTAGGTAGCAAGATGACATTTTACAGATAAAACCCTTTTTTTTTTAAAGGAATGTTCAACAGACGCTGTTGTATGTGAGATCAGGCATACCGACTGATATTTACTAGAAAAATAAACTGCTTGTCAGCAGCCTGCAGAAACTCTGATGCTGCCACTAGCTTTCCTTTGGTAATTGGCATTCATAAACAAAGTTACAATAAGATGATAACTGTTTACTGTTAAAAGGGTTTTTAATAATATTGGATAGCTGAAGTTGCTATATAGAAAACACCCTCATATTTAAAATGTAATTCCAGGATAGGTTGAAAAAATAGTTTCAGCTAGGAATCATGGGAGACACCACTTTCAAATGAAGATGTACTCACTAAATGTATTTGCTTCATGTCCTGCACATTCGGCATTAATATTAATGAGTTTAAGAATTGCAGTTGTAAATTCATAGACAGGAAACAGGCAATATTCATACCTGCTTGTGCTTGTATGTTAGGAAATTAATTCACTTTACTGTAATGCACTTTATAGCACCTCTTGCTAGTAATTCAATTCTCGAGTTTACAGAATGTAAAACCTCAACATTTTTTTATATATTTCTAAGGAGGGTTACCTATCTGTGTAGTTGTTTTAATTTGTTTTGGGATAAGCACTTTCTTTTCCCCTTCCCCCTTTTCTCACCTTGGTGTGCAGTTCTCCCACCAGTCACCACCGTGTCTACAGGACTTGACATAGTTTTGCATAGTTTCATCTCAAAAAGTTTTAACTCAGAATTTGCAAGTGCATTGTACAGTAATCTGTTTCATGGTATAATTTGCTAACATAGATTTTATATCTGTATACATGGTTTGCTTTTAAAGACTGACATGAAATTGAAAGATAGTTTACTTAGGAAAACCACACAGAGAGATGGACAACTCTGGAGCTGGAGGGCCGTTCTGCGCTGTGTGATGAGATCATGAACTGGAGGGAAGTTTAATGGTTCAATTAAGCAATGAACATATTGGACCAAAGCTGTGGCCTGGAGGAAACAAAAACTAAAAGCAATCCACTGATCTCCAGATTACAGGCAAGTGACAGAAGCATACAAGTATATTCAGTGAGAAACACAAACACATTCTCCAAAACTTCTCTAAAAATAGCACCGAAATGTAAAAAAAAAATGGTGTGATTCTTTTTTCTGTTTAAAATTCTTACCCAAGAATCAACAGCTCATAAAAAAGTTACTGGTATGTGAAGAAAGGATTCTGTGTTTATTTCCAATAATATATCCCCCCCCCCATAACAGCACTACTGTACTAACAAATCCACCTGATGAAGCGATCGAAGAAGCTGGACCTGGAGAGCTGGGAGAAGGATTTCTCTCGGAAGATGGCCGCCCGATCTCCCAGTCCGATCTGCAGCAGGATGTCCATGTCTACATCGTCGCCCACGGCGATCACCGTGGGAACGGCGTCGACCTTGCGCATGGAGGTGACGGCCTCCGAGAGGCTCTTGCTGCTGGTGATGCCGTCCGTGATGAAGACAAAGGCGAGCTCTGCGTTGCGCCGGGCGACTCTCTGGCGCCCCCCCTGGTCGTTGACGATATTGTTGATGGCGTGGATGATGGCGGAGCCCACGTTGGAGGAGGAGTCGAGGTATTTCATCTGCGCCAGGCTGTCCGTGATGACGGTCAGGTTGTGCGACAGGGAGAAGGCTACTCTCTGCTCGGCCTCGCTGCCGTACTGCAGCAGGGCCATGCGTGCATTCAGCTCGTCGTCCGCGCGGCGGGCCATGGTCAGCTGCTGCGCCACGTCCTCCACGAAGGTGCGGGCGTAGCGGAAGTTCTCCAAGCCGATCCGCTCTGAGCCGTCCAGCAGGAAGACGATGTCGACCGGGCGCTGAGTGCAGTGCGCTACGGCAAGCTCTGAGGGACAAAAGCACAGTTAGTTTCCCTGCTCGGAAGCATATAGCTGTCTTTAATCACATTTACAGGCTTCATGAAATCAGTCCCTATTCAGAAACCAACAGCCCGGGTCATTGTCTAGCATGTGTTCATGGTGGGAGCATCTTTTGTAAAGGATAGCCAAAGCGTGGAGGAGTTTGGAGAGTTGGAATCCTCGCGCTTGGCTCGCCTGCTGTAACCAATCACTGTTTTCCAATCACTGTTTTCCAATCAGTTACATGTTTTTAACTTCTCTGTACTCATCATACGACTTCTCTATGAAGTGCAGGACTGAAAAATCTACAAGAGCATGGGACATTTTTTGCTTGTTAGCTGAGAAAACTTTGGAAAATCAAAAACACACAAAACATGCAATTGTAACTTAATATATAGTAGTTTTAACTGTTTGCTCTATGTCCTGCTAAGACATTGTCATTAAACACTTTTGAAGAAGCCAAGCAACAGAACACTCCAATCACAAAAAACTTTGACCATACAAAGCAGCATTTTTTAGCAAACAATGTAGCAACTACATATAAATGAAGCCCATAGAGGAAGCACTGTCCAATACCCAGGATTTTGCAGAAAAATCAGCTAAATCGGCTAACTCAAACCCCTGGTCTGAGATTAGTTATGCCTTAAAAATGAACTGCTTTCTTAAACAGCACAAGATATTTGAAGGAATGAATGAAGGGTTAAGGAATTAAAAAAACAAAATGAAATACAAAACAAAATAAACCACAGGGTACATTCTGAATTGCATTCAATACACGTATTTAATTTGCAGAAGCATGTCTCTTTCTTTTCTGTAAAATATAAATGCTTCTTACAGTCACCTTGGACAATTTAACAGATCTGATATGTGCCAGACACGTAGACATTCACAGGGTTACAGCATGCCTTCAATACATTGAAACATTGTAAAATATCAGAGATTATATAGAGATTTTGAATGGAATAGCACTTTAAAACAACGGCTGCAAATCCATACAGATTTCAATGGCATATCTGATGGTCTTGTGATATTCCATTGGGTTCCTAAAATATTCCATTGGATTCCAATGATATTCCATTGGATTCCTATAATATTCCACTGCATTCCTACCATATTCCATTGGATTCCTACCACATTCCATTTCAATTCATTACGGATCACTGGCCATGATAGTGTTACGTTTCACACTGAAGTATAAGAGCAACTGTGCAAGTTTTCTGTTTGGTCAAAAATACATGGAGATATTCCATTGTATTCCTACAATATTCCATTGTATTCCTACAGTATGAACAATGTGAAGAATAGGTAAGCATTGTAAAGCCCAGAGAGGTGGAGTGAATGAATTATATAAACATGGGAAAAGCTTAGGAAAACTGCAAAATTACACAACAAAACTACACCTCCTAGTAAGCCAAGTAAACTTTTCTTAGGGATATTCCATTGCAATGCATTATTGGTACCAGAATCATCATATATAGATAGTGTTTTGTTCTTCATTACTGAATCCTGGGAACAGCCTGAAAATGACAGATAGGTACTGTATCCAAAGGATTATTTTAAACGAACTTCAACAGATCACATTTAAAACAATAGTATACCACAGAATCAACCAAACATTAACATTTCACAGTCAAGGCCACACATTTCCTTCTATTGTTTAAAACTTACAATCTAACATTATCTGAGCATATGTTTTTTGATCAGTTTAACACACTGCCAGCACTGTGTCTGACTGTAAACCATGCCGTTGTCAAACTTTCACAAAATGAAAAAAAAAAAATTCTTGTGCATTCCTATGCGATGGCACCTGAATTGACTTTACCTTTATAGCTCAATACAGAGGCAGGTATCTGATTCTCATTCCATACAAGGGGTTGGACAATAATAACATTTTCATTGATTATTGGCTAAAATATAAATTAGGAGTGCAAGCCACTTTCAATTGGTTCAGTATTTTGTCATTTCTTTTTTCCAACGTCCATTGTTTGGTTATACCGAAATTAAGGCTAAAAGCCAGAATGATTTAGAGGAACGGGAAATACCATTCAAATGACTAAAAAGACTGCCCTGCTGCCCGCAAAGAGCAGTGGCTGTATTTACCCTTCGATACCTCCAATAAAGTACAGAGGAAGTGGAAGTTGAGGTCTGTATCTTACATTAAATGGCAGGAAAGAAGCAAGAAAAGGGATCAGTAAGATCTTGGTTGCGTATAGCAGTAATACTGACTTGCTTTAGGGTAGCATACCCTTGTTTTTTCAACCAAAAACCATTAGAAAATGTAACTGCTTCAGCAAACAAGACAGGAATACCACAACTATGATTCTAAATGACTGGACTGCATTATAAAGACAGTGAGTATGAAGTTCTGGCTGCCATTGCTGACTAGTTTAGCACATCCCTAGTGCTATATCTGGGTCCCCTGTGATGTCCCCATACACCATTTTGAAGGTGTCAATGAACAGATTGGTCCATTGCTCCCTGTCTTCTCCCATGGTGAGCTTGGCTCTCTGGGCAGTGTACGCCAGGGTGGCCACCACTTTGGGGTAGGAATCGGGGTCCTGGCTCGCCTTCAGGGAGCTTAACAAGTGCCGGACCTCAGAGATGGAGGTGGGGATGGAGTTGGGGTTTGAGGGGTCCTTCCCCTCCTCTGCAGGGGCTGGGTACAACTCATTCCAAGGCTCTGTCCCATCTGCAAGGCAGCGTTAAAACAAGAGTTTAAAGGGGGGGCTAGGTGGAGCCGCTCCTGCTTTTCATCTCTGGAGGCCTGGGTTCTAATATGGTGGCACAGACAGACAGTGGGCTAATTCACTAGCCTCTCATTCCTGCCTTTCACCTCTGGCGGCCTGGGCTCCAATCTGGTGGTGAAGACGGTGGGCTAATTCACTAGCCTCTCATCCCTGCCTTTCACCTGAGGAGGCCTGGGCTCCAATCTGGTGGTGAAGACAGACAGTGGGCTAATTCACTAGCCTCTCATCCCTGCCTTTCATCTCTGGAGGCCTGGGTTCCAATATGGTGGTGAAGACAGACAGTGGGCTAATTCACTAGCCTCTCATTCCTGCCTTTCACCTGATGTGTATGTGTTGTAGATAGACAGTGGGTTTATTCCAGGCCTGGGCTCAGATCTGGAGGGCTAGGTGGTGCAGAAAGACAGAGGTCCATAAAACTGATGTTGTGTATTTCCACTTCCAGGTTTTCTTTGGCTTTACAAGAAGACAAGGTGTTAGAGATGAAACATCAATACAGGCATGAAGCAGGTTGCTCACACTGAGATGCACTGGTAATGAGACAGCAAGCAGTAAGAGGAATTAAGTTACTATGGGTGTCGTGGTGACATGCTCACAAAACAAAACATAAAAATACGAGGAAGTTTCATTCAATCTAACAACTTGCAGGAGAAAAGGGAAGCATCTCTCGCCGCTTGACTACAGCAGACAACACGGTAACACCAGCCCCAGTGGGATACAGCACAGTCAGTATCTATCTGTAACAAACGCCATTCAAATTTCAGGCAAGCAGTTTCCAGGATGTAGCTTAGCCAGACTTCATGCATAATGAAGGTCAGCAGTGTGGTGTAGTGGTTAGGGCTCTGGACTCTTGACCAGAGGGTCATGGGTTCAATCCCCAGTGGAGGACACTGCTGCTGTACCCTTGGAGGACACTGCTGCTGTACCCTTGAGCAAGGTACTTTACCTAGATTGCTCCAGTAAAAACCCAACTGTATAAATGGGTAATTGTATGTAAAACATAATGTGATATCTTGTAAAAATTGTAAGTTGCCCTGGATAAGGGTGTCTGCTAAGAAATAAAATAATAATACACATACACTGTAATCATGGGCAAGGTCACCTTGAGTTTTGACTGACATACAGATGGACAAAGACCACCACAATAAACCTGTATGTTTGTCTCCGATAGGATTAGAAGCTGACTACAGAACTCACTTAACAAATGAAAAGCTCTCATTTACTGAGATTGAGACAGCAGGACTCATTTTTTTACTTATTCACAAAGCAAATGGAAACTCACAGATTTACTTACAAAGTTCTGCCCCAAATTCTCGAAAAAATCCAAACTCAGTTTGGTGGAGTTTGGTGGAGTTCCCAACCACAGTCCTCCAAAACAATTCCTATTGTATTTTACCTTCTAAACCCCATTTGAAAGTGTAGCACTCACTGGTTATGAAGTCACCTAAGGACTACACAGCAATAGGCAGAGTTGACCCAGCTTCTGGTACGGCCCACAGGGAGCACTCTGTATACCTAATTTACATAAAGTTGAATTAAATGACATGAGTGCCGTATAAAACTGCTGTGTCTTATTGTTCAGCAATTAATACACAACTACACCAATTACAATTCCCTCCCTGCACTGAAACCAACGTCAATTTAGGGTATCACGCTGTGGTGAACCCATACCCAGTCCCATGGTGTCGCTCTCTGTTGACTAATTGAACAAACCTCAACATCTTTTAAGGATACATTGGGGTCAAGTAGGTAGCAGTGGTGCTTATCCTCTTACACTTTAGGTAGCTGTTGTAGTCTGTCTATCTGCTCCGCTGGTGGAGCCTGCCTTTTTTTTTTAACACAGCAACAAAGAAATGCACTGCTGGTATTTCAGAAGAGAAAATGCAAAATAATTGAAAATGTCCCATCATGCAAATCAGCCAGTTTACTTCCTAAAGGGCAAACATTAGCAGACATGCTTATATTGTAGACATGTGCCAGTTCAGAGTTCATACATACAGTAATTACCGTGGTGTTAGCCACATTTACAAAATACCATTCAGTACCATACTTACATCTACATGGAATGATATACAAAATAATTGTGATATAAATACCCACATACTGTAGATAAAATGACGATAGATGCCATTACTACAAGGTATATAGGTAAAACCTGTTGCCCAGACATTAAGTAAAGTGTGCTACTACTGATTCAGGTATAACAATGATTGGTTGAGATGCACGACCATGTTCTGAAACCCCATGGTCTGACAGTGTGTGTGAGCTGAACATGGTTTGGTTGAGGTACCATATACCAAAGCATGGTCTGGCAGTGGTGTAACAAAGTTTAAACAGGATACAAACCCCTGGATTAGATTACTGGATTTCAACCACAAAGACATTCAGAACATTTACGAAAAAAAACACCTTCTTTTCACAATTATCCATTTAATTGCTAACTGAAATGGCTGCTTATTGTGCCCTGTAGGATTATGCAATAGTGCGGCACTATTGGGATCCACTGCTGTTTAGATTGTCATGGAAAGTAAAAACCCTTCACAGAAATCCCTGCGCTGCATTGAAAATATTTCAATAGAAAGACACTGGGATGTGGGGTAGATGTACTAAAGTGTTGCGGCTGTCGCAATAGTCACAAACCAGTTGCAAACGAGTCGAAAGTCTAGGGTAAAATGTACTAAACAAGCGTAATGCTTTTAGCAACTTTTTATGGAATGCTTTGCAACAGCAATTTTTGTCTGCGGTTCAGACTTTGATGAATATGTAATTATGGGTGTTCCTGCATAAATGGGGTGGAAATGAGGGTTCATAGATATTATAATGAGATGTACAGGCCAAACTATTGTACTGGTCAAACTATTGTCCACCCTGCATTATCTTGGACCTTTCAGGGGACTGTGGCAGCTGTTGCACTGGCATTTCCTTGTCCACTTTTTCTCATGCGTTGCCAGTAGTGCTCAATGTATTTTTGAGGCGACACTCAAATACCTATTTTTCCCTAAAAGCAGGTTGTACTTACAAGCCTTGAAAACTAATTTCTATGACATTTCTGGTTTCACCAACGTGTTGGGAACATTAGACTGCACACATGTGCTGCTAACCCCTCCAGCTCATTCTGAGCATCTGTATAGGAATAGCACAATTTAGCACTGCACCCCTGACTAACTTCAATAATAACTAACAGTATACATTTGGCTTATAGGCTACTCATGATTTTGTTGCTGGTCCCTTTAAATTCATATTAACTAGAATGAACTGTCCTCATTTAAGTATCATAACTTGTCAATGCTCTATCATGATCATTTGGTTTAAATTTAAAATAATCTTTTATTTGCATTGTACACCTATGTGTACAATGCAGCAGCATGATTTATTTTGTGTTACCGGTAGCCTACTGGCTAAAGTAAAAAGAAAGTGTGCTAGATAATTATTTCCTTAAACTACTGTACTGTATACTGTATAGGTTTACTGTACAGATTTATATTTTTTACATAATGTAATGTGTAGCCTACCCAAAACAAATTAGTGCAATTTCAGCACAATGATTTATACATTTAAAATATACTGAGCACTATAAATGTATGTGTGTGCGATTTTATTGTATTTTTTTAAACCTGACACCTCCTTATGGCTGGTTTAGCAAGGGACTACTGTATGATTATGATGGGATTAAACTGCCTTTCATTATTTATTCGAAAAAATGTCGCACGACTCTCGCAATGCTAGAGATCTCGGTAAGAGGATGCAATAATATTTAAATTAGTATATTGCGGTTCTCTACATAAACATATTTCCTCTTAGTACATAAGACAAAATGCATACCTTGCGAATTGTCGAAACAAAAATGCACATTGCAGGATGTTTGCACTGCGACTGGCCCATGTAATACATCTACCCCTCTGTCTCATTTGAATTTCCATACCTGTTTTGCAGGGAAGGTCTGGGCAAACAACAAATGGATCTGAAAGAAAAAAGATGAGCCAATGAGATTCACTGAACCCCAAGGCACATGTCACCATACCTGGCAGAGACAATGCAAAGGAGTCTCCCTATGTATATACTTTATATATTTATATACAATCAACGTAGTGGAGAATAGGTAGAAATACTCTGCATCAAAAGTATAAAGTGAACAAAGGTCTATCGCGAGGCAGTGATTAAGCACATAGTGTAATAAGAAGTAGGAAAATTGATTTTAAACCCTCAGTTAGATCTCCTTTTAAAGGGAGGACCTGATGAAGTTGTTAGTGCTAACAGGAAGTATAATGTATTGAAAAGCCTTGGTTAGCTTGATACTGTTGCTGTTACTAAGAGGAGGTAATAGGACGGATGCTAAAACTTCTCTACCTGGGCACAGCACCTCCTCCATTTTGTCGATGAACTCCTCAGCCACCAGGTCTGCAAACAGATTCATCCCAGTCACACGGCTCTGATCGTTGCACGCGATGGATTTCAGGCTCTCGTCCTCCTGGTGGCGGCTGAACATGTCCCCGATGCCGATGGCGTTGACGATGACGTCGCCGCTGCACAGGGACTGCAGGAGCGTCTCGTCGTCGCGCGGGTCGTAGCGCCCGTCTGTGATGACCACAGCGAAGACCTTGGCCTTGTCACGCTTGCTGCCTTTGATCAGCTGGTCGTAGAAGCGGCGCAGGGCGGAGGGGTGTAGGTGCCCCAGCGATCCACTGCAGCCTCTTCACAGCGTCCTTGAAGGTGGCCAGCGAGTCGATGCGCGAGTCGTTCAGCTGGATGGCCTCAAAGGTGTTGTCGTGGCTGTACTGGACGATGCCAACGCGAGTGCCTGAGGAAACAAAGAGCCCACGGGTCAACCGCAATGTTCCACTTGCTACTCCCAGCTGTAACGGGAGGCTCAGAGTAAGTCCTATAATTAAAGCTGCATGTCAGTGTCCTGACCTGTATCCGATTTGGGGTCCTTGGCGATGGAGCCCAGCCTGCTCACCACGTTGATCACAAAGTTCTTCTCCAAGGTGAAGTTGGTGAGCCCCACACTCTCAGAGCTGTCAATCACAAAGACGATATCCAGAGCCCCACAGCGCTTCTCGCAGTCTGGAAGACACCCAGCATTGAAACTGCTCTTTAAAGATCTCCCTTCAAAGCAACTTGTAGTGGCACCAAACATCCTTCACACAGTTCTGACCCTGGTATAAATAGCTTCATACAGTACGGTATAAACCTCTTCCCGTCCTGCTGCAGTATTCTGTATTCCCCTATTGGTATCTAGAAAGATGCAACTGAGGTGAGCAAAGGAAACATAAGAACATAAACGGCTCTTCCCTTCCTAGCACACCATTTGCCACTACTAAGGAGAGCTAATTTAAAAGGACAGAATCTATTTTTTTTATTTTTATAAATTTAGTCATTGCCAATGATTTTACCCCAGTTATCTCCCCAATTTGGAATCAGCAATTGTATTATTAATCCTGATTCACTGCTGCAACCCCCTGGTGACTTGGGAAACGGCGGCTGACACACGCGTCCTCTGAAACATGTCCCTGCCTAGCCGTCTTTTTTCGCACTGCGGATCCACAACAAAGCCATCAGACCTATAGTGCCGGAGGACAACACAGATCTGAACAGCTCCACAGCAGACCCGCAGGCGCCTTATCAGGCACAGGAGTCGCTGGTGCGCGGTGAACCGTGGATTGCCCTGCCGACCTAAACCCTCCTTACCCGGACGGCGCGGCCAGTGTGTGCTGCCCCTGGGAACTCCTGGTCAAGGTCGGCAATGACATAGTCTGGATTTGAACCCGCGATCTCCAGGCTATAGGGCGAATCCTGCACTCCACACGGAGCGGAGCGTCTTTACTGGATGCATGCGCAGAAGCCCCTAATTGTTTTTTTTAATGTTCAAAGTGTTTTCGATTCTACTACTTCACCTGTGTAGGCTACATCTGCTGAAGCATGGTCTCTTCAGTTTTGCAGTACCTTTAAGTTAATGTATTTTGATCATACAGAATATGGTACCATGGTACCAACTGGGTTTCTAGTCTGGCTAACGTGGTACACCCTCTTGCCCTGTGTACATCCTGGCATGTTTTCTGTTAGTCTGACTGCAGAGAGCTGACCCAGAACTCAAGGACCACACAGAAACACACCACAGCATCCACAGGTCTCTCTGACGTAGGTCATGACATCACAGTCCTGAAAGATAACAAGGACAACGCTTCGTTAACTCTGAACTCACTAGATTGCATTGGACTGCATTTCAAAACATTCCTATGTAATATAGCTTATAGTGCATTACAGGAATCTGAACTTTAAAAAACACACTGTAGACACCTAACTGACATTTTATCTGCTGGACAGTGCTCGATACAACCATCTGACATGTCTTGATATAGTAAGGCCTGTGTCACATAGCAATAACATTACAATGGCAGAAAAGCCAGAAGCCATTACAAATAGAATATAGGGTGGAGTAAAAGCTGGTCTGCACCACTTAAGGACAGAGTGGGAAAGCCCTTCAATGGTGCTGTAGCAGTTTGTATTGTTCAGCACCTATTTATATGTATGCTACTCTTGTATTATCTGTCTGTATAGTATGCACTGTACAGCACCCTATCCTGTACTCTGTCTGTATACTATGCACTGTACTGTACAGCGCCCTATCCTGTACTCTGTCTGTATACTATGCACTGTACTGTACAGCACCCTATCCTGTACTCTGTCTGTATACTATGCACTGTACTGTACAGCACCCTATCCTGTACTCTGTCTGTATACTATGCACTGTACTGTACAGCACCCTATCCTGTACTCTGTCTGTATAGTATGTTCTGTGTTGCAGGAATCCACCCAAATTCACTTACTGTCAGGCCGGGATCTCCTTCAGGGCCGGGATCTCCCTGTAAAACGAGAGAGAGAGAGAGAGAGAGAGAGAGAGAGAGAGAGAGAGAGAGAGAGAGAGAGAGAGAGAGAGAGAGAGAATTTCAGCTACAGAATGTTAACCACACCCAACAACCCAATTTATAATCAATATATATTCACAACATGGAGTATCATACTTATCAGTGTATCCAGTAATCTATTACTATAGCATAGCTTCATTCTGATATGAAAAGTACTTTATTTTAAAATAAAAGTGTTTTTTTTAATTAATTAATGAATCAAAGCATGTGAACAATCAAGGTTACAGGTCTAGTATAATATGGGATGTGTTGTACCAGTCTACCCCAAAACATTGTCTACTCCCAAAACCCCCATATCAGGCAGATAAAGACAGATGGTTAATTTTAAACTAGTTTTAGGTGTTTACAATGTGACAAGGTTGTTGTACTATATTTAAATGAAGGCAGTTTCAATTAATGTGATCAATAGATTAGATTAATCTGTATAGATTAAACCCACCGGCTCTCCTGGTTCTCCTTGGGGTGCTCGCGGTCCGGGCTCTCCAGTAGGTCCTGGATCACCCTGCAGGCAATGAGAAACAAGGCAATAAGACGTCAAGAAACCAGGCAACAAGATGTCAAGAAACCAGGCAATGAGGCATCAAGGAACAAGGCAACGAGACATCAAGAAAGGAGGCAATGAGACGTCAAGAAAGGAGGCAATGAGACGTCAAGAAATGAGCCATCGAGAGGTCAAGAAACCAGGAAACGAAACATCAAGAATGAGCCAACGAGACGTCAAGAAACCAGGAAACGAGACATCAAGAAATGAGCCAACAAGAGGTCAAGAAACCAGGAAACGAAACATCAAGAAATGAGCCAACGAGACGTCAAGAAACCAGGAAACGAGACATCAAGAAATGAGCCAACGAGACGTCAAGAAACCAGGAAACGAGACGTCAAGAAATGAGCCAACGAGACGTCAAGAAACCAGGAAACGAGACATCAAGAAATGAGGTAGCGAGATGTCAAGAAACCAGGAAACGAGACATCAAGAAATGAGGCAACGAGACGTCAAGAAACCAGGAAACGAGACATCAAGAAATGAGGCAACAAGACGTCAAGAAACCAGGAAACGAGACATCAAGAAATGAGGCAACGAGACGTCAAGAAACCAGGAAACGAGACGTCAAGAAACCAGACAATGAGACGACAAGAAACCAGGAAACGAGACGTCAAGAAACCAGACAATGAGACGACAAGAAACCAGGAAACGAGACGTCAAGAAACCAGGAAACGAGACGTCAAGAAACCAGACAATGAGACGTCAAGAAACCAGGCAACAAGACGTCAAGAAAGGAGGCAATGAGACGTCAAGAAATGAGCCATCGAGAGGTCAAGAAACCAGGAAACGAAACATCAAGAATGAGCCAACGAGACGTCAAGAAACCAGGAAACGAGACATCAAGAAATGAGCCAAAGAGACGTCAAGAAACCAGGAAACGAGACATCAAGAAATGAGGCAACGAGACATCAAGAAACCAGGAAACGAAACATCAAGAAATGAGCCAACGAGACGTCAAGAAACCAGGAAACGAGACATCAAGAAATGAGGCAACGAGACGTCAAGAAACCAGGAAACGAGACATCAAGAAATGAGGCAACGAGACGTCAAGAAACCAGGAAACGAGACATCAAGAAATGAGGCAACGAGACGTCAAGAAACCAGGAAACGAGACATCAAGAAATGAGCCAACGAGACGTCAAGAAACCAGGAAACGAGACGTCAAGAAATGAGGCAACGAGACGTCAAGAAACCAGGAAACGAGACATCAAGAATTGAGGCAACGAGACGTCAAGAAACCAGGAAACGAGACATCAAGAAATGAGGCAACGAGACGTCAAGAAACCAGGAAACGAGACATCAAGAAATGAGGCAACGAGACGTCAAGAAACCAGGAAACGAGACATCAAGAAATGAGGCAACGAGACGTCAAGAAACCAGGAAACGAGACGTCAAGAACTGAGGCAACGAGACGTCAAGAAACCAGGAAACGAGACATCAAGAAATGAGGCAACGAGACGTCAAGAAACCAGGAAACGAGACATCAAGAAATGAGGCAACGAGACGTCAAGAAACCAGGAAACGAGACGTCAAGAAACCAGACAATGAGACGACAAGAAACAAGCCATTTAGACTCACCGGGTCTCCACTAGTGCCCTTAACACCTGGGGCTCCCTTCTGTCCGTATTCACCCCGAGCTCCCTGGAATGCAAGAGGACAAGAGGATTAGTCAATACAAAGTATCACCTTCATGAATCAGGCTGCTTTCAACAGAATAATTCACACACTTTAGCACTGCTTGTCATCAAAACTAGTATGGTTAAAAGGGTTCATTTTATTTGTTATTTTAAGCAAATTAAGTCAAACTATTGAATCCAGTACTGATTGATTTTAGAAAAAATACCAGTTAACATAATGTGTGACTCTTTCATACGTGTCAGATCTATGAAGGTAGGTAAGATTTACTGGAATTGTTTTGTTAGCTCTGCTGATCATACCTGTGGTCCTGGGTTGCCTTTATCACCACGATCACCCTGCAGACACAGAGGGGAGGACATTAACAATGAGGAGCAAGTGCATCTCTGCATTGAAAAACATGAGTTGGATGGAACTGACACTGTACAATGGGACATAGTGAGTGTAGACAGTAAAACAAGTAACCATCGTACCCCTTGCAAAGAATAAAAATTACAATTACTGGTGCCAGTACCATGAAAAATAAGATCCCTACAATCCACATTTGCAGCATGCAGAATAGCAACGTTTACAAAAATGCTCATAATGAAAAACAATAGAAAAGCATTTACAAATGTTGCTATTACAAACTCCACTGATATTTGAACCCATAGATGGTAAACATGGCAAGGTGAGTGCCTGACTGTACCGTGGGTCCGCGTGGGCCTGGGTAGCTGAATCCCGTTCTTCCCCTGTCACCCTGCAGAGCACACAGACATCCCTCAGTGTTAGTGAGAGACAGACAGAGTCAACAGCACAATCTGTCAGCTAGGGGGTATCGATGAATTGGAATACTGCACTTTCCTTGCACGATATATTGGGCCATGTTTTTAAAGTGCTTGCTCTAGTCTTTAATTAACTCATTAATTAATTTTTTGAAAAATGAAAATTCACATTAATGTACAAAATTGAGAAAAATAACTATTTTAGAGTGATTAGGAGACATACAGTTACATTACTTTAGATGTTTGATACAAGTTTTATAAAGTCAATTGGTGAATTGTAATTGAGGTACTGGTATGTATCTTGACTAGATACTTCCATATATAGTCAAGATATAGTCCACCAAATGGTTCTTGAATGACAAATAAAAGTGATTTACTTTATAGCTGGTGTGAATACATCCATGTGCCTATCTCATTTAACCAAACAATCCATCATTAATGATCTTTTGATCTTGTTACTCATCATCAGGGATCCTAGTTTTCCGCAATAAAAAAAAAGAAATTCTCCGATAAAAAAAGAAAAATCGGCGTTATTCCGAGAGCTAAAAATGAGTCTTCCCTGTATTTATTGTTGTTCTTGTTACACTTGTTGTGTCTCTATGTTGTATTTTAGTTTATAACTTTAATTATTCATGAACTGTAACCTTGTATTAGAGTGTAACATGTGTAAGTCGCTTTGGATAAATGTGTCTGCTAAAAAAATCAATAAAACAAAAATGGTTACACTTTCAAATTCTAAGCAAGTCACAAGCTTATCAGCACCATTAATCAATAAAACAAACAAACAAACAAACATATATTACAAATAGTTCCCTGTTGTAAAAAAAAAATATTCATGTTAGTTCAACTCCAAGTTAGTCTTCGTCATCCGGACGGCTATTGTTAAAACACACATTTTGACAAAATCTGAAACAATAGTTTCATGCTGTTCTTTGGCAGTTGTAAGATGCTGAAATGATCCAAACACAGTGGTCTGTTTCAGTGTTTTCGATGGCCCTGCTGTTTCGGCCTCATCTTGTTTATGTTTCCTTGCATTCAATTTGTGTTTAGCGCTTCCCTTGTGTTCTACAATGGTCTACCCACGAGTGTAACAGCACATTACCATCGTGAAATTCATCCTTGCCAAACTCGTTGACCCAATCTTTAGGGGTGATTTTTATTGTATTCAGCATCTTTGAACAGCTCTGAATACTGAAGTAAACTGAACTTGAATGCCAGAAGCAGTTTCATTAGACAGGTATGTTTACTTAAATTTAAACAAATTTGCCTGTGTTAATGTTTATATATTATACATGTATTAATTTGGTTATTATCAAACAAACAAAAAAGCCTTGCATCTTTTTTGCCCCTCCCCAGGTGCAAAACAAAAAAAACTCCAAAAACATAGAAAATCCACATTTTTCTGTGTTATCATAAATCATCTGTGTTTTTCCATGTTATTCCGCAGCAAATGGATTCCTAGGATCCCTGCTCATCATACAAAGTTGTCCATTAGGACATCCAACCATATTGTAAAATTACACCCATAACATCAACCACCTTTTTTTTCTTTTTGAACTCAGGCTTTCCGTGAGACATTAAGTGACACTTCAAAGGAAAACCATTATAAACTGCAGCTAGTTTATCTTGACAGTAACTCTAAGTGTCCGTATCCATTGTTTTATTCAGGTTCAATAGTTTCACAACACTGCAGTCTTGTCTGAAGAATAATTGTACTTGTCAATATTTCCTTTAAGTCTGGTCTTGTATAGCGAGTTATGACCGTGTTCTTTATTTATGACTAACTTGGCCCCCAAGAGCCTCTAGATACCATGATGTTTGTGGTTATTTATTTGGTTTTCTTCTAAAACGCTACACCCTGGAATGGTGCTTGAGTTGAATAAACCCAACATATACATTAGATCGATGAATTGTTTAATCCATTAACCCCCTTGTATAGCTGTAGTCTTATCGGCCCCTCTCTGTTTGAATATTTTTACCTTTGGTCCTGGAGCTCCAGGTTCCCCTCTCTGTCCCACATCACCAGAATCTCCACGGGAGCCCTGAAAAACAATTACAATTCAATCATTGCTGCTGCTGTGCTGAATTGTGTGTCTGAATACAAACATCAGAGTTCATGTGGGTTCAAGACTGGTCACTTACTGCAAAATACAAAGATACTTCATGAAAATGATTAGTATTTCTAAATCAAACATGAAGAAAAGCTGGTGGTGGAGGATTTGTTTCGTGTAACATGACATGTTGTAAGAATGGGTTTGTGCACTGGGAGGGGTGATAGCTCTTCATTGTAGTGTAAGAATGGGTTTGTGCACTGGGAGGAGTGATAGCTCTTCATTGTAGTGTAAGAATGGGTTTGTGCACTGGGAGGAGTGATAGCTCTTCATTGTAGTGTAAGAATGGGTTTGTGCACTGGGAGGGGTGATAGCTCTTCATTGTAGTGTAAGAATGGGTTTGTGCACTGGGAGGAGTGATAGCTCTTCATTGTAGTGTAAGAATGGGTTTGTGCACTGGGAGGAGTGATAGCTCTTCATTGTAGTGTAAGAATGGGTTTGTGCACTGGGAGGAGTGATAGCTCTTCATTGTAGTGTAAGAATGGGTTTGTGCACTGGGAGGAGTGATAGCTCTTCATTACTGTAAGAATGGGTTTGTGCACTGGGAGGAGTGATAGCTCTTCATTTGGTGTAAGAATGGGTTTGTGCACTGGGTGGGGTGATAGCTCTTCATTGTAGTGTAAGAATGGGTTTGTGCACTGGGAGGAGTGATAGCTCTTCATTACTGTAAGAATGGGTTTGTGCACTGGGAGGAGTGATAGCTCTTCATTGTAGTGTAAGAATGGGTTTGTGCACTGGGAGGGGTGATAGCTCTTCATTGTAGTGTAAGAATGGGTTTGTGCACTGGGAGGAGTGATAGCTCTTCATTGTAGTGTAAGAATGGGTTTGTGCACTGGGAGGAGTGATAGCTCTTCATTGTAGTGTAAGAATGGGTTTGTGCACTGGGAGGAGTGATAGCTCTTCATTGTAGTGTAAGAATGGGTTTGTGCACTGGGAGGAGTGATAGCTCTTCATTGTAGTGTAAGAATGGGTTTGTGCACTGGGAGGGGTGATAGCTCTTCATTGTAGTGTAAGAATGGGTTTGTGCACTGGGAGGAGTGATAGCTCTTCATTACTGTAAGAATGGGTTTGTGCACTGGGAGGGGTGATAGCTCTTCATTGTGTGTAAGAATGGGTTTGTGCACTGGGAGGGGTGATAGCTCTTCATTGTAGTGTAAGAATGGGTTTGTGCACTGGGAGGGGTGATAGCTCTTCATTGTGTGTAAGAATGGGTTTGTGCACTGGGAGGGGTGATAGCTCTTCATTGTGTGTAAGAATGGGTTTGTGCACTGGGAGGGTGATAGCTCTTCATTGTGTGTAAGAATGGGTTTGTGCACTGGGAGGAGTGATAGCTCTTCATTGTAGTGTAAGAATGGGTTTGTGCACTGGGAGGGGTGATAGCTCTTCATTGTAGTGTAAGAATGGGTTTGTGCACTGGGAGGGTGATAGCTCTTCATTGTAGTGTAAGAATGGGTTTGTGCACTGGGAGGGTGATAGCTCTTCATTGTAGTGTAAGAATGGGTTTGTGCACTGGGAGGGTGATAGCTCTTCATTGTAGTGTAAGAATGGGTTTGTGCACTGGGAGGGTGATAGCTCTTCATTGTAGTGTAAGAATGGGTTTGTGCACTGGGAGGGGTGATAGCTCTTCATTGTAGTGTAAGAATGGGTTTGTGCACTGGGAGGGGTGATAGCTCTTCATTGTAGTGTAAGAATGGGTTTGTGCACTGGGAGGGGTGATAGCTCTTCATTGTAGTGTAAGAATGGGTTTGTGCACTGGGAGGGTGATAGCTCTTCATTGTAGTGTAAGAATGGGTTTGTGCACTGGGAGGGTGATAGCTCTTCATTGTGTGTAAGAATGGGTTTGTGCACTGGGAGGGTGATAGCTCTTCATTGTAGTGTAAGAATGGGTTTGTGCACTGGGAGGGTGATAGCTCTTCATTGTGTGTAAGAATGGGTTTGTGCACTGGGAGGGGTGATAGCTCTTCATTGTGTGTAAGAATGGGTTTGTGCACTGGGAGGGGTGATAGCTCTTCATTGTGTGTAAGAATGGGTTTGTGCACTGGGAGGGTGATAGCTCTTCATTGTGTGTAAGAATGGGTTTGTGCACTGGGAGGGTGATAGCTCTTCATTGTAGTGTAAGAATGGGTTTGTGCACTGGGAGGGTGATAGCTCTTCATTGTAGTGTAAGAATGGGTTTGTGCACTGGGAGGGGTGATAGCTCTTCATTGTAGTGTAAGAATGGGTTTGTGCACTGGGAGGGGTGATAGCTCTTCATTGTGTGTAAGAATGGGTTTGTGCACTGGGAGGGGTGATAGCTCTTCATTGTGTGTAAGAATGGGTTTGTGCACTGGGAGGGGTGATAGCTCTTCATTGTGTGTAAGAATGGGTTTGTGCACTGGGAGGGGTGATAGCTCTTCATTGTGTGTAAGAATGGGTTTGTGCACTGGGAGGGGTGATAGCTCTTCATTGTAGTGTAAGAATGGGTTTGTGCATTGGGAGGGTGATAGCTCTTCATTGTGTGTAAGAATGGGTTTGTGCACTGGGAGGGGTGATAGCTCTTCATTGTAGTGTAAGAATGGGTTTGTGCACTGGGAGGGGTGATAGCTCTTCATTGTGTGTAAGAATGGGTTTGTGCACTGGGAGGGGTGATAGCTCTTCATTGTCGTGTAAGAATGGGTTTGTGCACTGGGAGGGGTGATAGCTCTTCATTGTAGTGTAAGAATGGGTTTGTGCATTGGGAGGGGTGATAGCTCTTCATTGTGTGTAAGAATGGGTTTGTGCACTGGGAGGGGTGATAGCTCTTCATTGTGTAAGAATGGGTTTGTGCACTGGGAGGGGTGATAGCTCTTCATTGTGTGTAAGAATGGGTTTGTGCATTGGGAGGGGTGATAGTTCTTCATTGTGTGTAAGAATGGGTTTGTGCACTGGGAGGGGTGATAGCTCTTCATTGTGTGTAAGAATGGGTTTGTGCACTGGGAGGGGTGATAGCTCTTCATTGTAGTGTAAGAATGGGTTTGTGCACTGGGAGGGGTGATAGCTCTTCATTGTAGTGTAAGAATGGGTTTGTGCACTGGGAGGGGTGATAGCTCTTCATTGTGTGTAAGAATGGGTTTGTGCACTGGGAGGGGTGATAGCTCTTCATTGTGTGTAAGAATGGGTTTGTGCACTGGGAGGGGTGATAGCTCTTCATTGTGTGTAAGAATGTGTTTGTGCATTGGGAGGGGTGATAGCTCTTCATTGTGTGTAAGAATGGGTTTGTGCACTGGGAGGGGTGATAGCTCTTCATTGTAGTGTAAGAATGGGTTTGTGCACTGGGAGGGGTGATAGCTCTTCATTACTGTAAGAATGGGTTTGTGCACTGGGAGGGGTGATAGCTCTTCATTGTGTGTAAGAATGGGTTTGTGCACTGGGAGGGGTGATAGCTCTTCATTGTAGTGTAAGAATGGGTTTGTGCACTGGGAGGGGTGATAGCTCTTCATTACTGTAAGAATGGGTTTGTGCACTGGGAGGGGTGATAGCTCTTCATTGTAGTGTAAGAATGGGTTTGTGCACTGGGAGGAGTGATAGCTCTTCATTACTGTAAGAATGGGTTTGTGCACTGGGAGGGGTGATAGCTCTTCATTGTAGTGTAAGAATGGGTTTGTGCACTGTAAGGGGTGATAGCTCTTCATTGTAGTGTAAGAATGGGTTTGTGCACTGGGAGGGGTGATAGCTCTTCATTGTAGTGTAAGAATGGGTTTGTGCACTGGGAGGGGTGATAGCTCTTCATTGTAGTGTAAGAATGGGTTTGTGCACTGGGAAGGGTGATAGCTCTTCATTACTGTAAGAGTGGGTTTGTGCACTGGGAGGGGTGATAGCTCTTCATTGTGTGTAAGAATGGGTTTGTGCACTGGGAGGGGTGATAGCTCTTCATTGTAGTGTAAGAATGGGTTTGTGCACTGGGAGGAGGGGTTGCTGGCTGTAGTGATGCCGTGGTGTGCACAGTAAGGCTGAGCTGGTTTGTCTGGATTTAAAAAGCTTCTACTCACATTTCTTCCTAAATTGCCGATTTCTCCGGAAGTGCCTCTGGGTCCTGGCAGTCCCAAGTCTCCCTGGAGAACGAGAAGGGAAGGACAGCAAGGAGAGGAAGGGTGAGACTCTCCTTACATGCAGCCAGAGGATCCATCACAAAGTCACACATAGGACCAGGCTTTATTGAGAACTCCCTGACACAACTAACACAACTGGAAGCTGCCTTATGAAAAACAAGATTCCATTAATTAAAGGGGTCGGTTTTAATCATATAAACAGCACCGGATCACAATACCACTGGTGTAAATCTAGCAACCCAGCTCAATGGCAAGATTCATACAGAGATAAAGGAAAGCCCACTGAAATACATGGCACAGTGCTAGCCCAACAGTTATATAGAGAACAACAGACGGGCTACAGTGAATTACAAGACAATAATGACAAGACCTGATAAGATCCTACAGACTGATGCTGAAGCTGTATTGTGAACTGAGCAAAGGCAGGATGAAGAATGCAAGCAGCTGATAGAAAGTGTATATAAACCGTGACATACCTTGGCTCCTTTGTTTCCTACTTCTCCAGGAAGTCCCCTCTGACCCTCAGGGCCGACATCTCCCTGTGAAGAGAAGAGGAATCAGTTCCTTTCTCAACTCCCTGGACCTCAACCCAAGGAGGCTGGTGAGCAGCTCACTGATGCATCCTGAACTGCAGTGTTTGACTTTCTCATGCTGTGTGGGTACAGGAGACTCTCTCTAGGGGCACTTGGCTCCCTAATACAGTGCAGTAAGAAGTCCTCTTCAACACAAAATGACAAACACTTCAAAGAGCAGAGATGGGAATCCTTTACCTTCTCTCCACTGGGGCCATTCGGCCCGGCACCACCCTTGGTTCCAGGGTCTCCTCTCCGCCCCTGTGAAACAAAGCAAGACGTGACTCTCTTTCACCCTGTAGAGATGGGGCTGCATTTGTTATGCTGCAGCAGTATAGTGATATGCTCTTAGTAACAAGAAGATACATAGACTACAGTACGCTAATCTACTGGTGATCTAAAGGAGCTCAACTGAGGCATAGGTGGGCTTTTAGTTGCTATCCCCCCTGTGGAATTCAATCCCATTTGATATCAGGAAAGCCAGCACAATCAAATCTTTCAGATCTGGATTGAAGATTTATCTGTTCGATTGTGGTTTTTCATAGCTGGAACCACAAGCTCATTTGGGATTTTTTAAATCTGAATCATGAAGCGCACAGGAATGCCTTTGCATGAAGGATGCTACAGTATGTAAGAGGAATTTTGTATTGTACTGCATTGATACATTTGAAAAGAAACTGTCAGACAGGTAAAGTAGTCGTTCTGAAAAGTCTCATTTTGTGTTGTGATCCTCAGGAGTTATAGCAGGTCTATTGAAAGTCACTGTTCTAGATGAAACTGTTGGATACTTGTTGAAGTGTCTTCTAGTGCTATCGCACAGAAGATGTATGACAGGTTTATCAAGCCCTTGCAGAGGTCAAAGGTCACCCTACCAGTTCTCCTTTAGGTCCACCTCCGCCTCTTTCTCCCTGAAAAAACAAAAACAAAGAATAATGAATGTCATGTATTCTTCAAACAAACACAGTCATAAACTTTAAATCAAGTCATTAGTGAGAATTCTGGAGGTTGTTTGGATTATTACAATAAAGCCCTGCTTTGTGTGCCAAGCTAATGAAAACTAAGCCTACACCAGTGCATGAGATTTTAGAACATTTGAATGGTAAAAATATGTAAAACAGCTTTGTACTTTCTTTTTAATATAATGCACTGCATTGCACTGTACTGTACTACACTGTGCTGAACTGAATTGTACTGTATTGCACTGTACTGTATTCTATTGCACTGCATTGCACTGTACTGCACTGGTACTGAATGGCATTGCATTGTACTGTAATACACTGCATTGTACTGTAACACACTGGATTGTACTGTAATACACTGCATTGTACTGTTATACACTGCATTGTACTGTAATGTACTGCATTGTACTGTAACACACTGGATTTTACTGTACTGCACTGCACTACTTTCTACTGTGTTGCACTGTATTGTATTGCACTGCATTGTACAGTAATACACTGCATTGTACTGTATTGCACTGCATTGTACTGCACTGCACACAGCACTCACCTGTCTTCCTTTCTGCCCAGGAAGGCCAGAGGATCCTGGACTTCCTTGCTCTCCCTAAAAGGTAGAACAAGGAAGAAAAACAAAAGTGACGGTATATTAAGAATTACATTTACAATAGCTACACCACATTGATGAAGGGATCTATCACAATTGCATTTACAATAGCTACACCTCATTCTCACTTACCTTCTGTCCTGGCTCTCCGGGGGGCCCAGGGGGCCCGTCTCTGCCTGGCCGGCCGTGGTCTCCCTGAAATCACACAAGCAGCTGTTATACCACACCTGACTCCTGCATTGTCTCTCAGTCATGGTCAATCTCACATAGTCAATGTTATACTTAAATTAAATGTTCACTACACTCTTCCATAGTTTACTCTGACTGAGACCAGATCTGGCTTTGCTGGACCTTAAGAGGTGAGGGAAATGAAGGCTATCTTGAAATACTGAGCAGTTAAAATAAATTCTGTAAATGTACATAAGACTGATACAAGCTGAGAGAAGTGGTCTGCAAGCTGAGGAATCCAAAGGAGACCCTGACAACATTCAGTAAAGAGGAGGAGGTGTCTATACTTAGGACCAACACCTTTCTTTACTGAATGGAATTCAACTGAACTGTATTGAATGTTAATTATGTATGCATTTCATGTATGTATTGAGTCATTTGTTTTCTTACATCTCTGTATGATGTTTAACACTGTTTTTTTTAAATATACTCTATGATTCAGGAGCAGCTCTCCTTTCAACATAGAGATATTAATCCCAGGCTAGATCAGCAAAGTGTCTGTTTAGTTGTAAGAGCCATCGCTATCTAGTGAATAAGTACTGCGTACAGGTACTGACAGCTACATAATCCACTGGGTGTCCGAAACCACTGGGAGTGTCTTGGAAGTGACAGTAGTGACAGGATACAGACCTTAGAACCGGGGTCTCCTTCTTGTCCCCTCTCTCCAACATCACCAGGATACCCAGGGGGGCCCTTGAGAAAAGAAAATACACTGAACCAGAACGGAATCCCAACCATCTATTAGAATGGGTTGCTAGTCATGTATTAGAATCGGGTGCTGGTCATGTATTAGAATGGGCTGTTAGTCATTAGAATGAGATGCTAGTCATGTATTAGAATAGGTTGCTAGTCATGTATTAGAATGGTTTGCTAGTCATGTATTAGAATGAGATGCTAGTCATGTATTAGAATAGGGTGCTTGTCATGTATTAGAATGAGATGCTAGTCATGTATTAGAATGGGGTGCTAGTCATGTATTAGAATGAGATGCTAGTCATGTATTAGGATGGATTGCTAGTCATGTATTAGAATGGGATGCTAGTCATGTATTAGAATGGGGTGCTAGTCATGTATTAGAATGTGATGCTAGTCATTTATTAGAATGCGGTGCTAGTCATGTATTAGAATGGGGTGCTAGTCATGTATTAGAATGGGGTGCTAGTCATGTATTAGAATGGGGTGCTAGTCATGTATTAGAATGGGGTGCTAGTCATGTATTAGAATGGGGTGCTAGTCATGTATTAGAATGGGGTGCTAGTCATGTATTAGAATGGGGTGCTAGTCATGTATTAGAATGGGGTGCTAGTCATGTATTAGAATGGGGTGCTAGTCATGTATTAGAATGGGGTGCTAGTCATGTATTAGAATGGGGTGCTAGTCATGTATTAGAATGGGGTGCTAGTCATGTATTAGAATGGGGTGCTAGTCATGTATTAGAATGGGGTGCTAGTCATGTATTAGAATGGGGTGCTAGTCATGTATTAGAATGGGGCGCTAGTCATGAATTAGGGTGGGTTGCTAGTCATGAATTAGAATAGGGTGCTAGTCATGTATTAGAATGGGGTGCTAGTCATGTATTAGAATGGGTTGCTAGTCATGCATTACAATGGGTTGCAATTCATGTATTAGAATGGGATGCTAGTCATGTATTAGAATGGGTTGCTAGTCATGAATCAGAATGGAATCCCAATCAACTATTAGACTGGGCTGTTTGTCATTAGAATGGGTTGCTAGTCATGCATTAGAATGGGGGTGCTGGTCATGTATTAGATTGGGCTGTTAGTCATTAGAATGGGTTGCTAGTCATTAGAATGAGATGCTAGCCATGTATTAGAATGGGGTGTTAGTCATGTATTAGAATGGGGTGCTAGTCATGTTTTAGAATGGGATGCTAGTCATGTATTAGAATGGGTTGCTAGTCATGTATTAGAATGGGGTGCTAGTCATGTATTAGAATGGGGTGCTAGTCATGTATTAGAATGGGGTGCTAGTCATGTATTAGAATGGGGTGCTAGTCATGTATTAGAATGAGATGCTAGTCATGTATTAGAATGGCGTGCTAGTCATGTATTAGAATGAGATGCTAGTCATGTATTAGGATGGATTGCTAGTCATGTATTAGAATGGGATGCTAGTCAAGTATTATAATTCCTCAAGGTATTTGATCACAGCTTAATGAGTGAGTGAGCGAGCGAGCGAGTGGGTGTGAGAAACATACCTTGTCACCAGGATCCCCTTTGCAACCTGGAGCTCCGATACGTCCAAGTTTGCCCTGCATTCAAAGATAATGATACATTAAAACAACCTTGTCTAAACTCAATCCTATCATTCAACTTTCTAAACTATGCTTTTGGTCAACTACAGATTAAGCTGCCATTAATAAATAGGTCCAGTGGTGGCACATCATACCTTTGTGTTTAAATTGCTCCCATCTTGCTGACTATAACTGAGGGTATTGCGGGGACAGATCATTGGGAGCTCGGCTGTTACTAGCTTTAAATCAAGCCCTCTTTAAAGTAGTAAATCATAACTGTAACACAGTTTTGATTTTTAAACTAGACTTAAAATAGATAGGCAATCACATGAATCACCTGGCTCACATGCGACAAAAGTTCTTGGGATTTAAACAAAGCCTTACCTTCTGTCCATCTGTTCCATTTCGCCCAGCCAGCCCTGCAACACCCTGGTATTACAAGAAAAGAACATGTGAGTGAGTAAAGACAGGCATGGAAGAAAAGCAACCCAGCCTTTTAATACTGATACTCTTAAAACATGACCGCTAGCACTTTCGAATGCATGCTTCAAAAACAAACTTGTCAAATTGCCTAGGTTTACATGTAGAGTGAGAATTTCTCAAGCTATTTTCATGCAAAGAGCTGCTTTCTTAAAAGAAAACAGGTTCACAAGTAGCTCCCCTTTCTCATGGGAGGCCTGTCTTGTCATGATGATATGCACATTTAAATGTACCCTTAAATCTGTACAATAAATACAGAATCATTTTATTTTTTAAAGATTTGATTTTGAATGTCGGATTTGTTTTTTGTTGTCTTCCGTCTGCATAAAATGACACTAAATTATAAAAAATGAAAGGAGAAATCAAGACTGATTTTTACGGGTAGCAAAATCTGACTAGAATGCACATTTTAACAACTACCTAAATGTCTACGGTAAGACACATGTAAGGGGAAGCTAATTCTGGTTGTTTAATCCAGGATGCCCTTACATTTAGCCAGGGTTTTGTATTGAGCCCCGGAGTATATCATATATTCAGATCATCGTATTGATCATATTTAGGTTTTATTATTTATATTGTCTTACCTTCTTTCCTTCAGATCCCAATTCCCCCTTGAAAAGAACAATGGCATTGTTTATGAGTTCATATCAACACATTTCAAGCAATTCCTGTGTATTATACTCAGCTAAACATTTACAAAAATTATTCTTTTTTAAATCATTATATAGATATGTTACAGTGTTACAGTAAAATGTAAAAACAAAAAGCTACAATAAACTTCCAGTATTAAACTGCATAAGGTGAATGAATACACTCCAACTTCACTGTCATTTCCACAATATTTGGAGGCAAACAAACAAAATACTGTGGGCTTACCTTTTCGCCTTTCATACCATGAAACCCCTAACACAAAACAGGGAAAAGAAGAATAAAAATTCAAACATTTAACATATGATTTCAAAGTATTATTAGCAACAATGAAAAACAAAACCGAACAAAAACACTTTACAAAAGAGCTGATATCGTCCCTTCTAGTGCAGTACCTGATTAACTCAGCAGGGGTCAGTGTTGCACCGGCTCATGCTGCATCTCTTTCCCTGGACCCACCTGCCTTATGTTCATTGGTCAATACTAACACTCCCCTGATACCAACTTTAAACATTCAGTAGCTTGACAGAATATGCAATATCCACAAATCAGGTTAAATAGTGTCAATTTACACTGCTTTTGATATGTTAACTGGCAAATTTTTGTTTTTTAATTACAATATTTTCAAGTGTATACTATACTGTATGGTATACTGAAGCCCACAAGTCTGTTCTGATCCCATTGTATCAATACCCTACACATGTTTTATTCTCCTGTTCTGGTGAGCCACACTTACCTTGGGGCCAGGGTAACCAATCGGACCTTCAATACCAGGATCCCCCTAAAAACACAAAGAGACATTTATTTACTGCACAGTTCTGGAATTGTCATGTTTCTGAATCATACTGAAGTGACCAGTTTCCAGTGAAAGTTTCACAGCCAGGTTATCTGTATCATTTGAAACAGAAACAGAAACAAGAAATCGTGGTCCATATAGATCACAAATCAAAAAAGTGTCAACAATGTATTTTTCCCATCTGTGTGATATTGCAAGGCTCGGGGTATGTGGACTATTGTTTGGTACAAAGACTCGCCTGTATAGCACCAACACATTGAATCCTGGAACCTTTTTATTGCTTCCATTTGAGTGAAGGATTGATTTTTAAACAAGGCAACGAGGGGGCAGACAGGTTCTACTCAAACACTGTCAGCCCAATCAATCCCTCTGCTCTTCATTTGATGTGCTGTGCCCCTGCACTCTAGAATACCTGGGCGCAGTACAGTACAGATTCTGAAATTGTACCTGTTTTTTTTTTATTTCACTTCTAGACTTTCCAGTTTGATTTCTTTTTTAAACCATACTGAATGGAAACAATAATGTGTGTGCAAAGATTTATAATTTTCTGCTTACTTGCTGTTCGCAGACGTAAAAAAAAAAGTCTTGCTGAAAACGTTATCAAAATAATCTGCAGACCAAAAACTTGTGTTGAGCCAAACAGCCAAACAGACCTGACACATACTTAGACCATAGAGGTGACAGGCACTGCTGGATATAAATGCTGTTTGTAATGTTGTTGTTGTGTTTGTGAGGTGTGTGATTGGCGAGATCCAGTCTGAAGTGGCACAGTGTTTTCAGTGGAGTCGACCTCTTAGTGTAGAAGAATGCAGCTGATAATTTAAATCAAAGCTGGCTAAAAGAGCCACAGAGGTTACTGTTGAGCTCTCAAAGAGTCAAACAACTCAAGAGAACATAAAGGTTCAGTGGGAGTCCTCCTATCCCACGATCAAGCCAGTTTCTTTTACACCCAGGAACTCAAGAGCGGATGTCGGCGAGCTATGTGCTGGAGGACAAAGACCAGCCCTACAGTGTCCGCATGAGCTCACCAGGCGCCTGGCCATTTGGGTCCAGTGAAGGAGTCAGTGTGCTGGAGCATGGGAGAGGACAGTGTGTTGGATCAGTGGAGGGGACAATGTGTTCGATCAGTGGAGGGGACAGTGTGTTGGATCAGTGGAGGGAACAGTGTGCTGGAGCAGGGGAGGGGACAGTGTGTTGGATCAGTGGAGAGGACAGTGTGTTGGATCAGTGGAGGGGACAGTGTGTTCGATCAGTGGAGGGGACAGTGTGTTGGATCAGTGAAGGGGACAGTGTGCTGGAGCAGGGGAGGGGACGGTGTGTTGGATCAGTGGAGGGAACAGTGTGCTGGAGCAGGGGAGGGGACAGTGTGTTGGATCAGTGGAGGGGACAGTGTGTTGGATCAGTGGAGGGGACAGTGTGCTGGAGCAGGGGAGGGGACAGTGTGTTGGATCAGTGGAGGGAACAGTGTGTTGGATCAGTGGAGGGGACAGTGTGCTGGAGCAGGGGAGGGGACAGTGTGTTGGATCAGTGGAGGGAACAGTGTGCTGGAGCAGGGGAGGGGACAGTGTGTTGGATCAGTGGAGGGGACAGTGTGTTGGATCAGTGGAGGGGACAGTGTGTTGGATCAGGGGAGGGACGGTGTGTTGGATCAGTGGTGAGGGACAGTGTGTTGGATCAGTGGAGGGACAGTGTGCTGGAGCAGGGATGGGACAGTGTGCTGGATCAGGGAGGGACAGTGTTGGATCAGTGGAGGGAACAGTGTGCTGGAGCAGGGGAGGGACAGTGTGTTGGATCAGTGGAGGGACAGTGTGTTGGATCAGTGGAGGGGACAGTGTGTTGGATCAGTGGAGGGACAGTGTGTTGGATCAGTGGAGGGAACAGTGTGCTGGAGCAGGGGAGGGACGGTGTGTTGGATCAGTGGAGGGACAGTGTGTTGGATCAGTGGAGGGAACAGTGTGCTGGAGCAGGGGAGGGACAGTGTGTTGGATCAGTGGAGGGAACAGTGTGCTGGAGCAGGGGAGGGGACAGTGTGTTGGATCAGTGGAGGGAACAGTGTGCTGGAGCAGGGGAGGGGACAGTGTGTTGGATCAGTGGAGGGGACAGTGTGTTGGATCAGTGGAGGGAACAGTGTGCTGGAGCAGTGGCAGGGTGACAGGGAGGGACAGTGTGTTGGATCAGTGGAGGGAACAGTGTGCTGGAGCAGGGGAGGGGACAGTGTGTTGGATCAGTGGAGGGAACAGTGTGCTGGAGCAGGGGAGGGGACAGTGTGTTGGATCAGTGGAGGGAACAGTGTGCTGGAGCAGTGGAGGGACAGTGTGTTGGATCAGTGGAGGGGACAGTGTGCTGGAGCAGGGGAGGGACAGTGTGTTGGATCAGTGGAGGGAACAGTGTGCTGGAGCAGGGGAGGGGACAGTGTGTTGGATCAGTGGAGGGGACGGTGTGTTGGATCAATGGAGGGAACAGTGTGCTGGAGCAGGGGAGGGGACAGTGTGTTGGAGCAGGGGACAGGACAGTGTGTTGGATCAGGGGAGGGAACAGTGTGTTGGAGCAGGGGACAGGACAGTGTGTTGGAACAGGGGAGGGGACACTTACTTGTCTTCCTTTTTCCCCAGGAGGTCCCATGCCCCGATGTCTCCTTTTGCACCCTGGAACAAACAAAATGGTGAGTTAAGAGCTATGCGGGATGAGAAGGAGCTCAGCACTGCAAGTCAATCCTGCGAGGTGCACACAGACTCTTCTGATACAGCAGCCTCTTCAAGATTTAATAGAACCACTGAAACACATTGTTGTATCCTTTTAGAAGTGTCAGTAGAGATCAAGCTGAATAACATAAAGACTCTCCTGGAAGAAAACCTCTCCTGTGCTATGTGGCTACATTATTATTGGTCTTCTTTCTTACCCTCACCTGCCACAAAACCTGAATATAAAATGTGTGAACTTCAGCCTTGTGGAAAATCTTTAACAACACAGTCTTGTAATAGACTAAAGGCCCTCTGTTTTTCTTTATCATCATTATTATTTGAAAGACCTGTCTTTGCAGAGGCTCGACTCACCTTCTGTCCTCTGTAGCCCTTTGGACCAGGGGTCCCCGGCTTCTCCAAGCAAGTCAGTTTGTAACACTGCAGAGACCAGAGAGAGACACACGATTAAATTTGCTATAAAACACCCGGGGAACGGCAGTGTGGTGATGCTAAAATCAAAATTTGAAATCTAAATAGAAAATGAAGAATAAAACAGGTAAGCAGAAATCTTTATATATCTACTAGACTGTACACAATAAACTTGTCCATGATGTGGGACATTTGGCAGTATTGATGCTTGCCTTGCCAGAGCTTCCCAGTTTACAATATGACGAAACTGCACCATTTCCTACTCATATTCATTGGGATGCGTCACCCTTGGATTTCATTACAGCACACTGAAGCACTGAGGAACGCCCCTGGATTGCATCAACCACCTATTTTTAGGAAAGGTAAAAGCACCAATAAAATCCAGCCAAGGTGCGACCTTGACCACGGTTAGAGGCCAACCAACACAGGGGATGGGTACCATCGCACCCCAGAAGGGAGACGTAAGGGAGACTTGCAAAGAGGCAGAAAAAGATGGAAGCTTACCTCAGAATAGGCTTCTTGTTTCTGAAAGAAGCGAAAGAGAATGTCAGTGACATCACCGATACAGATCAAATGAAAGGGAAATGTCATAAAGGAACCACAGCCAACAAGTCCACAGTAGACATTCCACCTGTTTCTCAAACAGAAACAGACCATTTAAGGCACCATCCAGGTCATGTCATCTTCAGCAACCTTGTCTTATTAAGATTCTGTTCTTAAAGGTACTTTCAGATTGTCCTGTTAACTCACATTTAAAAAAGCTGTTAATTCATGTTGCTAGCTGTCAGAAAGCTAAATGATTAGCACATAAGCACCCATTGCAAATTGATCACTGACTTTCAATTGATTATATATTGATTGAATTTGCTATTTTCTATGATCATTCAACAGCATTGAAATACTGCATCTGGTATTACAAACAACAGGTAGATATAGGTAGGTATATTCAATTAATACAATGTATGTTGTTGCATAACCTTGACAAATAATTAAACATGAAATCAGTGTAACTATGCAATCTGAGAAAGCTGATATTCTGAAGTGTGGCGGGGAAGTATATCAGTGTTGCACAGACTTCAATGCAGTTCTTCACCTACGAGCGTCAGTGCACAGTGCAACGCCAATATACTTCCCCACCTCACTTCACAAAATTAGCTTTGAGGAGAAACATGTTTTTTGCTGGATTAGTTAGTAAGCAAGGCAAATAATGAGAAACACACACAACAGGATGTGAAACAGGTGCGAAATATTGTGTTAAGCACTCCCTTTTAAAATGGCTGTAGCTAACAAAAATACTTTCATAACCCTCCCCTGACTTACAATTCCATTCACTATATATAGATCTCCAGTGTGCAGTTCAGGTTATTTGCCTTTCCTTCCAGGAAATCAGTTGCAACTACTTGGTTACTACCAGATGACATGTTTTAAAATGAAAATACATATTTTGTCAAAACATGTTTCTTTCAAAACTATACAGCAAATGCATGTCCGCTGGGTGGAGAAGGTCTGGATGTACTGTGTTAGCTCCACTCGCCCCGGCGCCTGACACTCACCATGACTTTGATAATGCGGTCGATGGTTTCCACGTGGATCTCTCCTGTGCTCCCGGTGGCCTGGTAGTTGTTGCGGTACAGCTCGACAGGGCTGTTGGCGATCTCCCTCAGCCCCGACTCGTACTTGTTAGTGCTGGGGGACACGGCGAAGAGCCTGATCCCCGCGTCCCCGGCACTCTCTGCCCTGGACTTCATGCCTCCACAGGGGCTGCCCGTCACGTGCCCGTCGGTGATCACCACGGCAAAGCGCACGCGGTTTTCCGGGGAGGCCTGGGCCACCACCTGGGAGGTCATGTTGGACAGGGCACAGTCCGTGAAGGTGCCTCGGCCCAGGTACTCGATACTGCGCAGGCGCTGGATGTATTCATTGGAGTTGCTGGTGATCTGGCTGTAGATCTTCACTTCATCGGAGAAGTGCAGCCCCCCGAACTCCCAGGTGATCGTGATGTGGTCCTTGTACAGCTCCTCCTGCAGCTTCTTCACAAACAGCTCTGAGAAAGACTTGATCCGTTCCACCAGGCCCCCCGGAGGAAGCACCTGCAGGGCGATGCTCTCCGACGTGTCGATGGTGAAATACACGTTGATCGGACATTTGATCTGGGCTGCAGGAGGAGCAGGGAGAGAGCAGTGAGTCATATTTTCAATTCACGTTTTCAAATCACGTTTTCAAATCCTATCAGGTTACATCGACACTTGTAGCACTTAAACTCGTTCCCTTCTACTCGTGACGATATTCTGGCACACATAGACGTCCACCGATAACCCTTTAATACTTCACTGAACCAATTAAACCTCTCATCAGGTATGAATCTGGTAACTGTTTAACTAATAACCTCTAAAACCTGATGTGGAATGGGGTTGTGTACCCAGCTCTTAAATGTAAGAATCAGGGAGAAGCTAGGAATTCTTGGTTAATGCCTCTGTAACTTAACCTGGAGGGTGAAATTGTCCTCACCTCTTCAACACCTTCTTTCCTGTCAATAACTAACCAGTTTTCCTAATGATGACATGCTTTGCAGTGGCCCCAGAGTGCTGAGGTGAGGTGAAATGACCTAGGAAATGAAACTGCAAGCTTTGATTAACCTCATACTATCTGCTTACTGTCATGCTTCTGTCGACTGCACAAGGAGGTAATTGCACAGCAACACACACCTTCCCGTGTCTTATTGCTTAGTCCACAAGCAGTATAATCAGATTGGTGTATTGCTTGTGGAGCACAGTGACAGGGTACGATAGGAAAAATCTGATTGTTGCTGTGGTACAGTAGTAGCCATGACACAGTACTGACTGCGGCAGTACAATCTTATCTATACTAGGAGGATGTGTGGCCAGTGGTTAAAGAAATGGGCTTGTAACCAGGAGGTCCCCGGTTCAAATCCCACCTCAGCCACTGACTCATTGTGTGACCCTGAGCAAGTCACTTAACCTCCTTGTGCTCCGTCTTTCGGGTGAGACGTATTTGTAAGTGACTCTGCAGCTGATGCATAGTTCACACACCCTAGTCTCTGTAAGTCGCCTTGGATAAAGGCGTCTGCTAAATAAACAAATAATAATAATAAGGGCAGTTATCTCCTGGTAGACTCGACTGGCCTGCAGTTGTAGCTGGTAACAAAGCTGCTAGGTTCTTACCTGAGCAATCCATCGCGGGTTCCAGCTGAGCCTGGCTCAAAGCTCCGAACAGCAGGCAAGGGAGGAGGAGCTTCAACAGCATGGTGGCCAGGGTCCCCTCTACTGTAGGGGAAGGAAAGGAAGGAACACAAAACAAATCAGTGGAAGGTGGAATCTAATCTCTGGCCTGTCCTGCCATGCAATTGCTGTCAATGTTTCAATTGATTTTAGGTTAACAAAGTACTGTAGTATTACAGAAAAGATTTTAAAAAAGCATTGTTCGTACTTCCCTGGCCCTTCTGTTGAATATATTGTGGTTATTTACTTGTATTTTAGTCATTTGGAATCTGCAGACATTTCAATGACAATGCTGTTGATGAAGTCGCTGCTACTTCCTGGCACAGAGTTGCATTCAGATCATGTGACCTGTCCTCTGTGCTGTCTGTCTAAATGCTGCATCTCATCAGAAACATCACTCCCCTATAATTAAATCGCTACTGCATAGGGACAGTAAAAACACACTTAAATTCTCCATCTTAAACCGGAACTCTGCTTTTTGGATTAACACACAAGTGATAATGGTTCTGTAATGTGGCACTATATTAAAAATAAAACTCGCTCATTATTGAAGAGCTCCATGTCACTGACACAGTTAGCAGTGTTTGTATAACACTCCCTGCATACATGAAGTCATCTTCTCAAATAAACTTTGAGCTTGGAGGCTTGTGCAGTGGTGGCAGTTTTGTGAAAGGGTTCATTAAACACGCTCTAGATAATCATAGAATACAGTTGTGTACTGAGTACTGAATGTGAAGCCAGTATCTCAAAGCGTGTGTCTTTATCACCCGGAAACTGGAAAGTAACCACAATATGGCATCCATATGTCAAAGGGGAAAGTTAAGGGTAAGGGTGGAGCCTCCAGAGAGAGTGCAGGTGATCTGTCGACTAGGGCAGTCCTACTAGCTTTCATTTCTCAGTCTTATATAATGTATTAATTACACCAGTCTCATATTTTCTTTTTACTCTTAAATTACCTTTATTTTCATATTGTGTGTTGTTTCAACTTTACCCTTTTCTGCCCTGTGTATGTTCCCATATCTATTTAATGCCTATTTTCTCAATGTCAGATATATTGGACACTGGGCAGCAGAGGCTTAAATGAAGGGATATTATTAACAAAACTTAATAAGGGAAAGCGTGGAAATCCAGGTCAGTTGGCTTTACCTTGTGAAGGTTTTAAATATTGATTAAAACGGTTTTGTTTAAATGTTATTCAAGAAAACAAGTCTGATGCTGCAGCTACATAATCACTTCCTGTACTGTAGGTCACATTCACTCCAACAGTCTAACTCAGGGGTCTCCAATCCTGGTCCTGGAGGGCCAGTGTCCCTCCTGTTTTTGTTCCAACTGTACCCTAAATTACTTAGTTGGACCAATTAAGTGCTTATTAGAAGCTTAATTGGTCCAATTAAGTAATTTAGGGTACAGCTGGAACAAAAACCAGGAGGGACACTGGCCCTCCAGGACCAGGATTGGAGACCCCTGGTCTAACTGCATTCAGACATTGTGGCCTACAGCACAGGAAGTGGTTAGGTACCAGGAAGTAGAAGATTCAAATTGAAATGTATGATGTTGTGTTGTAATATCCTGAAAATGCAGGCAAATAACTTGAAGATACCCAGCACAACAGAAGGGGGCAGTGTTACAGTTACCAATGCTACAGACCAGAACCACTACCCAAGAAAGACAACATCAGACACAGGCAGGAATTCGGGCTTTTCACAGGGTCACAATGTACTGGGGGCTAGGCTCAGGCCGCTGACCAAAGTCATTACGCTTGTGATCAAAGCCAGATTTGAACCCAGGCATCCGGAGGTGATGCATTAACCCACTGCGCCACCCAGCCTCTTTCCAACAACAAAAAAAGCATTTTACATGGCAAGCAAGCACACAAAGTCTACTTGCATCTCTACAATATGAAACAAAGCGTCTGGTCACAAGAACTGCACTTGTTTCTGAATAAACAGACCCATTAACAATTCTTTACAAAATATTGAATTTGATCGGGTCGGGACTATTATTTTGTAATGGAAAGATGAAAAGGGTTTTACGAGTTTGCTCTTTTTCTGCTTCAGCAATTCGTTTTGAAAACGTCGTTACAGTCCGGCGCTCACAAGTACAGGGCGATCTGCTATTTTAATTGTATTAAACATTCTATTTAGCTGGTATGCCTGTTTGTTTATTCAAGACACCACATTTTAAAAGTGTATGCTAACATACATATCAGCTAATTACTAAATTAACTTTTATAGTTCATAGACAAGACCACTGTAAGCTACTAAACTCAAATGGTTTTCAAAAGTTAATCTTCTATAGTATGGTGCGTCTATACTTCTTGAATTAATGATCACATCTTGCCAGTTGCAATCGTGCTAAAATGCAATTGGAAATGTAGACATAATTAAATTATAAGTACAGACATAATAAAATACACATTGCGCTCTCATCTGCAAACACGGACAGCCAGTATGTTATTTACCAACATTTTCTACAGCATTAATATACAACAATTTGCAGACTGTAGACTTATGAACATATTTTACTAAAATGCGCATCCAACCAAAAACATACCAAAACATTTTCAAAATAACAGAGAATTCAAACTTAGGACAGCATATAAAATGGTGCTGGTTAGATATGTAAGTAATTACAGTACTACAAAAACGTTTATAAACTAGATTGAAAAGCGGCACTTTCACAGAAGTTAGCCATACCTGCAAGAAAGAAAGACAAAATGTTCTCTTCCTCCTATAGGAATCTTGATCATTCGCGTCCAAGGGCTTCTTTTCACTTCTTCATTGATTAAAATAGTTGAGAAGTTTGAAGAGAAATGAAAAAGCGTATAGCGTATTGAGACTGGGAGTGGTGGAGAGAGAACAGGCTTACTGCGATAGCATCAGCCTTCTTAAAGACGATCCCTCCTCTTTCGAACGGGCTCCGGGCTTTTTACCATAATGATGCTTCTTACAGCAATGTCTTACAAATCCACCAGAAGGCGCTGTGGATCCACACCCACCCAGGAGCGCTCCTGCTAGAGCGAGTTCAGAAAGAATGATTTACAAGGCAAAAGAGCAGCAACTTTCACAAATACAACAATGGCCAGCGCTATTCCTAAAACGAAAACTGAAAAGTTTAAACTTTGAATAGCTCTGCTTCATAACTTGGTGAAACGCTTAAATTGTATTTTTTTTCTTTTATATATTTTGACTGATGTTATTTTAGATGATTTAACTTAGTTGTACACACCAAACATAGTTACTGCAAAAATACAACCAATCGTTTTAAAAAGAAGAGGCTTTCGTCCGATCATGTAACTGTATACAAAGGACATGCAGTGCAAATACTATAATGAATTTCAGTGTAGCTAATGTTCAGGAATTCTGTGTAGAGTCCCGAGAGAGCATCTGTGATACAGCCATTATCCAGCAGTGTTTAATTATGTAAATTAATACTCAAACGTGTGTAATACATTATGTATACATTTTGTTTAAAAGTTTATATGTACTAAACACATAAGTATTTACCTAATGCATTGCAAATGTTTCTTTCTTCGGAAAAATAATGGCGTATATTTTGCACTGAAGCAAAATCTATCTGCCTATTAGTTTAGATTAGTGCACAGCCTTAGGCAAAGAGTGTTTGAAATCGAGTCAATTTTCTGTGTGGAATTAACGAGACTAAACAGTTCTACTTTAAACAGCATGCCCTTGATTTATGTATGACTCAGAACCCAGTGGTTCTTTTGCAGCAGAAGACAGTAATGGAACACACATGTAAAACTTCACTGTCTCCATGTTGCGGTCGGCTGTTATATAAACCCATCAAAAAAGCTGAAAATCGGTTAAATATTAAAAATGGTGCTCTGGCATCTGGTGGAAATCAGGAAATCATGAAAAGGAAATGATGGTACACCATACTGAATATATCAAACTATGTCCTCAAGTCTCCACATTTCCCTCTCTGTTTGTAAAGTATACTATGACCATAATTCAAATCAGAGCCACTTTAATGCATCCAGCACAAAATTCATGATCAGTGACAGTGGTGTCCAACACACTAACAAACAAACCCATTCAACTATTATTTACTCATCTACATCATCATTTGTACATTTGATTGGTCCTAACTCCAGCACCAATATTTTCTAAGCACTAACTCCAGGACCAGTGCTCTGCTGTGACTAAGAGTCTTTGTGATGTTTGTTTATTCAATCACATGACTTGGAATCACAATGGAAACGAATTGCAGAGACATTCCTCTTGTTATATAATATCTAATAACTTTGTGATGTTGCGTCTGATTATGATCCTTCCTGTCTTTGGACTCTTCCTGAATTGTGTCTGGAGACTGGGTGGCAGACAGGCCCTTCTGCTGCAGAGCCACTTTCTTATCCTCACGCTGTCATGGATGACTTTGTGCCACTGTCAGGCCTCACAGCTCCATTAGAGACATGATAATACAATTGAGGACACACTAGAAGAAGTCCAGCATGCAGACAGAAAGGAATATCGGCACAAGTAGAAGGGAATGGACCAAGGCTGACAAGCTCAGCAGTCTATAAGAGGTTTTAATAGGTCATTCAACCACAACCTCAAAAACTCAGTGATAAAACTACTGAAAGTAGAAGGGCCATCAAAGGTCGAGCAGCACAAAACTGTTTACCACAAACTGTCTGTGTCCCTGCCCTTGGTTTGGTTGTAAAGTTTATTGTTGAAATGGATAAGCACGCAGCTCTCCAGTTGACTTGATTCAGCTGAGGGTGTTCTCTCGGCGTGAGAAAGATTGGAGTGTAGCTTTTTAATTTGTGCATCCTGTCTGCGTTTGTGGTTGCAGCTTGTCACAGATGCTAGGTTAGTAAATGTAATGTTTAGTAGGCTATGCTGTAGCCCGAGCGACGGTGTTCATTTCTGTGTGCCAGCGTACAAATGGAAACAGCACAGAACTCCTTTGCCAAGCAGAGTCAGTGGGCAGAAGCTGATTGGCTATGCATCAGACGGTATTAAGAGTCTGGTTTAGTAAGCTGTGCTCAGCTGAGCGATCCTGCTCAATCTAAAGTTACTTCCTCACTGCTGAGAGGAAGATATATCGGGTTGTCAAGGCAGCTGCAGGTGTATTATGAATCTTAGGTGTATTATTCATGTTAGGTGTATTTTGCATTTTAGGCCTGTGAAAAACAACCTTTTTTCTGTAGGATTTTTCAAATCGTTTTGTTTTGGGTTTTGAAATTTCTGTTCTGCATTGTGTGAAGAAATACAAAGTTAGGAGCTACCATTGCTGCTACCCTAGCGACTGCTGTGCTGAGCTTTGTAAATATTCTAAATACAGTATTATAAATAAACCTGGGTGCCTGCTGGCATTTGAAAGAAAGCCCTTTTTCTCTCTCAACATCATTAAAGTCATTGTAGCTATCAAAATAATTTCAATAATCTTACCCGTTTTGCTCTTCTATTAGCTAAACAGGTCTCAAATGTGCAGTTTAAAAGGAACACATGCTACAGCACACACGTGTGTTCATTTTGAAACACATCTGCCACTACTTTAGATTAAAGGAAGCTCTCCTTTTCTATGCCTTGTTCTCAGGTTATCTGTTTGCACTTGCACTTCCTGGCTGAAAGCATGTCAGTCAATAAGGGAAGCAGCTGATTGGTTATTCACAGGAAAGAAGCCAGTGAAGGGGTGGGTGCAATTTCAACCTCCAGGTGTGCAAGACAGTCTAAAAGCATGGTTTGCAAAGAGAGATTTATTTAACCTAAAGTAATAACCAGATATCATGTTTTAAAATAAAAATACATGTTTGCTTAAACATATACAGTATATATATTTTAAAACTGCACCTATGAATAGATGTGCATGCCGAATAAACTGTATGGAACTATTTTGTAAGTTACAATTACTTTAAAAGCAGAACTGGTACCCTTGTATAGCTATGGCCAACATTTTTGCAACATAATTTAAATATTTTATTTAACATCACGCAATCAAAGAAACTACTAAATGATATCGCAAAAGTCTACCAGAAGCCATAATAGTAGGACAGTATTGCTTGTTAGATTTTGAAATGTCTCATTTTTCAATTTTTCTAACTTTCTAAACTACAAAGCGGTATGTAATTCAACATGTTAACAACATTATTCAGCAGGTTTCATTCGACTTCATGAAGCAACATTAGTTCATTCTATTGAGTGATGTAAAACCTTTGGCCAGAGCTGTACTTGCAGTAATAAAGTATTCAAATGGGAAAACTGTTGCCGAAGAGCAACAGGGAGAAACTGCTTTTTTTGTTTCTTGAATACAAACTGTTAATTTCAAACCTACTCTACTTTTAAATCAGCCAGCTGTCATGACATCTGCGTCTAACACAGCGAAGAAGCACATTCAGTTTTTCCTCAGAGAACTCAAATTCCCGGTTTGAGAACGCCAGTATTCCAGCCAGTCAGCTCCCATGGGAATATTCCACTGAGTTCTGTGCTCATGGCTTCCAGGTGCTGGTTAGTGCAGCTTGTTACAGTAAGTACTTGTGTTAGGGCCATAATTAAGTCATTCAGGGCTTCAAGTAACTCACTATCACACAGTTTAGAAAAGTAGTGCAACTATTATCCACCCAATACAAACCCACTTGATCTAGCATCAAATTCTGGACACCTTTGTGGTGTAAATACATAAGAATATCAAAGAAACCTGTATTAACAGATAATAACCGCTCTAAATAAGACATTTGTATTAAGAGATGCAAAATATTTAGCTGTGATACAGACCATATGGGAATCAGTCAAGGTAAAAGAATGAGTTAACACTGGCATGTATTTCAATTTAATAGATGCAACACCTACAAATCGTATTGCTCACAATTACAATGGAGTTCTTTGTTAATTATCTTAACACAGCACAGTCAACAATTGCTAAGTATTACTTTCTATGAGGTCATTAGGGTATGAACTCAAAACAAACCGGGGTGAATAATGGGACACATCGTCAAAAATAAGTGTTTAGAAACCACATTTTAAAAAGCTTGTGGAGTCAGGAATAGAAATGGAATCTTCATTGTATTTATGGCGTGGACTATTGTGTGTGTAATCAGTAACATAATAAAAGTAGCATGGTAATTAAATATACTGTAGGGCTGTCACCTCTGTGGTATAGAAAAACGAGACCTCTGAAAGGGGGCTGTTGAAATTTTAAACAACTCTCTTTAGAAACATCGAAAATAATTAAAAACTTTATTTCCAGCTGTGTCCTCTGGTCCCGGTTTCTGTGCTGTGTTTAAACCTTCAGGTTTTTTTTTTTTTAAATTTAGTCATCGCCAATGATTTTTACCCCAGTTTTCTCCCTAATTTGGAATGCCCAATTATTATGTTTATCCCGGTTCACCGCTGCAACTCCTGTGCCGACCAATTGTGCGCTGCCCCCTGGGAACTACTGGCCACGATCGCCGATGGCATAACCTGGACTCGAAACAGCCATCTCCAGGCTATAGGGCGCATCCTGAACTACACGCGGAGCGCCTTTACTGGATGTGCCACTCGGGAGCCCCTAACCTACAAGTTTTTAAAATACACCCATTGGTGTGCAAGAAGACATGTTAACACTTTACGTTAAGTGTCTGTAATTACTGTGTATTTACATAGTAGTTACTTGGTAAATGCATGTGTACAATGTACTTAATGTGTAAATCGTTTTGCATGTTACATGTAAGTACACACTTGTATCAGAAAAGGATTAGGGCTACATTTAGGGTTAGGGTTATATCATGTAAAAAGATTTACACATGAAGTACACTGTCGCTATGTATAATAACATCGTAATTATATGTAAGTACTAAGTAACTACTATGTAAATACACAGTAATTACAGGGACTTAATGTAAAGTGTTCTCAAAGACACTTTTGTTAAATTAATATTCATACTTTATGTTTGGATAAATCAAACAGACTCAGTGGGCAATGGCCTTCTCAGTGTCTTATTATTTTACTGCAGAATATGTCATTGAAGCTTTAATTGATTATCCAAAAAAAAGCAAGAAAGAGAGAGAGAGGAATGCATCTGGTCAACAAACATTCCTGTGAGACTACATTTAAACATCCACGGTTTACCGCACTTTGATAGGCTACGTTTGTTTTCATCTCATTTCAAAATGAAGGTCAGATAGAAAAAGTGCATCCAGACCTGAGAACTACACTAACTGAACTGAGATGCTTAATCTCAATCAGGATACATGATAATGTTGTTTTTTTATCAGTTATCTAGGGCCTTGACATGAAAACAGAACTGAACAGGAAGTGGCTCACATTCCTTTCCTTTTGGAAGTCTGGGACTGTTTCAAATTATGAACTCAACTCCGAGCTGATGACTTCTCGCAAAGGGATTCATTGCAATGCAACTGCAACAAAGCTATTGTTTTTAGGATACTTTAAATATAGAACAGACTTTATTGGATCCACATTGAATTGAACTTGCTTTTTATCTGAGCTGTGCAGTCAGCCAATCCAAGCTCCTTTTAAAAGAGAGATAACCAAAGCTTTACATTTTGCACGTGACACCTCTCCCTTCCCTTGACATTGCAAGGAAAATATTGAGTTTCTTACATTTTTTTTCTTTAATTTGGGGCATTACGATTTTAGTGCAGTGCTACAGATAAGAAAACATTGTTGATTGCAACAAGATGATTGGAGTGAAATTGACCAGCTCATGAAGTGATGTGGAACCAGTTCAGAACCTGCTGTTTGAAATAGTGTTCATTTTGATTAAAGTTTAAAGAGACAAGAGTAGAAACGATCACAATCAGGATGCTGTCCATCAAGTTGAGAGTTTCTAACTGGACTTTCAGGGCATGATATCTTTTCTTTGTTTAATGGTGTATTTACCAAGGACAGTGAAGTAACGGTTCTTCGGTATGGTTTTAAATTTGGGCTTCGGCTTTATGCCGGGACAGATTTTCAAACATTTGCTCCAGTCTGTATAGTATCTCTTGAAATGAGATAACTGAATAATATATAATTCAAGGTCTCAAAAGCATTCTCTTGTAAAATTAAAGTACAGTTATGTTGAATGGTACTGTAAAATGATGAAGTACATTGAAAAATAGAATTTGGCCCATTCAAGATCAGCACTTCTTCAAGAGTTTATATAGCTTGTCTACACATTTGAACCTGTGGTCCTCTTCACAATTAAAAAAAATCACATCTGTTTGATGTAAACACTAAAGAAAACAGCTTCACTCTGTAAATAGTCTCCTAAAATGACCTGAACCTCCTGCTGAGATTGGAGGTTTACTCGTCTCCAGCTGTTTGTCAGCAATGATTAGTGACACATGTTTTCTGAAGGAGAACAATCTGCAGTGGCGGCACTAGGCAGAAGCAGACTAAGCAATTGCTTCAGGCCCCAAGCAGTGGAATGGGGCCACTATTAAGAGGATTAAAAAAAAAAATGTAACCAAAACTTTGAATTATTTAGCATTGCACTAATTTCAAAATAGGCTATGCATTTCCTTTGATGAAAGTGATCCTGAAACACAAATTTAATAACAGAATGAGACAGGCGTTTTTGGCAGTGCACAGAAAACTAATTTCTAGCCCTCGTTAAGGACAGGTTTATTTATGAAAAAAGGGGGTGTTTATGAGGTCATGTGAGGAATAAGGTTGGTACACAAATTGAACTGCTTATTTATTTATTTATTTTTACAAGTATTTACAATGAAATATAATGTCTTCTCATAAAGCTATCAGTGATTACATTTTTAAACAGTTTTTTTCTGGATTTAACTTAAATCACGTAATATTTCTACATTTAAATTTTTTCCAGATTTAGCTTAATACATACATATTAACAAAAACATACTTAAAAGTTATGAAATAGATACATTCAGATCATTTATAAATACTGAAAACACGTCTCACAAATTCAACATTTAAGGTCAATATGACAATTAAATCTGGAATCTTAAGTTTTTAAATCTTTTTCTTTTTTTTACATCTAGTGAGTCAACATTTAGTTGCTACGTTGCAACTGGGAATCTGGAACTTAAATCTTTATTTTACACTGGCATCCAATCTGAAGCTGTCATGCAAATGAGTCCCCTGATTCAATGTGCTGTTGTGTCAATCATGGCAGAGATCCTCTATTAGGCCTACAGTGGTTCTCAAACTTTTTTGTTGGCGGACCATTTGAATTTTTTTTTGGATCTTGGCGGACCAAGCAATAAACAGTATAGTGGACTGAAAAATAAGCATGTTAAAAAAATTACTATAATACTAAGAATCACCATAGACTTACCTTTCTTTGTTTTAATGTGATGGGTGGGCCTATTTCTGTGAGCAAAGTTATTTAAAAAATTGAGTTTTAAAGAATGGTTCTACTTTACTTTTCATAACAAATTTACAGAGAGGAAAAAAAAAACGGATTATATGCTTCAATGCGTAATTTGGCTGGTCAAGGGTACTCAATTTTGATATGTTAGCCTCCGTGCTGGTCTCAATCACTCTGTAAACATTGCTGACATAAACTGCAATGATAGCCTGTTTAAAAATGCCAATAATTTATTTTTCTATTAGCTTGTCCAGGTCAGCGGTAGTAATGCGTGGATAGTGAACTTTGTCTTTGCCTCCTTTTCTGTATATTTTCATTATCAACAAAAATACATGATTGGCATTTTTAAATGCTTGGTCACTAGCAAGGCAAACAATGCAGGTTATGTCAGCTCTATTTATGGAGCGATTGAGACCAGCACAGAGGCGTCATTCATTTTAATTAATTACAATAAATGGAAACATTTGCAACAAACAGAACCTTGTTTGAGGGACTATTTTTTCGCCAATGCGGAAGGATATATAAAATATATTGTAACAGAGCAGAGAGGGGGTTAAAATCCTCCCTGTCAAACACATGTGCAAATGTGTGAATGATTTAATTTGTTAATTGTTTTATTGTTTGGCAGCTGGCCTCATTATTGTAAATTAGAGCCAGCTGTCTATACCTGTTTCTCTGGGACATATACACCCCAGAGTTAGTTCATTCAGGGCTGTGCTGTGTGAAGAAGCCCAATTGATAGAGTGCACAATCGTATTCAAAGGTACTGTGTGAAACCTTTTGTTTTTTGTGTTTTGAAAACCTGTGTTTTTGTTATTTGTCAGGTATTCGGCTTAGCCGTCCTGCAAATTAGTCAGGGAACCTGCAAATGGAGCTAGGTTAAAAGTGTATATATATATATATATATATATATATATATATATATATATATATATATATATATATATATATATATATATATTAATTGTATCTGTTTTATTCGCTTTGTGCCTCCAACCCAACTACAGCCATATGTTAATGCAACACAACGCCCGTCATCATGTGTTATCCCTTACTTTACAAGTTGATGTGTTGCATGCACATGAGCGCAATGCACAAAAACTCAGTAAAGAATACATTTTAGACACTCCAAAACTATATATGACGGAGACTGTAGACCTTTTTTTAACTTGGAGATATTCTCCATATATGCATTTTCTTCCTGCTTCTATAGCTGAGTTTTTAAGGTCTAAAAGTTTGGGTTTACAATGGGATCTATAAACTCCCTCTTCCTTTCCGTAATTATGTAACCTTTCCACGGACCATCTGAAGGGAGCCTGCAGTGTTTTACTAAAACCCACCCAAAAATAGACAACCCGCCTACCATCACTCTCCCACAAAATGGAATGAAAAGCTGCCTATTGTCAGCACTGCAATGCTCTCCTCCGCATGGACTGCCTACATCAAATGCTTAAATGGGCGGGGAATTTGCATGTTCAGAGTTAATCATTTCCAGATTTTTCCAGATTTATTTTTTTCAGATGTAATTGCTAATGACAAAGATTGCAATATCTTTGTGTAACTGGTGGGACTGTGGATAACAAATGAACTTGTGTATTCAGCCCATTTGACAGCATATCTATTCATGTTGCAAAGTAAGCTGAACACAGAAGGCAATATAGAATTGTCTTTAAGTAGAAATGCTCTGCTGTTGAAAGCAAGTAATACATAGTTTATTCAGTCGAGTTTCCATATGTCTGATTAGTAGTATAGTACAACAAATCAGTTGCACATTTTTTGCTCTAGTGCAAAATGTGAAAAAAAATGTATTTCTCTTTTCCATACCTACATTGCCACTTGCTAGATTTGCACCTTTGAACATACTCTGCAAAATCACTCTGTTACTGTATTAGCAAAATTAATTTCACAATTGACAGGTTTATCAATGTTTTGATTATGAATCTGAAAAATCAGCTAGCACTGCCACTGACGATCTGGCTACTCAGGGAATAGTTTTTTTTGCTGCTGGTAATGCACACCTGCCATTGATTAGGACTCTGGCTTTGAGTCTTTTTGCTTTGCTGTTTTAGCATCTGGTCGTTAATTGTATATTCTTACATGTCGGCTAGACTGAAAAGCTATGGAAAGCACACAGACAGCATGATAAGACAAAGCAATAAAGCAGGGTTACGGGGGCATGAAGCTACAAGAAGAAAAGATTTTCTTGGACAGATGGACAAAAATACCTCTCTATCTTCTTAAAGTGCTTTAACTCGGCTGCTGGCTGTGTTCAGTGTTGTTTGGTTTGGCACATCAGTATATTAAACACAGATGTTTGATGTGTTTTTTTGTTTTTGGTTTAGCCCTGTGTATTCTACATCCCTAACCCATTAATGACTAATGCCTTAAAGGGATCCCTGACTATTTAATAAGCACAGGGTCAGACTGAAACAGAAAAACACACACATACACTAACACACACACTCAAACACGCACTGAGAATCACACACACACACATACACAAACACACTAACAATAACACACACACTGAGAATCACACACACACAAACACACATTAACACTAACACACACATTAACACTAACACAACCAGACGCACAAACACATACTGAGAATCACAGACACACACTGGAACACACACTGATACACAAACACGCTAACACTAATACACACAGAGACGCACACATTGATGCACGAACACACTAATACACACACTCGGGTTCTGTCCCCATTGTCTGTGTGCCTTATTGATTAAGGAGTCCAATGAAATAATATAGGAAATTGCAACGCATGAAAATAACTGTGGTGTGGATGAATGCCTGTGCACAACCAAGGATTTCTATTGCCAAGACTTAAAAACCAGTACAAAATGTCCTCTTAAAAATCTTTTTTGGCACGGCCGTCTTCCCAGAACCTTCCAAAGAATATTTCTTTTATTTGCAGCAACAGTGATCTGCCTCCAGTTAAAGTGAAACTAAATTAAGACTATCTTACGGTTCCTGTCTTGTACACTGTTGCAGTATTGTTACAGTATTGTTACAGTATTGTTACAGTATTCTTCTCCTTGTCCATCAGCTGGAGACACATTTCTATATGACGTGCGGTAGAGGTGTATAACCAGCACTCCAGATAAGGTTTTGGGGTCATTGAGTAATTTACTCTCCAATTTAGACACTATGGGCCTGTGTCAAAGTGGCTGAGTGGCAACAGGTGCAGGAGTGATGAATGAAGCAGACAGAGATGATTGTAATCCGGTTTGGAAAGGATTTTATTAATTGCTTCCAGGTCTGGCGACCAAACAATAATCCCCCGGCAATACACAACAATGTATGTAAATAACAATAGGATTGCAGTCCCAAATAATAAACAATAATATCCAGTCCACAATAATACAAACACGGTCACCAGTCCTGGGTGCGTGCAGTAGTGCTCGTGGTGGGTAATACAGTTTATTTAGTGACAGTGGTGAAGTGCTGTTCCGGCTTTGTGCTGGCCCAAGGCGACAACTCTGGAAACGTGTTAGCCATCTGGTAATTCACAAACAAGACAATTACTAACAGACACAAAAACAAACAAAACACTCACGAAACTGTTACGCTCTCTGGGGTCTCTCACGGTCCTTCTAGGTTATAATACAAAACCAAAATTCTCCGTCCCCTTTTATGCTGTCACACATGACAGCTTGGTAAATGAGTGTAACCGCCTCTCCAATCTGCAGCTGCCACATCATTTCCCTTCTGGGTCAATGCGTTATTGCAATGGAGTCTCGCACCCTTCCTGGCTGGCTGAGGTCCCTTGAACCCTGGGAAAGAACTGTCATGCCAGCCCGTCCAAGGAACTCTGTTCTTGCTGCTTAGCGCCCTCACAGGTTGGGAGGGTGATTTACAACCAAGAATCATTGTATTTCTGTCACAGGGCCTCATTCACAAAACTTGTGTTAACATCCCCCTTATTAAAGTCTGAGTTATAGAAGACATTAGCATATCATTACAATACCATAGCGTCTTAATATAAGGTGAGCCTTAAGGACATGACATCATACAGAGTAGGGCTGTTTTAAGCCCATATGTATCACTTTAAACAGAAAGCAACTTGTTCATAACTTGCTAATTGTAAGGTTAAATTTCAATTATTTTTCAATTATTGGCAATCCACGCATTTATTTCAGTACCAATCAATAATAATGAGGAAGCATCTTCTGGCAATCTGAATTAGATCACATCCCTGTGCATTTCAGGAAACTGTATTTGTTTAGACATGAATTATGCAATGTGTGGCTATAAGGAAGATTAAATCATATTTGTTTTGTGATCAAATTAAATGCTGTCACTGACTTAGAGTAAACGTAACTGCATATGCATTTGTGAAATTTTATCAGCGGCGCTGTATGGATTCAAAACTTTACAGTCCCTTTAAAAACCATAAAGACCAAAAATGCACAACCTAATTCTGATTGTGAGAATCTTCTTGTTATCATTGAGTGGTACTAAAAAAAAAAAAATAATGTGTGTGTATTGAAAATAATTTAAAAGGCAGGAGATCTCATTTTACAATTAGTAAGTTAGGAAGTTGAATATCTGCACGAGGGCTCACGTCCTATATAACTAGGTGCTGAAGTAGACGAAGCCTGAAACTGAGGGATACAGAAGAGGAGCTGTTGGTAGACATGGTGATTGCCACCGTGATGTGCTGTTTGGCAGCTCCTCCACTCAAACAAGTACAGGAAGAAAGATGGGGCTATGGAGGGGCATACAAAACAACATAAATACATTGGGGGTTGCGCAGTGTTCTGTGGAAATGCTCAAGAAAACGTGGACTGACGCACAGGCGTAATTTACGGGTGGGGAGGGGGTCACGTTCCACCCAATATTTAAAGAAGCTCAATCCATCCCCCCCAATAATGTATGTGACGGTTACTTTGTTACTTTAAATTATAGAGAAGCCAGAGGAGAAAAGAATGTCTATATATACTCTAATCTGCTACGGGGTTGTTTGTTGTTTTATTATCAGGGTTGCCTGTCTACCACGTTATTTTGTATACATTTTAATTTAAGTAGTATTATATATATAGAGAGAGAGATATTATTTTATCTGCCTTTTTACCGGAATATAGTCCAGCTGTGCTATTGTCCCTAGACTCCCTACTGTTTAATATTTCACCTGGTAGGTTTATTTATCTATTTTTTGTGACACAACCGTTATAATTATTATAATAATATTTATATTTGAGTTTTTACCCCCTCCGTCCCTCCCCTCCCTCCCTCCCTCCCTCCCTCCCTCCCTCCCTCCCTCCCTCCCTCCCTCCTCCCTCCCTCTATTCTATAATACTAATTTCTTTATTATATAACTCTAGTAATAATACTAGTAATACTATTCCAGATGCATCTTTCCCCACAAGGATGGCTAGCTGGTTTCAAGAATTGTCCCCCAATGTTCAAAAAGAAAGTTACGCCTGACCAAAACAGAGTTTCCTTCTAAGGAGGAGTCTCTGACCCCCATCCCTTACGGAATTTTTTTTTTTTTTACATATACATTTACATAGGTTACAAAATGTATTCTACAATATATACCAATATATTATTCATCATATTGCACAATATATACCACATTGGTACAAACAACATTGGAAGAGACAGACCAAGATCCCTGCAAAACAAATTCATAGAGCCAAGAAGGAAATTAAAAGACAAGACCAAAACTGGTATTTTCTGGGATACTGCCGGCACCTTGTAAAGGAGCATACCGACAGCTGGAAATAAATAATCTAAATGCAAGGCTGAAATCGTGGTGCACACAGGAAGGCTTCACCATCCTTGAACATTGGACCACATTCTACAACAATGACAATCTATATAGGCAGGGCAGACTGCACTTAAATAAAAAGGGAACCAATCGGAGAAAGGATCATCGAAGAGGTTCAGAAGTATTTAAACTAGAAAGGAAGGGAGGAGAAATCAACAAAAAAACAGAAGGGAGAGTACATCAAAAGAAGGGCAACAACTCAGGAAACAGCCATTAAATGTATTTATCTAAATGCTAGAAGTCTCAAAAGCAAAATGTTAGAACTTGAAGCTACTCCACTAACATGTAACTACAATGTGAAACTTTTTACAGAAACTTGGTTATCCGAGAGTGATGGAGACGAATATAATATTAGTGGGTATACACAGTATAGGAAAGACAGGCAGGACAGAAGAGGTGGAGGGGTAGCGCTATACATCAAAAATAGTCTTGAAGCCCAGGTGTTAAATCTGGAAGAAAAAAACAATGCAGAATCAATATGGGTCATAATAATCGACAAAAACTCAAAGGTCACAATAACAGGAGCACGCTATAGACCGCCAAATTCAGACACTGAGCAAAACAATCTGTTATACACTGACACTAGAAATACGTGTAGCAAAAGAGAAGCCTTACTAATGGGGGATTTCAACTTCCCCCATATAAAATGGGAAAAACCTGTGGGGAACACGACAGACAAAATTGAAATGGTAGAAATGACAAATGACTGCTTTCTAATGCAATTTGTCAATGCACCGACTAGAGGGGGGGCATGCCTCAATTTAGTCTTTTCAAATAACGAAGACGGAATAACTAAAACAGTGGTAGAGAACCACTGACAAACTCAGATCACAACATGGTCTCATTTGAAGTGCTAGCTAAAGCCCCTAAAGTAACAACTAAAGCTAAGGTTTACAATTTTAAAAAGGCAAACTGAAGGAATGAAACAGAGACTAACAGAAGTAGATTGGAGTAAAATAGAAAAAGGATGGCTATTTTTTTGTAAAAATGTAGTACTAGAGGCACAAAACAATTACATCCCAAAAGTAGACAAATCTAAATCTAAAACAAAATGGCTAAAATGGTTTTAATAGATCAATTAAAAATATATATTCAGAGAAAAAAGGCGCTTTACAGAGCGTTTAAAAGGGATCAACAACAAAGTACACAGAAAGAGTACTTGGAACTGCAAACGCAAGTCAAAAAGGAAGTTAGAAAGGCCAAGAGAGAAATCGAAATGAGCATTGCCAAGGGGACTAAAACCAATTCCAAAAGGTTTTTCCAATATTATAACAGCAAAAGAACATTCAAAGAGGAAGTAAAATGTATAAGAGATACAAATGGCAAAAAGTTTTTACAAAGGAGGATACAGACAACATGCCCCACATGTCGACCTGTTCCTGTCCAGTTTTAAATTACTTTAGCATAACAGAGGCAGAAGTGTTAAAAGGACTAGGAGCTCTTAAAATAAACAAACCCCCCGGGCGGGATGAGATCCTCCCAATAGTATTTTATTTGATAGCAAGTTATTTACAAACTGCTAACCAAGATCAAACAACAGTCTCTTGAGACAGGGGTTGTACCGACAGACTGGAAAATTGCAAATGTAATACCGATCCACAAAAAGGGAGACAAAACTGAACCAAGTAACGACAGACCGATAAGCCTGACTTCTATTATATGTAAACTTATAGAAACTATAATAAGATTCAAAATGGAAAAATACCTATATGGTAACAGTATCCTGGGAGACAGTCAGCATGGTTTTAGGAAAGGGAAATCATGTCTAACTAACCTGCTTGATTTTTTTGAGGATGCAACATCGACAATGGATAATTGCAAAGCACAAAACATGGTTTATTTAGATTTCCAGAAAGCTTTTGACAAAGTCCCTTATAAAACATTAATTCTCAAACTGAACACAGTAGGGATTCAAGGAAATGCATGCAAATAGATTACGGAGTGGTTAACATGTAGAAAACAGAATGTACTGATTAGAGGAGAAGCCTCAAAATGGAACAAGGTAACCAGTGGAGTACCATAGGCATCAGTATTAGGCCCTCTGCTCTTCCTAATCTACATTAATGATTTAGATTCTGGTATAGTAAGCAAACTTAAATTTGCAGACAACACAAAAATAGGAGGAGTGGCAAACACCGTTGCAGCAGCAAAGGTCATTCAAAATGATCTGGACAGCATTCAGAACTGGGCAGACACATGGCAAATGACATTTAATATAGAAAAGTGTAAGGTACTGCACACAGGCAATAAAAATGTGCATTATAAATACCATATGGGAGTGTGACAGAGACAGAATGATTCTTGGTGATAAATCTCCCTCCCAACCTGTGAGGGTGCTGTGTAAATGGACTGGATGGCCAGACAAATCATTCCCAGGGTTAGGCGGAAGTCGGCCATCTAGAAAGGGGGTGGAGCTACAGTACACTAAATCATCGATCCGGAAGGGAAATGATGTAGCAGCCGTGGATTGGAGAAGCGGTTGCAGTTGTTAACCAACGGGTCATGATTGACGGTATATAAGGGGACGTAGCGAGGTGTTCCTTTGTTATGGTAAACTCTAAACTGGAAGGAGACCCGGATTGTAATCGTGAGTATTTTGTTTGTTTTGTCGTGTCTAAATATATACTTGTTTGTTGTTATTAGACGGCTAACACGATCCGGAGCTGTCGTCATAGGCCAGCACAAACCCGGACAACACTGCACTTGTGTCACGATTAACTGTATTTGCACCACAAGCACTATAGCACTCACTGTGGACTTGTGATCATGTTTGTGTTACGTGTGGGTATTTAAATATCGGAACTATTATTTCGGGACCAACCCGTGGATTGCAACAGAGCAATACGCAAACCATTGTGTATTGTCTGTTATCATTGTTGTTTACTGTTTTGTCATCAGACTTTGGATTATAAAAATAAACCTCCATTTCAGCAGTCCTTTGTTGTCTGTCATTGAGCACTGCATCACCCCTACACCTGCGCACTACAAACCACTTTGCCACAGGGAGATGCTGAAATTGAAGAAGGAATCCATGAAAAAGACCAGGAGTTTATGTTGACTCAAAAATGTCTTCATCTAGACAATGTGGGGAAGCTATGAAAATGGTATATAGTGAAAAGTGTTGATTTTAAATCAAGGGAAGTAATGTTAAAACTGTACAATGCATTAGTAAGACCTCATCTAGAATATCGTGTTCAGTTCTGGTCACCTCACTACAAAAAGGATATTGCTGCTCTAGAAAAAGTGCAAAGAAGAGCGACCAGAATTATCCCGGGTTTAAAAGGTGTGTCATAAGCAGACAGGCTAAAAAAATGTAATTTATTCAGTCCTGAACAAAGAAGACTATGCAGCGATCTGATTCAAGCATTCAAAATTCTAAAAGGTATATTTATATAAAGCATTATGTTATATTACTTGTTTTTTTATTTGAATATGTTTGGTAAGTGGTTGGTAGTCATACAAGTGCATAAAACAACAGCAACTATACATTTAAGAGAAGTAAAAACCTCATGACTAAAATGACGATATATTGTATGCCAGTATATTTTGACATATATATTTTTTTCCGTAAGGGTGGAGGAGAAAATAGCCGCTATCTTCCGCAGAGAACAAGTGGAGGGACTTCCAGGGCTGAAGGACACAGACAGAGACCCCGAGGAAGAACTGCAAAGTAGTACGTGTACATAAACGTGTGCACACAATTGAATTAAGTAAAGGCTGTTCATATAACAGAAAATAGTTAAACACCTAGTAATATATACATTTGTTCCATGAATTCAATCTGTCATCATTCAATCGTGTATTTAGTATATATATATATATATATATATATATATATATATATATATATATATATATATATATATATATATATATATATACAGTACTGTGCAAAAGTTTTAGGCAGGTGTGAAAAATGCTGTAAAGTAAGAATGCTTTCAAAATAGACATGTTAATAGATTATATTTATCAATTAACTAAATGCAAAGTGAGTGAACAGAAGAAAAATCTAAATCAAATCCATATTTGGTGTGACCACCCTTTGCCTTCAAAACAGCATCAATTCTTCTAGGTACACTTGCACACAGTCAGGGATTTTGTAGGCATATAGTCAGGTGTATGATTAAACAATTATACCAAACAGGTGCTAATGATCATCAATTCAATATGTAGGTTGAAACACAATCATTAACTGAAACAGAAACAGCTGTGTAGGAGGAATAAAACTGGGTGAGGAACAGCCAAACTCAGCTAACAAGGTGAGGTTGCTGAAAATTTACTGTCAAAAGTCATACACCATGGCAAGACTGAGCACAGCAACAAGACACAAGGTAGTTATACTGCATCAGCAAGGTCTCTCCCAGGCAGAAATTTCAAGGCAGACAGGGGTTTCCAGATGTGCTGTCCAAGCTCTTTTGAAGAAGCACAAAGAAACGGGCAACGTTGAGGACCGTGAGACGCGGTGGTCGGCCAAGGAAACTTACTGCAGCAGATGAAAGACACATCATGCTTACTTCCCTTCGCAATCGGAAGATGTCCAGCAGTGCCATCAGCTCAGAATTGGCAGAAAACAGTGGGACCCTGGTACACCCATCTACAGTCGGAGAAGTCTGGTCAGAAGTGGCCTTCATGGAAGACTTGCGGCCAAAAAGCAATACCTCCGGCGTGGAAACAAGGCCAAGCGACTCAACTATGCGAAACACAGGAACTGGGGTGCAGAAAAATGGCAGCAGGTGCTCTGGACTGATGAGTCAAAATTTGAAATATTTGGCTGTAGCAGAAGGCAGTTTGTTCGCCGAAGGGCTGGAGAGCGGTACACGAATGAGTGTCTGCAGGCAACAGTGAAGCATGGTGGAGGTTCCTTGCAAGTTTGGGGCTGCATTTCTGCAAATGGAGTTGGGGATTTGGTCAGAATTAATGTTCTCCTCAATGCTGAGAAGTACAGGCAGATACTTATCCATCATGCAATCCCATCAGGGAGGCATCTGATTGGCCCCAAATTTATTCTGCAGCATGACAACGACCCCAAACATACAGCGAAAGTCATTAAGAACTATCTTCAGCGTAAAGAAGAACAAGGAGTCCTGGAAGTGATGGTATGGCCCCACAGAGCCCTGATCTCAACATCATCGAGTCTGTCTGGGATTACATGAAGAGAGAGAAGCAACTGAGGCTGCCTAAATCCACAGAAGAACTGTGGTTAGTTCTCCAAGATGTTTGGGCCAACCTACCTGCCGAGTTCCTTCAAAAACTGTGTGCAAGTGTACCTAGAAGAATTGATGCTGTTTTGAAGGCAAAGGGTGGTCACACCAAATATGCGAATATTGATTTGATGTAGATTTTTCTTCTGTTCACTCACTTTGCATTTTGTTAATTGATAAATATAAACTATTAACATGTCTATTTTTGAAAGCATTCTTACTTTACAGCATTTTTTCACACCTGCCTAAAACTTTTGCACAGTACTGTATATATATATATATATATATATATATATATATATATATATATATATACAGTATATATATATATATAATACTAAATACAAGCTGTATTCCTCATTGACAACGACTAATGTACAATATAGTTATACAACTAATATATATGCTATATATCTATATATCTTGATCTATATAAAATATAACGGCACGGCCTTTGACAGTTTTAATTGCTTATAAATAATTGTGGGGATTGTAAAATAAAATAAAATTAACGCAATTTTATTCCCTTCGCAATTGTAGAATTTTATAAAGTACATGTGATGTTGACATTATATTGTAGGTACAGCAAATGTTGTTGAAGGCATTTACAAACAGTCCTGTGTGACTACATCTTCCTTACAGTGAGTGTAAACCGATCAGATTAGTTCAAGGAATGTATAGCTAGAAACATGTTTCAGCTTGTTTCATCATCGTTAGATATCTGCGATGTAATTAAGAAATTATGTTGGTTTAACAATGTTAATTACAGCTTTAAAGGCAGGTAGAGAGTAGCAAGCCTAATTATAAACAACCTGTCTTGCAATTTGTGTTTACCCACAGCTGAGTTTGAGATAAGAATGTGCTAAATAAAAAAAAAAATAATTAAAAAAAATAACAAGAAACTTGCTGTGCCCTCTACCACTATCCCAAAGTGGGCACTGATAAGCAATGGAATATCCATTTTTTCACACAAATGAAGGGTTCTGAAACTCCAGGAGCAATTAGAGAGCTGCTTATGCTGCCAGCATACCACATTGCAAGATCCTGGGTAGTTTAGAACCCCCTTTATCATACCAGACAGATTGACCTTTATCACCCTTTTGAGGGTGATTGACCCAGAGTCTTCAAACACTTCGAACTCCCAAAATTACTGTACCCCTAGTTTTAAAAAGCTGTTTATTTAAATTAAAGATAATACTTTGGATTTATATAGCACCTTTCATCCCATAGGATACCAAAGTGGGAGACGTGAGGAACTGCTTAGCCAATTGAACTACAGGAGGAAATTCAGGTGGGCCAGATTGCCTGAATTGGAATTTAGCCATTGTATTTGCATAGTCCAACCGTTTGAACATTATCTACAGCCTACAGTTTAAATGATCAGGAACAGATAAGGAATATTTTACCAATACAATACAATAGTATTTATGCTAAGTTGTTGAAGGGCATTGGTCTCTTAAACCAGGATATATATATTGAAAGGTTCTGGAAAGCAAATCTCTCTCTCTATCTCCCTCTCCGATCACAATGCCTCCAAGCTTTCCCACTCGTGTTGACATCATATTTCTGTGACAGACAAGGACCAATCAAAACATGAGACTGTTATGTGGTTCCATCCTGAAAACCAGGCCTATGTCATACCTCACTCCAGTCTGTCATTTACTCCTGTTTTTTGAAATGAGAAAATGATTCCACATTAATGTTACAAAATGAGAAGCAAGCAACTGGATAGACCTGTGCAATAGATCTGCCCCTAGTGGCTGAAGAGTTAATACTACTGACATCAGTAATAGACCCAACTCTGAGGTTTATGGTTAGCGTCCAAACCTTGCCTCTCCATTCAGTTCAAAGGGCTGAGAGACCAAGCTATTACAGCTTGAATTAAACTACCAGTTTGGTTCTAGTTCTGTAAAATGAACAGGTTAGCAGGTCTTTTCAAAAGATAGGTGCAAAACTGCTTTGGAGGGGAAAAGTCTTCTCAATCCAATGGTGATGGGGTATGGGGAGGCTCCAGGATGGATAAGTTTTGCGCTAGAGAGTGACGAAGAGTGGGTGGGGTGGGTAGAGTTTCACTGACATGCACAGAAACAGTAATTCCTTTATGTAACTCACAGGCTTTTTTTAGAGAGAGCTTCAAACCCTAAACCCTGCAGTACTGAAGCAGATTAAAACCACAGTGTTTCTCCTCTCTCCTGTTTTGTGGAGCTCCCCCCCCAGCTCTATCAGTCCCAGCATTCCTGTCTGAAGTGAAACGAGGTTCAGCTGCTCACTGGGCCTCTGTGTTTGTGTCTGGAAGAGCTCAAATGGTTTGTGTTAGTGACGGACCTATTTGTTGATGGAAGGGTTTACGTTCAAACAATTTAAAGGTCAGAAAACAGACCATCTATGTCTGTAACATACTGTGCTGATCCCCTATGATGGATATAATTCAAGATGTAAGAACCAATCCTGTAAGATATAAGATTTCACCTCAGCATAACAAGCCGCTTACTGGCTAGCTGTTGATCTTTTTCTTAGGACTTGCCTTGGCACTCAAGCATAAGGGAAAGGCACTTGTCTTAGCACTATAATACTGTATATTAAAGGAGAAGGCTCAGTCATATTATATGAACCTTTGCTATTTCATTTTTTTGTCTATTTTAGTGCCTTCTTGTTTTCAGTTTGTGTAAACATATGTACTTTTCAACTGCTTTTGGTTGGCACTCCTTTGAATTCTTGCTGCAATTAAGAGGTTGAAATTCATTACCTTTCTGGTCCTAAATTGGACTCCTCACTCGTTGATGTCTGTCACTGTTCATTCTGAAATGTGCTTACTGTGTGCGTGTTTCAGTGTCTGTTAGTATTGCTTTTGTCTGATGCCTGCGCTTGTGATTTTTTCAGCTATTGTAGGAGCCTCTTGGCCACGTTGCCATTGTAAATGAGAATCGGTTCTCAATTGACGGGCTAAATAAATGATTGATTAATAGATTGACTTGTGCAATGCAAAAGTTACATTTCAGCTACAGTAAGTTGAACTTTTTTTGTGATTCTAATCTTGCTTTGCTGTCTTACTCTAAATATTTTTTTAAGTGCATTTACATCCTTTCAAATCCGGAACTAACAAATACTTTGCTTAATTATCTAAACAACATAAACTTTACTGAGCAAAACAGAATCAGATTTAATTTGAAATGCAAGAGGTACACTACTGAAAACCATAAAAGTGTAGAAATTTACCCAAGCCTTCCATTTACAGTGCCCATAAGAAACTACGGGGTTTTAGGTGGGGCCCTATTATTTGTAACACAGTGTTTAGAGGAATTTCTGCACTTCCATCAATGTTATAGTGTTGTTGGACACACCAGATACACCAGAGTCAAAGTGAAAATAAAGGCATGCTTTTATAGTGTGGTGTACATGGTCAGCATTCTGCAGCAGCCCTTCTCTTTGAAGGAGTGCAATCGCCACAAACAAGTTGGGGGTTCTAGTTCTTCATGGAAAAACATCTGGAAATATATGTAAAGAGTTTCTACCGCAACAATTTGATAAATGTTTGACCAGATAAATATAGGAATATGTGAAGTGTGACATAAGTGTGTACAAATGCCTCCACTATATATCCCCTTTGCAGGAGATTTCATCCCCAGATCTTAGATCCCTGTTGAAAACCCCAGCAATGACCGGCACTGGTCTATCCTGGTCAGAGCTGGCAGCTTAACCGTGTTTCGGCTACTCTAACTAGGTATCATAAAACTCATTGAAGTGGTTTGACTCAGTTCTGTGCCGGCCATTAAAGACACTTACCGACAACACAAGAAACCATTAGATGACTCTATCAATTCAAAGTCCCTTTACGGTCACATTTTAAAGTTACACTCCCAACATAGTGGCTATCCAGTAAGAAACCAGAAAGTGTGCTCCAGTTCCCCACTCGTGCTGGTTTCCATCGCACCCACAGCGGCAGGAATATTCAGCAGATGAATCTGAGTGAGTGGAGCAGCTGGGTTGGGAAGGAATGGATTAATAAATATTAATGATGGCATTCTTATATGTTCATGAATCAGCCAGGGAATGAAGTGGAACATTTTCATATCGGATCAGCCAAACACTAAAACGTGGACATTTTAGACAAGGAAAAGAAAAGGAAAAGAAAGGAAAGAGAAAGAAAAAAAGATGAGAGAGCAGGGGAGAATTGTAGATTAGGTGATATCTTAAGAAGGAATAAAACATTCCTATTATAACTGTCCATGTTTTTTCCTTGCCTACATGACCTGCTGTAACTAGTACCATTCACACCTCTGCAAGGGAAATATGAAACCATTCAGTGTGCACACATTCCTCTTAATGGGACCATTTAGAGATCTTAACTCTTTATCAATCAGGGGTGGAGTCCCCAACATACAGCGATCATTTCAGCACTGAAGACACCGACAAAGACTTAGTCAAAATGTTTGTCATTGAATTAAGTTTCTTTCAGTATTTTATATTGTTCTGTTTGTATGCAAATAAAGAACCATACCTTAAGAATAAGGACTGAAAGTTCAGGTAAGTTGGCCTCAACCTGTTTGTAATTAAAGACAGCGATACAGATGTCCCTCTGAGGTAGCCCTGGGAGTCAGGATGCAGTTACTGTACGATTAGAACTCTAAACAGAGCCTGGGACACAATGGACCTGGACTCATGTATACAGACTAAAGAGGAATAGGAGGGCTGGGGAGTGTCTCCGTCAGCCAGTGAAACTTTCTACCCTGGTTAATGTTTCTGAAACCCTTTTCATGTGAGGGAGAGGTGATCCATTACATTAGATATCACAAATGGGGTTGAACACACTTGACTCTTTTAACCCTGCTGTGATGTCCTTCTGCATATACAGTATGGTAATATGAACCAGCTTCAAAGAGGACACTCCACATGCCAGGATCACCCGATACCTCTAAGAGAGAACATCTAGGACAAGAGGGAGGGTCACTGTGGAAGCTGCATGCAGTTCACATCTGACCAATCATAACACAGGGTCTGTTTAAAAAGTCTCCATTAGAAGTGGTGTTGTGAGAGTTCTATAGGGAGTCACAGCCATAGTGATTGTTGCTACCCAGTTGTAAACAAATCTATATTTCCATAAAAACACACATTATAAATTCTGCAATTCATAGAATATTATGCATACCCTTTTAGAAGCATTGCAGCGTGGTATACACAGGGTGTGCAGTATAGTGTATGAGGCACACAATGTACTAGAGCAGTTTACATGTGTCTCTAGGGTTACCATATGACTCCATGCTCACTGGGACAGATCCAAGTTTTTAACTCACACCTCAATGCATCCTGGTAAGTATAATCCTGCTTCTCTTAAAGAAAAGAAACAAGTGAAAGGTACGTGAGACAGGTAAAACATACCAGAATGCATTGCGATGTGAGCTGAAAAGCCTGAACTGGAGTATGAATATGGAGTCATGGTAACCCAATGTATATCATAAGCCACAGCCAACATGAATACCAACCTTGCAGCTGCCAGCAAAAACTATTGTTAGGGTTAGTGCAGCACACACTGATTATTCGATCGTACGGATTGAGCTCTCTACAGAAATCAGTTGCTGACAATCAGGTGAGGAGCATTGGTGTTGATTGAGCAGCAATCCACACAAACCCAAGCAGCTGTTTCTTCACTTGTTTCACTTGGAATGGTAAATATGTCTGAAAAAAATAAAGCTCTTTCTAACAAGTGTGCTGCATGATTGATACACCCATCTGCATGATTTTCAAAGGACTGTTAAACAAAACAGCTCAGTCATGCACACAATGCACCGGGTGAGAGATATAATCCTCAAATTGAAGTACATGAAAATCATTTACAACAGGCTTACTGCACTGTAGTCGGGAGTCCATTTAATGGTAAGTTGGGAAGGCATTCATACAGAATGAAGAGGTAATGCTGTTTACATTCTAAACACTGGAGACATGTCGGAACCACCCTGAAACTCCCCTTCCTGCACTCCACTCTCCACTCCCAGGCAGAGCTCCACCACACCAATACACCATGGGCAGCAGTGTGGAGTAGTGGTTAGGGCTCTGGACTCTTGACCAGAGGGTTGTGGGTTCAATCCCAGGTAGGGGACACTGCTGCTGTACCCTTGAGCAAGGTACTTTACCTAGATTGCTCCACTAAAAACCCAACTGTATAATGGGTAATTGTATGTAAAGAATAATGTAATTGTATGTAAAAATAATGTGATATCTTGTAACAATTGTAAGTTGCCCTGGATAAGGGCGTCTGCTAAGAAATAAATAATAATAAATACACCTACAGACCATTAGAAGATTAAGGAGCTGGTCGGGGAAGCAGGTTAGACTGCGCCTGTGTGGCTGAATGTTTAAGATATGATTCACATCACACCATGTTTGTAGCTTTGATCTCACTCATCAAAACACATTTTAAAGAAGTCACAATAACTTTGTATTTGAATAACGTACCCATACATGCCAACAGTCCCTATGTGGTCAGGACAGTCCCGATTTCCTAGTAGATGTCCTGCATCCAGATCCATAGGAAAAAAAATTCTGCACAGTAGAGTTAGTGAGAACCACACGTGCACACCTGTGCTCTTCGTGCAGCTGACACATCTGTTGATCACTAATTTACACTTACAAAGCTAAGAACACTTCATCATGTCTATTTTTACTGCGATGATGGTCGTGTGGTGTTGAGTTTGGGGGGATACGTCTATTATATGATAATGAGTGTTTTTTTTTGCGTATGACCGCTCCCTTGTGTATGATTGCATTATTTTCTTTCTCATCTGGCTAGATTATTACCAACAGAGTCTGGGATTAGCTTGTCTTGATTTTCTTTCTCTCTCTCTCTCTCTCTCTCTCTCTCTCTCTCTCTCTCTCTCTCTCTCTCTCTCTCTCTCTCTCTCTTCTTCCTCTCCTCCCCTCCCTCTCTTGCTCTCATTCTCTTCCCCTCCTCGTGCTTGCTCTCTCTCTCCCTCTATTTCTGCGTTCTTCCTCTCCTTCTCTCCCTCTTTCTCTCTCTCTCTACAATGCTTGCATATAACCTATTTATCTTCCCCCAACTCTTAAAATCCAGACAGTGGCCATAATCCAGGCCAGCCTTGGCCTCAAAACCTTGGCATGGATTCAACATAAATAAATGGCAGGATTACACAGATTTTCCATATTAAAATATTAGATTTTCTTGTTACTGAGCCAATTGGGTGAAATCAGAGTCTCCAGTTAGATCGTTGGACTTTTCTTGGCAGCACATTGTGTGAGCGATGAAAGGGTTAACTGGGCCAAGGAGTCCCCAGTGAACTACAAAACACAGTGAGCAACAAGAGCCATACGGGGGCACTCTACAGCATGTTACTTTGTATGGGTACTGTCACTGCTGCATAAGGTCATGATATTTCTTCGCTAACTAGAAAACACTGGACAACTGGTTTTCTAGATACATGCAGAGTAGTGCTACACAAATTGATTGTTCGGATCATGCTCTCATCAGATGAGCTACATTGGTGTTGACTGGGCTAATTCACCAATCCAAGTTAAACATCTGGACGCAGGTGATTTTTAAGTGCTGCTGCTTAGTATAAATTCTGGTCTCCAAACAGCTCAAAGATTCCATGAGGTTCTTGGGAAAGGGGAGGAGCTTTTCTTGGCAGAGTTGATCTTTGCTGTGATACAGCTCCTTAGCAACGCTGAGGCAGGGAAGCACAGCCAAGCCAGTAGGTGGACAAGTACACTTCAAGAAGAGCGCTTACTACTCTGGAAAGTATGAGTGTGGGTGTACTGAATGGTATAATGCAGTGTGTGTGTGTGTGTGTGTACTGTACACTGCAGTATGTGTGTGGGTGTCTGTGTACTATACAGTTTACTGCAGTATGTTTTTGCACATGCTGTACACTGCAGTGTGTGCGTGTGTGTGTGTGTGTGCGTGGGCTGCACACTGCGTGTTTGTGTGTTGGCGGGTGGCTGCCGTTCCTCTCAGTTCTACAGCATTCCCAGAAATCACCACCAACACACTTCATCATAAACCTTCCGTCCGAGAATAAAAAAAGAAAAACCTACACTACTCAATGTGAAGCTGACACAATGTACGTATACTGTATTTTACATTGATGTTTGGCTGCTTAAATTATTTCATGTCAGTCTTTCAAAGGAACAAGAGACACCCTTACTGTACCTCTGACATACCTTGAAGTGCTTTGAGATAAAGGACGCTGCAGGTTATGGACGAATGATTTTAAACCCCTGCCATATGTAGTCCTATTAAATATAATTAGGCTGTACCACATGGGACACATTCATTTGTTAAATGTTTTATTAATACAGTGATTCAAGAGTAAAGTGAAAAACTCGTGTATCAGGGCAGACAAAACTCAGACGGCCATTGCTGATTGGGTGTGAAGGTAGCCCAAGCATGCGTACATCCCGGCAAGCTAGGTTCTCAATGTAGGGGGCAACAGAGTCTCAACTTGCGTCTTCATTTTTCTAAAGATCTCCCCCCTAAACAAAACCTCAAATTTCTTCAACAGGAAAACACCCACCAATTGTAAGATATGTAAAAACTGTAACGTTTTACACCTACTTCAAATTTCTAGAGTGCTGTCTAACAGACAAACAGCATCAATTTACCCTGAGATTGTAATACATAAAACAACTTCAAGAAGATCCTCAGTGATCCTTGGATAAGCGGTCCTGTTTATAAGTCTGCCTTCACTAAATTCCCCAGAAAATGCATAGAGATAAGAAAATGTGTATGATAGTCTTGATTAGCACTTATTTACAGGCAGTCCAATGATTATGTTACTAGTGCTGATAAAAAGGTTTTATTGTTTTATTTTTTATTAAACTTAGTTTGGCTAAAAACTCATTTTAGGCTGGCCTCTCTTACACGGACAGCAGGCTGTGTCAGGTTTACACACAATGACCTTATCAGCTTTTCATCTATATGATTAAACCCTTCCGACCTCTTTGTGGCAACAGTTGGATTTCCTCCCGGGTACAGACCCAACCTCAGACTCTTTCTAACACAGTTTTTCCTGCTCTGAAGTCGTTTGATCCATGTTTCAATTTTTCCGGGTCCTTGTAACAGAATTATTATGTCTTCATTCATTTCTAATGTAAGATATTTGAGTTATGACAGAGCATGCATACTTGATACCCACAACTCAAGCGAGGGAATTTGTAATTTATTTAAATCCTTCTGATGCCCCACAATGTTCTCTCAGCTCACTAAAAATCAAAGCAGTGTGAGCTAGATCTTTTCCAGCCAGGGTATTTATTCCAACCAGCTCCTAAATGAGTTGATTGAAGCGGTTAAGACTTGATTGGAAAGAGCCAGGGACTGGAATGGATTTTGACAGGACCACTGCATTAAAGAAGCAGAATAATTTCATTTTGAGTGTACCAATCAGGAGTGCTTACCTAGGCTTTGAAATCAAATTTCTTTACTCTTATTAGGATTAGCTACATTGTTATGGCAACATATAAATAATACATATGTTAGCGACTCAACACCCCTTAGTTGCTCAATTCAATGCACTGAAGACCATTCACGCTGTAGCTTGATCATTGTACATACTATGCAACGTTTCCATCAGCTCTAGTTAATCTGCACATTAGCTGGATAATTCCAGAAATGATTTGAAAATGTTTGTAGTTTAGCTGGGATGTATGTTTAAAAAAGAAAAAAAAACTACATGAGACACATGTGCTACAGTTATAAATATTTATATAAAGAATTTAGGGACACCCCACCCAACAATGCATTTAAAACAGAATCTACATTTTGAAAATCTGTAAAAATATTGTTTTATTTCAAAACTCAGAAGATACACTTAGGGTCACAAAAAAACTAAAACATTGTTGAAATGGTAGCCTTCCAATAATATGGTTTACAGTAGCCTTGTGTAGGTACCAGCTCTTTAAATATGCCTCAGCATGTATTTAAGAAATATTCAAATCCCTGCGCCTTTAAACTAAGTGATTTAAAATGCTTCCTGTTTAGTGATGTGTTTGCAAATTCCTTGCTTGTATATCTGAATATTTATTTGCAGTAACATGTCCTGCTGTGCTCCCCTCAGGAAGTCCCAGTGAATGGAGTCCTGCTTCTCCATTGACTAACCCTTTCACTTCTAATGAACAAACAACTATATAAACTTTCCAGAAGAGTCTTTGAAGTTCTTTGCGCTTGATATTGGGATTAGGGGGATCATGGGAGATGCATGGCAGATTCTGCCTGGAGAATCAAATCTGCAGACAGGATGCCTATCACCCCTTGGAAGTCTGTCATTCCTCCTGCTCCTCCATCTTGGCGTGTCACAAGATACCCTGCAACAGGTCAGATTACCAGCGTTTCACCCACAGGGTCCCATCTGAAGGGTGCTGGTTGTTCATCACCATGACAACTACACCTTTAACGTCTTTGTGTTTCTGTTTCAGGGGTTTCAAAAATCATGGCCAGACGCACATCAGTATTATAAATGTAAAAGCATAATAATAATAATAATAATAATAATAATAATAATAATAATAATAATAATAAACAACGCATCTCCTCACCCAATCAGGGGCGCTGTAACTAGGGGTGCTGGGTGAGCACCCCCAGGCTTTGCATAGCTTCCATCATATACAGGGGTTACAGTTTTGTTCAATGGCTTTCAGCACCCCCATTTTAAAAATTGTTCCAGTGCCACTGCACCCAATCCATAGTGGGGGCGTTTTCACTGGACTTCCAATACCCCAGAACAGGGGTGTCTAATCGCGGTCTTGGAGGGCCGTTCCATCCAGGTTTAGCAGGTCAAATTAGATAATTAACTACCTCAGGGTTTGGAGGCAGGTTTAATTGGTTCAATTTAGAATAGGGGTGGAAGGGCCAACTTTGGCCATCCCTGCCCTAGATATATTCCATGATTTATATACAGTACTGTGCAAAAGTTTTAGGCAGGTGTGAAAAAATGCTGTAAAGTAAGAATGCTTTCAAAAATAGACATGTTAATAGATTATATTCATCAATTAACTAAATGCAAAGTGAGTGAACAGAAGAAAAATCTAAATCAAATCCATATTTGGTGTGACCACCTTTGCCTTCAAAACAGCATCAAGCATCAATTCTTCTAGGTACACTTGCACACAGTTTTTGAAGGAACTCGGCGGGTAGGTTGGCCCAAACATCTTGGAGAACTAACCACAGTTCTTCTGTGGATTTAGGCAGCCTCAGTTGCTTCTCTCTCTTCATGTAATCCCAGACAGACTCGATGATGTTGAGATCAGGGCTCTGTGGGGCCATACCATCACTTCCAGGACTCCTTGTTCTTCTTTACGCTGAAGATAGTTCTTAATGACTTTCGCTGTATGTTTGGGGTCGTTGTCATGCTGCAGAATAAATTTGGGGCCAATCAGATGCCTCCCTGATGGTATTGCATGATGGATAAGTATCTGCCTGTACTTCTCAGCATTGAGGAGACCATTAATTCTGACCAAATCCCCAACTCCATTTGCAGAAATGCAGCCCCAAACTTGCAAGGAACCTCCACCATGCTTCACTGTTGCCTGCAGACACTCATTCGTGTACCGCTCTCAACCCTTTGGCGAACAAACTGCCTTCTGCTACAGCCAAATATTTCAAATTTGGACTCATCAGTCCAGAGCACCTGCTGCCATTTTTCTGCACCCCAGTTCCTGTGTTTTCGTGCATAGTTGAGTCGCTTAGCCTTGTTTCCACGTCGGAGGTATGGCTTTTTGGCCGCAAGTCTTCCATGAAGGCCACTTCTGACCAGACTTCTCCGGACAGTAGATGGGTGTACCAGGGTCCCACTGTTTTCTGTCAGTTCTGAGCTGATGGCACTGCTGGACATCTTCCGATTGTGAAGGGAAGTAAGCACGATGTGTTTTTCATCTGCTGCAGTAAGTTTCCTTGGCCGACCACTGCGTCTACGGTCCTCAGCATTGCCCGTTTCTTTGTGCTTCTTCAAAATAGCTTGGACAGCACATCTGGAAACCCCTGTCTGCCTTGAAATTTTTGCCTGGGAGAGACCTTGCTGATGCAGTATAACTACCTTGTGTCTTGTTGCTGTGCTCAGTCTTGCCATGGTGTATGACTTTTGACAGTAAACTGTCTTCAGCAACCTCACCTTGTTAGCTGAGTTTGGCTGTTCCTCACCCAGTTTTATTCCTCCTACACAGCTGTTTCTGTTTCAGTTAATGATTGTGTTTCAACCTACATATTGAATTGATGATCATTAGCACCTGTTTGGTATAATTGTTTAATCATACACCTGACTATATGCCTACAAAATCCCTGACTTTGTGCAAGTGTACCTAGTAGAATTGATGCTGTTTTGAAGGCAAAGGGTGGTCACACCAAATATGGATTTGATTTAGATTTTTCTTCTGTTCACTCACTTTGCATTTAGTTAATTGATAAATATAATCTATTAACATGTCTATTTTTGAAAGCATTCTTACTTTACAGCATTTTTTCACACCTGCCTAAAACTTTTGCACAGTACTGTATATTTTTTAAATGTTTTAATTTAAACTTAATCTCATGTTTACAAAAATAAACAATTGCCCATTATGCTAACCAACAAAAAATAAAATAAATATACTGTATATTATTCCACATTATTACATCAACTATTAATTCATTAAGGTTGGCTGCTACAACAGTGCTGCAGTTCTTTGCTTCAGTGTTAGCAGGTCATCAATTAAACACTCAAGAGTGCTTAATTTAGAAATACTAAAAAACTTTTGAAAATGAAGACATTGAAAAAGACTGCCATTCGAAACATTTGTCATTGAATATAGGTTTTCTTTTAGTATTTCTAAATACTATATCATAAACCACATGCACTCTCATATGAATCCTGAGGTACAAATCATTATAACAGTTCTCCCCACTTTCACTTTGCAGAAGTCACCCTGGCAGACTGGGGGTCCAGTCTACCTGGAGATAACATGGAACCACACCATAAGGACCACTGGTCGGGGGCTCCCGAGTGGCGCATCCAGTAAAAGCACTCATTAGAGTGCAGGATGTGCTCTATAGCCTGGACGTCGCCGGTTCGAGTCCAGGCTATTCCACAGCCGACTGTGGACGGGAGCTGCCAGGGGCGGCGCTCCAGTGGCCGAGCGTCGTCCGAGGGAGGGAGGGTTAGGTCGGCCAGGGTGTCCTCAGCTCACTGCGCACCAGCAACCCCTGTAGCTGCGTTGTCCTCCGATGCTGTAGCTCTGAGGCGGCGGCACGGTGAGTCTGCAGAGTGTAAAGAAGCGGGCAGCTGACGCCGTGTGTTCATCTTCTCCCCTCCCGAGTCAGCGCAGGGGTGGTAGCGGTGAGCTGAGTATAAAAATATTTGGGCATTTCAAATTGGGGAGAAAATAATAAAAAAAACTGATTGGCAACGATTGGTAATTGGCGAGAAACAGTTTCAGGGTATTGTGGGGCTCTGTTAATAAAACTGCCTAATACTTGAATGTGGAAGTCAGAGAGAGAGAGAGAGATTTTAACAATCCTTTATTGACGGATCACTTCTTACAAGTTAAAAGTTTCATAAATATAAAAGAGCCACAATAAATAAGAGTAATTTCACTGGCTCCAGGGATCAGCCTAAGCCTCCCCAGTGCGTAACCACTAAAACCCTTCAAACTTTAAAAGCCAAACAACATTTTCTTTAAATATTAAGATTTCCTTCTTCACTCCGTGAGCAAATTGCCTCTCTGACACACCACTTTGTCTGGAAGCCTTCCATGTCACGGACCAATTCAAAGTAGATGAACTGTCCGAAGTTAGGAGTTTAATTAAAAACAACAAAGGCTGCCACCCTGCTGGCAATGTCAACCAATCCTTGCAGTCCCTCATCATGGGGCAGGTATATAATAGCTGGCCTCAACCAGTGCTTCCCTCCACAGAAAAACTCCAAAAAGAGCTTCTGTATTCTATCTATTAAGTTTCATGGGGGGTCCAGACACACTAACCTGTGCCACAGCATTGATGCACCTAGGCTGTTTATGACCAGGACCCTCCCTCTATATGACAGCTCCTTTCCACATGGCAGCTGGACACAGTGCAGCCGCTTACTGTTGGCTCTCTTCTTCTCCAATCCAAAACATAAACTAGTAGGGGCATCCATGTCTCTTAACTCGATAAACCTGGATTAACTTGCGCCCCCTGTACTTTCTCCTCCAGCAGGCTGCTCAAGACTTCTCTCCTCTCCCCCAGGCTTGTGCTGCTGCGCTCTGCTCAGTTTCTAACTGGAGGATGTCTCTCTCTAGCTCTTTCGTAACTGTATTCAATGACCTATTTGCGTCTGCAGTATTGATGTGTGTCTTCCCAATATCCCACCACTGCCTTAAGTTTTTAATTGATTTTTCTGTTCTTTCCATTTTTTCCAAAAATCATGAAATTGTTTTGTGAATTGAACATTTTGTAATAATTTAACATTTATGATGCACTATGTATTTCCCTATTTTTAATTACTGTGATTAATAAACAATGATGATCAGAAAAACTATTTGTTATTATTGTTGCTTTAATACTTTTATTTAAATGACACCGTGGTATATATATCCTATCTAACCTAGCTCTCACTACATGCTGAGAGATATTATGTGACCATGTGTACTGACGAGTGGTGGGATGCAGACACCTCCAGGCATCAACCAAGTCATTGGATATTAAAATAGCAGCCAACTCCGTCGGTGAAGGGGGATGAGGCTCAAAACTATTCCGATCAATATTACAATGAACTTTACAATTAAAATCACCACCTACTATTAGAATATCCCCATCAATTGTTAGAAGATTTTCCCTTAAAAGGTTCAAGAACAAAATCCTATCTCTTCTAATATTAGGAGCATAAACGCTAATAAAGACATAAATACTCCCACCTATTTCAGCTCTTACTTTTATCATTCGCCCTCTAGTTATCTCTTTATCTTCTAAAATATTTATGTCCATTCCACATCGAAAGAGCACTGCTACCCCTGCACTATTATAAGAGCCATGGCTCATCACACACCTTCTTCTCCATTCAGCCAGCCATCCTGCCTCATTATCTGAATCTGTGTACGTTTCTTGCAACAAAGCCACTCCACATGCTTCTGTTCTAAAAAATAAAAAAAACTTGTACCCTTTTAAAGTTTTGTCTACACCCATTTATATTAAAAGAGATGAAATTAATTCATTCCATGACGGATAAAAAGTTTAAAACCACCAAGAAAAAAGAAACAATAAATAATATACAGTTTTTATATAGCTTATCCATTGGAGAAAAATTATACATGAATTATTTTGATTTAAGCATTTTCCTTACATGTTGCATTATTTTTTTTTATCCAACCTGTTTCTGTTTATCTATTTTTTTTAACGTAGCTTTTCTAAGAGCTACGTTTGCTGAATTCAAAAACAATTTTAAATCCGGAAACGTTTGTTCTAAATCAATTCCTCTCCTACCTTTACTGACATCCAGAAACTCACTTATCTGATTTGCAGAGTACAATTTTTTCTTGGTAGTTTGGCTGTCAGGAATGTCGACATAAAGCGAGGAGTCTGAGACATTGCCTTCTTCCGCTTCTTCCGCCTCGTCCATCATCTCTTCATTCTCCTCTTCACCATCCCTCTCCACCGCTTTTCCAGAATGTTTACCTCTGATTCCACTGTTACTGATCTCAGTGAGCCAGGCAGAGATGGATTCACAACAGCGCCAAGTAGAGACACCCTAGTTGGGAGGGTGCACCTCAGCCCCAGGTTGAGACCCTGAGCTTTCGGCATTCCCCCCCGGGTCCATGTCAGGAGCCCCCGCGCCACCGGTTTCAACTCCCACAGCGCCGAGGCCCCCCCGACTCGGACCTCAGTCTTCTACTAGACCCGGGCCTAACCTCCCACCACCCTCTTCAGAGGGAGTGTGTTGAGCCAGCCCTTGATCCGAGGAGCTCTGCTCTGACAAGTTTTTTCCTTTTTTTTTCTGAACCACAATAAACTCTCGACTGACAGCAGTATCTCCATCATTGTTTTCTGCTGCCTCAACAGCTGGACCGGTCTGCTCACCCGCTTCAGGCAGCTCTAGCTGTGGTGGCTCTCCCCGATCACTCCTGACAGCCTTCCTGACAATCTCACCCTATTCCTCCTGTCCTCCTCTAGTTTCTGTTACTGGGCAGTTTTTTCTTTGATGCCCGCTAACTCCACATTTAAAGCACTTCATTGTATTCGTACTCACAAACACATAGAATGTCCAAGCCACATCAATCTCATAATTCAGGTTATTTAACACAAAGACGTGTCTTCTAAAAGATAATACATGATTTAATTTGGGATCCTTAAACCAACAAAAACCAGTATAAACAATAAAAACATAGAGTATAAAAGACAATAAATAAAAAGTAAATTTGTTAAATATGCTAAACTATAAAAATGTGTCTTCAGCCTAGTTTTAAAGATTGCTACAGAAGGAGCTTTCCTAAAAGGAACCGGCAATTCATTCCATAGCTTTTGAGCCATATAAGCAAATGCTCTACCACCTGTGCTTGTTTTTAAAATGTTTGGAACGGGGAGATAACCAGCATCCTGGGATCGGAGCGGCTGCCCTGGAACATATGGGAGCAGTAAGACACTCAGGTAGGATGGAGCTAAGCCTTGTAAGGCTTTATATGCGAGGAGTAGAACTTTAACATCAATCCTGTATTGAACTGAGAGCCAGTGCAGGGCTGCCAAAACCAGTCATGAAAGTCTAATATTTTTAGATGTATTACATTTGTTTCATCCTTACCACTACCACTTTACATATTTACACAGAACAATTCTAGCACTATAAAGCAGGACTAAGGAACCCTTTAAGTTCATAGATGCTCTTATACAATCACATAATGCAATCCTCCCTGATTCGAAATTTTACCAAATGTCGGCAACAGATAAATACAAGTCAGTAATTGTCTTAAGCGTGTTAGAAATATTTGCAATATTTATTTTTGTCAAACTCAAATGTCACACTGTATTTACTATGCAGCTTGTTCTAACAAAATGTAAATTACCTCAGATGAATATTAAGACATTATTCTGAGCCTGTAGCAAACAAAGTTTATTTAACGTTTCAAAAACCTTTGTTCTTTAGTCTAATAAAGCTTTGTATGGAAAGAGGGTTGTCACAAATAACGTACATTGTCCCATCTCATCCTCTTTATCCAAAAGCTTAAGCCCAGAAACCATTAAGAAACTAGGAAGGACTATTTAAAAAAAGTTTATCCTGCAGGTATGCCCATTTCATAGTTTGCTACTAGACTTTATCTTTTGCCTGGATTTTCAATAGCCTCTCTGGTCAACCTTCTTACTTGAAGATTTAGTAGAAGCACTCAAGCCAACATGGCCTTCCGAAAGGGGGGAGAAGTAGGATAAGAAATCGTTGCTTCCTCTTTCATACATGTGCTTTCACCACAGAACTGTTTGACTCATGTTCTACAAACTCCCATGTTTAGACATAGGGGCTCCAGTTTTCAACAGCACCTTTTTAGACAACCAATCAGAAAGAAGTAATTTGGCCTCGGACCTTAAATTTAGATTTGTTTACAAACCTGTGTGATACAATGTTCTAGAAACTTACTCAAACGCATAAAAAAAGTATGACAATACCAAAATATTTGTGACCTAGTTACTTTTTGAGGTGCAAAGATCACAGTTATTGGGGACCAATATACCTTACACAGAGGTACTGCAAGAACAGTATATGCTGAACAGTAACTGATTGGAAATTCTAGTTTCCATCCATCTAAATTGTAATTGTGTATACCTATATTGGTATATAAAATTGACCCGCCAACAACACTGGTCTTGCTAGAGCTGATTGAGGTAGACAGGACCTGCAGCACAAATACATACATACATACATACATACATACATACATACATACATACATACATACACATGTAAGACTGGAAAAACTCCTTGAAGAGTAATGATAACTTTTTTCCCTTGATGTAAAAAGTGCATGTCTATTAAGAATTGCTAAGCAACTCAACCCACGCTAAGTGTTTACAGGATTGTGTCTCAATTACAGCATGTGCCAGAGTCCTGTTCCAGGGAAATGCACGGTAATGCTGGTAACTTATATTCCCAGGGAATATCTTGTTCTGTTAATTCATATTCCAAAGAAACTGCTTGTAATGATTATCCGTATTCCAAAGAAGCTTGGAAGGTTAACATGACTACCCAAGGACATGCGCAGCTCAAGGACATAAAATATCACCAACTGATCAAACAGGAGCAGAATATCCACACAGAAAGGCAATGTACATAAAAAATTGTAATAAACAACATAAATAAAGAAATACATGAATGTATTGTGTGAAATGGTCCTCCCCGCCTCCCTGTAAAACTCTATTTGTTGTTTTCAATCAGCTGTGCGCCAGATGTTTTGTTAAGTTTCCTGCACTTCTCAAAATATTAAAAACTGGCACAAAACAGGCATTCCTGAAGTCTTACCGGCTGGCGTTTCCCATAACAGACTCTCTTCGGGGAGAAATGTACTGTACCAGAGAAATGCACCGCCATTTTAGTTTAGAATTCATCACACTTGTTAACAAAGCAGAAGGGGAATGCCTTTTCTTACAGTAATAGTAATAGTATTTTTTAGCTCTACTGAATACATTTTGATGGGTGGAATATATTAGTTTAGAGTTGTTAGGTATAATGAAGGTTTATTAGAATGCTGTATAGTTACTTAACTGTAGGCCTGCTGTATAGCAAGGTGGCCACTTTATTTCCAATGCACTGCAATGTGGTTTAATATGACAGTCATTGTAAAATGTTGCACAGAAGGGAGAACAACAAAGAAAAACAAACAAAACAAAAACGCACGAGAATAGTGCATATTAAATAAGAACTTAAAAGTTCTCAGCCTCCTTTTGACTGCTGAGGGACAGATTCCAGGAGGAAGTGCCACAATCTTGAGCAGAATGACAGAAGGCTTCTCTGCCACACACTGATGTGAGGAACAGTAGAAAAATCCATCCTCAACTTTACTGAATTGGGCTATGTGAAAGGGCAGCGTTGTGGTTCAGCCTTTAATGGCTGAAAAATAGCAGGCAGGTTAAGCCCTCTTGTGCGTGTTTATTTACAATGGTGTGCTGTCTCTTTAAATATTTCACAACTCTATACAATAGAGTCCAGGCAGAGCAAGTACTGTATATAAACAAGTGGTATACTTGTTAACAGGCACAGCTGTGGATGCTGGGCTGGCAGGTAATCATCTCTGAGTGTTCTGGAGGTAGTTACCTGCTTTCAGTCCGGGAAGATATACAGGAGAATTGTAGTCCTTCTTTTTAGTTTGGCTGCTGTGCTCTGCTGTCTGCCCTGGGTTCATCAACCTCACAAATGGAGAGACTGCTCCTTTTATACACCTGTGGCTGGGGTTAATTGACTGTTAATTAGTCAATGACGTCCCAACCACAGTCTGAAGTATACTGCAGTATTAACCCTATCCGAGCCAAACTGGAGAGCAATAATGCACACAGGGTGTGCGCCTTATGACAGCCAATTTGTCTCAGTTTAGTTCTTGTTAAAAAGTGTGCTGCTAAGTTTTGAACTAACTGCAACAGTGAGAAAGTGGTTCAGGATTTTGCAGAGTATTCTCTGGTGCAAACTGGTAAGCCACATCTCTACAATCCACAACACAGACAGACAATTGTAATCCAGGTAAAAAGGTTTGTTTTTATTTGTTTTGTCCAGTGCCTGATGGCGAAAACAAACAGTAAATAATAATGCTGGTAAGTAATACAGCAGCGTGTTTTACTGACGTTCATAATCCCTAAGCTGGTCCTGAAATAATAGTGCCGTTATTGTATCCCCACATTAAATACAAAACACATCCACAAGTCCCTTTAGTGCATGAATTAGTGATTGTCGTACAATACAAGTTACTGTGAAACAAGTGAAGTGCTGTTCCGGGTTTGTGCTGGCCTCCGGCGACAGCTCCGGAACGTGCTAGCTGTCTAAATAGACCGTACAAAACAAACACTCACAGTTATCTCCACAGCAAACACAGGTCCTTCTGGATCACTTTATAATAACCAAAACAAAGGAACAGATAACATTGCTTCGACCCCTATTTATACCGTCACTCATGACCCCTTGGTAAACGATTGCAGCTGCTTTTTATGATCTGCAGCTGCCTCATCATTTCCCCTCCGGGTCAATGAGTTAGTGTACCGAAGCTCCATCTCTTTTCTACATGACCGACTTCCTTTTAACCCTCGGAACGAAGTGTCAGGCCAAGCAGTCCAGAGTATTCTGTTCCCGTTACTTAGCACCCTCACAGGTCGAGAGGGAGATTTACCACCAAGAATCACTGTCTTTCTGTCACACTGCCTACCCATGCATTGCATTAAGTTTATACATGCTACATCATATTGCTTTCATGGTTAACTCCTCAATACCAAAGTTAAACATTGCCTGACCATGCTTGTTATGCAGCACCACAGCCAAACCATGTTCAGGTCAAGCACATTGTCAGCGCATGGGGCTTTTCAGTTTTTAAACAGTGGAGATTTCAAGTTAACTATACAATTTTATAAGTAACTTGAAATTGGCAACTTTTTAGGATCGGAGAACAATTAAAAAGGTCTAAGTAAGCACATTATTAATTCAATTAAGGGTTTGATTAAGTCATTGAGAACTCAGTTGGAATTATTATTATTATTATTTATTATTAATTTCTTAGCAGACACCCTTATCCAGGGTGACTTACAATTGTTACAAGATATCACATTATTTTTACATACAATTACATTATTTTTTTACACATTACTGTAAAAAAATAATGTAAGACAAGAGGGGTCCCCCAGGACCAGGATTGGGAAATCCTTCTCTAGATATAAGCAAAACTCTAAAGGATATACAGAAAGACTGTCAGGCAGAGAAACAAACATGAAACTTGTTTTTTTTTTTTTTTTTATTGGCACAGGCCCCCCTGGAGTGTTAGTGTGACAGACTCCCTGCTGATTTCCCCTAGTTTCAGCCCAGAGGAGCTCTGCTCTAAAATGTTTTATTTTATTTGTTTATTTAGCAGACACCTTTATCCAAGGTGACTTATAGAGACTAGGGTGTGTGAACTATGCATCAGCTGCAGAGTCACTTATAACAACATCTCACCTGAAAGATGGAGCACAAGGAGGTTAAATGACTTGCTCACACAATGAGTCAGTGGCTGAGCCGGGATTTGAACCGAGGACCTCTTGGTTACAAGCCCTTTTCTTTAACCACTGGACCACACAGCTTCCTTAAAGGTTGAAGGACTTTACAATAAATTGAAAGCTGATTCTGTGCAAAATCTTAAAGCAGCAGCCCTCATAGAGTCAACAAGAATAAAGAACAGCAAACAGGAAAGAGCAATTTCCTCTACAAAACAATAAAAAGTCTGGAATGCAGTGATGTATTTGAGTGAAGGCTAGTTGGGGTAAAGTACCATATCGTGTTTCAAAGAACTGAATGTATTATCGAATTAGGTTATATCCAGGGCCCCTGGTTGTGGAGACACTGTACTAGAATCAAAGTGAATTACACAGTAGAGAGCTGAATATACATACTGCATAATTTCCAGCCTCATGTATTATTGAATGAGGCTCTATCTGGGGCCCCTGCACTGACACATTCCTCTGACCCAGAGGCAGACGTGATGTCACAGTGTCACACTGTCTAGAAACACTGAGGTGCAGTTGTCTGTAGACCCATGCACTTTCCATTAACACTCTGTAACCCACTATTATTATCTGAAACAAAAACACATTGAAAATGTGAAGAAACGCCAATTTATCAAAAGTGCCCAGCCATTTAAAGTGGAGATATCAAAACCTCAAGCCAAGTTTCAATTATTATAATTACTATTATTTATTTCTTAGCAGACGCCCTTATCCAGGGCGACTTACAATCGTAAGCAAATACATTTCAAGTATCATAGTACAAGTAATAATACAATTAAGAGCAAGATAAGTATAATGACTTAGGTTCAAGCAGTACAAGTGTGACAAAATACAATTCAATAATACAGCAGATATGTGTCAGTGATAGTTAAATCGGGATATGATTAAATACAAAATACTACAGATTAAACACTTGGCAGATTACAGTACTCTGAAGTACAGGATTAAATGCAGTAAAATAGGGGACAGATAAGAGCAAGTAAAGCGCATTTAAGGAAGGGTGATAAGTGTCCCAGGGGAAGAACAGAGGAGTTCTACAGGTGCTTTCTGAAGAGGTGAGTCTTGAGGAGGCGCCTGAATGTGGTCAGGGACTGGGCAGTCCTGACATCTGTAGGAAGGTCATTCCACCACTGCGGGCGAGGGTGGAAAAGGAGCGGGCTCTGGAGGCAGGGGGCGTAGAGGAGGTAGAGCCAGTCTTCTAGTGCAGGCGAGCGGAGAGAGGTCAAGTGGGGGTGTAGGGAGAGATGAGGGTCTGGAGGTAGCTGGGTGCAGTCTGGTCAAGGCATCTGTAGGCTAGTACAAGAGTCTTGAACTGGATACGAGCGGTGATCGGGAGCCAGTGGAGTGAGCGGAGTAGATCTTGCCAGCCGATCATGTGTTGTTCCACACTCTCCCATCTCGTCCATTCTCCTGCTTGGCCCAGGAAACTGCCTTTACGCACCTCATCCTCTCCTCCTGCTTTTGCACCTCGTTGACTATCAGCTTCCTCCGTTGAGCTGCGGCTGCTTTGTGCCATGTAGGAGGAGTTGAACTGAGACCAAGCCCTCCTCTTCCATGCTGTACTTGCCCCATGATATCACTGATATGAAGGGCAGCCTTTGCATCTTCCACAGCTTCCTTTGCCACCCACTTTCTTCCAGTTTTCAACACAGGTGCTGCCTCCCTCACACATTCGTCATGTGACTCTACCAATGTAATGTCCAGTCGAACTTTGGCGCACTTGAACTCCTCGGTTAGAGTTGAGACTGGCAGCTGCAGTATCCCTTTACCATACAGTACCACTCTGCTGAGGCAGCGTGGAAGTCCTAATCATTTCCTGACGTATGAACTGATTAACACTTCCAGCTTCTCTACTATTGTGAAGGAAACCTCATACACACTGAAAGGCCACAGAAGTCTTGGTAGTAGACCAAATTGAAAGCACCAGAGCTTAAGTTTGCCCAGTAAAGTGCTGCTGTCTATGCTCTTCAACCCTTGCACTGCTTGTTGTCTCACTTCTCCGAAACAAACTGTGTCCTTTAGTTTCCCATCATACCATCTCCCAAGACTTTTCACAGGCTTCTCAGACACTGTTGGTATTGCCTCACTGTTAATGTAGAACCTCTTATCCACTACTTTATTTTTAATTATAGAGATGCTCCTTGATTTAGTGGGCTTGAATTGCATTAGTTTGCCCAATAACCGATTAGTGCAGGCTACTGTTATAGTCATGATTGTCATGTTATCCATGTATGCTCTAATTGGTGGCAGTCACATTCCAGAAACCAAGCGTTCTCCCACCACCCATTTTGACGCCATAATAATTACTTCCATTGCCACGGTAAAAGCCAATGGAGAAATGGTGCTCATCCTGTCTTTATTCCAATTTCTAGACATTGCCATGTAGTGGTGAATTCTGAAGCTGAAAAACAAAATTGCAAATCTCTGAAGTAGATTTGTTGTTGTCCTTGGTACACTGAAAAAATGTGGTACTGAACCGTATGCATTAGCTAAATTCAGGAATGTCACATGGATCTCCTTCCTCTCCTTTTTAACTGTTTGAATTTGCTGCCAGATCACACTGGAATACCAGCTTTCTGTACTGAAGTATCAGCTGACTAAATGACTACTGCAGAATGCAAGTGACACAAACTACATATCTTCCTTCTGTAGATAGCCCTTTTTGATTCCTTCGCCATCCTGTGTTCATTGCACTTAAACAAAAAAACAAACAAACAAAAACATCAACAAATAATTACAAAATGCTTCATGCTTGCCTTTAAAAATGACAGCACTCTGTTTTAGTAAGGAAGCAAGTACCACTATTTTTAGGCTTTATAGTGCTCTGAAATACTGTCTACTTAGGTTTATTTAATGTTTAAACAGGTCCGCGAAATGTCTGCGAAATCCTAATTTTATTAATTTTATTTTACGTAAATTTACCGCGATTTAAGTAAACCCCTATTTAGGACCCTTTACAATAGATTGAGCGCCTCCTTCTGACTTTGTTCTGCTCTCCTCCATTGCTTTCTCAGCTGCTTCCTTTCTCTAACAGATCAATCTCCTGCTGCCCTCTAGACTATAATATGAATAGTTTGTACTTTCTCCTTTCTCCTTTCCAAACCTTGCTTCCATATGCGTAGATGGTATCCTCAAATCTATCCAGCTTCTTTTCGACTGTTACACCTAACCTTTCCAACGCAAAAAAGATATCCGTGTTTACTGTGTCCAACGCTGTTTTCTCACAAGCTCTTAGCCATTTAACTCCCGGCTTGTGCCCGTTGAGGTTCTTTTCTCTCTTATGCTGGTTCATCTGACCAGGTTCACAATGATTATTAGGTTCATCACTAGTTGTGTTTATGCAAGTCTTCCTCTCATCTATGACAGGGGTGCTGAGATCCTGCAAACTGTGGTTTGCTTCCTGCCGCTGGATTTCATTCGACTGACTTCGCACTGATCAATGCGAGGCCCTTGTCCCTTGTCCCTTCTCCCTCAAGCATTTCATTCTCCCTTGATGAATCTTCAAACCCCTAACCGTTATCACTTTGGTCCAGCCACAGATACAAACCTGGAGCTCCATGTCTTTGCTAACTATATATATATACAGTACTGTGCAAAAGTTTTAGACAGGTGTGAAAAAATGCTGTAATGTAAGAATGCTTTCAAAAATAGACATGTTAATAGATTATATTTATCAATTAACTAAATGCAAAGTGAGTGAACAGAAGAAAAATCTAAATCAAATCCATATTTGGTGTGACCACCCTTTGCCTTCAAAACAGCATCAATTCTTCTAGGTACACTTGCACAAATTCCGGGATTTTGTAGGCATATAGTCAGGTGTATGATTAAACAATTATACCAAACAGGTGCTAATGATCATCAATTCAATATGTAGGTTGAAACACAATCATTAACCTAAACAGAAACAGCTGTGTAGGAGGAATTATACTGGGTGAGGAACAGCCAAACTCAGCTAACAAGGTGAGGTTGCTGAAGACAGTTTACTGTCAAAAGTCATACACCATGGCAAGACTGAGCACAACAACAAGACACAAGGTAGTTATACTGCATCAGCAAGGTCTCTCCCAGGCAGAAATTTCAAGGCAGACAGGGGTTTCCAGATGTGCTGTCCAAGCTCTTTTGAAGAAGCACAAAGAAACGGGCAACGTTGAGGACCATAGACGCAGTGGTCGCCAAGGAAACTTACTGCAGCAGATGAAAGACACATCATGCTTACTTCCCTTCGCAATCGGAAGATGTCCAGCAGTGCCATCAGCTCAGAATTGGCAGAAAACAGTGGGACCCTGGTACACCCATCTACTGTCCGGAGAAGTCTGGTCAGAAGTGGCCTTCATGGAAGACTTGCGGCCAAAAGCCATACCTCCGGCGTGGAAACAAGGCCAAGCGACTCAACTATGCACGAAAACACAGGAACTGGGGTGCAGAAAAATGGCAGCAGGTGCTCTGGACTGATGAGTCAAAATTTGAAATATTTGGCTGTAGCAGAAGGCAGTTTGTTCGCGAAGGGCTGGAGAGCGGTACACGAATGAGTGTCTGCAGGCAACAGTGAAGCATGGTGGAGGTTCCTTGCAAGTTTGGGGCTGCATTTCTGCAAATGGAGTTGGGATTTGGTCAGAATTAATGGTCTCCTCAATGCTGAGAAGTACAGGCAGATACTTATCCATCATGCAATACCATCAGGGAGGCATCTGATTGGCCCCAAATTTATTCTGCAGCATGACAACGACCCCAAACATACAGCGAAAGTCATTAAGAACTATCTTCAGCGTAAAGAAGAACAAGGAGTCCTGGAAGTGATGGTATGGCCCCCACAGAGCCCTGATCTCAACATCATCGAGTCTGTCTGGGATCACATGAAGAGAGAGAAGCAACTGAGGCTGCCTAAATCCACAGAAGAACTGTGGTTAGTTCTCCAAGATGTTTGGGACAGCCTACCTGCCGAGTTCCTTCAAAAACTGTGTGCAAGTGTACCTAGAAGAATTGATGCTGTTTTGAAGGCAAAGGGTGGTCACACCAAATATTGATGTAGATTTTTCTTCTGTTCACTCACTTTGCATTTTGTTAATTGATAAATATAAACTATTAACATGTCTATTTTTGAAAGCATTCTTACTTTACAGCATTTTTTCACACCTGCCTAAAACTTTTGCACAATACTGTATATATATAAAGTTATGTGTGCAAAAGTATGTATGTTCAAGGACAGTGTCATTCATATCAACTACATTTTATTCACAATAAAAATGTATTTGTTACATATATATAAAATACATTAATTTTTTTTTTAAAGTTTGCAATTGTGTGGAAAACGAACCCATGACTTGCTTCCAATGCAGCTTGTAATGCAGACACCCTAGCTTTCACGCCACAAAGTTTGTCCTTCTATTTTACAACATTTGCAAGTACTATAGCAGTAAAGCTACGAGATGAACAAGATTTTGTAAATAATGATTATGTATTATCCCGATTTTATTGAAAGCTTTCATCTGATTTTGCAAACTATCATAATAAGATTGATCCGTTCATTTAGTATATTGTAATGTTTTCATGTTTAGGAAGTAGTACTCAGGGAGACAGTGTTGAATTTTCAAAATGTTTCTTTTATTTGAAACTACAGAGAATTCGTGTCAGGGGCCAGAATGTTTCTTAGCTCTTTCTCAGCTGTCTGACTTTATCTTTCACAATACTGCTTGTTTTATCAACTGATCGTGTAGCGCTGATAGAAACACAACAGGCTTTCAAACTGAAGGTTATAGTTTCAAATCCCATGCATGTCTGACCTTTTTTATATTTAAACTTTTTTTTTTTTGAAGGCAAATGTTCAATTTTAAAACAGAAATAAACAATTTAATATAAATGGAGAGGAACGGTAGTTCCTCACGCCAAGTTATCAGCGAAGCGCGAGAACTGCCAGACTCTCTATACAGCAAGGGTAGTTTACGTGTTTTCAGGGTATTGGTGCAGCAAAAGTAAATTAGCCAAAAGCACCATTTCACTTTTAATTTGTAGTTCCCAACACTCTTAGGTGAAATGTAGAATAAAAAGTCAACATCTGTCATACAGTAAGAGAAATAAGTTGCCAAAGTAAGGTAAAAATATCCTTCTCCTTTTTCTCCTAATGTATTTTTTTTTTTGCAGACCCCAGGTATATTTCCATGTTGACAAAACAAGTTAATTGTCATTAAACTCGGATGTCCTGTAATTTACATATGCATGGATAAAAGTGCCTGGGGTCTGCAAAAATCTGCAAATCTGAAATAAATAATTTTTCCTCATCCACAAAAGTTTCCAGAAACTTTTTCCTCATCCACAAAAGCAAAACTTTTGCTACAAAAGATTTTTCCTATAATTACTTGTTTTCAATAAATTATACATTTCTATTGGGGTATGTAAAGTTTTGACTACAACTGTATATTCAGATAATTGTTAATAATAGCTGGTTATTGCCAATATCCTCAAAGCTGCTCATTCTACTTTATTATCAGCATTGCCAAAAGTTCTCCACACTGCTGGTAAAAGTTTATACTGTTTCATTTTTAGCCTTCTCCAGTATTGTCGACAGTTCCCTAAAGTAGAAGTTGCAATGATAGCATTCTGTTTAAAGCTCTGTATTGTTTTTTTGTTAACAGTAACTGATTATTGTTAATGATCCCCAATACTGCCTTTAAAGATACAATACTCCTGTATACAATACTCCTCTCTATGAAAACTTTCTAAATGAAGAGGAGGTTACATCTGCCTAATTATATTAACTGAAATATGTTGCTTTACAACTAACAGGTGCCTGGATGTACAGTACTTACTCATAACTCACAGCAGTAAGCTACAGTTGCCTATCTGCATGAATTCAAACATGAAAGATGTAATAAGGGAAAGTGCAATGTTTTGTTAAGAAACAAAATGTAACTCCAACAGCAGACCTTATGCTGCGTTCAATGATTGTTCATTTCTCTGAGTGCATTCATCCTGAGGAAGCATGTGATGCAACAGCAGCTGCAGAATGTGTTCCTACTGCCCAGAGCACTAGACCCTGCCCCCCAAGTTAAAAAATGACTTAAATTAAATGAACCAGACTTTCTGAAATGATACCTGATTCATACTTTCCTCTTACTGTTGAATCATAATCATTTTATATATTACACGCCCCTGAAACCAGGGAGTATAACTCAATGAAAGAGTACTTTCAACATGACTCAAAAAGGGGAAAATTCAACTTTAATGAGCTCTTGATTATTGAAAAAGCACACTATAAAAGTCTTGCATGGAAATACAGAAGTCAGTCATCAGAAAGTCTCCAGTATTCAGCATAGGTCAACAAAATCCTAACATTAAGCATACCCAAAACTTAGCCCTAACTTTTAAGTCAGTATCGGTTTAGAGGATAATTCTCTCCATAGCAGACACTATTCAAAGTGTGGATGTTCCTCAATCATTTAGCGTCAGAATAATGGAGAGCCTGTCAGTACTCCCTCTCATTGTGAAACATGGAAAAACATAATGCACTTTGAACCTCAATAACCACACACACCAGAGCTTTAGTTAAACGACTTTGATTTAATTGGTTTGTGGACTTTCATCTTTACAAAATGAGAAAGGAGATGCAAATGGCAATGGTTACAAGGCAGATGGAATGCATATTTAATTATTTTTTTTTAAACTCTATTAATTATTAAAAGCTAATAAAATAAGTCAAAAAAAGTCAATTTACTAATAGCACCAATGAAGTATTTACACTTGATATGTCCAACAAGCTTCAAGGGTATTCATTTTTTTCTGTGTAACTGAACCTGTAGTTAAACAGTAACGTCTTGGTAAGTGGTAAGTGTCTTCGCACAAGACCATTTACAGAAACATACAGGCAACACTTCAGAAAGGATGGACTGTTGATTGTTTCTTTGACAATAATCCAGAACTGTTTCATGCATGCAAACTTATATTTAATGAATAAAAACAAACTAAAAATACATTGTATTTTAAATCATGTATTGTTATAAAGACATAGCACTTAAAGGGTCTTCTATACTTGTTTCCCTTGTTAACAGTATCAATCTTCCTACATTGAAACTTCAGCCAGTTATTTGTTATCTTACTGGTCGATTTGATCAACCTATACCCAGGGGATAAGCTACAGCAATAGAACATTTTACAGCACTGGACTGCATCAATCACCTATCCATGGTTACCCAGGATTACCCCTAAAATGCAGTAGGTTGTTGATGTAATCCAGGGCGATTTCCCTAGTGATGTAAGAGCCTCTAGTACTCTGCAGGTGGATTAAACACAGTTTGATCTTTAATAAACCATTTTAGAATGTAGTTCTCTTTTATCTAGATTGAAGGATTTTTAGTCTGACATGGAAAAGGCGCATTTGTCCACCAGTGTCGTTTATTTAATTTTAATTTTTTCTTCTTGTTTTTACATTTGCATTTAAAAGACTGAATCTCAGCAAGCTGTGCGACTGAACAAGTACAGATGTGGAATTGGATTTTGACTTCTTTAACAAAACACTTATTCAAAATAAGATCATAAAAAAAAGAAAAAAAACAATGTAAAGCAGTGGTTGTTTTGTCTATGGAGCATTACAGATGTAAAGGCTTGGTAGACAAAATATGTGTCTCTTTATACTGTGTACTAAGCTACGTGAATACATGTTTTTTGAATATGCAAAAGTGTACATGTCTCTATGTCCTGGGCAGTCAGGAAGTGTATGTGAGTATTGGAGATAGGGATACAGAGTTCATATACTGAGGCCTGAATTGTATCAAAATCACAGCGCCTTCCCTGCCATGGTAATGTTGTACATCATTGCTGCACAGAACATTGACAGCACAACATTTTAATGGAATCCAGGCCTGAGTCTGATCTTGGTTCTTGTCCCTTGCCAAAAGTTGCAAGAAGCTGAAAACGTATTAGCTGCAACCATTATGAGTTTACAGGAGGCACCCACTTTCACCAGCACAGATGGCGAGTGTATCTGAATGGGTTTACTAACACAAGTACTTTCAGTTTCTGAAAGGATGCATCGAGTCCCTAGATGGCAATTTGCCATGGTAATTCATCATACAAACCATTTGCTTTAAGCCTGCAGTAATATGAACATTATTTAGAGAATAAAATAAAATAAAAAAAACTACAGGTTCTAATTACTCCATCTACACCAAATACAGGTTAAAATGCATATCTGTTAAATCCTGTGGCCTCTCTACCTACCTCCCCCTGCCAGCAATGGATCCCCATCTCAGCTGATCAGAGAGATTTTTCTGGATACTGTTTGATAGAAGACCCCTCTCAACAGAGAGGGGTAGTCGGACACTCTGAACAGGTGGCGCGCCCCGTAGGCCACGTTGTAGGCGCCCTTCCTATCTGAGACCAGGAGACGCAGGTTGGCCTCGTTCACCTGGCTGCCCACGGCCAGCGCGTAGATCTCGATGCCTGCCGCCCTAGCCTCTGCCACGGTCTTCTGGATCACCTCCTCGGAGATGCCCTGAGAGCGCCCGTCAGAGAAAATCAGGACCTTCTTATTGGTGTTGGCCCGAGAACCCCGGTATTGCGAGGTCACGTAGTCCAGCGCTGCCGTCACATCTGTGCCACTGTTGAGGAACTGGACCTGCTCGATCCCAGAGGCCAGCTCGGTGTAGTTCTGAGAGAAGGGCACCTCCACACTCTGCTGCTGGCTGCCACTGTACTGCACCACCGACACACGCACCGTCGACTGGGAGGGCTTCTTTGCCATAAGGAAGCGCTCCGCTAGCCGCTTTACAAACTGCTTCTTGGTTTCGAAGTTGCGGTGCCCAACGCTGGTGGAGCTGTCCATCAGGATGGTGATGTCAGCTGAAGACGTGAAGGAGACTGCAGAGGAGAGGAAGTCAAGAATGCAGCCACTCAACTCCATTCAACATGTGGAGGCGAGCACACAAGTACAACACCAACGTCATGCCATGCAAATGAATTCAAATCACGAAAGCAAACGTTTTAGGCTTTGATAATATCAGTCCACAGTTCTTAATGGGGTTAAGAGGCATCACCAGTCTGGCTGTTGGGTTTTTACTGTAATATTCTAATATTTTGTAAAACAAACAAAACAAAACAAACAAAAAAAAAAAAATATATATATATATATATATATATATATATATATACAGTACTGTGCAAAAGTTTTAGGCAGGTGTGAAAAATGCTGTAAAGTAAGAATGCTTTCAAAATAGACATGTTAATAGATTATATTTATCAATTAACTAAATGCAAAGTGAGTGAACAGAAGAAAAATCTAAATCAAATCCATATTTGGTGTGACCACCCTTGCCTTCAAAACAGCATCAAGCATCAATTCTTCTAGGTACACTTGCACACAGTTTTTGAAGGAACTCGGCAGGTAGGTTGGCCCAAACATCTTGGAGAACTAACCACAGTTCTTCTGTGGATTTAGGCAGCCTCAGTTGCTTCTCTCTCTTCATGTAATCCCAGACAGACTTGATGATGTTGAGATCAGGGCTGTGTGGGGGCCATACCATCACTTCCAGGACTCCTTGTTCTTTACGCTGAAGATAGTTCTTAATAACTTTCGCTGTATGTTTGGGGTCGCTGTCATGCTGCAGAATAAATTTGGGGCCAATCAGATGCCTCCCTGATGGTATTGCATGATGGATAAGTATCTGCCTGTACTTCTCAGCATTGAGGAGACCATTAATTCTGACCAAATCCCCAAATCCATTTGCAGAAATGCAGCCCCAAACTTGCAAGGAACCTCCACCATGCTTCACTGTTGCCTGCAGACACTCATTTGTGTACGCTCTCCAGCCCTTCGCTAACAAACTGCCTTCTGCTACAGCCAAATATTTCAAATTTTGACTCATCAGTCCAGAGCACCTGCTGCCATTTTTCTGCACCCCAGTTCCTGTGTTTTCGTGCATAGTTGAGTCGCTTGGCCTTGTTTCCACGCCGGAGGTATGGCTTTTGGCCGCAAGTCTTCCATGAAGGCCACTTCTGACCAGACTTCTCCGGACAGTAGATGGGTGTACCAGGGTCCCACTGTTTTCTGCCAGTTCTGAGCTGATGGCACTGCTGGACATCTTCCGATTGCGAAGGGAAGTAAGCATGATGTGTCTTTCATCTGCTGCACTAAGTTTCCTTGGCTGACCACTGCGTCTACGGTCCTCAACGTTGCCCGTTTCTTTGTGCTTCTTCAAAAGAGCTTGGACAGCACATCTGGAAATCCCTGTCTGCCTTGAAATTTCTGCCTGGGAGAGACCTTGATGATGCATTATAACTACCTTGTGTCTTGTTGCTGTGCTCAGTCTTGCCATGGTGTATGACTTTTGACAGTAAACTGTCTTCAGCAACCTCACCTTGTTAGCTGAGTTTGGCTGTTCCTCACCCAGTTTTATTCCTCCTACACAGCTGTTTCTGTTTCAGTTGATGATTGTGTTTCAACCTACATATTGAATTGATGATCATTAGCACCTGTTTGGTATAATTGTTTAATCATACACCTGACTATGTGCCTACAAAATCCCTGACTTTGTGCAAGTGTACCTAGAAGAATTGATGCTGTTTTGAAGGCAAAGGGTTGTCACACCATATATGGATTTGATTTAGATTTTTCTTCTGTTCACTCACTTTGCATTTAGTTAATTGATAAATATAATCTATTAACATGTCTATTTTTGAAAGCATTCTTACTTTACAGCATTTTTTCACACCTGCCTAAAACTTTTGCACAGTACTGTATATATATATATATATATATATATATATATATATATATATATATATATATACACACACACTGATCTAAAAATAAGTTGCTGTACTTACTTGGACACGTGTAGTCTGGGCACTTCTTTTCTGTAAAAAAAACAAACAGTAAATTGTTAATTGTTAATAAAATATATTTAATTATATTAAATATATTTAACTTCTGTATACAGGGTCCTGGGTTCAATTTTAATGATCATGATGTAGCATCTGTAGCAGATTAGTGGCTGTTTATATTATTACAGTAGGGCCTCTTCTCTGTGTGATACATGAGCCCACCGCTCTGTGTGTTACATGAGCCCACCGCTCTGTGTGTCGCACAAGCGAGAGCCTGCTCTGTGGATACCTTTGCAGAGGTGTGCCGTTAAGTTCTGCAGGAAGGAGTCATCCAGCAGCTCTGCGTAGTTGTCCCTCTGTAGGATGATCCCACGCGAGCAGGCGATCTGTCCAAGCTGCTCTGTGTTGGGTTGCTTCTTGAAAATGTCCCCGACGCCAACTGCAACCACCTGTAAACAACAAGATCTATTAGGACAGAGGCAGACAAGCAGGCCTCCAGAGGGGAAAGACATGTGAGGCTAGTGAATTGTCCACGGTCTGTCTGTCTGTCTCACCAAGCCCCCTAGATTGGAACCCAGGGCTCCAGAAGTGAAAGGCAAGAATGAGAGACTAGTGAATGAGCCCATTCTGTCTGCACCACGCTGCACTGTACCTGGGTGTTGACCGCACACAACTCATTCAAGGGGGTGGAGTCCCGCAATGTGTCTGAGCGTCCGTCTGTTAGAACCAGGGCGAATCGATTCTCTAGCCTGAACCGATTCAGAAGATTGGTCCTGGAGAAGCTCAGTGCTGACCCAGTGAAGGTTCCCCCAGCAATCCACTTCAGATTCTTCACAGCCCTGAGACAGAAGACGAAGCTCTGAGAAACTCAACCAGATAAACAACTTGATAAAGCCAACTCCAGGATAGTGTTTGATTAAGACTAGGAATAAATTGCAATTAGAGCACTGCTATCATTCTAGCAAACAGTGGCGGCAGAAACTGAACTAGTCTTTAGAGCAATATGCATGATGCTTGTGACCTGAAAATGTAGCTTTCTGCTGAATGAATGGAATAAAAAATTCAACATTTAATAGAAAAGTGTTTTCTGTAGTTTAACAGTGTAAAGCAGAAAAGGAGGTAATTGCCGTTCAGAGTGGTGCACAAGAACACTATTGAATACATGAGCCAAACACTTTAGTTGAGCCCTTGAGTTTTAAAAACTCTGCTGCTGGTTTTTTAGATTTCAGTATCTTACATCATTATAGTACTTTTTCACCATAATTCGCTTGTCAATCTTGCAGTTTTCCCATGCCTTTTCCATGCTTTTCCCATGATTGCACTGTGCTTTATTACACTTTGCTGTGCTTTTACTACGGGAACATTTTAGAAACATTAGTTAACACTTTCAACACTGCAGACCTGCCAGACACAGGTATAGGAAAGACAAGCCTAGCTAGAGAACACTACTGCAGTGTAGGACAGGGAGAAAACAGAAGATGTGGGTAAGACCACATACTGTATATATGCTTATTTGTATTTATTCTTGAGTGTACACAATTGAATTGGTTATCTACCTTTCTGTAAAGTTAATGCTGTAAGACAATGACATAATGTGTGGCAGTTTGAGGGTGAATTAAAAAGACACTGAATTAAACAATAATATTTAGTAATATTAAACTAACTTACTCTTTCAAATCTTGGATGGACTTGATGTCTGCGCTGCCCATGGCAACGAGTTCCTCTGTCTGCTTGTGGCTGTACTGAACCACTCCGACGCGGGACTCATTTTCATCAAACTGGAAAACAAAACAGTGCGGTTAAAGAAATGCTACTCATCTGTGACCCTGAGGCCTGGTATACCAGTACAGGATCTCTACCTGCAACTCCCCACCGCCAAGTACTGTGACAGTGAATCTGGACATGTGATGGCTCTGTGTAGGATGTGTGATGAAATACATGACCACCAAGGGGTGAAATTTAAACCTGTTTTATTTCCTCACTAATTTATCATTTTTCTGTTACACACAGATCTGTGTTTTCTGTTTATCCTACCGGAAAATTAAGACAGATGGTTTTCTGTATATAGCAATCGCATTGATTCCACCCCCCACAGTGTGGATTCCCAGGACTGGGGTGTGTCTTGGCTCACTCCTGCGCAAACCAGTCTATACGCTCAGGCAATGTCCTTACCTTGACTCGCTCGTCTCTGCCTAGTCGGTCAATCACTTTGATTATGAAGTCTTTGGACAGCTGGAAGTTCTGCATGCCGATACTCTCTGAACTGTCCAGGACAAACATGAGGTCCAGGGGGCCACACTTACATTCTGAGGAAAAGCAACATCGTTCCTTCATTCAGTTCATTTTGAAGAACACCCAGGTGGAGAAGCATGAATTGACACAAATAGAGCAGCAATACATATCCCTGCCTCCTCTTTGCACTGGCAATATTACCTCAGGTCTCTCTTTTCTTCTGTTGAATCTGTTGATCTTTTGGTTCTTTGCTTGTATTTTATACTCAAGTTTGGAATGTGCGGATATTCTAAAGTTTGCTTTATAAAAGTGAAAGTTGCTGGAACTAAATCACTTCCTGTGCTACAGCTTTGTACTTGAAACTCAAATAACTTAAATATCTCCTGAAAAGGACCAAGTAACAGTAGCAGGTTATCAGAGAGTTTAAACCGCTTTCAGAAAGTAGGGTTTCAATTGTTATTTCATCAGAACACATCTGAGAATTGACTTCTCTACTGAAAAATATATCAAAGGGAAACAAGCAGTGAAATAAGACTGTACTCACCACAGCACGCTGTTGAAAGGGAAATAAAGAAAAGTAGCAATGTTATTAACACAGACTTGAATGTCTGATTCAAGGTGTAGATACATAGGCAGGGCTTCTGTTTTTCAGTGTTTATTCATTACATTTTTCGGTGCTTATTTTGAGCTATTTGAGTTTTACGTAAATGTTTTTTTTGGGGGGGGCTTGCAAATTGCACCACAATTTGCAATTCTGTTTTAAATCATCCGTATCTTAACTGTAATCCCGCAAACAAGCCTGACTATAATCTCGTTTTAAAGCTCATAAGCGGAGTGTCCAATAGAAATATTGGAATGTACTGTCACTCAGTAGGTGGGGTGGGTTTAAAGTATTCAGAACGAATCAATGATAGATAGAAGTCAGGAAGGCGGGACATTGCCCAGCTTCACTGGGTTTTTTTTGTAGTAGTCGTAGTAGTAATTTTTTTTTTTTTAATGGGAAAGGGGTAGTCAGCATGAATTAATTAACCATTGGCTATAAACTAATTTTATTATTTTTGTATAGGGTGGGGGTTTATCGTTTTTTGTTGGTTAAAACCCAAAATCAGAAGTCTTACTCATAGGCCATTGATAAAGCCCTCTTGTCAAAACGTTTCCCTTTAGTTCGTCTAAATATCTTATGAGTGGGTGTTTAAAGGTTTCAAGTGATGTATTGTATTCTGTATTTAAATATGCATTCATTTATTTGTGTGCCTTTGAAAGATGAGGGACAGTGACCAGGGAACAATGGTTTTGTGGATTTGTTTTCTGGTTTTGTCATGGGGATTACACATCTGTCTGGAGGCAGAGCACCTGTATTCAAACCCTTATTCTGCTATCATTGCTGGCAAACATGAAAGTGCTGATTTCCTAGGTACACGGCAAGCCTAAAATGCATGAACTGTTATTTATCAAATTAGCAAATACAAATTTATCAAATTAGCAAATACAAATATCAACCTCCTGCCACTAAAGCATCTCAAGAGACAAACAATCAATCAATATAAAATCCAATACTTACAGCACATCCGCATGATTATATCCAAGATTTCACACTCCTAGACAAAAGAGGCATTCAGTCGTGTTAAACAAATAAGTGATTTCTATTTCTCTTGTGTGTATTATGCTGTGAACAGTGCAAAAAGAGGATTGCTTACGAACAAAACCATGAGTATTATTCAATTGCATAGGGTACGGGTTAGAGTCAAGCATTTGAGCTGTTTGAACTTATTTATCTTGTTAACAAGCTGGACAGGTGAGATAATGCAGAATTACTACATTAACTGCATTTGAACCCCATGTACCTCATGGAACCCCACTCAGAACCTTGCTTGCTCATTAATATTCCATGGTACCACTCCCTTCAAATACATGGAACAGCGTTAACGAGCAAGCACTCTTGGAACCGCTGTAGTCCCACAATTACAGATTGATGACTGCTAAAAATGGGTTTTAGAAACAGAGACTGACTGCCCAGGCTGGTCTATAATTTACCCATGTTATTCAAAAGGAGAAAACATGAACCATTCTCAAGTTGTTTCTTTCTCATTTTATAACATTACAGGGGATTGTATTCTTCCTTCAGAGAAATAGGAGTTTTATTACAGACTGCAGCAAATGCTTTGGAAAATCTCCCGCTGAATGTCATACCAGTCTTGGCAGTTATTGCAGAAAACAATGAACCCTGACCCTGGCCCTAAGCCTAGCCTTTAAATCCTTTACATTAAAACCAAAGAACTAATAAGAACAGTTTAGAAATCTAAATAATATACTTACATCAGCACCTGGCGGGCCTGGAGGTCCAACTGGTCCCTGTAATCAGAAGATGCCAATAAAGTAGCGTGACCCAGTGTCAAACCGTTACACCATGGTGATAAAATTATATTGACTATTATTATAATAAATATCACGGCCAACTACTCACAAGTCTAATGTTGAGTTAAACTGGGGTCAAGTTGCAAAAGTCCTTGTGATATTATTTGTTCATTATCCACAGGAAACACACTGAGTTCAGTGCAGTACGTGCTCACAGTGCTGCACTCATTCGGCAGGGTTTATTCTGTTAAGTTTAATAACTCTAAAGGAAATTAACTCCTTTCTTCTTTCCGTTTCTTCTTTCGAGTTTAGGATTTTACACTAACAGATCGGATGCAATGACGCAGGCAGATATTGTAATAGGCAATGCTATTCATTTGAAGTAGACAATGCTATTCATTTGAACTCTGCGGCACTTTGGATTGTTTAAGCACTGTGTTGGTCAACAGGGCAGTAAAATCATGTATATACACTCTCATACAGTATACAGCATACCGTATTAGAGCATGTATTAGAGCATACAGCACACAGCATACCGTATTAGAGCATACAGCACACAGCATACCGTATTAGAGCATACAGCACACAGCATACCGTATTAGAGCATACAGCACACAGCATACCGTATTAGAGCATACAGCACACAACATACTGTATTAGAGCACATAGCACACAGCATACCGTATTAGATCACACATTGCACTTGACAGTTTGAATATGGCCACAGAACAGAAATTATGCAGTCGTACTTGAAATGGACACTATGTACGATTCACAACATCTTCATAGAGGCTACATAACACTAACTATGTGCACAATCCTGCAGAATCACTTTGAAAATCAACATAATGTAACTACCATAACATTTGTCGCACCGATGAATAAAAAGCCTTTGATATACTGAACAATTCTGTCCCCTGCTACATGAATTCTTAATGTTACAATCAATTGTTTTGGTGTTATTTTGTGTGGCTTACCTTTCTATTTTGAACAGACCACCATGTTTGTGTCCCAAATGCAAGGACATATTTACATGTTGTGTGAACTTTGACATGTGGCAAACAAATAGAATGCTCAGTTTTCAACACCCCAGCAAAAATCGACAACATTGGCAGTCAGTCAATTTAGCATAAACCTACCATTTGTTAGCGTAACTTCCTGGGAAACAGTTAGAGAATCAAGCCTATAATGCTGTAGTTCCACATAGGAGTTTGCTCTCTTGGTTTATCTTGTCATCAGGACCCCTTAATAGAATTATAACCTAATTAAATACTGTTGAGTCTCTATAATAAGCTATTGACTCTGAACCCCAATACTTACGCCAGGTCCTTCCTTCCCTCGGTGTCCCTTGGCACCCTTTGGTCCGGGAGGCCCAGAAACCTCATTCTGAAAAGACAACAGGAAGGAGGTCAGCTGACAGTACATGACATCATACTGCAAGAGTACTAACCATTTTCAGCCATGCCTTGAGCAAAACACACCCACTGCTGAACTGTTATGAGAGAAGAACAACACTCACAGAATTCCCTTTCCCTATTAGATCATACAGCACACGTTGCACTTTGGACAGTTTGAATATGGCCACAGAACACAGAAATGATGCAGTCGTATTTGAAATGGACACGTAGGATTCACAACATCTTCATAGAGGCTACATAACACTAACTATGTGCACAATCCTGCAGAATTAATTTGAAAATCAACATAATGTAACTATCATAATATTTGTCACACACCAATTACTGTTTCTATGAAATATGTTTTGCAGCATTGTATACACATGTTATGTTTAACACGTTTAACAGCATGTCATGAATACTTGTGACTATGATTATAGCTTTACAGTGTTGTGTTGTCTTTGTGAAGGTGTTTTAAATTCTGCAGTTTCCAATCCAATAAGAATAGACAGGTATTTGAGGGTTGTTCAAGCTGTTTTGTATCTGTTTGGACAGACATGTTCAAAGCCCTTTATTTTTTTACAGTTTTGTACGAAACTCCCAATCATTCAAAACTCATTTAAACTCAGACCACATTGAAAAGTAACTTTGAGTTGAAACATATGTCATTGAATGTCTTTTAGTATTTCTAAACAGAAATAAAAATGTACGTCTTTTTAAACAAATGTGTTGACATCTGTGCTGTGAATAATGTTTTGCAATAAGCCTGGTACTTGCACTGCTGTCTTCAACTAGCTACTGAACTCCTTAGTGACGAGACGGTGATAGCTGTACAACGACATCGACTGCTGAAAGACTTTAACCCTTTGCGGTCATATGTCGGGCCTGGTCCGACATTGCAATTTTCCCTTTCCGGTCCAATGACGGACCCTGTCCGACATCATCAAAAAGACGTAAAAAACAGGTCTCTAGTCGTTTTTTCTCCATAAAAAGCTGAGAAAACGAATCAATGGTCGAGTGAGACCAATAGGAGCCGAGACAAGCTAAAAAAAAGGGGCGTATCTCATGAATACAGCCCCGGCACCACATAGATAACACGGACATAAACAAACAAGATAGCTGCTTCTGCATCCAGCACTCAAAGAATATCACAGACATTTGCAGAGCTTTTTTAGATGTTATAGTAATAAAATAATGACTTGGATCGCATTATTGAGGAGTTTGGTAATAAAACGAGTGATCAGGAGATGATTTATCGGTATGCACTACTATGAAGAGGCATGTGAAAAATACAGCGAACAAGGGGTGGGGCGGTGCTGGAGATGCAGTACTGAGAGTCCTGTTGATATGCAGTGCCTTTTAAACCTGTTTTACTGTGAAAAAAACACTTTGAAATGGGCCGCTAAGGGTTAAACGTGATTCCGTCTATGGCTATTGCATGGTTATAACCCATCTATAATGCTTCATTATCACTCATAGTTAAAGCATATATAATATATTTATTAAACATTAATAAGCAGCACCTTAATATAAAGTGTTACCAATTAGGTAACACTTTATATTAAATAACAACCAATTCATCCAGTAACTCTGTCTCAAAATTGCATAGGATGCTATAAGATACATCAAGCTACCTTTGTAAGAAGATAAAGTATTAGAACTGCATTCACCAAGGGCCGTCCCTAATGAGGACCACATGATTGCACATCACTGCTGGATAAAACGTTATCAATTAATGAACGAGGTTTTCCACTTGCCCCATTAGTCTCCTTGCCCCGTCTTTCTCTACACGTGTGGCTGAATTGCTTTAGGCTCTGATAAAATAACACAAACCACATGTCTTCCTGAGCCTGAGAAAGAGAGTGTACGGTGAAGAAGTAGGAGGGTGGCAGCGAACCCTGCCCTGCTCACAGCATATGGATCCACTTACAGTCTCCACAGCCTGATGCGCTTCAAAGACTCTGTCTGCCATTAACTGTGTCACAGATAATTGGAACCTCATTACAAACTGTGTTTGTCATTAACTGTATCACAGATAATTACCACCCTTTGGGGGGGTTTGTTAGGGGGAACAAATTACTGATCTCAAGTACAGCCATGAGAATAATATACAAACATATTGATTCAGTGAATGAATATGAAACAAAAAACATCCAACATTATACATCATGAAGTCATTCTCAGCCAATCAAAACAGAAGTACAGATTCCTGTACACCTTACTTTGTCATAAGTGTCATCTTGTGCACAGTACACCACGAAAAAAAAAAAAAAAATGGCATTGACTTTTTTTATAAGAAGTATTTTAAGATGCAAGAGTGTCCTCTCATTTAAACTTCAGGTGACGGAGCCTTGCAGTTCTCTGACCCACAGAGAGACCCAGATTCAGCTATACATATTAACTAACAATACATTTCCACAAGTTTCTTTACAATACTCAGGTAAACAGCCTTTTCCTATTTTTTCACATTAACCGTGCTTTTGATATGGCTGATGGCAGGCATGCTATTTATTGTATTACTCCTCTCGAATGGCTCTGTTCCTCTTCCCAGAGTAACAAACCGTGGCAGCCAGCATTGGGCTACAGTGCCATGCTCAATAGAAAGTGAGCCAATCTTCACAGTGCCGTGGGGGGCTTGAACCTCCTGGGTACCACACTACCTTTATCTTTTCGGGCCAGTTCCTCTGCTTTACCAAGTCCCTCTAATAAAACAAGACATGTTAGTCTTCAGAAAATATTGCATCTTAGCCTTATTACCATTAAAAAAATTGAATTCTCCTTTACCATAATGTGTGCATTTTTCATAAAACCTGAGACCAGTGAAATTATAGAAATAAACATTACAGGTCGGAAAGATTTACAGGAATTGCTTTTAAGAACTACAGCTTCCATGTATTTAAACCATTTTGAATCTTTATTTCCTAAACCTTTTGGGGTTCGAGCGGATCGTCTTGGTTTGTGGTAGCCCTCATTCTCAGGCACATCTACACTGTTTGGGTTACACTGCTCATCTACACTGTCTGAGTGTGAGGCTGAGAAGGAACCGTTTTACACAGTGTTTAATTGAAAACATATTTTTGTAAAAGACTAGGAGGAATACATCTTTGGAAACGGTTTTGAAAAACAGTATGAAAAATACGTTTCAGTTGGCAATAATCTTTAACCCAATGTTTCCTATGCTCCTGTAACTGTTGTTCACCAACCCTTTTTAAAAGTTTACTATGCTAAAACACTCACAGCATACTCACAGCACCCACTCACACTGTTTTTCCCACACATCTCGGATTTACCGTGCTTTCACTACATCTAGCTGTGCAATTACCAAATACAACAGGAAACTTAATCAAATAAATCAGTGTTTGGGCGTCTAGTGACTTTGATGGCTTATAAACAGGATACACAAGTTTCCACGCGTATCCTAAACAAATGCACTTTATCTACTGAAGTCCTTCACTACAGGAAAAACACATGGAATTAAATTAAAAGAAAGAAAGAAAGAAAGAAAGAAAAAAAGAAAGAAAGAAAGAAAGGACAAAAAAGAAAGACAAAGAAAGAAAAAGACAGAAAGAAAGAAAAAGACAGAAAGAAAGAAAGAAAGATTGTAAGCTAAGCTGAACTCAAGCCAATGAGTAAAATCAGGAGCAGACTGGGATCTTGTTTTATTGCTTGCTTTGGAAATTGGCTGAAAGTTCTCTTTTCCATTAACTAATTATCAAGGAAATACCGTTTCTACAGCCAGCAAAAGGGTCTCATACAGTCAATATTCCACACTGAACGAGATTAGACTACCACACACTGGAGTGAAACTGTTCTTGGACTGTGTGCCTAGGCAAAATAACTGTTGTGGAGAATAATACTCAACATTGAGTTGTGCCGGTACATTTACATCTTCCATGCTGTTTAATGCGTGCATTGAGTGTACAATATATGGCAACTGTTTACTCAATGTTATTCCGTGCTGTTTAATGTCTGTATTAAAAGGCACAAGGAAGAGGTAATGATAACAAGCAGCCCTGATTGCTGATCAGTGGTGAAGTCAAACCAGAAAGCTCATAATAAGCAAGCAAGTCACATGACACATCTCCCGCATAACTGTCTGATTCAGTCAGTAGTCCTCTTGATGCAATGAAAAGAGCATTAAGAACTTCTGTTACAAACTACATCTTTAAGAAGGCTAAACATTCTCACGAAGACGACAGCAACTGTGCCTCAGATACAACTGTGGACCCAAACACAAACAAAGCCACCGACACAAACAGACTAAAGCATTCTGACAAGATGGAGAAAGACACTTTGTGGAAATAATTATATAAATTAGGTAGCAGCATTACCTATTATATGTGTTACTAGAAGTTCAGTATACAAATAAAATGTGAATTTGTATTATAATAATTCTTGTTTAAGAAAATCAATATTTTAGTGGCTGGAACTTTCAGATTTAGGACTATACCACTGTTGCTGATATGGTGATAGACTATATGTTTACTGCAGGATTCCGAAGAATTCAATCAGGTACACAAATCTTACCTCCATCAGCAGCCTGAGAGGTCAGCCCTGGGTTACAGTCAGCATCATTTAGTCTGAATCTTAAACTATCCTCTCTCTCAGACACTGGAACAACACAAAGAGCTCACTGAAAGCCTGCATCACACTTTGAGATACTCCCTGCAGTTTAAACAGGAGAGTGCCGAGGGTCTGGAATGGGTGCAGACCCAACTTGACAAGGTTTTGAGATCAATCAGCTTCTAGGAATCGGATGAGTTTAGACAGACCGAATGGCTTCCTCTCGTTTGTTAATTTTCTGACCATTCCTTATTGAGAACCACCCTGGATTACTTCAGGGAGTTACTATGGTGAAACACCCATAACAAGTGCAGTCTTAAGGAAGATAAGGAAGGAAGCACCTGCCAAGACAGGTCCAAAAGACACAACACTAAACAACCTGGGCTATTGTAAAGGTCACAGATAGGAAAATAACAGAGTTTGGAACCATTTCTGTGCCCCTTGCTCTTTAAACTATTCACCTGAAAGGGTCAGGAGGTGTGAGGTTAATGGGTTTACAGGTCAGGTTAGGAATAACACAACAAAGTGCAATGGGTGATATGGAGTCTGAGCTAGCAGTGACACACCATGTTGACCAGCTAGCAGCTAGTCTAAGATTCAGTGACACACCATATTGACCAGCTAGTTTAAGATTCAGTGACACACCATATTGACCAGCTAGTTTAAGATTCAGTGGCAAACCACGTTGAACAACTAGCAGCTAGTTAACTGTTTCACTGTTTCCCAGATCACCACGGGCACACCGGTACAGCCTACTGCCACCTCATAACACATATAACCTGATGTCCTTCCACACATTTGCCTTTCGGATAAATTTGTGGATCTCAAACATCATCCTTATAAATCATGAATAAAAGACCTCCATAATTCTGTGTTGGAACATAAACACAGGATGTTCCAGTGCTGTGGAATGTGATTGGACAGAAACATATGGTAGCCATTCCAAACCACATGAAAGACCAGAATAACTGAGGATTTGGGACTTATTTATGCTAAACAGACTTTTGGTTTCTAAATCGTCTTGTGTTAAATCTTAGAAATGGTAAAAAAAATATATTTTGTGCAAAAAACCCCCACAAGGCAGTTGTCTCCATCCTATGCACGGCTACTGCAGTCAGGATTTAGTGTAATCATGAGAGCACAATGCTGTGTACAATACAGGTCTCCACACACCAGACATGATGCGATTTGTCCTGCGATAAAATGGTACTTTCGCTGCGCCACTACCTTTCACACCAGTGGCGACATGCGCGCTTGATGTGATAGGTGACTCTCCTCTGATTGTATCATCAGATGGATGATAGTCCTGTTATACAGATAATACAAATGTAGAATACATAATAGCTTGTCAGAATACTTATTTCAGTAAAGGTAAATGAATCATACACACCAGCTATATCCAGTTCCCTGGAAATGGACTGCTAGATGTTCTCCCTAATTGCTGTGTCTTTATAATTTTTGTGTCCTTTATTGTTCAGCTCCTGGTATTTTCTTCTGCTATTGTTTACTGAAGGTGCGCAATGGAAGCTGTTCCTCATTAGTCAGTTCCCTAACTGCCGCGTGACAAAATTGCAAAAATAGACACAAATCCTTTTTTTTTTTTTTTGTTTGCATCGCTTCAGTGTCTACCATCACATCGCAGACATTGCGAACGGCTTGTATGAAAAATTCATGTTTTATTTATTTTTGTCGTGTTGTGGTGTGTCATACAACACATTGGCTTGTCGATCGCTGTTCGTGTGTAGAGGCCTTAAGACTGCAGAAACTGTAAATCATGTGAACTATAAAATTACATTTCAGAGGCATCTGTCTAGATAAAACAAGGTGTTCTATGCGAGGAAATACAGTGCACTGACTGGCTAGCGATGACGGCAGGAGGTATAGTACATATCCTACACAGTTCTCTGCCCTTCTAATACATCTCTGGTATTACTAAGGGGGACTTTCATCCTGCTTATATTTGTGTTGCTAAGGGTTTAAGCAGATTCAATTTGTTCAGATTCTGAAGTCTTTAAAGCTAACTGCTGATTAATACAGTAAGAGAAGAACAGCAGGAGAGCTAGACAGAGCTCATAGTGGCTGTTCCTGTATAGACTTGGTGGACAGCCAGATACATTTCTCAACTAGCAACCATTTCAAAATATAAATTCTTTTGACAGAATTATTTTCCAAAAGGAATGTCCCACTTTCCTCTGTATTTTGACAGTCCTGTAATTTCTGGGATATAATACACTTTTATTTTAGGATATTCTATATACTATAGTATCAGGAATACAAATTATTAGACAATACAAACTAATGATTTATTGATTAATTCCACCTATGGGCTTTGACGATTAATCTTGTATACCTGAGTGCGGTATCAAAAAACGATGCACGAAAAATAAATCTTGAAGAAATTGTTCAGGGTACGTCTAAAGACAGTAGGGCAACTGGAAGGTATACCCAATATTTCACAATATCTCAGAATGATAGAAAAAAGACTGCAACTTGCAACATTTGCTAATCAGTGCTTTCCTTTCATAGCAGTACTACACGTTTATTGTATCCTCTTCATCGCAAGTTGATTTTTCTTTTTATTACTTGTCTTTCAAATTGTCTTTCAATACAATTTCACATCCCTAGTAAACGGGTGTGATTAATCGATCATGGATTGGATTATTAATCGATCAATACAAAATGTCAAGATTAAAACCTCTACAAAGAATACTGCGATACACCGATATTAACCCTTTGTGGTTTCGTTTATTTCTTCCTCATAAGGTAATCTGATTCTGTAAAATTCCAACACTCATCCAGTCAAAGCTAACAAACAAAATGGTGTGTGACTCACATCTGCACCGGGGTCCCCAGGCTCCCCATCATCTCCCTTTGGTCCTGGGTATCCTTTGGTGCCCTGCAGGAACACAACACACACGCCGAGTCACACATCTGAACACCTTTCTCTGACTCCATTTCTTTACTAGGACAGCGATAGGTTGCTACAGTTCTGTAATGATAGTCTGCTGTGAGATGGACCAGATATTCTGGACGTTAGAATGGCCGTGTTACTATAGCAACTGTCTTCTCCGCTATACCAGTTCATGCAATGCTAATGACAATGGTTATCTTGCTTGAATATCAATATTGTAAATCAAGCATAATGACTTACATTAGTGCCTGGATCGCCTCTTGTACCTGGATAACCCTGAAAAGAAAGAAAGATTTACTAGCTGTATTTCCTGTTTGCTATTGTGACAAGAAAAAGGAAGTACCTTAAAATTGAAACTTGAAAATAAAGTAATAAACTTTACTTGGAAGCCGGGGAATCCTTCAGTTCCATTTCCTGGAGCCCCGTCTTCCCCCTGGCAAGGTAAAGAACCAGATTTTCACTGTGCCTTTACTGATGAATTCTGCTGCCTCTGTTGTATTGCATCTACTGTATTGTACTAGGTTGCAGAGCAGCTGTCATGCAATTTCAGACATCATCTCCCAGTCCTGGTTGGTAAATTCTCAAATGGCTCTACAATCTGTACAGTGTTGTGACAAAGTGGACACACAAATAGAAGTCCTCTCACACAAGAATGCTCTGTCAACACTGTACTGTATCTCCCACCTCGGGAGGCCCATTCCCTCTGCTTGGAGGCTCCAGTCAAGATTCATCTGCTGCTCCAGCCCAAACCCAAACCCATGATCATTCCAATGGAAGAATAAATGATGGAAGCCAACACTCACCCTCTCGCCCATCAAACCAGGATCTCCAGGCGTCCCTTTCATTCCTTTTGGTCCTTTAACCCCCTAAAATTAAGCAGACCCTCACACAGGGGAGGAAAGGTATCAATAAAGCAGTGTAGGAGGCAGCACCATGAAGCAGGACAGCAGGACATCAACTGTTGCCTATTTTAAGTTTCCTATTGTCAAAGGAAATTGTAATTGGTAATTGTCTAGGAACAAGCTGGTGCATTGGGAGAAGCTCCCTGAGTCTATAATGCAATGCTATTAGCTGGTACATTGAGGAATATTTTAGTGTGAAGCCACTGTATTGATCATTATGGAAATTAAATTATTTTTGTCTGCTCACTGCTTTCACTTCTCTCCAGGCTGTTGCACATTGTAGTGTTGAGGTATGTACTGTAGTGTAGATCTATGAACTGTAGTATAGATGTATGTACTGCAGTGTTGATGTATGTACAGATAGACACAGGGCACAATGACAATATGATGCACTGTGATGAACCCCACCTCCGGTCCAGGAGGTCCTTCATCTCCCTTGTATCCTTTTGGTCCTGGAGGTCCCGCATCACCCTAAAGAAGAAAAAAACATTAAAACAAGAGAAATAAAAAATATATGAGAAACACGAAAAATATATAGGAGCCTATTCTCAAAGCTTACTTTTAATGTCTGTTTTGATTCTATAAATCATGTCTGTTACTCATGAAACTGCTGATTTCATTAAGAGCAGTCAACTCATTTATAGTTCATGTATAATATAGGGGCATGCTATACACCACCAAATTTAGACACCGAGCAAAATAATCTGTTGTACAATGACATTAGAAATACGTGTAGCAAAGGAGAAGCCATACTAATGGGAAGCACGACAGACGAAATTGAATTGGTAAAAACAACAAATGACTGCTTCCTAATGCAATTTGTCAAGGCACTGACTAAAGGGGAGGCATGCCTTGATTTAGTTTTTTCAAATAACGAAGACAGAATAACTAAAACAGAGGTCAGAGAACCACTGGCAAACTCAGATCACAACATGGTCTCATTTGAAGTGCTTTTTAAAACCACAAAAGTAATGACTAAAGCTAAGGTTTAGAATTTTAAAATAGGCAAACTATGAAAGGAATGAAACAGAGACTAACAGAAGTAGACTGGAGCAAACTAGAGAACACATCCACAGAAAAGGCATGGCTAGCTTTAAAAAATGTAGTACTAGCGGTACAAAACAATTATCTCCCAAAAGTAGAAAAATCAAAATCTAAAACTAAATGGCCAAAATGTTTTAATAGATCAATTAAATATCCAGAGAAAAAAGGCACTTTACAGAAAGTTTAAAAGGGACCAAGAACAAAATACACAGAAAGAGTACTTGGAACTGCAAATGCAAGTCAAAAAGGAAGTTAGATAGGCCAAGAGAGAGATAAAAATTAACATTGCCAAGGGGGCTAAAACCAATTCCAAAAAGTTTTTTCCAATATTACAGCAGCAAAAGAACATTCAAGGAGGAAGTAAAATGGTACAAATGGCAAAATTATAGATGAAGAGAAAAAATAGCAAATATATTAAGTGATTACTTTTCACAAGTTTTTACAAAGGTTTTAATGCTAAAGTTATTTAAAACCGTTCCTATCCAGTTTTAAATAACTTTAGCATAACAGAGGCAGAAGTGTTTACCAAAACACAAAATAAAAAGGCACAAAGGCCAAACAAAAGGCACAAAGGCCAAACAAAAGGTACAAACACAAAACAAAGGTTTCCATACAAAACACCGGAACAAATAAATCAAATTAAACAAGCACGTACACGCACGCACGCACGCACGCACGCACACAATTACACAATTACACAATTACACAATTACAGGTAACACTTACTCTCCACACAGACAAAAGATTCCTCCTGTCTGTGGCTGGAGCCCAATTAATCAATAATTAACAATTAGCTAATTAAGGCTCCAGCCACATTCTCACATGTATTTTGCAGGAAGGAATTTAACCCCCTCCCTGCCGATCCAAAACAAACAATAATACAATCACAAATAATGAGAACCACAATAATTATAATGAAAACAGTAACAATGATAATAACAGAAATTATAGGGGCCGGACGGGCACCCCATCACATTCGCCCCCATTACATGGCCGCAATTGGCCACCTCCCCCCTTATAAGATAAAGAAAATATAGGAAAATTACCTATATGGAAACAATATGCTGGGATACAGTCAGCATGGTTTTAGGAAAGGGAGATCGTGTCTAACTAACCCGCTTGATTTTTTTGAGGATGCAACATCGACAATGGATAATTGCAAAGCATACTACATGGTTTATTTACATTTCCATAAAGCTTTTAACAAAGTCCTACATAAAAGATTAATTCTCAAACTGGACGCAGTATGGATTCAAAGAAATGCATGCACATGGATTAGGGAGTGGTTAACATGTAGAAAACAGAAAGTACTGATTAGAGGAGAAACCTCAAAATGGAGCAAGATAACCAGTGGAGTACCACAGGGATCAGTATTAGGCCCTCTGCTGTTCCTAATCTACATTAATGATTTAGATTCTGGTATAGTAAGCATACTTGTTAAATTTGCAGACGACACAAAAATAGGAGGAGTGGCAAACACTGTTGCAGTAGCAAAGGTCATTCAAAATGATCTAGACAGCATTCAGAACTGGGCAGACATATGGCGAATGACATTTAATAGAGAAAAGTGTAAGGTACTGCATGCAGGCAATAAAAATGTGCATTATAAATACCATATAGGCTATACTGAAATTGAAGAAGGAATCTATGAAAAAGATCTAGGAGTTTATGTTGACTCAGAAATGTCTTTATCTAGGCAATGGGGGGAAGCTATAAAAAAGGCCAACAAAATGCTCGGTTACATAGTGAAAAGTGTTGAATTCAAATCAAGGGAAGTAATGTTAAAACTTTACAATGCATTAGTAAGACCTCATCTGGAATATTGTGTTCAGTTCTGGTCACCTCGCTACAAAAAGGATATTGCTGCTCTTGAAAGAGTGCAAAGAAGACCGACCAGAATTATTCCGGGTTTAAAAGGCATGTCATATGCAGACAGGCTAAAAGAATTGAATCTGTTCAGTCTTTAACAAAAAAGACTACGCTGCGATCTGATTCAAGTTTTCAAAATTCTAAAAGGTATTGACAATGTCGACCCAGGGGACTTTTTTGACCTGAAAAAAGAAACAAGGTCCAGGGGTCACAAATGGAGATTAGAGTCTGGAACCAACTCCCCAGTAATGTTGTTGAAGCTGACACCTTAGGATCCTTCAAGAAGCTGCTTGATGAGATTCTGGGAACAATAAGCTACTAACGACCAAATGAGCTAGATGGGCTGAATGGCCTCCTCTCGTTTGTAAATTTTCTTATGCTCTTATATATGTTCTATACATATAATGATAAAATTGTATAGTGAATGGTGTACTCAAAACTGTCATTTAATTTGTTTTTCTGTATTTCGAGGTGTAGTGAATTACATTGAAAAATGCCTTTGTCGTGGAATTATTAGGTTTCTTTCAGTATTTCTACATGTTGTGAATTAGACACATTATTAGAGAGAGAGAGAGAGAGAGAGAGAGAGAGAGAGAGAGAGAGAGAGAGAGAGAGAGAGAGAGAGAGAGAGAGAGAGAGATCCTTTGTTTCCTCACGCCCCCCTGACACCCCCCTTTGCTATCATGGTTACAAAGTTAGTTGTTGGTATATGCACTCTTTCAGGCAGAGAAAACATTGAAACAACCTTTGGGCTCCCCAGTGGGAGAGAAGAAGCTGACCCCCCTCAGAACTGTGAGATACAAGGGGGCTGAGATCAAACGCTCTGCAGGGATCAATTGACATCTCCCACTTAGCAGGGCACACGCACAGCTGTTTACTTATTTGTTCTTCAGTGTGTAGCTGATGGAGGAGCAACAGGTCTAGCAGCTCTAACAAGTGCCCAATGTGGTTGATTAGAGACAGGCAGTGTACACTGAGACTCATTATTAAGCACTGTATGACCTGAATATGACCTAATAAGGGACTGCCTTACTAATGAAGGTACAGTTATTGTTTTATCTAGTACACACACACACACACATATATAGATACACTGTATAAGTTTCTAATGCACAATATTTTCATGTTAAATATTTCTTCCATATACAGTGCACTCCCTTTATAAGAATTACTGATATAAGAATCAACCGCATATAGTGATCAAAACCACTGGGACAAAATCATTCCTATACTAACCAATGTAAAATAATCCGCTTGTAAGAAACAAGCAATCCACTTATAAAAATCAGTTTGGGGCAAACTGACTGCATGTAATACGATACTGTATCAAGTGCAATGACGTGTACAGCCAATAAAGGTTTTTTGTGAATTTGAATTTGATCACATTTCGTGTGATTAGGCACGTACACAGCGTATGCAGTATAATCCCTGGTCCGCAGCGACTCCCAGTGGGAAAAAAAAGCAGTTTACAGTGTGAGTCGACATGGCAGGTATTTTTTTTGTTCTGTGTTAGTGAAAATGTGTTTTAATAAAGTGAATTAACATTCATTGAATACATATTGAGTACAGCACTGTTATTGTGTGATATGCATGTAGAGGGAGGGGGATTGCAGAGCTTTGCATCTTCGCTTAGTGAAAAACTGTGAGATTTGCATCGCAACTGAAAAAAAGCAAGCCACAGATGCTTAAATGCAGTGGTAGTCCTGGCCACAGATGCTTAAATGCAGTGGTAGTCCTGACAATAAAATACTGTACTGTAATATCATTTTAATTCAAAGGCCATTACACGTAACACCACATGGCAGTTAACCCTTTGCGGTCCTTTGTCGGACTGGGTCCGACATTGCAATTATTCCCGTCAGGTCCTTTGTCGGACCCTGTCCGACATCATTTTAAAACGCAAAAACGCAAAAAGTCGGTTTTTCAACGGAAAAAGCAGAGAAAACCATTCAATGGCCGAGTGGGAACGAAAGGAGCCGAGACAAGCCGATAAAAAAAAAGGCGATCTCATGAATAGTCATAGTACCCCATTGGCATCAGATGGGGCGGGCGATGGAAACAAGCTGGGAGTACAGTATCAGCACAGAGACTATCACGGACATTTGCAGAGCTTTTTGAGATGTTATAGCAATAAAATAATGACTTGGATTGCATTATTGAGGAGTTTGGTGATAAAATGAGTCATCAGGAGACGATTGATCGGTATGTACGACTATTATTATTATTATTTTTATTTGGTAGCGTATGTGAAAGCCGATAGCAAACTAAAGGGTGGGCGGGGCTGGAGATCCCTAGTGAGTGCTTTGTTGATATGCAGGGCCATTTAAACCCGTTTGACTGTGAAAAAATACTTTTAAACAGCTGCCTAAAATTAACTGCACGTGAAAAAATTAATTAGACCTGGCGAGCCTGACGCAGAATTAATAAATGGACCGCAAAGGGTTAAACTAGGCACCCTCACGAGACGATCACTTCTCAAGTATACTGTAGTAAAATAGGATTCTGCAGCCTTGAGTAAACATAATTGTGATCATATAAGGACTTGTTGATTGTAATCATATCGGTCTGATTTTAAGAATCAACCTCGCATAAGAATCAAATCATCCGGAACGGATGTGATTCTTATAAACGGAGTGCACTATAATGAAATGCTGTGCACACACAATCTTGTACATAAATGTTGCTGTGATATATAAAGAGGGATTTTCTTAAGATGGTGTTTCTGATTGGTTGCAATATGTTAAAAACGAATGCAACAATTAAAAGTCTAGAAAGTCTAAAAGTCTAGAGCTGACACTCCTCACAGGATTGAGATCCTATTATAGAATTTACCACATTATCTAACCTTTAAGAGTGCTGAAGTTCTGTCTCTCCTACTCTTATTATCATGATTAACATTATCACAGACCCTCCTTTTTAACGAAGGTCTTTCGGTTGGTTGTTTTGTTTTTGTATACACAAACAAAGAAGGACCAATTAATGGTGCTAGATGCCAATAAGATGTAAGTTAGTACATTTTAAAGACGTGTTGCTACAGATAGGAAAGAAATACTAATAGGAAATAATAGGAAAGAGATTGGATTGGTGCCACATTTTAATGAAGGGTCACTGTTAATGTTGCTTGTGTTAATAAGATGTAAGAGAATGGATTTTAAAACCTTGATTAATACTCAGTCATAGGGATGGCAGTGGTAATGGTGCAAGGATTATAAAAGACTCTTCCACAAACAACTGTGGCCTCTGCTTGATTTTTCCCTGGTGTTCTGAATCACATAAACAGGAAACTGCTTTTGAGTCAAGTTTTCCTTATAAGGGAAAAATCAGGAATGCCAAATTCTCTTTCTGTGGATAAAGAAACAACTGTTCCTACTGTAGTTTCTATAAGGAATCGAATGTCCCAGCCCAGCAGTCTATTCCATCTGTTGAGCAGTTTCTATGGTTACTGTTTCTGCAGTCAATTAGCCAGTGATGTCATCTAGTAATACATTACCCCAGTCTCTTAAGATGGCCTTGAATGCACAACTGTAAGGGACTGTTAAACCAAGGCTTTAAAATCCATGTTCTACCTCCTATTAACACTGGCAACACTGTTGCATTAATGCAAAGACCGGGTTCCTGTCATTGTTGCCTTAAAGCAACCAGATATCAATGGCTCAAGACTCATGACTCGCTAAAAAAAAGGATGTCTGGGTCTTTCCATGTTTATTTTATTTTGAAGAACTCATGCACTAATAATATTCAAGGTCTCACCCTAACCCTAAGCCCAACCCCAACCACCCACAAGCTGTTTGTTTCTCAGTTTTGTAACAACATGGAGTTTTCTCCTGTCAAGTAAACAATATGGCTCTCAATAGACGTATATACACTACTTGAAGTAAACTATAAGATATAATTATAGTGTATATAGCGTCCTGTAGATTTTCACATCAGCTTGTTCACTGAAGACTGGACACTGTGTATACTGTAGTGTCCTGGATCTTTGCACGTCATTTTATGGTACAACCCAGAGAAGCTTGTCTTACCGGATCTCCATTCAGTCCGATGGACCCTTCTCGTCCAGGTTCCCCTGATGGTCCTGGCTCGCCCTAATGAATAGAAACACGATCAATGTCAGCAATCCGAGGGGTAGGAATGAGCAATGCAATACTGTTTTCCACTGGAACAGGGGTCGTTATTTTAGGCCCACATGTTACAGAAAACTTAATGGATGGTATCCAATGATTAATGACCACAACACTAATGCTATGTTGCTATGTTACAGCTTTTGCATTTCTTGGTGGGCCTAAGCATTTACAGACAGGCAAATGCTTTAAGCTTACAGCAATGCCTATAAAACTTTAAAGCTCAGCTTTTTGTAATTGGATTTGATTTTATCTCACTTAACTGCTTTTAAAACCAAATCAACATCAACAACAATCAAGTCATCCACACAATGATCAGGACTGCGTGGCATACAGAGAGTCTGTAGGTTTACAAACCAGAGATAGACAAATTAAAATGCTTTGTTACTGCAGTACTTTCTGCATTCTGACAGATACACTCCCAGCACACATCTGTGCATGTGGGCAGACAGCTCAGATCAGCTCAGCTAGGAATCCAGGTGGGAGAAACGGAAATCCACAGAGATCAAGTTACACACAGTGATCTTGGGAGAAGAAAGCTTTTAAAACCAGATGTATTCTTAACTTTTTTGCTTGTAAGAATATTTACAATATTGAAATATTTCCTTCACCTAAGATCCTCTATATACATTTACTGTTCAAATGTAGCTCTGTTTTTACATATAGACTCTCATCTGGCCCTCAATTCCCCTGGTTAAGCATGGCCAGACCCTGCTCCACCCACACATAGTGCCACTGTCAGACCATGTGATTCACAAGCAGTCACTGTTACACCAGAAGTGACCAACAATGTGACCTGTGGTACCACGGTTTACAGAGTTTACAAAGTGCTACTCTTCTTTACTAACTGTGCTATTCTGCCCATATTTATTACTTTAGTAGCTGTGCTACCCTGTCCTTCTTTACCTCTGTAGTAGCTGTGCTACCCTGTCCTTATTTACCTCTGTAGTAGCTGTGCTACCCTATCCTTCTTTACCTCTGTAGTAGCTGTGCTACCCTGTCCTTTACTTCTGTAGTAGCGGTGCTACCCTGTCCTTTACCTCTGTAGTAGCTGTGCTACCCTGTCCTGCTTTAACTCAGTAGTAGTGCTACAGTATTCTGTTCTATCCTGCTCTTGGCTCCTGCTTTAGTTTCGTTTTTACTCACCAAGTCTCCTCGAGGCCCTCTTGCTCCTGGTGTTCCCGGTCCTCCTCTTTCTCCTAGACTGCCCTGATCAGTAACAAGCATCCCAATTAATATCACAGGCATTTGTGATGCATTGTGTTCTTCTCTGACTCTAGTCTACAGCTATAGAATTAACACATTTTACTTCATAAAGTTGAATGTTACGTTAACCTATTGAATTGCATACCGCTTTGTAATGTTCAATATACTTAACGAAAAACTGACAACAATTTTAAAATGTGACATGAAATACTGTACTACTATTATGGCTTCTGGTACACTTTTGCAATATCGTTTTGTAATTTATTTGGTTACATGGTGTTAAATAAATGATATATATATATATATATATATATATATATATATATATATATATATATATATATATATATATATATATATATATATATATATATATATATATATATATATATATATATATATATATATATATATATATATATATATATATATATATATATATATATATATATATAATATATATATATATATCAGGGCAGCTGGCTCTTTGAGCTAAATATATATATTTATATATATATATATTTAATATATAAATTCTAGGTGAAGCAAAACGTTTTCCCATAGCTGTAGAACTGTTTAATCAATATTAGGCTGTGTTTTATTTATAAAACCATTCCTTATCTGCCTGACTTTGTGAATGGAGCCCTAAAGACCTAGGACATAATGTTATTGCGTTTGATGTTACTACTTACCTGGTAAATCTGGTCTTTTTTTTATTCTTTTACAGTAGCAAATGTAATATGTCTGTCATGCCAATAAAGTTTCAAAAATCATAATTGAAAGAGAATTACCTTTTCGCCTTTGGGTCCATCAGGGCCTGGCTCACCCTACACAATGAATAAATCAATCAATGAGATCATAAAAGACACACAGACACAGAAGGATTTTTGAAACAATAAGTACAAACATATTACACAGTGTATACATACATCTTGACACTCAAAAGCTTCCAAAATGTACAGTAGAAGTATGATGTTAACAATCATGAACTGAAATGTTAACGCAAGCATATTTATATAATATATTACAAAAGTACACAATACCCTCACTTGCTTATATATGCTGTACGTGGAAATATCTTCCAAATCAAACTTACCTCATCACCTCTTTCTCCTTTGTCTCCGTTCACTCCTCTCACCCCCGGCTCCCCCTGCAAATCAGAAAGATAGAACAGTTCAGGTCTGCAGCTGACAGTAACCCTGGCAGAGGATAAAAGCACTCCCTTCCTACCTGTGTCTATTACCTCATAAAACTGCTTTCATGATTCTGCGTTTCCATGTTCATTTGGCTGCCAATCCGAGCTGCCCCTTTCCAAAGACGGGCCAAAGCAGGATGGGTGAAAGTACGTCACAACACTAACCAATCAAGTGATGAGTGTGTGTAAACATTTAATCCACATAAGTGGTAAGCAGGTTTCTCTGTGCTTCAATATTCTCTGATATTTTTTTTAACAAAAGCTCTAAAGAATTGTTATGATTGTCAGAAGCAATGCAATAGCATCCATCTTTTCAGTTTTGTAAATACATGAACATTTCCTTAGCCGCAAGGCTTGCTGGGAAAGAACTGCCAACATCTGAAAACCTCTCATTGCATGGAAACTGACTTTTTCACTCAACTGGGGTAGACTATCAATGGGGGTTCAGGAAAAATGTGGGGGAACCAGCGGATCAGCTCGGATTGGCTGTCAATCCGTGCTCATGAAAACAAGGTATATGAGGGATTCTGCATGAGGCAGAACGATTAGGACATTTTACTTTCTGTAGATGATGCTTTAGGGAAACCCTTTTTTAAATTATATAAATGTTAGTGGACACTCTTAAAACAGATAAACAGGCAATATTCAGACAGCTCATTACTCCAGCAGTTCCTACCTCCCACATTAGGGGTTCATTTTTCAAAGGTAATTCCAATCCATTTGTGTTCGTGATGATGACGCCAGAGTCTGGTGATCGAGGAGTTTCTATAACACTGACAATATGGCGTCTCAAACACTTTATGAGACATGAGCTGGGATTCTTACCGACTGTTGTCCTTAGACATGCTTGCATTTACAAGTTCTCAGGGTTTCCTGGAACAATCATGTCTAAACTACAGTAACTGTAAGGCTGGACAGCTGGTGCCCAAACACACAGCCGATCCAGGCAGCGTACTGAACTGCCCTGGTCTCTCTGACTGGATACCAGAGGCGCAGAGACCTCACTGGAGACCAGGCTCCAGACACTGCTGCCCCGGTCACTCCCTGGACAGCTCCCTCTCACTACAGTTCAGCTCAAGACGGGTGGCGTTTAGCACATTCATTCCACAGTCAGACCATGGATCTCACTGAATAAAGATTTCCATGAGTCCCAATAACCCTGGCTTATCCAAACTGATCTAGAGATCCTTGTGTTGGACTCTCTTATTTCTGTTCATTATCTTGACATGCTTGTTGAAAGTCACTATGCAAGTCCACAGTATATGGTTTTGTACTGCTGTGTTGGTGGTTAACATCCTCTTATCATCACTCCTTCTTTCTTTTTACCAGGATTAAGGTCCAAGCCAGGTTAGAATAACCTTCCAGGCAGATAGGTAGCATGTCCTATTGAGTACTTATTTGATACACCTATTGCTGGATTCATAAGCATTCAAACAGACATATGTGCACACTTTCAGTGCAGACAAACTAGTTTAATAATACAGTCTTGAAAAGCAGAGCTACATTCCCTACAATACCACCTGGTTGGTGTCTCAAGAATCAGATTTCCAAGCCTTGGAAAGCCTTCTTCTCTTACCTTGGATCCGAGATTTCCGCTGTTTCCTGGCCTTCCTCTTTCTCCATCACGCCCTTTCTCACCCTAGTTGGAGAAGAGAAGAAGAGTGAGTGTGGTGTCTGTATTTCACATCTGGACACATCTTTCTGTCTGCACACTGCAGTCACTGTACTGTACTAAGTGTCAGGAATTCAAAGTTGTAATGACATCTCTACAATAAAGAGTTGACTACATATGCAGCATAGGTAAGTGTTATTAAACTTTAAGAGAATGTATCCTGATATTAGACTCTACTAAAAATATGTTCATTGTGGCAGTTCAATTGGGTCTATTAGTCTTGGTCTGTAAAGCCGTTATCTAAAGTTGATATTTTTATGCAGTAGGTGATCACTGGTTTTTTGATGTCATGATAGATATTTCAGGCTACATTGTCAAAATGTTTACTCCAATTCACTGGTAGCACAAGCAATATATGTGAGTTTTCTTAGTTGTTTTAAAAATGTGCCATGACAATTTGGATAATCGACTTGAGAATCCGGTCCTTTGACGTTAAACTGGGTTGTTTTGTAGATGTCATTACAAAACATCTGTACACAGAAAACGCAATCCTCCTGCCTAGGAAAAGCAGCTCTCTGATATCAACTTCAGTTATAATGCACATTGATAGGACCCTCTCTGCTGTGAATAGGGTTACAATACCTGTCTTGTCTTTCTCTGCATTGTGAACTTGTTTTCCATGTGCTCCACGCTTCAAGTGCAGACAATGTAATTGAAGGCAATGTAACAAGCATAATCTTACCCGGCTTCCTTTGATACCATAGGGACCGGGGTCTCCCTTGGGTCCGGAGCCTCCCGACAAACCCTGCAGGTCAACGGGAGGAGAATGTTTTTATTTCGAAACAACAGAAACTGTCTCACGCAACTCTCCTCATGTTCAGTTATGACAGAAGTTGTCTTTTTCTAAGTGAGGCAAAATAAAAATTGATGTGAAAAGACCTCAATGGTTTATGAACTTGTTTACAAACAGGTGTCCTAAAACTGGGGTTGTCATGGTGACTGAGTTCAGATAAGTTTGGATAGGAAAGCTGCCTTACTCCATTATCAGCGGATTTGTAGTTTACTCCCGTGTAACAGAATATACACAGCATGGGCTACATGTGACAAAGAATAAATACACTGCTTCCCTATCTAAACAGACATCAAAGTTGGGGTGTACGCTCAACTGTACCTGTATACTTCCAAGGACTAGGTGAGTAACGTCAGGTACCACACAATGCAACCAATCTTGATGGTCTTTTAATATGATTATCCTGTGAACGTTTTCCACAGTAAAACTATAAAGCAGAACAGTTCTTAGAAGTCCACACAGTGCTAACCAATGGTTTTCTTGCAGCTTTTTTCAAATGCAATGTACTGTATGTGAAGTTATGTGATTGGCTGCTTCATAATATCCAATTCCTGTGTTAGTGATTGGATACCAGGAAGCAGCAGTTTATAATTAATTCATTCTATATTATAGCTACAGTGATGAACAAGAGGAAGGGGGCAGGGGCTTTATTAAAATAACAGCTTCTTCTTTACATACAAGGAGAGTTTATCGCAGCAAAGTCAATACACTGACTCACATCAAGTCCTGGGGATCCTTTGCAGCCAGGAAGTCCAGGAAACCCAGCTTCACCCTGTTGACAAATAAACCTGTTAGAGCTCAGAATAACAATGTCTTCATCTAATTACTGAATGTACCGTGCAGCTAGAATTATTCATACAGTTCAAGTCATTGTTTATAGTTCTATATATTTATTACAATTCGGTTCTACTAGATAAGGGTGTTAGGTGGTGAAAGGGGTTAATTGACTAGCTTTTTAAAATGTGCCTCTGCTGGTTTGCAGGGAAGCTGGCTCTTTGAGCCGATCTGGTTAAAATATCTCTGGTTTATTTTCGAGAAGGTGGTCTTGGGCAAAGCCCTCTTTCTCTCCTTCCTAGCTCAGCTGTTTCCTCTTTACTTCCTACTTCCACTTTAATATAGAAGAAAAAGTCAAGGAGAAAACACACCTTTTTACCATCGATTCCATCAATTCCGTGCTGTCCCTTCTCACCCTGTAAAAATAAGAGCAGGGGGTTACCCACAATGCTTAATCTGTAAATATAAAGACATGTACAGTAAAAGATGACATGCAGAATTCGGGCAGACTTAAAAGACTTCTGAGCTACTGACCTTGTAACCTTTGTTACCTCTGTCCCCCTGGAAGGAAATACAGACAATATGTGTTCAGTTAATACAATTCCTAAAAATGTAGGCATCACAATTCTACTGACAAGTATATGCCCAAAGTTTTAGGTGATAGCTAGACTTTTCTGATTTTCTTTGTTGGGTCAAGGCCTAGAGTCTAAAACATGGAGTAATATTTTGTCTGATTGAACGACAATTATCAGTGATGTTCTGGTTCAATTCAAACAATCCAACTCTGTCCAGTTTTGCAGAAATCCATATTGGGAGATCTGTAAATACTCTGTTGTAGTCTGACTCACGTAAGCATTGCTTGTATTTTCATGTGTGTGTTTATTTTCCATGACTAATATTCCATGATCAAATATTTGCATTCCAATATAGCCATTACCTTTTCGCCTCTTCCTCCTTTGTCACCCTGTGATAGAAAATAGAAAAGTTGTTATTGTTAATCTTCATAATCTTCTCACTTCTTGCATCAGTGAAGAGAAGAGCTGTGTTTCTATCTTTCTTTCAACATACCAGACTACTGAACAAATATATCTACCTGTATCTGTTCTGTTTAATAAACAGATGAAATCACCTAGCAAGGAAGTACTTAGTAGCAAAATAACTGGTTGTAAGATCTTTAGTAGTTTAAATCCAGTTTTGTTACATTTATTTTTGAAAGGTATTCCATTGGTAAAGTGTAACACATTTTGCAGTGGAGCAAAGCATTTAAAAAGCTCCCTGACATTTTAAAAAACCCAAATCTCTCCTGCCACTCTCTAAGCATTCTGACACAGAGGGCTGCAGATCAATGCGTTGCTTCTAATTTATAATGCTCTCTAAAAGGCACATACCTTCATGCCTTGGTAACCGATAGGTCCAATGTCACCCAGTCTTCCCTGTTAAGACAGAAACAAAATCATTTGATTTACAGACTTATACTGTATGTTTATCAATATATTTAAATGTACAGACAATATTATTGACACAAGATAAATCAAAGCTTTCAAAGAAATCAGAAGGCCATTAACCAAATCCTGTATGTCATCTGTCTGTCTGATAATGCTGTAAATGCAAATACAGCAACATTAAGAATACTGTTGAAGCAAACAGGAACTAACAGTAGAAAACATGTAAATAGTAGAACTGAAGGTATCTGTCAGCATGAATTTGAGTATTTTATTTTCCACGACCATGACTTCATGGTATAGCAAGCTGCATGTTGATTGGACTTCTTTTCATGTTTGATTTTTAAAGCAGTGCTTATTTCACCACTCCATTTAGCAGATCTCTGCTTTTTAGATTTGGTGGACAGACTGCAAACTGGTTAGCTACAAACAGCTTACTGTAATTCTAGATATATCGCAAATGCAATAGATTAGAAGACTGCATTTGCCCCACAGCACTATATATTGTTTCATATCATATTGTCCAATATATACCCTTCGGTCATGATTTTCTATTTGCATTTTTTGAAATTTTAAAACAGTTTTTCTGAACTATGCGAGTTTGAGAAGTTGCCCTGCCAAAATTTTGAAAAAAAACATATGTGCATTATAAAATAAATACAGAGATAGGAAACTTAACGTGGTACAATTATGCATGCAGGGACTGAAGGGGATATATAAGTTTGTGGACGAGCACTTACAGGGTCTCCTGCTTCTCCCTTCCCCCCAGGCAGGCCCGGTCTGCCTGATTCACCCTGTTCAGGGAAAAAAGTTCATAGCATCAGTGTATCTGAGTCAGTCACCAAACCACTACCAACATGTTTCCCTAGTACAGCAGCAAAACAATACAATATAGCAGTTTATTTTACATTCTTGAGGGAAACTGAATCTGTGCAAACTCCATTCATGCAATTCTCTTCAGTCGTCACTTAGGCATAACCAGATGTTTGGGAGGATGCAATGCTAATATTTGGAGGTCTTGGTTCTCACCCCAAATCCTAGTGTTCCAGGCTCTCCTGGTGGACCTCTTGGTGGCTGAAAACATAATGATATCCAGTGAGTGCTCCACTATCATACATTAAATTCAATGACAAACATTTCAATGACCTTTTCAATGTCTCCAAAAATCTTTTTCTAGTGGAAATGTATGTCATTGAATGTATTAAGTTTCTTTTAGCATTTCTAAATTCAGCACTATTGTTTAACAGTTATGGATAATTGACCAGACTGTGACAGAGTGTACTGGCCATACAGTAACTTCAGAACTTTAGGACCATGGGAAACCTGGGTACTGTGTGAAGAAAAGGCTAGTTGAGGGCAAAAGGCCAGTCTGGCAGAGATAGTTAGCTAAATAATTTCAGGTACGGTTGTTAGCTCTGCTAATTGTTTTAGCCTGTCCTCAACAAGTTGATTAAAGCAGGTTTATAAAACAGCCCTAGATTATGACTGCAGAGAACATAAGGGAAATGCAAGCTCCAGGGGAAATAATGATGTGAGTAAATCAGAGTCTTGAAAGTAGTTACTTGTGGGGGTAAATGGAAGCAGACTCGCCACTGTTTAGAGTAGGACGGCGCTGAGGAGAACATACCTCATTAAAAGTTTTGTTTATTTCTTCCTAAAGACAAACGAGGCGCTATATCACACAGACTTTTAACAATGAAATATGCTTGGACTCACTGTAAATGAAACAGTGAGTAGCTTCAAATTAGATTTACAGTCCTCTTATCTTGATATGAATTGTGCAGTCACTCTGAATGGTTCTTGTTGCATTTATTCTTATAGTGTTTTTTTATATATATATATTGTATATATTTTTATATGTTAAGGTGCTTTGAGTTGCTCTGTGCCTTTAAGAGCCAGTGCCATATTGCCAGAAATACAAAAAAAGACATTTGGATCTTCCTATCTTTTTACTGGATGGGACTGGTTCTACTCTTACTTTCATAAAGATATTTTGGCTGATCTAGCCTTCTATGTCAGGCAAATAGAACAAAAGAGCTGCTCCTGAGCCAAGCTTAAAACACCTTATATATATTGTATATGAAAGGGTTGACAGGGATAAATAACCCAGATGGTCGCCTGATAAAAGGCTGCTGTTTCTGGCTGTGTGCAGCATCTTCGTGTCCTGACAACAATTACAGAAGAAAAGTTATATTGAGGAGTCCTACCTGGCAGTCAAAGGAACAGCACTGCAAAGGGAAAAAAAAGAATTATTTATCATAACTCAATGAAAAATTTTTAAAATAAAAATATATAAATTCAAGGAATGACAAAAAAAAAAACCATACCACTTGCTCTGATTCTTTGACCTAAAATAAAAGGAAAAGCTGAATGTTAGCATTTGTAATCAGTTTTTAAAAAGTTTCATTTTGTCAGCCGTTCAAACTTGGATATGTTCCAGTTCTTCCAAAATGCGCTGCCTTCATCAGCTAAACCACATACCAGAACTCATGAATAAGCTGGTCATCATGTCCTAGAATCTGATACTAAATCAAAGTGTTGTCGGAGCTACATAAAGACTGAAAATAGATAAACAGTTCTTAAAATTAGTGGTTTTAATGTTACTGGTTTATTTTAATCGAATAAAGCAGGGTTAATCTCAGCTTTTATGGAATCATATAGTGTTTACGGGAAATGCAAGTCTTACATTAAAAATGCATCCAATGCTTATTGTTTCTCTTACCCATTTCCCAGGAATAAGGCGCTTATATTTTAAAGTTTAGATGCCAAGCTTGTAAACGTTAGCTTTGACACATCAGGTGTTGCAGCTCAGAATCGTTTGATGTTGGCGTTTTAAACTGTCCAGATTTCCAAATTGTTGCTTTTTATAAAACCACGCCTATTAATATGAACAATTGAGAACACTGAGAACAGCATTTTCCATGGAGGAAACAAATGCACCTGCTAGAGGTACCCTTCAAACACAAATGAGAAAAATGGAAAAGTGGGGAATGAGATTCCTACTGTATGGAATGCTTCAAATCTGTTTGAGATTGCTCTATAGTCAAACCCCTGCATCCCTGTCACCAGCTGTATGCATTCAACAAGTTTAGAAAGAACTCAGAAAGAAATGAAAAGTAAACTGAAAGGGAGGTATAAGAAATTCAGAGAGAAGAGAAAACTCACGATGACGTCGATAATATTGCGGATGGTCTCGTCTTTCTGTTGCTGGATATTCCCAGTCGCAGTGAAATTCTGTCTGTAGCTGTTGTCAGTTGCAATTACATTCAGCCTGGTTTCCTAGACAATGTATAAAACAATGTTATGAGATGATAGTCCCTATACGTCATCATTCACAACTCCCTTTTTGTTTGCTGTAGATTTGCCAGACTTCTTTATTTTCACTTGAACACAGGTGCAACCCATTTTTGATAGCACAGCATTATAGTTCACTTTCACAGTTACAGGTTTTAGGATTTCTTTTGTATGAAGGTTCAGGTTGGGTCCTACTTTTACACAGTCAACTGAAGTACTGGGGCAGGAAATGTGCTTCAGCTAAATGAAAAATAAAATAGACCCATAAGAAACAGCTTGCTTGGTCAACAACTTCAAAGGGAGGAAATGAATGCCTCCAATTTAAATATCAAAATTAAACTACTGTATAGTAGGCAGGGCTCAGTGGAAAGGTATTAATAAGGACAGGAGCTGTTACGGAGTGTGAAAGATCATTCTGAAGCAGGTTTTGATACCTCTGCTGGGATTTTCAAATATTGCATTGATTGCCTGATAGCTGCAGTACATACCAAGTGACTGGGAGAGATGGCGACGGCGAAGACCTTGATGCCATGGTGTTTGGCTTCGTTGGCAGCGTCTTCCAGGCCTCCACAGGGCTCTTTGTAACCCTCCAGAGGGTACCCGTCAGTCACTACAATCATGTACTTGTTCTCCCGGCGATGGGAACCACTGCAACAGGAGCAGACTGGCATATTACTGCCCTGTGCTGTGCTTTACTGTGCAGAGCTGAGCTTTCATGGGCTGTGCTGTGCTGTGCTGTGCTGTGCTGAGCTGAGCTTTACTGGGCTGTGCTGTGCTTCATTGTGCTGAGCTGAGCTTTAATGGGCTGTGCTTTGCTTTACTGTGCAGAGCTGAGCTTTAATGGGCTGTGCTGTGCTTCACTGTGCTGAGCTGAGCTTTAATGGGCTGAGCTGTGCTTCACTGTGCTGAGCTGAGCTTTACTGGGCTATGCTGTGCTTCACAGTGCTGTGCTGTGCTTTACTGTGCTGAGCTGAGCTTTACTGTGCTGAGCTGTTCTGTGCTTTAGTGATCTGTGCTGTGCTGTGCTTTACTGGTGCTGTGCTGTGCTTTACTGGTGTGTACTGTGCTGTATTTGCTGAGCTGTGCTGTGCTTTATTGATCTGTGCTTTACTCTATTGAGCTATTCTTTACTGATCTGTGCTGTGTTGTGCTGTGCTGTGCTGAGCCGTGCTGTGCTGTGCTGAGCCGTGCTGTTTTTTGTAGAACTGAACCATGTGTACAGCCTCTCTCTCGAAAGCAGACTCAGTCTGCTGGCTTCCTAAAAGAAATCCCTTCCCATGTGCTGTCGAGTATCAAAAGGATAATACAGTACGTTTATGTAAAGGAGAGTTTACAAAGTAGACGACCACTATACATACCACTCCAACCCTCCCACATGCTGCCAATGGCAATTATGATGCTATTTCTCCAAAGCTCATAGCTGTTATGTTATCACTGTTATGTGAGTGTTTAAATACAATGTGTAAGGCACACTTAGTTTAAACAGGGCTATGTATGTGTGTTTTTGGTCTTGGTTTGATTTTGGAATCACTAATTTAAATCAATACATTCTTAATTGATGTAACAGTCAAAACAGTGCGAGGATATTTCAACAGTTTTACAGCAAGCGATAAAATAATTTCTGCTCCTCTTTAAATGATTAGAACCCACTGCAGTGCTATGGTTTTGTATTTGCAGTATTCTGCAATATATTTTAAAACACAATCCTGCTTGTTTTGATATTTTATTCACACATCCTGTGTCATAAATCAGCTGGAGGCTAAAGCCGAAAACATTTCTCAACTCTCACTCACTTCGCCAGCAAGAGCAGCGTTGTCTTAAGCAGCACAGTGTATCCAGACCCTGCTCCCCTAACCATGGTAGTTATACTTCAGCCTGTGTATTAGGCGTCTTTCAGAACTACGGTAGTTATTCTTTAAATGGATATTTATAGATATTGAAGTTTAATAAAACAGAGCTTACCTTTTGTTTTGTTTAACATTCCTATTACTTTGCAATTTTAGCATGACAATTATTTGACGCATCTCTCCTCAGATATTGTAAACAAAATATCCCCATCAAGCATGGCTGCACAATGTTTCTTACTGTATCGCAATGTTTCCCTGACCCCAAGCAGAGCCACAGTGGTCACCTGCAAATTGGCCCCTCATGAGCAGGTGGGCGTGCATAAAAAACTCAGGAACCATAGAGATTATTGACAGACAGATAGGCACGGAAAGGCCTTCTGCAGCGCCTGTGCTAAAAATAGCCATTATTTAAATACTAAATCTGTATATTATATTATGTATTTTAACTTTTACTGTTTGACGGTGTCGCTTGAATAAATGTTACGTTTAGCAACTTGCCAGTGTAATACTATATAATATTATTACTTGCCTGTGTAATACTATAATATGATATTACTTGACCGCCTCTTTTTGATGACATCATCAGCATTATTAATGTTCCCTGGTTGCCATCGATATCTGTTGCAAAAAGAAAAACAGAATCCACCGACAGTACTACCGAAACCCGAGTCTGCAGCTGCCAGTCACAGGCAGTTTGCAAAACCTGATTCCGATGCCCCCATCACGTCTGCCAAAAATTCAGGACATGTCATTACTTAGAAAAAAAAGCATTTAAATAAATACTTTGTATTTTCATTTTGTTTGGCAATGCTGGTAAACACATTTCCATACGCACACATAAGATTTCCATTCTTAACTGCAGGACCAATAAATAAATAAACAAACAAAAAGCACTTTGACAAAAGTACTTTGCTTCCTTTACAACTTGCAGGCTTTTTTTGTATTTTGGAACTAGTTCCTGGCATCTTTGTGGAGATATTTTTGCCCATTCTTCAACACATACAGCAATCAACTTTGGTTTCCTTTTTGCAACAGCAGCCTTCAAGTCAATCTGGAATATCTCAATGGGATTCAAGTCTGGGGACTGAGATGGCCAATCCATAACTGTAATCTTCCTTTTTTCAGAAATTCCTTTGTAGAATTCGCAGAATGCTTAGGGTCATTATCCTGCTGGAATACAAACTTCCGTCCAATAAGCCTTCTAGCACTGGGTAACAAATAAGAGTGCAAAATGTCTTGATATTTTGCAGCATGCAATGATCCTTCTACAATAGAAAGGTCACCAGTGCCTGAGGAAGAAAAACAAGCCCATACCATCACACAATCTCCACCATGTTTAACACTGGGCATGATGAACTTTTCTTTAAATTCTTCTCCTCTTCCGCCAAACATATTGTTGTTTTCTTGGTTAAGCAAGTTACATTTTGGATTTGTCTGACCATAAAATTTGGTTGAAGAAATCAGCAGGCTTCTTCAAGTATTCAATGGAAAACTCCAATCGCTTTCTTTTGTGTATTGTTTTTAACAAAGGTTTGCATCTTGGTTTTCGCCCATGGATATTCATCTTAAGGTATCACTGAATTTTTCACTTGTGAATTTCTTGACCATCTTCTCTCAATTCTTGTGTCCAATCTTTTGCAGTAATCCAAGGATTTTGCCAGGCTGCTCAAACGATTCTTCTTCCACATTCTGCAGAAATCTTTCTTGGTGTTTGACACCTGGAGCTAGTTGCAATAGTTCCTGTTCTCCTATGTTTGTCAATAATAGCCCACACAGTGCTTTTTGGTAAACCAAGTCTTTCTGCTATTTTTCTGGTAGTTTCTCCTTTTTCGCTTAGTTGTATCTTTTCCATTTTGAGATCGTTGCTGTATTCTTTAGTTTTAACCATTTTTGTTGCTTTTTTTAATCACAAATTTCCAATTTATTTTTCAGCACTTGATGGTTATGTATTTATTTATTCTATAATTATCATCAGGTGTTGGTTTTCAATCATGATTAGCAATGAATGGGTTTCATACGAAATATATTGATTGCACAAATACTTTTGTCAAAGTATGAAATTAATTTGTGCATATTATTTTTCATTTTATGCATGTTATGTAATAATTTGTTGTTTTATTATAAAGCTGAATCTCTGCCTTAATTGATATTTTCCAATAGAGCAATTAGAAATTATAGAACTCACTTTCTTTGTGGTTTTTCTCATTTTTATACTTTTTTAATACTTTTTTGTCTGCAACTGTATGTATATATATATATATATATATATATATATATATATATATATATATATATATATATATATATATATATATATATATATATATATATATATATATATATATATATATATATATACAGTATATATATATGCTTTCTTGTAGATTCTCCCCATTTCTCAGGCTAGAACACACTCATTCTCTATAACCCTTTTTTCAAAAAAGCTTTATATACAGTATATTGTTTGTTTTAATAATATATCATAACATTTGAGTCATGGCTCTGCAACAAAACATTTACTGGTCTGTACATGTATAGGCCTACAAATTAATGAAGAAAATGGATGGTACCTCATATCACTAACTCACGGCATTCCTTCTGTTGAAAGGCTTGCATCAAGATTCAGATTAGAGCTTCTTCACATATTTGTAATATTCTGTTCATTTGTTGTCAGGGGATAGTCATTCTGGTATTAAGTTATTATTTGTTTATTTAGCAGACGCCTTTATCCAAGGCAACTTACAGAGACTAGGGTGTGTGAACTATGCATCAGCTGCACAGTCACTTACAATTACATCTCTCCGAAATGACGGAGCACAAGGAGGTTAAGCACAAGGAGGTGGGATTTGAACCGGGGACCTACTGGTTACAAGCCCTTTTCTTTAACCACTGGACCACACAGCCTCCTGAGTTAGACTTTTCTATATACCAAACAATTTGTTGCAAGTGTTGTAGGCTAGAGACTAAGTACAGTACAAAATGACATGATTTTATAATTACTACACAGGCAAGTTAAAAACGTTAACATTTATTCAAGGTGCTTTCCTAGGCCTCACCGTCAAACTAATCACCGGTATATGCACATACCAAACAATTCAAAGTTAAAATACATTAATATAATATACAGATTTCGTATTTAAATAATGGCTATCTTGGACACGGGCACTGCAGAGGGTCTTTATGTGACTAAAGGGATGTTTGGCCTTTCTGTCTGTCAATAACCTCTGTGGCACCTGAGTTTTATGCACGCCCACCTGATCACTAGGGAGTCAATTTGCAGGTGACCACTGTGTCTCTGCTTGGGGTCAGAGTAAGGAGAGAGGCTTAAAATTATTTTCATGCTAAAATTGCATATACAAGCCTAAATTATGAGAATATTAAACAAAATGAAGGTGTTGTTAAACTTCCACACTTACAAATATTCACTTTAACCTGTGTATTAGGCTTCCTGAAGATTCCTACCCGATCAGCAGTTCCTCTGTGCCCCTCTTGATGGCACAGTCGGTGTAGGTGCCCTTGCCAATGTACTGCACATCTCTCACTCTCTTGTTCAGGTCTGCTTTCTGGTCCGGCAGTGAGCTCAGCTCTTTGATCATCTTGACTTCATCACTGTAGTGCAAGGCACCTGCATTCCACTTGAGACTGCGATCGCAGCGGTAATAGCTGCAAAACAAAGAGGAAAGACATCAAACACAAGGTGGACACCATGCACAGTGTTAGGTATTTAAACTCCAGGTGGACACCATGCACAGTGTTAGGTATTTAAACTCCAGGTGGACACCATGCACAGTGTTAGGTATTTAAACCTCAGGTGGACACCATGCACAGTGTTAGGTATTTAAACACCAGGTGGACACCATGCACAGTGTTAGGTATTTAAACACAAGGTGGACACCGTGCACAGTGTTAGGTATTTAAACCCCAGGTAGCCACCATTCACAATGTTAGGTATTTAAACCTCAGGTGGACACCATGCACAGTGTTAGGTATTTAAACCTCAGGTGGACACCATGCACAGTGTTAGGTATTTAAACTCCAGGTGGACACCATGCACAGTGTTAGGTATTTAAACTCCAGGTGGACACCATGCACAGTGTTAGGTATTTCAACCTCAGGTGGACACCATGCACAGTGTTAGGTATTTAAACCCCAGGTGGACACCATTCACAACGTTAGGTGTCCAGTCGGTAGCTAGTTAATTTCCAATAGGTGCTGACTGAACTCAATGATAATAATTAGGGCCAGGGGTTAATTTGTACACATAAAGGTACCGGATCTTATTATTAACGAAGAGAGAATATCATTTTTGTTTCTAGACCTAATGTGCTGACTTTGATTTACAGTAGCTCCCATATGTGCCCATATATAGTTCTCATCTGCTTCTTGGTTTTGTGCCTTATTGTTGGTAACTGCACGCCGACCTTTGCTGAGCAATATTTTAACATTAACCTCGGTGTAGACTAATCTAATGCACAGGAGCGACTACACTGTTTGAGCCATACATTTTTGGCGTTTCGCCATTTGGGGTGTAAAAAAATATCTAGAAATGTTCTTACTCAAAGACACATTGGGAGAGGTCGAGATGCACTTCCTGTTACACTGCCCCAAGTACTCAAAAATAAGGGAATCATATTTTCCAAAATGTATGTCAGGTAAAAGAGTTTCCGCACCTTCCTGACTGAAAGAAACTGCCAACCCTGCTAGGAGAAGGAGAGCAGACAGCAGAGCTAGGAGCTCAATATGTGTCTGCCTGCCACAGCTTGAGGAACAGTATGTAGACACTTGGCACTAGGAGGGAGGGAGGGAGGGAGGGAGGGAGGGGTGGTATATTATTTTAGGGAAGGAAGGGTTTCCAGTTTTTTTTGTTATTCTGGTTTATTTATTTTATTTTATTTGCCTTGGGGTATCTGTATGTATTTTGTCTTTGTTGCTGTTCGTTGTGTAAGTGCTTTGGCAAAACTTAATTTTAATTTTGTCATGCCAGTAAAGCCTTTTTTGAATTGAATTGAAAAACTGAAATTGAATTGAACTGACATTGCATCCTAAAATATATTGGTACTGTACACATTTGTCATTCAATTCATGGAACAGGAAAGCATTTTTTGTATTGTACATGTTATGTACATAGAGTTCTTTTTTTGCATCTGAAAACTGTTTAATTCTCGCCTGTCAGACATAAAAGGTAACCCCTGATTTGGGCTGATAATAGTTTAGAGTTTAAACGCTTAACATTTTTGCTTCTCATGGCTTTTCTGATGGCTTTTCTGACTGGTAACAAACATTCCCAGTATGTTCAAGTGTTAAATGTTTAAAAAGTAAGGCAATGAAGAGAAACTACCACCTTTCCTGGTAACATCTCCCAGTCTCCTGGGCTGGGTTGTGGAGTACAGAGAGCGCTCAGGACCAGCGATGCAGGAGCGGGACAGCAGAGAGCGCTCAGGACCAGCGATGTTGGAGTTGGAGAGCAGAGAGCGCTCAGGACCAGCGATGCTGGAGTTGGAGAGCAGAGAGCGCTCAGGACCAGCGATGTTGGAGTTGGAGAGCAGAGAGCGCTCAGGACCAGCGATGCTGGAGTTGGAGAGCAGAGAGCGCTCAGGACCAGCGATGTTGGAGTTGGAGAGCAGAGAGCGCTCAGGACCAGTGATGCTGGAGTTGGAGAGCAGAGAGCGCTCAGGACCAGCGATGTTGGAGTTGGAGAGCAGAGAGCGCTCAGGACCAGCGATGCTGGGGCAGGAGAGCAGAGAGCGCTCAGGACCAGCGATGTTGGAGTTGGAGAGCAGAGAGCGCTCAGGACCAGCGACGCTGGAGTTGGACAGCAGAGAGCGCTCAGGACCAGCGATGTTGGAGTTGGAGAGCAGAGAGCGCTCAGGACCAGCGATGCTGGAGTTGGAGAGCAGAGAGCGCTCAGGACCAGCGATGCTGGAGTTGGAGAGCAGAGAGCGCTCAGGACCAGCGATGCTGGAGTTGGAGAGCAGAGAGCGCTCAGGACTGGAGATGCAGGAGTTGGAGAGCAGAGAGCGCTCAGGACCAGCGATGCCAGAGCAGGAGAGCAGAGAGCGCTCAGGACCAGCGATGCTGGAGTGGGAGAGTATGTGATGAACTCTCTGGAAGTTAAAATACAGCTGCTTCTGTCTGCTCTGCAAGTGGAGTCCAGCTCTTCTGGCACTGCAGACAGAGCATCAGTCTCTGAACCTGAAGACTGAGGTTTGTGTTTAAAATATAGGGCTCCTTTTTCAGCAGTACCTTGCATGATGTAAATCTTATTTTCATGTTAAAACATGATATCGGGTACTACTGTAGGTTAAAGAAGTTTCTCAGTTCATATGTCTTACTCTGAGGGTATCTGTTACACTTCTACTTCCTGTGTCATTTCTCCTCAGCAGTGTTAGTTACCCTGAAAGCATGTCAGAAAAGAATCCACAGAGGGTGTGAAATGGCCAAGCAATTGCAACACTGCTGTATCTGAAAGCATGGTTTGCAAACAGGGATATATTTAACCAAGTGTAGTACCATACATCATGTTTTAAAATACAAATAGATGTTCAGTATACCTGAACATTTAAGACCTATTTAGTAAATGGAAGTGCATAACAGCTGAGGTTTATTGAATTATTTTTGTTCGCTACACTCTGTTGTGTGGATGTTGTGTGAAGCTCTGATGGCAGAGATGCACATTCTCAACACTGCACACCTCTTGTTTGTTCACAGAAGTATCAGTGTAAAATGACCCAGTCCCTTGCTGACAGCACAGTACCCACCTGGCTTTGAGCTGCTCGATGAAAGACACAGTGAAGTCCTTCACCTCGTCCACATAGGAGCCGAAAGGTTTCACCCGCAGAGCCACGCTCTCCGAGGTGTCCAGGACAAAAAACAGATCCACAGGGCAGTCTGGGAAAGACACACCAATTCAACCCCGGTATTCATTAATACAGACCTTTTATTATTAAGGGGTAGACATATCAGTTAGCTTCACTCATGTATTCTTGTGGCTTGGTAACTAATTAAAGCCTGAAGCTTCTAGCACCCCTGTTGCCTCAATAGAGCTCCCAGAATCATGTCTAAATCCAAATACATCTGGTGGATTAACCTGACCCTATTCAACACTGCCTTAAGTGGGGGTAAGAAGCACATCTATAAAAATATCCCCATCAGAGATATCGAAACAAATGTGGTGTTTCTTACATCCAGTTTTCCTTTGGGGATGCTGTGATTGCTGCACTATTGTGCTGGGGGGTGCTCAATAGGGGGAGCTGTTAGAGCTCTATTAGAGCTCTGTTGTGGACATTACAGATCCCAAGTGAATTCCCTACATGCAACATAGAAAAAAGGAAAAGAAAAAAAACAGGAAAGATTGGTTCATCCGTTTATGTAAACCCCCCCCCACACACACTATAGACTTCTCAGCTATATAGTAAAAAGCAAGGGAATACAGTCCTGCATGGGTGTAGGTACAGGTCTGTGTTTGAAGGTTGTGTTCTAAATCCACCAATGTAGATCATGCAATTGATAGAGTGCTTCTCTGGGATGAGGGGACAACACTTTCTAATATACAATTTGAATTACTTGAAATTAGCAAAGGATAATAAAAACAGGTTTCTTAGACATAACTCCTGTGGACCCTGTTTCATTAATAACGCATAAATAAATCTTAACAAAGCAACACACCATGTACAGTATAGAGACCAGATACAATAATGATGGAATGCATTAATCCTGGAGATTGCCACGTTAATGATATACCAACATTTACAAACCTCTTCTACTGGTGTATTGTTATTATATACTGAATAATAACAATTATAAACACATTGCATTTATATACTGAACAGTATAAAACCATTGTATTTATTTATTTTCTGTGCTTTGATCCACAGCCTATGGGGACATGAACAAATATACATATCTTATGCTTCCACGTCCTGTTTTCTATAGTTTTATTTTATTGCAATGGCCAATACATTTTGAAATACGGTAGCTGTACTTACACCACAAACTTAAAAGTTCACCTTTTCTCCAACATAAAAAAAAATCATTAAGCAATATAACGGAGCCGCGGAAATTATGTTGCTTTAACTTTACAGCATGTTGTGCACCGCATTGTTCAACACACAAATAAAAGTCGAGTGCACACACAGTCGCAGGTTATATTCTAGGATGATAAGCTGTCCCTTTCATATGCATTCATCCTGGTAGCCTACGGGCAGTTTTGTGTCCATTTTTCTAAAGGTTTATTTTAGAACCTACTGTAGGCGGTCCGTTGATTAAAAAGTTACGTTGTGTTACGAGTTGTGTCACAAAGACTGCGATTATTGTTTAAACAAATGTAACACAAAGACCAAATAACCGATGTCCTACACTAATTAATTAACCAGTAATGCTTTGGAAAGTCCCACTTGAAATCCTACATATCAGTTAATGACACATTAATGAGTCTGGTTATGCATTAGAAAACATGCGGTACCCATCTGCAAAAGTATTTATTTAGTGTACTAAATGATGCAGCAGTAATAATAATAATAATAATAATAATAATAATAATAATAATAATAATAATAATAATAATCTCACCTTTATAGTACAAAGCCTTGGTTGGCGTCTGAGATTGCGATCCAGTCCATGTTAAACAGAATTGTAAAAAAGTTAGAACAATTGCTTTGTGCGTCATGTTTCCTCAGTGGCGATCATGCAGTATACACGCACCATAAGAATGTAAAGAGAAAACACAGAGAAGTAAAGAGAGAGAGACTGTAATGGTAAAAAGTTTGTAGGTTCCAGTTCTCCCTATGTGTCCAGAGCCGAGAGAGGGAGCCACACAGTCTGGGATGGGAAGGGCTGGCTCTGAACTTCTCAGAGAGGGTGGAGGGCGGAGGCTCCGAGACGGTCGGAGCCTAATTCTGTTTAAAATTGCCCTCTGCTTTCATGAGAACAAACATTTTAAGAAGACCCCATTCAAACTGGATGTCCATGTCTTAATATATTGCCATACTCATAATGTAACTTTGTTTTGATAAGTGAAACAAAGTTTGCTACTCACAAAACTGTTCTAGACTTATAAAAGACTATAACAATTTGATTAGAAGAATTAAAAAAAAAATCTTTCAAGAAAGCTGAATTTGTACATGAGAAAGATTATTCATTATCTCGCCTCTTAGTCACATATCGAAACACAAATATTTTACTTGCTAAAATACTGAAAACGTACAGAAATATAAAATATGAAATAGTAGCTTTTTTCATAAGCAACTGTGAAAAAAAGATCATTTGTGTTCTGGGATTGAATCCAGCACAGATACTATTTAAGGGTTTGGTCAGTGGTCTTAGCCCCTAGTCAGATCACAAAACAGCCTCCACATACCGGCAGTGTTCATGTCAGCCACTGTCATTGTCCTACACCTTTTATCAGCACTGTTTTAAATATAATTTAAAAATAATTAAATAAAAAAACAAATTAACATCAAGCGCATTATTTAGAAGGATCTCAGCCAGTTGCTAAATAAGCCCTGCCATCAGAGACACAGAAAGACGTACATAGTTCATAGCTCCTTCATACTCCCCCAGATAAAGAATTCATGCTAAAGAAGGTCCTTAGTAAGATTAATCACAAATGGACAAGCAGTTCTCTCAATATATAAATACAGCTATGTCCAAAGGTTTTGCAACACCCTATAAAATTAACTAATTTTGCTTCACAAAGTTGAATGAAACCTTCTGAATGATGTTGCGTTAACATGTTCAATTTTCCATATACAGTGCCTATAGTAAATATTCATCCCCCTTGGACGTTTTCACAGTTTGTTGTGTTACAACCTGAAATCTTAATGCATTTAAAAAAAAATTTCCTTTGATTTACACAACCTACTCAACACTTTGAAGAGGCAAGATAATTTTTTTTATTGTGAAACAACAGTTAATGAAAAATAAAAAAAAACACTGAAATGTCTTGGTTAGATACAGTAAGGATTCACCCCCCTGAGTCAATACTTGGTAGAACCACCTTTGGCAGCAATTACAGCTGTGAGTCTTTTGGGGTAAGTCTCTACCAGGTTTGCACATCTGGATCACGCAATATTCGCCCATTCTTCTTGGCAAAATTGTTCAAACTCTGTCAAGTTGAATGGGGATCGTTGGTGGACAGCAATCTTCAAGTCTTGCCACAGATTCACAATCGGATTCAAGTCCAGGCTTTGACTGGGCCACTCTAGCACATTCATTTTCTTGTTTTTAAGCCACTCCAGTGTCGCTTTGGCTGTATGCTTGGGGTCATTGTCCTGCTAAAAGGTGAATCTCTGCAGACTGAAGCAGGTTTTCCTCAAGGATTTGCCTGTATTTAGCTCTATCCATTTTGCCCTCTACCCTGACAAGCCTCTTAGTCCCTGACAATGAAAAGCATCCCCATAGCTTGATGCTGCCACCACCATGCTTCACAGTAGGGATGGTGTTACCTGGGTGATGTGCTGTGTTGGGTTTGCGCAGACATAATGCTTTGCATTTAGGCCAAATAGTTCAATTTTTTTTTCATTGGACCACAGAGTCTTTTGCCACATCTTTTCAGAGTCTCCCACATGCCTTTTTGCAAATTCCAAGCAGGATTTTACATGGGCTTTTTTCAGAAATGGCTTCCTTCTTGCCACTCTTCCATGCAGGCCAGATTTGTGGAGCACCTGAGCTATTGTTGACACATGGACAGTTTCTTCCATCTCAGCCATGGAACGCTGTAGGTCTTTCAGAGTTGTCATTGGCCTCTTGCTGGCTTCTCTGACCAATGCCCTTCTTACCCGGCTGCTCAGTTTGGGAGGACGGCCTGCTCTAAGAAGATTCTGGGTGGTGCAGTATACCTTACATTTCTTAATGATCAACTTGACTGTCCAAGGGATATTCAATGCCTTTGAAATCTTTTTATACCCCTCCCCTGATCTGTGTCTTTCCACAACTTTATCCCGGAGTTGTTCTGAAAGCTCCTTGGTCTTCATGGTAGTATCTTTGCTTTAAATACACTACCCAACTGTGGGACCTTACAGAGACAGGTGTATTTAATCTGAAATCATGTGAACCACTTTTATTGCACACTGATGTACTCCATTTAACTTACTGTGTGAATTCTGAAGGCAATTGGTTGCACCTGAGCTTATTTAGGAGTGTCATAGCAAAGGGCGTGAATACTTATCTAATGAAGGCTTTTATTTTTAATTGATTTGTTTTTTCACCCCCCCCCCACCCCCCCATTTTTTCACACATTGAAAGTGTTGAGTAGGTTGTGTAAATCATAGAAAAAAAATCCCATTTAAATGCATCAAGATTTCAGGTTGGAACACAACAAACGGTGAAAACGTCCAAGGGGGGTGAATACATACTATAGGCACTGTACATAACGAATAAATGACACAAATTTAATAAAAAGTGTGACATTACAAAATTTAACATGAAATACTGTACTATTATTATGGCTTCAGGTAGACTTTTGCTTTATCATTTTGTCGTTTCTTTGATTACATGATGTTTTTTTTAATTATGTCACAATCCTAAAATTCTAGTTGATGCAAAACTTTTGGCCATAGCTGTAAGAATGCAAAACTGACATATAATGATGTATCTTTGCAGAAAGATAGCTGGACAGATTGTGATACCTATGTTTATAGCAGCGATTCTCTAGATACCCCCTGGCTGAGTTTACACCCCCCAGCAGGGGCTAACTGGTGTCTGGGTGAGCAATGCTAGGACAGACCAAGCCCACACTGTGTGGGGGCCCATTCGTTCTTTTAGCCTTTCTTTGAGTTAATGATGCTGGTGAATCTTTGTGTTTGCACTGTATTTTTCTGAATCCGTTTAATATTGACTCCCCAAGAGTATTTGAATGTTTGCTTGACAACTTGATATTGTTATTGTTATCACCATCATAAAGGCATTCCATAGTTCAGAGCAATCTGGGCACCTATCTGGTATATCAAACCCCAGCACAGGTCTACAGCAATACCATTCATTTAGGAGGATGGACAACTTCAAGTGACTTTCAGATTTTACAGTCAATTAATTACTTTATTAATGCCTTATAAATCTGTCCACAACCTGGCCTTCTTAACCAATTGAGCTTCACACCTTTTAAGAGCTTCTTATTTGCTTCTTGTTAGCTGGATTAAAACATAGTGTAGCTTCCAGTAGTACGCAGTTTTAATGAGGGACTGTTTTAAACCGTGCTGGCTGGGAAAGGTGCTTCACATGTGTTCTGTTGTTGTTGCTCTTGCAGGGAGTGTAATTTCAGTCTATTTTCTGTTTGAAGTATTGAAGTATGAGCTGCTTGTGCAGGGGAGCAAATTGTTTTGAAAATTGTTGCTAAACTGTTTTGAAAGTTTAGCACCAGAGAGACTACTGGTGCCAAATGATTAAACCCCGCCCTAATCAAGCCCCGCTCCCAACTTCCCACATGCCATGAACCTTCTCTCCTGTCTATGTGGATGAGAGTGGGTGGGTCATGTGAGTAATCCAGACCCAGTGAGAAACTATCATCATCTATGGCTGCTAAAAAGTTATATTATTTATTTATTTATTTATTTATTTCTTAGCAGACACCCTTATCCAGGGTGACTTACAATTGTTACAAGATATCACATTATTTTTACATACAATTACCCATTTATACAATTGGGTTACTGGAGCAATCTAGGTAAAGTACCTTGCTCAAGGGTACAGCAGCAGTGTCACCCCACCTGGGATTGAACCCATGAACCTCCGGTCAAGTGTCCAGAGCCCTAACCACTACTACTAAATCTTTTTTTTTTACATTTCTATTGGTGCCAAATGTTGTGTTACGGTAAATGTCAGTTGGTCAATTACCAGACAGCGGATTTGAGCCAAAACATGCAGCTGGATGTATTTTTACATCTGCTTTGGTCCCTTTCCAAAAATTAAGATTTTGTTCAGAACCCCTTTGGTTCCAAACTGACAGGAATAGAAGCTCTTACAAGATGGTCTCCCCTAAACAAACAAGGGCACATCTGGACAGGTCTGGACATGTCGTGGCATCTTGAAAAACGTAATTATTTTAAAATAAAACATTAGAATATTAATAATTATGTAATATAAAATTACATAACACTTCCCAAAAAGTAGAATAAACAAAGCACATAAATCAAGATGTTTGAACAGGTACAATTTGATAAGACTGTTATTTTATTGTGTGGAAATGTCTGTGAGTACAGAAGAAAGATTATGTTCATGTTACTCTGTGTTAACCTAATGTTCCTGTATTTATTCAGGAAGCTCAAGAAGTAGTTCATAACATGTCATTTATAGGAGGGTAGCAACATGCTGCTTGGGCTATGTTATAATAAATTGTGATTGGCCTGCACTATGTGCTAATGAATTGTGGTTGGACTGCACTATATTCTAATGAATTGTAATTGGCCTGGACTATATTCTAATGAATTGTGGTTGGCCTGCACTATGTGCTAATGAATTGTGATTGGCCTGGACTATATTCTAATGAATTGTGATTGGACTGCACTATGTTCTAATGAATTGAGATTGGTCGGCACTATGCACAAATAAATTGTCATTCATCTGTTTACAGCACACAGTGACTTTAGTGCTTATTTCATTTGTCTCTGTTTGTATTTTTATGTTGTGAGGCTTTAGTACAATGGTTCAGTTTTGGTGACAAGTTCTTTACAGCGTGTGTTTTTGTGTTTCAGTACTGGTATTATTGTGGTACAGAACTGGAGAGCTCTGAATAAACTGAAGACCAAGGACCTAACTCCTTTGACTGCTGTCACAGGTCCAGCAACCTCCAGCACTCAGTCCTAAACCATCCTGCATGGGCTCCATTTGTACGTGACACTAAAGCCACCCAATAAGCAATGCAATCCACAGGGATTCAATTCAGAAAGAGTCCAACATATAACTTGTTCAACGGATACCTTCAGAAGAGTGACTACATCTCTCACAGGCTGGTAACTAGCACCCAAAATATGGGCTCCATTGCAGCTAACTCTCCTAAAATTAGACAAGTAGTTTCAGAGTGGACAACCCCCCAGGACTCTTACAATTCCATGCCAAGGTTTAATAACAAATACAATAGAAAAGAAAAGGTTCAGTGCAGGTTAGGGAAAGCAGCACCAGTCTACCCCCTAACTCCTCTATAGCACAGACAGTATTGTATAAGCTACCTCATCTAACCGTCACATTGCCATTTACACAACCAGAAATACAATGCACATGCATATGCTTTATACAGCACATTACCATTGATATATGCTTACCTAAATCCCCCCAAAAATTCAGACAACATGGCAAATACACTTAAAGTGGGGCTGTAAAAATGCATACAGTTTTGGAAATTTTTAAAGTCATAGCTTATACAGTAATTTTCATTTTGCAGTCTGGTTTCATGGAATCTCTATAGCAGAGAAAGTTAACTGGTACAAGCCTGTGTGATTCTTACTCTTTGCTTTTGAAAAGACGCAGTAAAGTTATCAGTGTCCTGGCAATTTGAATCTGGGCGCTGCATCTTCAAAGTGAAAGGAAATGAAAGAAAAGATTGAAGAAAAGAAGGATCAAAAGTCCCAATAAAACAACTGATGATACCCGCATGTTTTTCCATCATACATCTTTCCTACATATGGGGTGGGGGTGGGGATGGGAGGTCTGCACATCTGTAACATCTCAAGCAGCACATGCCAAACTGACAGCATGACCCGAGCTTTACCAGAAAGAAAAAAACAACAAAAAAACAAGCTTTGAGGTCTCTGATCTTCCAAAGAGAAACAGTGCCACAGTGCCATCTAGACTGACTTCACTGGAGCTGTGCTGTGGTAATGGGGATGACTGGCTTAACATGTGTGCATTCTTATCCTATTAAATCATCTGTTTAACCAACAAATACAAAATGAACCTTTAGTGAGTCATGTACTGTCTGTAGCGTTACATATTAAAGAATATAAACTGCTGTGGTCCTCAAATATGGAGACATGGGGCCATATTCGCAAAGCATTTACCACTGTGTAAACTAAACACTAACAATAACTAGTATATAAGTAGTAATTTAAGAAGTCATTAATGCACCTTAAGTTTTTTTTTGTTAGTTCCTAGAAGATTTAAATATACAAAAAAAAAGTTCTCTATACTGTAACTGTTCTGTTACAGATTTTGTAACTGTGACCCTGATTTGCAACCTTATTCAAAGATACTGTAATGAAAGTTTCTGGTATTAAAGACGAATTTGTGCAGTGCAGTCTATAGAGTTGCAGTACACATCCCTATATACAGGGGCAGCTGTGCAGTGCGGGGGAGGCCAGTAAAACTCAATTCAGTCATGCTGCTTCAGGCTGCTTTTATGGGGAAAAGCTTGGTAAGTTCCAACACTGTTTCGGTAAACACGTTGGGTGTTGTTTAATCATCTGCACTTATAAAGCAGATGTGTGTTCCTAAGAGAAGGATATTGCACTGGGGAGCATTGTAACATCTTTTCAAATTTGACTGAAGGTTTGTAGAGGATTGAGGCTTCCTAGGGCTGCATTATATCAATAAGATAGATAACAGTCTGGAATGAGGGGAGATAACCATTAAGAAGGGCCATACTCTAAATCAAAAGGAACTGGCAGATCTTGAAAGGCCAAAATGGATCCTTTGCAAGTCCATTTGTGGAAATAACTTTTGGATAGGCTTGCTGCCTTTTTCCAGTGATCTCATTCTGGCATTATATATATATATATATATATATATATATATATATATATATATATATATATATATATATATATAAAAATAACATCTGGTAATAGTCTTTAAAAGCACAGTCACACTGTAAATCTAGGGCATGGCTTGGCTGGGTTTGAGCTGAGTGGAATTATATTCAGCTGCAGAGCTTCCGAGAATGTGTGTTAAAGTGAAAGAACGCCTGTGCACTGCTTATGGAATTTGGTAGGGGAGGCCTTGCCTCACCCGTAGCAAACAGCATGAGCTGCTGTCCTACCAGCAGAACGGTTAATACAGGACTTTAATTAACTCATATAGCTTCTGATACTACTACTACTACTACTGCTACTACGACTACTACTAATAATAATAATAAATCATAAACCATCTCAGTGGGCAATAATAACAGACCTATTAACAGTGCACTCATATTGATCTATTTTCCTTTTTTATCAGCCTGTCCTCGGGGTATCAGGTGTTTAGATTCTGCTCCCAACACACGCTGCTGCTGCCGCTGGATCCAATGGCCTTGTGGAAAGAGGCCCAGCGCTTGGGTTTTCAGAAGAAGGTTTTAATGGCCCAAACCAGCCAAAGTCCATTTCTAATAAGCAGGTTTTATGAAGGGCAACAAAAAAGGGAAGAACTGCTTTCTGACATCTTTGTGCCACATTCGTTTTAAAACCATTCTTATCAGTTTTAAATACTGTAGCACTCCAGTGTTGAATGATATGTGTGTAAGGATGTCTGTTTGGGTGTCTATGTCTGTGTGTGTGGTTTAGGTAAGCAGTAATACAGAAAAATGGGTAACTTCACCAGCAACAGTTTGATTATGTAAATTACAACTGTCTCCACAAGGTGGTGATAAAAAGCAACTGAAGCATTTGCAACAATGAATTTCTGTGCAACTCCCTTATTAAGTCATCTACAAACTTTTCTGAACGGTTTTTATGTTTTAACTGTCCAATCAAAAGCAAGTGTACCACTCAAGTATCAAAGTTTTAGATCAATAAGTGTTGTTATGTTTCACATATGTTGATTTTAGTTAGACAAGAGCAGGACATTTGTTTCACACTAGTCTTTGCCAGATGATGTTTGTTTGCTTTCCTCTTCCTGTACTTTTAAGTCTTGCACGAAAGCTTAGCCCAAGCTTCCTTTCATAACTCAAAGGTATTTATTACTGTACCCTTCAAACAATTACAGTCCTTCTTTGAATTGGATTGTAACATGTCTATTTAAGTAATTTTTATTCAACAAACCAGGAATAAACAATCACAGTGGTGTCTTGACACTCAAGCATCATCTGTCAATAAAAACACCTTTATAAAGTGTAACACAAGAGCTGCCATCATTCACAATCTAAGCTACTTCAATGACCTGACCAAGGAGAGACAGCAGGTTCCCCATCTCATTGTGACTAGGAGAGACAGCAGGGTCACCATCTCATTGTCTTTGACTAGGAGAGACAGCAGGATTCCCATCTCATTGTGACTAGGAGAGACAGCAGGATTTCCATCTCATTGTGACTAGGAGAGACAGCAGGGTCCCCATCTCATTGTCTGTGACTAGGAGAGACAGCAGGGTCCCCATCTCATTGTCTGTGACTAGGGGAGACAGCAGGATTCCCATCTCATTGTGACTAGGAGAGACAGCAGGATTCTCATCTCATTGTGACTAGGAGAGACAGCAGGATTCCCATCTCATTGTGACTAGGAGAGACAGCAGGATTTCCATCTCATTGTGACTAGGAGAGACAGCAGGGTCCCCATGTCAAAAGTTGTCATCCAGGTTCCCCTAAGGGGCAATTTTTAATTCCTGTGACAAACTGTTCTTGTTTCAACATCAAATTAACATGATAAAAATCAATTTAAAAAAATCTAAATCAATAAAAGACCAATTGTCTCAAAAGGTCAATTTTCTACCAGATTAATTCCTGTTCCATGTTTGAATACTGCATAGATGACAACTGTGACTAACTTAAAAAAATACTCCACCTCTCCCTCCCAGCCAACGGTTACTGTAAGAAGAGAATGTTTCTTTGAATAACTACAAACCCCTTCTATTCGCCATCCTGCTTTGTACCGCTGACATCATCCTTGGCACCTCAAGTCTTCTAATTTGTGAGGACCTGTGGCGGATTGTCCCGCCCCTATATATATATTTATTATTATATGTATTTTTGTTTGCGGTGCAGGTCAAAGCGCCACGTACTTGTTGTTGTTTTTATAATTTAAAAATCTCGTGAGGATGCGTGGCTGATCAGCTACTGATTATTTAACTAGCTGTCAGTCACGCATCCTTACTAAATGCGAGCAGACTGTGGCCGAGGGGTAATAAGATAATTAACAGCTAGTTAAGCCCTCAGCCACAGTATAAGAACCTGCAGCTGTCCGTGCTGCCGGGTGGAGTGTACAGTGGAGAGGAGAGGAGAGGAGAGGAGAGGACGGCATTTAAAAACAACTGCTAAGTATCATGCTGGTGCTAAAGCCAGCACGCTTATTTATTTGTTTGTTTATTTGTTTGGTCAACGTGCCCTTTTGTTTTGTTGTTTGTTTAAATCTTTTGCTTTGTTTTACTATTTAATAAAACGGTGAGCGCCGTTGCGTTCAGCTTCACCATCGCCTGTGTTTACTGGTACTTCCTGGTCCGTGACGTCACCAGTCACATGCCACTCAACAGCTGCTCGGTCACAGGACCTCAGAGGGATACTGTAACAGTGGGTCCTGTCACAGTGTGGGTATTCGCTGAGATATTAAAGACACACAGAGGGTTTGCAGTTGAAATGCCACTCAGACGTCCAGGTTTTATTTACAAACAGGCAGTTGCAGTGGTTGGTGGCTGCCACTGAGGTACCAGCAATGGCATCCCCAGTGCGGAAGAACATACACAAACGTGTACATAATTACCAAAATACAAAACAAAACACTGTACAAAAACAAAGCTAGTAAACAAAAGGTGGTCAAGCTCGAACCAAACACTACTCCCACTAAAAGGAAGGTTCAGAAAACTTCTCCCTACCTAAACTAAATAAAAGTGTGAGAGAATTAATCCCTACCCTGAAGTTGCTGGTATCCACCCGGTGATAACCCGCCACTCACCCTGGTTAAGCATGTAGTTGTGAGGGTTCTCCTCCTTCACCTCCAGGCTTGCAAAAGCTGAACACACCAAACACAAGAACAAACAAAGAAGAACAAAGGGCTTTGCTTCTTAAAATTTTAAAATTGATCAGTTGAAAAGTGTTAATTGATCATGAATTCTGCAATTGACACCTGGCCACCTGCTGCACATTCCTTTTCAATTAGACAGGGAGTTGAAATTTAATCTCCCTGCCCTGTCATAACTAGCACTCACTATTTAAAAAAAAAAAAATACACATGCTTTTATTTTTAAACCACCAAACCAATATAAACCACCACCAAATATACATTATTTACAGTGGCAGGCCTCAGCCCTGCTACAGATACCCTGCACTGTGACTGCTAGCAGAGCATCCTAGCTACACACAAAGAAACAAGCGAAGAAACATGCAAAGCAAAGTGCTGATAAGAAAATACATTTAAAAACCTGGATAACAATACTTAAAAAATGCAATACTTAAATAAATGATACGATCAGTTTCTTTCAATAACCCCAGCCCTTCTTCTGATGCATACAAGCCCTGCCTCTTTATGAGTGACAGGAACACGAGACGACATAGAGACAGAGAGAAGAGCGTCAGCAGCATGGAAGGTAAATCTAGAGTACCTGCGCTCTCCGAGTTCACAAGAACTGTGGAGAAGACAGGGAGAGACATAAGCAGTCTGCATCCTGCCAGCACTGAGAAAATAACTTAAATCGTTTTTGGTCTTTTTTTTATTATTTCTTATCAATCAATACTTATTTGGTGGGTCAATCAATAGATTTGTATTTACTTAAGCTTAAAACTTAAATGTGGTAGAAAAGGGCCTAGTGTTTTAGCTGTTAATGTATATTGATCTAACGTTATACTATGTTTAAAAAAAAAAAAAAGTTTTAGAAAACAAAAAAGAACTGGCAAAAAAGTCATATTTTGCTAAAATTGTAAGTTGTTTTTAAAATCCAAACTGCCACTTGCAAATCCAAACTTATGTACAAGCTTATAAACTTAAAAAAAAAAGTTTTGTACACAAAATTTAACGTAATAATGCTCTGTACCAGAAATGAATACAAACAACCCACTGGAGCGTTAATAATTGTATTGGCACTATAGCACAGCAATTTTGTAGTAGTGATTTTGTTGTGCAAAATATATTGTGATTATCCCTACTTTAGAGAAAATTGCTGAGTTTGACTACAATGCAGAAACATTTCTGTATTCCATTTCCAAGTGTAACTTCCTTGTCAGTCTGGTATGTGCAGAGTCAATTCTGCAACTTACAAAGCCTCTTCATTTGTTCCAGCAACGTGAGGATGTCAACCTGATTCAAGCATGACAGCTGCAGAAACTAAACTTAAACCTACAAAAAAAAAAAAAATTAACATGGCCTTCAAGTCAGTAATCTGTGACACCTGCATGATGTGGGAAATCCGAGAAAACCCAGCAGAGCTCAACCAAGTGTGTGTAAAGTTATGCAAGATCCAGGACTTGTTTCGACAAGTATGTATGCTAGAAATGGAGCAGCACAAAATGACAGAGTAACAGGAGTTTGAGGAGCTGGCACACCCGAAATTCTTAGAAGTTTGCACCCCTAAAAGACAGAAAGCCACCAGGGAGATAGAAGAGGGTTGAAACAGCTGGGTTCAGATAGGCAGGGAAAAAAAGAAACATTGTCAAACACAACCACCAGAAATCAAAACATCCCACTTCAAAATTTAGATGCTCAAAACCAGCATCAACAGAACGAAAGGAACAACTTCCAGGACCCCATAAACAGTGCTGGCCAGGCAGCAAAAAAAAAAAAAAGGGAGGTCATGGTTGTCGGGGAGTCCATATTGAGAAACACAGCAAGTTCAGTGTGGAGTCTGGACCCCCTTACAACAACAGTGTGCTGCCTTCCAGGAGCCTCTGTCACACACTGAGAACGTGGACAGGCTCCTAGAACGAATGGGTGACGACCCAGTAACAGTCATCCACATCGGTACAAACAACATTAGAAACAGACAGACCTCGATCCCTGCAAAACAAATTCAGAGAGCTTGGAAGGAGATTAAAAGACAAGACCAAAACTGTGCTATTTTCTGAGATACTGCCGGCATCTTACAAAGGAGCATACGGAGAGCTGGAAATAAATAATCTAAATGCATGGCTGAAATCGTGGTGCACACAGGAAGGCTTCATCTTCCTTGAACATTGGAGCACATTCTACAACAAGGATCTATATAGGCGGGGCAGACTGCACTTAAATAAAAAGGAAACCAATCTACACAGAGAAAGGATCCTCGAGGAGGTTCAGAAGCATTTAAAATAGAAAGGAAGGTGGGAGAAATCAACAAAAAACAGAAGGGAGACTACATCAAAACAAGGGCAACAACTCAGGTAAGATAACCATTAAATGTATTTATCTAAATGCTAGAAGTCTCAAAAACAAAATGTTAGAACTTGAAGCTACTACACTAACAAGTAACTACAATGTGAAACTTTTTACAGAAACTTGTTTATCCGAGAGTGATGGAGACGAATATAATATTAGTGGGTATACACTGTATAGGAAAGACAGGCAGGACAGAAGAGGCGCAATTTGTCAAGGCACCAACTAGAGGGTGGAGCATGCCTTGATTTAGTCTTTTCAAATAACGAAGACAGAATAACTAAAACAGAGGTCAGAGAACCATTGGCATAAATGTACAGGTAGTGGACAAAAAAATGGAAACACCTGGGTAAATGAGGGACACCAAGTATATTGAAAGCAAGGGCTTCCACACAGGTGTGGCTCTGGCTCATGCATTAATTAAGCAAATAACATCCCAGCATGCTTAGGGTCATGTATAAAAATGCTGGACAGGCTTGGTTGCCTATAATTATGGCTAGCATGGCTGCAAGAGGAGACCTCAGTGACTTTGAAAGAGGGGTGATTGTTGGGGCGCATTTGGCAGGAGCTTCAGTGACCAAGACAGCTCAACTTGCTGATGTTTCACGAGCAACGGTGTCTAAGATGATGTCGGCATGGAACTCCGAGGGAAAGACATCATCAGCAAAGGGCAACAGTGGGCGGAAGCGCATACTCCAGGATCGTGATTTCCGTGCATTAATTTGAAGTGCAAGGCAAAACAGATGAGCAACTGCAGATCAATTGACTGCAAATTTCAACCTGGGCTAAAAAAGCTACATTACTTTACTGGAAAGTCTCCAAGCCACCTGCTTTACAACTATGGAAGAATTTATTGTTAGATAACATAAACCTAGAAAAAATCTCCTATTCTTTAAATCAGTGGTTCTCAACCTTTCAGACTACTGTACCCCTTTCAATCATCTGTTTTGTCTTGTGTACCCCCAATATTATCTTACCGATAAAGTACTTATTTTCAAAATCAGCCATAACATTACAAAAGTGAAACAACCCACTTTACTGAAAAATGACTTACTTTTAAAGTTTTACCATACAATTACAAAATAAAAATCTTAGAAAAAAAGTCATAATGTTAGAAATACTGTATTTACATTTCAGTGTGATATTTGAACCTGTTTTTGACTTATTGTGTTACATGTTCCCATGTGTTGCTACAACTGTTTATGTAAGGTGTATTGTTTAAATTTTTTTAAAACATTTTTTTAAAACATTTTGACCACTTTTTTAAACTTTTAAATTGCATTCCCTGACTCAAGATGGCTTCCCATGTACCCGCATGGACCTCTCAGAACTACATTTCCCATCATCCTCTGCTTACATATGTAACTGAGATGGATTTACCAGTGAGCAGGAGGATGATGGGGAATGTAGTTCTGAGAGGTTCAGCTTACAAAATGCAGTCCATTCATCATGGAACTGCTGGAAGGAATGCTGCTTAACAAGAGATCCCTTATCTATGTACTGTATTGTTTTAAACCCTGTGGCTATACTTTGCCCTTATTATGAAACAAAAGGATTCATATTAGAACTCATCTGAGGACTATTATCATGACCAGTAGTTTGAAAGTGTCCAAATTAAAATAATAAAAATAAATAAATAAATAAAAAAATCTAGACTTCCTCCACAATTACTTCAAACAAATCAGAATCAGTCCACAGTGCTAAAAGAGGGATCTCAGAGGGCAGTCGACTTTAACTGTGTTTATTCAATACACCCTGTTATTGATATGCTACAAAGTCCAGTCTTCGGGTTTTATTGTTTGACTACAGTACAGGAATGCTGTGAAACCAGGAATTCCCAATAAAATAGCAAACCAGATGGAATTAAAATGAAGGGTTGGGAGCATAATAATTAAATATTTCAGTGGTGGTCTGCATTTTTTTCTGGAGGACCCAAACCAACAACAGCTATGATTTAGAAAGTAGGAGAACAGTGAGGAATCTGTAAATAATCCTTACAAATATGCATATGGATGAAATAAATAGGGTTTCTTGACACATGCTATGTTTTTAGGCAAATAGAGCTACATGACACCCTATATCCCTAGCCTCAACTGTAATCATAACTAAATGGAATACAAAGTTGTCCTTACAAAAATATCCTACACTACCTTATATGTTATTAAACAGGTCTGTGTCGTATTTCCATGCATAACTCCCTGTACATTAGCTGTGAATCATGCAGCAACACCTTTTCTGAATGCAGTATTATAAGTTAAATGCTAGACGGTATTATTTTAGTAATAATGGGTTCCAACAAGGAGGGGTAGAGGGGTGAGGCATTGCAAACCCTCTGAACTGTGAGCCTACATAAACTGTCCACACAGTCCAGTCTCTATACTACCACCTGCTGGTACTGAAGAAAAACCTGACTGTTTTCCGACAGAACCTGAAAACGCTCACCATGAGCAAGATCGTTGTGTACCAGCATGCCAATTTCCAGGGTCTCAGCAAAGAGTTCCACAGCGATGTTCCCTATCTGGTACATGAACACTTTAACGACTGCATTTGATCCTTGAAGGTAATCAACCAGGCATGGGTAGCTTATGAGCACATCGACTATAAGGGACAACAGAACGTATATGAGGAAGGGGAGTATGTCAGCATTGACAGAAATTATTCATTCTCCGCTCAGAGGATCTTGAGAATCCTGAAATCGTATCGTTTCAGCATGCCAATTTTCAAGGACGCCAAGTGGTTTTAAGCACTGAAACCATCCTCAAATTTGCACACTTCAATGATGAGACTTCTTCCCACATTGTGAACAGTGGTGCCTGAGTGCTGTATCAGCACACAGAATGTAAGGGTATTCAGATTGTGGCCAGTAAGGGAGAAAGTGTTGTCAACTACAAAAGTATCAGATTCAATGACAGGGCGAGTCATGTTTGTCTTTTGAAGTCTGTCAGACCTGTGGTTAAAGCCAAGATCCTGTGAGAGCAGATGGTGAAAGAGAATGAGAGAAACCTCAAGATTGATGAGATTACTGGGGCGAACCGAAAAAACACTGAGCAATCCTTTTCTACAAGTGCCACCAAAGAGTATGAATCAACCACCACCCAGAGCGTGAAATTCAGCAATGCCACCACCATCACTAAAGGGACCAAGTTCACCATCCCCATTGCACCCGGGGTTTCCATGAAGGCCAGCCTGTCGGTTTCCAACACCTTCGCTGTTGAAAAGGGGACAACTGAGTCGACAACTCAAAAGAAAACAAGTGTCCTGAATATGCCAGTAAAAATCCCACTACATACAAAGCTAATTGTGAATGTCATGAGAAAAGAAGTGTCAGTGAGGGTCCCTGTACTTTACTGTTACCCAGGGCAAGAGTGTCAAGACAGAGTATGGAGAGTATAGATGTTCTTCTGGTAAATCAGTGTATGCTGAGTTCAACTCAGAGAAAGCATAGAGCAGATTTTTACCACAAGGGTGCCAAAACAGAGGACAGCCCTTTGACAATATGTGGGTTTGATTAATGGGATGTTAATGGAGTAGAAATACAATCAATCTGAATGTTGTTTTCAAATGTAAAATGTTTTAATGGATGTGCAAAACAATATGCAATAACATTGGACATTTATGCTCATTGAATTCCTGTTTATAAGACTGTCTTTCTTCATTAAAATCATTACATGTTACCTAAATATAAATAATGTTTGTTTTTGTTGTATACTGTCAACAGGCATATCAAGAAAAATGATTCACAATACCATGAGAGATACAACACACAAACACACATGTACATGTCACAAGTCGGACGGGGGCTCCACAAGCTAATCTCTTAGTCTGGGCCCACGCTATCACTAAACACAGTGGTTGATATTCCAATTTGTAGTGCCAACTACGCCAGCACAAGTATTACCTTGTACAAAAAAAAAAAAAAAAAAGAGGTTAACATAATCGGTTCTTGAGTATTTCTGAATGTCAAAATTATAAGCTGGACAGGTTCCTAATTATCGTGCAAGGGAGTCCACCCTCCAACCCACCATACACCCAGGACAAGCACAGACCAGATTTTATATCTTAAGAGTTTTTTATTTAAAAAGACCTTCCTCTCTATATTTGGTTTCAGGCACACAACACTATACCATAAAATATATTCGGGTCCCAGTGCTTCCTGTTCCCACAGTACTTACAAACAAGAGTACACCAGGACTTATACTGTTCATGAAGTCAACTCAGAGACAGTTGGTGTCATTGTTGTCTTCCACTCAGCAGTCTCTCCTTGTAAACTTCATATTGTTGTTTCTTAAATAAATATATGAGTAGCACTATAGTTGTGCTAAACCCGGCACACCACCAGATTCCCTCATTTCATTGGATTATTTGAATGTTCGTCTCACTAAAATAAAGTGTTACCTGGTATTTCTAGCTAATGAGAAGGAGAGCAATTGGATTTAGAAGGCTTTCAAATATAGTTTTAATAAAACTAGTTGAAATGTCATAACAGACACAGGAAACACGTACTGTAGTAAATGATTTAATCTGTTGCACATTTACTTCTTTTATCAGTAGCAAAGACAATACATACAATATAATAGATTAACCAGTACTTCTTACGGTTGTTATCACTAATACAAAAAACAGAAAGATCATGTCTTACAATACTTTAATTAAAAAAGCCCCTAGTACAATTATCAAGACTATATTAAATTGTCTCTGAAACTGAGGCTGCATTTTTTTAATGATTAAAAACCACAGGCACTTCAGACTGGTATTTGCAATTCATTACTAATAAAGAGTAAATTTGCACGTTGTTTTTGTAGTTTTTTCCATGGTTATACCATGGTTTGCCATGTTTTTAAATATTCATTTCCATACCTCTCTGGGCTTTACAATGCTAACCTATGCTTCACCATGCTTTCACTGTGCTTTATTACACATTGCTATGCTTTTGCTGTGGGAAACTGTTAGGAGATTATTCAACCAAACTGAAAACATTGAAGTTCAGTGGCACTTTAATTATTCTATTGTACATGCAAGAGCTAGGTTCCAATCAGTGCTTTATACTGTACATTTCATTCAACCTAGTCGACTAGTCGACGAAACACCGAGGATGGAAGGTGCCCACTTGAAGACCCCAGAGATGTACCCTACTTAGCTCAATCCAGACGGTTGTCATGCTGATGCGCTGGGGAGACCGCACTATGGTTGATCCCCGGAGCCAGCATCGCAGCCGTTGTGTGTGCTGATGCGCTAGGGAGGCAAAATAAGCTGATCCCTGGAGCCAGCATTACACTTCAGCCATCAACACCAGACAGAAGGATATCTACATCATCATATGGAAGGAAGCGCAAATGGATGGAGACACATATGGATCACATTAGTTTACTGTGAAGCTACGTCTTAGTTGGTGCTTATCTTGGCGAGAGCCAAGTTCAAATCAGCATGAAGTTTTAACATCTACTCTCATGTAATGGAAATCATTATGGGTAGCATTAGAATGGACTGAAAACCACAGTTTCAGTTGGTGAGTATCCCCTTTTTAATCAGTTTTGGTTGAATTTAAACATGTTTGCCTCTACTTTTTTATTTCATAAATCTATTACTTTAAATCAACTTCAACTGAAGCAGCAAGCAAACTTATAAATACGAATCAGATAAACATTTTTTTATTCTGGAACTCATTTCTCATTGAATTTTGTATTCAGCTGGCTGTGTTTAAAATGATTGTAGGACTCGACTCGCTGATTGCAACAGGTTAACCTTTTTTGTTTTGAGTCATTTGGTTCTTTCCCAGTTGCTTCTACTTTAATTCAGGATATTTCAAATATAAATTAAAAGTTAGTTTCGGGTCTATAGTCCAATGGTCCAGCTGCAATTAGATGCAACACACAGGACATAATTGAGTACCAGGAAACACATTTTTGATCTATCTGTAAAAGAGAGAGGCACTCCCTACGGAGGCACTCTAACAGCATGCCATGGTATTGTCCTTTTTAAGACATCTCGCCTTGGGGGGGGGGGAATATCTAATATCTATTTATATATATTTTCTAGAAAAGGCCCTTTTCTTTCTTCAGGTTCTGCTGTTTCCAGTGAGGCAGGGCGGAGAACAAAGAACGGGACATTCCGAAAATTTCAGTAAAGTCTTCATTTGAAAGATGCTCCTGCAAAATAAAGAGAAACACACTAGTCATCTTTGTGAGGTGTAAAAATGCGTTGGCTGTTTCCTCAGTGTGTGGCAGTAAAACAGACAAATCACAAATAATGGGCAGCAGTGTAAGTCGCCCTGGATAAGGGCGTCTGCTAAGAAATATAATAATAATGAAAAATAATAATAATTGGTTTAGTTTAATAATAAAGCTAACATATGCCCCCTGGTGGTCAATGAACAGAACTTCCTAGTATGGTCACCAGGATTAATAAGAATCCCATTGAACAGCAGCTGTAGCCACTTCAAGCTTTACTGTGATGTAATTGACCACACGTTCAGTGTTGGAAGTTACTTTTAAAAAGTAATCCGTTGCAGTTACAAGTTACTTTGAACAAAATGTAACTAGTTAGTGACAAATAGTTATTTCTCAGGTAGTTTACATTTTACAGAGATCCTTTTTTCAGTTTGGTCAGGCTGTACTAACCCATTTGTTCCTTCCTCTGACACCACTTTCTAGTTAGATGATAGAAAAAGCGCATTCGTGTGACATGTGACTTGCACCGTTGAAGCGCTTTCTCATTTGCATTTTAAGCATTAGCCATAGTCCTTATTACAAAATGTAACTAAAAGTAATGTATTTTTCACATGAAATGTAATGCATTACCACATTCAGTTAACTGTCTGAAAAAAACTCTCTTTTGTTTTTTTTAAATGCCTAATTAAAGCTAAGTGGCCGCAGGCTACTGCATAACCAATTAAGCTCATAGTAAATTTCAATGGGCACATTCAGTCACAAACTACGCTAACCGATTTACCCTCACGTTGCACACCCCACAGTAATATAACAAAGTCAGTGACAATTGATCTTCTATAGTTTTATAGGAACAAAATATTATTTTTGTAATTATAGTCTGTTTGTGAGAAAGCCTGTTCACTAATGTTAAAGCCCATGTTATTAAGTATTATAACCTTTTTTTAAAAAGGAATTAATGTGTTGTTTTGTTCAATTATGTTTTCATGATTTTCACCATGAATATTCACTTTGACCTTTAAGCCAGTGCTTTTCAACCTTTTCATCTCAAGAACCAGTGTTTTTAGCAGTGACCATCAGGTGTACCAGTAGCTATGCGCAATCTTAAATAGTTATTGTAAAAGAGAGACCTACTCCATTACAACCGTTTCTCTCGCAAATGTCCCTGAAGATGTAACAGTTTCATTAAATTATTTCACCACAAATAACAGTGGCTGCTTTGGTTCACCGTCAGTAACTGTGAAACTGTACAATAAATCATGACACTCAGTTTACTCAGACTAAGTCCTTTCCTTTATCGGTGGTTTGGTGGTACAAACAGATTGATAGATAACGATAGCGGGATTAGCAGAGTACTGTGATTTGGGAATCACATTGTCATAAAACACAACTGCTGCTGTGTACCAGTTGCAAGCCTGTCACAGGTTGACAACTACTGGTTTAATTCAGAAGGGTTGATGTCCGGCTGACACCAACCACTACCTGTATTTGATAGCCAGTGTAGAATATGAAATATTCCCCTACATTGTCTGGCAATGCTATCTGGATGGCACTGCTTATCACAGAGTTCTTTACCTCCTTCCTGGATGGGTCTGTTCCTTCAGGAAGCTCCTCGGTCTGGCGGTTGACCAGCTGCTCAGCGGGGAAGATTGGCAGGGAGCCCAGTGGCACTGCCAGGTTTTCCATTTTAGAATTTGTCAGAGTCAGGTTCTGAGAACAAAAGAGATTTAAAGTATTACTGAACACCATGCTGTTTCAAGCTCTGTACTTACCTTGTGCAATTTTTTTTTGGTAGTTTTGTATTTTTTAGTGTTCCAATGCCTGTCGCAAAGAAAAATATGTCTTGGAAACTACACACTGACAATTACTTTACAAGATTCTCTGTTTGTAGTATTAGAATCTTTTTTTTTTCTAAATCTGCCAGAGTTCTTCTATAGAGACCTATAAAGTAATTGTAGCTAACAACTTAGTTCTGTACATTTTTGCCAGAATGAACAGCCATTCATTATATATGTCTCAAATAGGTCCCACACATTTTAGGAAACATGTATTTTCATTTTAAAATATCTGGTACTACTCTATGATAAATAAATCTCTGTTTGTAAGTCATGCTTTTTGACTGGCTTGCACTTCCTAGGCCACTGTCCCCACCCCTTCACTGGCTTCTCATCTGTCAATAAAAGCAATAACAGAATTCCTGGAAGGACAGGCAAGAAAAGTGGGTATTTATTAACTTTGTGTAGTACAAGATGTTTTAAAATGAAAATATATGTTTGCTATAACACGTTTCTTTCAAAACTGCACACCTATGTAGCCAATGTAAGTGCAAAATGGGTAAGATTTATGGAATAATTTTATTAGCTATAAAGACTTTAACTTCTGCTACACTCCAATAGCCAGCAATGAGAACAGCAGAAGACAAGCAGGAGACACCTTGTAGAAATAACGTTTAACCTCCCCCTCTTTTCCAGTGGCAGAGGAATTCTTGCAAGTTAGAAACAGCTACTGAGGCTCACATACCGCTGTGTTTACCACAATGGCACTGGCATCCCCCAGCTCCGCCTTCAACTCCTCATAGGATTTCCCATCCTGAAACAAAACATTAACAGGGGTTCAGATTGTGTGGGTATAGCTTGATAGATTTATGTTCTGTTTCTCTGTATCGGACTGGGTGGAGGGGAGCCCTGTAGACAAGTGGATCTATTTCATTAATCTAAACAGAACTGCTATCATTAAAATCTGAACCTTCCTCTGTTTACAGACATAAATAACCTAATTTGACAGGCAGTGTTGTGTGTTGCACTGTGGTTATGATTCTGTGCCCTGTCGATGAGATGATGTTAAAAGCTGTATAACCATTGAATGCAGAAAAGCCCAACTCTTTTCCATAGTGGCTGAGACCCTTGCGGTGTGCAGGGTCGCCGATTCCTGCCCAGTCTCTGTCTTGTTACATTGGCTGCGCCGATTGCCAAGGTTAAAGGGGGAGGAGTATAACAGGCAGTGTTTTGTAAGATGAGATGAGGATAAAAGCTCTAGAGGAGGCTGTGTGGTCCAGTGGTTAAAGAAAAGGGCTTGTAACCAGGTCCCCGGTTCAAATCCCACCTCAGCCACTGACTCATTGTGTGACCCTAAGCAAGTCACTTAACCTCCTTGTGCGCTGTCTTTAGGGTGAGACGTATTTGTAAGTGACTCTGCAGCTGATGCATAGCTCACACACCCTAGTCTCTGTAAGTCGCCTTGGATAAAGGCGTCTGCTAAATAAACAAATAATAATAAAATAATAAAAACCATGAATGCAGTTCAGCCAGGCTCTTTTATATCAATTGAGTAGACCCCAAGACTTTAATACAAAAGGTGACTGAACTTAACAAGTGCAAAGTTCAAAGGCTAATATGAGGTTTTAACAAAGTACTGTCTTATTGACCATGAACAGTACTAAAATGATACTTGTATTATTTCAGTGTTACTTACACTCCACCTGTGGGGATCCCAGGCCAGGAACCAGCCAGTGAAGGTTGGGGGTTCGAAGCCCTGCTTGACCAGGATGATGGGGGTTCTGGAGTCCCTGTCTCCTGGGTGAGTTATCAGGTACTCCTGTGCTGTAGTCACAGCTTCCTTCCTCTCTGTCTCATTGGCCCCTTTGCCCAACCACAGGAACACCTGGATGAGGTACAGCACAGGAAGACATCTGCATAGTTTATTCAGAAACGCCAGTACATTAATCCATTCTCATTTTTTCACAATCAAACTATTACTGTAGCTTTTTTAAAATATATTTTCCAAGTGATTCACAATGTCTCTGTGGTGCTTTACTGTCCTTTTTCTTTCCGCTTTCCTCTTACAGCCAGCCCGGTCCTCCATCGAAACATGGCTGCGCTAAACCATGTTTTAGTCAGAATTATATATATATATATATATATATACACATACATATATATATATATATATATATATATACATATATATATATATATATATATATATATATATATATATATATATATATATATATATATATATATATATATATATATATACACATACACTACCGTTCAAAAGTTTGGGGTCACTTAGAAATTTCCTTGCTTTCAAAGAAAAGCAAATTTTTGTACATTAAAATAACATCAAATTGATCAGAAATACAGTGTAGACATTGTTAATGTTGTAAATGACTATTGTAGCTGGAAACAGCTGATTTGTAATGGAATATCTGCATAGGCTTACAGAGGCCCATTATCAGCAACCATCAGTCCTGTGTTCCAATGGCACGCTGTGTTTGCTAATCCAAGTTTATCATTTTAAAAGGCTAATTGATCATTAGAAAACCCTTTTGCAATTATGTTAGCACAGCTGAAAACTGTTGTGCTGATTAAAGAAGCAATAAAACTGGCCTTCTTTAGACTAGTTGAGTATCTGGAGCATCAGCAATTGTGGGTTCGATTACAGGCTCAAAATGGCCAGAAACAAAGAACTTTCTTCTGAAACTCGTCAGTCTATTCTTGTTCTGAGAAATGAAGGCTATTCCATGCAGAAATTGCCAAGAAACTGAAGATCTCAGACAACGCTGTGTACTACTCCCTTCACAGAACAGCGCAAACTGGCTCTAACCAGAATAGAAAGAGGAGTGGGAGGCCCCGGTGCACAACTGAGCAAGAGGACAAATACATTAGAGTGTCTAGTTTGAGAAACAGACGCCTCACAGGTCCCTCAACTGGCAGCTTCATTAAATAGTACCCGCAAAACACCAGTCTCAACGTCAACAGTGAAGAGGCGACTCGGGATGCTGGCCTTCTAGGCAGAGTTGCAAAGAAAAAGCCATATCTCAGACTGGCCAATAAAAAGAAAAAGATTAAGATGGGCAAAAGAACACAGACACTGGACAGAGGAAGATTGGAAAAAGTGTTATTGACAGACGAATCTAAGTTTGAGGTGTTCGGATCACAAAGAAGAACATTTGTGAGACGCAGACCAAATGAAAAGATGCTGGAGGAGTGCTTGACGCCATCTGTCAAGCATGGTGGAGGCAATGTGATGGTCTGGGGGTGCTTTGGTGGTGGTAAAGTGGGAGATTTGTACAGGGTTAAAGGGATCTTGAAGAAGGAAGGCTATCACTCCATTTTGCAATGCCATGCCATACCCTGTGGACGGCGCTTGATTGGAGCCAATTTCCTCCTACAACAGGACAATGACCCAAAGCACAGCTCCAAACTATGCAAGAACTATTTAGGGAAGAAGCAGTCAGCTGGTATTCTGTCTATAATGGAGTGGCCAGCACAGTCACCGGATCTCAACCCTATTGAGCTGTTGTGGGAGCAGCTTGACTGTATGGTACGTAAGAAGTGCCCATCAAGCCAATCCAACTTGTGGGAGGTGCTTCAGGAAGCATGGGGTGAAATCTTTTCAGATTACCTCAACAAATTGACAACTAGAATGCCAAAGGTCTGCAAGGCTGTAATTGCTGCAAATGGAGGATTCTTTGATCTAAAGCAAAGTTTGAAGGACACAATTATTATTTCAATTAAAAATCATTATTTCTAACCTTGTCAATGTCTTTATTTCCTATTCATTTTGCTATATTTCCTATTCAAACTCATTTCATGTATGTTTTCATGGAAAACAAGGACATTTCTAAGTGACCCCAAACTTTTGAAAGGTAGTATATATATATATATATATATATATATATATATATATATATATATATATATATATATATATATATATATATATATACACATCTTTTTTTACATTTCTATATAAGAGGAACCAGGCATACAAAATATAGTGAGTCCACCCACCCCTTTTTGGCTACAAATATAGCTTGAACCTTGAGAAGATTCAAAAAATAATACTGTGTAAGAAAGTGCAGTGCAAGTATGTCGCAGGTCATATTATAGTGTTATATCAAGATATTTTGGACAACTGGTTCCATGTTTCCTTGTTCTTTCATTCTTGGTTATTGGTAAGAGCACTGAGAGGAGTTAATTGCGTAATATGAGTAATAGTAATATAACTACGTTGATTAATAGTTATATTGGGAAGACTTGGGTTTTTCCAGTTTAACAAAAGCAAAAATCACTCTTCTTCCCTACTGTCAGACCGTTTCTTAAACATCAGGAACATTAATTGCAAATTGGTAATAAGGCTGAGAAGTTTGGAAAGTCCTATGACATATTCTCAATTTTTCATATAGTTAAGCATGCCATCAGTAATATTGTAGGAGTGATGGAAAATGCAGGACAGGAGGCTAGTTATATAGTCTTATAGATCACTAGAGTGCAATATCAAAATAAAAAAGCAAGTTAAAAAACTCTAAGAGAAACTTGGTATGGGTCTGATGTATGACAGTTATCTTAACTAATGTATTTTTCTTGTGGTTTAGAATCACTTTGTATGTCATTTTCATTCATCACATCCTGGTGTATTTTTAAAACTTTGTGGCCTCAATACAGCTCTCAAACATACATTCAGCTCTTACATTAAGGTGCAACCATGAACAGCCCCCAGAAAAACTCCAGTTGATTTAAGAAATATCACATGTTTCAGACATTCACTTTACAGGCAATGCTTACACTGGTGTACCAGCTGTGCTTAGAAAGAAGACGTGTTTGAGAGCTTGTGACAGAGATCGAATGATTCTTGGTGTTAGATCTGCCTCCCAACCTGCGAGGCAGCTGCATAAAGGGAACAGAATATCCTGGACTAAATGGTACGACAGTTTATTCCCAGGGTTAGGTGGAAGTCGGCCATCTAGAAAGGGGTCAGAGCTACGGTACACAAAAACGGGAAACGGTGTGGCATCCGCGGATTGGAGGAGCGGATGCGCTTGTTGACCAAGGGGTCAGGGGTGATGTTATAAAAAGGGGACGTAGTGATGTGATCTGTTCCTTTGTGAATGGTTACGTTAAATGACCAGAAGGAGAACCTGTGCTGTGAAACGTGAGTGTTTTGTTTGTCGTTAATAATACTGTTTAATTATTTGGATGGCTAACACGATCCGGAGCGGTTGCCAAAGGCCAGCACTAAATCCGGATCAACAACACTGCACTTTTGTTGTTACTAAAAAACTGTATTCACCACGAGCACTAGAGCATGCACTGTGGACTGGTGTTTGTGTTACGTGTGGGTGAACTGAAACGGGACTGTTATTATTTTGGGGCAAACCTGCAGATTATAAATAAGCAATACACACCGCTGTATTGCTTCATTAACACTGTTATTGTTTACTGCTGTTAGCCATCTGGCATTGGATTATACAATTAAACCTTCATTGCACCTGGATTATCGTTAGCAGTAAACTGCAAAGTGAATCTAAACAAGAAGAACTATACAATAGTTCCACCCCATGTTGCTTTTTGAATTTCCCAATGTGCTGTTCTCTTGAGATGCTATTTGTTCTTTGCTGACCTGGTCCCAAGTGTCAAGCAGCATCACATCATCTTCATCCAGGTCATCCTGATTAAAGCTTGTTATCTCTGTGGCAACAAACTTCCCTGTCTGATTGGAGCACTCAAAGAGGCGGGGAGTGATGTCAAGCTGCTCCTCTTGAAGCCTTGATGGAGGAGGATACGAATGACAGACTTTAAAACCACGTGTTCAGTACGGTACATTCAATTAGATTTGATATCTGTGCAGATGCTGGATTTTGTTGAAAAAGCCCAGTTCATTTAAAATAAATAACTAAACTGAAGGATATGCAATATAAAAAAAGAGTTTATATATTTTAAATGTTTTTTTTTAAAATTATTGTTTTAACTATTTTTCTCCCCCAATTTAGAATGCCCTCACAGAAGCAACAACAGCTCAGGAGAACTGAATGTTAGTGGGTGTCTTTCAATCCCACAGCCAAGCCAATCCCCTGCCTTCCACCCAGGAGTTGTAGAGCAGATGTCGGACCGCTACCGGCCTCTAGAGGAAAGGAGCAGTCCTGCAGTTGTCCCTCTGATCTCACTGGGCTCCTGGTCAATAGGTATGTTTTGCCTGCCTAACCCTTGGAAGTGCCCGAGCCACCTCGACACTCCCTATTGAATCCTAGCGAGGATCAGCATCTTCCCACAGCCAGGATGGGAAGCTGCACTCCCCTGACTGTATGACTTACCCTGCACACCACCTGGCTGTGCTTTTACCTGGTGAGCCCTCGAACAAATGTAACTAAAGTGTAAAATGAAAATAAGGAGCACTTGTAATCACAGAAACTGTTATTTGTTAGCTAAATTTAGTAAATAATTTCTTAGGATTACACCACAATAGAAAATAGGAACCATTTCCAATTTTAACAAAGTGCACTTGTTTCAGCACACCACCTTTATTAATAACATTTAATTAATAAATAAATCAATACTGCAGCTGTTACAATCCACCATGGATTACATCACCAGTAACAGTTCCCAGTATGATGTTCCCAGTCTGATGTTATATATTTTTTAGAATTAAGAATTAATTTATATATGTATGTATTTTAAATAAATACCTTTTACTGTTGGCGTACTGAGATTTTCCACCCAAGGTTACCCAGAAATCTGCAGGCTCCTGGCCTTCAGCAATAACCAGCTTCTCTCTCTTGGAGATGATGTCAGCCACAGTTTTTGCAATCTCTCTCTCATCCCCACTGCAGCCCTACAGAACAATAAGGTAACAAGTCCAAATGATTTGTGGACTACATCCAATGAAAGATTTAAAATTGGTCCACAGAACATTGTCACACAGGTATGCACATGGGGTGCACAGTTATATTACTTTAAAACATATCTCACGTGATAAACTACTGACTTAACATTATGTTGGAGGCGTTCTGCCAGATCCCTCCAGATTTTTTCATTACCAGATATAAAATATAATGTTTTAGATAATTTATTTTCCATTATCTGTTCGCTTTTCTACCGAGAACCACACAGAAAATAAACGTATAAAAAGCGGCAGCAACACGTACTCATGGAAATCACTGCATTGCTGGTAGAATGGGGCGAGGAGTAACCAACGGCGCTCTCATCGTTGAGTGTTGATTTTTGGTGTGTTGATCTGTTACTTACCTTCCCATACCAGAGGTAGCAGCAGGAGTCAGATTCGAGCACAAAGACGTCATTGGAGTTAAGAGAGGAGGCGCGGGCGGACACCTCGATGGAGCGAGTGTTGCGCTCGTTGGTTCCGTGGACATGGAAGAGCCTCACAGCTGGCTCCGGTTCTGTGGCTCCACTCCGGGAGGTACCACCCTGGGGATATACATGATAAGGGAGTCTGGACATCTCCTTTTAAATTCCCAATTCTACATAAAGCCAAGAAAATCAATTTCAGTATTCTACACAGGATTTACCCAACCAATCTAAAGAGAAGCCTGTACCTTCTGAATATTTCCACTCTGTGCAGTTGTTACAGCGGTTCTGAGTACTCTATTGAACACTTGTTTTATCAATGTGAGGTAACTTGTCGTTTTTTGAAAGACCTTTCAAGTTATCTTTCCACTAAACTAACCATTCATATTCATGATGTGATCTTCCACTTCTTTAAAAACATTTGATTAATGATTAACTTTCTTATATTACAGGCTAAGCATCATTTCCACAAATGTAAACATAAAAAAACAAAACCTAATACTGTGCCTTTTATTAAAGTGGAATATCATATGACAGCTTTATATACCTGTAAAAACAACACCTGTAAAACTGTTGAACTGTATTACTGGTTTGTAATATCCTGGTGATGTTTATATATATATATATATATATATATATATATATATATATATATATATATATATATATATAGAAGGTATAAGCCACGATCGGAGCTGTGTGGTTCCCATGATATTAACCACCCCAGAAGTGGTATATATCATCGGAACTGCCCGGCCTGAAGTGGTTTATATTGCTTATAACATGGATACTTGTCACTTGTGGGAAGAAAAATAATTAAAACACAATTAAATTAAGACAAAACCAGAAACTTTTATTGTGTATACATCCGCAGTGTAATATAACCCCAAATTTAATTGAATTTAATTAATTATTCGCTTATTAAAAATAAATTGCACATGTTCGTTTATTGTGAATTTCTGCATCGAAAGTGCCATCTCACTATAGAGGTTGAGCACAAGCTGTGATGATGGGTGGCGTTTCAAATGACAATAAGAAAGTAAGGGGAGCAGCTGCAATGGAGACTGAAGCCAGTTCGTGGAGTGAGTTTAATTCGTTATATGCGAGGCACACATATTCTAGTATGTTTTCATCCTTTTGGATCTCAAAATATGTTTTTGTTAGTTGTCGGACACCCTCGTGTCCAAGTCGTGCCAGATTAAGTTGACGATCGAACCAGACTTTATGCACCAATCTGACCGCGGTGTTGGGGGACAGTACCTCAGTACGGTAATTCGGGGGGTGGTGTCAGGCCTTCTCTTTACCTGCTTTCCTGACTGACAGGAATACATTATTGCTGATTTTAAACTCGCTGTCAGCAACTTGTTTAGTTTTCCTTACTTTCGTTTCTTCGTAAACAACCAACTCCACTCACGCTCTCAGCAACTCCTCCTCACGTTCCCCCTCATACCTTCTCATCCTCACCACTCTTAACTCTCAAAACTACAAAGCTTTACAAATCATTAAATGTATGCAAGTCAGTAAAAGTTTAACATCTACAGTTAAGGTAATGAAATGCTGTATTTAAAATATACCAAACTTTGAAAATCAAAGAATACAATGATTTGGGAATCATTGAACTTGAGTAAAATGTTTCTATACTTTGATATTTTCTGTTAAGACATTGTAATAACATGCAATTGAAATGAATAAAATAAAAGTTAGCTGCTCAATAAGACAGGATCTCCAGCTCTTACTGACAAAATAGACAAAAATCACGAAAGAGGTGACTATTTTTATTTAACTGCAACAATTTAAAGAACACAATACTCCATTTAAGGTTTTGATGGTCTGAATTATTTTGTAACTTTCATTAGCCTCAGTCTGCTGGTCCTTTTTTTGGCAGCTAAATCTCGTAGCCGTTTTAGCAGCAGAAGCTGTGTGCGTAATACACCACATGTAATTCATCACGTGATTACAGGTGCATTCAGTTGATTAGACAGTACGGTTGATCAAAGATCGGATAACTGACTCTACTCATACTACAATGGATTTTGCAAATCAGACTCTATAGAGAAAGAGCACACCTTCAGTTAGGCTACATCCAGACACACACAGCATTTTTTCTGGCGTGGAAAACAGTAATAAGGCCATACTTTTTTAATACACTTCAATCTTTCTTGTCAGAGGCTTTACATTTGCATTTGTTTGACAATGTATACTTAATTACATGCAAGGTGACTTGATGAAAAGATCTCAAAACACTCTTGTTTGATGGTCAAAACCCCAATTAACACACTCTTACATTGAGAATACTGCACCGTAAACTAAATATGGTACAGTCAGGAAGTGAGATTCTCTGTGATGTGTCCTGACATACAGCAGGCAAAAGGAGCACTCCAACTGGCTGAAAGATCATCAGCAATCTATAATAGATTATAATACGCACACACAGTCTGAGATGCCATACATGTCCACACAAGCACTCCTATTAGTTATATACACAGGGGGAATTTAAAAAACAAAAACAGTCTAATCCAAAGGTAAAAGCTCAGACAGATTGGCAAAGAGAGGCACAAATGATGACAATAAAAGAGAATTTACCTCATAAACCACCATCTTTCCCCTGAAGACAGCCATGAGATGAGGGGGCTCCTTGCCCATTGGTACTCTGACCTGAACAGGCTGCCCATTGTATTTCTGATCAAGTATCACAGCCTGGAAGGCTGAGGCAGTGATCTCGTCCTGACTGGCATTGCGACCCTGAAATTCACAGTCACAGGTCAGGAATTACTGGGGTATAAGGGGTGGAAACTTGATGATCTAACTGATCTACATACACTTTGCTCCACTTCCTAATATATTATAATTAATAGTACATTTTTACACATGTTAAATAATGTACAGATTTCAAACTCATGAAAAAAGTATCTGACAAAAGGAAAATACTGAAACAATCAATAAAACTGAGCGACAAAAGGAAATGTGTGATGCACTGCAGTTACAGATTCTGTACCCTGTCAGTAAGATGAGATGAGGTTAAAAGCTCTGTAACCATGAATGCAGAACAGCCTGTTACTTTCACATATTGTGCTAGGTTTCCAGTTCAGGTCTTGCCACCGCCCTGATACACCAGCTTTATAGTATCACCAGAAACCATTGATAAAATGACAGTTTTATTACGTGCTGTTGGTTGGACTTTACTCTTTACTGTATATGATTAGCAACATCAGAGCACCACCCTTGGGGAATGTTTAATAACTTGGGAGATTATCTGAACATAATTGCAGAGCAATTTCAAAAAAGAGTAAAGTTCAAAAATGATAATTGTGAGTAACAGAATCAGACTAGGTCTATAAATGTGTTCTCCCGTGCTCTTGTCATGCCCTGCTGAGTGACTAAAAAAATAATCTGTATTTGTGGCACATGCTCATGGTTTTAAAACTGTTCCCTTAACCCTTTCAAACTATAGGGGCATATTCAATATGCATACGATTTAGTGCGATGTCCGGAAACTGAGAAAGCATTACCAAATAAAGTAAGCATCATTTTTAGTCCGCAGACCCTTTGAATTTATATGGTGAATATGATGCTGACCTGCCAGACGTAGATAATGTAGTGCTCTTTGTTGTTGACCAGGTATTTGTATAGAATGAGGTAGCAGTCCCCTCCGTAGAAGTGGCCCAGCCATTTTTTCTCCACAGGGACGGGCTCCAAGTTCTCTATCCTCCACACCTGAAACAGATCCATTAAAACACAGTGTGAAGAGTATCTGTGTTGTTGCCGGTCTTCACTTTTATTGGTGCAAATAACTCCAAACCAGACCGGATCGTAAAATAAGCTGTCCCGTAAGTGCTGCATGTACGTGACACTTTACATGTTATCATATACAGGATCTGGAAAACCGCGTATCCAGTTGTGATGAAACCTGGGGTATTAGATTACGGGGATACATGGGAGGGGCTATCTGTCCATAAATTTGTCCATAAATTACACGCATCTTGAAAACACAATAACTTAATCCACATACTGTAAATCAGTCATTTTAATAACCATGACACTAACGTCTCATTTGCTTACCTAATAACATTTCAAATGACACTTATCCAATTTCCATTAAACTATTTATTTTCATATGTACTATTAATGCCATTCTGTAGATACTGTGATAGACATCACAGTCATCAGCCTCTTCATAATACTGAAAGCTCTACTTTTGAATTTGGCTGAGGACTTGTTTATTTAGCAGTTGCATGCATGTTAGCTTCAATTCACTGAAAGAGGTCCAGTAATCAGTAGCACAAGTAACTCTGAATACATTCAGTCGTCAAATACAAAATAATTCATTTTTGTATCACCTGGTGCACATTCTGAAAGACGTCCAGCAGTGGATAAAGCAACCAGTAGTCACTAGCAGATTTTGTATTTTAATAATCAAAAAGAAAAATACATCTTTCAGCTAATTAACCTCTCGCTAGATGGTCAAAATCCCAATTAACGCACTCCGATACTGAGAATAAAGTGTGGTAAAAACACAATATGATACGGTTGATGTCATGAATTTGGTTTTTAATGTGATGTGTTGTGACATACAGCAGGCGAAACATGTACTCTGGTTGGCTGAAAGATCATCAGCAGCCTATAACAGATTATAATACGCATACACAGTCTGAGATGTCATACATATCCACACAAGCACTCCTATTGGTTATTCAGCTCTCATACACAAGGCTGTCAACATACTGTATACATCCTTCAAGATCCTTCCATAAGTGAGGAATATTACCCAAACATAATTTACCTCCACTTCTCCTGTGCCATCATCCACCATCCTCTGTTGCGCTGCCACCTCTGGCTTCGCATGCATGGACGTTGCATCAAACTTGACCTGCTCCACTTTAGCTATAATGGAAATCAAAATCAAAAGAATTAAAGAAATATGTCACAGTAAAACAGTGCAGTGATTCTGCCTCTTCAAAACCGTGTTCAGTGGCAGAGGGGAGTCAGAAACAGGAGGCATGATTTAAGAACCATGGTCAGCGACCAACAGTAAAACAGAGAGGTGTCCATGCTGGCCAAGAACAGCAGGCACTGCTTAGAGGAGGGAGGCCTCGACTGACACACTGCAGCAAACACTTAGAATGTTAATCTAGACAATCATCACCGATCAAGTCCCTGCTCTTTCAGACAAACCATGGCTTATTATCACCAAACAAGGCCTGTCCCATGGCAGTGCCACTTTAACTGGAACAAATGGAATAGGAACTTTACTGTAATTGATTGAATCCATCTGCATTGTTTATTCCATATCTCGGAAAGAAAAAGCTGTGATTCTCACCAATCTTTCCCACACTATGTGTACTTCCAGTGCCCACTGTTAGTCCCTTCACTGTCCACTTTTTGAAGAGCTGTTTAAAGACAGCAGACTCTGAGCCATCATTCACAATTTCCACATTGGTCGACGATGGATAGCCTTTGGCTTTTTTATAACCCTGTAGTATAAAGAGAAAGAAAGCAAGCAATAATACAAATGCTTTACCAAAATACAGTATAAAGGTTTTCAAATAAACATATACAGTATATATTAATTTCCAATAACCCTAATCTACTTGTCTTTGCCCAGTTTACCAGGGCTTGGACTCTAAAGTAAATATATGCACCCACAGCCAGATCTATGTATCTCAATCTCTCACTTATTAATAATAATAATAATAATAATAATAATAATAATAATAATAATAACAACAACAACAACAACAACAACAATAATAATAATAATAATAATAAGCATTTTGTGTAAATAATAGTTTTAGGTCAGAATGTGTTGATGAATGCCATTTATTAGTTCCAAAAAAAGTTTTAGGAACATGCAATATGAAGTAAAAGAAATATCAAAGAAGCATTGCAGAAAGTGGGATGAAAGCATCATTTATGACCTTACTACTGTAATAAAATCAGTGGAAAATAGGGCTTATAATCACTTTTCAGGTACTGTGTTGCATAAATACGCACATGTTTGGTACATCTGCAGTTAAATTCCTGCTTAAATAATGAAGAAAGTACTTTAAAATGAATGGAAACCTTCAACTCCAGGTATACCTGGACAAATACCTGTTAGATTTTGCAATACCGCATCAGACAGTTTTTACTGTAATGTTAAAGATTTTAAGTGCTGTGATGATTCAGTGTCCACTGATTTGAGTCTCTAGCTTCACCTCACTCACCTCTGCCCTATTCAAGGATTCTGACCTCTCCTTCTTGGAAGCATTCTTCCCTTTCCACACGAAGATCTTGATCCCACCCTGGTCTAAAAGGTAGCAGTCCTTTAAAAGAGAGTGAACATCACACTCAGACTGTACTCATGGATACCACAATGATTGGAACTTTATCTTACTGGAACAAAAATGAATTGTCTAAATCATTATTGTAATGTTACATTTGTATTTCAGAAAAGATATCATAATGAAAAAAAGCAGACTGCGACACCGGCTGGATGTGGAAAAACATGACCAAATATAATATTAATGACATCTTTAAGTATATGATTTATCATTTGCCATTCAATGAATTACAACACTTTGAGCTTCTGTGCTTTCCCTTAGTTGGGAAGTTTGAGGCTTCTTTCCAGTCTGCAAATCTATCAAAACCTCCACACGTGTGCAGCTTCTCTGCTGATTCCTGTTCACCGGTATTCTTGCACTACTCACGTCATGATTCAGAAGGTCCTGCGTTAGAGGATTCACAGCAACTTCCTGCACCACCAGATTCCCGTCTGTGTCAGAAACACTAGAGAATGGTGGGGGTGGAATTAACATCACACAACTAATGCTATGACTTAAACAATGGAAGTACAGTAGTGAGAGCATAGAATGTGCCTACGTGCTTAAAAATGCTTCAGGAATTAAAACAGGATAAACACCTTTTATTTAATAGGTCATTCATTTGCTCACATTATCCAGATAGACTTATAATGAGCCTGCCAACCATACCCTATGGAGCTTATTGCAGCTGCCAGTGGACAATCTGTTCTGTGTCTTCATTTGTAACCAGACTGCTCATTCTGATGCTGTGCATCCTGATTCAATTAACATCAGGCTTTGTCTCACGTGTACAAATCAGGAACAAGCCTCAAAAGGACAAACAACCAGATATAACAGGCAGCAATACCGAAGGTTTTTAACAGATTCAAATTGCTGAATACAAATTTGTAAAAAAAAAAAGGTTATCATATTGGTAGGGCTTTTTGTTTTCAGTTTTTATTTTTGGTCATTTGATGTCCCATATTGATCCGTCTCTGTTTCTTAATTAAACTCTTGGAAAAGCATTGATTGGGAAATAAGATCACTTTTGTTTTTTCTTCTGTAACTTGAATAGGACTATTATTCTGTGTCATTGATAATGTAAAAAAATAAAAAAAAGGCAGTTCCTTATTTTTAAACCAAACTCAAAAAGCAAGTTCAGTTAAATTACTTTTCCCGGATTTAAAATCTTAACGACTCGTTGAAAAAATGTTATTACCTGTTTTGCAAATACTAGTTTCCTTTTAATTATGATTTCATTAAATCAATTTCATTAAAATCAACTTCAATTGCTGTTTGCATTCGGTTTGAAAAAAAATAAGCTGCCTTTTTTTTGCATTATCAATGAAACAGAATCAGTCGCAATCAAGTTTGGGGAGAAAAAAATTAAGTGAACTTGTTTCACAATCAACACTTTTCCCCAGAGTTTAACTGAACGGAACTAGCAAAAAAAAAAGTGAAATCACATGATCAAAGATAAAAGCTGAAAATGAAGAGCCCTGCATATTGGGTATCAGAAAATGTAGTTTTTTCTTTCCCTTTCCTATATTTGACCTTTATGTGACAGCACTATAAGGCGTGGCGAGATTGTTTGCCACTGGCACATCACAGGTTCAAGTCATTTATAGTTATTCTTCTCTCTGTGATGCAGGTACTCACTGGAAGAGCTTGACAGCTGTTTTCAGCTTGTGATCGACCACCTCGTCGGGGATGGCTGCCTTAATGTCCTTCCTCACCCCGAGAACTTCATTCAGGAGTTTCATCAGCTGCGGGGAGTCTCTCTCATTCTCCCCGTCCACCACTGCCACCTTCGCCCGCCCCCCGCGCTCCCGATCCCGGATATCCTTAGCCAGGTTCATCCCCTGCACACACAGGAATAGTGGGTGGATGGACACACCCACAGACAGAAGGATGACCATATGTATAAATAGACAGGCACATTGATAGACATAACTATATATGTTGTGAAGTGGCGTACACAGATAGACAGGCAGTTATATAGATGGACAAAGTGATAACAGGATGAACAGGCAGGTAGACAGAAAGGTGTTGTGGGGGTTAGAGATGACAGATGAACCTAAAAATATTTTATGGACTGATGTTTTTTTTTCAATTTTTTTTATTCCTCTTTGAAAAACCGGCCTTTTTGCCTTACAATAGTGCTCCACAGTCAAACTTAAAGACCACCTGCATATAATTGACCCCTGGAGTCCCTTGAGTGGACAAAAAACTAAAAACACAGATATTTCACAAGAAACCGACTCAAAACCTCTATGGATCCTGGATAACAAAGTATCTTCTCACTGTGCTTTACTGCGTGTTTACCACAGGGCAGTTCTGCAATGCTATGAAGTTGATTGGAGTTGAAGCTGGTACATGGAGAGAGTTGGGTTACCTTGATTCTCTCCATGCGGTTGCTTTCAGGTCCGTTCCACTGAATGATCCCATTCCCCAGGTCGAGCAGGAACACATCACCCTTATTGACGCTGTTCCAGCTCACCTCAACCTGCACAGGGAACAGGCCGAGACAGTGAGCAATGTTAGACATTTCAATGGACAATTTGCTCATATGGCTTATCTTGCCATCTGACAACAGTAAATCAAATTATAAGAATCTTTTAATACAATCCAGTTTAAGGTGGTTCAGTTTTAAGTGTAAACACACTATAAAAGATCAGTTTCCAATGTTAACTATAGACAGTAATGAAAACAAACTGAACGCAATGATCCTGCTCACCTCTCCTGCAATCACGTGTTTTTTGCCTTTGACGTGCAGAAGACGCTTGATATTATAGACGTTGGTTTCCACATGCTTCATTCCAGAGGCTACCCCACCCTGTTTGTAGCTGCAGAAAGGAAGGAAGACTCATCATGCACTGAATGAGTTTGCATGGTCTCAGAAGAGATCAGGTAAAGGAAATTAAAATATCAAATGGCAAAGTAGATGCCAAATGTACCAAGCAAGATGATACACCTCAACGGATAATAACAGTCAAATATTAAAATTAAATAAGTACATGCTTTGATTTAAAATTATTGAAATAATGTATCTGCGTATAATTTGTTGAAATTAAAACAAATGTTTTTCATTAGAAAAATGCTTTATAATTACAAGGGATAATTTATATTTAAGCATTACCAACTAAGTAATAATATTTTATTGCACAGACACAACTTACTAATGTGTATCGGCATTATCAAAGTGCACATTGGATCATGTGTTAATGAAACAGGTCTATAGTGCACTCCAGTAATAACTGCCCCCACAGAGACAGACAATTACATTGATCCGTACAGGAAGGCTTTCTATTTAACTGACATGCTCCATTGTTAAGTTGAGAATGCATATAATCTATTCTTGCATGAAAGCGTTAACATGCGTTCTTTTATAAGTGATATCTTCGGTTTTGTAAAACCAAATGCATTCCACCGGCTAATTCAAAGTTAAGTCTTTTATAGAAAGGGGGTAAACTACATTATTATAGAAAAATCCCTAGTTTGAGACTAGAAGTGGCAATAAAAAGTAAAATGATATACAGATAATATATAGAACTGGAATTGTATGACTTGATCCCACTTGTTCAAGTTTACTTGTCATTCTGATTGTTTCAGTTCTATATCCAGAGCTGTGGCTCTGTCTTGTGATTACATTACATACAGCAGAAGTGTGTTACTACCCCCCACCCCGCCCCGTTCTCACATGATGCCTTGTTTGAAGTACCCCCTGAAGGTCTCGCTCTCACTGCCCTGCTCCTCTCGGTGCTGTACAGCCACCCCTCCCAGGTGATCGTCTATCTGGGTGGTGTAGATGGCAGCTGCTCCCTGCTCGTCCTGAGATGAGACTTTGCCCAGCCAGTAGTGAATATCATATGTGAAATTATTGCCAGTTTTGTGAGTCTGTGAGGAGAGAACATGTGCTAGTTAAACCCAACTGAGAAGAGTCAAGAAAATTGTTACATTAATAACACTGAAAAGAAGGAAAGCAACCTGCACTACAGATTTGCTACCTATCTTACTCCTGTGTAGTATGAATATATGTACACTCAATCCCAATGTTCATCAGGGGGTGGGACATTCGTAGCCCTTATTACCTACACAGACCGCTCGCCTAATAATTATTTGGGTATCTCCAGGTGGTGACAGCCAAAGCAAGTGTCTCATTGAATCTTGTGCCAGTCTTGACCGTCCACATTGTAGAAAACAAGGAGGTAAAATTAATAAAATCCCACCAGGTTATTCTTGGTAAATGGATAACCCATTGGACATATATCTGAAGATGGGAAAATTACCTTGTGGTCTGAGTGGGATAAAACGGGCCTAACGTTGGAGAGTAATGTGCATGGATTGACTGGGAACCATTGCAAGGCATTAGTTGAAATTTATCTACTTATACCATTTTTTTTTTATAGATGTACCCAATAAAAGTCCCTCAGCCACCTCAACTGTTAAAACAGAGAAACCAGCAACATGGTTCATATTGAGAGGGGTTTGAAATGGCTCTGGTGGGATCTAATCTGACAGGACAGTAACATTGACAGAAACTCTGAATCACCTGAAAATGGTCATGTAAACTGAGTTGCAATACAGAACCAGGAATATTAACAGAAAATACTGTAAATGTTTTATCTGCAGATTGTTATATTGTGATTGCCAAGACACTGAAAATTAGACATACTGTGACTATAGTATGCAGTACACAGTAGCTCAATTGCCAGCCATTTCATTTAAAACTTGAAATGAATGCCGCACAAATAAGAGGGGAGTTTACAGTATGCACATTTCGGAACTAGCATTCACAATATTTATGGTACAGTGCACCCTCGTCATAAAAAGGACCTTTATCCCATAGAACACGTTATAAGGCGGTATGGTCATGCCTCCCATTTACCCCATAACCCATTACAGTAGCACTTGTGTTCTTGTTATAGGGAGGAACACAAATTGATCCGCCTTATACCTATGGCTCCAGACTACAGCCATATGAAGGGGGAGCACTGAATAATGTTTTAAGAAATACCTACTGATAAAATGATGTAGCTGTCTCCTTCAAAGAAATTCCCATAGGATTTTGGAGGGACAGGGACCATTGCCATGTCCTGGAACATAAAAAGACCAGCTGGGATTATATGATTAACACCTGCATGTACCGGGTTACATTTTATTTAAAAGCAGAGAAACACAATATGTATTAAAGTCCTGTACAATGACTCAATTCTCCTTTGTGGCCCGGAAAATTCAAAAAGTTTACCATTGTTGTGTGCAGGTTACTCTGTTGCATTGCATTTCTGTTTGGCTGCAGTTTGAACATTAATGATACTGCACCACTATGCTCTTGCAAAGTAACAGTTTCTCAGACGACCTCTGACAAACACCAGAGTAAAGAAAAAAGGTAATTTCGACGTTACCTCTAGCAATTGCTGCTAAGAGGTTGAAAACAACCAGAAATCAGCGCAGAAAGAAGAAGCATGGATTTTATGACTGTTTGCGGCCGTGATTTAAAAAAATTAAATAAATAAAAGTAAACGCAACTGTCATGTTGTTTAAAATGAATATGGATGATATGACTGAAATTGCTTAACACGTTTTCACAAATCATATGCATGGTCCTGGGGTAAACATGTTACATCACATGCACCCCTACTTACATACTGTACAGAAATAGCTGCCACTGTTAAAGGACAGAGTCTACCAGGACATTTCTTCAGAGGTAAAAAAACACAGTTTTTAAAAGATGAACAAAGCTAGCAGTAAGAATACTAGTATGGTTGGATTGCTATGGAGAATAATTATTTTAATGTTCAAACGGCCAAAAAGAAAGTAAACAGTACATCCAAGAAAAGTTGTAACTTGCGCAAAACAAAAGTAAGCAAAACATTAGTAAACTTTCATATCTGTCAACATTTATTTTGAGAATTGTATTATTTATATATGTGTATAGTGCTGTAGTTGTTGAATACCATTTTTGTATTCCTGTTAGGAGTAACAAATATACACATATTTGTATTATTATTAGTTGGATACGCTGTTGAGCTTTCAGCCCCTGTACATTTCTGGGTTCTGAAATATCCCTTGCATTGTCAATCTAGTCCACAAAACCTGCAGCTCAGGACCCACAACTACAACCCCACAGTCCACACAGTACAGGCCACTCTGGTATGAACACTTAAATGGGAACCTCAATTAATAATTTCATAACAGAGTAATATTACAAACCATGAAACTGTTGAAATGTAGGTGCTTTACACTTTTCTTACAAATACATATGTATTTGTAACTTGTTTTTATTAATAGCAGGCCTTATGTATTATTTACTAAAGGTCTAACTTAATCCATTCAAGAGGGCCTTGCAGTAATTATGCCACCTTCTCAAAACTACCTCTTACCTCTATCCTCCATATCTGTAAGCCGGGGGTGGTCTTGTTGAGTACTTTTGAAACCTTGGTTTTGACTTCCGACATGTTGTCCCTTTCTGTAATGAACCTGGAAAACAAAAAATAGATCTTTAGGTAATTACTCAGAAATTGGAACTATTGAGTTTGTCTAAATGAGTTTTCCTGAACAAATCTGCATTTTTAAATGTGTAAATGTAGTTATTATAATGACATGGCTTAAAATAATCACTGTTAAGTTACTGGAGTTGATTATTTACAGGTCACTTAATGGTGACCCTTTCCAATGCCTCTTTGTCTCCTTTGTTCAGTCACCCAATACACTTTTCTGGTTTGAGTCTAGCTGAAGACCAGAACCTATTCAAATACTAGTCTGTAAAGCATTGTGGGTTTGGGCTTTGTGATCACTTTGTTCAAGACTTAGGTGGCGTTAGACATCCGCTGTAACACTACAAATGTACCTTTTTGTCTAGTCTATTTTTTTATTGTTTAGGTTAGGACATACGCTACAAATCAGTACATAGTATTTCATGATAAAAGAATAGCAAAGTGTAGTACAGTAAAATGAAAGCACAAATACACAGCAGTGTGGAGTAGTGGTTAGGGCTCTGGACTCTTGACCGGAGGGTCGTGGGTTCAATCCCAGGTGGGGAAACTGCTGCTGTACCCTTGAGCAAAGTACTTTACCTAGATTGCTCCAGTAAAAACCCAACTGTATAAATGGGTAATTGTATGTAAAAATAATGTGATATATTGTAACAATTGTAAGTCGCCCTGGATAAGGGCCTCTAAGAAATAAATAATAAGCCTGGGAAACATTCAGTCTTTAAACACAGAATAGAGTATGTGTATTTGATATTGCTGTTTGTACATATGATAATGTGTTAAGCTGTGAGCCTGCAGTACTCTGTTTCCGAGACACTAATATTCCACTCGCTGGTGATGCATAACCATTGCCAAGGAGGTTGTCGGCTTGTCTGACTCCCTATCTTTATGCCATTCTGTAATTGAACAGTAAGAGTATTGGAACAGATGCATGTAACTTGGCTAGATCACCCCCAAGTGTCTCTAAAGAAATAAGAGCTAATGCCATCTAGTGATCTGCCACTTTGGAGCACGTTTCCTTTTATTTTGCTGGCAGTGCACAGCCGTTCTTTATGCTGGTTTTAACTGATAAAAATACTTTGGATGATATATAACTGTGGCAAAGGGAACTAGAAATGAAGAGCCACGCCTAAACTCATAGTGAAAGGACCTTTACACAGAATAATTGAGTAATTGTGATAAGGCACTACTCAGAACGATTGCAAACATCATAAAGTGCTAGGGAGCAGTAAGGCAGTAAAAAAGTAAGAACATGTCATTTGAAGCTACCAATCCTTAGCCCTTATCTTAGGATGGGCTTTTCTTAAAACTGACTGTAAAGACTAAACTTTGCAAGTCAACTACAGACTCATAACAAAAGGTGTGTACATTTGAGTGACAGTCTGACTCTTCCGATGCAGAGCTCTTATCAAAGAGTTTATTCACACAGTTCTGCAGGAATGGCGACCGCACCGCAATTGAAAGTATTTAAATACCAACATTAAGTTTTCAAATAAACAATAAACAATGTCCCGAAAATATGCAGAGCTTTGTTTAAAGCTAGTGCTTGTTAGGTAGTTTATTGAGATACATCAGGTCTTTAGCTGGAGGCGACAGTGTGCTATTTATTTTGTACATTTATCTAAGACTACTAACGTAGTAAACAGAATGAAAGGAAGATGCCCTCTGTTCAAAGTCCACGCTGCAAGCAAGGTGAACCACACCTCCTGGATATTCACACACTCAGCTGCCACGCTATCAGCTGCATGCAGCGTCAGTGCTGTATGTTACAATAAGCCCACTCATTCTAATGCATGTATTATTGTTTAGCACATAATGATTTGATTACCACTCAAGAAGAGTTGATGCTCTACTCTGAAAAGGTTAAAATGAAGGATACCGTTAGAGTTTCCACAACACTGATACTATGAAGACGCCCTCTGAAATGGTTTCTGAAATCAGCTGAAATAGCAGCAGCCGATTTATTAAAACATATATACTTCCCTCACAGACCGGCTATAAATACAAAATTTGAGCTATCAGCATAAGGAAAAAGTACATCTCAATGATCAAAGGACAGGCGTCACTACATATCCCCAATTAAAGAGTGTCCTTTAAAGGCAAAAAACAAATGTGGTGTTGAGACATATAAAAAAATACACCCACACAGACAGTCTACAATCATTGTACATGCTTACAATATCCAACTTTACTGCAAATGCATGTGCATCTTTAACATTACAATATACCTATTTTTTAGAAACATGCAACAACTTTGCTCTTGTAGATGCAACTCTCACCACTCCACCCCCGCTACATTTTATCATTATTGTTGTCTATTTGTTTTCTGCCCTCTTTTGAAATGGCACCTGCTATACAGCTGTTCCAATACATATTAGTTCACTTCTTGAATAAGAGCCATTTGAATAATTACTGCTGTTTGAAAGGGGGATTTCACACACTCTCTATAGCATGGCCTCCACTCATTTGTACATTTTCTTATTTTCTTGAATGTCATCAGGATGAAAGTTCAATGGCTGTCCTTTGCTTCTGCTGTCTAACCAAGTGCACAGGCTTTGACACTTGAGACCCAACTACAGTACTGCTTTATTTTTCTTTATGTTTCCCTTGAGAAATATAGCCTCTTTCTTCAACTGATGTATACAAAATAATGGTTCATGTTAACAAAACACTTGACTACTGTACTGTAAATTCTGATGAAGTAGACAATGTTTTAATACATTAATAAGGATAATGAAAAAGCATATTGTTAATCTAGGTTATAGAGGTCAGTAAATGCATTCCCTGGCCCGCAATGCTTTTTGAATAAGGTCTTAGTTACGATAGTTTTGGCTCTGTTTTCGTTCTGTGAAATACCTTGGATACCTTGTTTTATGGTTGTCATATTAGTTCTTTCATGGACCTCATTAGTGATGTAATCATGTCATACACGCCACTGTTAATCAGGCCTGTGTTCCTGGCAACCTAAATCATTTTATCGTTTACTGCTTGTGTCTTAAACAAAGCCTTTCCTGTCTGGGTTGTGGAATGAATATTTGAAATTAAATTTGTGGCTACTTTCATTTTATTTGTAAAAATACCCATCCTTCTCTTCTTAATTGCTCTTAATTATAACTACTTCCTGTATCTTATATTTGATTTTACTCTTATAGGTATCTGTATTCACATTTTTTGTAGTTGCTCTTATTTGAAATCATTCTCATCCATTTATCATACTTACTACGTGCTCTTACTGGACTTTACTCATATAAGCAACATTTTTTACCATAAGCTAACTGCTCTTCGTCAAACTTGCTCTTAAATATAATTATTCACTGTATTCTTTATTTTGCTTTCACTTGACTTATCTGCTACTGATTTTTATTGTACTTTAGAACTGCTCTTATCTGCAAAGTGATATTCTATAATATGATATTCTGTAATGTGATATTTTATAATGCAATATTTTGTACTGTGATACTTTGTACAGTGATATTTTGTAACAGTTGTAAGTCGCCCTATTAGCTATTGCTAAGGACGCAAAAATGTCATTGTGAAATCTATATATTTTCTGATAAGATAACAGCAGAGCAACAAAGGGGAATTTTTTTCACGCATGGCTGTCAAGATGCTGTTTTACAACTATCCCAGAGAGAGTGTCTTTATCTAATTGGAAGTTGCCCTTCAACATGTGACCAACTCCTACCACCTGAGAATCAAACAATGATTTGCCTGTAATCCATATGCGAGTTGCTTAGTTTGTATTAAAGGACCTGTAGCCATCTACTCTGATCTCTGAAGCACGGTTAAGGCTGCTGGTTTGTGCTTGGATGGGGGGGGGGCCTACATGGGAAATCCGGTGCTATAGAAAGTGGTATTTGTGGCTCACTAAGGGCCACTGTTCTCTCTGAACTCATCCAATGGAGTCTGGTGTTGGAGGACCCTGGCCTGCAGTCTACTCAGTAGATACTAAAGATAATCCCAGTGCCAGAGAAAATTTCCAATAGGTCAATTAACAAGGTTTAGTTTCCCGCTGCTTCTGAGTGCTATTTTAAAAAGAGTAATAAATGTGTTTATTTATGTATTTTCATTTTTATGATCACCCATAACTATAGAACACTCAATGGTAGGGTATGTATTAATACTGTGACAAAACTTTTGACTGTAGGTCTTTAAAACATTCTTTTTCAGAAAAATCCTTTTTAAATTATAATTGTTTGCATAATTTTGGTGTTATTGCCAGAAATAATGTTTTGAAATTGCATCACAATTTGGCCCTGAATTTGCTAATAACCAGGGGAAATACCCCATAAAGCTTATATGTGCTGAAACGCTTAATTCAGTTTGTTCTTTTTTTAGACGACTTGCAACATTTATTTTAAGAAAGAGGAAACGTTATTATAGCATATACAACTGTACAGTTTACTTTTGACTTTATTCTTATCTGTGAGAACATTAACTTCAAAGTACTGTGTAAGACCAACAGGCATTTTCCATTATTGCTCCACTGTTATCTTATCAGCAAAGATATGCATTTAACAGTTACAACTTTCTGGCCTTTCAGTGACAACCTAGTACCTTAAAAGGGAGTCCTATTGAAATGCATTCTCTGCACATTGTGGTTGCTTTATAATTACTAAAAGCTTATCTGTGGCAGGTAGTACTGCAAATGGGAGTGGAGTGAAGAGGAACTATAGAATACAGACATAGAAACATCTCTCCAAATATGGTCATGAAGTCCAAGGGTTCAAAGTGTACTTCTCCTTACCTGTATAGGTACAGTATAGACGAGAAACTATCAAGCTTACTTTGTTAATGTGTAATAAATCTGCACTGCTTGATACATTATCTTTTTTTTCCTATCAAGCACAGTAAGAGGTGCTATTCTATTTATATAACAACTGCGTGCATAACTCAATTAAAACGTAACTACCATAAGAGCTTTTCTTTAACCAATAACACTAATAGCAATATCTATTTTAAAAGAACTTATTTTGTAGTGCTATTACCATCTCACCAGAGAAGCAGCTTTGAAGTACTGACAGGCCTTGTTCTTTTTAAATGATGAGTTTTGTTGTATATCTAACTCTATTTTCAGTCTCTGAGTTGTATAAAGTATATTTATTGTGTTGGAGTGTATCCTTCAGTGGTACATAAAAAATACAATAGAAGAATGCAATAATTTCTGCTGTCTCAGTGTTTTATTAAAAATAAGTGCATTTTTATCTACATTTTGCTGACATTCAGGATCGCTCCATTCACCCAGCTACTGCTAACATTCTCCAGCACTTTGATCCCCTTAATCACTAAATCATTAACAGCTTTTCAAATCAACCCTCCAGCACCATATAGAGCTCAGAATTGCCAAAAGCACAACTACGCTCCCATACAACACTATCCTTCACTTAGTATAATTAATACTATGTTATATACAACTTTTCTGAATGTTTAAACCAAGAAATGCAACCCTTACCTGGTGTTGATTGGTTAAATGGTGGCCCGTTGATCTGTCTGTGAGAAGGTGCCGCAGGAGTCAAGGAGAGAGCTGCTTACTGCAAAGAAGGACTTTATTTCTCTTTACAGCAGGTGAACTTTGCCTTGTGCCTTGAGCCGCCTCTCCGCTTTCCATATATGGCTGTACAGGAGGGATCTGCATACAGGTGTTTGTCATCTGTACAGGCGACAGAAAGATTGTCACACGTCTCACATTGGGCTATACAAGTTTAATTACAATTCATCAGGGAAATGCACGGGACACTGGCTGTCTCATAGTTTTATGTACTACATACAGATTTTAGCACAGTTTTAAATGTGCTTGTTTTTACATTTACAGCTGTATTTTAAAGGTGTAGTGCACCACATAGTTTAAAAAATGTTATATATATATATATATTTTAGCAATGAATGGGTTTCATACAAAATATGTTGATTGCCCAAATATTTTTGTCAAAGTATGAAATGAATTTTTGCATGTTATTTTTCATTTTATGCATGTTATGTACTGGTAATAATTTGTTGTTTTATTATAAAGCTGAATCTCTACTTTAATTCATATCTTTCAATAGAACAATTAGAAATTACAGAAATCACTTTCTTTGTGTTTTTTCTCTTTTGTTTTAACTGCCCAAATACTTTTGCCTGCGACTGTGTGTGTGTGTGTGTGTGTGTGTGTGTGTGAAAATGTAAAGACTGCATTAAGAAATGTTTTGATCAAGACTATATTTTTAAAAAAATCTATTATAATCACATTGTCACTTACCTCTGTGGGATCAGCTGAGCTTAGCTTTGCTGTACTGAGAATGTTCACCTCTCATAAATAATTCTGCTTGTCTACCCTTTTGAGTTTGCACGCTTGGGAAATTAAATTTAGGATTTAGTCTATTGCTTTTGTAGTGATCACGTGATGCAGGGCACAGAAAAGGAGGGAATGAAGGTAACCAAGCGTAACAAGAACAAAACAAATGGTTGTTTCCTTAAAGTTCACCTTACCTGTTGCAGAAGCAGACGTCCACTGTATAAGCAAACCACCAGCCTCTCCGCCTTGCTCTGAATAAACTGTAGCCTCCTCACCTCTCGTTCTCGCTCTCAGCAAACATTAGCTAGCAAGGCAGCCATCGCAACGGATTACACTTGCTCTACTGCCTGCTTGTTGTGCCAGCTTAGCCAAAGAAACTCAGTGAACTGCTATGTTACATAACGAGAAAGCCATGCATTCGCTGGCTTCTTTATTCTTTACTCATGTTTCTTTTGTGGAAAAGTGGAAGTTGCCAGATAAATGGTAGTGAAGACTAAAGCACTTTGTCTACGCAGCAAGGATAGGGAATGTTAGTTTGTTTGTTTATTCAACAAAGGTTTAAAACCCAGATATTAAAAATAGGATGACGAAATAGTGTGAATGAAAAGTGGTAAATAAATATGTTTAAATACTATTTAAAACCATTTTTAACTGAGTATAAAAACTAGCAGTCGTGAAAGTCGCAGATTTGAATCCAGAACAGTAATAAAAATAAAAATAAATCTGTGACTGTAAATCTTATCCTCTTTCATGGACTGCAAATAGAATATAGCAGGTGTAAGGGAGACGCTGTGCTAATTTTCTTGTATTCTTTAGACACATACAAAAAATAAACAAATATAAACAAAAATCTAGCTGCACTCTGGACTGCTAATTAAATTACAGGAACACCCTGTCTAACACGGGACAGCTAAGCTGTTTCCCCGTCCTTACAAAAACACAGCGAGAATCGTACACACAGTACCTTTTTCCCTTTTAACGACTCACAGTCGGGCTCTTCACACAGCAGCCCTGAGCAGACTGACTGCTCTCCTTAAGTACCCTGCACCTGGCTTTAATTTACAGTGATAGCCAGGTACAGGGGATAATTAACAAAAATTAACAATTAAATTTGGGTTTTTCAGCCCATGTCCTTCTGGGAGGTGTAGTCCTGTTTTCTCCCCGGACTACACTATCTTACACTTCCTCCCCCATGTGTGAAACACACCGGCCATTCTACAGCCACCTCCCCCCTAAAACACAACCACCCACCCTCAAGTCCAAAGATTGCCATCTTCTCTCGATCCTTTGGGTGGGCTTGAGGATGGGTTGATTCCTCCGGCGCTTCAGGGTAGGGACGGTGACCTGGCGATGAGGGACCCAGACAGGGTGACTGGGGCAAAAGCTGTGCAGACCGGTGAGCTGTCGGGAGCAGCAGCAGGCAGAGGCTTGAGGCTTGGCCACAGTACAGCGATGTCTGAGCCGCCAGGGGGAGTACAGCAACAGGCAGGGGGAGCCCAAGTGACATCTGCTGATCGCGCCACGACGTCTGGGGCTTCAGGGTGAGCGGAGCAGGGGACCAGGTGAGAAACTGTGCCTGGTGGTGCTCCGGCCTGATCTTCAGGCCCAACGGCTGGAGGTCCGGGCACTCTGACCAGGTGTCCAGGAGCCCAGGTTGCTGGACCGCACTGTTTTGTGGCGAACTAGCTCTCAGGGGTGGAGGTTGAGGCTGTGGTGGCATTACAGACCTCACCTCCTCCACCTTGTCTGAAGCCCGTGGTTCTGGAGATGGTAACGGCTCCACTTCCTCTGGCTCCAGGAAGGACTCCTCCTCCTGCTCTGAATGTAGCACCAGCTCTTCTGGTGCAGGAGACCGCAGTGTTTTTATTTATTTGTTCAATTAACTCTTTTAAATCCATTTTACTGTGTTTTGAGCCAGAAGGGCACTTCTGACACCATATGTAAGGGAGACGCTCGCCACACAGGCTCTCTCAGGCTCTTTCCCCTTTACATTGACCCAAACACAGGAACTTGAATTTTTTCTCAGCGCGGTTGCACTAATTTTCTTTTATTCTTTAGACACATACAAAAAATAAACAAATATAAACAAAAATCTAGCTCCACTCTGGAGTGCTAACTAAATTACAGGAACACCCTGTCTAACACAGGACAGCTAAGCTGTTTTCCCCATCCTTACAAAAACACAGCGAGAATCGTACACACAGTACCTTTTTCCCTTTTAACGACTCACAGTCGGGCTCTTCATGCAGTAGCCCTGAGCAGACTGACTGCTCTCCTTAAGTACCCTGCACCTGGCTTTAATTTACAATGATAGCCAGGTGCAGGGGATAATTAACAAAAATTAACAATTAAATTTGGGTTTTTCAGCCCATGTCCTTCTGGGAGGTGTAGTCCTGTTTTCTCCCCGGACTACACTATCTTACACAGGGTAGTATGTGGTATTCCCATTACCTTACCAACAGTATGAAAAGCTCACAAACTGCAATAAACACAATGAAATACCAGCTTGTTTCTTACAGCAGCCAATGCTCCTTCAGTTAACATACATTATGTTTCTTATGACTGTAGAAGCCATGAAGTACATTCTGTTGTTAGAACTGCAGCATCATATAGAGAATGTGCAGGACTGAAACTGAATGGAAAGCATGCAACTCTTTCTGATTTACTGGCTGCATGTGTCAATCTGTCTGTCCAACAGCAACCTGGTTGGCAAGAAGGCTACCATGTTTATATATAAACTGCTTGCAGTAAACTGAGCAGCACTGTTTAACCAATAGACGCGGCCTGTTCAAAAATAATACTAATATATTAGATTTATATATAAAAACAAAAACATTAGCTTTCAATTGGGCATTAATCAGTATTTCACATTTACTACAGTACTAAGCAGTACACTTTTCTATGAAGGTAGAAACATATATTAGATAGATACATAAGGAGAAGTTATTTGCACACTTGTGTTTATGTACTGGAATACAGAGCATTGTGAAAACCTCATGGCTAATTAATATTAAGCAGGCTCTTAAACACATATCAATGCTAGGCAAGTCTCAGTTTTATCAAATATTCTGCAAATCTACACAAGCAAACTAAGAATAAAAATAAACTTATTTGGACAATAAAACTGCTTGAAATTTACAAAAATTGACTATATATATTTAGAAAAAGTTTAGAAAAAAGAACATCTGTGCACTGCAATGCTTAACCCCAATGAGGTGCCGACCATATAAGGCAATTGTATATTAAAACAAAAGAAAGTCTGTTTGGGCTTACGCTTACTTCTCAAATCGATCCACCAACCTTGATTTATAGATTGAAGTCCAAAAGACCAATTGGTCGCACACTCAAAATCAGGACAAGATGTACTGTAGTCTTTTAAAGTTTGTACAATAAGATGTAAATAACATCACATTAAGATTAGCTATACCATTCAATGACTGTAATGTAACTAGAGGGAAGGATATCGTTTTGAATCGTAGCGCACCTCCCAGTGATCTGCATGTACTGTATACTGGTATATGCAATGTTTTTAACCCAGTTACTGTATCAAACACTTTTTTATCTTTTATATATGTATTAGTATGTATACTTTTCTTATGTATTATTTGTTTACAAATTACTTTTCTTGTTTTTATTAAACAAACAAAAAATAGAAGGAAGAGATGGCGTGCACCAAGTTTCAGTGCACACAGCACACAGTCATGCATGTCATTCACTCGCACACTGGACTCATACAGTTTTGTTCAGCTGAACCTGCACAGCTACTGTGCTCTTTGTTTTTTTTCCTTTCTGTAAATAATAGCAGCATGTCAGACAGATCAGTGTTCATAACATCCACAGCTTAACTAAACTATATACAGCAATGAAAACCCAGTGTGGGGATATTTAAAAGCATGTTATTTTGTCCAAATACATGTGTGCTGTTGGCCTTTATGGGGTTGAGCACCTCACAAACATCGTTGTGCCCACTTTCAATCTAGAGAGCCACCCAAGTCACAAACATTACATGCTCTTTTCATATTTATGCCGACGGTGGGATTCCTCTGATTGCTCCAAAAATTGCTTGCTGCTGGTCAAGACATTGTTAGTAGACTGATCTAAAGTCAGCTCTTGTTGTGAAATCTAGGCCAGGACTTCATTTTAGGGCTCATTAAAAAGCAGACGCACAGTGCTGGAGTTGTTTAGCTCACACTGAACTGCAGGAGCACTGTTCATGAGTAAATGGAGAGTTTATGTCCTCACCGAAGTGCAGGACAATAGAGTCTGCAGCTTGAGAATAAGCCGTGCATTCAACCACAAGGCTGACAAGATTTTCATGGGTCCTCTTTTGCCTAATTACAGAAATCCATTGGTTTATATAATCCTGCCAGTCAGCCCTGCCACCCAGTTGATTAATATATTAAAAGGCCTCCACCACATTATTTAATTTGTTTCACAAAAATATTTTGTACTGCTGGTTTTACAGCCCCTGATTAGCACTAAATTTACCTGAGTTAACATTGGGTAGTCCAAGACTAAATGGGTAAGCCAGTGCTAATCGTGGGCTGTGAAACCAGTCATAAGTGTTTAGACACTGGGCCCGCTTCATAGAGCTAGGCTACTACAGTATGTGTCCGTCCATCCGTACCTGAACACAGGGGTTCCCAAACATTTTTACCTGAGGCCCACCTGTTGAGCTGCATTAGGCAATGCGGCCCACTATTAGCACTCCTCAATAAAAATGACAAATTCAAAACATTTTTAAACCTGTAAGACTGTAAATAAACATAATCTACATTTTTTTCATTTGAATCTTATTTTTTCATCAGCTGTATCTTTATATGGATAATATGATTTCCATTACACGAGAGTAGATGTTTAAATTTCATGTTGATTTGAACTCGGCTCTCGCCAAGATAAGCACCAACTAAGACGTAGCTTTACAGTAAACTAATATGATCCATCTGTGTCTCTGTCCATTTGCGTTTCCTTCCATATGATGATGTAGATCTCCTTCTATCTGGTGTTGATGGCTGAAGTGTAATGCTGGCTCCAGGGATCAGCTTATTTGCCTCCCTGGCGCATCAGCACACACAACGGCTGCGATGCTGGCTCCGGGGATCAACCACAGTGCGGTCTTCCCAGCGCATCAGCATGACAACCGTCTGGATTGAGCGAAGTAGGGTACATCTCTGGGGTCTTCAAGTGGGCACTTTCCATCCTCCGTGTTTCGTCGACTAGCCCACGACACCTCAAGAGGGCTTGACGGTGATTCTGGTGTCCCAGCATCACCCCCCTCCATCCCCCACTCAACTCAGCCCAGCTTACTTACCCGTACATCAGCGTTTCTTTCTTTCTATTGTGCTTGAGATCCCCAGCCAGAATCTTTCCGTCTCAACCACAGCCAGTTGCTGCTCCTCTCTGCTGCTTCAGATAAGTTCTTCACTGTGCGACGCAACTCTTGGCCACTGAATCCGATGTCTCTGAGAAACCAGGTTATAGAGTGTGCCACAAATCCTCGACAACCCACCTCTACTGGGTAAACCCGGACTCTCCATCTTCTCTGTTCTTCTTCAGAGGCTAGTTGAGCATACCGCAGTTTCTTCCTCTCATACGCCTCATCTACAGCATCCTCCCATGGCACTGTTAACTCTACCAGGTGGACAAGACGTGCTGATCCAGACCACAAGACAATATCTGGTCAAAGATTAGTGGTGGCAATCTCAGGTGGAAAAATAAGCCGTTGCCCAACATCTGCCAGCATTTATCTATAATCAAACTTTAAAGAAATTAAATACACGTTTACTTAATATTAAACATAATTTATGTATTTTATGTTAACTTTTAAAATATGTGCATCACACCAATAACACTCACTATGCAGCTTTTGCAAATTTTAAGACTGCATCAAGCTTTTTTTTCTTAACAGTTCATTTAGAGTTGCCAGCTTTTCCACAGACCAAACCCGGACATATTTCTGTCAGCCTAGGTCTATCAAAACTGCAGTATACTGTAATACAGTTTAACACAATACCACCAGATCTCGGTAGTAAAGTAATACATGCCACGCAATTCACTATTCATTATTATGTAAATTTACTGTGTAACACCACAGAAAAATAGTAGCTATCTCATGGTAGGCTAATCTTGCCTGAGACAAGTAGCTGTGGTGATGAGTAACGCCGTGGTAAATCAATGCAATTTCTGAACCAACTATGCTGTCTACCTCTGTTTTTTTCACAAATAATTTTTTGAGAGTCACTGGATTTCTGAACCTGAAAAGCCTGTTTGTGACAGTCAGAATATAGGGGAGTTTTTACAGCTGCTATGTCATGGCAAATTTCACCCCCAATAATAAATATTAACAAACATTATTAATGCACGTTAAAAACTATCGCCACTATTGGTGTATATACATATGGTTTAATTACCATTATGTATTGTAATTAAACCATATTTTATGTATTTTTGTATTTACTGTAAAGGTTATGTATTTAATCACACACAGATCAATGTAATGTAAAGCATCAGCAGATGATAAATAACAAAAGCAATACAAGTATAAACATTACGATTAAATTTCAATTTAAAAAATGCAAAAATGTTTTTATTTTTACTGTGTTGACTCTATCGCAAAACTGAATTGCACATAACATTAGTGGAAGGCGAAATTTGGCAAGGAGGCGACATTTGCCATGACATCGGCATATTTACTTGGAAGTTCGGGGTAAAGGATCCTCAGAGTCAAGGCCTCCACTGGACGTGATGCGATTTGTCCTGTGATAAAATGGTACTTTCGCTGCGCCACTACCTTTCACACCAGTAGCGACAGGCGCGGGCGGGCGTGCGCGACATACAGCTAATAAAAATGTTAAATACTTACTACCTTTCCAGAATATTGATTTCAGTAAAGGTGTTAAGCGCCCTGTAACATAATGTGGCGGGACACCCGCAACGAACATGACTGTGTTATGGACTGGGGAAGGGGTTGGGAATTTGTTGCTGTACTCATAATATGCCTATGTTGTGTGAACGAGTTTGAGCCTGTTCGACGGCTCCTTGCTTGTCAGATCTGTGTGTGTGTGTGTGTGCGTGCGTGCGTGTGTGTGAGCGTGCGTGCGTGCGTGTGTGAGCGACGTCCATAAAAGGACCTGTTTCGCGCCAGTCGGGGGTAGAGAGTAATGAATGAGAGAGGAGAGACGGAGAAAGCTACCTTTGAATGAAAGAGCGCGAAAGCCTATTGGTAAATAAAACAGCAGTTTTAACTACTTTTATCACTACCTGTGTCAGTCTCTTCATTGACCGCCAGAACCCCGCATATAGCAGTCGCTACAATATGTTAGCAGTTATTGAACTGTGTTAGGAGCGAGCAGTTTTACAATAGCAGGTAAGACATTGCTGTGTCTTAAAACAGTTGCTTTAAGCGAGTTTTGCAATTTTTGTATAATTAAAAAAAAAATGTAATTACTACTGTATTTTTGCAATTTAATGTTACTGACACTTTTTTTTGGTTTAGCATATTGAGGCATGAGTCATATTTGTCAAGTTATAAATAGTCCATGTTTCCTTACTAATACAATCATCACTTAAAAAAAATATCATAAGTTTTAAAAAGACAAAATGACAGTAAAAATATTACTTATCGCACCTGTGTTGGTCATACCAATTCATATTTGAAAAAAATCAATTTGCATCCACCACAATGGCTGACCGCAGGGGCTCTCTTCTCATTAAACGCACTCCTGAATTACACATCGGCTCAGTACAGTATTGGATTGTTTACATCACATGGATATGTCATTGTCCCCAACATGGACAAAGTAGAATGTACAGATCAGTATTAAACAGTACATTTCTAAGAAGATAGTGGAAATCCTTTAAGTAACTAATGTATGTCAATGAAAATATTAAAGAAAGGTTGGTGTTTCTTATGCGTTTCACTTAAACCCGGACATTAGGGCATCCAGGCTTGTTAATTCCTGCCACCCGGACACAGATACCAAGTCATGGGCTGTCCAGGTCAAACCCGAACAGGTGGCAACCCTAGTTCCACTACCAGCAGCTCTCAGACGCTTTTCTCGACTGTGCTCTGCAACGTACACACAGACACACAACTGCCCAAGCGACACTTGCATACACTCAAGTGTTTGTTGTGAGTCCACGAGAAACACGCCGAATTTGAAAAACAAATCATAGATAAAACACTTTGAGGCATTCCATGAATGCCTCTGCATCATCCTCAATAATATGTAAGTGAGCATGCATTATACTCTGCTCATTTGTAAATAAAACGCAAGCATACAAGTTTGTTAACGATTCTCTTTTTTATTGTACTACTTGCATTCAGGTATAATATTAGATTACAGATAAAAGTATTTAAAAATATATTGTTTAATAGTAATTCATATGTATTGCAATACAAACATCTACAATATTAGTTTACAGCACAGCATGAGCTGCTGTACCTATTGTTTTTATATCATCCAATTGATATATATATATATATATATATATATATATATATATATATATATATATATATATATATATATATATATATATATATATATAAACCTACTCCTGGTGGACTACAATAGACTGCGACATGGGTTAAATTAAACCACTGCTGGCACGTTGTAATTGAAAAACCCTTTTGGCTCGTCTTTTTGATGATTCGTTTTCAGATTTAAACCGGTTTAAATAGAACGTTGCAATTCACCTGTCAATTGGACTGAATTTGATACGCTGCAATTAGCCTATGTTTTTTTTTCATCGTCTCTCCTGTCTCCATTCCCCCCGCCTGTGGAATCAAATTACAGTAAATAGAGGCTGAGATCGATGCTTTTTAAAAAATCTTGATTTTTAAAAATATAATCGCTGACAACATTAGTAAATGCGATGCTTTAATCCAAGCATACCGAATAGACGAAATACATTAGTATATTAGTATTACTATGTTTGTGCATATCGTTTGCTTTAAAAAAAAAAAAAAAAAAAAAAAAAATATTGTAATTTTGTTTTGTCAGAAGTAAACAAACACAAAGAAGAATTACTCAACCGTGGCATCTTTTAAAAAAACAAAAACAAAAAAAAAAACTTAAGGCGTAAAAACGTGACCTTTATTGGAAATAACTTGAATTGTTTGCATTACTAACACAGTGTTAAAAAGCAGGAAGTGGAACAACCCATTTATTAATAAAACAACATATTTTATTGCAAAATAAAGAGCTAAATGTGAATATTAATATAATAAAGTAGGGGTGCACAATTGCATGGGATGCAGTTTCTCATTGGTATAGCTATGTTGAAGCTGACACCCTGGAATCCTTCCAGAAGCTGAGAGGAGGCCATTCAGCCCATCTTGCTCGTTTGGTTGTTAGTAGCTTATTGATCCCAGAATATCATCAAACAGCTTCTTCAAGGATCCCAGGGTGTCATCTTCGCAGCGTAGATATTCCTTTACGCTGCGAAGGGATCCATTATCTTGGGATGCAGTTTCTCATGCTACGCCTGTCCAACGAGCCAAACCCGCAATGCGTTCTGGGCAATTTAAGACTGTCCGAGAAGGAAACAATGGTTGACGTTAAAAAATAAAGATGTGTGCGCTACCACAGCTGAAAAATGATGCCTTTTGAGGAGTGCAATGTTGAAAAACACTGTTATTGACATTTTCTAACAAGTGCACAACAGTACAAACACCAAGCATGGGGGAGAATTACTGAGAACGTAAATAATGTTAATCCACAGAGCAAGCGGTCTATAAAAGACGTGCAGAAACGGTAGAAAAATATGGTGCAAGATGCTAAAAAAGAAATCTTTTTTAAGAGCAGCATTTCAAAAACCGATGGTGTTCCTCCAACCAAATTGAAAAGACCAACTGAGCTTGGGGTACAGATTTTTGGAGACGAATCCCTTTTTTAGTGACTCCCGGTAGGCGATAGAGTGGGGTTGCTCAGGAGGTGTAACAGATTCAGTTTCAGAACTTGTTGCCCCCGAAACAAACAGTGTTACTTACTGAAATTACTTTAGATGTATCAGTAGATTGAGTTAGGCAGGCAGATGTAAAAGGTAGGATGTTTTAAAATCAATATATTTGTGACCGCTGTTATTTTTATTTTCAAACTGTTATCAGTTACTGTAGAATATTGGATGCTAATTGTAATTGTTAGGCATTTACCTTTGCTGTCATGTATTAACTGATAATAATAATAATAATAATAATAATAAAATAATAATAATAATAACTATGCAAGTGTAATAAGAACAGAGGCAATAGGGTCTAAACCACTTTTATGCAGCCGGTCCCTGATCTGATTTCACAGTAGTAGTTTTGGTGGTCAAGTGGATTAAGGAAAGGGCTTGATACCAGGAGGATCATGGTTCAAATCCCAGTTTAGCCACTAACTCACTGTGTGTGACCCTGAGCAAATCACTTAACCTCCTTGTGCTCTGTCCTTTGGATGAGATGTAAAACCGAGGTCCTATTGTAAGTGACTCTGCAGCAGCTGTTGTTGAGGCATAGTTCACCCCTTAGTCTCTGTAAGTCGCTTTGGATAAAAGCATCTGCTAAAGGACTAATTAATAATAATAAAAGTAGGTATTTCATTAACTAGATGGAGGTTCACTTGAAACTAATTCGTATATACTGTATAAAAAGCATGCATATATACATTAAATATGCTGTGCCCAATAACATTATCATTTATTCAAACATGTTATAAGAATCTTGGCATGTATTTAGAAAAGCATGTAAATGTTTGCCATTAATCATATTAAACAATATATGCATAATATATTGTCAGAGTTCTTTGTGTGTCAATTTTAAGTACTTTTGGGTTTTTGAGTAATTAAATTACTCTTGTCAAACAAAACTCAGAAAGTGTATATAAAGATCATGTGTTCTGGTCCGATAATTGTCCTTTACATGTGGAAACCTCAGTTATTTGGGTTTCTGAAAAATTCATAAATGGGACACACAAGGTTACAAGGAGCATATATATATTATATGGGGTCTGTGATATAACATGTTTATAAATGTACTCTGGTACTGCAACTAGTAATAAACTTGTTTTGAATTATTTGTAACAAGGCTATTTGCTCTGTCTCAGATAATGAGGATGTCATTGGAACAGCTACTAACAGACAGATACAAAATATTAACATTTAGGTAACATGGTCTAGTTTATTAGTAGCCAAAATATATGTTTTTAAGTTTTACTTTATAATGTGTGAGTGATGGGTTTTTGAAGTTATGTATGAATACAACAGTTTAAGATTAATCATTCGTTTTTCCAAATGTAAAAAGTCTAAGTTAAACTGTTATGTAACAAATACACTTATCACATGATCTTTCAATGATGTTTCTAAATGGCGTAGATTGAAGTGGTATTCTGTACTGATTTTTCGATCGATTCCATTCCTCATTTATATATATATATATATATATATATATATATATATATATATATATATATATATATCGATATAAATACTGGATAATCGATTCAATAATTCCATTTTTGTAACGCGCATAGTTAATAACATTATTTAAGTTTATCAACGAAACTGCACCGAACGCCCCGCCTTGATTTACAGTATTTCTGGCAGACAAGTAGTGGGCGGGGTCTTCTTTTCCTTCTCGTGTTAACTAGCATCTGATTTGCTCGTCCCATCCTACCAGCGAATCAGTTTTGAAAATGCTTTGTAAGTACACGCCCCTCTGTGTATTCCATGTAAACAAACAAAAAAGCACAGGACGACAGGCTTGTATTCCTGGCAGACAGCCTGTAAATAAATTGTTCACACTGAAGAAAACTGACTGTATAGTTTGCGCTTCTTTGGAGTTTCAAAATGAACTGTTATATAATGAATATTTAACAATATTCAACAACGTTAAAAAAAGTAAAAAAAAAAAGATCAGTGATGTTAAACGCAATTTTGGAGTAACTGTCAGCTTGACCTGTAGGGGGTATGCATGTTGTGGTAAGTAAATCAATTTATTATGATGATGATGATGATGATGATGATGATGATGATGATAGGCAGGGATTTCCGCATTGTGTATTTCACAGATAGTGAAGGTTAGGTGGTACAGTATTAACAAGATGCAATGCATGATGCTGCAGCTGTCACTGAATAAAAAAAAAATATGGTTTTCATAAACTTGTGTCTAGTTTATACAGACTACTTTCCAAAGTACCGTTATCTGTTTGGAATACATATTTTAGTAACACCCCTGTAGTATGTTAAACCTGCCTTAGTCTTAATGCGAATGTTGTGTTTTTTTGTTTTGTTTTTTTTCTTCTCCTGACACAACCACGGTGTAATTACCCCTCGCATTCAATTGTTGTGCACAAGCTTTTACTTAACAGAAATGATATTAAAATAATCACGTCGCGGGGAGAGGAATGGAGCGAAAATGTATTTGGGCGGTACAATCATCGATATTTATTTGGTGGCTTAACTGACAGCCCTATTCTGTACCTGTGTAGGAAGCTGTAAATATGAAGTCTTGAAATGTATACTGTGTCCTCCAGGGTAGTGATGTAGACTTTCTGTACCTCCTTGGTATGTTCACATTTATTAACATGGGCATCCTCAGTGAAAATCAACAATACATTAAGGTCCATTGTATTTGGAGCATTTATCCTGTTATTGTTTGCATCATTTATTCTCCCATACAGTGATTACAGATTCTCGGTTTAGTAGCAAAACTGGTTCAGAAGCATCTTCTTAAAGACCATTTAATGCACAGGCAAGGCTTACAATTCCTTCAAAAGCTATTAGCATCAGCGGGGTACCTATTTAATAGCACTTATGTTAACCAAACAGAAAAGAGGAACAAATAGTTACAGTTGTTACTGTCTGTCATACATCATTTAGCTTTAGTCTCCAGAGAAGTTGGGGTTCATGGTAGTAGTAGTGGCCTCCTTAAAAAGCGGATTATCAGCCTGTTAAGAAAGGAAAAGAAATTAGAGAGAATATTAAATTCCATCTCCTTATATACTAGGTAAAGTTTAAGAACACTAGAGGTCGGTATTGATACTTAAATAAATACTGTTTTCTGATTTTTGAAAAGCGACTTACTTTATTCCACTTTGCATTTGCCTTGTCCTTTTCAAATTTGCGATATTCCTGACGGTCATGCAGGAAGGCGATGATTTTCCAGATTAGCAGGAGGACCAAGCCAATGAGAGCTATACCTGCGACTGTACCTGCCACAATGGCAGCGATGTTGGGGGGCTCAGGGCATTCTAAAACACAAGTGGTGCATTCGTAAATACGGCTGTGCAGCGGCAGAGTCTTCATGACATAGTATGTGTCAAGATACAGTTATTAAGTGTGAAACATACAAATTACACAGTTATTGTTCCATTTGAAAGTGCAAGTGTATGTAAAATAAGATTGACAGTCTGCTTTGCTTTTATTTTCTGATTAATGTTTAAAATGATTTAAAACAAAATTACTGTACAAATACTGTAAATAATAATAATAATAATAAATAAATACATTTAAAAATCTATACCATTGTACAGTTTTTGGAAACAAATGTTTTAAAAAACAATATTTTTTTTTCAGTTTTGCAAAAAATTCTGAAGCTGACAGGCTTAAAGAAAGTGAGTTCTCTAAATGGAGATTCATTATAAACGAAACACTTTAGGTGAATGCTGCCCTCTCTGACTCTTGCATGTGACACACGCTTGTTTTTAAATGTGCTGTTGTTTTACATGCTAGTATAATTCAGGAAATCCCATAGCTGTTTCACTAACATAAGGACTGCTAAGAAATGTGTACCTTGGCTCTAAAGTATGTATAAATTAGTTTTTCGTGATACTGTAGGGACGAAAATGAAATTCACTAGGACTGGTAATGTTTTTTTTAGCACTCACAGATGCTTAAGATAGTTTTGAATGATTTCTTGCTTCCAGTCTAGGTTATACATTGTAAGCAGCAGACAAACTTAGGCTAAGTGATGCAAAAAAAAAATTCCAGCAAAGCCACACACTGTTAATTTTAAACATGCTGGCAACCAGGTTGAATTTTGCCATGTTGCTTTCTATCATTAAATTAATTGTGATGATCAACAACATAACCCTCCTCCGCTTAACACTTCAGTTCACGTGACAAAAACATCCTTTACACACACTGATTGAAGTTGAGGCGAGGCTGCTAGAGTACATACTAATGCATTTTATTCCCAGATTTTTCATGTAGACACTAAAACTAAATCTATGCATAAACATCACTGTTTTGAGACCACCATGATGATGTTGTTTTTGCATGCAGTCTCACATTTAACCTTAACAAAAAAAAATACAAATATACAGTACTGTGCAAAAGTTTTAGGCAGGTGTGAAAAAATGCTGTAAAGTAAGAATGCTTTCAAAAATAGACATGTTAATAGTTTATATTTATCAATTAACAAAATCCAAAGTGAGTGAACAGAAGAAAAATCTACATCAAATCAATATTTGGTGTGACCACCCTTTGCCTTCAAAACAGCATCAATTCTTCTAGGTACACTTGCACACAGTTTTTGAAGGAACTCGGCAGGTAGGTTGGCCCAAACATCTTGGAGAACTAACCACAGTTCTTCTGTGGATTTAGGCAGCCTCAGTTGCTTCTCTCTCTTCATGTAATCCCAGACAGATTTGATGATGTTGAGATCAGGGCTCTGTGGGGGCCATACCATCACTTCCTTTCTTCAGCAACCTCACCTTGTTAGCTGAGTTTGGCTGTTCCTCACCCAGTTTTATTCCTCCTACACAGCTGTTTCTGTTTCAGTTAATGATTGTGTTTCAACCTACATATTGAATTGATGATCATTAGCACCTGTTTGGTATAATTGTTTAATCATACACCTGACTATATGCCTACAAATCCCTGACTTTGTGCAAGTGTACCTAGAAGAATTGATGCTGTTTTGAAGGCAAAGGGTGGTCACACCAAATATGGATTTGATTTAGATTTTTCTTCTGTGCACTCACTTTGCATTTAGTTAATTGATAAATATAATCTATTAACATGTCTATTTTTGAAAGCATTCTTACTTTACAGCATTTTCTCACACCTGCCTAAAACTTTTGCACAGTACTGTGTGTGTGTGTGTATGTGTGTGTGTATATATATATATATATAGATATAGATATAGATATAGATATAGATATAGATATATATATATATATATATATATATATAGATATAGATATATATATACACACACAAACACACACCTTTTTTATTTTAAGTATTGCAGTGTACCAATACAGGGGTCACTGTGTCGATATTCCTATGGTCAAGAAATATCACGGTTCACCATGCGAATCAATGAATCAGCACACCACTGTTAGTAAATAGTGCAATTATTTATTAATTTTTTTAAACTTTCCTTCCACTTTACTATTGGTCTACTGCCAATTCTTATCAAGACAAATTTCAAGGGTCTAGAATAAATATTGTATCAGGAGTCTTTGCCAAATACTGTGTATTAATATTAAAGCATCCACTGAACTGATCCTTGCCTGTACATTGGACATACAACACATACATTGTAGCGGATTGTAATTAAATGGCAAGAACACAGCTTAGATCCAAAACTATAGCATGTATGTGATTGGATTATAAATAGCTTCTACTGGAAATGAATACCAGCAATAGTTTCACTATGACATTATTGTTCAGATATTTGATAGATCTCTCTTTGTATTGGTGCTGCACAATTGAGATGTACCTGTGCTGGCCCTCTGGGCACAAAATGAATAAACTAAATCTAGTACTATGTCTAGTGCTAATTTACTGCATACTGACAAACATTGTACTTGGCAGGAAAATGTTAACAAAGAAAAAGCATTAAGAGATAATGCATATCCTCTTTGTTTTTTTATTTGCCCTCTGGGTGTGATCTTTGGTAATTCTTGTTTTCTAGCATCACAATGCAAACTTCACTGAGGCAGGGCAATACATGTTCTTTGGGAAATGTCGTAACATAATGGATTATGTTTCAGTTTGTATTTAATTTTTTGGGTCCAGATTCCTTCTGTTTTTGGTTTTTTAGAAGCTCAGCCCTGCCCCACCCCCTCAACACACAGACATGGTTGGTCAAGAGTTATATATTTCATAATTGCAGAATATACAAGTTCAACAGCAGAGACACTGAAAAAAGAATACTCTTTTTGAAGTGCTGTTAGTGACACCAAAATAGTCACCCACCTCGTTCGTTGCTTATAACAGCTTTATACTGATTCTCTCCATCCAATTCCTCCATTATGAAGATCATCCAGCAGTTCTCAGAGTCCTTTTCTTTACAGACCTTTCTATTCACCACCTTGTCCACATTTGTATGTGTGATATGTGAGCATGCTTTTGAGCAATTTTTACTGTATGGGCCCCTTTGAAATCCCAGACACTCAATACATGCCCTAAAATAGAAAAAAAAAAAAAATTGGTTAAAAAGAACAAATATCCCACCCGTCGTTCTGCTTTGGCAATAAAAGCATAACATATTAGGCAACTACTGCGGTATATCTCGCTGATTATAAAGCATCTCTATAACCATTTCAGAGGCTAATTTACTGAACTGTAATATTTTCATCTCAAAATTTAAGTCCAGAATAAACAAAATTGTGGAATGGAGAAAAAAGGCAATAGTACATCAAAACAAAAAGTACAGGTAAAAAAAAAGATATTAAACATGTAAAAAGGAATACAGGCAAGTATTCAACAGTTAAAGAACAGTAACAGAAGAAGAGCCTAAGTAGATAAAGCAATACAAATAACCTGGACTGGATGCTGTATACCCAAAGGTGCAGATGAACCAATCAAAACGCAGAATTTGCTGGCCACTATGAATGTTTCTGATTAAAGTTCATATGAACCAGCAGACAGGGTTATTCATACCCCTGATATCATACAGCAATAAGAGATCAGCTCTGTTACACAACGGTCCCATAAATGTAGGTTTCAATTCTCAAATGGCTGACATAGAACGAGAACAGGAGACACGAGGGCGTCTGTTACAACACCAAAAGAAAGACCTTTGTGTTTTAATAGACACATTGCAGTCAGTGACCGGACAGTGTGGGGAAGTAATTATAAAGAACTGAATGCTTTAAGTGCATCACAGAAACCAGGACAAGAGAAATTAAAAGGAGGCAGACAGGACAGAGTGCAGGAAACACGTGTTTAAACAGAGAGCGATGAGGGTATGGACTGGGTACCTAGCCATGTTACTGACACTGAGTCATCTGGATCCTTCAGGACCCAAGGTAGACCATGTTTGAGATTAACCAGCTACTAGGAACCAGGCGAGCACTGATGGACCAAATGGCCTCCTCTGGTTTTGTACATTTTCTTATGTTCTTATATCATTTATTTCCTAAGATTGGTTTTCCCAGATATAACAGGAATGCCATTACTTCCTGTACAATAAACTGTGTAAGGATCAGCTTACGCATATTTTGGACAAGGTGACGGGCAGGCTGGGCACTCTCCACAGAAAGGCGGCTGATAGCCAGGCTTGCACTTGCACACGTTGCACTCACAGTGGCCCCTCCCGCTGCACACAGTGCCATTGGCGTTTTTACAGACCTCATCTGACTTCAAGCACTGGCATGCACTGCCCTGGTAGTTTTCCTCACATAAACACTTCCCACAGTCACATTTCCCATGTCCTGAAATAACAAATGATTCACATTCAGTGCTTAATCCAAATCAATACAACTGGCAATAAATCCTCCTTACAAATACCTATACCGGGTCATCTTTGAAAATTGTTGGTTTTCGGTTCACTGTAACCCAGTGTGTGTGGGGGTTGGGTTGCTGAATCTGAAAATCTGCCTCACCTCCACAGAGCTTGCCGTTGTTCAGTTCACAGTTCATGTTGTCACATTCACAGAATGTCCCATAAATCTGTTTTCCAGGGGTTTCGCTGGCGTGACACTGGCAGACACCGCACACACAGTCTCCGAGGTTTGAACAGATGCTGGTGCCATTGTCTCTTCTGCAGCCCTGGTTCAGTTCCTTTTCGGTCTTATCCCCGACACGACACTCACAGTTCTGCCCAACGTGACCCGAGTTACAGCTGTTAGAAAAAAGAACAAGCTGGTCAGGCTAGTCTGATATGGGCCTTTTTACAGTAAAAACAAATCCTGCTTCCTGAAAATATTCCTCATTCTACCACCTCAGCCACTGACTCATTGTGTGACCCTGAGCAAGTCACTTAACCTCCTTGTGCTCTGTCTTTCGGGTGAGACGTAATTGTAAGTGACTCTGCAGCTGATGCATAGTTCACACACCCTAGTCTCTGTAAGTCGCCTTGGATAAAGGTGTCTGCTAAATAAACAAATAATAATAATAATTCTGCTGTTTTATAAGTTATATATGAAGTTTCAATCTCTAGTTCGTTTTTTTCAATAGTTGGGCGCTTTTTTTGAACAGGCTACAGCTAAGCATGAGACAACTGACAAACTTCCTGTTGAAGGGACCATGAAGCAGCCAATTAAACTGCATAGCTAACAAAATAATTCCATTAAATCTTATGGCTAATTAACATAAATCATTATTTTAAGCAAATATATGTTTCACTTCCAGCAAACATTCTGAATACATACAGATAACTGCAAACTGAAAAAAAATAAACTTTGTTATTTTGATAATAAACCTGCTTAAGATTTTTGTAGGGTACAGATCTATTTAAATGATGATAAATATGCTTAAGTAGGCTTCTATTTTCTACTATAAATCAAAATAAACACCAGGTCTATAGAAATTAGTGTTGCCTCACTGAACTACGTACAGACTGTGCAGAGAAGTGATAATTCAGGAGAATAATCACAAAAATTAACATTTATTTCTATAAATGAAAAATATATACTGTATAAGAAAATTAATTTGCACCCCAAAGCCATTATTGTTCTTTGTTTTCAGTTTCTCTGAATTTACAACTGGTAGTTTTTGTAGATTACCTGCAGATTCCACACTCAATATGCCCCTTGCTGGTGCAGTCAGCAGGATCTCTCTGGTCATCACATTCACACTGGCAAGGTGTTGTGATTTTCACAGTCAGCTTTTCTGTGAACCCCAGGGGTCTGATTTCAAAGGACTGAGGCTTCATGCACCTTTCTGCAGTTACAGTTACATCAAAAGAAATCTAAAAGTTCCAAAAGAGAAAGTCAGATTTCACCAATGGTATACTTTCTAGACACATCTAATTATTACTGTATATCTAAAACAAGTGTTTCAGTAAAACCCTTTTTTAGTATAGATCCCCTTCTCTCTCTTCTCTTTATTTCAACCTGCATGTTGACTGCAAGGACGTTTCGTCACTTGATGATGAGCTTTGACACCGCGTGCTTTCACATGTGTATTCACCTCGAGTGAAAGCTGGATGTGTGGTTGAAAGTCATTTTGATCATTGTTAAGTACTCGTTTGTTTGTGGAGACAGTGGCATTCAGTAAACCCTCCACGAGTAATAAACAAAAGTATGAGGCTTTAAGCCAGAATGGGAGAAAGAGTGCTTTCACTGAAAACAGTGGTAAACATCTGTGTCTCATCTGCAACAAATCGCTAACACACGAGACGAGCAACCTAAAACGTCTATGAAATCACAACACATTTTCAAATGAATATCCTCCTGGATCAGACTTGAGGAGCAAATGCTCCTTTCTGCGTTCAGTAGAGAAGCTGATGGAACAACTCAAGCGAGTTTTGTTATGGCATGGAATATCGCTCGTGTCAAATGTCCTTATTCAGATTAATGAATATTTTTAGAAAACTGGAGTGGGCGCTAGACTAAATAATGCATGTTTAAATGCTGTATTGTATGTCTAAAATTCATATTATATTTACGTATCTTCCGTCTCGGCATGAGCCTGTCAAAAAAGAATCCTTACAAATCCTTATTGTGGTGTTTTTGGTGAAATCAGGGCAGTGTATTTTGTTATAATAACAGTATATTTTAAAGTATGTAATACATACAGTATAAACAGAAATACAGTCTGCACCGCTCTATCGGGACGACTCAGGAGATGTAAAAATTTCCCGGACTGGCTGTCCCAAAAGGAGAGGCATTCGAGACAACCTTAATCCATACCTGTCAACTTTTGAAAATACAAAAACTGGAGTGGGGGAGGGGGAGGGTGCAATCCGTGACACCTTTTTTACTGTTTCCCTGTAGAGCGGGCGGGGGAGGAGTGCAGGTGCGTGGCTAAGCATGTGAACTTGCCTCACGCACTGAATGCATGCCTGCCACTGTACAGATGGGGATTGCAGTAATCACACACACGCCATGAATTTTGTAGACATTAAAGGTTTGCTGACATAAGGGGGTTTAACAGTAGAATATGGGAGAAAATCTGTCCTGGGAGATGTCCGGCAGAAGGGTTCAAACTACAGGAGACTCCCGGTGAATACGGGAGAGTTGACAGGTCTGCCTTAGTGACACTTATATTCATAAATGAAACAACATGAATAGCATAATGAAGAATGTCCCATTTAAGCAGAAATGCCGATTAGGCGGGTGTCGACTGTAATGTAAAAACACCAGCTTAATAAACTGTAAAAATACACAAAAACTGTAAGGCTCTACAATGTTCTATCCCTTGTTCTTGTGTATTTTGCCACCATCAAGAAATAACTAGTGCACAGAGTAAGAGCAAGATTTCGTTTTAATGTTGGAGAGAATTACAATTTTGTTTTTAAAACAATGCTAATATTTAAAATGTCTTGCTCGCAAAAGCTGGTCTGGCCGAGCAAGCAGTTACGCTGCTCGGCCAGACCAGCTGACGGACGGGAGAAAAACCATCCATAGAGAATCTGAAGAGATAGAGAGAGAGTGGGGAATCCATGGGCAGATCCGGTTAGTGTGTTTTAAAAAAGAAACCTAGCTGAGGAACAGCGGAGAGTAGGACGGAGACCCGTGTCATATGGGTAGTGGCGACTGGGGAAGTTCACGCTGCAAAGTGCAGCACCTTTATTTTGTAGTTTTGATTATTGTGTTTTATTTTCCCTTTTTCTTTTTTGCCTTCTCGTTTTCAACTGAACTGTGTACCCTGACGTGGTATGCCCGTAGGTTCTGGATACCATAGGTGGTAGCCAGACCACGGACCACAGTGCCCTCTGCGGGCTAAATCAAATCAGTGCAACTCACAAGAGTAAAACGAAATAAAACCGAGCACCTGTGCGGTGTTTCAATTACAACTTCTGTCTCCCGTGTCAATGAATACCCACACCCTTCCACAACTGGGTTTACTTATCTCTTGGTATACGCAATATGGATCGTGCAATTGTGACAGAGACAGAATGATTCTTGGTGATAAATCTCCCTCCCGACCTGTGAGGGCACTGTGTAAAGGGAACAGAGTGCCCTGGACTGGATAGCCAAACAATTCATTCCCAGAGTTAAAAGGAAGTCGGTCATCTAGAAAGGGGGCGGAGCTATGATACACTAAATCATCGACCCGCAAGGGAAAAGACGTGGCAGCTGTGGATGAGCAGTTGCACTAGTTAACCAAGGGGTCATGATTGACGGTACATAAGGGAGTGTAGCGAAGTGATCTGTTCCTTGTTATGGTTAAACCGGAAGGAAAGAGGTGTCTTATTATCGTGAGTGATTTGTTTGTTTTGTCATTATTAAATATACTGTTGGTTGTTATTTAGACGGCTAACACGATCCGGAGCTGTCGTCATAGGCCAGCACAAACCCAGACTACACTGCACTATTGTTCACGATAAACTGTATTTGCACCACGAGCTAAATCACTCACTGTGGACTTGTGTTTGTGTTTTGTGTTACGTGTGGGTGTTTAAGATCGGGACTATTATTTCGAGACCAACCCGTGGATTAAAACAGTGCAATACACACCGCTGTATTACCTGTTTCTCATTGTTATTGTTTACTGCCGTTTTGTCATCAGTCTTTGGATTATAAAAATAAGTAACATTGCACCTGGATTACCATTGTCTCTCTGTTCATTGATCATTGCTGCATTCCTACACCTGCACACTGTTAACCACTTTGCCACACAACCATTTATAAACATAATTGTAATCTTTAATGTAGGTTGTATACATGAAAGCTATAGACTGCCCAGGTAACATCCCGGGCTCTCCTACAGGCTTCCTGTAACTGACATCTGCTCCGTATTAAAGGCTTGATGTGGGTGGCTCATGCTAATATCTTATGTAGTTTAAAATACTGCTGTAGAGCATACACAATAAAAGCAATGTTATACAGTACTATGTTCTAAAATATGTTTGAATGTTTTTGATGATCTGCTAAGCCAAACAGAGAGGTTACTTTGTTTATTATAAACCCCATCATGTTATGATTAGATGTTGTTCAGCTCACTGACTTTTGGAAATAAAATGTGCTTGCGTGTCCCAGGCTTAATGCCAGTTTACCTCATTGTTGATTTTCACATTGCTGCATGATCCCTTGGGTTCATTCTTCCTTGTCTCATCAGCACAGTTTGATTTATACAAGATGGAGACCCCGTCTGGGAGACGATTGTGTTCAATAATCACCGTCGAGGACAGGTTCTGGGTTAGAAAGTGCAATAAATTATTTCACTACAAAGTGTACTGTACTGAATAATAGAAGTGAACATAACTGCAACTGAAAAAAAAATGAAAGCACAAGTTACAGAACCTGCACAAGCTGACTGGCTCTGTCACAGTCTTCATTGATACTTCTGTTTGTAGAATGAAAGGTAGCTATTTTTACAATACATAATTAAATATTTGCAGTCCCAAACTAAAGCTGTGTTGGGCAGTAGGGTAAGCAGAAGCACTCAAAACATTTTCTGAACCTATTAAATTTACAAGTCACATCTGCATTTATTTTTTATTTGTTTCACTGATTTCACTGACACATAACTGGGATACATTATTCCCCAAGACGACACATAGTGCATCAGTACATTTTGACAGTTCACAAACACGATTAATAAAAATGTATATATAATACAATTCATTCTTAAGGGAAACTGACTATTCTGTTCAATAAGGCCTTTGCGACTTATTCTTACTTCTGGGATCTTTGTCTATGCAATATTACATATAATAGCCTTAATTACATTTGCAAATGATAGTATGTTAAAATACTTGTCTGAATTCTGAACATGAAAATTCCATGTTTGTCCCAGCACTTTATACTGTAATTACAAACTATAAGAAGACAATCATATAAAGGACTTACACTATAGGCATCCTTGATGAGAGTCACTACGTTACTGGAGTCTGTTGAGAGCTCACCTACAGCAGACTTGGGTATCATGTCACTCAGTTCCTGTGAGCATAAAGATGTGCATTACTCCGTTTATAAATTGTCATGTTGCATGTCATGTGGCTTTTTTGATTTTACAGAAGATGGAGACCAAACTCTTTAGTTAGCTTCGTGTCAAATATAATTATGGGTATCACAGAAGGAAAACGGCATGATTCACAGCAGTTACATGGCAAAGCAAGGCACATTTTCAGAGAACAACGATATGATTTTTTCTGTAGAAAACAAGCAAAAACAACTCAAACACAGTGCTCTAAATAAATTAGTTAGAAGGCAGGCAGTATCAGAGCACAATAGCGCTCTCCTGTGGCTACTTTTCTTTGCTGTTTCATGTGTCTCCCAATCAGCCTGATCCTCACCAGTATGTGACACCTAATCACTCAATGCAGATTTCACAGTTTTTTTGTAACAGTGAAATATACAATTTGACTTCAAATGAAAGGTTCTGTACTGCTGTACAAACATCAGATTTTCATCACTAGTGATCTTAATGGATTTTTCCTCAATATTTTTTAAGGCGTTAAAAAATATACTTTGTAAAACAAAATCGTATGCAACAGATTTTAAACTCACTTAAGTGCTTTTTTAATTGTCTAAAACGTATTTTAAAATGGGTTACATAGGATTTGTGTTTAATTCTTAAACGTTTGATTTATTGGGCAATGTGCCAAAAAAATATTTAATTTATTTTTGTTAGAAGAGAAAAATTGTTTAAAAAAAGGTTGCTGGTTTGCACTTTTTAAAAAATGCCTCTACAGTGCTTTGTTCAGTTTTAAATGTTACCTTGTAAACAGATTGCATGTTCGAGGTAACAGCAAATATTGGCTGGATGTTGTTTTCATCTAGCTTCCGTGCCAACTGACCCACAGATGGATAATCCTGTGCAAAAAAAAAGAAAGGAAATTAAATGTGCTGGTTAATCATATCCCCTAAGATGCCAGCTTTATTCAGAATATGGATAATCCAAGCAAGTAATTTTTTCAAACATTAATTAAAAAAAATTAAAATAAAATGGGACTGGAAATAAACTTTGGCCATATTTAGTTTGGGTGTGAAAGGGAAACAGCAGAGCTGCACTCTGGCTAATTTGAGTCTGCTGCAGGCGCTCTCTGTTGGAGCCAAGTTGGAAAACAGTGTGAGAATGCAAAGAGTTGTTAAATTGAATAATTATTTAGGTATAAGGGGGATCCTTCGGTAAGGGGAATTTGTTCATTTACCAGGTTGAGTCACTGGAGGAAAGCTGAGTGGCTTTTTTATCTTTAGTCCTTGACAATGTTTAGCGGTCAGGATTAGTAGGCTGTGTACAGTTGATCAAAGGTTTATCTGCACTACTAAGAATAGGAGGTGCAATACAGATGTATCAGGTTGAGTAGGTGGAGAAGACAACCCTCTGTCCCTAACATCTTTGTAAGGATCTGACCCCTTTAACATTAGGTAATTGTCTTTTATATTAGAATTTTCAAAGATCAGAACAACTTTTATCCAAAATATTAGGTTGGATTTCAAAATCTGGTTGGATGTTTTCTGGATAAGACTGGTCTACTCTAAACCAAAAATGAAACACCACTTTGATCTGTAACCTACATGTCCTGTGTAGAGTATTTGTCATATATTTTACTTGAATCTTTTATAGTGGTTGCATTCAGATCTCCAAATTGTATTAATTCTGTAGTTTCTGCAGTGAAAGCTTTGTACAATATCTTTTGTACTTCCTGCTCTGCTGCTTAGGGAAGCTTCAAGTGCAGGTTTCACTTCTCAATTCCATCAGATGACAAGACTTTTACACGAAAGCGTATATAATGGTAAACTGCATGGCTGGTATTTCTACAAGCCACATGAAGTGCTCATTTGGTATACACACCAGTTCATTGCTTTTGGTGTACCGATTTCCCTCCAAGTGGCACTTGCCATCATTGGGAGTCAGAATAGAACCAAGTTTGCCATCTCCTGCAAAGTGAAACCCGTCATCAGATGTGTAGACCAGCAGACGAGTGTTGTTGCCCCAGCCAATCTTGTCCTGTGGAAGACATCAATGAAATGATTTTAATATTCTGAATATATTCAGACAATTGTTGTATTTCATATTTTTCTTGTGCAAATAAAAATGCACGAAATTAGCTTATTGATTAGTCTTGTAAGACAGCAGTAAGTGGGACTGCCAGGTTGGATGACGGGACCCATCAAAACAATAGCAAAATGCAATAACAAAGAGAAAAAGCTAAATGAAATCATGATAGAGCAAGTAAAGAAGGTAAATCACAAACATGCAAGGTAAAGCATTAAAAAAACAAAACAAAGTAAAACAAGTAAAATAAATGCAAGGGAAAGCATAGTAAACTACAAAATATATATGCAGACTTGTGGGTATGAATTTCAATCATAAAATCTGTACTAAAGATTACAAATGTTTCAATATCTTTAGCAGTGTCTTTGAAGAGGAATATATTGATAAAAAAAAGCATAAAGGCAACTCCAGAGTGTGTGATTAAAATGAATGAGAACGGTTTTAGGGCTGTGATTATCTTATGTTAATCAGGGCCTCTTAATGCTTAATTAAGACATGATTATGAGCGTGACTTGACATTACATCACAGAAGGATTTATAGCAACAACCCCCATCTTGTACCCCACAGACTGCAGCCTGCATCATGGCATCCAGGCCTCCCTCAGGTGAGTCCAGGTTTCCTGAGATGAACTGAGCTGAGACCTCCTGCTGAAATCTGGACCCGTCATCCGTCAGGCTAAGTACATGCTGGTAACCAAACGCTGCCTGGCAATACTGTTCAGCATCTGGACACGGCTTCTTTAGCTTGTCTGGATGGGTGTTTGTGTACGGCAAAACCGTTTTGTCCACAAAAGAGCCAAAGCCTGGGAAAGAGGAAGTTAATGCGTTAGGTTTGGGTGTGTCTGGGGGTATATTGTGGAGGGGACTCACATAGCAGATATATCTACTGTAAAGAAAATATCATACAAGGTTACCTTTGTCACACATTTCTGGTGAACAGCCTCACCTTTTATACAGAGAGTTGTCAATTGAGGATTGATTATTGCCTTCCCCTAGCTTTCACTGTGGAAACCAGTTTGGATAGCTGATTGACTAGCCTTGTAGGGTATTAACCCTATAATCAATACCACAAAATAAAAAAATGTTATTTACTCATATGGACCTGTATTGGCACATATATGTGTAAATATCATTTTTTATATTTGTCATATGCTGGTGAGGATCAGGCTTAGACTGGGGGACACATGAAACAACAAACAACAGTCCTTTATAAATCAATGGTTTTTGTTCCTGTGGCAAAATTAGTATGTGGCAACTGAGCATTTACATGGATACATGTAGACAGTACCTATTCGTGCAAAAGGGGTGATCTGTTTAAGAGCCTTTAGTATATCTGTCCCCAGGTCTTTCACTTTTTTCAGATCATCGTTCATGGAGTAGGAGAGGTCCATCAGGTAGTAGAGGTCCACTGGGTATCCCTCAGCACGCTTGAACCTCACAGGGAAAGTCGTGGGCTTGCCTGAAATGATGACAAAGTTTTCAGTTGTTTTTTTTTTTTTTTACATTGGTATGTACAGAACCATTAAAAAGTATTCATTATTCAAAAACCACTAGAGATGAAATAGAATCATAAGTATAATAATGTTAATATATTTACGCAGAAGTTTTTTCTTTATCTTTCTATTGCTGGCTATTAATAGAGCTATAAACATGCCATCATTTTCGGGGTATAACATGCAATCATTTACATATTTGAGGATGAAGATATGGGATGTGTGGAATGCACTGAAGCGTGTTGTTAATGATTTTGTTCTTCAAATTTGTTTTTGCAGCTCATACAGGAGTGCTAGCGTATGGCGTAAACACACATCACACACTAGAGTCCTTTGTGGGTCCAATTTTTACGACCCACTTCCGACCCGGACCCGCTACTAGAGGACCTGACCCGAACCTGCAACCTGCTGCAGCACCGTCTTCATACCCGAGACCCGATTCGACCTGCTTTAATAAGATCTGCGACCCGACCCAAACCTGCAAGTGTTTGTCCTTTACCTACTGCCTGCGACAACTGACTCTCTCACACTCTCACATTCACACACTTGTCTCTACCATTCACCACAGATTGAGTTTATACAATAGGCTATACAGCGTGGTAGCTTTCTCTAGTGGTCTGCATATATTTTAACATTGTAACATTAACTATCTCTACTTACTTTACTATAAAATACCTGTCTATTCCTTTCGTGCCACCAGTCAAAATGGAGCTACACCTGTGCTTTCGCAGAGATGTACCAGTTTTGTGGCTGTCGTTCACAAAAACTTAATGACACGTTTTACAAGCAACGAGTCCAGTCACGTTCATTATTATCATTTGCTATGATTCCAAAAGAATTCCACACTTCTGATTTACCTCTTCCAAGCAGACGTGATAAAAGGATCTTGACACGTATCAAACAAGCGAGAACACTGCTTAGTCAGCTGACTCCTCCCTAATCACCTCTCCTGCTTTAGACAGTGCAGGAAATAACGGTACATTTACCTTCTAATACGTTATTTGGTAAAGGGTTACAGACGAGTACGCTGAAAGGACAGAAAATATTTTTGGTGATTCAAATTCAGACCTGAAAATTACATTTTTTTGACCCGCACCTAAACCGCGAACAGCGAAAATGTTCACATTCTGATCCAAACCCGACCCGCTTTTGCGGGTCACCCAATGCAGACCCAATGCAAGACTCTATCACGCACATAGCTCTAGCCTGGATTTATATTACAGATTGGAGAAAATATCTTCTTTGTGATAACCTAAATTAAACAACTGTATAGAAAGTTTATTTAGTGTGTTGTGTTAAATGTATGTGTAAAAAGCATGCTGTCATTTTAAAAAAGTATATTACTGTAGTCCCTTACTAATACAGACACCATTATGCTGTACATTGAGATATGCCGGACACAATGTATGTCCCCCAATAATATCCAGTGTGACGCTCGGTCACTGTGAATTGCATGATCCAAAGAGGCACTCTGGAAAAAGAAATGGCTGTTATACTGAAACCAAAGTGTGGTGATAAAAGTTTTGATAAATTAATTATAGCATAAATCCTTAAGCTATCTCGAGACAAGTGAACATGTATTTGGATACTATCTCAAGACACAAGCCCCCAATTATGTATAAACAATACCTTACTATAATTACCTAGGGTTTTACCACTATACCTTCTATACCATCAAAACTACATTCACAAAACTACATGCACCCAGCTACCTCCAGACCCTCATCTCTCCCTACACCCCCACTCGATCCCTCCGCCCCTCCTGCACTAGAAGACTGTCTCTACCTCCTCTATGCTCCCCTGCCTCCAGAACCAGCTCCTTCTCCACCCTCGCCCCGCAGTGGTGGAATAACCGTCCTACAGATGTCAGGATTGCCCAGTCCCTGACCACCTTCCGGCACCTCCTCAAGACTCACCTCTTCAGACAGCACCTGTAGAACTCCTCTTTTCCCTCTGGACACTTATCACTCTTCCTTAAATGCGCTTTACTTGCTCTTATCTGCCCCCTATTTTATTGCATTTAATCCTGTACTTTAGAGTACTGTAATCTGTCAAGTGTTATTTAATCTGTAGTATTTTGTATTTAATTATATCCTGATGTAACTATCACTGACACTGTTATCTGCTCCGTTATTGAATCGTATTTTGTCATACTTGTGGAGCAATGGTTAGGGCTCTGGACTCTTGATCGGAGGGTTGTGGGTTCAATCCCAGGTGGGGACACTGCTGCTGTACCCTTGAGCAAGGTACTTTACCTAAATTGCTCCAGTAAAAACCCAACTGTATAAATGGGAAATTGTATGTAAAAATGACGTGATAACTTGTAACAATTGTAAGTTGCCCTGGATAAGGGTGTCAGCTAAGAAATAAATAATAGAAATAAATAATACTTGCTACAACCAAAGTCATTGTATTTCTGGTGCTCTTAATTGTATTATTACTTGTACTGTGATTCTTGAAATGTATTTTTGTTTACGACTGTAAGTCGGCCTGGATAAGGGCGTCTGCTAAGAAATAAATATTAATAATAATAACATATGAATATATATTCTACAGTAATCATCAAAGTCTGGTTATGAAAATGATTGAAACGGAATATGATTTAAGGTTTAGAAAATATTCAATTCTGATTCAATTCGATGTTATCATTATATCAGTGCAGTTCAACAGTAAAAATCAAAACAAATAAATGTTGTTGACAGTAATACTTTTATTTCAGAGTTACAGAAATAAAACAGATTGTAGTAGATTGTAATAATTTGTTTTCAATGTATAATCAGGTATTATACTAAGTATGGTTAATATCATTATATCTTCCTCATCTCCATTTTTACAAAGAGTCATACATCTTACAAATGCTTTAAGTTAAAAATAATCTTTTTAAATAACTTTTATCAGGTTATACATTTTATCTTGATAATCACATTTCTATTTTCCTGATGTTATTTTACACAATGTAGTACCAAATAAAATCATATATGTACAATAATTATAATTCTAATGAATTAATTTGATTTTAATCAATTTCCTGAGTGATAAATTACTTAATTTTAAGTGATTTAAGTAAGACTTTAACACTATTTTCAATGTTTGCAAATTTCACAAGAATACTGTTTTCCCATTGAAGCCAATGTATTTTAATTACAAACTGAACCATCTCCATCATCCACCAGAGGGCAGTATGGCACCACTTTGACCAGATTTAGTATGGAATACACATTCTTCAAACACAGTGTCTCGTAATTAGGAATGTATTGCCTCAAGTGTGAAAAAGACTGATGAAGCTTGGTACTTAAATCTGATAAAGATCAGCACTTGTTTAAAAAGTTTCCACCTAGCCGATCATCACAGCATTTGTTAAGTCTTTCTTAACAAATGGTATTCTGGTTCTAGATGAGATTGTGAAGATCTCTTTGTCAGGGTTGTCGTTGGAATAAAGATCAATAGGTTTATTTTCATTTAAGCAAATATAAATTGTACTTTCTACATCACAAGAGACTACAAAAATAAATGGTTAAGATACAAGTAGCGTATTAAAATCGCTAAGATTTATATGATAAAAGAGGGCTTGTAAACTCATACACACTACAGCTATGGCCAAAAGTTTTGCATCATCTACAATTTTAGGATTGAGACAAAAATAAAAATAAACTGAATAGTGAGCATAATTTAGTTATTTTATTTAACATCATGTAATCAAAGAAACTACACAATGATATCATAAAAGTCTTTTTGTCAGAATTTCGTTAAGTATATGGAAAACTACAAAGCGGTATGTGATTCAATATGTTAACGTAACAATATTCAGAAGGTTTTATTCGACTTTATGAAGCAAAATTTGTTAATTCTGTAGGGTGATGCGAAACTTTTGGCCATAGCTGTACAGAGTTTAAACTAACTGCGATCGATCGGTTGGAAAGGGCGAGAAGCTTTCAGAAATACTGGTGGATCCCAATTCCAGTGGTTCAAAACGCAAATGCGGACTACAATAATACAAATTGTGAAATTGAAGTCTCTAACTTATTTTGCAAAGACTGACATACCAACAGAAAACAAACATATCAGGCAGGCTAGGTGTTTCACTTGCAGCCATGCCTACACTGTACACTTTTCTATGTAAATTTAGAAATTATATATTTATGTAAAGTGTGTGCAGTATATGTAAGGAACTGTAATATCATAACATGTCAATGCGGCACTATGATCTATATAAGGCATCACTTGTATTTTTCATTTATTATTTTTTTTCATTTTATTTTTGTTTAAGCTTCTCTGTTTCTACTTTCTACTGTGGTGACTCCATCCATCAGTTTGGTAATGAAGCTGTATAAGGTGAAGTCGACTTGGTGTTATTTTGTTTGGGTTTGATGCAGTATTTTGAATACAGCAGTGTTTTGGTACAATATGCCAAAAAGTATACTTTCCTTTTTTAAATTGGTTAGTGAAAAAATAATGACATACCTGGCCTAAGCTCCAGATTTATTTCCTGCGGTGCTAACTGAATTGGTTGTTTACCGCTTCTAAGGGGGGTATCCACAACTGGAGTAAAAATACTGGAAGGATTGATAATGTTGGTCTCTGTGCATCCTCTTTTTTCCAGTTCTTCCTTGGTGTCACAGCGAGCTGAATCTTGCTCCCCTTTGTTTGTAAAATTCTGTTCAGGAGAAAACAAGCACATACATGTTACTGAATCTCTCCATTCCAAGTGGCCCAAAGGGTGTGTATTTACATTTATACCAGGGCTGCCAGAACACTAACATTTGGTGGCACCTGTCCTCCAAAAAATGGTGAGGTTCCTGCCTTCAGTTTGTAGCACCCCTTACAAAAAAAGTTCTGCAGTAAGTTACCTGCAACATTGCAGTTTAGTCCAAAGTGGTGGTCATCTGTGTGAATGCAGCTTAAGAAGACTGCATTCAAACTTTACTGAAGTGCAGTATTATATTAGCACTTCATTGTATAGTTGGTTTCAGGGACCAAATTAAACTATTTAATTTTTGCAGACTGAAAATTGTATTTTGGTTTTTCGATCAGATCAAAAGTACAATCAAGGAGCGTCCTGGAAAAACATACCCACACTTCATTTGATTTATCATTGCTTCCTATTCCCAACCAAATCATTTGTTTTAAATCTGATCTTTTGGGGGTTTCTCAAAACAGCAGTATGTGAAATGAAGTTTGGATAATCTGAAACTGGGGGTACTGATTTTCAGGTTTTATTTTTTCACTTTTACAGATTGTCCTTGCTGACTTTTCCTTGAATTGGACACTTTATTTAAACTTTAAACTTAATGGCCCTGAATATCAAAGCTTTTCCGACCGTCGGGGGAGGGGGGTTTGTGGCGGTGTTTTTACTTTCCAACTGTTTTTTTGTGTTCTGGAAAATCAAAAATGGCCAGGAAGGATGAGAGTAGTGGCAAAACCCCAATTCCGACAGTATGAGGAATGTTATGCAAATGAAGTGGGTACCTAATTAACATTCCGCCCATGCAAAAATCAAAAGGGTTGAGGTGGTCAGATTGAATATTTTCCATCTATAATGGTTCTGCCTGTTTCAAAGAGTCCTAAGGAGATGAGAACATATTTCAAACAGGCTCCGTGCTAAAATAAATTATAGTATGGAATCGCAGATGACGCCGAAGGTATACCCCATGGGTATGTCATCAAAGGACCACCTGTTTGAACCTTAGAGAAGAGCAAGTGCTACAAGTTTATCAAATGGATAAACCTACGATATTGTATTTATGTGATGGACTTAGAGGATTTAGGTCTTGCATTGCCAGTATCACTCACAGTGTTGTTAATTTTCATAAAGTGCAAACGGGTTCATGAAACTATAATTTAATTAATACATTATTATTATTATTATTATGACTACCAGAACATACTTTAAGAAAATCACATTAAAATAGGAGCTCACTAACTTTACTTTATTTTTCTCTTTGTCCTGATATACTTGCTTTATTATTATGTTCTATTAAATATATCTTCTCTTCTTTCTCCTGAAACACACACCTGTTTTGTTTTCCTCTGCCTTTACTACCTTTCAATCCCACTGTCCATTGATTGAAATAGGGAAAAGTCCATTGATTGAAAAGACAGACAAGTTTCGGACTGTTGAAAGACATTTTTGATATTCAGGGCCAATAAGCCATATTGTGGAGCTCAGTGAGCCATATATGACACAAGAGCCACGTGTTGGACATCCCTACTTTAAATAGTGGCCTTGCCTTTACACAGGTCATAAGTCAATTGTCCTTACCTTTTGTTTACACCAGGCACAGAATGCACCAGAGGTGATGCAGTCTTTACAGGTGTTCACATTGATTTTGGTGCATTCCTGGGAAAGAACTGAAAGCAGAAACACAATGGAAAGACAAGGGCTATAATGAAACACAAAAATCACACTTTCTTTTTAGTTTATCATGATTGTAGACTATTGGGCGGGGAATCGCAGTTCTCTTTATTATCGTTCTTGTTGCCACTGTGTATCCTTTGAATTGGAACTTATCTATGTATGTACTGTAACACATTGCGCAGTCCTGTACAATTCAGGCTGACCAAGGTTTTTAGATTTTAAAATCCGTTTCTCTAGTTATTTTTCATGTCCAGAAATCTGCAATTTTCTATTTAACTTGTTGAATTTGAGATTTTAAAAATGTTGATAGAATTGAGTCTGTATAAATTGGAATTTGGATACAATAATGTCTAATAACATGTACTTATCTATGTACCTCTCATTTTACTAATATATACCGGATATACTGGATCATGTTTCAAATATAGACATCAGATTTAACTCTTCATTGTCAATTTCATCACTTAGATTAATTTTTTTAATGATGTTTTTAGGTGTACAGTATTTTGTGGCAAATCTGAACATACGCTTTTTATGCACAAAGAAATCCACAAGCTTATAATATATAATACAAGAAGAATCTGCTTCCTAGACTGTACGGGATATTGACGCCTTGTGATAATGTAATACTGTCATAAAAAAATGTATTTACCATTTTAAAACATAGTATTAATGGTTTGTTTAATAATAATAAAACCACTAACACAGTATCACCATTGGCTCGGTAGTTCTAAGAAATACTTCTTGTATGTGGTCATTATTTTTTTTATTAATCTGGTTTGTGTATGTGGCAGGATGGCTTGCAGTGGTGAGGTGTGGCGACGTCACCGACCAGGAAGTAACAGAACCAAAACAATGGATGGGCGGGTGAAGCTGAATGCTACGGCACTCAGCATATTTATTAACTAAACAAACAAAACAAAAGATTTAAACAGTCAACAAAACAAAAAGGCACAAGGGCCAAACGAATAAACAAATACTGTTTAGCAGTCGTTTTTTTAAATCTCGTTTTTTCTCCTCGCTCTCTCCGCTCCCCGTACTCTCCTCTGTACACTCCACCCCGCAGCACGGACAGCTGCAGGTTCTTATACTCTGGCCGAGGGGTTAACTAGCTGTTAATTATCTTATTACCCCTCGGCCACAGTCTGCACGCGTTTAGTAAGGATGCGTGACTGTCAGCTGATCAGCCAAGCATCCTCACGGGGTTTTAAATTATAAAAACAATAACAAATACACGGCGCTTTTATCCGCGCCGCAACAATAATACAAAAACAGTGCACATATAAATATAGGGGCGGGACACTCCGCCACAGTGTATTATTTTTTTTTCTACACATTATGGGCTGGATTTTCAAAACTAAATGAGTTTTCAGTAAATCTACACATCTATCAATTTTAAAAGCTCAGATCTCCTATTTGTATTTAAATGCAAATTACATTATTTGACCACAGTTTTTACCTCAAAATGAGCTCCTTCACTACAGCAATTTCCCACAATAGCTCAGGAGAACTGAAGGTCAGTGGGGGTCGTCAAAAACCCAAGAGCAAGCCAATTGCTTCTTTACAATTAGGAGCTCAAGAATGGATGTCAGCGAGCTAGTGGCCCCTGGAGGACAAGGGACAGCCCTTCAGGTGTCTGCTGAGCTCGCTGGACGCATGGCCAGTAGGGGGAATCCCTCTCCATTTTGCCTCCCTGAAAACCCCAATGAAGACTTTGCAGTCCCTGCACACCACATGGATGGGCCTTCAGCAGGGATTTTAAATGATCATTTCAATTCTTATACTCACCCACTTCCCTGTCCAGTAGCACCAAACTCAACAACAGGAAGCTAAGGTATGGACTCATTTCCTATAAAAAAAAAACAGCAAGGCAATGTAATGTAATCAACATTAGAAAAAAGTCTAAGCAATGTCATGTCAAACAGTGATAGTAAAAAGCCACTACTAAAGCTTGTTTGTACGGTATGCACAGGCCTACAAAGAAAAGGGTCCCCACTTATGCATGACTACCTGTTGTCCAGGTAAGATAAATACAATCTTAATGAGGCTTCTCCTTTAAAAAATGAAGAATGAGCATTGATAATATTTGTAAAACACATAATTAACAAGGAAATACAAACCAAAAAACGTTAACAGGTGTGTCCACATAACCAATCAGATTCTTTGACCTTATCATTTTCTTTAAAGGTTGTCATGCCTATTATAATTCCCAATAATGTACCCTGTTTTTTTTTTCATTGAGGGCATCCTACAGACCATATAAACAGACTAGTCACAAAACCAGTCTGGCACTAGACTCTGTCCAAGTGGACTAGACCTGTATTGAACTTCCATGGATGTACATCAGAGCATTCAAGGTAGAGTACAGTCTGGTTCCCAGGTGTCCTCCATACATGTGGCTACGCCTGCAGCTGTGTTGCTCAGTGTTAATAGCAAACAAATGTTCTTTGCAATTCTGCTACTTTTAAATCAGAGTCTTAGGCTGCATTCACACTGGGTTTGTTTAGTTTGAAACAATGTATCAATGTGCTTGCTGTTCACACTTATCTGAGAGCAAAGGGACTGAGTTCATTTGGATGCAAAGTTAGTTTTTTGGTCCTTTTCTATTTCTTTTCAAGACCACGTCCGTTTGTGTTCACAATGCAGTTTTCAAGTGAACTCGGTTAGTTTATATGGTGTGTGAACCAGATGTTTAAAATATCCTGCAAGGCATATTGAAAGATGACAGCTATTGACGTATTACTCCGGTTTTTAATATAGCATGTTTTAGATTCTTACATATTGCTGTGGATGAAAGCACAGGGGAGCACTTTGCTAATGTAATTAATAGACGCATTGAATGTCTACAGTGGGAGAATAATACCGTGCATGCATTAAACAAAGTCATTTAAGAAAAGGCTGAATATATTTTACTATTTTTGTGAGTTTTGTCCAGTTTGGCTTGGATTTTGGTGTCAAATCAAATTTCTGTCAGAGCTTCAGTTTCTCTCACTGTCCAGATTTCCACAGTGAAAAACTGGGATGTTTTTTTCTTCAATTCACTGACGCCATAGCAACACTGAAGCTATTAAAATAACAGTATAACACAATAGTTTAAAAATTAAACATCTGGTGAATTTATTGCAGCTCATAACAACTCACTATTTTCTTTATATTACCACCTAGTCAACACATGTTAAATGTACAAAAAGCCAGATTTAAAAAATAGATAAGCTATTACCATTTAAACAATCTGTAGTAATTGTTATGTGTTGTATCGTTTTGTGTTGCTGTTCCGTATTTTGTCTATGTCCTGAGTGTCTGTAAATGTGAGCGAGTGCACCTGTGGGGTGGGGGGCTGGGGAGCATGATCAAGCCGTGACCCCCGTGTGCTTGTGGATGTTGTCCAATCGTGTTGTGTTTGTCCCACGTTCGATTTGTGGGAACCAATAACATGTCTTTTTATGTGTACATTGTATGTCAGGTTATGTCTAAATGTTACATCTTTTCGCTGGTTTTTCTGTATAAAGGGGCAGCTTTTATTTTATGAAGGTCAACAACCGTTTGTCTCTTTTCATTTGTGAGTTATTTGCCATTCTCCATTGTGATGGATGACAAATGGATTTCATATGTGTGTTACCTCATTTTTATACCCCAATTAAACAGGAAGCCATGGAAGGCTACAATATAGTTCCTTAAGAGTGAGATAAACTTAAAGAAGTAGAATGTTAATGCAGATTTAATTTTTTTAAATTTTATTTGAAAGAATCTTTAGGGCTGCCAATAATTCTGACACCTCTTTTTGAGAAAAAAAAAATATTACTTGTTAATAAAAAACTTTTTCTCTGAGCAATTGTATTAGAATAAAAGAATATGGTTTTCCCATATATTTGAGCATAAAATATAGCTCATTACCTGTGCTGTTTATTTTATACAGCCTTTTTGCTTTATCAAGGGTGCCAATAATTTTGGAGGTGACTGTATGTGTGTGTATATATATATATATATATATATATATATATATATATATATATAGGTGAAGAAGTGGACACTCGTCTGCAATGTTTTATGTGGACGGTTTCACCAACCGTGTCGTATGTGAGAAATAAAGCACTCCAGCAATTAACTGAAATGAAAACAGGATGGTGCCTGTATATTTATTTTCTTGAAAAAAACAGAAATAAACAAAACAAAACCCTAACTCCGTTTGGAGTACTAACTCAACTAAGTCTTGTACAGGTCTAACTATAACCAGACAGCTAGTCCATTTACCAGTAATCAAAAAATACTTTATTTGTTCTTTGTTTTCAACTCACACTACGCTTCCTGTCTCTCTCCAAACTCACAGACAAATAACCCAACTAAGGTTAATTTTATAATTCTGATTGGTGCGATTGCCAAACCCAAACGGACCGAGACCATCTCTTTAGGTGGACTTGCTACGGTTCATTTCCCAAGTGGACTTTGTTGTTCACACTTCACACCAAACTTACCGAACCGTACCAACCAAACCCTCAAAACGGACCCAGTGTGAACACACCCATAATACTTTCTCACACATTTCAAAGGTTGTATTGTTGGCAGGAAGTATTCGTGGCTGTGGTATAGAACCAAGTAGCTGAAAATGTATATATGTTTAAGATTGTGCTATATACATTTTCCTATGGCTATGTTCTGGGTGAGTGATGTGATATGATGTCAAACTCAAAGACTGTGAATTTGTTTAATCGTTTTTTTTGCCAGGTTTTAAATGTAAGTTATATGCAAAACAATTCACCCTGACTTCTAAGTGAATCTCAATCCAAGATAATGCAACCCTTTGCTGCCCAGTGTCCAGTATATTTGTCATTAAATAGGCATGGGAACATACCTAGGGCAGTAAAGGGCTAATATTCAAGAGCTTATGGAATACAATTTACTTCAATTTTATATGAAGACATATAAGTCAATGCTGCACTAAATTCACTTTTAAAACTTGAGTTTTAAAGATAAGTAGGAACAAGTACTGCATCAAATGAGTGACACATACATAGCGGGATCTATTTTAATGATTTAAATAGTGTCTTATTTAAATGTCATAATCCCTAATCCCTAAACTCCTAAAGTCTTAAAACAATTCCTTTGTGTTCTTGTGTGGCCTTCAGGGATGTTAATAACGGGGTTGACAGAAAACCCCAGCTGGATTAGAAGGGACACCATAGCACAGCAGCATCTAAAGGCAGAAGGCATCTGAGCCAACAGGGAAGTAGCTGTTTGTGTAACAATATAACACTGAAAGCATGACTTGCAAACGGAGATTTCTTTAACCTAGTGCAGTGCCATATTTATGTTTTAAAATGAAAGTTCCACATGCTGTAAACTGAACTCTTGCAACCAATATAACACATGGACGTGCACTAAAGTGAAGATGTATTTTTTTTTTAGCTGCAACCATCTTAATACAGTTACCATTTAAAAAGTGGACAGGGTGTTGATTAAAATAGACCACAGTATGTGAACGCTTTGTCAAGCCAGCTGCAGGTTTGAAATAGCACTATGAGCTTCACATATGTGATGGCTGTCGAATAAGAGGAGGTGTGAATTGTGATGCATATGTCAGACCAGTTTTGTTCTTCTTTATTTTCCATTGGTGCATTTCTGTTTAATACAGCTCTTCTAATCAGGTATTGCTGCTTTGGCAGGAGATGTAACTCAGGGCTGGTTAATAGACTCTCATCATTGCTATAATGGACAACAGAAATTGACAAGAAATAGAGTACTGGAACAAATATGAATCTAGACAGAAATAAGAAGCACATGGGCTCAAAAATCAAAAAAAATCTTCAAGTAATTGTGCCTAACAAAACAATTCCACACCTCTTACCTATTCTGCACTTCTGTTAGCTACATAGGTTTTACATGTGCAGGTATGAAAGAAACACATGCTATAGCAAACATTTATTTCTGGCACTACGAGGTTAAAAAAAAAGCTCTCAGTTTGCTTGCCTCACCTTCCAGAAAATCTATTATTGCTTTACCTCCTTAGATCATTTCACCCCAGTCTTTTGGGTCAAAGCATGTTACTGGCTGAAAGCATGTTAGTGAATAGGAGAAGCAGCTGATTGGTTATTGTCAGGAAAGAAGCCAGTGAAGGGGTGGGGACAGTTTCATCCTACAGGTAAAATGACCCAGGAAGTACAAGACAGTCTAAAAGCATGGCTTGCAAACAGAGATTTATTTGAGCTAGTGTAGTACCAGATATGTTTTAGAATGAAAATACATGTTTGCTAAAACACATATTTCTTTCAAAATTGCACATTTGAGGCCTATATAATGAATGGATGTGCATGGTGGAGAACATTTAAAGAACTATTCAATTAGCTGCAATTACTTTAAAACATCAACGCCTGGTTTCACAGTCCCTGATTAGTACATTATGTTGTCCGAAATTAGTGCTAATCTGGGTCTGTGAAACCAGCCAGCTCTTACCGGAAATTATTGTAAAATAATCCAGAACCTGAAACAAACAATTCCGTAAATGTATGGGGGAAAGAAATTAGGAAATGGTAGTCAAATCGCATTATAAGTGCCCTTCTGCACTTTAAACAAACAGTTTTACCACTTACCTCTCTCACGTGTAAATTGAAATCTAACTAGAAAAGAAGAAAGGGGAAAAGCCCCCTTGTGGTTAAAACTTAAAGGAATATGTGAAGAAATACTTAGAACATTAATTAAAACGTGGCTAAAGAGCTCCCACAGAAGGTAATGCTATGGATACATGTGCAAAATGAATAACCCAATACCAGCACCAGCCTGACCATACCTGCTTGAAAACCGAGAATGTTGTGACATGTGCAGTTTGGAACCCACAAAGTTATCTTGTTTAAGACCTGTGTCAGAACTGTTATCTAGCTTCACCACACTGATCAATCTACTGTATGGTATAGCACAGTAAACCTTTTCAGGGTTTCCAAAGTAGAAACAGGCACTTTTCTAAAAAAGCTTTACTTCCTCACACTGATCATGTGAGGAAGTAAAGCGAGGAGGCTGTGTGGTCCAGTGGTTAAAGAAAAGGGCTTGTAACTAGGAGGTCCCTGGTTCAAATCCTACCTTAGCCACTGACTCATTGTGTGACCCTGAGCAAGTCACTTAACCTCCTTGTGCTCCGTCTTTCGTGTGAGACGTAATTGTAAGTGACTCTGCAGCTGATGCATAGTTCACACACCCTAGTCTCTGTAAGTCGCCTTGGATAAAAGGTGTCTGCTAAATAAACAAATAACAATAATAATCGTAATGACAAGTCCTAGTGGAAATAGATGTAGAAACAATTGTCAGAGAAACACTGTAGTTTTAAGACTGCAAATGACAACTTAATGCACTATACAGTACTGTACTGTACTGACACATTGACAATTTTACCTTTGCTTTGATGCCCCACTTCATTTGGCCATACATAGATTCAAAAACACATACAAACATACTTATCACATACATTTTTAATAAAAATGTATTCATTTTGATGACAAATGACTACAAATCCTTTTTTAAATATTTAAATGTTGTTGTTTTTTTTTTAGCACAAAATGCGTAACACTAGTGACATACTTTAAACCTACTCATCCATTGTACTAACTAAAAAACATGAATATTGTTAAAAATGGTAGAAGCATGTTTAACTTGTCTTGCATACATCCTCCTCTAATGAACTGTAATGAGGCAGGAGATTGTTGTGTGCATTCGTTTGCAATGATGTAATAACACAATGTAACTCCAATGATAGAACATTGAGACTCATTGCATTTGAAATTTGAAATACTTTTGTTTCCCTTCAGTGAGCAGAATACATTATACAGGTACATGTTTAACTTTATGCAAACTGGCCTAATATATTCCCATATTGTATAACCTGTAATTGATCAACACATTTCACATGACCTCCGAGGACTTTGTTATTTACATACCAGCACCTGCTCTTAGAAGGATACATTTGTATTTAAATTAAGGTGTGAGTTTTATAAAATGCACCACATTTGTAGAATGTTTTACTTAAAATTGTGTCATGTGGGAGTCACTCCTCAATAGTCCTATTTGCATGCTATTCACAAAAGTTTTAATGCATTCATTAATGTTATGAAGGTGAACTGGGGGCTGTCTTTTTTAAATGATGTCATTATAAATTATAATGCTGTGTGAATTAGAAGAAATGCCTCGTGTTTGGATGAAAATTAGACAAATGTTCAAACAATACTCCTTGAAAACAAATGAATATTTCATGAATATCAGACTTTTCCGTTAAATCTTTTTGTAAATAGGACCCGTTATAACAATTTGCTAGCTATTTTTCCTTTATTTAAAACCATTGTGCAGTAGAGGGTTATGTTAGTATATAAATGTATTTATGTGTATTGAAAAAATGCATGTTATACTCCTCTCTCTATCTACGCAACCATCAGAGTTATTTTCAATTCCGTTTTCTCAAACCAGGAAGAGGAGATCTATTTATTTGGCAATGTAAGTGGGTTGGCCAGTCTGGTGTGGTGCAATTTGTGTATTTGCAAGAGAGAGTGTGGGTAATTACTGCCATACATATTTCCTTAATAATAGTGCATATATTTATGTTATATTCTAATTATTTGTCTTAATTGATAAATAACCTCTTAACTGTTCAGTATCACGTTTGAACTTTTCAATGATATCAGATTAAATTGATTACAGTACAGATGTGCAAACTATATGGATAGCCATGTTCAAATTTAAACAGCTGACCTGGGTAAAAAAGGAGCTGCATTTACATTTGTCTGGTGCTGTTAATTTGTCACACTGTTTTCAAGCTATTTTTATACCACAAAACATGAGCTTACCCTGCTTTTTAGAAAACAGGTTTATAACAAACCTGACTGCTGCATGCAGGTGGGTGTCATTGTACTGCATGTGAAGCAAAACCTGCTCCAAAATGGGGTTCGTAACAATTTAGGATTAAGATTTTTACTGAGAGATTGTGGAAACAAATCAAGCCTGCTTGGGTTAAAAACCCAAGCACAATACTAAATTAGATACATCATTTTCTAATGACATCAAATTGTAATCTGTAATGAAAGCATGTGAAATGGTTCTGTTACAGTTTTTATTAAACTGAGAGAATACTGTATTTTAAATCATTGATTCATTAATGTCAATAAAATGGGCTGGACTGCACCTCCTGTGTGTGACAATGGGCTGTAAAATGTTTTGGCTAGCAAAACGGCATTTTGAACATAGTTATTCACTCCACAGCTTCTAGGCTATTTTATTGTAATTAAATTTGCTTTCTGTGAATAAAAGCACACTATTGAAAAGGAAAACATCATTGCCTTTAACTGGGTAGATAAGAGAATGCTCTTTGGAGTGCAGTTACTGTTTTATACAACTGGATTGGACTACGGGGTCTATTCAGTTGATCTAAACTGTGAAGGATCTCAATTTAATTGTCATTCAGTGTTTCCAGTTTGTGAAAGACTCCTTACCGGTCGCATGGATTTCACTAAAAAACAACTGACACTAAATATTTATATGTACAGTATATGTGTGTGCTGAGCTGTTCTGCCCTGTTGTCATTACATATGCACTGTGCAGCCCTCAGCCCTACTGTACCGTACAGCACTTTATGTTAGTAAAGTGGTTGCATTATATCTTTTTAAGGAGACTTCTCATTCCAGTGCTTTCTCATTCGAGTCATATTTTCTAAAAGGAAAACACCTCTGTGAATATTACAACACCAATAAGAAACAGCGTACTGTAGGTATGTTTTAATCAACCTTCTTGGGTGGTTATTCCGAGTTTTTCAAAACAAGCATAGGCTTTTTTGTTAGTTAAATGTTTTGAAAAGTAAACCCTGTTGTATGAGGTTCACATTGCAGTGGCCTTTGCATAACAAGTGATCTGACAGCTTGTTGGAAGACACTGAGCCGATTCCTGGTTTCAAAAAGGCTGAGAAAAACTGCAACACCAAAATAAACTGTGGGATGTTTGATTTTAAAGGTGAACTCCTTTATAAATTATTTTACATTTCTGATATTCACATAACAAGTCGTGCCTTTTTATTCCTCTTGAAACTACTGATAGTTTACAAAGATTGTGTTTAATGTTATCTAAGATTTAAAAAAGTGAGTAACCACACCCATGTTCCCCTTTTGGTTTGTTCACTTTAATTCAGGAAATACACATTTACAAGAGTACACATTTCAGATGGGGAAATATATAAAGAAATTCTACAGAAACTAAAATCCAATGACAAATGTTTTGCATGTTTTAGTTTATTTTAGTATTTCTTAATTCAGTCCTATTGAGTGTTTAATAGCTATGGAGGAATATATTTTAATGGTGCCTTGTTATACTAGAAAACAAAAACAAAAAATGTTTTGGTATTCTTTGGTACTTTTCCATTAGAAAAGTAGCTCCACAGTTAAAATGTAATCCTAGTGCTGTTATCTCTTCACTTCCTGAACACAAGCAACCTTTGTCATAAAAATCTGTGTATGGAAACTGTAATACTTGTTTATGTTCCAGTATACATGGTATATCTTTTAATGCTATACTGAGCAGGAACCAGTAATGTATTTGACACCCCTTGTATTAATACCCAATAAGAACTGTAAAAGATTTATTGAATTTTGTTCAGTACAGTACAGTGTTCCCCTTTTATAAGGCAGCCCTTTATAATGTACAACAGATTATAACTAAAATGGTGTGGCCATGCCTCTCGTTTGCCCCATAATCCCATTACACTAATATAATAATAATAATCTTTATTTTATATAGCGTCTTTCTCAAGGCGCTTCACAAGAATAAAAAAGCAATTTAAACCTATAAAACAAGAAAAACATATAATAAATACATATAACAACACATAACAGGTCAGACAATAAAAGCCAAAGTATAAAAGTGGGTTTTTAGTTTAAATTTAAAAATACCAGGTGCTATACAGGAAAACGCTCGGCCACCAAAAGAAAGCTGCTTAGTTCTAGGTACTGATAGAAGGCCAGAGTCAAAATGGCGAAAGGTCACAGATGTAGTTTGGTGCTAGCCCATCTAGAGTTAATAGTAGGATTTTAAATTTCACTCTGAACTCCACTGGAAGTCAATGCAGACACTAGCACTAGTATTCTAAGGAGCAACACAAATAGCACAATGCTCTTAAATACGGCTCCTGACTTCAGCTTTGTACAGAGGGAGCACAGCAATGACACACATTCTGTTTATTATTTAGAATACACTGGCAAAATTAAGTAGCATCTTATTTCCAGCTGGGTGTGACCGGGCACAAGGAAATCAAGTAATCGCCAAGATGGTGCGAATCCCTATATATTCCAGTAAGGCATATATAATAAGGACAGCCGTTCCAGTGAATCAGATTGGGGGATTTTGTTAGGTAAATAAGGTATATCACTTTTCTTCAGAACAACCTGAATTATCCGCACGCCTGTGTTCTCTGAACACCCCCCTGGTAACTTGGGGAGTGCTGTGCTCTTCTGCTCTGTTGTGATAGGAAATGCATTGCTTAGTCCTCAATTCCTTTTATTTAAAGAACTTTATGTTGATAAAGTTGTTGTATTATATCTTTAAGAGGTTTCTTGATTGAGGAAAGTCTACTGCTGTAACTTCATTTTTCAAAAATGAAATGATCATCTGAGAATTTTAATGTTGAACGTAGATGGACTTCAGATTGCTTCAGTGAAGCTTCAAAATCATATCTCCACTTTCTACTTTAAACCATTTTTGTAAAAGTATGCTGAAAAACTAGCCAAGCAGTAAAGTTTCATAAACACCAATCCTTATTTCATTCAAACATCAAGCTTTACTCTTACACCTTTACATTTCCACTAATTCTGTTTGTTATTTAGAATACAAAAGCCAAATTAAATATATTTCCAGCTGGGTGTGACCAGGTATAAGGAAATCAAGTAAATCTGCCCAACATTACTTTAAAGAGAATAACTGAGAAGGTGTGTATCCCTCTATTACTATTGTAGCAGCTTATATACAATCAAGTAGAGTATTATGAACTACAGCTGTACTACACACGAGAACAGCCCTTTCTAACAGGTCTGACTGGGAGCTTATTGTGCATTTTTTCTCAATATTATACAGGCTGATGGAGTAGACACAATGTAATGTGCTTGTTTCGGTGACTTCCTAAAACACAGCTACTGCACTCTTCACATGTTCTGTACACATGTTGTAAGATCTAGGGTAAAATTAATTTTGTGAAAAGGAAATTAAACTATTAATGAAACTGTACAACGAACAAATTGGGGACAAAAAAAGTGAATATGTTCGCCTAAGTTGTTTGTTACAGAATCATTTAATTTTCACAAAAACACCAGCATATAACAGACATCAATAATAGTTAAAACCAAATAATTATATTAAAAAGTGTTCTACTCACAGAACTCACTCTGCCTCTCCGTGAAACTGCTCTGAATGCGTTCTTTACTTTCACAATGTGTGCAGACTTCCTCTGCTGAGCAGAAAGCTGGTGTAACTATTTACGAAATGGCAAAGCAAGAAGCCAGCCACAAACACCCACACAGGAAACTACTATATGACAGTACATACAAGGAAGCAGGTTTCACCAGTCCTTAAACCTGTAGCTAAATATTATACTTGTACACCCCTTACCTGTTGTGTGAGCTATGTAGGTCCCCCTGTTGGTTTTAAAAGAAGCATATTCATCGCATATTCATCGTTTTTACAGTGCTGTATATTTGATACGAAACTAGGTTAAAGAAAGTTCTCAGTTTGCATGCCTTACTTTCAGGTAGTCCTGATATATTTACACTTCCTAGGACATTTAACCTAGAGAGTGAAAATAACCCGCAGCTTTCCCATGCCTAGACATGGTAAGTAAGAGCTTTCTTCCATCTGAAGCTGTATGGTACCAAATATAATGTAAAGGGTATGGTAAAACTGCAAAATTACTGTAAAAATGTATTGTGGTAAACTTTTATGGTGGTATTATTTTTCCAGTGACCCAACTTGGATGATGTGTGAAATTTCATGACCCATATTTTTTAAAACATATTGTCTCCCAGGAAAACCACACCACCCTAAAATTACCCAATTCACACTGTCAGAAGTATGTGATATTAAAAGGACAAGAAGAATATAACTTATAAATCTGAATAAGTAGATGGGTTTATACCTTCATTGAGAGACATGTGTTTGGTTCACTGCTACTGAAGTTAATGCTGAGACTGGTGACACTGATGCTACAGAGGTGGCAAAACCAGGCTATCAATTTGATTTCACCCTTAGAATGTGGGCTAATATTCAATAAAGTGGCAACTATTGACAAGGAGGTGGGGTGTATTTCATGGCATAGCCTGTGAATGCCTACTTGTGCCACTCTGCAATCTACTTTATTTTGAAGAGAAATGCCCAAGCTTTAAAATCAATATGATTTCCCCATTAGAATGTGAGCTAATCTTCAATAAGTAACTGGGCGAATAAGAAACTAACTTTAGCCTCGAATCGTGAATAAATAACTAACTTCCGCCCAGTAAATAACTCAAGTGAATAGCCATCTGATTAGAAATAGGGACGTCACCTGATTAAAAATAAAACCTGAAAGCCCAACTTGTGTGTGTGTTCGCATTTACTTTTTCCAATATCCTTTTTGTATTTCTTTTTAGCAATATGGACCTCTGTTAATATGGGGCAGGGGCATAACACATTATTTTAAAATAAAATACAGTGCATGGTGGGATACTATTGTATTCATTTCCACTGTTCATTGTGCTGCAAGGAACTGTAACCGAACTATTCTAATACTTATAGATACTTCAATGAACAGACGCAAAGACCTTTCATTTGTTGGAAGTATGAGAAATACAGGAAAGGATGAGATACAGACATTTGAATGTACTGGATGCCATTAGCTAATTTAGCATTGTCCATTACTGGTAATCACTAACTTAAATGCCTGTTGATAGCACAATGTACTGTACTGCGCAGTGCATAGCCGTTCTACTATTTGTCCTTCATCACAAACATGTATGGCGTTTCTTGGAAAAAACTGTTCAGCTCTTATGTTTTGCAAAAGTGTCCAGAACTATTCTCTGTTCTTGTTGACCTACTTGCTCTTGGTCCCGACACACCAAATATGTTACAGAATATGCACATAAGAAACTTAACAAATGAGAGAAGGCCATTAGGCCCATCTAAGCTCGTCCAGTTCTTGGTAGCTGATTGTTCTCAAAAAGTTGTCAAGTTACAGTAGGTCTTTAAGGATACAAGTGAATGTCTCAACAACATGGCTAGGTGGCGCATTCCATACCCTCACCATGCTGTTTGAAGAAGTGTCTCCTTTACTCTGTCCAAAGTCTATCACCGCTTAATTTCCAACTGTCCCCTGGTCCTGGTTTCTGTAGTGCACTGTGGCAAAGTGCCCGCCCCTGTGTGTATTTTGTGTTATGTGTTGTGTTTTAATGTTGGTGTATAGTCATTGGTACACGGGATATAAACGGGTCTGTGTAACACGAGTGTTTAAAATGTATATTTGTATTTAGGCACGAGGATTGCACAGCACTTCGATGCAAGTAAAAGTAATAATATGTGAGCACGGGGAATTGCACTTTAATTAATTCACGTGCAGTTGTACCGAGATTCCAATTGAATGATTGACTAGCAATCGAGTCTCGGTACAACTGCATAAAAGCAGCATGTTTTCACTCACTCGGGGTTGTGTGTTCGGTGAGTGGAGAACGGGTGTGGAGAAAACAAAAGGAAAGTAAAATAACGATACTTGTTTGTTTAAAACTCACCGTGTCCGTTTGTCTGTATAGTCCGTTTTGTTTACCTGTTTATTTTGGCCGCAAGTGCCGTGTCCTGTTTTTGTGTTCTTTTATTTTGTTTATTAAATGCTGAGCACAACCAAGTGCTCAGCTTCACCAACCTCACTGTCTCTGTCTGTTCTGTGTTGCTCCCAGTCTCTGGTCTGACGTCACTCACTGCTGCCGTCTTTGTGACATGCACTTAAAGTACTTACTAACATTCAGTGCCCATGATCTACTCCTAGAGATTATCTCTGACAGTAGAGGTTTCTTCAAAGCAATAGTGAAAGGACTATTTTCTACAGCAGTACATTTAATTTTTTTCTCATTTAAAATTGTTTTGAAATCAAGTCAGTGGGTGTTTCTCAACGCTGCATGATAACCTTCCCCTGACCTTGCAACACAACCTGGGAAGGGTAAGAAGTTTGTAAGTGTGTTTACCACAACATTGCAAATGAAATACCACTTCCTTCCCCTACATGAATTAAACCTCCCTGTTCTGTATTGGAATCCATAAAAAAGTAAATGGCAGCTTGTGACAGAAATATAATGAGTTCTGGTGATAAATCTTCCTCCCGACCTGTGAGGACGCTAAAGAATGGGAGGAGAAGTATCTGGAAGGGCTGGCCTGACAGTTTGTTTCCGGGACCGGGAAGTGGGTCAGCCTGGAAAGAAGCAAGACTCTGTTGTAAGACCGTTTTGACTTGAAAGGTAAACGAGGGGCAGCTGCAAGTAATAAGGCAGCTGCAACCGTTTACCTAGATATCATGCGGGATTACATATAGGGGCCAGGGTAACGCTGATCTTTTCCTTCGTTTGGGTAAAGCTCAGTGGAGAGAAGGACTGAGAGAGGAGCTCTCAGAGTTAAAATAAAAAGACGGGTTACGTGTTTTGTGTTGTGTTTGTCTGTGTAGTAATTGTTCGTGTTTTGCTTCACCAGACAGTTAAAGCACACCTCGGGCTGTCGCAGAGGGTCAGCACAAATCCGAACACCACTGCACTACCGTCACAACATACCTGTGTTTGCACTCAGCACCAACACGACTGCACTCACCCAGGACTGGTGACCGTGTATTTGTTTTTGTTGGGACTGTGCCGTTTGTTATCCCGCTTTACACATTGTTGTGTATAGCGGGGATTTATTATTCGGTCGCCAGACCGGGATTATAAATAAAGCACCTTTTCACTGGATACCGTTGTCAGTCTGTCACTCCTGCATCGCATCACCGCTACACCTGTTCCCCTTCACTAGCCACTTTGCCACACAGCTGCACTAAATTTCTTATGTATCTATAACTTTTATCAATTCACTGCAATACCCTCAACAACTTCTGCTATATATATATATATATATATATATATATATATATATATATATATATATATATATATATATATATATATATATATACAGTACTGTGCAAAAGTTTTTGGCAGGTGTGAAAAAATGCTGTAAAGTAAGAATGCTTTCAAAAATGGACATGTTAATAGATTATATTTATCAATTAACTAAATGCAAAGTGAGTGAACAGAAGAAAAATCTAAATCAAATCCATATTTGGTGTGATCACCCTTTGCCTTCAAAACAGCATCAATTCTTCTAGGTACACTTACACAAAGTCAGGGATTTTGTAGGCATATAGTCAGGTGTATGATTAAACAATTATACCAAACAGATGCTAATGATCATCAATTCAATATGTAGGTTGAAACACAATCATTAACTGAAACAGAAACAGCTGTGTAGGAGGAATAAAACTGGGTGAGGAACAGCCAAACTCAGCTAACAAGGTGAGGTTGCTGAAGACAGTTTATTGTCAAAAGTCATACACCATGGCAAGACTGAGCACAGCAACAAGACACAAGGTGGTTATACTGCATCAGCAAGGTCTCTCCCAGGCAGAAATTTCAAGGCAGACAGGGGTTTCCAGATGTGCTGTCCAAGCTCTTTTGAAGAAGCACAAAGAAGCGGGCAGCGTTGAGGACCGTGAAGCGCGGTGGTCGGCCAAGAAAACTTACTGCAGCAGATGAAAGACACATCATGCTTACTTCCCTTCGCAATCGGAAGATGTCCAGCAGTGCCATCAGCTCAGAACTGGCAGAAAACAGTGGGACCCTGGTACACCCATCTACTGTCGGAGAAGTCTGGTCAGAAGTGGCCTTCATGGAAGACTTGCGGCCAAAAGCCATACCTCCGGCGTGGAAACAAGGCCAGCGACTCAACTATGCACGAAAACACAGGAACTGGGGTGCAGAAAAATGGCAGCAGGTGCTCTGGACTGATGAGTCAAAATTTGAAATATTTGGCTGCAGCAGAGGCAGTTTGTTCACCGAAGGGCTGGAGAGCGTACACGAATGAGTGTCTGCAGGCAACAGTGAAGCATGGTGGAGGTTCCTTGCAAGTTTGGGGCTGCATTTCTGCAAATGGAGTTGGGGATTTGGTCAGAATTAATGGTCTCCTCAATGCTGAGAAGTACAGGCAGATACTTATCCATCATGCAATACCATCAGGGAGGCATCTGATTGGCCCCAAATTTATTCTGCAGCATGACAACGACCCCAAACATACAGCGAAAGTCATTAGGAACTATCTTCAGCGTAAAGAAGAACAAGGAGTCCTGGAAGTGATGGTATGGCCCCCACAGAGCCCTGATCTCAACATCATCGAGTCTGTCTGGGATTACATGAAGAGAGAGAAGCAACTGAGGCTGCCTAAATCCACAGAAGAAGAGTTAGTTCTCCAAGATGTTTGGGCCAACCTACCTGCCGAGTTCCTTCAAAAACTGTGTGCAAGTGTACCTAGAAGAATTGATGCTGTTTTGAAGGCAAAGGGTGGTCACACCAAATATTGATTTGATGTAGATTTTTCTTCTGTTCACTCACTTTGCATTTTGTTAATTGATAAATATAAACTATTAACATGTCTATTTTTGAAAGCATTCTTACTTTACAGCATTTATTCACACCTGCCTAAAACTTTTGCACAGTACTGTATATATATATATATATATATATATATATATATATATATGTTAGCTTGCGTGGTTCAAGTGGCGTGGAGCTGGGGGGCTTCTAATCTTCTAATTCTTCTGATCACCTGCACCTTTTCTGTCTAGTGTTTCATTTTAGTAGCAAACGCTCATACGCCGTTGTTTCGTGCTTCACCGCTAATATCTAAACTTCGTTGTCTCACTCACTGCAGGTCATTTCTTAGCACAGCGCTGCCAAGATATTATCAATCATTTTCCTACCTGTTCAGGTGATCCTTCTTTTCATTCAGCTTCTCTTTTCGGCTTCAAGAGCTCCAACGTTAGTCCTTCCTGCTCCATCCAGTCTCCACCTCAGCAACAGCGCCGTCCAAAGCGCAGCTTCATTACTCAACTTGTCTGCTACTTTATCAGAAAGTCTGGTCCTCCGCTAAACTTTCAAGCTCCTTCGACAAGACATCGACATTCCCGTTGTCTGCGATTGCCTTACTTTAGCTCTATTTAAGTCCACCACGAAGCTTTGTCTGCGGAATCTCTCTTTACTCCTCGCCTGCAATCAGACGCCCCTCCCCCGCTCCCACAGAGCCAGCACATTTACCGTTCCATCAGAAGATCCTGCTCTGGACCTCCATCAGCTACGTTCAACCTTTTAAAGACGTATCCAGCCCATTACAAACTCCATTTCAACCAGTGGCGGCTCGTGACTTGACTGGTCACAACATGCTCCAACGACACTATTGTACTGTAACTTTTCCACCGGCGCCTCACAGACCATGGTTACCACGGCAACGCCCTCATTGAGTGGCTGCGGGGAGTGGTAAGTTGCCATGGTGACCAGGCAGCTTCATCAGGCTCTGCGTGTTCTGTGCCTCAGTACTGCAATCTTCCGGCTTCCTGTTGCTGCGCTTTCACAACTGGCGGAGACGAATTCAACGCGCCGAATCATGACATCTAAATACTGCGTTAACTTATTTATATTCATGACTAACTGTCCTAAAACGTGTCTAGAATATTTATTATTCAAATCTAAAGGAATAAGCAAATGTTGTTCTACATAGACACGGATTTTAATCGTAATAACTTCATAGATTCTACCCTGCTTCACTCAAGTCAATGGTTTAATTCCAATCATAATCTCTGGATGGCAGTATAATACCACAAGGTCTCTCTCTCTCTCTCTCTCTCTCTCTCTCTCTCTCTCTCTCTCTCTCTCTATATATATATATATATATATATATAAACCAGTTTGGTATCGCTGCAAAGCTCGGACATTACAGTTTTCTATCTATTCCCGCAGTTCTCACTCTGATGGATTCTCGGGAGTTCCCCTCCTGCCTCATCCTTTGTCTATCTATATCAACTGACATTCTTCAATTTCAACTCTACCTGCCCCCCCCCCCCCTTTGAGGACATGGTCATGAAGCCACGCACTTGTCGGCTTTCTGAGATGCTCCGAATCTACCGTCACATTAACTTCCAGCTTCCCTGCACCAGGCTTCCATCTCAGCGACCTCTTCCTGTTCCCGGATTCGTGCTTCATCATCTGGCTCCTCTCCTCCAAACCGACAAATTTCACCAAGGCACTTTATTCAACCTTCAAGTTACCATTTCAGCAACGTGAGCTGCCAGTCAGAAACGGAAACCAATGTCCTACAACTATCAACATTTCAGTCAAAGTGAAAGTATCCTGCGATTAGACAATACACTCAGACTGCTCCCGACCAAATCAATAGATTTTGCAGCAGCCTCAGAGCAGCGCATTCTTCATCCTCTCAGGTTCTACAGTGGCCTCAGATCTATGCATTTTCATCTCTGGCTTCATCTAAATCACTTTATCACTCAAAGACCAATATCCACCGCATTCAGCAGATCTCTGCGCTCTACAGCAGACCACCACACTACCGATGGCAGTCCACCATTCACTATTACAGATCACTGCTTCAGCAGATCTCTGCGCTCTACAGCAGACCACCACACTACCGATGGCAGTCCACCATTCACAATAACAGATCACTGCTTCAGCAGATCTCTCTCTCTCTCTCTCTCTCTCTCTCTCTCTACAGCAGACCACTGCTCATTATTGACAGCACTTCATTGTTACTTCTTCAGATCTCTGCACTGTTCAGCAGATCCTGTCCTCTACTGTTAATTGCTCCTCTCTACAGCAGATCTCTGCTCCCTCTTCAGATCTACTCTCTATTATAGCATGCAAAGTTGCTTTAGTTTACAGTTTAAATCTGTAACTGCACTTCTCCAGAGCTTCCACCGCTCCCGCTTTCCTCCAATATGCAGATCGCGGCAGCATTCCGCAGTCAAGGCTAATGCTAATCCCCATCTAATCAAAATACGAGGTGCTTGACCTTCTCAGCAATCTATTCATATGTCCTCACATCCTCTCAAATATTACAGCATTAATGCATGGTATGAGACTGGAAATCTGTCTTGATTATGAGTTAAGGAGTTCCACTACTAGGAGAATGACTGGAGTTGTGAAACCCAATCTCTGAGCCCCCTGCGAGTTCACCTTTTCCATTTCAAGCAGACAGGATAGTAGCAGACCGCTGATCGATCCCGTATTAACTAACACATAGGATGGTCGTCATCTCATCTCTTCCCTCGTTTCCAGAAAATGGGCTTTCATCGTCCATGGTAGGGATTCTCTCTCTCCCCCATTTTCTCCATACCAGCAGTTCGCTGACCCTCCGTGGGATTCTTAAGAGCCTTCCCTTCTGCCTCACCTTCCCGCCTGTCTACATCAATGAACATTCTCCGTTTGCTCATTCTACTCTTCGGAAACGCCACTTCTCCCCATACAAGGATCTACCTATGGAGATCATCTGCATCTGAGCCCTCTTCGGTCTCCTCAGGAGCTCAGAATCCACAGTTTCTTCTACTTCTAATTTACTCCATCATTCAGTTGTGTACCTCCAAGACGGATCAATTTCAGCGTGGTTAGTTCATTTAGCTGTTAAGTAGAGTCCCCTGTCTGCCCCTTCTTTTCAACATCAAGGTATCTCCCCAGCAAGAAACCTTAACACCCCGCCCCGCCTCCGCCCCTAGATCCTCAGTTCATTGATTCCTCTCGCTCCTATAATCACTCGTCACTGGTTCTCAACCCACCTCTCCACCCTCCAGAGCAAGCCTCCCTCCTCTACTCTACCCCCCCCTCTGCTCATTGATTTCTCTCACTCTTAGGATCACTCGTCACTGGATCTCAAGCTACCTCGCCTCCAGAGCGGGCCTCCAGAGCGGGCCTCCAGGCGGGTCTCCCCCCCTTCCCCAATCATTCCGTAGGCACAGCCCCCTCTGCTGCGAGGGTCAACATCTATCACAACCAGATCATGAATGTGGGGAGCTGGCCCTCTTCTGCAGTGGATTCTTTCATTCATTCATCCTCCTCTGATATAGCTGCTGCCCATTTTTAAAAATTGCTAGTATGCCTGGAGTGGGGGCTTCCTGTCCGCCGGGGCCACCAGAGGTTTTCCCCTAATCGGCCTCAAGGGGTTTTTTCCTCTCCACTGAGCGGCAGGTATACACATAGTCACATCCTACTAACAAATTACTAATCTCCCTCTGTTTGTCCTGTTTGTCCTTCTGGTCTTTTGTTTATGTTATGTGTTGTCATGTGCAGCCTTTTGTTTGTCTCACGGTGTGGGAGTTTTAGTGAGGTGCCGGGGGTCCATCCTTTGGGGGGCAAGTGAGTCTCACTTCCCCAACCTCAGGGCTAGGCATCCGCCTCCCTGCTTTGCTTTGTCCTTATTTTCAGGTCCCAGGCAGCGTGACGTCTCGGCCAATCGGGTTTTACGAGCGCCCCTTACAGAAGTCTCAGATGCTGGGTACCTCTCTCTCTCTCATCTCCTCTCGAGGGGTGGCTCTCCGAGTCATAACCCTCATATGTGTTTTCGATTGCTGAGTCCTCTGCCCCTGGGATGTGTCGGCATCGTCGCCCTCAGTCAGCGACCATCTTTTCGATCCTGTTTCGGTTGCTGGGTCCTCTGCCCCTGGGATGTGTCGGCATCGTCGCCCTCAGTCAGTGTCCACTTTCTGTCCTACTAACTGCTCCTTGCTGCTTCTTCTGCCTTATCCTTCACCCCAGCTCACGCCCCGTGAAATGTTAGCTCGCGTGGTTCAGTGGGCGTGGAGCTGGGGGGCTTCTAATCTTCTAATTTTCTAATTTCCTGTTAATTAGCATCTATCTTCTATTTAAGCCCTGATCACCTGCACCTTTTCTGTCTAGTGTTTCGTTTTCCTCCTCCTCCCCTCCTCCACCTTCTTACATGCCTTCGCATCGGTCGTCTCTGGGGGGCAAGTGAGTCTCACTTCCCCGACATCAGGGCTAGGCATCCGCCTCCCTTACCTTCAGGGGGGTTCTCACCATGTGAGTCAGAGCGGACCCCCGGCCATACTCTGTCCTGTCGCAGCTCCTGCACTTATCTTACCTCACTCGAGGCTCTGTTCTATTCTGCCTCTCTTTCAGGACGTGGTCACTCGTGCTGAGTCCTATACTAACCTCTATGCTTTGTCCTTATTTTCAGGTCCCAGGCAGCGTGATGTCTCGGCCAATCAGGGGTTTTACGAGCGCCCCTTACAGAAGTCTCAGATGCTGGGTACCTCTCTCTCTCATCTCCTCTCGAGGGGCGGCTCTCCGAGTCATAACCCTCATATATGTTTTCGGTTGCTGGGTCCTCTGCCCCTGGGATGTGTCGGCATCGTTGCACTCAGTCAGCGACCTCTTTTCTATCCCGTTTCGGTTGCTGGGTCCTCTGCCCCTGGGATGTGTCGGCATCGTCGCCCTCAGTCAGTGTCCACTTTCTGTCCTACTAACTGCTCCTTGCAGCTTCTTCTGCCTTATCCTTCACCCCAGCTCACGCCCTGTGAAATATATATATATAAATGATCATCAGCATACTTTTGGGCAAAAAAAAAAATGCAGCTTGATGGTAATTATGTCAATCATTTTGGTTATAGGTTTCATAAGAACATAAGACGATTTACAAATGGGAGGAGGCCACTCAGCCCTTCTAAGTTTGTCCGGTTCCAAGTAACTGATTGATCTCTGAACTTTGTCAAGCTGGGTCTTAAAGAAACCAAGTGATTCTGCCTCAACTACAGTACATGACTAGGTCGATGGATATCCCTCTGTGGCAGGGTGAGTGAGGCCCTGCCTATCAGTTTTGGTTTAGATTGGCAGGGACAGGGTTAAATCCCCTGCCCTGCCTACAAATTGGTTTCAGGTGGCTGGGATCAAGCTAATTGCTACAATCAGTCCCAGCCACCTGGCATAAAAGGAGGCCTCAGCCTCCCATTAGGGGGAGAGTTCCAGAAGGAGAGGAAGGTTTTGGGTTTGCTGTTTGTTTGTTTTTTGTTTGAAGAGCCTTGGTGGCATTACCGTTTATCTGTAAGTTTGCTTTGTCTATTATTTCTGTTTGAAACCTTTTTGTTTGGCCCTCGTGCCAGTTTACTTTGTATTTTTTGTGTATTAAAAGCTTTATTTTGAACTCTTCACAATGTCTCTGAGCCTCAACCTCTGTCATCCTGTCACACCCTCATATGACAAAATGGGAGAAAACACAACACAGTAAAAAAACAAAATAAACTGTTTCAGGTAATGTGAAATGTCCTAATAAATAAAAACAGATTAAATGATGGTGCTAGCTCTTTAAAACAATGACATATCTGATGTCTACATTTCCCATGCCCACTCACAGCATGAAAAGCATCATTGTTAAATGACTCCTTAATGGTAATACATATCACATATTCATCACAAGACTGTGGTGGCCCTGGCTGCAAAGCTGTAGTCTCCTAATTCTGACTAATCCGTAGGTCAGTTTGTCTTGCTTGAAGAATAGGACTGTGAGTGGCCAGACCCCTGGTTTTTACATTTTAGTCCAGCAATCATATAGAAAGCTACAGAGAATGGACTCCTGGTTATTCTGATGATGTTTTTGACTTACCTAGTCACCTGTAACTAGAAACTAAACTCATGATTTCTCACAGCAACGAAACTACTGAGTACAGCACTAGACTACTTAGAAACTGTTCCTTACATTTGAGGGCCTAAACTTCCCCACCCAGCTCCCAGTCCCAGTGAATTCACGCAGTCCTGTTGCAATAACCACATCATCACCTCTGAGGGAAGCGGAGGGACTAACTGAACTGAGTAATTCCATCCTGTTTGAACTGATAACGATCAGTTTTTTTCTTGCCCTATTTCACTCTGATGCCTACAGTGGGTCTAAAAATAGGGTTTGCTTCTCCCCTCCTTACTCTGTTTTAATAATTTGTATTATTGTTATTGTACATGCAGTATATTATTTTCAAAATGACCAAACAACTATGTTTCAAGTAGTTGTAATTGTGTGTAGTCTATTTCTTTTTTTCTAAATGGCTTCAGTTTCTTCTTTTAAAAAGAAGAAGAAGAAAGAAAGAAGCACAAGTTTATTTGGGGGAGTTACTCATGAGATACATTTTATTAAAATAAATGCCTGTTGCAGTGAAGGCTGTAGGTTATAAACATAAAAACATTTCTGCATACCTTAATATAACTTTGTTTGCATGGTTGAAGCCCTCAGCAAATCTATTGGGCTGAAACCCGGATTAGATGTGCAATGTCTTTACCCTAGATTCCCTTACTATTATTATTATCATATTCAATTTGCTTTTAATGTACAAGTATATTAGGACCTTCCCAGTATATAAAGCTGTGATACTGTATACTGTATATATATATACAGGATGGGTCAACATTCATTGAAGTCTGACAGAAACAAATGTGATCCCATTTGGGTTCTGTCACACTTTACTGGCCCAGTGCGGGAATGAGTTTTTTTTTTGTTTTTTTTTACAGCCATTTTCAGACCACTTTGAATAGGGACAGTTGAAAGCCTTTGAGTTTTAGTGAATCAGTCATGACACAAAAGAGAGCCGGTCCTGTAGGGGTGTGAATATTCAGAAATTAGCAAAAGTGGACATGGAGGTTTTGACCAATAGTAATTTTTTTAACACACTGTAAATTGTTATTTGGCCCAATTCACTTCCAATTTGACCCCACCCATTAACGAATTCTGCACATCTCTACTGTCCAGTCTACTGTGAGCCTGCACTGTTATGGACCTCTTTCCCCCATATTTGTCCAGGCTGGATTAATATTGAGTCAAAGACAGCGTTTTTTAGGTGAGCCCTAAACACCTTACAAATATATACATTTAATACAGTGCTGCTATATTTCAAGATCTATGATGTGCTAACTCATCCTGAATAAATATTGCTCCACATCCTGCAGATTTCTTGCTAAGAATTAGCATTTTTTTTAACTGATTAGAATTTACCAGCCTTGTAAACGCCTTAAAATGTTCTTAAAGCCACTGTGGTCTAATTTTTTTTTTTTTAGTGCAACCATTAGTCTTTATGTAGTGCACCCTTGAGTTTAAATCAAGTAGGGTTTATTTTACTTTACATATATATGAACATAATTAAAGGTTATGAACGAGAGGAGGCCATTTGCCCAATAATCCTCATCTGGTTGCAAGCAGCTGATTTATCCCAGAACTTCAAGTCAGTTCTTAAAGGATTCAACAAAGTAGCTTGGTAACCCACCCCATGCAATTACCTTTAGTTACAGAGTTAATGGGATAGATTTAACCAGCCTGCCTATATTTAACAGTAGTGTTGAGGATTAACGCATTACTGTAATCTGATTCCAATTTTCAGTAACAGGGAACTGTAATGATTCGTTTTACGGACAGGGTTAGGGATAGCACTTCAACAGTGCATGTCAAACCTTACATGTCACATGAATACACCTATCATATCATGCTGCTCGGAAATGGCACCAGAGGAGAGAACGAATAGGTCGATAACTAGATCTTCAAGTAACTTGTAAATGTAATAGATTACTTTTTAAAAGTAATTTTCCCAACACTGTTTGAGAGCAGGGTCCAAAGGCGATCAATTCACCCGACAAGCTTTCCACCCCATTGCTGCTGGATAGCTCCATGACCTCTAGTCATGCCTGGCCTCAAAATTGTACTTTTAACATTTAGCTTTGTGAATCATTCAGAGGTGTTTGAAGTTAACAAGCGTGTGATGGATAAAAAAAGCGATTTCTTGGAGTAGAACACAAAGGACAACATAAAATGTGTTTACATTTCATGTAACCTTTCACTTATTTCTGCAATGGCTCTTGGCAAGACCAACTTTTTGGCTAGACTGAAGTGCTTCAACCAGCAGACATTGTCATTAAGAAAAGGAAGGTAACACATTTCTTCCCCTCTGTTAGTAAAATAATTACAACAACACAGCAGTCAGAATATGATTTACTAAACAGATACAAAATACTTATTTGAAACTATGTCCATCAGCATGCTTAATTCATAAGTGTTAAGAATGGCACATTTTAAGCAGTCATATTTACCAGCTTATTTCAGTAGTAGTTGGACCTCATGGTAGGGTATAGATAATTCGCACTTTCGGCGTGGTACTTAAATGTTGGGATATTTTACCAAGATATTGTATACATACATGTTAACTGGTTATGCAGATAGTTCTACAGCGTAGTCACAGTGTGTTGGGGTGCTGGTACCTGAGCTGTCCTGGCAGTGCTGTAGTTCATTCCGTCTACATTTTTGTCAGGTTGACAAGCTGAAACACATGGCAAATAAAATTAATACAGATTTAAGAACTCTATTGTCCAAATTCATTTTGAGTTTTTAAAAAAGGGACATGAAAAAAAGGAACCTGTATTTCTAAATATACTTTCCATGAGCTAATTACATTGACATAGAAAAATACAGGAAGAAGAGTACACATTAAAAAGGCAGAGAGTGAACAACAATTTCCCAGAAACTTTTTTTTTTTAACTGATTCATATCATTGAGATGACCACTCTTGTAATGTTACTGTAGCTAACAAAATAGCACCATAAATGTGATGCACCTCCATTTACAGACATGTATTTTCATTTTAAAATATGATATCTGGTACTACACTAGGCTAGAGATATCTCTGTTTGCAAAACATGCTATCATATTATTGTGCACATCCTAGGTATTTTCATCTGGAGAGTGAAACATTCCCCACCCCTTTTGGACCTTCTTTCCTGTCAGTAACCAGCCAGCTGCTTTCACTAATGACTGACATTCTTTCAGACAGTAACATCCTCTTACTTGTGATACCCCTGGGGTGAAATGACCTAGAAAATACAGTATTAACAGACTTCCTGGAAAACACAGTAAGGAAACTGAGAACTTTCTTTAATCTGGAGTGGTACCAGATGTAATTATTTTTAAATGAAAATACAGGCTTGGAATATCATGTTTCTTTTGAAACTGCACATTTGAGATCTGTATAGTCAATGGAATTGCTTGACATATAAAATGCAATAAAGTAATGTACCTGCAACTACTTATTTTAAACAGAGTGAATCATTTGCAGGCCACAACACTTTTGTTTAGGTTACCCATGAATAAATAATAGCTGTACAGTATCATTTTGTGAAACTTCCGGTATATTGTCAAACGGATCCTGTACGTAAATGATTTACTTGTCTAATGTTAGGAATTATTGTAATTTAATTATAGGAAGTAAGTTACCAGAAAAGATGAAGGGTAAAATAATCTCTCTACTGGTATTTCCTCATTTTTATTATTTCGTTTTGTCAGCATTATCTTAGATTAGCCATGAAAAACACATTTACAGTTTAAAACCTCTCTCTTGATTAGTAGCCAACAATTCTGTGCTGCCAGTTATTTCTGCACTTTCAATACTACGAATGCATCCTTATAAGGGATAATTTTGACCCTAAAATTTATTGTGGAAATCATGGTGAATTTAGCTTAATCGATGAGAAAGAAAGAGCTGACGCTGACTTGAAAGTAGCAAATAGCTTGATAAGTAATAGCTTGATAAGTAATTTCACATTGCTCTTGCTGTGTTATAGTCTTGGGTAGTCCTGGGTTCTGTTGCACCAATATTGAGTTATTATAGTTTTTCTTTTGGTGTAAATCTGTCTTTATCTGGCTTTGAACCTGCTTAGAGCTAGTCTGGAGAATCCAAGTTGCGGGGACTGAAAAAGTCTTCTTCATTGCATTCAAATCATGTGACCACTCAGCTCTTGCAAGACCCAACTACTGTACTATTATATATACATAGGGTAAGTGTGGCATGGTTGAAAAGTTTAATTGTCAAAGCTCAAACAAACCCCATAAATCAGCATGAGAATTTAAAAAAAAACCCGAAAAACACACAATTAAAACAGCAGTTAAAGCCACTTCCTCTTTCAGCCCCATGACTAAGCAGCAATTACAAATGTGCGTCTGATTCGGCAGAAGGACTTGGGCAACCCACCATCCAGTGTGCCTGTTCAGGTTATATACATATATAATCCAAAGTTAACTTTACACACTGAACAAACCGTTCATGTGTCTTTTGTCATCATATTAGTTTTCTATTGTAGTAAACTAACATTTGCAAACACCTCCTAATAGGTTTAAAGTAAAAGGACTGAACTGCAACTAATGAAACAATATATGTGACGATCCCTTTACTACTTGCTATGGAAAAGCTTAAATGCATTGTATATATATATATAGTATCAAAAACCATGTTAGTTATACAAATAGCTGTTATTAATCAACAAGGGAAATTGCATGGTTACCACTACAGTATCTGCTTTGGTAGCCATTTTAATATCTCTCCACAATTAGTTGATTTCTCTTAGTATTAAGAGGATTTTTTGTTATTGTACTGCAGCCACAATAAAACACGAAGTAAGGGTAGGGCTATGCGAAGGGCAGCAGGAAGTAACAATACAGTAAGCCACAGCCAGTGCAAGACTGACACCTAAATGCATTTCAGATGAAATAAACTAGTATGGTAGGGCTATGCAAAGGGCAGCAGGAAGTAACAATACAGTAAGCCACAGCCAGTGCAAGACTGACACCTAAATGCATTTCAGATGAAATAAACTAGTATGGATAGCGCACATTAATATGTGACTAATATTTCCTTACTGGCTTAGTCAGTAGAAGTCATCAGCATCAGGGGAAAAACTGACAAGTCATTCCGACTGCATATATAAACCGTGGGTTTTACAGTTCTAGATGAAATACATTGAGCAGTCATGTGTTGAAAGAGTCAATGGGGAAGTGTTCCAATAATGGGAAGGGGGCTTTAAAACTGACAGCAGAAAAGAAACTGCAACTGAAGGGCGTTGGTGTTCCAGTATTCACAGACTGTCTTGTCAAAACCTTTCAAATACACCCTCTTAACATTACTCCTCGCAATGTCACCCGCCACTTATTATCACCAGAATAAAATGTCACAGGCACAATCTAATGGAAGGCAATGGAGACAAGTTCCTAATCATATACCATAACTCTGGTTATTGTCACACTCCTCCTGTTAATATGATTCACATTTACCAGTCATACTACAGATTTCTGCCCCAATTAATATCACATGTTTTTTATGTGTAAGTAAGTTGCTGGACAGTATTGAATACAATTATAAAGTACATTATCACAATATAGTATAGAGTGACACTGGGAGGTGCATGACTACAGCTTTTTATGTTTATTTTTTTTAAATTTTTTAAATTTTTTTATTTTTATAGTTGTACAGACTATATTGTAACAAATACAATACCTAGTTCTATGTATCAAATTTCACTGTAAACCTTATTTTGCCAGGTTTTGGGCAAACTCCATATTTGCTCAGTTATTTTGAAGTGATATTAAAAAGGTTTGATTGTATATACTGTTCTGTATCAGTGATACGAGTAAACATGTAAGAATATGCAGATTACAATGTATTTTTTACTTTTCTCTTATGGCATTTGCAATCATTCTGAGTGGTTATGGGTTATGTATGGGTTATGTTGATTATTATCATTGAGTTATTATCATTGCTTCTCTACTGCTTATATTTTTGAGCTCATAGATCCTAAGTGCTAAACTCAACACCTGTCCTCATTCCATCCCATTCACATGTAAATGCTATCTTTCAACTCTGCTCTCAAATTTGAATAGAATGAGAAAGGCTGTTCAATGCAAAATAGCAATGACTGACTTCTTGTGGAGTGACGCCAGACCCTAAAATTGCATTATAAACCTCACAGTGAAAACATGGTAAATGAATCATAGGTAAGCATTGCAAGGCACAGAATGGTATGGTAAAGCATATTTGAAAACACGGCAAAGCATGGTAAACTATGACAAATAGATAGTAAACAATTGAGGCAAACTTTGCACTGGTGAAAAGCAGGCCCATGGCATCGACAGTGGAACTTTCTAAATCTTTTGCAGACTTTAAAAAGATGAAACATCGAGATGCGTCATTGTGGCAACGTGGTTAACATTGTGCAGGTGCAGGAAGGCTGCGGTGGTCAATAAACAGACAGACAACAATAATCCAGGTGTAGTGATATTTTATTTGTATTCCAATGCTCTGATGACACAAAGACAGTAAATAATAACAATGAGAACAGGCAATACAGCGGTGTGTATTGCTCTGTTTTAATCCACGGGTTGGTCCCGAAATAATAGTCCCGATCTTAAACACACACACATAACACAAAACACAAACAGAAGTCCACAGTGATATAGTGCTCGTGGTTTAAATACAGTTTATTCATGAACAATTGGTGCAGTGATGTCCAGGTAAGTGCTAGCCTTTGGCGACAGCTCCGGTTCGTGTTCAGCCGTCTAACAACAACAAAGTGGTTCCTTAGACACGACAAAACAAACAAAACACTCACGAATACAATACACTTTCTCCGTCCAGTTCAGCTTTTAACCATACAAAGGAACAGATCACTTTGCTACGTCCCTTTTTGTACCGTCAATCATGACCCCTTGGTTACCTAGTGCAACCACTCCTCCAATCCGTGGCTGCCATATCGTTACCCTTCCGGGGCGATGATTTAGTGTACCGTAGCTCTGCCCCTTTCTAGATGGCCGACTTCCATCTAACCCTGGGAATGAATTGTCTGGCCATCCAGTCCAGGGCACCCTGTTCCCTTTACACAGTGCCCTCACAGGTAGGGAGGGAGATTTATCACCAAGAATAATTCTCTGTCACAGTCATACACTGTACTATTTACAAACACTGAAATCAATAATGTTTACACTCAGTGGAAAGAAGAATTGCACAGCAGATTTTGATGGGAGGAAAGGGAGGCAATTCAGACTTGAACTCAGACATGCTTGAGAAAAGCCTGGTGTGGTAGTCGTGGAGAGAGTGCAACCAGACCAATACTAGGGTGTAAAGGAATGAGCTTCCAAGATAGGCTGACAGTACTGCATTTATTTAGCCAAGATCAGAGAAGGAGGAATTTATTTAAGTGTTTAAGATGTTTAAAGGAGTTATGCAAGTTATCCCTAGTCAATACTTCAAGCACAGCACAGAAACTAGAACCAAAGGACACAGATGGAAATTAAGTGGAGACAGACTTACGTCAGAGGGTAGGAAACACTATTTTTTTACAGAGTGGTGAGGGTATATGATGGGTTGTTCATACTGAATCAATGGGATCCTTAAAAATCCACAAGCTACTAGCAACCAGCAAGCAACTGATGGGCCCAATGGCCTACTCAAGTTCACTTTATTTAAGTGTTCTTGTAAGTGCCACTGCTTCCACACATACAAAAAGTAAAAGTAAGCACACTTTCTCTTACCTGTCTTACATGGTCAATATGGTAATGCCCTCTAAATATTGTATTGTGGTTATACAGTAGTTATAAGCCTCACTGGACTATTTGAATTCACTGCTGTCAGCCGCCAACGCTGCAATATTCGTTGCTGAGTATACTGTCATGTAGGCATGATGCTGTCCATCTTCCAGATCCCTCTGCAAAACTAACCTCACTGCAACTTTCTCCGCCATTTTTTAAAACGTTCGCTAACATACCGTTCAATAAGACCTAACTTCCGCCTCATATCGCCACAAAAAAGCGCTCGGCTTATTGAACGCAGCGACAAGCACTGGGTGCGTTCACGACACTTTTTTGCAGGCTATATTGCAGACTGGAGTCTGCGCGTAACGTCGCGGTCTGTGCAGACGGAGCGTGGACAGCTTTGGTAGATGACAATAGCAGAACCAAAATAGAGGTGGTGTTTGAGAGAAATTCTAATCGCAGAAGTGGATGCAATCGAAGTTCCCTTTGTGCTCCACCAGCTTCATAATTTACAGTATGATCAGAAAATGTACAGTAGAAACAGTCCCTGCTATAAAGAGATAATATAAACGTATGTTTTGTGATGTGAGACAAATTAATAACGGTATTATAACGGGCAGTATTCCCTCCTCCCTCTCACAAAGGGGTTTTTAGACAGTATTTTGATCTAGGACAAAAATAGTTCAAATTCAGATACACATATGGTCACATATCTCACTTCAACTACCTGTTTTTAAAGCTGATTTATTCTCCTTAATTCAAAGTAGGTTATTCCCTGTCCCTGATAGCCTTTACACCTGCTGAAAATAACAGCGGGTTTAGGTTCATTACAACCGTTTAGCATTATTATTATTTTTTTTTACATGTTTAAACCTTTAGAATAAATATCTGAATATTTGAAAAGTATAATAACTGTGCAAAAAGAGTCAAATCATTTTAATTTGTATTAAAAGATTGTATTAAAAATCATAAGAAAATTAAATGACATGACTCGAAGGCGATTCACACCCGCTGACTAGGTGGCAGTAGCACATGTTGTGAGGATTGTAGCTGGTTGCTACACACTTCTTTGTCAGCCAACGCTCGTCTATTGTTTTGAGCCGCGGCTGCTCCAGCGCAGTACCTGTCAGGAGATGCGCGATCTGCGCTCGGGAGATGCGTGACCTGGTGACGTGTTTTCCGGATGAGTTCACGCAGATGGCGAACTTGGACAGGTTTTGCACAAAATCTGCGCAGTATTTGGAAAATATGCGTACGTGAACGCAGCCACTGATAAAGCAGTGAAATTGGGGTATGGATTTGTAGTTTTTAATGTTTAACAGTGGGCAGTGGACACCAACAAACATTACGATTGAGCTATGAGAGTTTAGATCCAACTGTGAGTTTTTTTTTTGTTTTGTTTTGTACTTTCAGCTGAAAAAAATCACGTTTATTTTTTTTATAATCAACCTTTAAGAATGGCTAGTCGCGCACGTGCGCCTAAATTAAAATGTACGTTCGCACAAGCATTTTTTTTAGTCTCATATGCAGAAACTGTCTGGATATTTTCATCTGTGCCACTGGACGACACAGAAGCATGTAACAAAAACTGTTATGCTTATATGTTAGTGCTTGTTCTGATTTGTCCCGAGATCCCCCAAAAATATTTTGCCACGTATTGACCACCACTGGTGTACTTATCGATTGACCGCGGAACACATTGGGTGTGGTTTTGTTTCTACCAGGTCATCTTTCAGGGGGGTGCTGTTGTGTGGTACCCACGTGGGAATATCATGCATGTAACCAAAACATCCTTTTAAACAGTGAGTTATATGCTTTTCTAAAGCGAAGTGAGGATAGATTAGAATACTTTAATCAAAAGTGAAAACTAATAATGGTGGGCAAGATTAAGCGAGTCCGCCAGAAGCTTCATCATGAGGCAGTGAAGCTGACGCAGGAGACCGGAGAAAAATCAGGGAATTCCGGCCGTGAGTCGGTAAAGCTCCCGGAGCCTGGAGGATTGCTGATTTTAAAACCGCCACTCGTAAATACGTACAACTTGAAGCATGTTGATACTGAGGAGAAAATTAAGAAGTTGAATGGGGAAGATCCGGTTATGGTAAGGTGTTTTCATATCTTGCAAAGGCACGTTTCAGTAGAAGAAACAGAACTTCGGAACCGCGATACACAGCAACAGAATCCGCGTACACAGTGTAACACACCCTAATTTATTAACACACACGTGTGATACTGTACTGGCGTTTTCGTCCCATAAACTGATATTATGTAAAAAGGTCGCGTAATCTTGACATGATGTGATGTCAGGTTGAGTGGAGATTGAATGGTAAGACTGAATTTATTTTAAAGCTCAGTGATGATGAAACAGACTCCGTTAAACTACGATATATACAACCTTGCTCATCACGTAAAACTGAATCAAAGTAATGGACGATTATAACGAAAAGGAGGGTGAAATAACACCATGCACCTAACACCCACAAGGTATAATTAATGCCTTACTTAAGCATTGCGAGACGTACTGTATTTCATGCATACATTTTTGATAATTATAAAAGCAGAAAGTTCTGTGGTTTTGATATTGCTAGTTAACCCAGCCTTCCATGAGGGGTTCATAGCAGACCTGGGGTCAATTAGAATTGGAATTACAAACAGTTGTTTGCTGAAATTGCAATTACATAATTACAATGCTGTTTTGTCCAATTAGTTACAATTAGGCTGCGGTAATTGCAATTATAATGACAATTACACTAAAAAGTAATAAATAGCTACACACAAAACATGTTTACTCTGTTTATTCTACCAAGCAGTAATGACATGTACAAATACAGAAACATACTAGAGAACGTTTTTTTTCAAACAAATGGGGTTGAAAATACTAAAAGAATGTTTGCTCAATGGAACTGTGAATGATTAAACTTGGAAAGGTGTATACTTGAACTGTAATTGATTAGTTATATGACAGTTACACTGACAAATACATTGTAATTGCAATTAATTACAAATGACGGAATTGCAATTGTGCCCAGGTCTGGTTAGGAGTATCAGAGAATGGAGTGAGCAGGACTTGAAACCAGGCCAGTGTGTTTCCATTGTGGCAGTAAAGCAAGATGAAACCAGTTTAAAATGGGACTCCAGTTTTTCATCAGGGGATAGTAAAGATTACTTAAAACAAGTTGGAAACATGTTTCAGCTTTTTGCTAATAATGTATTGAAAACATGACTCTTTTTAAAATAAGTTCATACTGAAGAGTGCTGCCATAAAAATAAAAGAAGGAAGTCAGTTCCAGGAAGTTGTTTGCATGTATGTAGTCTAAACAAAGTAATTAGAATTTTACACACACAGATTATTTTTTCATGAAACCCCATTTAAAATGGATTTATAATTGTATAGCCCAGAAGTGTACGTTTATGCAACATCCTGTACTAAGCAACAAAAAAGACAAGGACGTTTTTATTTAATTAGTAACTGGTGAGAAAAGCAAGCATAAGGCAGTTGGATGTAGAACATAAAGTAAGGCTACTGTATTTTGGATGCCCTGACACTCCTGGTAAGCTTTCTGCTTTATTGATCAGGCATAAAAAAACTCTCTTGCATGAAACAAACATGAATATATTGAACTTCATTTAGGGCAGAATCGACTGAATATTTCACATTTTATTAACTATACAGTGTCAGACAATGCATATCGCTTTAAAAGCGAAAATATTGCTGAACCACAGTATGACGTATTTGGTAACAGCATTATTTTGGAGCAGCAGGGCAATGAACAACTGAAAAGTGAATTTACACTTGGTGTCAATATAGTTACCAAACCAAGGTTCCCACTGGAATGCTTCCTTAAATGTTTTTCTTTTTTCCATTTCAAAATGAACTTTGCCTGGTTGACAGAGGTTTTGCAAGCCATACATAGCAATGGCTGTCACATGTACTGCCCTGGCTGTTTGGTAGGTAATTCTGGACAGGGTAACACATTTTGGATTGAGACAGGGTTTTGTTTTTCCTCAGCGCTGGAATGTTCGATCGTCTTCCATCTTTGCTGAAACCAAGATCAGTCCTGAAGCTCTTGTGCAGTCATTGGATTTAGACGCCACTCAGAGCCCTGTTCCCATTCAGAAAGGTACACGTTTATGTTTCTTTGATGTAAAAGATGTTTTCAGTTCATGGTCACGATGGGCTACATTGTATGAAGTTTAATAAGATCAAATGACCATTATTGGCTATTTCAGGGCATGAAGTTAGGGTCATGAAGGGAAAGGCAATGTTGCCTTTGTTGAGCGTGAATAGAAAGGGGCACCAAGGCAGTTCTAGGGGGCAAAAAGGCAAAACATAAATCCAACCCAAGGGCACCAAGGCGATTTCATATGGATCATTCCACACCAACTCAACCAGAAAACTTGCATGGGACTTGGCACTTCTTTGTTACAATGACACATTTGAAACTACCAAAACCTAACAACGAAGTCCCAAGTCCGATATGCAAGTTCATAACTCCTCAGCTCCAAGCTAGTGCCATTGATAAGCCCACATTGCTACTTTTTCCTCTTACAACTATGTGGTACTTTAGCCTCTCCAAAGTGGCCATAAGCAATGCTTGAATGCATGACAAATGCAACTTCAAAAATCCCCGGATACCAACATATTTTGCTTGATGTTTGTAGATCTCGTTAACGTCTATCCAAACATATCTTTGGGTGATTTTTTGGAGTCCCCCCCACGCAAGTTATTACGGCCTAAACTTCGTACAAATAGAAAAAATTCAAATTTCAAGGGAGTTTAATGACCAGTGGTGGGACTTGGAAACCAAAAGTTTTTCACAGAATTTGGAAGAATGGTTCCTAAGGTTCTTACAGCAATACATTTTAGGACCCACATCCCCCACAGGGTTAGGCTGAAGTTCAAATAAAACTCGTTAGTTACCCCTCGTCTGGCAATTTGCCAGAAGTGAGTAGGGTGCTCCTAGTATTTTTTTTTACTGAAAAGCCCTGTTCAATACGAGTAGAACGAGGTGCTACACATGATGGTAGCATCTAAATTGCACTTAGGGTGATTTTTCTGGTCAAGGTCCTTTTCTCACTTTAGGTTGACCTTTGCAAGGTCACAGGTCGAAGGGGAAATTAAAAAAAAAAAAAAAGAAAAATTTATTGGCTATTTCTGAACTCAGCGTGTCTGAAAACCCCCAGGTGAATTTTTCTAGGACAATCTGAGATGGACGGGCAAAGGCACGGGCTTGGAGTTGGCATGGAATGACCCATACTTATTCACATAACAACAAAAAAGAAATTCAGAGAGCCTATTATGTTGATGGGATTTGAATTCAAACAAACACAAATCAATGTTTTCTGAGTGATTCACAAACTAATTGTTACAAAAATAAAATATAGGTCACTTTTCCATTATAAAAATAAAATTGTATAAAAAAATCCAATTTAAAAACAGCAAACTTTTTATAATGAAAAATTACAAAAGGGTAATTTAGCAAAAAGTAAATATTCAGGGTATTTTTTTTTTACTAAACTTGGTCACACACCGCTGACTAACACACAGATTAGATTAGAGGCTTAAATACAGCCTTAGTGATACAACAGCACAGTGAAAGCAATGTCAATGAAGGGAAAGTTAAAAACTCATTTCGTAATGCAGAGAGCTGCTACTTGAACCATGTCATAGCTGCTTGCTCAGTTTTTAGTTTTTTTTTGGTGCAAAACTAATAATTATCTACCTATTTGTGTTGATTTGTAGCGTATTGGGGGGAATAACACAGAATTACAAAACAGCAGCTGTCATTGAAATGTCTATATAAATTTGCAATATTATACATTGAAGACATGGAAGGAGTTAGAATGTGCATTTTAAACTATTACAATTTTAAGCCCATTCTGTCACAATTCAATTTCTAATCTCGTTTTCTGTATGAGGTGAAAGTAACAAAAAGTAAATAATATAATGCAAACTCATCTATTAACAAAAAATGTATCTATTACAACAAAACAGCATACCTTAAATTGAAATTCAATTTACGCTAGGTGCAGAAGTTCTTTATTTGAGCTGTGTACAAAAAAACAGCTTCACTTAAATGAAAATTCAGTTTACGCTAGGGTGTGCAAGTTCTTTATTTGAGCTGTGTACTTTTGCTCCACAGTTTATTTAAATACATTTTATTTGAACTGTGCAAGCACAAAGTGTCAATCATTCCGCTCAGCCTCGCCCACTTCCATCGAGGAAATCGGGGCTTGCTCTTGCTGTCTGCCGACACGTTCAGCCAATCACAGCTAACTTGAGTTGGAACCCAAAACTGAATTTTTGTGCACCCATTGCTTACCTGAACATTGGGTAAATCCTAGAACACTTCGCTGCCGGTTTAGACAGCTCTTCCTTCTTTCTTTTTAAACGTTTTTGAGTTGGCACTAGGCTCACAGACAGAAAGATCACACAGTGACTGCCAGTGAACATGTGAGATTGAAAGTTCTAGAAGCGTGGTCATGAGCAGTCTAACAGTGTCCCTCCCGCCGTTTGCCTGTTATTAACCAGTGATACAGTATGCCTTTCTCGTGGCTTACTGCTGGGAGGTGCACAGTTAAAAATGGCAACAATAATACATCATGATAATGATTTTCTCGCAGGACAAGATTAGACAGAATTAAATTGAATTGTGATAGAACAGGCGGGCTTACAGGCAACTTCTGCTGTAATTTTTTTTTTTTTTTTTTAATTTGAGGCATTGCGGCAAGCAGCTTGGGCACTGCAGCAATTGCAGCCGGTTATTTTGCGCCCTGTTATTTTGGTGAAATTAAAAACTTCAGTGACGGGGTGCATATTTTCATACCATTACACTTACAATATTCAAGAACCATTTGGTGGGCTAGAGGTAGTTTTTGGTTATGATTCAGGATACATGTATTTATGGTAAAGTTCTTCTGCCTTGGGCATATGTGTGTATTTCTCATCAGGTCGATGGCATGATAATTATTTTTCTCTTGATAGTTGACCACTTATTCCAAAATGTTAAATCAAATGATACTAACATTGAAATGTATCAGCTGACTCAACAATAGAGATCAAGATTACAGAGTAGTAGATAAGGAGGATATGATTGAGATAGGGTTAACCCTAACCTATACATTTAAGCTCAGCACAGAAACCAGGACACCATGGGTAGACTTAGGATAGAGGGAAGAGAGGGTATGGAATGGGTTATCTATTAATGTTTTAGATGCTGAATCACTTGGAGCCTTTAAGACCTAACTTGACAAAGTTTTGACATCAATCAGCTACTAGGAACAGGATGAGCACAGATGGGAAGAATGGCCTCTCATTGTAAAATGTCCTATGTTCCTAGTGAAGATAGAAATAGCTTTAGTTCTGCAGCTGCCTTCGTGGGCATGGTCTTGTGGGCAGTGTCAATGGACACAGCTTTGAGGAGGTAGTACCCACTTTGAGATGCTCGAGGTGGCACCTTGTGTGAAGTCTCAAGTGTTTTATGCTGAAAAGGGAATGCAAACTGACACACAAAGGTGAATGTGTGTAAGAAAAAAAATGCTGTTCAACTACATCAGTGATGTAGATGAGAAAAGAAATTGATATTAACTTATTACAAAGCCCATTCCGAAAGAACATTGAGGATTGAGTAGCAATGAATTGTAGAGCTCTTAGACAGTCTTTCTAAGGCAGTCACCACAGAATGCTAACAATTTCTTCAAATATTATTACCTACCTCAGGCACAGATTTGTAGAATTTCTGTATCTGAGAGTTACAGATTTTTCTCATTATACCCAAATGCAATTCAAAATGTCAATAGGTAGCTAGAAGTGTATGATAAATGCTTGGTGATGATTGGTGCAAAGTCAAGGCATGTAGAATGTGACTGATTGACAGACACCATCATCGCATAAGGGCCCCCATTTTTGGAATGACTCTAGAAATCTGCTTTCAGGATGTAAAAAGTTTCAAGATACTGAAGTTATTCAACATAACCAGTTTATGAGGAAAACAAATAATGTTTAATTACACTAAATAATAATAATAACAATAATAATAAAACATCTAATGCACTATATTTATTAACTCATTCATTAATATATTGGTGGATTTACAATTCTGTGAGTGCAGATAAACAGGATTCCGTTTTTACACAGAAGTTAGCTGTTGGTTGTAAAACGTCCTATATTGTAATAATGTATTGTGCATACATAATGTACACTACATATGTGTATATCCTTGATAGGTTGTTACATGCTATTCAGTAGTACTTAACCATGGACATTTATTTAAATGAAGATGCAGCAATTGAAATACTGCCATTAATACTAGAGGTGTGCTGACACTGGTATTTTCAGGATAATTGCTTTAACAAGTATTTGTCGACAGGTATGAAATTACTCAAAATACACTGATTTATTAATATGTTGATTTCAAAACAAACAAAAAAAACTGCCCTTCCCTCACCTTTACAATTCAGTAACAAGCAATAGCAACTAACCTCTCATACTGAGGCCATTGAAACTGCCATTGAAAATATTTAGCAAAGGCTGATCCAAATGTGGAAACTGGGATATTTTATGTTGTCGAGTTTAATCAGGATTTAGAGTGGTGGATTTGAAAATGTCATTACAAGAGGGGAGCATGAACAAATGATGGCCAAACATATAATATCTTCATTGGAGGCGAGGTCAATCTAACAACAGTCAAGTAGGCAGTGAGTGTTGATTTGAAGTCTGTGTTGGCATTTCTTTGTTTGCTGAACAGTTTTGGATTTATAAGCTTTCAGGCTTGTGCTTTCTATGCCAGGACAGCAACATGTACTGTGTGCATGCTTGCAAAGGGCAAGTACCTTATCTGACTGGAATAAGAGCACTTCTCAGCTCTTGTGTTAATCATTTTCCTTTCACTAGGTGTCAGGCCTGGTCCATATTTCAGCAGTTTCCATTTTTGCTGTACTGTACAATAAAAGGAAATCTTTTTCCGCACTTATTAGCAAATTTGCAATCCTGCTCTTTGTATTAGTTATAGTTCTATACATTCTTCTAGCATTGTCCTAAACAGAAACATAAACAGCAGATCCAAATGTATAGTGATGATAATTATGGGCTCAATTCAAAGATGGATCAAAATAAATCAAAGTATTTCTTTTTTTGGAGAAAATGCATAAATTAATTTACAGTCAGTAGATGTTGTGTAAATTGCCAGCCAGGCCACAAGCTGTCCCATCATTTCTCTAACTACCACATGCAGTATATTAACAATAGACCATTGAGACGCCAGGAGCCAATGAAATACAAGAATCTTGGTAACATGCGAACTCAAGCGGTGCAGCAAATTGCTATGCGTATTCTTTACACATTAAATGTAAATATCATACGTCATTTAAATTTTTTCTATGCGTAAAACACCCTTTACGCAGCTTATCCGGAATGGTGGTCAAAGGCATGCTTTTCAAATATAGGGTCTGCTGTAGTGTTTATACAGTAGGATATGAAAAGTGTAAGGTTATTTATTCAATATTTTCTCATATACACATTTATGTTGTACACATGTAGTCTCATCCACAGTAATGTAATTTAATAAAAACTCCAGCAGAGGGCTTTTCACTAGGGGTTTTCTGATTGGTTTAAAAAAAAAAAAAAAAAAAAAGGCCCAATATGTTCAAGTTTAAATGTGTTGAATAATTTAACTGAACACAATCTAACTTCCTAATTTAAGTATATTCAGTATTGCTGCGTTTGTTTTGAATGACGCAACATCTTTAAACATGTCTTTAGGAGATCAAGATGCTACAGGTACTTCTTCAGCCAGCCCTGCTCCAGAGAGGCGGAGGAAGCCAAAATTTAGAGCAAGCGAAAATGACGTTCTTGTTACTGAGGTCTTAAGAAATCAAAGGCATTTATTTGGAAATGCCAGTAAACCGTGCCCTGCCAGGAAAGCCATTTGGCAGGAGATCACGGCCAAGATCAATAGACTGGGGGTTTGGCCAAGGGATAGACTGGAGGTGCAGAAGCGATGGTTTGATATCCGTGCCAATGTCAGGAAGAAGGCAAACACTCTTCACGACTCCTTGGCTCCCGACGGATCTCCTCCGTCAGATCCACTGACTCTCAGGGACCAGAGGATTCTTGCTACCTTTAACCTGCGTGTCTTCAGAGGATTCCACATAGCCTATTACACTGTGCATGGAGTCAATAGTGTAACAAAACAAGGTATGTATAGTGTTCAAGTGTGTGTTTTTTTCTTTCTTTTCCCACCAGCAAGTTTGTTACTGAAATGAAGCACATCAGTCTAGAAATCATGGTCAGTGCCTTTTGTCTGGAAGACAAAATACATTGTAAAAATGTTCCGTCCAGTTGTAAAATGCAGGGGATAAACCAGCTGTGTGCCATCATGGGAAGCTGTGTAGATTATGGGCCTGATTTACTGACCAACCCCCTCCCCACACACACACACACTGAAATAAATACAAAGCAAAACTTAATATTAACATTCCAAATGTCATTTTAATTGGTGCTTTAATGTGTTTGTGTATATCATTTTACTATTGTGCCATGTTTCAGAGGCTTTACCACTTAGTGATCATTGTCAATGACTATTTCTTCTCTGTTCAGTTGCATTAATCTTTGCATGACCGAGTGCGGTAAACAGTGCTGAGCGCATGCAAGCTGGATTTCAATAATATGTTACAACACATCTTGTTGGCAAATTTCTCTTAACAGTGACCAAGAGATGTCATGTGTAATAGTGAATCAGGTGACAGTATCACTCAAGTCACTAAGATAATTAGTCCTGGGAACTTCCTCTAGGTCCTTATTAAAGAATTGTGGTTTGTAAGCTATGATTGACATCTGTTTATTCACATGGCTTACCTCGGCTGAGCATAAATTAAGAAAAAAAAACAAAAAACATGTGAAACCTGTCACACAATTAACACGTTTTATTATGTGTCAACGATGACCCAAGTTGTCTAAAATCATACAGTAGGTGAGGTACTTGATTATGGTATGTGGCACTGGTCAATAATAAACGAACGATAAAACGATGCTTCCAATCAAAGTGATAATAGAGGGATGTAGCTGTAGTTTCATTTAGATACATTTGAGTCTTTTTATAATGATTCTTTTGTAACATTTATTTTATAACGCAGACTCGGACAATGATGACGATGAACCACAGGAGCCTGGCAGAATAACAACTGTGTCTGAGGAGGAAGGGCAGCTACCACAGCCTATGGAGGAAGAGATTCAAGATCTAGTCGGAGGGATTAGTGTGCCAAAGGAGGAAGAGGGACTATCCCCACTGCCTTCATCAAGTGCCTCTTGTACGCCTCCAGCCCTTGAGTGTCCCATAGGGCCTCCTACTCGTCTATTTGATGCCCCTCCAGTTGCCCCCTGTCCAACCGCTGCCAGCTCTGTGCCCCAACACCAACCTCCGTCTTTGAGGATGCCTCGAACGCCCAGGGGACAGTCGATTGAAGATGTTCACAGCAATGTGGGACGCCTCATGCAGCTCCAGCAAGAGACGAATACGATCATGGGCCGGGTGGAGACACACTTGGCTGACATGGCTAGCAGTTTAAGGTTGATGGTTCAGGCCTTTCTGCAGGTCAGCGCTTGCACTTCCATGGGTCCACAGGTCCCGAATTCAGAGATGTGGTCGCCGCCACCAGAGTTCCACCCTGCTTCATGCTCTTCCACCTCATGTTCTCCAGGCATCTCTCTTTCCCCCAGAGCCAGCCCTTCTTTACCTCTTGGTCTCCCAACTTTTGCACCCTCTTCAGACTCTTCCTTGCTTCACGGTGTCCAATCAACAGACTGGAATAAGAAAATACCTTGAAATTAATTCATTCATCTTTTGACTGCCACGCAAATAGACCACTCCTTCAGTGCCATGGTAAAAATTGCACTTTTACATTGCTCTATTAAAATCTATGTATATAATATAAGAGAAAACACTCCGGTACAGTGACAAAAAGTTTTGGACGGGAAATCGGAAAGCTGCAGCAACTGTGGAGTTTATGACTTCACTCACACATATGTATAACAAATCACATTGCAAGAAAGATAATGTGAGTTTTATACATTTATTAAGATTATACTTACGGTTTAAGTATTTTTGTAAGTGGACTGCTGATAAACAATGGATGATGTTACCATGTGTCTGTAATTCAAATCTGCCTCCATTAAACCCAGTTGTCTAAGACATCTCACATGGGGGAAAAAAAAAAAAGATGTGCAGTGTGTGTGTGTTTAAAAATATATATATATAATCCAGGTCTGGCAATGGAACATGAATTAAGCAATGTGATTGGTCGAGCAAGGTTCCAGCTATAAGGCATGTCAGTGTCTGTTTGAAGGCTAAGGCCTGTGTGGGGAACCTTATGAAAGGTCCTGTGTTTATACTTGAAGAGTATATGTGTTTGGTATTGGTAAACAGCTTAGCCGTCCGGTTATTTCGTTAATAATGTTCTGTTTAGTTAGTGGTCCGTGAGGGAGTTAAGATTTTGTTTTTTTTATTTTGTGAAACTGTTGTCCGAGTATTCTTACTAGAAGACCGGTATTCGCTATTCGCCCTGCTAAACGGTGGTAATCCAGACACGTTGTCGCAAAATATATATATAAGGGAAGCAGTGTGGAGTAGTGGTTAGGGCTCTGGACTCTTGACCGGAGGGTTGTGGGTTTAGTCCCAGGTGGGGGAACACTGCAGCTGTACCCTTGAGCAAGGGACTTTACCTAGATTGCTCCAGTAAAAACCCAACTGTATAAATGGGTAATTGTGTGTACAAACAATGTGATATCTTGTCGCCTTGGATAAGGGTGTCTGCTAAGAAATAATAATTATATATACAGTACTGTGCAAAAGTTTTAGGCAGGTGTGAAAAAATGCTGTAAAGTAGGAATGCTTTCAAAAATAGACATGTTAATAGATTATATTTATCAATTAACTAAATGCAAAGTGAGTGAACAGAAGAAAAATCTAAATCAAATCCATATTTGGTGTGACCACCCTTTGCCTTCAAAACAGCATCAAGCATCAATTCTTCTAGGTACACTTGCACACAGTTTTTGAAGGAACTCGGCAGGTAGGTTGGCCGAAACATCTTGGAGAACTAACCACAGTTCTTCTGTGGATTTAGGCAGCCTCAGTTGCTTCTCTCTCTTCATGTAATCCCAGACAGACTCGATGATGTTGAGATCAGGGCTCTGTGGGGCCATACCATCACTTCCAGGACTCCTTGTTCTTCTTTACGCTGAAGATAGTTCTTAATGACTTTCGCTGTATGTTTGGGGTCGTTGTCATGCTGCAGAATAAATTTGGGGCCAATCAGATGCCTCCCTGATGGTATTGCATGATGGATAAGTATCTGCCTGTACTTCTCAGCATTGAGGAGACCATTAATTCTGACCAAATCCCCAACTCCATTTGCAGAAATGCAGCCCCAAACTTGCAAGGAACCTCCACCATGCTTCACTGTTGCCTGCAGACACTCATTCGCGGTATGCGCTCTCCAGCCCTTCGCGAACAAACTGCCTTCTGCTACAGCCAAATATTTCAAATTTTGACTCATCAGTCCAGAGCACCTGCTGCCATTTTTCTGCACCCCAGTTCCTGTGTTTTCGTGCATAGTTGAGTCGCTTGGCCTTGTTTCCACGCCGGAGGTATTGCTTTTTGGCCGCAAGTCTTCCATGAAGGCCACTTCTGACCAGACTTCTCCGGACAGTAGATGGGTGTACCAGGGTCCCACTGTTTTCTGCCAGTTCTGAGCTGATGGCACTGCTGGACATCTTCCGATTGCGCGGGAAGTAAGCATGATGTGTCTTTCATCTGCTGCAGTAAGTTTCCTTGGCCGACCACTGCGCCTAAGGTCCTCAACGCTGCCCGTTTCTTTGTGCTTCTTCAAAAGAGCTTGGACAGCACATCTGGAAACCCCTGTCTGCCTTGAAATTTCTGCCTGGGAGAGGCCTTGCTGATGCAGTATAACTACCTTGTATCTTGTTGCTGTGCTCAGTCTTGCCATGGTGTATGACTTTTGACAGTAAACTGTCTTCAGCAACCTCACCTTGTTAGCTGAGTTTGGCTGTTCCTCACCCAGTTTTATTCCTCCTACACAGCTGTTTCTGTTTCAGTTGATGATTGTGTTTCAACCTACATATTGAATTGATGATCATTAGCACTTGTTTGGTATAATTGTTTAATCATACACCTGACTATATGCCTACAAAATCCCTGACTTTGTGCAAGTGTACCTAGAAGAATTGATGCTGTTTTGAAGGCAAAGGGTTGTCACACCAAATATGGATTTGATTTAGATTTTTCTTCTGTTCACTCACTTTGCATTTAGTTAATTGATAAATATAATCTATTAACATGTCTATTTTTGAAAGCATTCTTACTTTATAGCATTTTTTCACACCTGCCTAAAACTTTTGCACAGTACTGTGTGTGTGTATATATATATATTATAATTTCAATGTAAGACACTAAAAGTGTTTAATTAGTTATCTGAGTAAAGTCTTTCTGTAAAGATTTACGAATGCAGTGGGAATTTCCAGTGGAATTGCTGCAAATTAAAAATATCTGGGATAATAAATCGGGACAGGTTTACTTAGGTTTTTATTGCCTGATTTCTACCCACATTTTTTGTCTTTTTACCATAAAAAAGCCTGTTGCCTCAGTTATAAATTAAGTCTGAAAATCAGTACCCTTATGTATATTATATTAATATTCTAGAAACAGGTTTTTGTTTCTACAAGGACAGGATGGGGAGGGATAACTGACTTTATTATTAGTAGTATTTTAACAAATATGTATTGTAGTGTTATCAGTTATTTTAATTGTCAGAAAATTGCTTTCACTACTGTATCTTTTTATTATATAAAAAGTGCCGGTATTGATGGATTTCAGATCTGTTTATGTAATAGAAAACAAGTGTTTGACAGAATTATTAGTGTTAGAAAAATTAAAAGAAAAAAAAAAAGTCTTGGTATGTTTATTTTAAATGTTTTGCAAACTGAAATTCAGGACCATAGTAGACATCGGTGTCAAAGTCTCCTGTTAATAAAATCAAATCTACTTTTACACATTATTCTGCTTTTATACACAGCCAGGTCAAAAAGGACACACCTGGGTTTCAGCTGCTAGCACGTGGCTTAGTACAGCGGCTGTCTTATTTTGCAATTTGTTGCCTTTGTGCATGAAAAGCCGTGTACAACAGAAGCAAGCTATATACCTTTAATTGTCACCAATATCCATATACTACAACCGCTATAAATGTGTTAGTATAGCACGGTATGTTTTGCATGGCTTGAATCACATGACTTGCATTGCATGCCAATTACTGTACATCATACCACATCATCAAGATGATCGTGTTCTCCACAATACATTATTTAACAGTAGGTGCTGAATACAATGTATCCTTACAGATCCCTTCTTGTGGTGCTATAGCATCTTGTGAAGCATGCCGTCCTGTTTCTAATGCTGGCAGGATTATTTTTTTCTGGCTGGAAAAAATTAATCCCACTACATATTTTGGAATCAGGCCTTCTTGTTTATCATACATTGGATTTAGCAGTATTTTAAATGCTTGTCTGTTGTGTACATTTTAATTTTAAAATAAAGATTTGAAGTTGCATGCGTTTTGTTGAACCTTACAGTTGGTTTTATGTCAGCGAATGTATTTTGTTTTATTAAAGTCTTTTATTTAAAAAAAAAAAAAAAAAATTAAGTTAACTAGAGATCCAGCATACGATCTTTAACTACAAATATTTGTACAGTGAACACCTTGATGGCAAGCTCATAAGCCATGGAGCCAGCCTGGCATATCTTTTAGATTTGCTGTGGTGGTGCCTGGGCTCCAGCCTTATACTGCAGATGGTGACTATTCCCTGCAGCTACTGTGTAAGATATAAATAGAATGTGTTTCGGCTCCATCTATCTGCGCTCGCTCCCTCCCACCGTCCCTGCCTGCCTGCCTGCCTGCCTGCCTGCCTGCCTGCCTGCCTGCCTGCCTGCCTGCCTGCCTGCCTGCCTGCCTGCCTGCCTGCCTGCCTGCCTGCCTGCCTGCCTGCCTGCCTGCCTGCCTGCCTGCCTGCCTGCCTGCCTGCCTGCCTGCCTGCCTGCCTGCCTGCCTGCCTGCCTGCCTGTGCTCTTGCTGATCCTGATTCAAATCCCTCAGGGGTTTTGCACCATCCATTTACAGATACTCATTCTGTCAGAGGAGTGCTTCATTTTCAAACTGCCTGCTCTTTTCCCGTTTGTCTTTCCCCTCTGCAGATACTACCCTCAGATTGCTAGACTGAGAACCAAGTGTCAATAAAAGTTTGGGTTATTTAAACTGACTTTTTTTATATTAATTATAAATAAATATAAGCAAACACATAAAAAATAAACATTTGCTGTGTGTCTGGACCCATTTACAGTAGCTACCACACTCCCTGCAGTGACAGTAGATTTAACCAGTTGTCTATTAAACTAAGATTTAAATCCAAATACTCCTACCCTTGATTGTTATAGAGGTGTATCAAGAAGCTAACAGTAAGGTTAATCTAAACAGGATTCACACCAAGGAATTTACAAACCAGTGACCAGGGTTTTAATCAATATTGGTTATAATATTGCACTGATCTCCATAATAGGAGAAAAACATAATCCTACCAAGATGAATGCTAGCTGAAATTCCAAAGCACCGTGTCTTTACCCAGTAAAAAAAGGAGAAGAGTTCTGCTTGATCAGTAATACAAATATATTTCTGGCCTTATGGAGGAATTTAAGACTTTTAGCATTTGAGGCTCTGTGCCCCCTATTATCTGCTTTTTAAACAGTAATGGTATTGAAGTGTCATTATACACAACATACAACACGCTATATTATATAATGTACAATGTGTTCAATTCTGCTTTAGCTCCTCTTCAGAATAATATTGTGTTTTTTCATTCATTCATCTAGACTCGCTGCACAGCCCCACTTTCTCAAAGTGTTAATGTTTGTAGCATTAGGGGTGTGCTTTCCTTTACACAAATAGTACAAATTTCACGTGTTCTATGGTATAAATAGGGAACATTCAGCCCTATAATTCTGAGAAGGAATTCATCACAAGCCTTTTTGAAGTGCATTTACAGTATCACTTCGTCATATGCACATGCAGTTTATTTAAAGATCTGGTCCTGAAAGTGCATTATTTTAAGGTGTCCACAAGGTGGCAGCAGCTGCCATACTTAACAAGTTGTCATTTTGTATTTGGTTATAATGGTTAACAATAGGCGCTTCAGAGAGCATATGTGTCACAGAAACACTCATAAAATCATTTGAATTGAAGGTCAATGATATGCATTGTATTTTGGGTTAGTGACCTGTACTTGTGATCCTTTAATCTAGCTTAATTCGTGATTTGTCTCATGATCTTGATGTCATTTTGCTTGAAATCCCATTTTGGTATAATGACTGGTTACACAGAACATGATTTGCACTAATAATTGTTTAGGTAAACATATGTAGCCTAGGATTATTACTAACTGTGGACTGTGAAACCAGCCCTAAGAGATTACTGTGTAGCTAAACTGTTTTCCAAATGCCAACTGGCATAATGTGTCATCTGAAATCTTAACATATAGATTTCAAAAGAATGACCACAGCATTTTGTAGTGAAATTATTTATTCTGATCCAAATTCTTGAAAAGGGGAATAAATTGGATATAATTAAATTAGACTCTCGCTCATAAAAACAGTTGTATTTTATATGAAGTTATTAAGAAAATCTATGAATGAGAGGAGGCCATTCGGCTCATCTGTGCTTGTCCGGTTCCTACTAGCTGATAGATCTCAAAACGTTGTCAATTTGGGTCTTAAAGGATTCCAGTGATTCAACTACATGACTACAGTAGTTAGCCTGGTCCTGGTTTCTGTGCTGCGCTTAAAGTATTGGTAAGGGTTAACTTAGTCAAGTCCTTTTAAGATTTTAAAGACTTCAATCATGTTCTTCTTTGTTCTAGGCTAAATAGATTTCGTTCTTTCAGCCCATCTTCATGCAGTAGCACATTCCTTTTTTAAAACATAAATCATGCATCAGCAATAACCCTTTCAATAAACATACTAATCTACTTACCAGAGAATTATGTTATTCAAGTTTCACTTCTGCAAACTTCTAGCAGCAATAATTTTGTTCTGCTGGCAGTGTTGAGACTGCTGGTGGTCTGGGTTTAGCGAGAGTGTACTGTGTTTGTAGAGTATTATGGAAGATTGTAGTTCCACACAGGTTTGAGCGATAGAAGCAGCTGTCTACCGGCTTCCATGTTGCAGCTTTCTGATTCTCACTGCTCCCCAGTGTCGTAAATCAACATCCAACACCAGGGTTCAAATAGGCTAGGAACCTGCAGTGCAACACAAGGCATGAACGCATTTAATTGCTCGTAAAAGTAATCCTGAGATCTACATTTATAAGTTTAAATATTATATACGTTTCAGTATCAGTTATACAAACGAATCATAATGTTACAGTGTAGATTCACCCGGCGCTGGAACCTCAACCTTGACCTGAACCCACTCTGCCAACTGTGCCCCCTATTATTAGGAAATGCATTTCTGGTTTGCTTTAACATTACTGCCCGACACTTATTAAAAAGTAATTCAGGAAAGACGTGGTTACAGTACTTTTTAATATTTATTTTATGGTTTCATTTTTTTTTATTTGCTTTTTAACAAGGATACATTCCAATCCTATTAAAATGCATGCACGGTATTCATTACTTAATATCCCCAAAAATGTAATTTGCAGTGCTAAATCGGCACCTCCAGATTTTGTTTTTCTTTTAATACAATTTTTGGTGGAGGGAGGATAATTAAAATCTTCATTAATCAAAGAAAAGCCATTTAATAGAAGATTTGAAGTGTTTTTGGCATTTGCAAATCAGTATATAAGACTATATCAAGGTTTATGAGCGATGAACTTGCCGATTAATGATGGCCAATTCTAATATGTGGACATATTAGTGCTGTGCCAAGTACTTGAATCTAATTGAGTATTCTGTCAAAACAAAATGTATTAACATTTAATCAATTAAAAAGTTTAAAGTGGTTTTATATTGGAAACTACTAAAAGTCTAGCAGTCAGCTGTTTACTTTCCAAAACAGTGCTGGCTTTATACAACCTGTTATTGAAAACGTCAGAACTATCCCGATTTTGACTGTGTGAGAGTGGAATCCATCAACAGTTTAAAGCACCTCTGACCATTGTTCCATAGTCCAATTTCTGTTCTTGTGCATATTTGAGCCTTTTAGTCTTGTTCCCCTTTCTTAACAGAGGTATTCTTTCTGCAACACATCTTTTAAGTCCTGATTTCAAGAGTGACCTTCGGACTGTTGATTTGATGGACAACGACATCTGTGCCTTCTGCCAGTTCTGTTGTCAATTCAATGCTTGTCTTCTTTCTGTTCCTTAAGGATATTATCTTCAAGTATTGCTCATCCTTGTTAAACAGCTTTTTGGGTCTTCCAGTCCTGGGTTTGTCAATTACAGATGATGTTTCTCTGTACTTGTTGATTATGCTTCGGATACCACACCTTGAAAATCAAGTGATGCAAGCTATTTCACTATTTATATGTTTTTCCTTCTTTATACAAGTCAAGGTTGTTATAACAGTAGAAAACACTAGTGGAGGCTTTGAGTAAATTGTTGAATACATATATAATATATATATATATATATATATATATATATATATATATATATATATATATATATATAGTAAAAGAACCGCACCCACTCGGGTTCTTTGCCCCTTTAAAAATAGACCCAGGACACAGGAGATTGAGGTTTAAAGCGCTTTGCACTATTTTAATAAATATAAACAAAACAAAACTCCTAGCTCTTTTTTTGAGCACTAAACTAAAACACAAACAGCAACCTAAACTAACAGTCAGGACGGCTAAGCCGTTTACCTGACCAATAACAAAACACACTCTTCTTGAGACTTACTTTTTTAATGACTGCTCGGAAGCAGAGCACTCCTTCTACTCAGCAGCCCTATGCAGGCTGACTGCACCTCTTAAATACCCTGCACCTGGTCCTAATTTACAATCACTACCAGGTGCAGGGGATCATTAACAATAAAACAATTAAATTAAGCAATTAAACAATTGCGGCTTTTCAGCCTGTGTTCTTCTGGGTAGTGTAGTTATTTTCCTTCCCTCAAGACTACACTATCTCACTATATATATATATATATATATATATATATATATATATATATATATATATATATATATATATAAAAAACAATCTTTTCAGGACGTTTCGGGCAAAAGACTTTCTTCAGCTGTTTAAAAAGAAAAGTAAACACAGTGCAGTAAACTTGTTGTTATTCAAGAATTGTAATTATACAAAAATTCTGTGGATTATTAGAATAGAATAGAATAGAATTCCCAGAGGTTCAAATATAAGTAAATAGAAAAAATACTTTATATAACAACAATATACAACACATAGATGATAGAATCCCTCTGGTCCTCACTTACTACCCCACCAACAGAAAGATACAGACAATTGTGTAAGAAACTTTACAATTTTACAACAAGACCCATTTACAGCACCTATTTTCAAGACTCCCCCTTGATGTCATATAGAAGAGACAAGCATATAAGAGAATATGTGGTACACAGTGCTATTCGTCCTTCTGGGGAACCTTTGAAAGACACATATATCCATGTAATAGACCACGATGTAATACCTGTAAATACATTCATTCTGAGATTAGAGGCTGTGACAGGGTGGCTGGGCGGTGACGTCACGGCAGAAGCAGGATGGTAAACAGACTGACACCAGGTACTGCAGTTCAAAAGAAAGAATCGGCTGGCTGCCGTTTTATTTTAATACAAAAATAAATCAAATGTTTTAACAAAAAGAAACTGCTGACAGAGCGAAAATAAAACAGGTAAACAAAACAAAATCACGAACACAAAATATACGATCAGGCTGGGCAATAGCCTTCACTGATCCTTTACTTTTTAGTTTTGTTTTTTTTCTCTCCTCGCTCTCTCCACTCTCACTCTTCATACACCCACCACGAGTGCTGAGAGCTGCAGGCTTTTATATTCAGGTGACCATCTCCCGATTAGCAACAAAATTAACCCCTTAATTCGGGAGATGGCCACCTTCTGCACGAGTTTATTAATTGTTCCTGGCAGAGGACGAGCACCAATCTCGCTTCTGCCAGAACATTTTATTTAAAAATAAATAAACAAACCCTGCGGCGCTTCGCCGTCACAAATACATAAATAACAAAACATACGGCGCTCGCCGTCATCTATACATTTAACACATACAATAATAATAATAATAATAATAATAATATACAAAATAACACGGGGGTGGAGGGGAAAACCCCGTTCTAAAAATAAACAAACAAAACAATGTACAGGGCACCTCACCCTGTTACATATGGCGTCACTGGTCCTGCTGAGTCAAGGCAGGATAGGCACAGAGCAGTTGCCTACCAGGATGCACAGGCAGAACCAGCTGACGATTAGCAGTCACCGGAGGGAGGGAGCAACTGGAGACGTGGACGAGGCGTGTGGAGAGGCAAGGGCTGCCTTCCTCGGCCAAAGGAGTGGCTGCCGTCCAGAGAGCCGATGGAGGAGTTGCGTCCAAGTGAAGGAGCTGACGTCCGAGAGAGGAGCAGCTACCTTTCCATAAAGGAGTAACTGCCGTCCGGAGGGCTAAAGGAGGAGCTACTGCCCTACTTGCCAGTGAGGAGGAGACTGCCTCCACCACAGCCCCAACCACCACCCCTGGGCAACAGTCCGGCGCCTGTGGGTAAGAGCCCTTGACCCGTGCTCCCAGACACCCGACCTTGGTGTCTGGACCTCCCATCGCTGGGCCTGGGTCCCAGGTCGCAGCATCTGCAGGCACGGTTGTTCGACCAGACTCCTGTTTCGCTCCCCCTGGTGAACCAGACGTCGCTACACTGTCGCCAAGGCTCTCATCTCTGCCGGCAGCTGCAGCCGCCCGGTCACCAGCCTGCGCTCCGGTCGCCCTGTCCACGCAAGTCGGTCTCCTGTCGCCGTGTCTCGGTCCCTTTGGAGGTGGCGCCGGGGACGACAGCAATCCACCCACTGACCCCCGACCCCCCGCCCCCCCAAAACGGAAGAGGAACCAGTCGGAGTTATCGAGCGGACCGGTGGTGCCGTTCTGAGGGGGAAGATATGTGACAGGGAACCGGGTCGCTGGTTCCTGCGCAAGTGTGTGCCTGTGGAAAATCAGCTGCGACGCGCAGTTGGAGACGCGTTGCTAAGCAACCAGTTGAGTGGCAGGCTCGTCCTGAGCTAAAGTGATCGGGAGGTCTGGATTGGCTGGGGGGCGTGCCTGGGGATGCTGCGCAGAGCTCAAAAAGCAGCTGCGCTACAGCTCGGGGCTGCTGCAAGGCCATTGCTGTACAGACGGGCTCTGAGTGAATTTGTTTACATCCAGGAGGGAAGCGTCCGCTCTGCGGGAACGACTACTACGGAGCCCTTTAACTGCAAGACGGAGCCTGTGAAGGCGATTGCCCAGCCAGGACCGTCAGAATGGCCCGGAGTCGCTGAGAGGCCAGGACTTCAGAAATAACACAACAGAAGTAGGTCAGCTTAGGGGAGGTGGATCCCAAAACAGTATAAAGAGGGTTACAGTAGAGTAGTAGGTTCCTGGAGCGGGACGTTCCTTTTAGTGGGACTAGCGCTCGTCATTTTGTGTGGCAAACTTTTATTTTTAGCTTTTGTTTTTGTTTTTATTGCTTTATTAAATGTGACACAAGGTCTACCATCACTGGTACCCTACTGGTGTCAGTTCGGTATTAAAATTAAATCTGCGCGCCTGAGCGGTGTATCAACACCAATGCTCTGTGTCTGTCAGTATTTTCCAGTGACTACCCCCACATGTAACACTTCACCCTGTTACAGAGGCATTAAATCTTCATTCAACATTCATTAATGTTTTACATGTACCTCTAAAGGAATAGTCTACTGCATTATCTGCAAGAAATGCAACAAATTGTATATTGGGGAAACTAAAAGGCGTTTAGCAGACCGGTTTGTAGAACGCTTAAGAAGCATTCGCATTAACACCACTGCATTTCCAGTAGCCCATCACTTCAACAGTGATGATCACACTGCTGAAGACATCACAGTCTGTGTGATCAATCAGTGCTATGGAACAAATTTTGCTCAGAAACAAAAGGAACGAGAGTTTATCTTCATACTGGGAACTTTGGAACCTCTGGAAATGAACATTCTATTCTAATAATCATGACACCATCCACATCATTTTTGTATAATTACAATTATTGAATAACAACAAGTTTACTGCACTGTGTTTACTTTTCTTTTTAAACAGCTGAAGAAGGGCTTTTTCCCGAAACGTCCTGAAAAAATAATATATTAATAATAAAAAAAAGAATCCAGCTGACCCTGAATGACACTGTCCGCCAGGATTCTCATAGCCAGGTGTTGTTATTAAAATATAATAAAGAATAACAAATTGTGTCATCAATGGAAGGTTTCACAGACCCAGACTGACATTCGTTTTGACTACCCAGATTTCAGGAGTACTAATCGGGGTCTGGGAAGCCAGTCATATCCTGTGACATGTTTCAAAATGTGACAGCCCTGGAAAATAAATGTAAAGAGTTCTGGTAAAGGCTTGAACTTGTTATGTTTTTTTAAATCAGGATGGAAGCCATTAGTTTGTAGGCTCCATCACTGAGCGTGTTGACCTTTGAAGCTGACATATGAAGTCATAAATGCAAGATTGTTGTAATTAGGGTTATCTGCTCTGGATTGTAACCTAGAATTGTGTTGATTTTGGGTGATCGTGATTCAGGTGGCGCCTCTATTTCAGGGATCTGTTTTTTTTTATTCTGTTTTTTTTTGCGATTACCAGTGACCTCTTAAGCTGGCTCTTGGCACACTGCGCACAACACTCTTGACTTTTGTTGTAAACCTAAGATAAGAGACAAGGAAGTGGTCTCTAGGGGCTCACCTAGTGAAAGCATTGCTGCTAGGAGTGCAGGGTGAGTCATGCGTGTGCGACTGCAAGTTGCAGATTCTGTGGGGCCCACAGGGAGCACTGCATTGCCTCTGGATACTTTGCCTCATCGCGCTACAGCAACCCCTACTGGCCAGGAGCCAGTCAGCTCACCTGCTGATCTTCAGTCTTTCTGTGGGTTGCAGTGAAAGATGCATGAAATGCATGAAAGAAACATAGATGAAAGAAACAAAGATGATCAGCACCCCAAAACAGAAGGGTTTCACTAAACCAAACAGATACTAAAACGCTGCACCTATTTTGTGTTCCTCCGCATTAATGTGTGCAAGATGGCAAGTCTTGATGTGATTATAAATGTTGCCTCCAAACACAAGTCATTAGATATATAATGTGCCAGACCGGTAGTGGTACACAATTAGGTTTCCTAAAATGTTGGCGATACGAGTTAAGCTGTAAAATTGTCTGGCTCTCTAAGTATGTCAGACTTTCATTCTTTCCCTTGTAAGTATGTATTTCTTTTTTTTCACTTTTGTGACCCACGGAAATTATATTGTATATGACTGTGAATGCCCATTTGTTAAAATTCTTTCCTTTCAGCCACTGACCATGCCTTTTACCACTCTGCGTGTTACTTTAAGCAGAACCCTTGAACATGAAAGTACTTGATAAGCTGATCCCCTTAAGACCTGCGTTGTCTAATTAAGGGGTGCCATCGTGTGTAAAGGGACTTACCAGTATTACACTGAGGGTAAAAGGAAGCTCAGTTTATCATTAAAGAAGTGTGCTAATCCGGATCATCTTAAATTAAACATTAAAACTGTAACATCCTCTCTAATCCATTGCAGGTATATATATATATATATATATATATATATATATATATATATATATATATATATATATATATATATTATTCTTTCCACAGGCTGGTAGTAAGAAGCTGGGGGACTGGCATGTTTGTTTTAATTTAAATAACTGAAGTAGTGAAAAGGCTTTCTGCCACACTGCTATATGTGAAACGTATTGTCATCATTGCCTTGTTAGGTTGCAAAGAGAATCATTCAGGACTAACTGAGGATGGTAAACTCAATAACTGGTGCTAGAGAAGGTCCTTAGCCAGATTCATTAAAATCAATTCTAGATATGTCCCAAACTATATTTACGTGCATAGTGTCTGTTATTTTAGCTGACAAAAGTAGCATCTTTCTAAAGCAGTGCAGCAATAAGCACAATCGGGACTTTCAACCGTTAGGAGATCCAATGTATCCTCAGAGTTTAAGACCAGCGGGAATACTGGCTTTGCTTGATGCCTCTGGCTCTGACAGAAGTTTTGGCTATGCTATTGAAGATTCCCACAAGTTAAGTGAGTACTTTAACTAGACCGGGGCTTTTCAAACCCAGTCCTTGGGACCCCGTGTCTTCTGGTTTTCATTCCAACTGACCTCTCAGTTACTTATCTGAACCCTAAATTGAACTAATAATTTACTTAATTAGACCTTTTTACTTGTTTTCAACTCTTAAACAGTTTTAAAAGGTCTAATTAAAGCAAAGTATTAGTTCAATTAAGGTTTTAGTTAAGTAATTGAGAGCTCAGTTGGAATGAAAACCAGAGGACACAGGGTTTGAGAACCCCTGAGGACCGGGTTTGAGAACCCCTGAAGTAGACGGACCCTGCTTAGGCATGCAAGTACTTTAACTGGAACTCAAGAAGCAATGTATTCCGTATTGATTCACAACTTTCTTTTCCATATTATGGCAGAGGTATCCTGTCTAAGTGCATTCAATTCCAAAATCCAAAATAACCAGTGCTGCATCATAAAATGTACCCTGTTTCAGTGTATTATTGTTCAGTGTATATTCCCATTTTAAGTACATGTTAACTGTATAAGCTAACTTGTTATACAGTTAAGGGAGAACATGCATTGTGACATGATGTAAACAGGCACAGGCCCGGTGTCACGACCATGAAGGCTTTCAATACAATCCTGCCAAAAAATGAACTGAAAGACTTTTCATAGAGAGACTGTGAAGGACTATCGTGTGCTAAAATGAACACAGAATTTGTTAAAGATATGTCAATTGTGATTTGTGTTCAGTTTTCAGGAAGGCTAATATTACATGTAGATTAGTGAAGCGACTACAAATGAATACAGTTTTCACAATGAATATGGTAAATTGTCTGCGACTTACAGACAGCATTTAAGCAACAATTATTTATTGCAAGCTTGTGCCCATCTGAAGAAACTGCTTCTTCACAAAATTGTACTGAACATGGACATTAACAATCAACCAGAAAGTGAATACATCTTTGGAATATGTTTTTGGAGTTTACGTGGTAGCCAATGGAATTTCCCTTTGTATAATACAATCAAGAGTGTCTCTGGTAGACAAGGACACACATGGTGTTGCTTTCTGTACATGATGGATCTTCAGCGAGGCTTTGGATAGCAGTGTGATGAATCAGATCAGCAGACTGCAGTCTGAGTCACATGTAATCATTCCAGCTGTCGGTTCTCATTGCAGTCACAGGAATAGGAATAGCAGCTATCTTGTTAATCTTGTTTAGATTCATTTTGTATGTAATAGCAAGCTGCAGTTGCTGGATTTTAATCGACTGGCCAGTAGTGTGAAATAACATTAATGGGCCATTTGTCTGGGTAAAACAAAAGTTATGTTTTAATGAATCAACTTTCCCTATTACTACAAGTACAGCTGGTAGCTGCCAGCTGCTGAACTCCACAGAACGATGTCCCTCCCACAGACCGAAAGACCACGCCCTCTTTCCCAACATAGGGTGGACCCCTATAACCTAACAACCAGCTCGCCCATTCCACCCCTTGGGCTGGAACGTTACAGTAATGTTCTGTTTCAAGTCATAGGCGCCAGAGACGGGTGGGCCAACCTTGAATCACATTGCTCTTCCAAAACACAGTGACACAGATAAGTCAAATAAATCCACGAATTAAGACAACCGGAACAGGGGGCTCCCAAGTGGCGCATCCAATAAAGGTACTCCATGTGGAGTGCAGGATGTGTCCTATATCCTGGACGTCGCCGGTTTGAGTCCAGGCTATTCCATTGACGACCGTGGACGGGAGTTCCCAGGGGGCGGCGCACAATTGGCCGAGCGCCGTCCTGGGGGTTTAGGTCGGCCAGGGTGTCCTCGGCTCACCGCACAACAACGACCCCTGGAGTCTGGCCGGGCGCCTGCGGGCTTGCCTGTAAGCTGCCCAGAGCAGCGTTGTCCTATGAGGTGGCTGCATCGTGAGTCTGCAGTGTGAAAAGAAGCGGTCGACTGACGGCACAATCTTCAGAGGACATCATGTGTTCGTCTTCGCCGCTCCCATGTCAGCGTAGGGGTGGTAGCGGTGAGCCGAGCTTAAATAATAATTGGATATCCTAGATTGGGTTTATAGACAATAATCCAAATGTTTCGCTATCTGTGCCGCCAGCTTCTACAGTGGTATATTGAAGCTTTTAACATCATATGGGAAAGAATGAGCGCAGAGAAACCGTCTATGTGTGGTAACACAAAAAAATAGCTCCATAGGCTATAAAGCTAAACAAATATTTTGAAGACAGCTGTTTAATATTCTTTATCAATATATTCTTTATCAATGTAAATGCTGTACATGGTCATTTGTTTTTTTTTGTTTGTTTTACAAAACAAACATTTAATTTATTTTGAAGTAAATTAAACAATGTTTGTGGGATACCACTCGTTACCCGACATCCAGATAACAAGCTCATTATTGTTAGTCGTAGTTGTAGTCATAGTAGTGTTGTTATTGTTGTTGCAAACTTTAAATAACCAGTAGACTATAAATTATATAACCTACTTCAACAATATTTGATGTAGTTGTTAAATTGGATTCATTTATCCATAGAAATACTTCATACCCCCCACCACCAACCTTGGCCCACCCACTTTTAGAAAGGCTCCATCGCCATTGGTTTCAGTGACTTAAAACTGAGAAGTTTAATGCTGTGCTTCTGTCGAGCTCCCAAACTTCCAAGTTCAGTTTAACTTTGTCTCACTGCAACACTCTGCCCCCACTGGTCGCAGAGCATTGCTGGAAAGTTAGACACCGAATCTAAACTAGGAGAATAATACAGTACATTAGTTAAGATAACGGAGGCACCAATTCTCTCTTTCAAATTATATTTCAGGAAGTAAATGACACTAGCATGGTCTAATATCACTATGTATATTTCAGTGAAATTGTTGGATCGCCCCACTTAAAATACATTGTGCCAACAACATAATTCCAGTAAATCTTACCTTTTCATATTGCATTTCAGATTTATCGAATGCTCCTTGTAGATACTTCAGTGCTACACATCTGGTCAAATTCATAAAGTTGCTTCAAGTTGACATTGAAAACACGTCAGTCGTAGGAAAAGCGATTGGTACTCAAATGCGAGCCAATTCATCTAGCTTCTGAGTTCTTTTATCGAAAATACATGGCAAAAATTTAGAAGGATTAGTTTTTTTTATTTAGTTTTTTTCTGGAGAAATATTAAGACGACGAATATTAAGACGACGAATGTACGGTATACAGAAAATAAAAGTTTTTCAAGAAATGGAAATAATTGTTACTTAACTCCCAGAAGCAATTGAAGGAATATGTGTTGGACGCATTCCTTCAGCAGAAAGTGCAGCATGGAAAAGAGTGTAAGCTATGTTTGTCAGTTAAAATCAAATACATCTTTAACATAGTGTGTGCCTCTTTTATATAAGAAAATGTAATATCTGCAAAGTGATGGGAAGATTCACTGGAATTATTGTTTTAACTATATGTACTTTTAATGTATATTAGCTAAGACTGCTTCTGTTCACAAGCGTTATCCTTCTTGTTCCATTGGGTTTTTGTTGTAAAATACTTGCGGTGAGCATTACTTCATGAGTGAGTTGCTGTACTCCACAGGATACTGTGAAGCTATTCAGTAGAATTATATGACTTTGTACACCGAATAAGATTTCAATGTCCAACTTGAAAACAAAGGAAAATGACAACTTCTCCTTCCAGAGATAAAAAAAAGGAAAAATATTATGTATTCCAAATAACATATCATGGTTAGGGACCAAAACAGCAAGAAAATGTCTCGTGTTCAGTTATTTAAAGACTTAACTGTTGTTTGATTCTTTGACATCTGTCCTATTTTAGTTTATCAGGACAAACCTATAAAATTCTCCAAGTGACATTTTAGACAATCGGATGCTAAAAATCAATGTTTAGAGTTAATTTAGAGTTAACCCCGCTGCTGCTTCTATCCAGTGAGATCTTGTTACTGACACAGCTTGGGTGGAACACAAAAGGTCAGGTCGCTTGACCATGCCATGCGGTGTGTCAGTGAGTCGTGTTTCAGACACGATTTCCCAGGGCGTAATGTAGCTCAATTCTAACCACCAGACCAGACTCCCTCTCAGACCTGCAATGTCATGTTAATGCTTTGGTTCTATTCCTATTTCCATTCTGGTAACCAGTCAGCGCTCTTTCTTTTTTGCTCACTTATGTTACCTGAGAAGAATAGGTTCTAATATGTACAACCTGTATGTTTTCCACAAGCTGACAATGAGTACCCATCTTAGTTACTTTTGACAACTTCTGGTGTTACATGCATTTAAAGATATACTGCAGTACAGTAGCTGCTTAGGTTAATTTAAGATTACAGGGGCATAATTGAAGGGCTGCGACCATGTATTTTTGGTCACCTGTTTCTCCCAGCCCTGTGTAAATTGTGTTTTAATTATTAATTTGATCAATTGTGGCCCAACTTTTAAGGATTTAAAGTGAGGTATTTATCCCTATTTGGAACCTAACTGTTTTATAAACACTTTACGGTGTTGGTTTGTAACCTCAGAAAGGCAGTTTTCTTGTAGGATTTCTAGAAGATGTTGTTTATTTTCCTCCTTGATAAAGACTGAAAATAAGAAAAGGAAAATGAATTGCGCATGGCAGGAAAGGGCAGTTTGAATTCCCTGCCCATTCTGAATTAGTGCTATCAGTTTCATGTGTGTGGTGAACACTATGCTTGCTGTGGGATCTGCTCAGTGGCAAGGACATTTCATCATTGCAAACACAAGAGATAAAAGCTGGGTCTCATGTTCTCTGTCTGGAATAGCAGGGTTGATAACAGAGGCTTAAGATGCCTATCAGATTGTGTTTTACTGTAACTCTGACACAACAGCTTGTTGTCTGCACTTTGATTGCTGATAAAGAGCCATGCCGTAGAAGACAGTTTAGATCTCTCTATGGCTGTTTGAGCTTAAAGACCCATTCTTATTTAGGTGGCTGCTGTATAGGCCCCTACACATTGTTTCATAGAGGATAGCACACCAAAGCTTGATATGGAAAAAATATAACAAGCACGACAAGTAGTGTGCTATTCTATTTACAATGGAGGAAGTAACTGAAATTGAATCTACCATGAGAACTTCTTTCACAAATAATACTTTATACCAACTGATATTCTGAAGTACAGTGTTTTAAATGTTTTACTGTGATAACTTGTAACAATTGTAAGTCACCCTGGGTAAGAAAGTCTGCTAAAAAAAAATAAATAAATAAATAAATAAATAAATAAAAATAAAAATAATAATAATAATAATAATAATAATAATAATTTCCAGATTAGACATTGTGGGGTTCTACCAGTGTGGGGACAATGAGTTGGAGAAATTAGTCCTGTTTTGCCTACCCATTCACAGCTGAAATTTGCTCATCATGATTAATGCCATATGTTCTTGCAAATTTCTACTGTATTTTGTTTTTGAAATTGACATCTTTTTCTTTTTAAGAGACACCAGAAATGTGATTAGTGCCGCATTAAGAACCGTTGAGATCATTTCATTCCGCCCTGCGCTGTAGGATAATCTGGAAACCAGTTCAGCCCTGGCCTCAAACTCTCAATGTGCAAAATATCAATATTCATGTCCACTGCCCCAATCGTAAAGGCAAACTAATTGGAGCATATCATTAACGTGACATCCATGTGCATTGTCTGTTCCCCAAAGAGATTTGATGCCAGTAGTATTGTCCAGATGAATGATCTGCCTGCCTATGTGCAGTTTCGAGCCCAGCACTGACAGGGTTTCTGAGTTGTGTGTGGTGTATATAGAGGGGAAACACGATCTCAAAGCCATTGACCCGTTCAGCCCTAGAGAGATGCTCTGTGTTTGAAGGTCATGAGCTGCCTACAAAGGTTAAGTTGAATGACTCTGGTCCATTAGGATAAATTACAGCAGAATATACAGACAGTCCATTGCATTAATTATTCAGGATGCAGTACCCTTTGCTGCCACTAAAATAAAGACTGATAAATTGTCTTTTTAAGCTGAGAGATGGAACATGTATTTGCTAAATCCAGCTACCGGTATGCTTATTTATTATAGACTTTATCTACTGTATCTAACACACTATTGATAATCTGCTGTTCAAGACACAAGTGACAATTTCTGTGATAAGATTTGGATGTGGCTTGTTTGACCTGGATTTTTGTCTAGTCATTTTTTATAACACAATTAAGAAATTCCACTGTAAAAAATAAATAAATAAATAAATGTTGCTTAAGTGACTATCGCATGTAAAAAAGTGGCATAACAAAAAAAACACAACTACTTTCATGTTTTTCATCATAACATTCCTATTCATAACAAACTGTAAGGCTGTTTTGTATACTAGCGAATACAAAATAGCATTTTTGCTATTGTAGAAAAAAATGACTGACTAGCTGCTTACTGTATAAAACATTAATGTCATTACCAGGACTGAAGTCAAAATATTCAAACCTGGTCTTAGTCACACTCAGTCGTTCCAGTGATAGTGTGCCTGTTGATCCATTCATTAAACTACAATTTCTCTCCATGGTCAGCATATTGCTTTTTACTATAATGGCGTCGCTTTGAGCTCCCACGTTGAGATTGGCCTATAGCAACAATCTGACTGTTGCTAAGGAATCGTAGTTGATTTGGAATTACCTGCTTTTCCACAAAGAAAGTTCATTTATCAAATAACAAATATAAAGTGAAAGTTAATTTTTAAACATGCAGGAAATGTCTCGGGCATGGTATAGAACGGTTATGTACTGAATCTTCATTGTGTATGGAGAATGATCCCACTCGTGATCCATTGGCTTTAAACAACTCCTTTGATGCTACACGTCATCTATTAATCATCAGGCCCATCTGTGAGAGAATTCTCTGTACACATGAAGATTCAACACATAACCTTTATGTATTCTGTGTTTTTAAAAATATATATATATAATCTATCTTTAATGAGACTATGTTGAATTAAGGTTTAAATAAAGAGTTTGCAAAACTTCATTGTTAAAGCAAGGACCAGAAGGGGTTGTAATTCGGAAGTCTGTGTGGATATATAAGAACATAAGAAAATGTACAAACTAGAGCAGGCCATTTGGCCCATCTAAGCTCGTCTGGTGCTTAATTGCTGATTGTTCTCAAAACTTTGTCAAGTTGGGTCTTAAAGGATCCAAGTGATTCTGGCTCAACAGCATGACTGGGTAACTCATTCCATACCCTCCCCACTCTGTGAAGAAGTGTCTCCTTCCCTCTGTCTTAAGTTTATCGCCAATGAATTTCCAACTGTGTGCTCCGGTCCTGGTTTCTGTGCTGTGATGAAGTTTAGGTTAGAGTTAACTGTGTCCTCTGGTCCTGGTTTCTGTGCTGTGATGAAGGATTGGTTAATGTTAGCTGTGTCCTCTGGTCCTGGTTTCTGTGCTGTGATGAAGTTTAGGTTAGAGTTAACTGTGTCCTCTGGTCCTGGTTTCTGTGCTGTGATGAAGGATTGGTTAGTGTTAATTGGACAGGACAGTCCCCAAATGTAAAGATCAAGTCCCGGGCTAAATGCATCCGGGATGGAATTTGTCCCAGATTCCTAGACAGTGCAATCTTACAGTTTAGTGCCACATTCAAACTATAGCATATCTGTTTGGAACAAAGCCCCTCCCCTGCCGCATCATTTTGCAATGCCTTACACAGCCCCAGAATGATTGACACAATGGATAGCCAATCTAAGACATAAAACTATATACTTCCACTACCATGTGACTTTTTACACTCACATCACATGTTCTCCAACAGCCTAACACTGATCTGCTTTGGTGACAGCAAACAAAATACAATTCGTAGAATAATTTAATTTCAGTTTTTTTTTTGTTTATGCAAAATGGCTGACTCTAAAAGTTGAAGTGGTAAAGGAAGGAGTACCCTAAGGCCTACTCCACAAAAGAAAAAAGTAAGCACCTGTGCAAATCAGAGAGGAATGGGTTCTAACGGTCATACACGTGGATTAGGAAAAGTGCAAATGATTCAACAAGCGTTTTTTATACATTGTGTAAAAAAGATTTTAGAATTGGATACTGAGGTGAAAATGCTGTTAATAAGCATTCAAAGTTGATATTTAATTTTGAAATACTGTTATTAAATATACAGTATAAAATATACACAATACCCCACCCCGCGCCCCACCATAAAAAAAGGCAGGTGAAGAATGTCTTTATAAGTGGGAAATGTGGACAAGTAGGGAGGCCTATTCTAGATAAACTACCAATATTTTTAAAATGTACTGTACTAAACATTTTGACTGGATACTTTTTATATCCGTAAACGAAATGCTGGTATTTTAGCTCCATTTGATCAGAATTGCTGAAGCTAAGGTTCTGTAGGAAAACTTGTACATATTGTAATATGGACGTTAGGTTTATAATTAATATATATGCAGTCAAAAAATGTACAGCAAATAATACAAGGATAGTACACAGCACTTTCTTATGGCATGTTCATTTTTTATTATTATTTGTATCTTTTTTTTGGTGGCCAAATGAGGCAGGCTAAAAACCTAGTGGATATAGGTATGATATCAGTAAGTCACACAAAAATTGGAACTCAGGCACAAACCCTCCCGTATTTTAATATTAATTGGGTTATTTGCTTTTGGAACGAGAATTTCTTAAAATAACACCAGCAGATAAAATAATAGCCCCTGTGTTTTAAACCAGGTTTGACAGAAAAAAGTGGCCTCTATACAGTAGACAAGTTAAGCAGTTTGGTAGAGTGCCATTTACTGTAAGTTCCTGAAGTGTGCACAGATTCATGCTAATGGAACTCAGAAGCCCTTCTCCTTGTTACCATCATTAGCGGAAAACTCAATCAGGAATCAATTTTTTTATTGTTTCCCCCCTCTCGGCTCCATTACAGCAGAAAAAGGTAATACAATATCCACATAATTACAATCAATTATGCAGCCACGGACTGGAGCCGTTAAATACAGACTCATGCCCTTTTGTAGGACAAACAAGAATACATTTAGAAGTTCTAAGTTGGTGAATTATATATATATTTTTTATTGACTGACCTGCTTGTTTTCTGGGGTTTGTTTCCCACAAACACTCATCTGAACATACAGTATATATCTGTACACCGACAAGAGATGTACTTTGAATTTGTTTTGCTCCGATTTGAAGCTTCTGTGAAGCTTCTCAACACAGCCTCAGAACATGAGACTTTGATTTCAAACAGACTCTAAACAGAGGCTGTGTAATGAATAATGATATACACAAGGACCACTTCAAGTGTAGCGAGGGCTTAGTTGTTTCCATTCAGAAAGTAAAGCTTGATATTTTGCATTGAGAAAGACAGCAGCAAAAAATTGTCACTTCTTTTGTTTTTCCCTAAAGATTAAAATAACTGCTGAGATACAAAGTATTGGGCACACTTGAATAACTCACTTTATTGTCTTGTGGCAACATTTTGTATGGAAGTAATAACCTGACCTGTTGAATCATACTGAACATGTTGGACAAACATCACAGAAAGTGGTCAAGGAAGGTGCTTTATTCATGTTTACTTCAAACTACCACTGGGCAACAGAAACCAGAGAGAGAGAATATGTTTGTTCTTGATGTTCCCTGCGTTGGACTAATGACAGTGGTGAGCTTGTTTTGGTGTATGTTGTCATGGTAATATTTCAAGCACTGCAGTAGGAAGATGGATGGGGGTTTTGTAATACTTCTTAAAGACAATTCTGAGTGCAAGTAACACATTTCGGCACACCCCTAGCATAGAGTTTTGTTTATTTGTTCAATGTTTTGTTTTTTTTAACTTTTTGGTTGTTGTAAATAAAGTTTGATGCCAAGCACTTCAGCAGCATTGTGATCAGGTGCCTGTCTGACAATGACAGCTCGCTCCACCCTGAACACACAATGAAAAACACTCACATGAGTTAGAACATATACAGAAGACCTTATATAAACAGAACCTGTTTATATATACAACTGATCAGTTTTTGAGGTTGTGAAAGCATCAAATTGGCAGCACTATAAAGCCCTGCTAGTGATGGTGCTTTGGTCTTTTCTCATTTATAAGGTTTTGGTTTTTAATTAAGAAAAAAATGAAGTGCCTTTGCTCCTAGTTTGACTTCAAGCGAATTAGTTATTCAACTAGACTACGAGATCTTTTTAACATAATTTGAAATCCCAAAAAAAGTGATTGGCTGAGAGATTTAACTTGTCATGCAATTTAATAGCTGCTTTTGATTACCGTTTGGATTTGTGATGAATATTCTCCTGATGGAACTGTCGAAGTCCATCTCATAGTCCTTTCATTTTGAAAAAAGAGAGAAGGGATAGTGGATGGGAGAGGGTAGAAGTGAAAAGGAGATGATGGGAAGAATGCAATGCAGTGTGAAACTCAAAAGGGCTGACAGAGATGGAGAGCAGGGGGCATCAAAGTTCCAGGATGGACAAAGTAGGAATGCAGTTCCCCTGCCTCGTCCTGAGGAGCAGGGAGAGTGAGAAAGGACATACAGTAGAGAGATGAGACAGCAGCTGGGGTAGCAGTGTTCTTGGGGGTGATCCATGTTTCTGTAAGTCGAGATAGATGAGAATGTGTTCGTCCCACCAGCGCTCATCCGGTTCCTAGTAGCTGGTTGATCTCAAAACTTTGTCAAGGAGTATTTTAACAGATCCCAATGATTCAGTATTATAAACATGGCTAGGTAACCCAGTCCATACTGTAATGATCCTTTCCTAATTTGTTACTATACCTTTTAGTAACGTATATAGTTCTTTCACGGCACCTACTAGGTTGTACTCTCGAGGAGGGCGGAGAGCTGTGCAGACTGGCCTTAACTAGTGGGTTAACAAGCAGGCTAAATAATACAGTGACGCTGTGACCTTCATGTTCTAGAATGGAGCTGAGAGACTAGGCTATCTGTGTCTGAAGCATTTGACCACTAAAATAAGTGTGCTGTGTGCTTGTACCCGCAGTCCATGTCTCCATTCTCTATACTGCATTCTGCCCTGTATTAACATCAAATGAGTCTGCCAAGCATTACAATACCTTCCCCACTCTGTAGGAACTCTAATTTCATGGCCTAACCCTGGTGAAAATGTTTGCAGAATAAATGAGTCTGCATACTGCCCTTAGAAGCATTCAAAGCAATTGAATTTAAAATTGTAGCTATTTCAGTCATTAAATAAAGGGGCCTCTGGGATAAAAAGAGGCTGATTTAAATGTGTAATTTAAGAAGTCTTGCTTCCATATCTGTTAAGAGATACCAGCCCTGCTTGTTGCCGGCAGGTAGTGCGTTCAATTAAGAATAGCAACAGGAAATTGTACAGCCTTTTGTGGTAACTCGAGATAATGTAGTTTACTGCCACAATAAGGCACCGTTGATTACATTCTAGTATTTCTGCACTTCTGGCTCGTCCAAACCTCTCCTCTGCTACGTCCGCTAGCCTCCTTTTAATTGTGATTGTGGCTGCTGTAGGTTTTTAGATAAAGTTAGGTCAGCGCTAATTTGTTTTTAAGTGTAGTGTACAAGGAGAGAAACATTTCTACATCAACAATGAGGCCTGCAGAGTCATTTATTTTAGAATTTGGAGTCTTTACCTCCGAGTTTACTGCACCTAAAAACAAATTATTAATTATTATGAATTACTCATTTAGCAGACACTTTTATCCAAAAACGTTGCTGTTTTTTGTGGGCGTTTCTTTGGTTGCCGTAGTGATGGGAACAGACAGGTTGAGGGAACTGAAGAAGTGTTGAGATACTTAATTGAAGTGTTTAATATCTCAAAGTAAACCCCAGTCACTCTAAATGCAGCACAGCACTGCTGGGCTGAATCACCACTTTTCTTATTTAATTTTATTGTATTTTATTTTATTATAGTACTAATAACTTTTGACAATAACATTTAAAATCAACATTTTAGTCTTGCTTCCAAATTGAATAAATGATGAACCAATTAACACAATGATTACATCATTGTGTTCTATCAAGACATAATTCCACCATTTTGACATCACCACCCAGAAGGCAAGAATGTATAACAAATGCTGTAGGCACTGAGGTCATATTAGAAGCAGTGTTTGTTTATGCTTTTGTAATCAAATCCTTCTTGTAATGTCAACTGAGGTTTTTATTTAGAATGATATCTTTGCATTCCAGCCTTTTGTTGATACTTTATTTGTAATAAACTTCAGTATTGCCACTGGGTTTTGCGGCATTTTAGGGAAATAAATCAAGATTAATTTCTTACAGGGAAATCAAAATCCTTGATCAAGATTTAACAATGACTGTACATTCAATATTAGAGCCATCAGTGTGATGCAGTTGATGACCATAACATATATCAACAGTATAGTATAGAACAGCGGTTTTCAAACTGGGGTACGCGAGAAACATTCTGTAATAGCGGACAACGCATTTTATTTAGTATGACTTGACAATCTAATCAACGTTTAATCTCCTTTCTATAAAACTGCAGCTGCACTGATGTATGATTCCATTGCAAGGTTAACGCTAAACACCAGACTGCTGTGCTGACAAAGAGCGTTCAGCGCACACATGTAAATGTGACATTTAAATTAGCCCTGTTTCCGTTTTGTTTTTTTCCAATGACCCGATTTAAAGTTTATTGTATCTTTAAGTAGGCTACTATTGGTTCATTTCAAAATACATAACATATGGCCAGTCAGAAACCCAAATGTTGACTTGCGGACTACTTTGCCTAATTTATTTTCAATTAGAAGAAAAAATATGGATCGTTGGCTCAAGATTGGTAAATTAGCAAAGGGTGGAACACATAGGGATGAGCAGGAGTCCAGTGCAACCACATTTTCAGCTGATTCATCTACAACTGCTGGCTGTAGCGGTGTGACTGCAGAGGAGGCCTGGGAAGTGTGCGACAGAGCAGGACAAAGAAAGGGCTTCAAAAAAACACAAGCATGATGAAAGTTACATTGAACTTGGATTTATGGGCTGGGGGTGCTGGATATCCCCAGCCACAGTGTGTCCTATGCTGTGAAGTTTTATCAAATAACAGTCTTAAACTGTCTCTTCTACGCCGGCATCTAGAGACTACACACAGTCAATTTAAAGACAAATCGGTTCAGTTTTTCAAACGCAAATTGGAAGAGATAAAAATCAGTAAAAAAATTCTTGCATGGGAAATATAAATGCACTTTGAGCTCCATACCTCGTGAGTTACCCAGTGGCTAAAACAGGGAAACCACACACTGTTGCAGAAGATTTCATTATACCTGCTGCGATAGACATGACGTGCATGCTCTGTGAAAAAGCAGAAAAAAAACTTGATACCATACCTCTCTCCGATAATACTGTGTCACGCCGCATTGATGATATGGCTGAAAATGTTCTTTCTCAGCTTGTGAATCGCGTTAGAAACAGTGACGATTATTCTCTGCAACTAGACGAGTCCATGGATTTAGGTAGCCTAGCTAATCTTTTGGTTTATGTTCATTATATGTGGGCAGATGATGTGACGTGTCAATTTTGCTGTCCGATGATAATTATGTCTATAAAATAAATTAATATAAAAATCTACTATATATAAAATAAGTGTACAATATTTTATTTATAAAGCAACTAGTGTATTTATATTGAATTATTATCAAAGTAATGGTTTTTGAGCTTTCAAAGTTTAAAAGTGTCCTTCAGTGTTACTGTCCGAAAGCTTATGCGTTTTCATAAACTTAAAAAAAAAAAAAGAAAAAAGAAAAAATGATAAAACACAGAATAAAACAATTAATGAAATACACCGGCATGATTCTTTGAGGGTCTTTTGTTATAAGGAGAAATGCTGTCTGATTATTTAAATTCACAATGAGCTTTTTACGAGAAATACTTTTGTCCGAGAAACTGATGTCCTCAAATGTCCTACTGTGTAACCAACATTGAACAGCCATTTTAGACCATATTGCCTGAAGATTCCACTTGACCTATGACCTCAGTATACGAGGAAGTCAGAAAGGGACCCAGCACATGTGGAGCAAGGTCAGTATGTCTTTCATAAATGTTAAAAAAAAAATGCATATTCATGGGAATAATCACATGTCCTTCAGTGTAACTCATAGAATAAGGTGATAACAAAGAAATATTTTCAAAATCAACATCTCTCTAGATATTTGATTGTTATAGAATTTCGTCAATGTCATTGCTTTGCATAGGTGGCCTAATAATTTAATTTTACATTAGAATTAGATGGAAAATGTCCTTCGGTGTAACCACAAAATGTCCTTTTGGTGTAACCAGAATTAGGTTACACCAAAATGTCCTGGTGGTTACACCGTATGACTTTAGGCATGATCTCTCAATTTAACAGATTTATTGATTACTTATTATGAAGAGCCAATAAACTTTTATTTATTATGAATATCCAAATTTAAAATGACACACATATATATATTTTTCTCATTTTTCTTCATTTTCAGATGCCCTTGTCAAGCAGGGAAAAGGTAGCTCAATATAGAGCATGTGTTAATGAAGACCCTTGTTAATGAAAACCCTTATTCAGTCTTGAACAAAGAAGACTACGCGGTGATCTGATTCAAGCATTCAAAATTCTAAAAGGTATTGACAATGTCGAGCCAGGGGACTTTTTTGACCTGAAAAAAGAAACAAGGACCAGGGGTCACAAATGGAGATTAGATAAAGGGGCATTCAGAACAGAAAATAGGAGGCACTTTTTTTACATAGAGAAGTGTGAGGGTCTGGAACCAACTCCCCAGTAATGTTGTTGAAGCTGACACACTGGGTTCCTTCAAGAAGCTTGATGAGATTCTGGGATCCATAAGCTACTAACAACCAAACGAGCAAGATGGGCTGAATGGCCTCCTTTCATTTGTAAACTTTCTTATGTTCTTAAGAGCAACCTACCTTTCCAAAAGGCAATCAAGGTGCTTTTTCATGTTTTTCACTTTATAATACAGAATCTGATATGATACAGAATCTGATATGATACAAAATCTGACAACATTATAGTCCAGCTAATATGCACAACAAATAGGCAAGGCTGCACATTTTTCAAATGTGAAACTTTGCATACACATACCAAGCACATGCTCATGCTACAGTCCTGTAGAAACTGACCTGAATGAAACAAAAGACAAGAAAAATGACATTCCCTCTTCATGCAAAACAAATGTCCCTGTCCTTGATGATGAGATACTAGCAGGCACGTTTGTTATTGTGATGTACCATGAACTACCATACGTTGGGCAAGTTGTTAAGATGGTAGAAAAAGAAGTTGAAGTAAACTGCATGAGTCAGTTAAATGATAAGAATTCATTTGTCTGGCCTAGAGTTTCTGATGTATTTTTTTTTATTACAAGTCAGATATTGTTGCAGTAATTACTGAGCCAGAGCCTTCCACTTTGAGATGCTCCAAACTGTGCAGCGCCGACTGGATGAAATTTACAAAAGCCTGGTAGCTGTTGCCTTTCCAGTATCAGCAGTATGATACTTTCAAAGTGACTAATGCAAAATGTTACTGTTGTTTTTCTCATAGGAGGCTGTGTGGTCCAGTGGTTAAAGAAAAGGGCTTGCAACAAGGAGGTCCCTGGTTCAAATCCCACCTCAGCCACTGACTCATTGTGTGACCCTGAGCAAGTCACTTAACCTCCTTGTGCTCCGTCTTTCGGGTGAGACGTAGTTGTAAGTGACTCTGCAGCTGATGCGTAGTCCACACACCCTAGTCTCTGTAAGGATAAAGGCGTCTGCTAAATAAACAAATAATAATAATAAATAATGTTATGTTAAATTTCTGTTCTGTTCCTCTGTTCACCAATGTTGATTAGTAGTAATTAAAAAAAATACAAATGGGGTAACCTGCTTTGGTCCTACGGTGTAACCGATATGTTAATTGTATTAAAGTGCAGATATTTCTATGAAACTTGTTGTATCTATACAAACACATAGAATATATTAAATGTGGTAAAAAAAACATTTTAGTCTTTTCTAGTCATTTTTATTTTATTTATAGGTATTATTGTGAACTCATACTAAAAAAAGTGGAATCGTCACAAAGAAAATGAAGAAAAAAGAAATAAATATGGAAATATAATTGTATGCTTGTGAAGCAGGATAGCTAAATAGTAAAATATGAATGATTATGTGCATAGAAACTGCACATAAGGCAATTTATTTCTAGAAAAATGTGTAGTTACACCAAAGGACACTTTAATGGTATAAAGGGCAAAAAAAGCAGAAAATAGATCAATTAAGGTGTGACAAGTATATATATATATATGGATGGTTCACATTCACAGGAAACCTAAAATACTAATTGCATTAATTTTTAAGACATTAAAGTTTTTTTCACTTTTGAAAACCTTATCCGTCATCTGCCCATGTACGAAAGTACCATGCATGAAGATTTTCAACAGGAGATTTTCATGTGTGAGAAAAGAATTAACTGGTCCCTCTGTTTATGGATTTGCACCGATGGGGCAAAATCAATGACGGGTAAACACAGTGGAGTCGTGGTACATATCCAGGCCGTAGCAACAGAAGCCACCTCGGTGCAATGCATCATCCACCGAGAGGCCCTTGCTGCCAAAAAAATGCCTAATGACTTAACGCCAGTGTTAAACGATGCAGTAAAAATAGTTAACTTAGTCAAGGCTCGGCCTCTAAATTCAGCTACCCTGTGTGATGAAGTGACCATTCAATGCTACCACTGCACACTGAGGTTCGCTGGCTGTCTCATGGCAAAGTGCTGACACGACTTTTTGAGCTGCACAGCGAGCTTCAAGTTTTTTTCACTGACCATCCTTTTGCGCTGTCTTCTTGCTTGTTAGATGCTACCTGGCTCAGCGATTAGCCTACTTGGCAGACATTTTTTCTTCCCTGAATGAGCTTAATTTATGCTTACAGAGTTTAAGTGCCACTATTTTTAAAACCCATGACAAAACTGAATCTTTGATCAAGAAACTGCTGTTTTCGGATAGCTGCTTACAGAAAAATATAATTGACTGCTTTCCAACACTGCAGGAATTTTTCACAACAAATGAGACACAGTTACATGAAGGTGTGAAAGCTGACGTGGAGCACTTAAAACAACTTGGACAGCAACTTAGAAAATATTTTCCCAAAATGGATAATACAAACGCCTGGATACACAATCCATTTGAGGTGTCTTAATGTCTCCCAATTCCTTATCTGTCCGTGCGTGAGCAGGAGAAACTTTTAGATCTCTCTTCTGACGATGGCCTTAAATTAGTGTTTGCACGTAAACACTTGGCAGACTTTTGGGCGCAAAGGATGGAAGATTACCCGGAGCTGTCAAGTTTCTGATGCCCTTCTCCACAATGTACCTTTTGCGAGACGGGATTCTCTGCCCTCACGGCGATCAAGACAAGTACCATCAGAGATTGAACGCCGAAAATGATTTGAGACTAAAGCGCTCTCCAGTTTTTCCTGCCGTCAGTGATTTGTGTGATAACAAGCAGTAACATCCATCACACTGACGGTAAGCATTTTATTATTATTTTTAATTCGCATCAGTAGGACTACTGTACTGTACGTTACTTACCAAGAATTTAAAAATGATGTATTTTCGTATTACAAATGTCAGCTGTAGAAATGCATGGATAGTAAACTTTTCTTTACATCCTTTTCTGTATGTATCTTTTCATTATCAACAAAAATATATGATTGCCATTTTTAAAGTAGGTTGTGTGTGTAGTGATTGAGACCAGCACGGAGGGTTCAATTTAATGTTTCCAATAATAATGTAATAATTGTATCCAGAACAACACACTCCAGGGCTTGTTGTATAGTGTTATTGTACTGTTTTCATTGATATATATGACCCTATCTCAGATGGGGGTACGTGGTGGACTACATTATTTGGAAAGGGGTACGCAGCTTAAAACATTTGAAAACTCCTGATATAGAATAAGAGTGTGCATTGAAATGATCTCAATTTGATAAGTGATTCTCCAGATACAGTGCTCCCTCGCTATAAGGCTCTCGGTTACAACGTGTCTCGGATATAACCCTCCTACAGCATGTCCCCCAATTCCCTATACTAGTGATTCATGCAATATTTCTACAGTAAATACAGTACTGGTGTTGTTCAAACTGTAAACAACTTCTCAGTCCAACTTCTGTTTCTGTCTCTCCCTTTTGATACTGTATCTGAACTGAAGAAAAGCTGCACTGGCACTTTATAACACAGACCTCTTATTCAGCATTTGTTTTATAACAGAATAAATATTTGGCCTATTACGTGGTTATTGTTCTTAATATATTTACTTTTTGCTGTGAGAGGAGCTGCAGATTTCTCTGGGAGACGAGACGGTTCAGCTTGGCTTCAGCCCCGCTCCGGCAGCCGAACCTGGGGAGAGCCCGTTCCCTCTTCCCCTCGTCTGACCCGCTCTCCTTCTCGCACTTGGTTTGATTGTCTGTCGCTTCGAACTGAACTCCCAACGGCCATTTAGCCAGGCTGTTTATAGTTTAAAAACTGCTAATTAAAATGATCCATTAAAATGATACTTTTTTTTTTTGGTAAAAAATATAGCATTGATTTACATGGTGCTTGATGCAGGGTTGCAGGGTTAATTTACGGAAAGTTACATTTTTTGCTTCACTATATATTTTAGTCAGGTGTGTTGTTATGTGTCCCGCGGCGCCCCCCTCCCCCCCCCCTGTTTATAACGCTCTTCGGTTATAATGCTCATATTGTGTGTCCCCCGAGACCTGCGTTTCTAGCGAGGGAGCACTGTACATGCAAAAATCCAAGTGTGACATGCAGATAGACAAATGTACAGACAGACACCCCCTGTATCCCAAGAATCTGATATAATATTAACTTATTCTAAAAAATGTTAATATTTAGTATTACAATATAAAGCTTCTGATATTTTGTTTGTAAAAATATGATTATGTATTTGAAACTTCAAATAAAACAAAACAAAAAAAAAATTTGCTTTATATTTCTCTATCCCAGGAAAGAGAAATGTTGCTTCTGTGGCTGTGAGCGTCATCAGAATTTAGAGACAAAGATAGAAAGAAAGGAAAACCCTTCCTTCAAACTTCAGTACTATTTTCAGAGATTTGTTTAATGAGGAGCTGGCATGGAGGTGTTTATAGTGTTAAATCAAATATAACCTCCCAACCTGGGAACTCTGGTAAGTGATTCAGTCGCTCTTTTTGGAATTTCAGCTCAGGAGTGAACACACACAAAAACGTTTAAATTGAAACCCAATACTGTAATATTGTTATTTATTTATTTATTTATTTATTTATTTATTTATTTATTTCTTAGCCTACGCCCTTATCCAGGGCGACTTACAATTGTTACAAGTTATTACAGTACAAAGTATCGCATTATAAATGCATTTTGGAAATGATAAAACCCTGAAGCACTTTGCAGTTTGTGCGCTAGTGTCCAATTGCTGTTGGCTTAGTACAGTACAGTCAAACCTGCTCATGCGACCACCTTTATTAAGCGACCACCTGTCTAACGCAACCAGCGACCACAATTCTCTTACCCAGCAACAGACTCAAACCTGTATTAAGCACCCTTACACAGGGCTATTGTTAAAAGTATGGTTTTAAATGGTACCTCCTAAATTCAAAGGAATACGGTAACCATTTTAGCGGTCTTTTATCCGGTCTTTTATAAACAACAGCGCTCTCTTGTAAAGGAAGAGAGAAAACGTGGAGAAACAAAAGGTCCTCCCTAGATGACAGAATCTGCTAAATAAACTAATAATAATTAAAGTTATTAAACTTGTAAAGACAGTAAGTGCCAGAAAAACTGCTTAAAAATTCGGCACTAGAAAGAAGCAGATACAGCATTTTGAAACTGAAAGAACTAGGGCTTGAAGTTTTAGGTTTTTATTTTTGTTCACGTGACCATGTTTTGAGCCGATTTCAATGTCTTAATTAAACTGTTAATTACTAAACAAAGTCGCTTATTTTTACCTTGATGTCCTGATTGACTTGAAGATTCTGTTTCACCTTCATTATTCGAACATAACAGCAAACAATGACATTAATCTCGTCCCCCAGATGCTAATTTAACTTACATTTCATTTTCGCACTTGCCTGGGAACTAAGTAGCTTCCAATGTGTCTGTTTCATGTTGTGTTGTTCTTTCCCGCTAATTTAACAGAATGTTCTCATAATTAGAATGTAGCGGCTTAAAACTTAAAGACAAACCGTTAAAAGGAAAATAAACACCGAAAAATTCAAGCCATACTTATAAGAGTATGAAAACAATGTGTGCGGTAATCGAAAAAGATCTTATGCTTATGCTGGCGTTGGTTTCAGGATGCAATGAATCAACACATATCTGAAATGCAGACACAGGCATTGAAATTTGCAAAGGATTTAAAACATTTTGTGTGACCTGAGACAGGCAAGCATTCATTACTTTCACAAAATAATTTGTTTTGTAAATGCATTATCTAAATGAATGTTACTAAATTACATACTTCCTTTTGTTCATATTACGTCTTGCTTTTACAGTATATGTAAGACATACATAATTACAGGAAAGCATGTCAGAGACAAATAGAAAATTCATAAGTTATGGGCCCTCTTAAGAGACCACCTGTGTTAAGAGACCACTATTAGACTGTCCCTTGAGTTGTCTCTTAATACAGGTTTGATTGTATTTTGTGCAAGACTAAAAAATGAATGTGAGGCGTATATGCAACATGATGTGAAATATTTGGCTGCTGAACAATCATATGGAACTCTAAGGATTTTTCGATTTACTTTCTAATGATCTACATACATTAGTTTGTCATACAGTATTCTCAGAATGCCTTGCAGTTACAATAATAATAATAACTAAAACTGCCAGGCAGTTTTACAGCTTGCAAGCTCAGTACCAGTTGGAAATTTGGGCAAGCTGTAGCATTGCAGCACAAGCATCACCAACAGATCAGTTTTATGGAGCAGTTTCAATTCAAAATACTGCATTAGTTCATTATCTCACGATGCTTTATAACTTTAAGCACCATAGTAACCATAACCCTATGTGGACTGTAAGGAGTTATAAGCTAGTTTTACATTTGACCGATTTTGAAAGGTTTTTAAAGAAATGCGTCAGGCAGCCATCTTGGTTTACGCACAAACACCATTTTTGACAAAGTCAGTTATATTGACACAGGGATGATGCTTGTCAACTTTGGAGTTAATCAACTAAACCGTTCAACTGAAGCTGTTTTAAATTTAAGAATGAAATGTAAATCTGGCTGCCATCTTGTTTTACGAAATAACACAATTTTTCCATATTTGAATGCCATTGTCCCCAGGATGACGCCTACCAAGTTAGAAGTTAGTTGGTTAAACGGTTTTCAAACAGAAGCAGTTTGATGTTTGGGCGCGTTTTGGTGAATTTGGTGGCAGCCATTTTGATAGTAAAATTTATCACAGCAACTTCTGCTTTGCAAGCTTGAAGCGGATTTGGTTGCTGATGACATATGCAAAGATCAATCAGATCAATCGGTCCCCAAGAAGAAGATTTTGAAAGGTGTTTCCAAAAAATGCGTCACATCGCCATCTTGGTTGACGGAAGAGCGCGATTTTTTTTGCATCTGAACTGTAATCAAGTTTGTTGATTGGTTTACTGGTTACATCACGTGCGAACAGGAGCAGTTTAATGTTTTGGGAGGATAACGACAATAAAAAAAGTTTAAAAATCTTTACAATAACAACAGGCTTCCCAAGGCAGCTTAGAAGCCTAATAATGATTGCAATGGTTGCAAAGAATGGCTGTTTAAGTTACAAATCAAATATACATTTCAAAATGACAGTTTGTCAGTGATCTTTCAGTTAAAATAATGTTACCTTGTGCTTATTCAAAATGTTGTAGTGGGTTACTTATTAATGTGTTTCTGTAACATGTTTCCAGTGTTAGGGAGTAAAACATTACGATACTGTAATCTGATTACATTTTTCAGTGACTGTAATGGAAACCAAAAAGCGCTTCAACAGTGAAAGTCAAATCTTGCCTGTCACATGAACACACTTTTTACATCATCTTGCTAGGGAATTTGGCGTCAGAGGAGGGAACAAGTGGGTTCGATAGCTGGATCTTCAAAGAATATTTGGAGCTGCAGCCTGACCAAACCGGAAAAAAAAGTCAAAATGTAAAATGTGTTGTTACTGTTGTTACTATTTGGAACTGTAACTAGTTGCATGTTTCAATGTAATAATTTTGTTCTATTGTTTGTGCATCTTTGGTTTGTTTTCTGCAGGGCAGAAGCATTGTGCAGTAATGAATTTGAATGCATTTGCATTGCCAATTCAGTTCTTGCTGTGATCAGTTTAAAGCCCAGCTGCTTCGAGCCTCCAGCTTCTGCATTAAGGTTAAGTTGAAATTGAGGGCATGTCTGGAAAAAGTTGTTAGGAAGCAATTTGAAGTGAAAGGCGCCCATTAAAATGATTGGGCATGTGGCGCGAATTATAAAAATGACCTGTCTGATGATGTCATTTGTCAGCTGACCAAGTACTTGGCCTTCAGCTTGGAAAGTTTTTGAAGAGGTTGTCGGTGCGGTGTTTCTTGAAGAGGTTGTCAGTGCGGTGTTTCTGCAGGCTTTTGAAGGTCCTGCGCAGTTGTGTTTTAAAATTATTTTCCTGTATCAGAAATGCAGTGGAGATCTACTTAAGGGCACAACTGTCGAGCATAATGCCTGACATGTATAGTAGATATATACAGGCGCATTTCTCTTAAATTGTAACCCAGTAAAGGGTTATGATGAGTTAACTGTGACATGCACAATAATTATTGGCTGTATGGAACAGGGCAGAGGCGTACCAATGCACACCTCAAACAAGTGTCTTGAAGGGAATATTTCTAGGTCTCATAATTTTAACAAAAAAAGTCAACACCCTGCTCTTGCAAAGTAAACACATTCAGCCCCAGAACCTTGGAGGACTGGGCGGGGCAAATTACCCCTGACATAATACCCCAAAAAACCTAGCTGTAAGGTCATTTCAGCATTACCTCTTATAATCGTTGCTAAGGGATTCAAACAACCAGAAATCAGCACAGAAAAAAGAAGCATGGATTTTATTCTTGTTCAATCCTGTGATTTGAAAAAAAAAAAAAAACGTTTTAATTTAATGGCATGTTTAAAAGTAATACCAATTTTGGAGTTGAAAGACAGGACAGCAATTACTGTGTACAGAATTACAAACATTTTCATAAAGCTTTTTCAGATGCATGGCCCTGGGAGGAAATACTGGTATCAAGCAAAAAAAAGGTTTTACTATTTTACATATGCTTTGTCAGTAATTTGTCAATATACAATATTACCCTGAAATATATCCATATTGGCATTGTCACGTCAGCCTTTTTCTTTCATAGTTTTGCCTAATCACGTCTGTCTGTCTGTCCATCCATCTCTGCCTGTCACACTCTACATGATGAATACAGTAACTGGCTTCATTTTACACAAATCTTCAGCAAACTTGTTGTATACTCCAAGCCTCGTATAGTCGCTTCAAATTGATCCAGTACATTTGTACAAATATTTTTTTCACGTTCTTGCTTTTGTGATTATGAGGACCCACTGGTTACAAGTAAGTAACTTTATTTATTGAGGACAGCAGCTGGACATGTTATACAGGAGGGAGAGGGCGAAAGCTGGACCAAAACAAAACTAAAACAATGCAAAACGTCTTAAACTATAGCACATGATTACTCCGTCCTATATAGTCTTAAGATTTGTGTGCATATGATTTTGTAAACTGCAAATAATCATTATTTAAAAAAAAATATTCACACAGTAACCACTTGAAGAAATAGGCTAAAGGTGTTGGCTGCATACAATCACAGACCACAATGTAGTTTACAAATATATTGAAAAATTGTGTGTGCAAGGAACAAAAGAACGGTGATATATCAATGGTGATATATCAATGCTTGCATTTCTTGTCAAACTGCAAGCTTTCTTGCAGAGCTCTGGACCCTGCCTGCCAAACAGCCACAGGGATCCAGGCTTTCATGTATTCGACTGGCAGGCTTCCTTTGAAGTGTGCAGACCCTAACATCAAAATCAATAGAAGCAGGGTTGGGGTCAAATCCTGTTTTTTAATTCCAGTTCCTTTTGAAGGACATTGGAATTAGAATTTATAATTTAGAGACACAATAATTGGTGCAATTGTTCAACTGATTTCTTTTTGAAGCCAATTTAATTGACTAACAGTGACTTCGAAGTAAGTAATTTGCTGCCACTGTGAGAAGCTTATTTTAACAGAATACTGCTAATTGCAACTTTGATTAACGCTGTTTTGGTATGATTCCAGTTGTAGACAGAAGGTTAAACAGGAAAGTGAAATTCGGTACGTGAAGCTGATTTCAAAGAACAAGCTTGTGTCCTGTGTTAACAATTGTTTACTAAACAGAAATGCAGGTAATATAATTAACTAATACATACATCGTCCATAACTATTAATCACTCAGTAATTTAGAAATACTAAAATAAATACATTAAATGACAAACTTTTCAACTAGTTCAGCTCAGTATATTGGTGATTTACTAGCAAATCAGTAGCCAGCAGACTTTTGACTCACGATTTGGAACTGCATGCCAACATGTCAGTTTTATATGCAACCATGGCGCTCAATGAAATAAAGAGAAACAAGCAATAGCATAACTAATAACCGACAGCCCATTCAGAATTACCAAAATAACCCCACTGTGCCAGAACATGTTTCCCACTTAAGACTACCTGCGGTCCTTTCTTCTCCTCTCCACCCTCTCATCTTTTTATTTTATTCCCCTCTTCTATCAACCTTTTAATTCCATGTCTTTATTATATGGGATTTGTTTTTACTTATCTGCTTGCCTATGTGACTACAGTAGCCACTCACACCTCTGCAAGCTTAATGTCCTGTTCTTGACTACTTAGCACACACCCGCCTCACTTAATGTGACCATATCCATAGCAATGCGTTGAGTGATAGGAGTTGATCCGCATCTGAATAATTTATCCAGTTTATCCATCTGCCTGAAGTTTCATCACCATGCACAATAATTATCAGCATGCTGATGGATCTAAAGTTAATAATGTGCAGATTGATGCTTGCTGTAGCTGTGACATCATGCTGATCCTCACATATTGGATTCACAAGCTAATATACCCCACATTTAATAACAAGTTGATTAATGCATACTGGGTGAAAATATAAATGATGCAAAAAGAACAAACATGCTGGTCACCACAAGCACATGGCCTGATTGACAGCTGTGCAGTAGGTGACATGCTGATTACCATGTGAGCCTCATCAGTGGTGTTCTAAAAAACAAAGGCTGCATTAGAAGAGATTTCACGTGAAAAAATATCGACACTCTCCTGTCTTTGCAATGCAAAATCCTCAAAATCAGGCTTATATTAAATGAGGTTGTGTATGCACTATGCTATATATGAAAACACTTGTTGTTCTGTCGTTCTGGGCTTTTCCCCCAGTCTATCTACCAGGCACCTATTGCTGCTCTGTCACTGCAAAAAATGATTGCAATTCCTGCTCTCTCTGTGAATAGAGCACTTCAATGAATAGAGTGATCTGAAGCCTATTCAGACACCTTTACAACAAATAAATTTCCCTACCATTTCTCAGGCTGGTGGCTCATTTGCCAGTCTGTGTTGTGGATTTCTGACAGGCGAATCGTGTGGGTGGGGGTGGGAGTGGGAGTGGGGGGTTTGAGTAATAGCCTAATGCTTAACTCTCCAGTCAGTGTCAGTTGTGGAAATTGTGGGCCATATTATTAAGCTTGACTCTCCATCAATAGTAATGCTTGGACACATTACACTTTATATAGTCATTTCTGTGTCATTTGGGGTAATTACCTGCAAGCTTAAAACAAAGGCAACAGTGAAATGTATTACTCAGTAAATGCTTTCCAGTTCAAACAAGGGTGACAAATAACTTTCATGTTACTGCTAACTGACATTAATTTGCAGTGAAAGATTGTCAGAACGAAAAGTGTCTCCTGTTTTGAAGGTTAGGGATAATTGACCATAAAAAAAAAAAAAAAAGTCCTTCATTTCAACAAAGTTTCAAAGAGCACAGCTACATGGAAACATAGTGACAGATGGCGCTTCCTCCTTGTTCCTGTTCACCAGGGAATAACTGCTTCTATTTTAGGAACAATTAAAAAATAAAAAAGTGTCTTCATTAATATCCATCGTTGCTCCAAGGTGCCTAGTCTTGTTCACAGCTCCAAGTATTCAGGAACTCCAAGGATAGAATTCATTATCCGACGAGCATTCCAGGTTACACAGTGGAAATTACGGTTTATGTGACTTGAGAAGGAAATTATACAGTTGTAGTCAAAAGTTCACATACCCAAATGGAAATTTGTATTTTCTAGAAAATTCTCAAACAAATAATTATAGGAGGGAAAAACGTTACAATAAATAGATGTCTACAATTATTTATTTCAGCAATGTTTTTGATTTCATTTTACAATTTGAATTAAAAGTTTAGGTATGTGTTGCATGTTGAGGTTTTTATTTAGATAATTTAATTTGGTTTTCTTTGGCATCATTCTCTTACAGTAGTGTACTAAATCTGTTAATCTCTTGTCGGTCGTTTTTATCTTGCCTGAATTCTGCTCCTCTGGAAAATTATGTTGTAAAGAGTTCACCTGTAAATATTTATAATGCAATCTCTGTATCTCAAATTGGGCCTGACCACCAGCCAAATTCCAGAGCGGGAAGCTGAACTTCTTTGATTCAGGTCTGAATTCATGAGGCAAGAGCTACATTAAATTAAACAAGTTGGTTCAGGCATCCACGCAGATTTTAGGAACAAAAGAAAAATATTGCTGCTTTTTATGGAGCTTTCCAGGCGTCTAACACTCCGCTGCATCATTTTTGCATGCTGCATGAGAGCTCGACGGCACACATGCCAGGTACCTGTAGCACAGCAGTAAGAACATGCAGATAACAAGTAAACGCAAGCATTCCAGGTATTTTATCTTGTATTAATCTTAAAAACCCTAATAACTGAGGAATACAGTACAGTGTGAATTATTGTCCATTTTGTCCAGGGGATTTTATTGCTGTAATAAAAAGTTCTAAAGCAGTTCTGTGTTTCTGTGAAGACAAAAAGGTTCATAACAAAAGTCATTATTTGGGGCTCCACTCTCTGCTACCATTAGACTTCATTCTGTCTTTAAAATGATCTAAAAAATAAAAAAAAAATCATAAATGACACAGCAAATGTGATGACAGGTTGTGCCTTGTTTAGAAATATTCTATACATTTCTGACAGTGGTCACCAACTGAGGGACGTTTATGAGGCCAAGCCATGTGTTCCTGTTTGATTGAGATAAGGGTATTTGAAGTATTTTCTTGCACAGTTGGAAGTGTGCATTGAGAAGATAGCTTCCACATGTCAGTTTCCTTTCCGTTGACTAGAGACACACTCCGTTTTTCAGCTAATTTAATTTCCTTGAGTTTAAGAAGTACGTCTTTTTAGCCTTTAATGTAAAAAAAAGGAACTTCTCCTTTTTGATGTTTCTACAGTATAACATTTAAACCTGAAAGGCCATTTAAATCATTCAGTGTCGAGATCAACCCTTTTTTTTGTCATGATCCCCTTGTAAATGTTTCCCATTGTAAAAGCATAGCAAAAGACTGCTATATGTAAGCATCGTAAAGCCCAGAGAGGTATGAAGAAAAACTATTGTACATTCATAGTATGTCCAATTGTTTATAAACACCATGGATCATCTAAGTGAAACCATTCCTACTTACAACGTAAGAAATTCAAGAACAAGGAAAGGCCATTTGGCCCACCTATGCTCGCTCGCTTTGGTGCCATGATCCGTTAGCACTTAGGAGAGCAAAAACAAAACCCCTTAAACAGGTTGGTAGGGCAAATGAAACCTCTGGGCATCCGTAGCTAGATGGGCTGCCCTTCCTCCAGTCGGCTAGCTGAAGGTGTTATTGTGGTCACAGAGAGGGTTATACAGTATCGTTCATTGCAGCATCCAGTCTATTCTTGAAGGATCCAACAATCATATTCCCTCTGGTCGATAATTGTCTTAATGTTGGGGACTTAGATTTATGCAGACAAAAGAAATTGAGTTTATAATCTAAACACTTTTTAAATATGTCTTTAAAAGCAAAAAGTAAATAATTTAAAAGTAGTAGTTGGGTCACTGCCTGTTTAAAAGCGACCTTGTCTTTAGCTCAGTGCCCTTGTTCCATCGGCTCACAACACTCCACTGCAGTGACAAGGACATATCTATCAGGTAATGACCGCTGCATTGGGCTTTAATGCCAAAATAAATTAAACATTATGACCATTTTAAACCCCATTGATTAAATGCAGCAAACAACTTAAAGTTCATTAGTCATCGTAATAGACCTGGAATAGCATAAATAGTGTCCGGCCTGTAATTGCACGCCTGCTCTAATGTGATTTCTAAGACAAGAACTCCCATTGTTCTTTATGCTTTCTTCAGTCAGTTATCTCGCCGTTGGCCATCTGTCGTTACAAGAAAATATTCAGCAAATCAAAATTCTGTGAAAAATGCGTCGTTAAGCCTGCTGTAAGTATACTGTGCCTGCCAAATGACTATGAATTACAGATAACTGCAAGTTACTGTCACCTCTAATTTAGCCTACATCAATTATGTATCTTTGTTTATAACCTACTGCATTACAAAGTGGAAAATAATAAAGTTCATGTGTATTGCTCTTAATGTCAGTACTTTCAACTGTTAAAAATGACTTTCAGAATGGATGTACACTTGTTTTCATTTAACAATTATAGCAATACTTTAACGTCTTTTTCAAAGGGTTTTTTCAAAAGGTTGTGTCATTGTGGTTGTGACACTAAACTTAAAAGTATTTTTCAGTTATTTATGGTGACAAAAACCCAAACTGCATGATCTAAATGCGTCACATGGTGACCTTGACTTGGGGGAAGGTGGGGTGACATAACAAGTGTCACAAATGACCCAGTCACATGATCACCTGTTTGGTTTGTGCATTTCTGCTTGTATTGGGAGTGGGATTATTATCCGGATGTGGCCGAGACCTAAAAACAACACAATGGATCCCGTGGAGGAAACAGCTTGCCATTTCCCTTTGATTTGTATCAGATTTTTTTCTAAATAGAAATATTGGTGGAACATATGCAACATGCAGTACCGGTATGTAATTTAGTATTTTAATAAATGTGTTCCACCATTTGAAGAGATAATATAGAGTTGTAGGACAGCAAACGTTTGTGTATTAGGGGAATAATGGCATGATGGTGACTCGTGAATGCAGATATAACTCATACACAGACACTCACAATCCTATTTGTTATTTACTGCTTTATTATTAATATATAAGTTTCAAAAATCAGGCTGCATTTATCTAATCATTACCACTTTATTTAGGCCATTGTCATTTTCATTGAAAAGAAGGAAAGGTTTGTGATAACATGGAATTCCGGTCTATAACAGAATCATCATTCTTTACTTGTCAGGTAGGAGAAGGTGTGCCGATCTAGGCAACACAGTAATAAATCTATGCTGACACTGGATGTACACCAAGCTAGCTGTACCGGATGCTTGCAAAAGCTCCTATTTTGCAGACTTTGTACTTTCAGTTTTGAAATCGGAAAATGTATGAAAGGTCTCTGATGCAAGGGCTGATTGGTATAATACTTCTAAAGAAAATTAATTATAGGAACATGTGAGACTTACAAAGTGGTAACAAGGAAATATGCATTTTTTCTCTATGTAAGGAGTTTGATATATCATTGAATATAGTATTTTGGGTGTTGTAGGGTTTTTACATTATTACCATGCATAAATATGTTTTTGCAATTTGCGTCAGTGGGTTGCACAGATTGAAGAACCACCTTGGTGTGGTGCTATTCACTGATGCATGAATGTGTCATCTTTGTGGGAGGCAAGACAGAAGTGCAGCATTTGGAGCTCCTAATTAACAGCTAATTTTAAAATATTCGAAATATGCCATTGCCTTCCTCTCATGTAGTCGGTTCAAAGGACATGAACAGGTTTAGGAATATGCATGACAAACCTCATATCTTTTGATACGCCGCTTTTCAAACCAATTAGATTCTTAACTATACAGAGTGTCCTAAACATTTACCATAGTAAAAGCATAGCAAAGGCTAATAAAGCAAAGTATTATAAAGCATAGGTAAGCATTGTAAAGCACAGGTACGGTAAAGCAAATTGCAACACACGGCAAACACTGGTAAACCCTTGTAAATGCACGGTATTACCATGGGAAAAGCATGTGAAAACTGCACAGTTCCCATTAACGTGGTAAATGTTTGTAAAGGTCACACAGTACCATTACAAAACTATAAATACATTTTGAAACACTAAAAAGACCAAAGTATTTTCTTTGGGGGAGAAATGTGATCAATCCTTTCCATGAAAAATAAGTATTGACTAATGATAATTCTTAATTCAGGTTTGAAATGCAAAGGGTTGGGGTCGGTCGGATATGTGGTATCTACTCGCTAAGCCACACAGAAGCATTTAGCTGGTAAACATATTTTACAGCCTATGTAGAGTCAGCACTCTGTGAGAAGTACAGTATGCATGTTTTGAGGATGGGCATGAATATTCATATTCAGGCATGCTCCTGCACATCTTGCATCCCTCTATTTTAATACGCTGCTGCATATAGATGCAAATCAAAATACAGAAAACACAAAAGAAACAGGAACAACATTTTTGACCCCTCAAAGTTCTGTGCTCATTAAAAAGAGGAGAGAGAAACCTGCTTGCTTACCCAGGGGTATTCTGCTCACGTCACTTAACCCTTCGCAAGGCAGGCAGAATACTCTGCATTCCTCAGTGTTTATGGAACACAAATGTTACAATTAATTTCCCGTGCTTCAGGGTTTTGTGTAGTGCAGGCAGCTTAGGAATGCTGGACTTCCAGGGGTGCAGAAACAGCATTATGGAACTGTATCTAGTTATAGTTTATTTATATTCATATAATATAATGCAGGTTTTTATAGATGTTCATAAATAAAGCAAGGCTGCTTTGGGCATTGCAGAGTGAAATTGGTGATTTAATATTTTCTTAATATGTATAATGACCATACCACCTCGCAAGATATCAGACTATTTATTTCTGCTTTATTTTGGATGAGTTTCCCACTGAGTGAAAGCATTACCTACAAAATAACCAGGGGTTGCTTTCAACCTACAGTATATCCTGCTGAATTAAGCTTCAGCTTACTAGATTTCTACAGCAGGTTTCACAGACCTTAATTAGCCCTGATCTGGGACTCCCTAATGTTAATTTATGTAAAGTACAGTCAGCACTCGCATATCCAACCCTATAAAATTTTGATTTCAGTGACGGTTAAACGCGCGTGACGCATATCTGATTTATTTCATTTTGGCCCGTTCCAACCCTTGTATCTTTGTGTTCCCTGAAAAACGCACAATATCAAAAACACATATCTGAATGGACTGTGTTTTAAAATAAGTAGGCTGCCATTTAGATGTACTGTATTGGTTTTGTTGGTACAATACTATATTTTTAACAGAAGTAGTATTTAAATTCAAAACGATACGATTCTGAAAATATCACTTGCCAAAACTAAAGAGACAACACGTTACCTGTAATATTATTATTATTATTATTTATTTCTCAGCAGACTCCCTTATCCAGGGCGACTTACAATTGTTACAAGATATCACATTATTTTTACATACAATTACATTAATTTTTACACATTATTTCTACATACAATTAACCATTTATGCAGTTTACTGGAACAATCTAGGTAAAGTACCTTGCTCAAGGGTACAGCAGCAGTGTCCCCCACCTGGGATTGAACCCATGACCCTCCGGTCAAGAGTCCAGAGCCCTAACCACTACAGTACATACTTTTAAATCCATACGTATTGTAGCGGTATGTAAAATTTCCCATTAACGACCCAACAGCAAAATTAAATGTAAATGTTATCCATGCACAGAACTGCGCAAAACGTAAAGGGCATTGCAATTTAGCAAAATCAAAAGATTAAAAAAAAAGTTTCCAGAATTAAAACAGTTTCCAAAGTCAGTATTCAAAATTGCAGAATATAGTGCTCGATAAGGCCCTAATGTCACAGTTCACAAAAACATCACAGTATCTAAAACTGTTTAATGATTAACTGTTACATTACCCTAGCTTGTCTCGCTCGCTTTGTTTTGGCTGCATTTTCGTCGGGGGAAATTTGAGGAACCGCTGTGTAACTACAGTACAAGGCAGACTAATTTGGCATTAGAGAGAATTAAAAAAATAAATAAATAAACACGGGCTGTGATGGATATTCAGATACATTGTAACATTGAAGAGAAGGGCTTTGTATCAGAAAACTGGTGACGGAGTCGGAAATTGCGTGTGACGGGTAAATGCATTCATTTGTTACATATATACAGTACTGTGCAAAAGTTTTAGGCAGGTGTGAAAAAATGCTGTAAAGTAAGAATGCTTTCAAAAATAGACATGTTAATAGTTTATATTTATCAATTAACAAAATGCAAAGTGAGTGAACAGAAGAAAAATCTACATCAAATCAATATTTGGTGTGACCACCCTTTGCCTTCAAAACAGCATCAATTCTTCTAGGTACACTTGCACACAGTTTTGAAGGAACTCGGCAGGTAGGTTGGCCCAAACATCTTGGAGAACTAACCATAGTTCTTCTGTGGATTTAGGCAGCCTCAGTTGCTTCTCTCTCTTCATGTAATCCCAGACAGACTCGATGATGTTGAGATCAGGGCTCTGTGGGGCCATACCATCACTTCCAGGACTCCTTGTTCTTCTTTACGCTGAAGATAGTTCTTAATGACTTTCGCTGTATGTTTGGGGTCGTTGTCATGCTGCAGAATAAATTTGAGGCCAATCAGATGCCTCCCTGATGGTATTGCATGATGGATAAGTATCTGCCTGTACTTCTCAGCACTGAGGAGACCATTAATTCTGACCAAATCCCCAACTCCATTTGCAGAAATGCAGCCCCAAACTTGCAAGGAACCTCCACCATGCTTCACTGTTGCCTGCAGACACTCATTCGTGTACCGCTCTCCAGCCCTTCGCGAACAAACTGCCTTCTGCTACAGCCAAATATTTCAAATTTTGACTCATCAGTCCAGAGCACCTGCTGCCATTTTTCTGCACCCCAGTTCCTGTGTTTTCGCGGCATAGTTGAGTCGCTGGCCTTGTTTCCACATCGAAGGTATGGCTTTTGGCTGCAAGTCTTCCATGAAGGCCACTTCTGACCAGACTTCTCCGGACAGTAGATGGGTGTACCAGGGTCCCACTGTATTCTGCCAATTCTGAGCTGATGGCACTGCTGGACATCTTCCGATTGCGAAGGGAAGTAAGCATGATGTGTCTTTCATCTGCTGCAGTAAGTTTCCTTGGCCGACCACTGCGTCACGGTCCTCAACGTTGCCCGTTTCTTTGTGCTTCTTCAAAAGAGCTTGGACAGCACATCTGGAAACCCCTGTCTGCCTTGAAATTTCTGCCTGGGAGAGACCTTGCTGATGCAGTATAACTACCTTGTGTCTTGTTGCTGTGCTCAGTCTTGCCATGGTGTATGACTTTTGACAGTAAACTGTCTTCAGCAACCTCACCTTGTTAGCTGAGTTTGGCTGTTCCTCACCCAGTTTTATTCCTCCTACACAACTGTTTCTGTTTCAGTTAATGATTGTGTTTCAACCTACATATTGAATTGATGATCATTAGCACCTGTTTGGTATAATTGTTTAATCATACACCTGACTATATGCCTACAAAATCCCTGACTTTGTGCAAGTGTACCTAGAAGAATTGATGCTGTTTTGAAGGCAAAGGGTGGTCACACCAATTATGGATTTGATTTAGATTTTTCTTCTGTTCACTAACTTCGCATTTAGTTAATTGATAAATATAATCTATTAACATGTCTATTTTTTAAAGCATTCTTACTTTACAGCATTTTTTCACACCTGCCTAAAACTTTTGCACACTACTGTATATATAATGGGGTTTGATTTTATTCTTAATACAAGGGCGGGAAAACGCAACTGACACGTATCTGGGTAACGGATATCCGAGTGCTGAGTGTAATCCAATATTGATGCTACTCAAGGTCTGTGAAACCAATTGTCAGTGAAGTTTAAACCACTGGGGGAATCTCCCTACAGGTCTGCCTTGGTATGTAACCTGCTTTCACTGGGAACAATTGTGGTTCAAACTCTCATTGGGAACCCAGGTAAAAAATGTTCCTTGTTGAACTCGGACTCCCCCTTCATTTCCATAACTCATCATACAATCCACTCCTGGACGATCAAGCATTACTGTTCTCAACAACTACACAAACAGCTCCTTGGATTTGTGTGGATGGCTTCTTTTCTTCAACGCTGTGGAGAACAGCAATTCACCTAAATCCATGCAGCTGTTTTTTCAGTTGTTTCACTTGGAATGGTAAATGTGCCTGAACACCACCAATGACCCTCACCTGTGGCAAGTTTGTCCCAAACAATCGGGTAATCGGTTTGTGCAGCTCTACTACACAGTTTTTTTTAATTAAAGTAAATATGGGAGTGAGTAGCGCCTGGCTCTGAATATGTTGTGGTGGCCAAGGGCACACAATCAAAGATATTGTACATCAAAGAGGCATGTGTTATGACACAAGAACAAATTAAAACTGGGACATAGGGAGCAGCCATCCAGTTAAAATTCTATAATGAAAAGAATGCATCAAAGAATGAAACAAATCAAATAAATCCTTGGAGGTAATGTAATTAAAAAAAGCATGATAAATGATTGCATGACTATTTGTGATTTTAATATGGATTTAAAGGAAGTCTAGGAAATGAACAGTCTTTAAATGATAGTGTCAATGCTTTAAAAACAATATACAGTCTTACAAAATAGTGGAAAATTAGCTTTTTTTAAGTGAATGATTGTATTTGGATGTGTCTGGTATGCTTCTATTTAAAACTCCCACTCTGGAATTTGTTTTTACCTGCTTGATCACACACCCCACATTTTCCCATTTTCGTTCACATTTCATCAGCACCAGTCAGCCATGACGACCCCAGACATATCAACATCTGGCAGGCATTCTAGTAGAAGCAGATGAAGTTATATATCCTGACGTGCATTCAGTTAAGGAACGGGATACACCTGCTACTAGAAAGGACTACAAAACAATTCCAGAGGTATTGACTGGAACTGAGCAACATGAATTTCAGTGCAGAGAACTTGTCATCCCTAAGCTTCACTGCGAAGTCGTCTGATTAGAATGCTTAATGGACATGTTATCTTATGGGTGCGTTTCCAGCCTTTTTCAATCCACTGCTGGATGAAGGCCTCCCCAAGATTCTTCCACAAAAGCCTGTCTGCTGCGTCTCTCATTCATGTGTTTCCTAATTTCATCTTGCCGTCTTCCTGGAGGTCTTCTTCTTGGTCGCTTTATATCTCTTGGGATCCAGTCTAGTATCTCATTGGTCCAATGATGGTCTGTTGTTCTTGCTACATGTCCACTGCCATTTCAGTTTTTTCGCTCTTATAATAACATTGCATACTTTTGTTTCCGTTTTTATCCATTCTTTCCTGTTCCTGTCTCTTCTTGTTATTCCCAGTATGCATCTTTCCATATTCTGTTGAGTCATTTTTGCATTGAGGGTCCAGGTTTCACATCCCTAAGTTAGCACTGACAGCATGCATAGGTCGAAGACTTTCCTTTTGAGGCATAAGGGTAGTTTCCCTTTTTAGAACCATGCTTTATCTTCCAAACAATCTTCTGTTGATTTCACACATTTGGTTCTCTGTTGTCGAAACTAACTGTCCTAAGTATATGCAGTTATTGACTTCTTCTAGCTTTATCCCTTTGACTTCAATTGCCTGTGGAGTGGTTTATTGAACATGACGAGTCTTCAGGTTCATTTTCAAACCCGCTTTGATCCTAGCCTCCTGTAGTTCTTGTTTGTAATTCTTCTGGGCATGTTGTAAATATGAGGATGTCATTAGCAAATCATAGGTGATTCAAGTAGGCTCCATTGATCTTCAGCTCCTTATTTTCCCAATCCAGTGTTTTGAAAATGTCTTCTAGGGTGGATGTGAAGAGCTTTGGGGAAATTTTATCTCCTTGATGAACTCAATGTTTTCTCAATTCCTTGTGTTTTTTGGAGAGCTTAATACAGAGCTTGTGTAAACAGAGTCAAAGTCTTTTTCATAGTCGCTGAATCCCAAGCAAAGTGGTATTTCATACTTGTTGTTGGTTTGAATCACTTGCTGTACAACTTGAAGATGATACATTGTGCTAAATCCACTCCTGAATCCTGCTTGCTTATTTGATTGTGCCGAGTCAAATTTATCTTGAAGTCTGTTGATAAAAGAATGTGTAGATTTATATGCAGTAAGCTAATAGGTCTGTAGTTCTTGAGGTCTTCTTTATCTCCTTTCTTATGTAAATGTATCACTGGTGCGTTATTCCAGTCGTTTGGCACTTTCTTCTGCGTAATTCAATCTGTAAAAATATGCGACAGTATTTTTGTCCTCTCTTCACCTCTTTCTTTCACAATGTCAATCATTATGCCATTTTCTCCGGGTGCCTTTCTGGTCTTCATATGTTTGATAGCATGTTTCACTACTTCCAGCAGGACGTCTGGAACTTCTCCCTCGGGTTGTGTTTTTTCCGTCTTGTCTTCGTCATCTGCTACGTTGCTCTTTTCATCTTGATATAATTTTCTGTAAAAGTCTTTGACTCTCTTCAAAATTCTTTGGGTTCTTGATGACAGTCCCTTCCTCTTGTTTGATTGATAAAATCTGTTTTTCCCAACGATTAGTCTTTGTTTTGCCTTCTTCATGCTTTGGTTGTTTTCAATAGTTTTCTCTACCAACTTTGAACAACCATATATCCTCAGTAATGCGCTTTCTTACTGTCTTGCAGCTTAATGTATTCCTTGATTGTGTTGGATTTTGTTATCACGAGTTTCGCTCTCTATAGTGCTGTGTTTAGGAGGGGGTTGGCCATAACTCACCACGCTGGCCAGGTGGGTTGGTGAGTTATGGCCCTTCCACTTTGGCCGAGTATGTTACTCAAGCTTTCACACCATGGTTGAACCTGCCAGAGTCAAGGGACCCCGCTGTACTTCATCTTGAGAACCTGTTGTCACCCTCCTGCCACTTTGAGGCAGTGGAAGTTGGACTTTAGGAGGGATATATATATATATATATATATATATATATATATATATATATATATATATATATATATATATAATGTTTATTGAAATGTATTTACCAAATATGGGTTTTCTTAAATCTGTATTTTTACTTCCACACGTGGACCAGATTTCAAGGGAAAAGAAAAACCAGAAAAATGAAAGCAAAGGGACTTGCTATATATTTCTTGTGAAGTTTTACTTCCAGTAATTTTAGTTTTGCATAATGCATTGGATTCACAATGCATGTGCTCAGTTAACTGTATAAAAAGCATCACCACTGTACAGTAAAACGGGAATATAAACTAACACTATTACACTTAAACAGGGTCAACTTAATGATGCAGCGCTGGTAATGGTTTTGAATTTGGGAATTTTTTATAAACCGACTTGTATACACTTAAACGATATACACTTAAGTGGGGTAGACTATATAAAATTCGCTCTGTATAAAATGAACTTTGTTACATACTTTGAAACTATCAACTATGATTATGTTATAAGTCAGTGGAGTATGTATTTTACATTCCTTTGGGTCAATCTTTTTAGGCACTGTGGCAATGTGCCCCGCCCCTGTGTGCATGTGTGTGTTACATGTTGTATGTTGCGTGTGGTGTGTTAAATGTTGGTGTACAGCGATGGCTGCACGGGATATAAATGGGTGTGTGCAGCACGAGTATTTAAAATTATAGAATTGTATTTAGGCACGAGGATGGCACATCACTTCACGTGCATTTAAAGTATTTAATATGTGAGCACGAGGTTGCACTTAATTAATTCACGTGCTGGGATTCAAGTGAATAATTAATTAGTAATTGAATCCCAGCACAACAGTATATATAGATGCACGTTTGACTCACTCGGGGTTGGGTGTTCGAGAGTGGAGAACGGGTGAGAGAGGAGAACGTAAAATAAAGGGGAATAATAATAAGTGTTTTGTACGCACCGTGCTTGTTCGTCCCTGTTTGTTAGTGTCTGTCCGTTTTGTTTATCTCTTTTGTTTTGGCGAATGTGCCGTGTTTTGTGTTCAAACCTTTTATTTTCTTTTCTGTTTAATTATTAAATGCTGAGCGCAATCACGCGCTCAGCTTCACCAAAACCTCACTGTCTCTGTCTGTTCTGTGTTGCTCCCGGTCTCTGGTCTGACGTCACTCACTGCTGCCGTCTTTGTGACAGGCACCTAAAGCATAAACACTATTTTAATAGAATACAGATGTGGAACTATAATATACTGTAACTGTATGCCTACATACTTTAAAACTAAAATATGTGTAATTTCAACTACGGGTCCATTATTTATACCTCACTAGAGAGTGTATTTCTTATGGTGTGGGGTAGGATTTGCTAAATGCGTGCACGTTGAACAACTACACAGGTCTAAGCAGCTCATATCTTTTCCTTTGTATTGCCTCCCATCAGTGACTAGAGTGACCCATTGTCCTCCATTATGCCAGTTATTGTTTACTACCTCCTGAAAGGGCTGACAGCATGCTTAACAGGTTTTGGAGAGCCACGCAATTAGCTCACTGTTGGCCTTTCACCTCAAAACTCCCTAGAACTGGTGTGACAGGTGCACTAAGGTTAGAAGCCGACACTCTCCAAGAACATTTTCATCCTCTGTCATATTGGGCATATGCCCTCTTCCCCCGCAGAGGGATCTTTAAAAGGGCAACAGCTTGACTTTCATAGAAATTATACAGAGATGTATTGTTGTATCATTTTATGGTCATGTCTTGTTAATACTATTTACGGCAACAAAGAAAGGCTGTGGCTCTACCCAAATACTGACAAGGGAAACAGAACTGGGAATTCCGTTAAGCACAACCCTCTTAAACAAGCTGGGTTTGCCAGTTCAGTAGGGAGTTTCTTCCAAATTTGGGTTTTACAAAAGCAGGTCTGTATTTACCGATTTTCCACCCAAAATTTGGTCGACTCATGCATGTGAAAAAACTGATTTACACCATGAAAAGCCATTTACATTTGTTAGATACAGTACTGTGCAAAAGTTTTAGGCAGGTGTGAAAAAATGCTGTAAAGTAAGAATGCTTTCAAAAATAGACATGTTAATAGATTATATTTATCAATTAACTAAATGCAAAGTGAGTGAACAGAAGAAAAATCTAAATCAAATCCATATTTGGTGTGACCACCCTTTGCCTTCAAAACAGCATCAATTCTTCTAGGTACAATTGCACAAAGTCAGGGATTTTGTAGGCATATAGTCAGGTGTATGATTAAACAATTATACCAAACAGGTGCTAATGATCATCAATTCAATATGTAGGTTTGAAACACAATCATTAACTGAAACAGAAACAGCTGTGTAGGAGGAATAAAACTGGGTGAGGAACAGCCAAACTCAGCTAACAAGGTGAGGTTGCTGAAGACAGTTTACTGTCAAAAGTCATACACCATGGCAAGACTGAGCACAGCAACAAGACACAAGGTAGTTATACTGCATCAGCAAGTCTCTCCCAGGCAGAAATTTCAAGGCAGACAGGGGTTTCCAGATGTGCTGTCAAGCTCTTTTGAAGAAGCACAAAGAAACGGGCAATGTTGAGGACCGTGGACAGTGGTCGGCCAAGGAAACTTACTGCAGCAGATGAAAGACACATCATGCTTACTCCCCTCGCAATCGGAAGATGTCCAGCAGTGCCATCAGCTCAGAATTGGCAGAAAACAGTGGGACCCTGGTACACCCATCTACTGCCGGAGAAGTCTGGTCAGAAGTGGCCTTCATGGAAGACTTAGGCCAAAAAGCCATACCTCGGCGTGTGGAAACAAGGCCAGCGACTCAACTATGCACAAAACACAGGAACTGGGGTGCAGAAAAATGGCAGCAGGTGCTCTGGACTGATGAGTCAAAATTTGAAATATTTGGCTGTAGCAGAAGGCAGTTTGTTGCTGAAGGGCTGAGAGCGGTACGAATGAGTGTCTGCAGGCAACAGTGAAGCATGGTGGAGGTTCCTTGCAAGTTTGGGGCTGCATTTCTGCAAATGGAGTTGGGGATTTGGTCAGAATTAATGGTCTCCTCAATGCTGAGAAGTACAGGCAGATACTTATCCATCATGCAATACCATCAGGAGGCATCTGATTGGCCCCAAATTTATTCTGCAGCATGACAACGACCCCAAACATACAGCGAAAGTCATTAAGAACTATCTTCAGCGTAAAGAAGAACAAGGAGTCCTGGAAGTGATGGTATGGCCCCCACAGAGCCCTGATCTCAACATCATCGAGTCTGTCTGGAATTACATGAAGAGAGAGAAGCAACTGAGGCTGCCTAAATCCACAGAAGAACTGTGGTTAGTTCTCCAAGATGTTTGGGCCAACCTACCTGCCAAGTTCCTTCAAAAACTGTGTGCAAGTGTACCTAGAAGAATTGATGCTGTTTTGAAGGCAAAGGGTGGTCACACCAAATATGGATTTGATGTAGATTTTTCTTCTGTTCACTCACTTTGCATTTAGTTAATTGATAAATATAATCTATTAACATGTCTATTTTTGAAAGCATTCTTACTTTACAGCATTTTTTCACACCTGCCTAAAACTTTTGCACAGTACTGTACATTTATGTAACAGTATGTCTGTTTAACATACTGACCTCAACAGCTTTACAAGGTTTGAATTCAAGATAGAAGCTGGTAAGCAGTTTGTCTGACCATCCCCACATATTACCCACGATATTTACCTTTAAGCTTGCAAATGTAGTATTTTCACCTGTGTTACCTACTGTTGTGCTAAATCACCTCAGCCAACAGTGCTGTCCAACAAACACTTAACACCCCAAAATGTAACAAAAAAAGAATGATTTCAGGTTTTTTTAGTTACAAAACCATACGACCATATGGAACCGAAGACTTTTTGGATGCAGCATCTTGTTTTCAGATGTGACTTGTCAGAGGCAGGAGACTGTTCCCTCAGCTGTAAATATGAAGTGTTCAAAATAACTCCTTCTCTTAAATGTTCTAGCCGCAGTGTAGCTTTCACGAGATTCCTTTGGCTTGTAAAAAGAAAAAAAATAACAGTTGCATTATTGGTAATGTGAATATAATTATCAGGCAGAATGTTTCTAGTTCTGAAATAAGGGCCCCATTTTCAAAAGAGATGCGATGACGTGCAAGAACAGTCGAATTGAAAAACTAGCCTTGTGTCGGAACTTTGTTGCCATTTCAGAATGTTCCCTGTCTTTTTTTTTTCCATGCTTTTATTGAAAATTGCATTTATAGAACTAGTCGTAAGTCAGTCGCAGCGCTGGCTGCATTGCGTCTGCACGTAGAATAAAACTAGCCCAGTATGAAAGAATGACCCTCTTAGTTATTTTCAGGTTGTCTGTGCTGAATTCTCTGTGAGTGTGTCCAGCTGCACAACTGAACTTTCTGCTAAGTCTGGTTAATGTCTTTCAGGAGGAGCGCTATCATATACTTCAAGTCTCTCATTTATCATTGACAGTTTTAACTATAATAATGCACATTGACATTGTAAAGTACACAATGTAAAGGGGATGCGGCTATAAACAAGTGCTTGATCTTATATAGGGGACTGTTTTACTGGAAGAGATGTTGAAGTTTATTTAAGCCATGTGTCTAGAGCTGTACGAGAACTCTACTGTGTTAGAAGTACGTCATGAGCAAACATCTACATTTGTTTGTTACTGAAAATGTCTGTTAAGTACATCTAATTTGTAAATGTGAAATACTGTTTTGAGTGACAAATGGGTTGATTTTGCAATTCCTGAAGAATTAAAAAAAAAGGTGTTTATTCCCGCTAAGTTTGCTGCAGGTGGCTGACACTTTTAAGTTGCAGTCTAACAGGAGAATCTTGCTTTTTAGATATTCCTTTCTCATCCAGAGTTCACAGGTGGCACTTTTTGTTTCAATTCAGTCATATTTATTAAAATATTTTCAAATAAGACAGTTTGGGAGAGGTTCTCTGAACAGTCATAAATTAAAGATGTGTTTGTTTCCTTTGGAAGACAGAGGTTGCTTTAATTTTATTGTATTTGTTTCTGATTGCTTGCAGCAGTTCATGGTCTCTCCCCAGCGATCCCGCTGTAGAAACCTGGTTGTACATGTTCCACTCACTGCACTTGTTAGGGGCGTTCGTGGAGTCCTACTCCTCCCCCAGGAGGAGCTCCACAAGCACATTTTCTTTCTACCTTTTTCTTGTCAGGTATTCTTAATAAAGAGAAGCTCTTGTATAAGCCCAGAAGACCTGGTTCTTGTGATTGTAAAGCTGCCACAAAGTTTCGACAGATGCAGCTGGAGGATTTTCAGACGGCCTGAAATTAAAAATTGAGTTGCTTTGGCTGATCCTAAATGAAAAATAACAAAAACTAAAAGGCTTTGGGGTTTACATAGTTGTGGTGTTTTTTTTAATTTATTTATTATAATTATTAAATGTCAATGGATTCAGTGGTTAAGCCAGTCTCTAATATTGTATTTGTTGATACTGTATGTGAATACTTCCCTATGGTATAAAACAAGATGCAGTAGTCACTTTAAAAGGATGTGGAACTTCTCGTTTTAAACTTTAATGTATTAACATGTTGCATTTATGAGACTTACTGCAAGAAACGTTTTATTAATTATAAACTGAAGTATTACTGGATATTACATTTGCTGCTATTATTATTATTATTATTATTATTATTATTATTATTATTATTATTATTATTAATTTATTTATTTATTAGCAGACGCCCTTGTAGTTTATTGGTTTACAGCTGTGGTTGATTCTGTCTAGACTTAATGTTAGAATGGGATGACAACTCGTCTGGAGGTGAGATGAAAAATGATTACAGTATCTGGTTCAAAAATAAAACCCATTACGTTGACCAGATTGTGGCAGTTTCATCATTTACATAGAATCTGGGTATTAGAAACTGTAGATCACTGTACCGTGCTGTGGTTTAGTTACAGTCATTCAAAATTTCAGTAAAATGCCGTCTTTTTAACCTTACGAATACCAAATCGGGAGTAAATTAACCAGCATTACAGCACCATCTGGCATAATGACCTCCTGAGATTTTGACATGAATTTATTGAATGTAGGTTTATAGCCTTAATATTTGTACAGATATTTCAGATATTATTTCTCAAAGCAGCACAATGTCAATGAAAGATTAAACATTAAAAATGCATTTAATTAATATACAAGCATGTTTTTTTTTTTTAAAAAATTTATTTTCCTAATGCCTTCATGTTAATGACTAGAATGAGCTAGAATTGGAATTCGTACAGTATGGATCCTGGAAGATTTCTCAATCTTCACGATACTGTTTAGTGTTTAGTGTCGCTGCGGTGCCTGTATCACCCTGTTGCATGTGAAAAGAGCAACGCCTTACACTATGTACACCCTGATTTTTTTCTTATTTCTTCATTTCTTATTCCAGTAAAGTCCACCACAAATAGATGACTCCATGTACAGTATAAGCATGGCTGACATTACTGTTGCAATTCATTCCAGGCTTTATTGTGACCTTAATTAGGAACCTTCAACCTTGTCATTTTGTTTAATTAGTAGAAATATATATTTATAAGATTCTATATGTTTCAGGCGTTCATAACCGTTTAAATCATAATATGTTTTTTAAAAGGAATATCCAGAAAAGACATTCACTGACCATTAGCACCCAGAATGTGGTGCTCCATCGTGATGTTGTACCAGGATTACTGGGCTGACTGCAGTACTTGCAAGGCATTATGACTGTATGCTGTACATGATGTTGTCTTTCAGCTTGGTTTTGTACCTAGAAGTTTTAGCCATGTCTAGACCTTGTGGTAAAACTGGACCTGATTTGTGTTTTGTTTGCACCAGTGCGTAGGATAAAAAACAGTACAGGCATACTGATTATTACCCAGTTATGGGGTTAAAATTATCTTTTTAGACATACTCTCGCAATGAGTTTAATTTTATTCCCAACATCCCATGTGATGATACATTATTTTTAACACCTGGCCTGATTTTCTGTTAACTTCAATGCAAAGTTTGCCTCCATTTTTTCAACAATGAGTAACACAATGTAAATATTATGAAGCTAGTCAAATAAGTCTAATTTGTTTCTTGCTTGTTTTATAATATTTACTTTATCAACTTGCAAAGTCAACAGAATTCAGGCCCAGTGTTAAAGCAATTTTTGTGGAGGTACAGTATGAACAACACAGGTTTTCATTGAGAGACTATGCCTAAACGATTATTTAAACCCTGAAACTGGGTAAGAATCATGTGTTCTGTAGTTTACCAAATTGATCAATTTTCAGTGTTTTTATTATGATCTTTTGTTGCAATTGACCTGTATTAAAAAAACAGGGATCCATTCAATTCATCACAACAACTGTAGATCTAAACGCTGTTTAACTGATATATACAGTGTTTGCTTGCATTTACATACTTTTAAATACAAAAATATACTTCAGAGATGTTGTTTTGAGGGGTTGGTATTTATGGCCTTGGTACTACACACCAGATAGGGTCTTAATGATCCTAACAGTTGCAGATCTAAATACCGGTATCCTAAAAAAAGGAAACACTATTTAGGTATGTTAATAAGAATCACCCCTGGGGAGAAACACCAGTGGGATTCATATTGTGAAATGGTATTTAAGTCTGGGATAATTCAGAATGAATAGACCCCACATTATGAATTGAATTATGCACAGGTGTCTGAAAAAGATCAAATAATAGAACCTGATACGATCAGAAATGGCTTGAACTGCAGTGCCGGGGGGGGGGGGGAGGGGTTCTGTCATCCCTGAGTTATGGAATTTGGCAGCCTACCAGTTGACCTGTCATGGGTGGGAAAATCCTGTTTTTTAAAAATGCACCTTGAAATATGTTACTGATCAGATGCCAGTAGTATGGACCAGGCCAAATACTTGAAAACAGTTACAGTAAACTGTTTACCTATCTGGGTTTCCTTTTTCACTTTCAGCAATGAAAAACCTATACGAGAAACCCATTCTAGTTGGATGACTCCTGTATTAAGTCTGATCTATTCAGAGACATTTACTGTAGTTGAAACATCATTCCTTAAAAATTATATTTGAACATGTTTAAACAAGGTAGTTTTAAAAGAAAAACCACAATAATGAACATAAAAAGGCTGTGATACCTTTTTTGTTTAGCTCAATGTCTCCAGAAACCCAAGCTGGAATTGCAGTGTTATATGTGCAGCAGGAGGCACTTTATTCGTTCTAATTTCTTGTAAAACGCTTGTTTGTTTCTGTAGTTTCTTTGCTTTCACACGTTCATATTCAATTGGTAAATCGCTCAAATCTTTGCCGTTGATGCAGCGTTTCTTGATTTTGAATATGTTTTCTTCCTCCTCATAAATCAGAATAGTTTGAAATCTAGACGTCATTTTGTTCTACTGTTTCACGAGATTGTATGTGTTTGTTTACTAAAGGGGGAACGTGCTTTCTTATTTATATTACCCTCCAGGGGTCAAGCAACCATAGTAAATAAAAACGCTGTAAGCTCCTGTAGTTTACACAGAAGTACAAGTTTACTGCTAATTATAGCATTAATCAAAATGTATCAAAATGATTTCTCACCCCTGACAAATCTACAGTTTATTGTTGGATAAATGATACATAACAGAACGAGTTTATACAGATATTGTTGGCTGCCATTTGCAACAGAGCTGGGGAAATATATCTGCTATGGATACAGTAACTTTACTAAAAAACAACATTAAAAAAAAATTAAGTTATTTTTTGGACAGATGTAGACTCTCTCTTTAAGGTCTTTTGGTGTTGGTGAAAATATTATCAGTATACAATTCTGGTTTTATTCTAATGTGTGGGTCAGAAGAATACATACAGAATGTAAGACAATTTACAAAAAAGAGGAGACCATTTGGCACATCAGTGCTCATCCAGTTCTTACAGCCAGTGCTGGTTTGGTCACACAACGTGTGTCAAGTCAGATCTTAAAGGACCCCAATGATTCCGTGTCAACAACATGACTAGGTATCCATTCCATATCCTCACCACTCTCCTGTAAATAAATGTCACCCTCTGTCTCAAGTCTCTTTCCACTTCATTTCTACAGTAACTGTGTCCTCTGATCCTGGTTTCTGTATTGCGCTTGTATTGGTCAAGGTTGACTTGGTCAGCTTATTTTAAGACATTGTTATAATATACACTGCTACCTCAAAAAGTTATGTTAATCGGCAGCAGTGTGGAATAGTGGTTAGGGCTCTGGACTCTTGACCAGAGGGTCGTGGGTTCAATCCCAGATGGGGGACCCTGCTGCTGTACCCTTGAGCAAGGTACTTTACCAAGATTGCTCCAGTAAAAACCCTACTGTATAAATGGGTAATTGTATGTAAAAATAATGTGATATCTTGTAACAATTGTAAGTCCCCCTGGATAAGGGCGCCTGCTAAGAAATAAATAATAATAATAAAGTAATAATTCATGATTGGGCCAAGTTGGCAATGAATAGTCATGAACTCTGCTGTAAGAAGTCTTCACTAATTCACTTTAGATTTTATGTGCAAGGAAAAATTATTATTATTTTGTTTATTTAGCAGACGCCTTTATCCAAGGCGACTTACAGAGACTAGGGTGTGTGAACTATGCATCAGCTGCAGAGTCACTTACAATTAAGTCTCACCCGAAAGACGGAGCACAAGGAGGTTAAGTGACTTGCTCAGGGTCACACAATGAGTCAGTGACATACAGTATGTGAAATATCATATTTAGAACTTGTTTACAGCAAGAGTATAAATTAATTCAAATAAAAATGTGTTCAAGTACATCAGAAGCAAGAAAAAAGATCAGTAATTTTAGACTGTGGATTTGTTCATAATTAGACACCACTACTTGCAAGAAAGAAACAACATTCATAGTCCAAAAATAGAAAAACAATAATGAGCATTCATTTGTGAAAGTGATTACTGGATTGATTTATGATACGATACTGGTAATTGGCATTGAGCCTTTGACATTTAAACACTTATTTTTTTCATGGTGTTAATAAAAATTAAAAAAAACATTGGAAAAACCTGTCATCTGTGGCGCATACTTTTTTGTAAATTGTCGGCTCTCATAGCTGATTCAAATATATATGCAAATGATTTTAATGAGTATTCTGCAGTCATGACAACCACACTGAAAAACACATATTGCTTTGCTGAATTTGTATAGGACGGCATTTCCAAATATTACTGTGGTTTCACTGATGCACTTTTAGTTCACCAATTAATCCAAACACTAGGCAGAGAGTCAGGAACTGTTTTGATTGTATTTTCCCGGAGGAAGCCTGTTATCTATCAGATACCCTTTGGTCTTGTGGCTTCACGAGAGATGCTCATATCCCAGCTGGACAGGAAGGGCAGGGTTGAGAACTCGGAGCTGTGAGGTCGAGGTGTAGTCAGAGCCATACAGCATGACACAGGGACACATTCTCTTCTCAAAGCTGATCTTCAGGGCACAGTTTTATACTGTGGTTAACAACAACAACTACTGTTACTGTTACTACAGCTATGGCCAAAATGAATTTTAGGATTTTAGGATTTAGTATATGAACTTCATTTAGATCTTTTATTTAACATTATGTAATCAAAAACCTCAAAACGATATCGCAAGTGTCTACCAGAAGCCATAATCATAATACAGTATTTTATGTTAGATTTGAAATATCACATTTTTCAGTTTTTGTCATTGTTTTGTTAAGTATATGGAAAACTATAAAGTGGCTGTAATTCAGTATGTTAACGTAACATTATTCAGCAGGTTTCATTCGACTTTATGAAGTAAAATTAGTTAATTCGATAAGGTGATGCAAAACGTTTGGCCATAGCTGTACTATTGCTATTATTATTATTATTATTATTATTATTATTATTATTATTATTATTATTATTATTATTAATACAATGACTACTATTGCTGCTACTACTAGTACTATTATGACTAATATTATTACTACTATTAACAGTATGTCTTACATATGTACTGTACATCTCTAATGTTAATGCTGTGAAGCACAAAGTGATTATAAAACAGGTACGTTGGCTGTGATGTAGTCATTGTTTTGTTTTGGGCATATTAAGACATCTGTTTATTAAAAAGGATACTGTATGTAATGGAAGAGAGCTTTGTACAGTAAGAGGCCTGAGTAACATTATTTGTTGTGTTTGTGCAGGAGCTAGTGAAAAGAAGCAGCTATCGAAGAAGGAGAAAATAAAGCAGAGGCGAGAGAAATGGCTAAACAGTAAGTGCATGTTTCACTTTTCAGCAGCGCAACTCAACCTTTGTATCGCAAGAATATCTGATGCCACACACTTCAAGATTCCAGGGTTTTTTTTGTTTTTATCAGTCAGTTGTTTGGAAGAAAAAAAAAAAAAAGGGTTCAGTTCTATAAAAAAAAAAAAAAAACATTCCATTCGGGGTCCCAAAAGTTGTTGTAATCATAGCCTATGGGTCTGTTCACAATTGGTTTGTTCGGTTATTTCATTTTAAATCGTGTGTGGTTGGTTCATTTGAAAGCACATATACTACAAATGAGCACAGTTCTGTTGAGAGTTTGTCTTAATTGAACCAAACCAACCAGGACAGGATGTTTTTGTCATAGCACACATGTATTCTCATTTTAAAACATAATATTTGATACACTTTTAGATTAAAGGAAGCTCTCAGTTTATATGCCTTATTCTCAGGTTATCTGGCACTTCTTGGTTCATTTTAACTCAGCAGTATCTTTTAGGTCAAAGCAATGTACTGGCTGAAAGCATATGTCAGTAGTGGAAGAAGCTGATTGATTAATGACAGAGTGCAACACTAACAGAAAGCACGACTTGCAAACAGAGCTTTCTTTAAGCAAGTGCAGTACCATACATCATGTTTTAAAATAAAACTATAACAGGTTTCTTTCAAAACTGCACATTTGTGACTTGTATAACAGTAATATTGTGTTAGCTATATTCACTGTAAATAAAAGGTACAGTATTAACAAGGATGTTTGGAGCTCTTGCCTCCCTTGACCCAGCTTCAGTAGATGCAGGTGCTTCTGAGCTTCTCGGCTTTAATAATATTTCTCGGGAAGATGTTTTTTTGTTTTTTTTTATTACTGTTAAGGTCCCATTGTAAAGACATGTTTAAAGCATGATACTATAAATACGAACATCATTATTATTATTATTATTATTATTATTATTATTATTATTATTATTATTATTATTATTATCGAGCCACCTCCTATACAGCAATTGGCCAACTTTACCTTTGTCTAAAATGACTGGATTATTTAAAGTGGACAAGTCTGGCCAATGGCCAAAAAATGTAGCACAAATATATTTTCTGAAACATTAATATTTCAAGTGAACCATGGGCATGAAAGAAGAGTTCTAAGCACCCCTGTGTCCTGCACCACAGGAAGTCATATAACAGGCTGAGAATCATGTCATGTTTCCCAGCATGCAGTGTATGTGTACTGGAGGCTAAATCCATCCCTGTTGGCTCAAAATGGTTCCATACTACAAATGGAGTGTCCTGACAACGCTTGTGTAGCATGTTCATATCAAAATATTTTACTGTGGTTGTATAAAATATGTGTCCAGGCAGCCAAAAAACACTGTGGCTACATCCTAGACTGTGGTTTTGTGGGATATTCATAAAATATCACAGCTGAGTAAAAAACATGTTGATTTACTATTGAAGTCGCTCTTTGGATTAGAGGTGAACTTAAACACACAACAGTGTAGCCACCACACAAGGGCTTGCTTGGAGTTTGTCAGGATCCACTTGTGCAGAAACACATTTATGAATCACTTCAGCGAACATGCTATAATCACATTTGCCTACATATATATAATTTAATCCACATATTCATAGATCAAGCAACCTGGAAATGTGGACCTTGTATTGTTGCTAACTTCCATAAATGTTACCTGTCATGCAATTTCATTGACTATATAGGTCTCAAAAGTGCACGAAAGAATCATGATATCGCAAACACGTATTTTCATTTTGAAACATCTGGTACTACACTAGATTAAAGAAAGTCCTCAGTTTGCTTGTCTTCCCTTCCAGGAAATCTTTTAAACCTCAGAGGTGTCTTGGGGGTCAAGCATCTTACTAGCTGTAAAGCATGTCAGTCATTTAGGGGAAGCAGCAGGCAGGAAAGAAGGCCCTGAAGGGGTGGGATAATTTCACTCTTCAAGGTGAAATGACAGAGGAAGTATGGAACTATCTGAAATCAGAGACTTCCTTAACTTAATTTAGTACCTGATATCATGTTTTAAATGAAGTTACATATTTGAGACCTATGGATGTGCATGGAAACTGTATGGAATTGTTATGTTATGTGCAACACTACAAAGGGAAACCTCATGAGCTGACAGATTTACCTGCTTATAATGTCCTTCCATGTATTATAGAAGATCAAATTGTCTTGAATAGTTTAATGTAGAGCTTTTCAGCCTGTGTGTTTAAAAGAGCCATAGCAATGATCATACATTTCTTAAAGAGCCATACAAAAAAGAGATGGGGAAAAGAGATGGACTGTAGCATAAAATAAGTTTAGTTCACTGACTGACTTGGAGCAAAGACATTTTTAAAGAGAGAGATTGAATCAGACTGTGCTCATTAAACATGTCACATCATTTTTTCTGCATTTTGACTGTACTTTCTCCCTTGAAAATGGAATCACTTGTTGTTTTATTTTAACCAATTTCACCTACATCTAAGTTGCTTGTATTTTCCCCCATTTATTTGATGGCAGTTTGATTGTTTGAGAAATAAACCGTACCGCATAACCAGAAGTTAGAAATAAATTGAATCATGGTTCATTAAATGGAACGAAAGTGCACAATTTGCCTGAGCTGGATCAAGTTTTAAACACTGGGTGCATTTTACACCTCCTGAATAACAACCAAACATAAGCCTGATTATAGATTTAATTTTCAAACTATAAAGTTTTATAGGAGTGAAAGTGCACCTGTTATAAAACTAGCTAGTTTTTACTAGTTCCATGTGGTTTTTTAATAGTTTCTCAGTTCTTTTGATCTTGGGTTCTTTCAGTTTTAATGTGATGCTGCAGCTGAGGCCATTCACATTCTGCTGGTGGGCATCTCACTAAACCTGAGATTTGGATTAGAATTGTAGCCCACTCGAGTAAGAGTTTCCTCCTTCTCCCTATTAGTAATAATGCCCAGCAGGGCATGAGCATACCTGGGTCAGGGAAATAGTGTAGGTCACACTTACATTGTTACATCTAGTGAAAGTGTCAGAATATATGGAGGCCACGTTTTGAATGTGTACGCAAATCTTGAGACCTGCTCGTCCAGTTGTCCTAAAAGGACATTCTTTAAAATGTTAGTTACTGTTGTATCAGAATCTGGTGATAGAAGGAGGAACTATGGTCTACTTACATGATTTTTTTTTATAGAGCTTTTGATTATTTTTTATTATTATTTCTGCTTTGTATATAATATGAGTGCTTCAAGAAAATATGGTATTTCACCAAAAGCCATCAGCAAGTTATTGAAGGACGCGAAACTAAATGAGTTACTATAAATGTCACTTTGTCAGTCCCATCCCTTACCCCTTCTTTATGAATGGCTCATTTACCCCTTACACCTGATTTAGAAATGGCTTAACACTTACCAGGATATCTGTTTTACCACAGACATTTCACAGAATAGCTGAAAAGAGCACAAAAACTGCCCAGTAATGTGCATATTCAAATACAGCTGATTCCACTAATAAGTGACTAGTTTAAAAAAAAGGCCTGTTATAACAGACAATAAACAACATTTTACCAGCCTCAAGCACCATAGTAGACTTCTGTCCCCTGAAGTTTTATTGCTGCTTTATTGCTGCTTGTTGTCTTAGAGTATTACTAAGGCAACAATAACATGTTTGAAAGTGCGAAGCAGATTTGCATATAGGGGACAATGTAACTATACCTGAGACAGGGTATAGGATTTTACAGCAGATTCTGTGCAATTAAACACCAGTTTCACAACCTGCCTTAAAGTTCAAGATACTATTGTCCCATCATTTTTGATTGGCCGTACATTAGTTTGTTGTAGGGTTTTAATCATTTATATCTACTGGCTAAGTGGAGGTTTGTTTAAAAAAAAAAAAGAATTTGCACACCTTTTTTGGAGTTATATATATATAAAAAAATAATAATTCTGCACTCTTACAGCCTACAGGAAACCGTCCTCCGCACAGGGTTCCAGTGTTTCTATAGAGATCAGCGGCTGGCACCCACTGTATGACTACATTTCCATTGACAGTGTTTCTGCATCCTAACTTTGCTGGGTCTGGATGTTTGATTGCACTTTTTTAAATGTAAATTAGATAAATGAGATCTGCAATCTGAAAAGTCAGCAACTAGCTGGTTACCAAACAGGTATATAAATCCCCAGTGTCATTAGATTCATTTCCTAGTAGTGGAGACATCAATCTTGAATTTGACTGAAAGGGACCAGTAGGACAACAAAAGCTGCTGAAAATAACAGTGTGCCTTCAGATGAAAATGCACAGTCAATTAGGAAATGCCTTTTAACTCTTCAGTCAAGGTCATTGGTGCTTTCACCAAGTTGGTTTGACTGTAACCATACCCCTCCTGGATCCAGAGTTACACACACAGAGAGCTGTACGAGTCCTATAGAAAGGGCTACAGTCTGTTATTAAAAGCTCTGTTGTCTTTCCTGTATTCTAGAGATCGACACCATTAAACTGGACAGGGAGAAGCAGAAAGCCCTGGCTAAGAGAAAGGCCACACCAGTGGTCGGGGATATGCAGGCTCTGGCAGATGCCTTGCCAGATCTCTCTGAGCTGCTTACAGCCAGCAGAATACGTTCGATCAAGAAGTTAAAAGCGTAAGTATCTCAATGGTGTGGTGCTTTTGTTGATAACATGCAGGGTCGATCAACTTACATGGGCGATCTGCCTCTATAAATTAGTCTGGTAATGTGTCAGCGTTAAAAATACTAAATAAATCCCCAAATCTGAAATTATTAGGAATCTTCCAATAATATAATCCTGGATGATTCAGAGTTAACACTGTGCCTTATCCAACCATTATGATTAAGTGTAACTCTTAATTAAACAAGTGCTGTGGGTACATTGAAAAGTTTCCCAGATACCCTGGTAGATGTGGTAACTGCTGCCGAAGCACACTGCAGGTTACTGATCAGTTACTGTGGTAACTATTTTACTTTTATATAAATGCTTCAACTGCATTTTCTAAAAAATCCCCCAAACCCCCAGGTGGCGCATTTGAAACTGGGGAGGAAATTCTCATTTGAGCAGGACAATGACCCGAAGCACAAAGCCAAAGCCACACTGGAGTGGTTGAACAAGAAGAGAATTAAAGTTCTTGTGTGGCCCTGTCAAAGTCCTGACTTGAATCCAATCGAATATTTATGGCGAGACTTAAAGATTGCAGTCCATTGACAATCCCCACAACCTTATCAGAACTGGAGCAATTTTCCTGTGAAGAATAGGCAAAAATGTCACCATCCTACTGTGCAAAGCTAGTAGAGACCTATCCAAAATGACTCATAGCAGTAATTGCTGCAAAAGGGGCTTCTACCAAGTACTGACTTCAGGGGCTGAAAACTTATGCAACCAGTAAATTTCATTTTGTAAATTTCCTTTGCAAGTTTTGCTGACATTTAACCTCCTCCTCGTATAACAGTGTTCAGTTTAAGCACTACAGCTTTGAATAAAAAAAGTTTGTTTGAAACTGTTGAAAAAATTATTGGTAGGGGTGAATACTTCTGCAAACCACAGTGTGTGTGTGTGTGTGTGTGTGTGTGTGTATAGACAGATAGATAGATAGATAGATATTGATGGGAGAAACAAATGGTACCCAGCAGCACCTGTTAACAGCATCCGCCTTAACTACAGGCTGAGTCGTGCACAGAGAATATAACTGCAAAGACTGTGCCGAACTGTACCCCAAAACCCTCCATGAAGACAGTGGGAAACTGTTTATAGAGTGCCCGCTAGACTAAAGCACAAGTAGTCACGGAGTTTGAAAAATACTTTTGCAAAGACTGGTGGAAGAAAAAGAAGTTGGGAAGCAAATTTTAACTATTTTTAACATAATTAAGAGAATAGAGGTACTTGTTGAAATGAAACAGTATTTAGTGGCAGCGGTAGCTACAATGATACAAATATGAAGGTTGTAACATCTGCAAATATAAATATGAAGGATATTATTATTATTATTTGTTTATTTAGCAGACACCTTTATCCAAGGCAACTTACAGAAACTAGGGTGTGTGAACTATGCATCAGCTGCAGAGTCACTTACAACTACATCTCACCCGAAAGACGGAGCACAGGGAGGTTAAGTGACTTGCTCAGGGTCACACAATGAGTCAGTGGCTAAGGTGGGATTTGAACCGGGGACCTCCTGGTTACAAGCCCATTTCTTTAACCACTGGACCACACAGCCTCCTATTATCACTGTTAAATGTTCTCCTCCAAACTTTCAGACCCCTCTGGGGCCCCTATGTAGTTGCACTGGCTGCACCAGCTCTCCTTCTGAAAGTGCACTTTTAAATACAGATTTTTACCAGATATTAAATATACAAACTTTCCTACTAAAAACATTCTTAAAACCATCATACAGTATGTGAAGTGCATGTAATATATAAAATGACAATTTAGCATCTAAATCTAGTGCAGTAAAAAATAACAGCACAGAACAATTAGATATATTCTAAAATGTATCCTGTGCTATCTACCTACTGTGTAAAACTAAACTAAATGATATTGATTTCTTTTCATTTCAATCCTAATGCTTATGTAGTTCAAATATTATTTCACCTTTGTTTCTGTTTCCACCATACCGTCAGTTTCTAGGAAGATTTCTGTAGTTGAGCATGATACTAACCACTTTGCAACCATTTAGCCTGTTAATACTTACAAACACAGTCCCTTTTATTCCCAGAATTATTCTAAGCTAATTATTTCCTTGCCTAATTATTATTATTATTATTATTATTATTATTATTATTATTATTATTATTATTATTATTAGCAGATGCCTTTATCCAGGGTGACTTACAGTTTTTACAAAGTATCACAATACAAAATATGACATTACAAATAACAGCAGTTATAAAATACAAAAAAATCAATAATAAATAAGAGCAAATTCAAATGAGAGAAAATGAAAAATACAGTAATTATGTTTGAGAGCTATTTCAACTAAGAGCAGTTAAACTTAAATATTTGGTTATAAGAGTAGATCAAGTAGAAAGAACAATAAATGGATAAGAACGAACGATAAGAAGAACAATTGCAAAAAACGTGAATATGGTTACCTTTTAAGAGTCAACTACAAGATACAGAAAATATAATTATGATTGAGAGCAGTAGTACATACAGCAAAGTGTGGAGCAGTTAAGTGCAAGTACAAGATGATGCAAGTACAGATAAAATTGGGTGCCATATAGTCCAATATAGTCAAGAGTTGTGAGGTTTATTGATGCTGTCTGAACAGATGTGTCTTGAGGAGGCGTCGGAAGGTGGTCAGGGACTGAGCATTCCTAATATCCGTGGGTAGGTCATTCCACCACTGAGGGCAAGGGTGGAGAAGGAGCGGACGGATGGCAGAGGCAGGGAGGCCGGCCGGGAGGGAGTTGCAGTAGTCAGGGCAGGGCAGTACCAAGGCCTAAACTAGGAGCTGTGTGGAGTAGTCGGTGAGGAAGGGGCGAATTTTGTGTATGTTGCTGAGGAAGAAGCAACAGGAGTGTGCCAGAGTAGAGATGTGCTGGGAGTAGGAGAGGGAGGGGTCGAGGGTGACACAGAGGTTCTTGGTGGATGAGGAGGGAGAGAGGGTTGTGGATTCAAGAAGAATAGAGATAGAGAGGTCAGTGGTGGAGGAGGAAGAGGGGGGTAAAGGAGGTCTGATTTGGAGAGGTTGAGTTTAAGAGTTCAGGAGGAGGTGGCTGAGAGACAGGTAGAGATACGGGAGGAGATGTGGGAGTCAGAGGGGGAAAGGAGAGAAATATATGGGCATCATCAACATTCAAATTGATGTTTAAAATATGCTGTAATGAGTTACTTCAGTTATTTAAAATAACGTAATTCATTGAATTTGTTTTTCAGTGTTTAATTCGCTCTCTTCCATTTGTTAATCAGCCCTTACGTATTATACCCCATGACTGGAGTTGTCCTCAGAAATTAAATAAACATGTCTTTGTTGTACTGTTACATAAAACTTTTTTCAAACTTACTGTATTATTTAAGATTCACTGAAACATTATCAAGACCATAAATGAGGTGTCGTTAGGTTGGGGTAATTATGTAGGTTAAATGTAAAATATAGATGAAACACAATAAACATAACTACCTGGTGTAATTTCCAAGTCTGTTGACTTCTGATGATACTAGCTGTAAACCTGAAAATATATACTCCAAAGCAGAGTCTGTGTGCATGTGTGCGTGCAGAATGTGTGTGTGTGTGTGTGCTACGGGAGTAAACTCCAATTTGATTCATTCAGGTTTCAGTGAGCCTGAAATGAGGGTTGTATAACATATACCCCGGCAGGAGTCTTTCCATAATAAAACTACCTATTTTCTAAAAAACACCCTGGGGTATAAATATAATTCAATTTTCCATATTCTTCTCTACTGTGCTTTCTTGTCTATCTGCAGTGCAGTACATTGTCAGTTTCTTTTTTCATTTATTATCTGCATAGTGGTCTAAAATGATTTAGGAAAATGGTTTGCCTCGAAAATTTTACAGGTCAAATCAACGGTATGTTTTGTGTTTAGTGGAATTAAAGGCAAAGGTCTTTTCTGCAGCAGTGCTGTTTGAGATGTAATACAGTCTTTTTTATAGTCAGATTCTAGGATCTGTACCGGGAACTCTTCATAACCACCTTTTTTTTGGGGCATCAATCAGTACTCACTTTTATTTTCTTGACATCTTGCTAGACTGAGATTCAGGGAGAAAATTCCAGGCTCCTTCTCACAAAAAATATAAACAGCGCGTAATGGATTCCCAAAATTCAATTAAAGGGTGGGTTTCCAAAATGCACGCAAGTCCATTTTTGGTCAAAAATGAGAAGTCGCGCACAGAATATACTCTAATTATAATATCACTCATAAGGGTATGCTAAAAAAAGGTTTGTGTCCTTGTGTTTCTAACAACAAAAAACAGGTTTCCAAAGCGCACGCAGTCCCTTCCTGATTCTGCAAAAGGCGCTCAGTCCATTGAGTTGTGTTATTTCATATGGCTGCCATCATGGGGGGAGTTCAAGATCTGCTGGAGGATTTTATATTGCCTATCAATGAAAGTAAAAGGGGCATGAAGGCAACCTATGATTTTAGTAACTGATGGAAGAATAGATAGAGATGAGTGAAATACGTGAAGGGAGGTTTCCATGAAATAGCATAATAACAGATTGCCTGGCTCACCTGATATTAAAGCGAGTTGAAAGTGAAAAAGCATTGTAAAATGAGATGCAAGGACAGTCACTTCATAAAACACATATACTAATTTCTACATTTAAATAAACACATTTGGAGTTATTTTTAGCAGATATAAGCAGTGTTTGGTGCTACTCTGTGAGTGCAACCTTACAGTTTCCTGGGTGCGTAACATCGGCTATACTGCAGCTAGAGGTTTTGCTCATAAGAAATGTTTGGATTGTAGCTAAACTCATGACAATGTTGCTTATGTACAATGTTACAAATACCTTTTATTGATAGCATAGCTTGAGTCCATTTTCAGCACTTGATATCAACCTGGTTGATGGCGTGAATAGGGGGAGCAAAGAAAAAAGAAGTTATGTCATGACAGCAAAAATAAAAAAATTACATCTAAAATAGTAAATGTAAAAATAAAAAAACTTTATTGGGCTTTATTTATTGCACCTGTAAAGGATGTTTTTAATGTGTATTTTTTATTGCACATGTATTGCATGCTTAATACTGATTGCTGAACATAGCATTTTAAACACTTCATATACATATATATGTTTCATATATTATTTTATTTAATAATTACTTAACTACGGAAGAGTCCTCAGTCTTGGTCTGAGGACGTTTTGTGAAACCAATACATTTGAGGTGCTTATATTTCTGTACCTTTTACAAAATGTGTTATTGAGTGTTAGACATATACTTTATCTGACTGATTTTGAATAAGTTTCACTTGATTCAAGTTTTGAAAAAAATAAGACAGGTGTGTTTTTTTTCCTCCATTTTCTCAGAACCAGTGCTGGTGTTCTGGAAAACTGCCCCTCAGTTGTAATCTTTATTAAAGGCTGGCCTTGACAGGGCTTCTTATAAACATCAATATAGTGATTGTAGCCATAAGCTAATTGTCAGTCATCCTACAGTTTACTCTGTAAATAACAGATCCTTATAATACTAAATATGTTTTCATTATGAAATATGATTAACTTTTTAACATCCAATTGTTCATTTCTGTGCAAACTTAACCCCTGACACTGGAATTGTTACTGTATATGAAAATGAATTTCTTGGTTGAAGAAATGCGGAAAAAACAAGAACGCAACTGAACATGATGAATACGAGCATTTATATTGAATCAAGCAATGTAATATAAATAAAAGGGTTATACCATTGTATTCTAATACAGTACTAGTAGTATCATTGTACACCTTGTCTACAAATGACTGTATTTGGAACTAATTGAAGGTAACTTACCTTAGAGAGTACTAAAGCTGACAACTTTCTTGCATTACTGAAATTAGGAGTCGCATAACCCTGTACAAGCAGAAAATGGAACTACAGGAGCTGTGTTATTGAAAAAGTAACAAACAAGGCCAGTTCAAAGTGATGATGTTATTATACATTGGAGGTATTAAAGTGCACAAACACATGAAAGCATAGGCTTTAAAAACACATGAAGAGCAGTTGACAGTAAACCATGCTTGGTATACAGGGTATAGCACCACAGCCAAACTGTGTTCTACTTGTAAATCCTCTTAAAACCCACACCACTAGAAACATTCAGCATGTTGATTGTAAAGTGTTCAAAATTTGTTGTGTCCGTGGTTGATGATAGTGATTCTAACATAAGCATTGTCAACATTCATAGCATTTAATGGAAACTTGACTTTTTGTTCTCTCTTAATGTCAACAGTGGTAACATACCTCAGCATTTAAAAGAGATCATTTCCTATGCTGAAGTGGAATGTTATGCTACCATTGTGATGCAGCCTGTAATTCAAGATGTGTTTAAGCAAATGTAGATGAGGTCCTCATTTTGCATCTAATGCAGAAGATGGTACCTTTACCCAGCACAACAGGTTTTTGTAGTTGAGCAAAATGAAATCTGACCTGTGCTTTTCAATATCTTTTTTTCAGCATTGTAAAGAAGCCAGAGCCAAAAGAATTCAGTAAGATGAAACATGCCCAGAAACGCAAATTCTTGTAAGTATTGGATTTGAATCTTGGAAGTGCTGTGTTGGCAACAGACCACAATGGGGAGATACGGAGTGGGGTGGCGTGGGAGGATCATTCGGATCAGAATTAGGGTGTCAGGGCAGATCTATGAGCGGGAGCTTGTCTAATGATGTTCATCTCTCACCTTTCATTTATGCAAAGAAAACAAAGATAGAAAATACAGTTTATAACCAGAAAGACTGAAGCCATTGTTCAGAACTACTACATTTGCCATGTAGAGAAGATGTCAATCATCTAGTAAAGATGGTACACAGCTGCGATCATCAGCTTTAAATATATATAAAACTATAATTTTCCAAAACATTACGATTTGTTTCAGAGATGCTGAAGTGTCCAGGTTTGCTGAGGCAATAAGCAATTCTGAATTCAAAAGCAACCCTTTGGCTGCCATTGATGAACACCTGCGGAAGAGACTGAAACAAGAGGAGGAAGAGAGCCCCAGCTGACTGCATCGCCAGGGTGTGGGCATGGGTGCCATTGTGAAAGACTAGTCTTTTATTTATGGTACCTCTGAGGAAACAGGGACAGTCATTTCTCAACAACTCACTTAATTGTTATTTTTGTTTTCCCTACTTGCTATCCTTTGTAACAGTGGAGAATTTCTGAAAGAACAGCATCACAGCTGCAAACACTATCCAGTTGGAAAATTATTGTGATCATGTCTTATGCAAAAATAAACGTCAAGCTCTGTATGATAATTCTATATGAAAGGTCGACTGTGTTTATATTCAATGTTTTAAATTTCCTGAACATAACAAAACTGACAAACGAGAGGAGGGCATGGGACCTTTACTGATTGTCTGTCTGGCCTCTTATATATCTTAATCAACTGCATTCCTTTTACATCTACTCCATCAGAGCTTGTGTTTTTCCACCACTTGTATGACTGGCTGAGAATACAGAGACCATTTCACAAACACCTGTTTATAGATAGGCTTTCTTAAGAGTTTCAAGCAACAGCTTAGCAGCCTGCCAACTAATAGTTTCTATGGAAAGTCAAAATGTATACAGACAAAAACTGGCAGGGACATGAGGGAGACATACAATAATGTGCTTGTGTGTTTTAAACAAAAAGTCATTTACAAAGGAAAATCTGGAATAGCAACGATGTAACTGATGCTGCAATTTATCACTGGGATCTTTTAAACCCAGCTATAAAGGTACTGACAGTTTATATTCTTCTGTATAGCAATACATTGTTTGGGGGGTAGAGGTGGTACATTTTAATTAATACAGGCCCCTGTTTTTATACGTCATCTGAAATCCCCAAATGGAATATCGTCTCTCTTCAACCACCTTATTGATCTCTCTCTCTCTAGCATGACTCACTCTTCACTCCATGCAGCTGTACTAAGTGAGCCACTGGGGTCCTTGTTTTGAAATGCTGACATTATAGAAAGCAGATGTCTAATAGGAGATATTTTCTTTGCGTCTCCCTTATAAAAGTTTATCACAGTATTTTTCACGCTATTTTTGCAGTTTTACCATGGTTATACTATGTGTTTACCAAAGTTTACCATGTGTTGTAAAATGCTTTACAATGATTACCAAGGTTCCATGAGAGTGCTTTTTTTTGTTCACAAAATCACAAATGTCTAGTTAAATTTTGCAGACTGGTATAATTACAGTATCCTGTAAATAGCTCCATGATTGCTCAACATTATCTGAGCCTTAACTGGCAGGGTCCTTAAGGATCATAAAACCTGAACATTTCCTTAATTCAATTATTTCAATAATTCTGATACTATTCCATGTCATGGTTCCCACAAATATGATCAATAATGCAGGCCATTATTAATCGTTATTAAATGCATCAGGAAGGTATCACTTTCATTTCTGCTATTAATCAGCAGACAATAAACACTCGACAGATGATCCCAGCATCATTAATGGGAAAGGTGCACCTCACTGTGTTGTTCAGTATTATTACTGTTGCCGTTAAAAGCTGAAAACACCATGTTGGTTGTTATTAGGACTGTATTTTTTTCATGGTAAAAAAATGGATTATTGTCAAAGTAGTTATTTCACAATCAAACATAAAATAGTGCTGTCACATTCAAAATTGATTATTTTCTTATTATTTAGCAGACACCTTTATCCAAGGCGACTTACAGAGACTAGGGTGTGTGCAGAGTCACTTACAATTACGTCTCACCCGAAAGACAGAGCACAAGGAGGGTAAGTGACTTGCTCAGGGTCACACAATGAGTCACTGGCTGAGGTGGGATTTGAACTGGGGACCTCTTGGTTATAAGCCCTTTTCTTTAACCACTGGACCACACAGCCTCCTGTTGCTAAATATTTAAATGCTTACCTGAAAATGTAACATTTTAGAATATTTCGTTTATGTCCACCTTTTAAATATATTCTGTTTTCACCATCAGTGAAGAATTATCAAACAAAATAAAAACATAAATACATAAAAATAAATAAATAAAAATAACAACAGACACGTGAAATGTCCCCTTCTTGTACTAGACAGAGCGATCTTTAGCAGAAATATTTCCAATGTTTGATGGAGATGATGTCCTTTTTGTTGAAGATATTTGAAAGAAATCGTGCGGCTCTATGCAGTGTATTCAATCATTTACCGTAAGCAAACTAAACTGGCTGCCATGTTCCTAAATGCAGTGTAACGTGTAGTGCATCAGTAAGCCAAACTATATTTATTTTTGAGTGATAAAAAATAAAAATATGTATATTTACACTATTCTTTCAGAAATGAGAATTTTCACGAGGAACTACATATTACAGAAATCATGAAATCTGTGATAACCGTTGAAAAATACAGCCTTAGTTATTATTCATCAGAAAATAGATTCTGATTTGCTGACCACCTGCGTGACCATGTGGTGTGCAAGGTGAGCCATACTGTGAGAGAAGCACATGTTCAATTCACTGGTTATTCCACAGGGAGCATCGCATTGCCTCAGGAGCTCCTGTAAGTTAGGGAGGCATAATCAGCAGGGACGGTGTCTCCTCACAAGCTAATAGACCCTACTAGTGCCCGTTGAGCTCAAAGTGCACACTTATAGAGAAGCTGAGTGCAGGGAGGTAGTGTGCTTAGTGTTGGTGTTGGGGAACGCACATTGGAAAGTAAGCTCAAAGTGCACACTTCCAGAGAAGCTGAGTGCAGGGAGGTAGTGTGCTTAGTGTTGGTGTTGGGGAACGCACATTGGAAAGTAAGCTCAAAGTGCACACTTCCAGAGAAGCTGAGTGCAGGGAGGTAGTGTGCTTAGTGTTGGTGTTGGGGAACGCACACTGGAAAGTTCCCTTCAGTTGTGTCTGGGGATTGCTGTCGTAAGGGGACAGTGATTAGACATTCTAAATTGAGAAGAAAGAGTGAAATAATTGGGAACACAAATTAACTCCAGACATTGTAACCATTTTTAAGTAATTATGGTGCGCTGGTTTAATGGGTTTTAGACTGCAAAAAATTGGATCTCTCACTCCAATTCACATGACGAGTCCAACAATAATATTTTAATTTACAACCGAAACTCATTTCTGTACATTTCTGATGTCCACAGATTGCAGAAACCCACAACATAATTTAAAAACAAAAAAGACAAAATGAGCTAGGCACACAGAAAACTGTTCACAAACTGATTACTGGTAAGTGTATTTTTTTTTGTTTTTTTTGTAACAGATTCTCATGCGCCTCTGTATACATGAGAATCTGCTAACAACACTCCTCTTTATGGTGATGCCCCCTTTTAAAGCCTGTTGTCATCATTGGCTGGCAGAGGATGAGACAAACACAGGCTTCCCATGAGAAACGACTCCTGTAATCACTCCCTCTTTGCACAGAGTCTCTGTTATCTGATAACATTCCCATCGAAGATGTGTTCAATGCGCATTTTGTTTGGTGGAACAAGCGACATTCTAGCTCTGCCAGGGCTTCCTTATACTTACAGTTCTGCCAAACAATTAACTATTTCTAGTATGGTTCAGGAATATTTCCTTTAATTGTTTGATTAAAGGTGCATATAGATTTTGCACTACACATAATACATAAACAGGGTCATTATGGCCAATCATGTAATAATCGCAGTACTGAAAGGTAAAAATATTTGTATAAAAGCAAGTGTTTATCGGATTATAACCAAATGCAACCCGAAACATCTACAGCAGGCTAGAAGTGCAAGATAAAGGTTTGGTGAAGATTGTTGCAAAATCAAGGCAGTTATTGTGCTCACAGTGTGATAGGTGGATGGACGCGATCAATGCATAGGGTCCCTGTCTTTTTGAATGAACACTAAACTACACGAAGCAGCACCAAGTTCATAATTGGTTCCGTTGTTGTGAAAGTAGTAGCGTTTGTGATTTAGCAGAGGTCACAAAGGTTATCTGAACAGGGGTTATTAGAGTGGGCTGTTGAAAAGGAGTAGTAGCTGGGATGTTACTATGAAGAGTCTCTCCCTGAAGGCATTAATGCCCTTAGCTTTAAGCATCTATCATTTTCTATGTTTTCTACTGCATGCCTGTGAATAGCCCGAAAATAGAACAATGTAGGTTGCATTTGTGCAACAGACACTCATTATCTATTAATAACTGATCTACAATGACAACACTCGCCATCGGTTTTAATCTACTAATATTATTGTGTTTTTAAGCAAAGGTATTGACATTAGTGTTGAGATTAGCACCATTTATTGCTTTTTGGAGTTTCTAATGAGAGCTTCATCTAGAGGTAACAATTATCATTTATCTTTTTGGTCACTAAAGCTGTGAGGCTACTTACACGTACGTATGATGTTTAATAAGGTCTCGTATCTGTTACTGTAGTTGGTGGTTGCCTGTACTTTTGTATTATACATTTAAACTACTTTTTATCACATTTACAGTACTGCTGATTTAAGTTCTGTGGTGTGCGTGTATATATCTATTTAGCCTAGAACAAAGAAGATAATTAAGAAAAAAAAAAGAAAAATGATATCACGCTTTTCAAAAGTTGGAAGTATTACCCACCTTCAGTCTAATAGTTATGACAATTATTATTTTGGAATAACTTGGGATCCACACAAAATTTGTTTCACTTTTTAATATTGTATAAAAAAAAATCTTAAGCAGCTCCAAGTAACTTAATGTTTCTTCAATATTTTAACAGTGTGATGTAGACTTTGAACTTGCTGTTTGTGCAAACCAACTATAACTCCATGAAGCTCACAGCATATTTCAGCTTGCACAGATTCAGGTCAAGTCTAGATTACATTCCAATGCATACAGAAAGGGTTTGTTCTGTAATTCAATCATTTTACCCTGCAGCTATAATCCAGGTAAACTGAGTCCTTATTATACTGTGTATTCAACAGAGGCGACCCAGTGATTTTACACCATCAGTGTTGGGGAGTAACTCATTAAATGTAACACATAACTGCAATCTGATTAAATTTTTCAGTAATTTGTAATTCTTTTTTCAGGCAGGAACTAAATGTGGTAGCAGATTACATGGTATGTGAAAAAAATAGCATTGTTTATTTTAGTTAATTTAACTTGGCTTATAATAGGCTGATATACAACTAGCTAGCTTATTATCTTACCAGACTTGCTCTCTGTAAAGTATTTGTAGTAGCTTTCCCACCACTGTTGACCCAACGTCATTTCAGATATATTCATCACACCTGTTAATACCTCTTCACAATTTCATCAAAGAAAACTGAATTTCTGGCACTTGGTTATGGCAGTACTCATATTGGTATGTGGGTGTGTATCTCTGTGTTACCCATGCATACTGTATCACCAGTTTATTCCTTTTGAACATCAATATCTTTATTTCCCTTAACAGTACCTTTTTCTGCATCGGCTAAGCTTTATGGAAAATAAATATGCTTTGGAACAGTCACCCACGTGGAATACAGCATGCTTAGCATGGGTCTGCCACAAGTATACAAATCTGAGCAGCAACGAATACCCACTTGGTCATCCCCACATGCAATTACTTATTGATGTGAAATGTGTTACAAGGGCAGATCCCCTGCAATGTAACATCTCATTAGCAGGACTGTCTTGCTGACTCTAGCAGCAGGAGTAACTGAAGAAGCAAACATTGTGTGTTTAAACACCAGCAACAGAATGCTTAAGACCCAGCTGTGTTACATTTGTATGAGTCCTTGGAATTCTCACACATTGTTCTGCATATCTAGAATTAACAACCTGTGAAGATTGCAGGCCTATTTTCTGAAGCAAAGGCACTGTCTCTGAAAGGAATAACATTGGAGAACAACAACTTAGTTGCAGGCAGAAATGTCCTAAGTAATTGCTTGATAGTTTTATACCAGTATAATTGTTTTATTTCTTTCAGACAATTTGTACTTCAGAACAGGGCCCTGTATGTTTTTGTTTTTGTTTTGTGATGATATAAAAAAGCAATTATCATTAACCTTTTCACTGCCGTGCTAAATATAACCTCTCCTGCTTTGCCACCAGCTCCCCAATTTAGAATGTTGAATTGTGTTCCCTCACCACAGGAATTCCCCACAAAAGCGTCCTCCAATCCCACAGCCAACCTCTTTACATCCAGGAGCTCAATGGCAGATGTCAGTGAGTTACCAGCCCCTGGAGTGCAAAGACCAGTCTTGCAGGTGTCTGCCTGAGCCCCCTGGGCTCCTGGGCCTCCATAATCTGCAGGAGCGCCATGCCTATGCAAAGCTCTATCCCCTGGGAAGGTCTGCAACATCATACAGCTAGGACACAAACACTGATTGTATGATTCACCCTGCACACCACACGACTGTGCCTTTACCAGGTCAGCTACTGTGACACCCATTGTATTAAAACCTTTGATCATTTTACAACCACATAACATTATAGATATAATCTAGTAGAAGCTTATTCAGTGAAGAGAACATTTCATGAATGTTTTTCTAACCCTTGTCTGTGTTGTAAGTTCAGTTATACAGAAACAGCTGTTAAATCCTGATCGCTTACAGATATGTATAAAAACATGTGCTATTGTAATGTAAAACATTTCATATATCTAAATTGGTTATATTCCTCATCTATGTTTTCTAATGCAGACCTTTGAAAAAAGCTGATGCAGCATTGCATTCCCTCCAGAATCTGTATTTTAAACCCATTTCCATTAAGCTTTTTTTTATATTCAATCCATCACTATTGTGCAGAAGTAAAAGGCTAAGGATAATTTGGTTTTATAAAGCATTCCTCAAAGGTAGCTTTAGGGAATTATTGGCTGCAAATGACTGTTGTTGCTCTTATTGTTGTAACAATTCCTTTAGGAGAAAAGTGTGAAAGACTGTATATCCCTAGCTTCTCAAGACATCTGTTGTGGTTTAAACACACATTTCAGTGGGTTTTCGTTCATTAAAATGAGTTTCATGCACATTAAAGTGGTCACACATTAAACACAGTTAAATGTTAGCCGTTATTAATTCACAATCCATTTTACTTATCTTTCCTGCATTATGGATAGATAAACACAAAGGTATGTTCTGAAAACTGATGAAACAGTTGGTCATGTCTCTGCTGCAAATAGTTTCCATGGAAACGCAACATGTAAACAGAAGAGGCCTTTATTAGGGTAATAGGCAGCGTTGAAAGTGATTAACAAGTAAGTGTGTCATGCAATAGCAATAATTTACTTGTTGGTGTTAATGCCAATTTAAAAACGTATTATTGGTATAACTGTTGTTTGCCAGTTTGCTTGGTGTATCGAAACACTAAAGGCAATAAAAAGACAATGGTATTAGGAACCTTGTAATTAACTGCTATTGATTGCACATTGTAATGGTTATTACCATTATGAAATCAACATAAAAGTAATTGTAATAAAAATACATGGGGAATCTTTGTATTTAATTACAGAATTCAAGCTGCTCCTAACCAGGTTTCACAGAAAACAGACGGCAAAGTGCATTGAATTGATAATCATATTCAGTGTCAGGAAGTAATGTTACTGTAATCTGATTACATTTTTCATTAATGGTTCCTTTTTGAGACAGGTAAATAACGACCCACCACTGTGGAAGACATTATTGCCTAATCATAGACGGATGATAATTTTTCAACCAATCATAGCAATCAGTGCAATTAATTACAAGGTTGGATAGACCTCTAACAAAAGAAAAATGTATTTAATAAAAATGGTTAAACATTTCCATCACCTATGCTGCTTTTTAAAGTTTCAAGCATAATACAAAATTATAATAATACAAAATATATATATATATATATATATATATATATATATATATATATATATATATATATATATATATATATATATATATATATATATATATATATATATATATATATATATATAATAGGTAAGGACCATCATATTGGTTTGTAACTCCTAAAATCATTGTGAAGTGCAGAGAAGTATGGAGAACTATGGGATTATTTTATACAACCACACAAGCTAAGAACCCAGCTGGAACCCATGATTTACCAGTGATGTCAGCTACATCTAAATGTTTTAATATATGAAGCAAGTTATTTTGGTTTAAACGTGATGCTGGTCTTGAGACATGGCTAAGAAATATAAAGAAAAATGACATTCAATATCTTCTGTAAACAAATTATTGTATATATTGTATATGGCAATACTGCTTGTCTGAGGCCAAAAATGACATGTTGAACGTAATTGAATTTTGCATGCAATGGTTCCAAGTGCTAATTGGACCGCTCAATGTGCGAATGGTTCCTAGTAGCCAAGTGGGGTCTTCAAGGATCCCATTGATTCAACATCGACAACGTGGCTTTATAACTCCTTTTAAATTCACAAAAAAAGCGTCTGTCCCCACTTAATTTCCAACTCCTTTTGTCCTGGTCTCTGTGCTTAAAGCATTGGCTGGGGTTAACTTTGTCGACTCAGTTTAAGACAGAGTGGTTTTTAATATTACCAGTCTCACTGTCTGGCAGTGTATATATTATACAGTAATACTGTAGAATTGTTTATAGCACACTTTGAAGTTTATAGTACAAGTAGCATTATGGTGTAATTTACTCTTTGTACACTTCTGTAAATGTTGGTAATTGTCAACGACCCTTAAATTGGCCTGTATATAATTAGCATTCCATCTTAAACAAAGCCATCCATAGACTTGCAGAAAGAAATGTTCTGGTAAAACACTCATTTCAGCCTACAAATACCATCAAATACATTTTCAACTAAACCGTCTGTCTATAAAGACCCCATTTTAGATGCATTTCTCATGGTAACATTTAAGCCACTCATATGTGCCCCAGTTAAACAAGGAAACCCTAGTATGCTAGTCATCCAACACTGCACTCCATGTGCCTGCCAATGAAAGGGCTGCCATAATAAAAAGCAGGCAAGCAGATGCAAATGGCCACTTCAATATGAGGTCTGTCAAATCTCAATGTGTTCTCATTTGTTTCTTTAATACCACTACTGTTTACTTTCACTTAAGTACTTGAGGTTATTTTATAAAAAGTCATTAAAATAAACAACGGAAGTCATATGCACACACTTCTCGCTCTCGTCTGGGAAGTTTTTACCAGGTAGGAACATTTGTTTGTTTGAAGATTATAATATAGGCCCTGCACTGGTATATTATGCACTTGTTTTGTACTGTAGGCCGCTGGAATCAACTCGTGGGCTTTAGAGAATACAGTGGTAGACCCAAACAGCAACATGTGTCAAACGCTTTGAATAAATAATTTTACAGTTGACCAAGGTATTTTCCCTGACTGTTTGAATGTGGTTTAAATTGACTTTTCATTTAAAGAACATATTACAGCTGTTGACACAAGCCTCTGTAAAACCACAGGCCAGGTACAACATTAAGACAGATGCAATAATCTGGTTTAAACTTCTAAGGCAAAGTGCTCCTCGCTTCTGTCATTTTTACCATGCTTGTTATATGTCGTGTTGCTACCAACAGATGAGCAGCTCATCCAGCTAGGAAACAAAGTGCATCTGGACTCAGGAAGAAACATGTTTGTGGCTATTATTTTTTTCAAAGGCTTTGTTGGTAAATAATGTTTTGTGTTTTTATATTTTGTAAAATTTGGTATGTGTTTTTCTTCTTAGTAATGTTTACAGAGCAACTAGCTTCACATTTGATGTTACATTACAATTTTTGTCCCCCTATCTGCTATAAGTATGATGTCTGCAAGCCTTCTGAGTGGTTCTTTTTGCAAATACTCAAATGCTGCAGTGTTTATAAGTAACACATTTGTATCAGGTGTTGTCCATATAGCAGCAATTTTTTAACATATTCCTGATTATTTATTTACTCATTTTTTATTTTATTCACACACAATAGGTAAAAAAATAGAACTTTTTTTTCCACCTTTACTTGGGGACGTTCGCCAGGTGAAAGAGATTTTCTTTCTGAAGATCGCAGTGTATCCCGTGCATGTGCTCCCTGCAAGAATGCAGGTGCTGTGATTGAAATGAGTGGTTTAATACCTTAGATGACTTTTTTTTTTTTTCTTGGTGAATGCTCCCAAGTAATGCTGAAAAATTTATTATCGTTGATTAATGGTTGATAGGTTTGGATATGAATGTATTTAACCTAGAGCAAAGTATAATTGCTGTAGAGGGACTTGATTGAAGTTAACCAGCAAGATCAACTAGCAACTAGGCACTGGGCAAGCAGTGAAGGGCCAAATGTTCTTATATATAAGTGTGCTGGTGCTTGAAGCTGAGCTTTCAAACTTCGTTATGACTGAGGGTAAAAAGCAGTGGCATAACTTTGGTTTCAAAAGTTGGGGGGACAATTTCTGTAGCTGATGCGTGCATAAAGATTATTCTATCTTTGATGAGATTCTGGGATCAATAAGCTACTAACAACCAAACAAGCAAGATGGGCCAAATGGCCTCCTCTCAACTTTCTTATGTTCTTATCTGAAATAATGAAAAAGTGTTGATTTCCCTATTCTGTATTTTATCTATTGTATCAAGTTACTCTAACAGTATTATCACAGTATTATTTTTGGTACCAGCTCAATTTAGTCAAACTTATCGCAGAAATTAGCCAACTGAATAGATCTGTAATAGTGGCTGTGAGTTTAATTAGATTAGTTTTCTTATTAGTAGACCCACTTTGTGTCTGAAGCATAAGAATAAAAATGAATATTTTACCTCAGCTTTGCGAACACAATCAGGTAATGTATACAAAATGATGGCTTGATTATTGAAGTATAGAGCAGCTATAAATTGGTGGAGCCATTGCTGGATGGTACTTTTTTTCAAGCACTACAAGTTTCAAGGTACCTGATCTGTAAGGGTCTGAGGTGAACTGTTCTTAGACGATTTTCTTCCCTAACACATTTCCTTTTTATTATGTATAAATCAAGCAGTGTGTATCTGTCTTGTAATCTTCCAGCTGGCAGCAACTAAGGTTTCATTCCCCAAGGCCCCTTATGACTCACCCTTCTTTTAAGTAAGACAATACTCCAAACATCCAACGTTTGAAATACTCTGGAGTGTAATCAAAGTGCATTTGCTTTTTTATCGCCACCTGGGACTATTTAATTTCCTACCTTCAAATGTGTCCATGAAGATGCTTATTATTTAGATGTGTCTGGTGTCCTGTTCTTCAGGATGGTATCATTTTTTATTATGTCAGTGGTATGTTGTGTTGAACAATCATTGGCAGAAAGTTTGCAACATGCATGCTTAAATCAAGTCGAAATTCAATAATAATAATATTTTTTTTAAAAAGCACTAAACATGCTTTTTATGTAGAGTGGTGGACATGCTGGCCAATACAACCAGTTGTATTATAAATATGATCACAGTGACTTACAAACTGTCTCAGTTTGACTTCTTGGAAATTGATTGAATGAAACACAGGACCAGCGTTATTTCCCTGTTCTGTGGTATCTTAAATGTGCTGAGCCAAACATTTATTTCATTTTCAGCAGGGCTGGTATCCACTTGTCTACTGAATAATTTTGTCCAGGTTGTAAGTGATCAGAATTCAATCCATTCCAGTATCAATGGCTGGATCAATTATAGTTTCCATGCCAAATGGATCACAGTTCTGACCTTCAAGGTACATGAGAGGTCACACATGTACTCCACATCAAATGAAAGATGTATTCAATACATACTAAGTAGTATCAGTTGGTTTTAGTGGAGGGTTGTTGATCCACCAATGTCCCTTTGGGAAGTTTATGGGAAATCCAGGCAGGCTGTATCAGTGCAGTTCCTAATGGAAATGTATCCACACAGCAAACCGAATATCACTATTGACTCCAATTGTAATCCTTGCTGCCACTCAGATAGGCCAAGGCATGAGATAGACTTGCTTCCTCTGCCTTTGTAAAAGGGCTGGTCCTTCCATGGGTTGAGGCACACTGTGTGTATAAATGGTATGTGAGACTGTGATAGCATATGCTGTGCCTGAGGGTCTCTTTGTATGTTCTCTTGATCTTTCAACATACTAAATTCACCACAGAATGCCTGTCTAACACCTTCTGTGTGCCGAACCTGTGTTCAGAATGCTATGCATCACTTTGAACCACAGTAGAATTATTACTTTTAAATACTGCGTCAGATGCTAGCTACTCTTCTTGATCCCAGAGACAGCATCAAACTTCCTTGCAATTCCTTATACTGCATGGTTAAAAAAAGAGGACTGTAACCAAGAACTTGGTTGTTAGCCTTTTTTGGTTCACTGTGTGTTTCATGAGCTGCAGGAAGCAGCTCTTGTCGGGGGAGCAAGAGTGTCTTCGTGAGTGCCTGAGCCAAGGCACTCTGTCACTCTTCAGATCAGAGAGAAAACAGTGCGATTCCCAGACGAGTGCTTCTTACTCCTGCTAATACATTAGAAATCAATTATCTATGCTGCTCGCCTGAGGGTCCTTTAATCTTTTCTTTTATCCAATTAAACAGTAACAAAGCAGCACTGGGGAATCTGTCCTGTATATACTCTGTTTAATCAGCAGGCAAATGAGTAACTATGCTCGGTTCTTGAAGCTTTACCACATTAAAAAGTGGGTTTAGCTGATGAGATAAAGTACTTTTAAGATAATCCCTAACCTAAAAGGCACTAACATAATCCCTAACCTAAACTACACTGTCAGAGTTTTATTTTTATAGACAACCCAGAATATGTTTAGGTGCACCACAGCATTGTGTTAAACTGTTAGAATAAGAACCATTAGTAATTATAACCTATACCATTCTTCCTGGCAAAAGTAATGTAACATATTTTATATTACATTGTGACACGCTGAACGGTGTGGTGCAGTAGAAAGTGAATGTCCAGACTGAATTCTCCCATTAACAAAAAGGTTTTAATAATTAATAATAATAATAATAATAATAATAATAATAATAATAATAATAAATAATAATAAGCCCCAGTACCAGCGATGGTAATGGGGCAAAACTCAGCGTCCTGCTAAAACAAAAGTAAACAAAACACACTCCAATAACCACAGTCCTCCGTGCACGAAAATGTGCTCTTCTCTTTCTGGGTTTGTGGTGCGTGCGCTGTGCTGTGAAGTGCTGTGCGATGAGGCGTGCTCTGGGGTATGTGCTGGCTCGCTGGCTACAGCCTCCCGTCCTCCTGCTCCTCTGCTAACACTCAAAAAACAAAACACGTAATCACAAAACAACAACATCGGCTCCGGCCGATCGCTTTTAACTCAGCGCAAGGGAGGTTTTGGCGTAGCTGCTTCCCCTTTGTACCCAGCAAACTCCTCCCTGCAGTCAGCGCGTCGCCTGGTTTCTCCAATAGAGGGCTGCCCGCAGCTGACTGCAATGGAATCGTCCTGAGTACTTGCAGCTACGCGCACCTCCTAATATGGTTACCTTCCGGTTTCCAGCTACCACCGAGGTAGTAGATCTAGGAGGCAGCTTACCTTCCCCTTACACAGCGCCCTTTCTAATCGGGAGGAGATTTACAGCATCGATCCTTTCTCTCGCTATCACATATCTCACCCCTCAGAGTGATGCCGAAGGAACACTCGGCCAACTCTACATTCCCCAATGGTCCCCCTCCCTTGAAAAAAATCTGCATTTTGATGCTCCTTACCCATACGATGTTTCACTGTATAGTGGAAGGGTTGCAGCGCCAGATACCACCGAGTTATCCGGCGTTATTGTCCTTCATCGTATGTAACCACCTTAAAGGAGCATGATCAGTGATAAGAGAGAAAGAACGCCCCAACAAGTAATAGCGAAGGCGTGAGTAGCCCATTTGATGGCTAAACACTCCTTCTCAATGACGGAGTAGTTAATCTCCCTAGGAGCCATTTTTTGCTCAGATAAATAATAGGGTGTTCTACCCGTCAACTTGTTGGGACAGAACCGCCCCCAGACCAATGTGGGAGGCATCGGTCTGCAGGATGAACTCTTTGCTGAAATCTGGTGAAATCAGAGCAGGAGCTTGACAGAGTCGCTTCTTGATCAAATCAAATGCCTCCTGACACTGCCCTGTCCATTTAACTATTTTTGGAGCAGCCTTTGGGTGAGTTCTACCAGGGGTTAACTATGGTGGCATACTCGGGGATAAATCGGCGGTAATAGCCGGCTAACCCCAGTAGCGATCTCACCTGTGACTTGGTTCTCGGGATCGCCGTCTCCACCAGCGCCTGGACTTTGGAGGCGATCGGCCTCACCGGCCATTACCCATAATGTAGCCAAGATATTGGGTCTCCTGTTTGCCAAATGCACACTTGCCCAGCTTGGCTGTTAGCCCGCCTCCCTCAGAGACTGGAGGGCGGCTGAAACTCTAACAATGTGCTCCTTCCAGGTGGAGCTAAAAATCACCACATCATCAATGTAGGCGGCATACTGATGATGGGGAGCTAAGACCTGGTCCATCAGTCTCTGAAAGGTGGCAGGAGCTCCATGCAACCCGAAGGGCATGGTCGGAAATGGAACAAGCCATCTGGGGTAGAAAGCAGTTTTCTCTTTCGAGCTCTGAGTCAGTGGAATCTGCCAGTATCCCTTCGTCAGGTCCAAGGTCGAAATCAACAGCGCCTTACCCAGTCGGTCGAGGAGCTCATCCACCGGGGCATTGGATATGCATCGAACTTGGAGATGACATTAACCTTTCGAAAGTCCACGCAGAACCGAGTGGAGCCGTCCTTCTTGCCCACCATCACGATAGGACTGCACCACTCGCTCGGGAAGGTTCAATGACTCCGAGCTCAAGCATATCCTCCACCTCCTTGCGAATAGGAACCCTGCGACTCTCTGGGATCCGATGCGGTCTCTCCCGGACCCTGACCCTGGTGGAGTAATAATAGCGTGAGAAATAACATTAGTCCTGCCGGGCAAGTCAGAGAAAACATCATTAAACCTTTCCACTAACTGGTAGAGCTCTCGTTTCTGATCCGGAGTAACTGTTCCCCATTGGAATATGAGTTGTAGCTGGTGGATTGACAGTAGGACCAAAATCCTCTTCCAAACTGTCACCAGCTACAAATAGGGCCTCCCTTTCATTCCAGGGTTTTAGCAAATTGATATGATAAATTTCGGTTTTATTTCGCGATCGGGTTGTCTAATTTCATAATTTACTTTACCAATTTCCCGAACCACCTCATATGGCCCCTGCCACTTAGCATACAACTTAGATTCCGATGTGGGAAGTAGCAACAGTACTTTATCACCTGGCGAAAAGTCGAATACGTGCTTGTTTATTGTACTGTTGCTCCTGGCGATGCTGAGCTAGTTTTAGGTTCTCCTGCGTAAGCGACCAACCAATGCTAGGCGGTCTCTTAACATAATTACATATTTGACTATGTTTTTAGAGGTTTTGTTTGCTCCTCCCACCCTTCTTTCACAAGATCAAGGATACCTCGTGGTTGCCTCCCATACAGCAGCTCAAAGGGAGAGAACCGGTCGAACTCTGAGGCACCTCTCTCACTGCAAACATTAGGTAAGGGAGGAGTTTAGCCCAATGTTTTTGCTCTTGGTTGACAAACCGCTTCAGCATCTGTTTCAAGGTCTGATTAAAGCGTTCCACCAAACCGTCCGTCTGCGGGTGATAAGCGGAGGTTCGGATCGACTTAATTTGCATCAATTTGTATAATTCTTTCAAACATTGTGACATGAAGTTCGTTCCGTGATCAGTGAGGATTTCTTTTGGAATCCCTACTCTCGATATAATATTCACTAACTCTTTAGCAATGGCTGCGGCACTAGTGGATCTCAATGGTACTGCCTCTGGATATCTGGTCGCGTAGTCCACCACTACTAAAATGTGCGTATATCCAGAGTCAGACTGGCTCAATGGACCCACTATGTCCATAGCGATGCGCTCAAAGGGAACTGAGATCAGGGGCAGTGGGACCAGCGGGGCGGGCGAACCCGCCCGGCGCTACTTGCTGGCATTCGGGCATTCCGCTACATATCGCGCCACCTCACTAAACACTCCCATCCAATAAAATCGAGCCAATATTCGTTCCCGAGTCTTATCAATACCTAAATGGCCCGAACAGGGGACATCGTGAGCCAACCGCATGATCTCACGTCGAAAAGACTGGGGAGCAGTAATTGTGTTACAATCTGACTTGTGCTCGTGGCTTGGGATACTCTATACAGTAAATGCCCGACAATAATGTGGTGGGGATATGTAAGCGGCGGCTATCCTCTACATCCTTCCCTCGATAGACCGAACCTGCCCCAGATGTGGGCCAGCGAAGGATCGTTCTTTTGTTCCAATGCTAGGTCCACATCTCGGTCCCAGAATTTCGGGATATCGGCGGAGCTAAAGTAGCTTCAGCACTGGGGGCCTCAGTAACCTGCCCCGCAGGTCACACTGGGTCCCAACCCCTTTCCCTTACATTTGACTGATCCTGAGGCTTCCCCACCAAACCCCAACCTTGTTTCATTAATGTTCCCTCCCATTTTCAACCCTTCGCTCTTTTTTGTTTTTGGGCGAAATCGAGAGTGGAACAAGTCGGTGTGCAGCGGGAAGATATTACCAATAGTTTCCCCGCTGCTCCCATGGTCTTACCGGAGACTGGCTTTACCGTTTTATTAATCATGCTGTCAAAATGCGGCCAGTCTCGACCTAAAATAACTGGATATGGCAGCTTCTCTGCCACAGCCACGATTACGGCGGGCATGACATCCAACTGTCAAATCTAATTTGGTGAGGGGTAGTCCTTGTTATCCCCATGAATACAGGAAATGACCACGACCCCTCGTGACCACCAAGGTACCCCCTTTAATAGAGCTCGTCTAATTAAAGTCTGCCCACATCCTGAGTCCACTAATGCGTGGGTGCTCACCTCACCAACCCGTACATTAACAACACAAGGCCCCTCCCAATCATTACCCCTGGTCTTACCTGATGCTGTCAGGGCGTAATGGGAGGTCACCCCACACTCCATGGCCACTGGACAATTCAGCGCCAGGTGACCGACCTTCTGGCACGGTAACATGTGGGGCGAAAGGGTGCCCACGGAGCCTGCGTGTCCCGTTGCGGTTTGGCAGCGGGGAGGGTACTCTGCTCTTACCCGCTGGGGGTCGCCCTCGCTCTCCACTGTGTTGGAGGAGGCCGCCCATGGGGTGACGTTGCAGTGCTGGTCCGTGGGTAGTGGGGGTGATGCGTGGTGGTGGTGTTGCCGCTCGCGGTCTATTGGAGGCAGGAGCAGGTGGGGCAACCACTGGAGCAGCAGGTATTGCGTCCTCGAACCCTTCAGCCAATCTGACCGCTGCCTCCAGCGTGGTGGGGCGGTGGCGACTGACCCAGTTCCTCGTGTCTGGCCCCAGCACCGTCACGAATTGCTCAATGGCAATGAGCTCGGTGACCTGCTTTGCGCTATTGGTGCGGGGCAGAGCCACCGGGTCACGTGGTCCACCAGCTGTTGTGCCACCACGCGGGGTCGCAGTCCTGGGGGTCGCTGGTATTCCCGGAACCGGCGGCGGTGGGTTTCCTCCGTGATGTCGAGTCGCTGGAGAATGGCCTGCCTCACTCTATCATAGTTGAGGGCATCTTCATTGGTTAAGGCTTGGTAGGCTGCCTGGGCCTCCCCAATCAAATTGGGCCCCAACTGGGTAGCCCACCAATCCCGAGGCCATTCGCTGCCGTTGCCTGCCTCTCAAAGGCTACCAAATAGGCCTCAGGATCATCCTCCAGCGACATCTTTACCACCCTTATCTTCGGTAAGGGTGGCGTTGGTTCTGTCGCCGGTCCCCGATTGGCTTCCAGGAACATGGCATGCATCCGGCTCCATCATGGTTGCCATTCCCTCCTGGTGTCTTCGCTCCTGCGCCTCCAATATTGCTCCTAATGCGGCGGCATCCATCCCGAGTCCCTCTTCTGATCACCAACTGTGACACGCTGAGCGGTGTGGTGCAGTAGAAAGTGAATGTCCAGACTGAATTCTCCCATTAACAAAAGGTTTTAATAATTAATAATAATAATAATAATAATAATAATAATAATAATAATAATAATAATAAGCCCCAGTACCAGCGATGGTAATGGGGCAAAACTCAGCGTCCTGCTAAAACAAAAGTAAACAAAACACACTCCAATAACCACAGTCCTCCGTGCACGAAAATGTGCTCTTCTCTTTCTGGGTTTGTGGTGCGTGCGCTGTGCTGTGAAGTGCTGTGCGATGAGGCGTGCTCTGGGGTATGTGCTGGCTCGCTGGCTACAGCCTCCCGTCCTCCTGCTCCTCTGCTAACACTCAAAAACAAAACACGTAATCACAAAACAACAACATCGGCTCCGGCCGATCGCTTTTAACTCAGCGCAAGGGAGGTTTTGGCGTAGCTGCTTCCCCTTTGTACCCAGCAAACTCCTCCCTGCAGTCAGCGCGTCGCCTGGTTTCTCCAATAGAGGGCTGCCCGCAGCTGACTGCAATGGAATCGTCCTGAGTACTTGCAGCTACGCGCACCTCCTAATATGGTTACCTTCCGGTTTCCAGCTACCACCGAGGTAGTAGATCTAGGAGGCAGCTTACCTTCCCCTTACACAGCGCCCTTTCTAATCGGGAGGAGATTTACAGCATCGATCCTTTCTCTCGCTATCACA